>OV656866.1:104773187-106246306 GCA_927399465.1 Sarcophaga caerulescens
CAGCAACCCTGTAGTAGGCACACTCCTATCGAATACAAATTCTCACATAAATTTAGCTTGGATGGTATGAAGTACCCGTTGGCCACTAATAAATCCTGGGCTAAGAAAGAAGCTTGCCTCAGACTTAAACTGGGAAGGAAGAGTGGTGATCAATTATTTAAACTAATCGTTGGGACTCTATTACGGTATCTATTCTCACGGGTCATTGCATCGCTTCGCTGCAATAAAATACGGCACGGGCTGTAAATTTTTGAAAGAAGAAGTCTATCCTGGATTCGAACCTGATTTTTCTCATATGGCCGAGCTTTTCTCGATAATTTGATGAAACTTATGTTGCTAGACAACGAATCAAAGTCTCGTAGGTAGTGTGTTGGCTTATTAGACTTGAGCTGATGGTTTAAATCCCAGCTAAGACATCTCAAACAAAACGATATTTGAACAAATATTTATTTCGATTACTTCTCCTCATTTTTCCTTGGGCCAAAGTTTTGAGAGTAAATAAGACATCGGAACACAATTATTCATGCCCTTTCAGGATGGAATTTATTCAATGAGCGCCGTAGCTTTTGGAACCTAGAGTATTTCAAGCCTATCATTCAATCTTTAGCATGAACCAGGCAGACGCAAATCAAAATCGAGTTACATGTACTGAAGTAGAGACGGATTAAACAAGTTCTGAGCAGTCTTTTGGTTGCAAGCAGATTTGTAATTCACTAGAACCTTTAGAACAACTAGCGGATAGGACGCGCTATAAAATACTTGAACCGACAGCTAGAAATGCAAACGGCAAAGATCAATAAATAAGCTGATACTGATACTTTTGAAGCAGATAGCAAGGAATGGAGAGCAACTGTTAAGGCACAATTATTTTGATTTCTTATAGTATCGAGAAAGTCGTCGTAGTCTAGGAGGTAGCCAAGGTTTAAGCCCCAGGTTAGATATCGAAACGAAATCTGAAGAAAATCTTTCTTCGACGACTTGCTCTCAACAGATTTCTGGCAAAAAAAACTCTGAGAATAAATAAAATTGATGTCTGTGAAGATGAATTCGAATTTAAAAACCAAAGACGCAAACCCACACTTTTAGCAGCGCCACTTCTTGCCTCTAATCTTCTAGAGAATTTTCAAGCAAAAAATTTATATTTTCAAAGGCAATTTTCTCAATACCATATCACTTTATATATGATTATGTTGTTGATTATATTAAGAGGCCTTGGAACCTTCCTTTGCATATAGGATGGCACTCATAGACCTAGAGTATTTCCTAAAATTAGCTCCTAAACAAGTGGGCTTGTTAACATATATACTGTTAAATAGCCAACAGTAGTTTTTTTTGTGAAACCAGCACTCAGGGGATGGCCCCTACTCATGCAGTGCATTGTGCAGGTTTTTAGGAAAATGGGTTATAGGAAGAGAGGGAGTAGTGTTTGTGGACATCTCAAGATGCGAACGGCAAGGAAACGAGTTGCTGCTGGGTGACTATAAAATGGCCAGTGCTATACCTTCACCATTAGACAGTCTACAGCAATCGTCTCCAAGAAGCCCGCACCCTTCAGTCCTAGCTTCTCACACTACTCATGTTGTGTGTGTTAATTTTAAACATGAGTGGCAGGACCTACAGTTTAAAGTCGACTCCGAACGACAAATTTATTGAGAAGCTTTTCATGGCAATTTTATTTACTCTCAGAGTTTTTGCCAGAAATCTGCTGAGAGGAAGTCGCCGAAGAAATATTTTCGTTTTGATGTCTGACCTGGGATTTGAACTCGGGCATTCAGTCTAATAAGCCAACACACTACCTACTAGACCACGGCGACTTCAACAGTAGCCAACAGTAGTTTTGTTCTGTTAAGAGGAAATTTTGCTCTGTTAACACCAAATCCAAAAATTTGGATTGCGTCTTGGATTTTCAAATTTGAATTTATCTTCATACACAGATAAAATTGCCATGAAAAGTTTCTTCAAAAATCCGTCGTTCGGATTCGACATTAAAAACTGTAGGTCGCGCCTGTCAAAGATAAATTAACACAAATAACCAGGGTGCAGTGAGAAACTAGGTTGTAATCCTAACTAAAAGGGTTGTAATGACCACTTAACTAAGTAAAGAAGTAAACTTTCAGTTCAGATTTTCAGCTTGATTTTGAGAGAATTATGCTTTAAATCCCAAGCTGTGATGCTGTTTGTCAAAACTTGTTGCTTAGGACTTGTCCACGACGCATAAGGTATCACGTCACGGGTATTTAGAGGGTTCAACTAAGCTTTGATTTCCTTTTTGTTTGTAAACTCTTGTCCTGTTATTTCTTAGTTGGTCATATTGAGCAAATCTATCTCTTGGTCCACTTTACTAATGGTTCGGCATCGGATTGTTGTTTTGCAATGCTAAACAACTTCCTTTAAGGATCCTTTATTTTCCGTTACGTTCTTCTCTGCATTTACTCTACTTAAGTTATTGTTGTTGTTGCTGTTGTTGTTGCACAAACAGTAGTTCTAGTAGCAATTGTTGTTGTTGTTGTTGCCATTGCTGTTTGGTTTACTTTGCCAAACAATTTTTCCAACATCCATGGTCAAGCAGTCAAGTTAAACTACACACACACACAAATACACTTGCAATGCTTAGAAGAACCAACAACTCCTTGCTGAGAAGGTTTTTAAAACATTTTTCTACAATTTCTTTAGACAGACACACACACACACAGACACACTTCTCACTCCTACTGCCATTTGCTAAGCATACACATATGTGAGTTTGTATGCTTGTATGTATGATGGGTAGTAGAGCCATAAAATAAAAACTTAGATTGTGTGTGTGTGTGTGTAAAGTAATGACTGCTGCCCTTATCCTTAGCCCTTCCCTAATTTTCTGTGTGTATGTGTTACGAGAGTAGGAGGGGGGTGGGGGAAGGGTATCCTTAGCTTTTAGGAAAAATGAAATGAAATGAAATTTTTCCCTTTTTTATTTCCAAACGATTTTTATTCGTTTTTTTTTTTTTTGCTTTTTTCTTTACTACATTTTAAGTATTGTTTTACGAGGGTGGGGTTATAATTTTATGTTTCTTCTTGCAATATTTTTTTTTTGTTTTTTGTTTTTTTTTTTCTTTCTGAAGCTTAAGAAAGTTGTATTGCCTTCTACCATATTTATCATCAACAACACATCGCCAGCAACAGCAATCAACAAAAAGGGGGGAAGAGGAACTAACGTTATGGCTTGGCCTCGTATGAATGTATAAGCCTTACACACAAGAAGAACAAAAAGAAGTAGAAGAAAATCCTTCTTTTTCGACAACTTTGTAGCCATTTGAGTATAAGGTTTGAGCACTCACACTTACACTCTTATAGCATTTGTATTGTCTTTAAATATGTATGTGTATATGTATGTATGTATGGATGTATGTATGTATGTATGTGTGTGTATGTGTGTCTATTGCCAAATGCTTTAGTTTTTCTTTTTCTAAATCCTTAAGCATATGTGTTGTAACGGTATCACCGAGTTTTCTCTTCTCAATATTCTGGAGACTGCAGTCTACAAAATTTTATTCCTTTTGAGTGTACTTGCGGGTGTGTGTGTGTGTTTTTGTCTAAGTGTTGGTATTTTCTATATGTATGTGTATATTTTTAGTCTTAAGATTTTCTAATTTAACTTAGAATTTTCGAAAATTTTTCTACTTTTCCAAGTCGTCTTCAGCTACTAACACACTCTACTGCTTTCAAAATCTATTTCCACACATCCCCCCCGCCCCCTGCAGATATGTTTTGTTTGAAATTTATTCTCCCCCAAAAATAAACTATGAAATGCAACAGCCTGAGAAATGTTGGAATAGAAATTAAAATTCAAAATAAAATGCTTTGGTGTTGGGAGTTGGAAGTTTTCCTTTACACATCAGAAGAAATTTTGTTGTTTTCTCGTATCTTTCTTAATCCTTAATCGCAATAAAATTACAAGGAAACGTTCCATAACGTTAGTTTAAAGGGCTAGGCAACCGTTAACAGGTTGATTCAAGTTCCAACCTGGCATTACAATTCGTTACAACAATTGATGATAATGGCTAGCTCAACTGCCATTCTAGGGGCACTGAACAGCCTCCATGTCATAGAGGAGTTCATTGTTCATTGTGAAGCAGAAATTATCGATAACATGCACTGAAACGAAAATCTTGCGAAAAACTTTCTCTCGTATGCTCTCAAGGCAGCGGTATTCGGGCATTACAGTATCCAAGCTCTACGCCATAAAGAAGCCCATGAACAAGAATACACTCCATGGCCATTCTAGTGGCACTGAACAGCCTTCATGTCATTGAAGAGTTCATTGCTGATTCTGAAGTAGAAATTATCGATAACTTGCACTGAACAGAAGATCTTGTGAAAAACTTTTTCTCGTATGCTCTCAAGGCAGCTGTATCCGTGCATTACAGTCTCCAAGCTCCATGGCATAAAGAAGCCCATGAAAAAGACTACACTCCATGACGTAGATGTAGAGGTTGCATGATAAGGAATTGTCACCTTGTATGAAAACTTGCACGATTTTACAACCTTCGAAGAAATCTTTCTTGAACTTGTTGAAGCTCAACATCATATTGTAAATCCTTACCAAAGAGCTCAGACAATGCCACAACACTGTGATGGCCTGTAAAGCAGTCTTCCCCAGGATCGATGGTGGATTTCAGGCATTTCACACAAAACACTCGCAAAAGAAAAGGCTGTAGAGGCTTCGCTTTTCGTGTTTTCAGGCTACTTTGAAACCACTGAAGAGACAGAAAAAGAGAGAAGTCGCTTTAGTCTAGTAGGCAGTGTGTTGGCTGTGGTTTGAACTACGGACTGCTGTCTAATAAGCCAATACACTACATTTTAGACTACCGTGGGCTTCATTGTTTTCAAACTTTAAAACAGTAAAGACAGAGAATTGTCGCCTTAGTCTAGCAGGCAGTGTATTGGATAGGATTTGAACCACGGACTCACGTCTAATATGCTAGGACACCAATCTCAAAACTACCGCGGCTTCATTAGAGTACAGAGGCTTCAATGGACAACGGTGGCTTCATCAGAAGCCCTACCAAAACCGGTCAACCTTTTAAGAACCCATTTTATCTACCATTTTTGAATAGAAAATTTTTGGGGTTACAAGTTCGATTCTTGGTGATTTTAATTTTGATTGTCTTACAATTCTGAAGGACTCTGAAGAATATCTTTAGCAAACAGTAGAGCATATTTAAAGATGAGAACAACATTTGAAAACTTTTACTCACTCGCTATGAACCCTTGACCCCTGACCTTACTTCATTTACTTCTTCTATAAGGACTGTACCATACTGTCATGCCATATTAAATAATTTTAATCGTTTCCAATACTGTTTTTTCCCTTCCTTTTTCTCTACTCCCTTGACTGTAAAGCATTACGGCAGCTGTGAAATCCTTAAGGATACTGCTGGGAAGAACATTTCTACAGAGAACACGTTAAAGGTGAAACATGGAGTACGAGGGTGGCTGGCTGTCTATTTGTCTCTTCTCAATGTGCATATGTTTCTTTTTTTTTTTTTTTATTAAAAACGAAAGAAGCTTCACTTCTAATGTCTTATCCAAGACATTGGTAAAATGGAAATATTTTTGGGTTCATTTTGTTAAAGAAGTTGAAGGAAACAGTCTGGCAGGCTGGCTTGCTGCCTTAATGTTCCAGAGGGGAAATTAAAAAAAAAAAACAAAACAACACAGAGAAATGGTTACGAAATGTAATGAAAAATGATGAAGAAGTTTACAAAGAAAACTACATACAAACTTAAGGCTGACTGAAGATTTCTATAGAAGAGTGTAAGGGGAAGGTAACCCAAAGGAAAAATATAAAGAATATCCCTTAAACTTTAGGAAAACAAAAAATGCAAAGAAAATTCATGAGAAAGCATTTAATCGATAATTAATTGCCAAGAAATTTTGCTTTACTTTATATCTTCCAATGGGTTATACTTCCCTTTGCATTGTAAGCTTACATTTATGAATTAGAAAATTGCCAAGTCTATAAGAAAACCGAAGAGTTTGAGTTACAAAATTACAGACAAGTTTCGTAAACATTTCAGAAATATTGAAAAGGGTGCCCTTCACATGGGTGACATGGATGGTGGTGGTGGTGGGCAGGCAATCAGGCAGAGGTAGTGTAACGTTGTTACCCTTTAAAAGCCAAAAAAAAAAGGAAAATGAAAAGCAAGAAAATTTCCAAGAAATATGACAAGAGCAAAAGAAATTTTTTGAAGAAAAGAAGGAGCACGAAGCCTTTGCCACCCACATATCATGGGGGCCAATCCATCTTCCGTTTCTCCCCCCCAATAATCATTGTATCCTTTAGTAAGTCTAAGTTTAAGCAGACCTCCAACCCCCATTCCTCAAAAGTATAACCAAAATACCCGGCATGAATTCTAAAAATCTAAATTGTTGCAGCAAGTATGTATGTATGTGTGTGTGCCTCATAGTGTTGCACATACTTTGCCTATAGTCCTCCTCCTCCTCCTCCACTTCCTTCTACATTTATTACCATTTTGCCTGTACGAGTACGTTTTAGATTTTCTGTTAATTTTCTTTAGGTTTCTAAGACTTTTATTCAGCTTTTTTGTTGTTGTTTTATTTGTTTTGTGGCACATAAGAGTGCCTGCCACACGATTGTGTACTGTAGACGTAGACTCCATATCTTTAAAGGATTCTAAAGGTTCCCATTTTCTTCTTCTAGAAGCACAAGCAAAACTCTGTGTGTGTGTGTGTTCTGTGTTGCAAGTTTTCTATGCCTGAATGTCGTTGTCGTTGTCGTTGTCGTCGTTGTCTAACATGTGCCAATGTTAACAAATGTCTTGACGTTAGAGCCAAATGCCTTAAACTACTACCCCCTCTCCTTAAGCCCCCTATACCCCCTCATTTTAATATCTCAATGGGGTAATGGTAACAAATTTTATTTCGTTTCTTTCTTATTTTTTTTTACTCTCTTTCGTTTCGTTCTCGAAAAACACAAGGAGTGCCTAAGCATAGCGTCTCAGATTATTTTTTGTAGACCTCCTGTAGAGTTGCTTGCAATTCGTAGCATTTTATTTGGAATACGACGTTTTATGTTTTGTTGTTATTGTTGGTTTTTCTGTTTTCTAACAGAGGTTGATGGAATACTTTAGGTTTAATGAAAATAGTGGGGTTAGGAAATAACTCTCCTAGACATAGAAGGCAATGTATCTCAGCTGAGGTAATGGTATGGTTAAGGCTTTGTTTTCGATTATTTAACTAGGCAAAGTTAGATCTATTTAAATTGTTAATCCGCCATTAGCAATGACTGTACTGTTGCTTTGGACTTAAGAAACCATGAGAAAGTCCTCCAAGTGATAAAATCTTCCGAAGTGCTCGCAAATTTACTTCGGGAGTTCAGTTACAGATCCTATGGCGCAGTATTATTGTCCCTGGAAACCAAGTACTCGTAGTACTGTTGATAATTTCTATTAAAATTCGCGGTTAAGAATCCGATATCCATGTCATAAGTGACCAGGTTTACCAGTACATATCCTTCAGTCTGTCCAGATCAACGAGGAAACATGCTTTGAGCTGACATAGTCAACTTCTAGAATAACAATAACTAGGGTCATACATCCATACAGTGTCCGTTAAATTATGTCCGTTAAAAGCTTAATATAGAAAAGCTTAATATTTCCAATGAAGTCGCCGTGGTCTAGTAGGTAGTGCGTTGACCTATTAGACATGAGGCCTTGGTTCAAACCTCGGGTCAAACATCAAAAGGAAAAATATGGAAATATTTCTACGCAACTTCCTCTCCGCAGATTTTTGGCAAAAACTCTAAGAGTAAATATAATTGCCATGAAAAGCTTCTCAAAAATCTGTCATTCGGAGTCGACTTTAAACTGTAGGTCCCGCTACTCATGTATAAAATTAACGCACACAAAATAAGTGGTGTGAGAAGCTAGGTCGTAATCCTGACTGAAGGGTTGTAATGACCAATTATGTATGTATGGGCGCCCGTGCCAATTTGTTACAATAATTGGTGATGATGGCCAGCTCAACTGGAAACAAAATTTTCCACAAGAATTCTGGATTAAATATCCAGGACAGTCAACATAAATTTGAACAAAATGGCCATTCTAGAGGCACTGAACAGCCTTCATGTCATTGAGGAGTCCATTGTTGAGTGTGAAGCTAACTTAAACTGAAACGAAAATCTTGCGAAAAACTTTCTCTCGTATGCTCTCCAGTTAGCGACATCGGTGTATTACAGTAATCGAGCTCCTTGGCATAAAGAAGCCTGTGAACAAGAATACACTCCATGACGTAGATGAAGAGATTGCGTGATAAAATATCGTCGGCTTGTCTGAAAACTCGTACGAGTTTAAAACGATCGAAAAAAAGCTTTCTTGAAGCTCAACATCATATTGTAAAGCCTTATCAACAAGCTCAGACAATGTCATGAAACCGTGATGGCCTATACAGTTGTCTTTTCCAGGATCGATGGTGGACTTCAGACATTCACACAACTCAGACATTCACACAACTCGCAAAGGAAAAGGCTGCTCTTGTTTTCAAACTTGAAACCAGTCAAGACAGAGAGCAGTCGCCTTAGTCTAGTAGGCAGTGGGCTGGCCTTGGTTTGAACCAGGGACTCGGGATAGAATAACAATAATTAGATTCAACCATCCCTACAGTTTCCGCTAAATTATGCACGTTAACGGCCTAATCGACTCTACCGCTTGAGGCATGGAATAAGCAAAGCGCACAAGGGAGAGGAAAAAAGCAGCGATAAGAGATTCCCACAATCACCCTCAAATTGTGTTATGGATTTAGAGTCGTCCGTATAAAATTTCAACTCAATACCTAAAATAGAATCAAACTTAGTATGCTTTTGTTTTATTTAATAACAGTTATGTAGTCTCCAGATCTTCGGAGTTTTTATGGAAACAAATGCGCGGTCGAGTGGGTTGGTGTAGGTTCTGGCTCTTGCGAAAACTTTCTGGGCATGAAAGCGTCAGATATGGCTTGGATTAGAATAGTAATTCTTAGTTATTATTAAGAACTCCCGAGTTGCAGAAAGAGCGCTCTTGGATCTTGAGACTTATCTGCTCAAAATATGACATCAGGTACTCTATAACATTTATACGCCACAATACAGTGTATTTCACATGACCGGTAGCCGTACTTACCGATTGGAGGTTATTTCTAAGGGATTGTACTACAGTTTCGTAACTTCAGTCATATCTGGGACTATGAAGGAAACTTGTCATGTACATATATTTTACATAAAGGGGAGCTCCGTATTAACACAGGTTTTTCCGGTTCGCATAATGGCCGGACATACATACAAACCATGCCTCTTAAATGGTTCTGAAACGATTGCTGTGCAATTTTCTTTTTCTTTAGTCCTACAATAACAGCTGTTCTATGAAGAATACCAAACTTGTTTTTTTGCTTAGTCCTTTGGAATCCAGAGAGGTTTAAAGAGATCTTCGCCAGAGTATATGCGAGAAGACAAACTTCTCCGCTGAAGAAAAATTTATTTTTCAAATCTCACTTTAATCAAATTGCCAGGACTGAGGGTTTGAACCACGGCCTCACGTCTAATAACACAACACAGTGCCAACTAAGCTACGGCGACTCTGTGCTCACGCAGCAGTTAATTACGCTAAGTCGGACACCAACATTGCAGGACACCAGCATTGCTTCCGGCATTATAGGTCTCCTTATCACATATTTAAGCCTCCGACTATCTTCTTTCATTCTATATTCATTGCATTTTGTACTTAAAGCCTGTTAAAAATTGCTGCTGTATGTGATTGATTGAAGTCGCCGTAATCTAGTAGGTAGTGTGTTGGCTTAGCCGTGAGACCGCGGTTCAGGTCAGACATCAAAATGAAATCTGAAAGATTTCTGACAAAAACTCGGAGAATATATAAAATTGCCATGAAAAGTTTCTCAAAAATCTTTCGTTCGGAGACGACGTAAAGCTGTAGGTCCCGCCACTTATGTATAAAATTAACACACACAACATAGGTTATGTGAGAAGCTAGGTCGTAATCCTGCCTAAAGGGTTGTAAAGACCAATTACATATGTATGTATGTGTGTAAGTGATAGATTGATTACCAAGCCGTTCAGTTGGTTGTTATTGAAGTGAGTATCATATGTCTAGAAAACCAAGGACCGGATTAACTTACCTGATGTTTAATTAACGCTAAAGGAGATCTTTTAAAACGCTTTTGAAGAAATCCCCCAACACTCACGGAGAATTCTAATCATCCATCGCCAAAAACCAAAATTCTACAAGTATTTGATGGCGTAGCTTACCTTTGGTTTTGTGCTCAGCACCCCGTATTTTTTTAGTGATGTCCAGTAAAAATGTTTGTCAATATCCATCCGTATATTGTGTTCCCCTAAATCCTCATCCATAATGTTTGTAAAAAGAAGAAAAAAGGTTAGTCCTCTCTCCCTCCGCCCCCCTTACCTATTTAATATGCCAACGGAATCCTTGTCTAAGACTAAAGGCTGATGAGTGTAGCCTGTCGCTGTCGCTTTTACTTGCAACATTTTAAGGGGTAATGAAAAACTTTTCCAATGTGAGTGTCGGTGTGTGTATGTGTGTGGCGATGTGTGTATGTATAGAGACGGTTACCATTAGAAATTTTAAGCTAAAAACAAAAGCAACAACAATAGCAACAAAGGAACAGCAATAGAAACAACAACAACAACAGCAGCAGCAGGAGGAGGAAATACGAAAATAAATATTCCATTTGAATTGGCAGCTTGATATGCAGCATTTCTGTACCTCCCAATTCCCTCCCCCTCTTACCCACAATCCATCACACAAAGTCTTTAAATGTTTGTGTGTGTGTATGTATGCTGGGGTGTGTGTATGTATGTTTGCCATGCCATTGTCATCTTTAAGTTCTCTTGGCAAATTTTTTTCTGACTGTCTGTCTGCTGAATTGTTGTTGTTGTTGTTGTTATTGCTTAAGATAGAACATGAAGATGAAACTGACGCTGATGCTGCTGCTAAAGACGAAGATGAAAACGTAGACGAAAATTTATACAAACTTACCATATTGTCTACACCCTCTCTGCCTCCCTCTTTCTATTTTCCTTTTCTTTTATTTCTCTCTGTTCCCTTGCTAAGCTTCATTAAAGGTAAAGAGAGTGTGTGTGTGGAAGGAGGGAGAGTTACATTAAAACCATTCCTGCTGTTTTAGCAGTCCTTGGCAGCTTTAGTGCCTGTTTTCTAGTTCTTGTAATTGTGTGCGTGTGTGTGTATCCTTTTGCCTCGTTGCTGTGTTCATACTCATCAACATCAACAACTTGTTACAGTTATTTTCTGTTTTCTATTTTCTTTCTTTATTTTTTCTTGTTGTTGTTGTTTTCTTTATTACTTTTTCATTTGCTTCTATTGCGTTTCTATTTCTTAGACTTGAGGTGTTTTCGTTATATCCTCCCCCCAACCACTCTCCTGCTCTCAGAGTTTCTTGATTTCTTAAATACAGCCAAAAACGCTAGAACAGAGGGAAGGTATCCTAAATGAAATACATTACAAAAGGGAAAATTTAATTTAACTTAAGTTTCTGTTCTGAAACGTACATCAAATCGTGAGTATATTCTCAAACTAGCAAAGCCTCTGTCTGTCAAGTGCAAGGCAAAAACACAAAACATGTGTTCTGAGCTCTCAGCATCACTTCCACAAAAAGGAAGGCGTTGGTCTCAGAGACACTTATTTTGTTCAAATGGTACCCAGAGATTGCAATGGCCTATGAGATATGAGGCTCAAAACAGACATCATCCCCGTTTCAAATAATAATTCTTTTATTATTTCCCTCTAAGTCTCCACATTTAGGAGACCAAGCCAATGTCAGAGCGTTAATGTACCGAAACATATCGAGGTTCTCTAAGCACTCACATACCACTTTCGACGAAAATTTCATTATCTTCCCTCACACAGATTCCAATGACAAAAATTCCTGTTCTTTGTAGGACAGGTACCGACGGGAATCGATTTTGTAAAGCTTCACAGCTGCGACAGTGCTCTTGCCCGTGTCTAACACGTAGACCCGCATAATCTCCAATCAACCAACGCCTGGCAAATGTAGCCATCAATCTGGATAGATAACAACTACAGATAACAACTATAGTACATTAGGGCCGTGTAATTTTGAAATCATACTGGGGATATAATCGATAACACTTCAAAAAGTGTTACAGTTTTCAGACCTAGTGGGCTGGATAGCTATTAATAGCTATTAAGGATTCCAAAACAGTGTTCATTACGATCAGACGTTTCTTGGGGCCGTATATGTAGGCTTCGAAACTAATACAGGCGACGAAGTTAATATCTTTCGCATCGACAAGAATCAAAAGAAGATACATAAATCTTCGATAAAAAAAAAATGCAAGTCATCGCCCAAGAAATGCAAGTTATCGACTAGAAAAATGTAAGACATTGTCCAAAAAAGTGCAAGTCATCGTCCAATAAAATATGCAAGTTATCACACCAAAAAATTCAAGTCATCGTCCAAAAAAAGCGACATCAACCAAAAAAAATGCAAGTCATCAAATAAAAAAGTGCAAGTCATCGGCCAAACAATGCTAGTCATCGACCAAAGTAATTAAAGTCATCCACCAAAAAAGTGCAAGTCATCGACAAAAAAAAATGCAAATCATCGTCCAACAAAATGCAAGTAATCGACCAAAAAAAAAAAAAAATGGAAGACGTCAACACAAGAAATGGAAACCATTTACAAAAAAAAAATCAAGTCATCGACAAAAAGATTGAAATGAGACAATTTTGCCTGCTTTATATAGAAAACTTTTTGTTGCTCATGATGTTGATGGAAACAATTAGCTTCGTCGCCTATATCTTCGGTTCCAAGTAACGGACGATAGTAATGAAAACTGTTTTGGAGTCCTTGATACTATGGCTATCCACCTCATGAAGACATTTCGGGCCTTTGGCTTTCTAAGCCAAAGGGAAACTGAAACTGAGAATCTATTATTTGAATACGTTTCTGACGATATACTGTACCTTGAGGGTAAGGATGGTCGGTCGTGCAGTGCATCCCTTCTTTCTGCAGGGTTGGCGATAATATAGGACAATCCGACACGAAAGAACAAAGTTTTGAATTTAAATTGAATTCAGCTAATAGCTAGACGATAAAGTAGGGATTAAATAAGCCCCTCTTTTTGTTGTACACCTAATCTTTGACTACCTGCCATAGAAAAAGTGATTGAGTGAGGCTAATAAAGAGTTCTCTCTCTGTAATGTTATAGAGCGATCCATATGTTCCTTTCTCCACTGGTCTAGAATGAGGAGTTTTGGGGAAAATATAGTATTCCCGAAAACAAGGACCTCCGATTGCCTGTACTTAGCTTAGCACATAGCTTTGGTCAGCTCTTCTAAGCTGGTCGAACTACTAATATGAAACTAAAAGGCTTTGTAATAAATAAACAACAACAACAGCATTAACAACAACAACAATTACAATAAAACTGTTATGAAAATCAAACAACGCTTTGACGTTTAAATGAAACTAAAGACCATCGTTATGAAACATGTAATCCTCTCTCTCGCTCTCTTTGCCCCTTAAGTTATGCTACAAAAGAAAAAATAAACAAACAAACAAAACATACAATCATAAAACCATACACCAGTACTCATATACATACATACGTATACATTGTAATAATGAAAGCCAAACTCTAACCATTTTTGTGCTAAAAAAAATATTCTTTTTTTCTTCTTCTTCTTTTTCTATTTCTCTTGTTCTTCTTCTTATCTTTTGTACATATTTTTTTTTTGCAACAATACAGCCAGCCAGCCAAGATGGCTCAAATGTAAGAAAAGAAAAAAAAAAACAAAAAAAAAAAAATGATTTTTTTTAGGAAAAAAGAAAAAACGAAATGAAATGAAATAAAATGAAGAGAACCTTAAAGATGAGAATCACTTGGAATTGATGAACAGCAACAGCATCATCATCGTCATCATCCTCATCATCATTATCATCGTTCTGTTGTTATCCTTAAACTCTCTCTCATTCTAATCATCATTTTTAAAGACTTTCTTGTACTCGCTTACGTTGTAGCCATATTCTGGGTGTGTGTGTGTGTGTGTGTGTCTGCCCATGTCTATCAAATGGTCAGAAATGAATTTCAAAGAACACCGTGCTGTACCCAAGAATATCCAGCAAGTTACTCTCTGTTCAATGGGGGGTGAGGGGGAGGGTGAGTTATTTCAAGGCTTTTATGGGAAAGTGGGTGTTTTTTTCTGCCTTTTTCTTCCTTAGGAAAATTACATTTTCATTACAATGCTTAGGGGCGAGGAGAGGGGAGGAGTAGATATGCTGCTTTCTGTATTTCTTAGCACTGCTGCCGCTGCTGCTGCCTGCTGTCTATCCCAAATCAAGACAACTTAAGGCAAAATGTTGAAAACAGGGTAAAGGCAACGTTTATCTTTTTTTTTGCTTCTTTTTTTTTTGTTTTTGAAAAAAAAAAAAATTCGAAAATCCTAAGGAAAGGCACCCATTTTTGTTTACACAAACAGGCACACAGGCACTCTGTGTAAGTAAAAAGAAGGATTTCATTTGGCAAACTTTTCTGTGATGGAAAGCAAAAAAAAACAAAAAAAAAAACTTTAGCTAGACTCCATAGCCATTACGAACAGCAACAACAACACCAACAAGTTTAAACTCTTGATATAACAATGGGTACAGAAAAGTTCCTCTTTTTTTCCTTGTTGCCACTTTTTGTGGAACTAAAATAGAACGTAACTGCCAGACTTGTTTTCAAATTCATAAAGCCAAAGCCTCTACCCCTTTCCTTTTTACTAGCCATTGCAGAGTCTTAAGACAACTCAAATAGGAGCAACTAATCAAATAACAACAACAGCAGCAGCAGTAGTAACAAAAACAACAACAACAACAACAACTCAATGTATAACTAATCCTTACAAGAAAAATGCAAAACAAAAAAAAAAACTTTCGAACTTGCGTACCCTGTTTTGTTTCCTTCAGAGAAAAACTTGTGGTAAAACTGTGTTCGAAAAGGTAGCAGGCATAACTTATAATAATACTGATGTATACATACTTACATACATACATAATTGGTCATTACAACCCTTTAGCCAAGATTACAACCTAGCTTCTTACACCACTTATGTTGAGTGTGTTAATTTTATACCCTGAACCTACAGTTTAAAGTCAACTCCGAACGACAGATTTTTAAGAAACTTTTCATTGCAATTTTTTATTTTAACGCACAGAGCTGTTGCCAGAAATTTGATGAGAGGAAGTCGCCGAAGAAATATTTTTTCCGACCTGGGGTTTGAACCGCGGCCTCACGTCTAACAAACCAACACACTACCTACTAGACTACGGCGACTTTTATTCTCAACACTTCAACACTTGATGCAATGCAGCTAGAAGACCAGGACCAGTTATGTTGGCAGATTATGTCCTTCTCCATCCCTTATAAAGACTACGAGTGACCACGTCTGAGCCAAGTTTCGGCAGGCGATTCCAAGCTCGAAGTCGTACTTATTTATGTCACAATCAATTGGTTCGGATTGACCACGGAAGTAGAAGGTTTAGTTGGCGGCAGTACGCCAGATGCACAGATGCTGATCCAATCAGGAGTATAGACATGCAGTAAGCCTATGTCCATTCAAAGGTACTTTTGGGTTAAACCATGTAAAACCATGTAGGTCTCTAATAATTTTTTGTGGACAGGAGATATGACTTCGTGACTCCAACTAAGGACGTGTCAAATTATCACGGTAATACGTTTGTAGTCTAAAACGATGACCCCCAAAATTCGGGACAGATTATGCTAGAAAGGGTACGGTTATGCTGGCTTCAGTGTACTTTAGTACTTTAGGAGCAGATTATTTCCATTATTGAAAGCAACGCAGTCAGCTTGAAATCAAGTCCCTTGCGCGGCACTTCTCGACGTTTGTTCTCGTCTACGGATGCCACCAAGTGACTTTTGTAAAGGACTTTATTGCTATCTGGCTGTTCGAGTAAATCCGAAGACTTTTTCAAAAATATTATCACCCAACAAGGAATGCGCAGCCAACAATACCTTTTAGAGCACACTGCAATGATCAGACAGATTGTACGCGAGTCCTTTAATATTTGGTAACACAGTCTACTCTGTCCAGCATCATAAAGTTGTCGGTATAGTTCTCAAGCACATTGCTAGGGACCAGCTTCCATGTAGATCAGGGAAATTTGAAATCATTTGATAGTAACTCTCGGATAAATTCTGGACATAAGCATATTTTTGTCTTAGGCGTGTACAGAGCTCCGAATTGTTACTGTGCGTAGGTGTTCGTTCCACTTACAGTTAATCTGAGCATCCTCTGCAGTTAATCTGAGTATGGGCAAATTGATTGGCTTCATGAGAGCACATGGAGTAATACTGGACTCTGCTGGATCGATTTGGATAAGAAGGCGGTTAATTGCTACGGCCCTTTTGCTACAATAGAGGTTTGCAACATATCATGGTGACATTGGAAGGCTTGCCGAAAAACTCACCATTTCTCGCAGAACTTAATCAGAAACTTTAAATTTGGAAGGAAGGAAGAGGAGAAGGCTATCATTTAACTCTCGTATCAGTGCCTAGGCGTTGTTATGAAAGGGAGGTGGTTCCTGGCCTTTTATTCAGTCATCTTAGTGAGATTTATTTTGGTCTGGGAATAATTTTAAGGACTTGTGCTCCTCGGGAGTACAAGAAGAATGTAAATCTTTGGTTTAGACCACGTAAAGGCCTTGGAATGTAATGGATTTGTGCCAAGCAATATCACACGTTATCATGGCATGGCTTATATGTTATGTGCTGCTTCTCATGTTTAAAGATTACATTGCACAAATACATTAAGATCATGGCACAGCCAGTCAAGTAAAGATCTATCATTCTACTGTAGATTCGAGTTTGTAAAATATTTCCATACTCTTAGGTTGTAAACCTGGCTAAAGGGTTGTAAGCATCAATTAAGCAATGATGTAATACGTCATATCTCCTATGAGATAATGAGTAAAGGCTTTGTCGAGCGGTAGATATAACCACACGTTCCATTTTATGCAATTATTTTGCCCTGACTAGGACTAGGCCTCCAAACACAAGTTACCAGCTTAGCTGAATAGCACTTCTTTACGAATTCAGCCATCAAATATTGTCTCTACTGCCTGTAGTATAGTATACCCGCCTCTATAAATCAAATATTAACTAAAAATTAACGGGTTTTTCTTTTTCTTCTTCTTTTTTTTATTTGTTATCCTTTGACGACTGCAACGAAAACCTTTAAATGTTAAATGAAATTGAGCAGGAGAAAAAAAGGCAACAAAAAAGCTATGCCAACTAGACAAACACGATACGAATGTTGGGCCGTAAAGTGTAAACACTTTAGTGTGGGGGGAAAAAGCCCTTATACTCCTCTGTACTCATACTGACATTAAGCGATATTTGAACAAAAATTCATAGACAAATAGATGAGCAGTCCCGCCAGTTGCAATAGCTGCTCATAAGTATAATACGACTGATGATGTCTACGCTTAAGGATGAGGCTAAGGATGACAGCATGATGAAGCAGTCTTTTCAGTACTCGTGGTACGGAGATATGGTCACTTCAAAGAAGCTAAAGACCTCGAAAACAGAACAGAAAAAAAGGAGAACAAGGAAGAGACAGAGAAATATATTCAAACCTCTTTTTATAAAATCATTCTCTTCTTTTTTTGTTTTGAAATGCAACAAGAAAAAAGAGGATTCGGATTAAGCAGGACTAAAAAAAATTATTTTACAAGCGAACCTTTATTCTCCTCTACCTCCTATTCCTTCTATTTGTTATCCTCGTTTAAAGTAAAGGATTGTGAAAAATCATTCATTTTCCATAAACTGAGGAACAACTTTTCCATACTCTCTCCCTCCCTCTATCTCTCTTAGTCTTCTCTTCTTTTTTTCATATTTAAACCCGTGTCTGCTTGGAAGTGGTCCTGCATTTGTGCGAATGTTGAAGTGTAAGGCACGAAAAGGATGGGTAGTAGCTTGCTAGCTAAGGAAGACTGTGTGTTAAATATGATTGAGTTTGAGAGCTGGATGGCAGAGAATTTCTATGAATACGAGAAATAGTTTTCTTGTTTCCCATCTACAATCGTTTAGATTCACATTTTTTTTTTTTTTGTTCTGTTTAAACTGCTCATAGAATACGAAAAATAATAGATGAAGTTAAAGATGTAGCATGGAGGACTGTATGCAATCATGTATACAGGGTATGAAGACAAGAGTGAATTATTTAAGACACATGGTAACATTTTAATAGCAATTCAGCTAGCTGAATACATGAATTAAAGGCTTAAGAGTATAAAACATTTGAAATTTTTCTGAGAAATGAAATTTCGGCCAGCTGAATTCCTACATTGGCAACTAAAAATATAAAAGCTTGGCATTACTGTATGATATTTGAAAGAAAATCCTTGCTGAATGGCATTCAAAGTTAATTCAGCTAGCTGAATTAGTAGAAAAAAAAATTCGGTTTGCAGCCAGCTGAATTCAAAAATTTACACTTGAAAATATTAAAGCTTGGCATTATTGTATAATTTTTGGAAGAAAATCCTTGCTGAATAGTATTCCAAGTTAATTCAGCTAGCTGAATTAATATTTTAAGGCTTCTAAATTTAACAATTTGATAAAATTAAATAATATTTTTGAAAAAAAATTTGCTGAATAACATTCTGCATAAATTCAGCTAGATGAATTGCTTTAAAAGGCTTAAAAATACAAAAAGTAAAGATTGAAAAAGCAAAAGGAGGTCAATTTAGCTTAACTTCCAGCTTTCAGGTTAACTGAATAACACTTTCCTTGCAAGCCATGCTGTCTGAATAACGTTAATATAAAATAAGGCTTCAATAAAGCGTAATTTGTCAAATCGGTTGTCTCCGTAATCTGAAGGAATATTTAGCCTGATTTGGAAGAAGTCTTAAGCAAATATAAAATTTCTTCAAGTTTTTCCAGTTGAATAACTCGAAAATTAAGTAAAGTTTGCTTGTAAGCCCGATTTGAATGAATTTTTCTGCTTAGCTTAACTGAATACCAGTTTTTTACAAATTCAGCTAGCTGAATAAGGCTAACATAAAGTAAAGCTTGAGCTTAAGTTTGATTTAAAAGAATTGTTGAGTTTTGCTTAGCTGGATAACCATATTTTGTCAATTCAGTTTGCTGAATAAGGCTAAAATAAACTAAAGCTTGATATTAAGCCAGATTTAGAACAAATGTTGAGCTTAACTTAGCTGAATAGCAATATTTTCCCAATTCAGCTAGCTGAATAAGTCTAAAATAAAGTAAAGCTTGATATTAGGCTTGAGTTAGAAGTATTGTTAAGTTTAGCTTAGCTGAATAAGAATATTTTCCGAATTCAGCTAGCTGAATAAGGCTAAAATAAACAAAAATAAATAAAATTTAGAACAACAACAACAATTGTTGAGCTAAGCCGAGAATTTTTTAAAATTACATAAAATTTGATAATAAGCTTGATTTGAAGGAATTTTTCTGCTTACCAAAGAATTTTTATGAACTTTTTGAAAGTAATTGCTCCGGTTTTGACAGCCTTTTAACGAAACCCACTAGAATAGTTGGTTAGCATAACAGTTATTATCAAAATGTTGATGATTCTAGATGTTGGCATTACATTTTTTGTCGTTGTGCCTTTTAGTTCTACTCCCCTTATACCATTTTTTTTTTAGATTTTGTTTTTGTTCCTCTAAAAATTTCTGTTGTTTTAACCGCATTCTCTTGTCTTTTTTTTCTCTCTCTCTCTCTCTATTTGTCTTAATTTTTTTCGTTGCTTTTTTTTATTTTTGTTTTTGTACCAACTGGCCCCGTCATATATACGACGTTATGCCAACCCCTGTTTAAGCTGCTGAATAAAAAGAAATAAAGTTGGCACCATCGTCATCAGCATCAGGCACATCACATGGAAGATGCCAAAGCGCCATAAAACGACGAGTTGTAGTAGTAGGAAGAAAGCTAAAAATTAAATGTTTACTCGCCATTTATTTTAATGTCTGAGCGTGTATGAATGTATATTCGGTGGGGCTCCACTATTAGAATTGTATGAGTTGTTCCACAGAGATAGTGATTCTCATTTAGGACACTAAAATCTTCATCGTATATACATACATGCATACATACATATGTCGCCATCACCATCGCCATCGTCATCGTCATCATAATCAGTTTCACTGAATGCTACGAAAAACAAAAAGAAAAAAAAAGACACAGAAAGCCATAGAAAGACAAAGAGAAAGCAAAACGTTGTAGAGTTTCTAATATTTTCCACACAAAAAAACAAGAAAAAAAGAAAACAAAAACAAAATCAAACAAATATTGTAACTGTGCTCCAGCATGTTAGACTCCTGACTGTATGTGCCACACAGTAGCCTAACATGCTGCTCATATGTGTTACCAGAGAAGAAGAAGAATAAGAAAAAGTACCCCTAAACACATCGACACACACACACACACATCGACTCTCAGTTATATTTGAGGAATTGCTGGCTGGTACTGCCAGTGCTGCTGCTGCTGTTTGAAACCCTTAAACATCAAGGCAAAACGCAAGATAAACTTTTTCCTGTGTGCAGACAAAAAACTAAAAAAAAATATCTTGGCCAGCAAAAAAGAAGACGAAGAAAATAAAGGGGGGGAAAACACTGAATGTTATTCTAACCGTTTTGTAATACAAATGTTGTATGAAGTGCATGCTGCAATACGCTCACACAAAAATGTTAGTAAAAAAAGGTTTTCCAATTGACCGTAGGGTCCATGAATGTCTTCTAATCAAATTAAGTTCGATGACAAACTCTTTAACTTGTTGAAATTCTTTTATATGCAGCAGTTCCAAAATTAATTTATCGAAAATCTCTCTATTATCGATAATTATAATTTAAAATCTGATTCAAAAATCCTTTACTCCTCCTCCTTAATTAAAATCGATAACTCTTCAATTGAATTTGTCTGTTATCGATAACTTCGGTTTTAAATCTAAATTCACAATGATAACTTACTTACATAATTGAGCACTAAAACCCTTTAGACAGGATTACAACCTAGCTTTCTGCACCACACATGTTGTGTGTGTTAATTTTATCTATGAGTGATAGAAGCCACTATTTAATGTCAACACCAAACGACAAATTTGAGCAATTTTTTCTAATGCACCTAGACTACTAGACTACGGCAACTGTAATTGATAACTCTTCAATTGAATTTGTCTGTTATCGATGACAACTGTAATCGATAACTCTTCAATTGAATTCGTCTGTTACCGATAACAACTGTAATCGATAACTCCTCAATTGAATTCATCTCTTATCGATAACAACTGTGATTGATAACTCCTCAATTGACTTCGTCTGTTATCGATAACAACTGTAATCGATAACTCCTCAATTGAATTTGTCCGTTATCGATAACAATTGTAATCGATAACTCCTTAATTGAATTCGTCTGTTATCGATAACAACTGTAATCGATAACTCCTCAATTGAATTCATCTGTTATCGATAACAACTGTAATCGGTAACAACTGTAGTCGATATCTCCTCAACTGAATTCGTCTGTTATCGAAAGCGACTGTAATCGATAACTCCTTAATTGAATTCGTCTGTCATCAATAGCAACTGTTATCGATAACTCCTCAATTGAATTTGTCCGTTATCGATAACAATTGTAATCGATAACTCCTCAATTGAATTCGTCTGTTAACGATAACAACTGTAATCGATAACTCCTCAATTGAATTCGTGTGTTATCGATAACAACTGTGATCGATAACTCTGTGATCGATATCTCCTGAATTGAATTCGTGTGTTATCGATAATAACTGTGATCGATAACTCCTCAATTGAATTCGTCTGTTATCGATAACAACAGTTATCGATAACTCCTGAATTTAATTTATCTGTTATCGATAACTCTGGTTTTAAATTTCAGTTTGATTTCAATGCTGATATTTTATATTAAAGTTCATTAAGTCTGGTGGGAGAGCCAGTTAAGTTGTGTAAGCAATATCTTGGATGATATAGTCCTTAAGCCAAGTATTATCATGATTTTTTCCATTTCATTAATCTGCTTTAGAGTAGGTTTAACAATTTTCGAAGCTTGAGTTATCGATAAATTTGACTAAACAGTTTTTAGAATGTAAATCCAATGCTTACAAACATTTTTCTGTGAGTGTAGTGAGCTCATATACTTCAATACGTTGATAATAAAACGGGAAAAGAAAAATTATTTTTCTTGCCTTCCGACAACGGAATAAATGCATACCATGTATGTATTGTTGCTTATGAACAAAAAAAAATTTTCACCCCTCGTACTATTACACACACACACGCTTTAAAACATTTCATAGCGAAATTGTACTGTGAAAAGCGATAACAAAAACACAGGCAAACAAACGTTGTGTTACAGTATTTGGCAAACAGCTAAGACATCAGCCTTAATATTCTGCAAAAAAAAAAAAAAAAAACGAAGAAGGAAAACTAAAAAGGAAAGAAGAGAAGAGAAGCGAAGGAAAAACTGAAAAATAGAAAATGATTTTAGAATAAAAGGATTCACTCTCTTGGAGCAAACCAAACCAAACGAAACCAAACTGAACCCTCTACCTACTGGCATACAACCCCAGCACAATGCACAGCAGTTTTTCAGTTTTTTTGGCAAATAAACGCTGTTGTTCGTCAACGACTCATGTTGATATCATGCTTAGGACTGTGTGTGTATGTGTACATCGTTTTGTGCATTAATGCTAGATAAACTCTTCCAAGGTTTCTCTCTATGCCTTCCCTCTTGATGTTACTTCTTTGGACAAAAAAAAAAACTAAGTCTTGTAGGTGGTGGTTTGGTGGGCCTTGCACACATCAGCTTAACACGGGAGATAGTGATGGGAAGGGCAGGGGGAAGCTGGGCCTTTGGTATAATTTGAAAAGAGCCAAAAATATAAAAAAATTAAACAAAATTTTTTTAAAAAATGAAACAAAAAAATCAAAATGAAAGACAAGAAGCAACGTAAAGCAGAGGAATGTTTTAGAAAAAAAAAAAAAAAAGTTGGAAAAGCACCCAGAAAAAAAAATTGCATGTTTTAGCAAAATTTCTCAACAACAAATAAAAGCATCAGGAGCAGCAACATTAGCAGTAGCATCAGTAGTTTTTTTCTCTTTCTTTTTCTCTTTACGTTTCGTATTTTCAAATGGGAAATGTTTATGACAGTTGATGTTGAATGTCTAATTCGAATTCTAATTTCTATTTTGTTGTTGTTGCTGTTGCCACGAATCTCTTAAGAGTTACATGAATACCAGCAGCAAAAATAAATGCAACAACAACAACAAGTATTTAGCTAATGTGGCATGTGTAACAGCTGGCAACTATACTTGTTACCACACCTTACTAAATTGCCCATCAATTCATGGATTAATAGATAAGATCTTACGCTAAGGCTTGTTGGAATATATTCCACGAATCTAAGAGTATTCAAGCCGTCATCACAAATTACATCAGATCCGGAGTGACCACATTACAGGCCTTCTTTGAGGGATTACTTGGTTTTACGTTGACTACTTGAAGTTGCCATAGTCTAGTAGGTAATCTATTGCTTTATTAGACGTGAGCCCGTGGTTCAAACACCGGCTCAGACATCTCGAACAAAACGAAATATTTCTTGCGGCAGTCTTCTGGCAAAAACTAGTAGCATTAAAATAAAATTGCCATGAAAAGTTTCGCAAATATTTGTCATTCAGAGTCAACATTAAACTATAGATACCACCACTCATGGATAAAAATAACACACATGACATAGGTGGTTTGATAAACTATGTTGTGATCTTGACTAAAAGGATTGTAATGACCAATTAAGGAAGTAAGTATGGGCGTCTCTTCCCTTGTTTACTGCTATAAAGTGTTGTTTGGCCATGTTAAAATAGGTAAAGAAATGTCAACTAATCCTCAGAATTGTATTAAGGACCTACCGTCGGTAGTAGGAGCGATAGTCGATGGTATAGAATTTCGCATGGAAAATACCAGCGATTTTCCTTATGAATATTGCAGTTTTCTTTCTGTGAACGAACACATTGGAAAATTATTGTTATCGATTAAATGTTTACAGAAGATTATAGCTATCGATTAACTTCCTATTGGAAATTGTTGATATCGAAAAAAATGTACATAGAGAATTATAGTTATCGATTAGATATCTATGTAAGATTATTGTTATCGATTAATTTTCTTCAGAAAATTATTGTTATCGATTGTATATCTACATAAGATTATTGTTATCAATTAATTTCCTATCGAAAATTGCAGTTATTAAAAAATTTTTTATATAGCATAATTCTTATCGATTAATTTTTTATAGAAAATTATTGTTATCGATTATTTTCTACAGAAAATTATTGTTATCAATTAATTTTCTTAAAAAAATTATTGTTATCAATTAATTTTCTTAAGAAAATTATTGTTATCGATTAAATTTTTACAGAAGGTTATTGTTATCGTTTAATTTTTTATAGAAACTATTGTTATCGATTAATTTCCATTAAAAAATTATTGTTATCAAAGAAATTTATATAGAGCATAATTGTTATCGATTAATTTTCTATAGAAAATTATTGTTATCGAAAATTTTTTCTTAAATTATTGTTATCGATTAATTTTCTTAAAAAAAAATATTGTTATCGACAGGTTTTTATAGGCAAATGCGGTTATCTGTTAACGAACACAGATATGAACCCATTTAAGATGTTTTTTACATAAAGCTTTGCTACATAATTTTTTCTACTAGGAGAGAAGGTCATATTGTTGCTATAATGTTGCTACACTGTTCTGTAATCTGTGCACATCTTCAACTATACCATGCCCTATTAGGCTTTGAAATCCATCATTAAGCATTATTAGAAAATAATCGAAAGAAACAGTCTTAGAACAACAGATATCAATAAGATATCAATAACCAGTCGTATGATTAATATTTGATTTTCCTTCCTAATTTTGTATACCTAGACGTATGATGAATATTTAATTGCCATTTAACATACCACATACTCCATACACTCTCATTCATTCACTTCTAAGTTCCCTCTCTCTCTCTCTCTCTCTTTCTCTGAATAAACACACACTCATTTCAAAATGGTTGACCTCTTTGTTGTCTCTAACAACTGAATGCAATTGAATGATTATAGCTTTACTATACATATTTAATTTTAAACTCTTTTTTTTCCATTAATAAAACGTTTTCAATAAAAATTTCGCTTTTAAACAACAACAAAAAAACCATGAAGAGAACCATCAAGTCTTTGACTTTTATCTTGACATCTTCAACTAATAATTGTAACGATAACTGTGTGTGTGCATGAATACTATGTAAGCCTGACTGTGTATTTGTAAGCTGTCGCTCTCTTTTTTGAGTTTTATTTTGTTTTGTAATTCTGCTGATTTTTAACCATAAATTTTTCTCTACTATCTCCCCTCTCGCTGATTTATACCTTTTCTTCTTACTCTTGCTTATTTTTTTCTCTGTTGATATTTTTTTTGTTCTTTTTTTATTCTATTTTCATAAGCTAATAAAATAGCGTCACACACATGCACACACGCATACACACACACGCATGGAAGTATTTCATCTTTTCTATTGAGCTAAAGGATATGACTGACTGTGTATTATTACCACTACAAGAAAAATAAATAGAAAAAATGAACACACACATACACACACACGCAAATCTAACCGGTTCATACACTTGGAAGTACACATGCATACATGCATGGGCTCTATCTACACACATTGGTATTGGTGTGTTTGTTGTATTTTATGTGTACGTTTTAAATTACCAACTACTTTATGGTAATTAATATATGCCACTAAGAGCTCTATAAACATAGAAAGCCAAACACTTTCTACGGTTTGGCAAATGGTTGAGAGCATCACGGGGTACGACAATGTGTTATAAAGAGAGAGACAAAGAGAGAGAGTAAGAAGGAAAAAGATAGTATGTGTGTTAGATTGTAAAAAAAAAGGGAGATGAAGAGTAAAATACATTCATTTTGTATTATAGAATCCATATTATAATGTTTGTTGCTTTGTTGGTTGGTATGACTATTGCTTGTGCTTATGCTCTAAGTTTTAAACGAGAGTAGTGCGAAATATTTTTAGAATTTTAGACGACGTATAAGAAACTGGGAACATAGTATTATGGGATATCGAGAAATTTTCTATAGAAACTTTAGTGAACGAGAAATTTTCTATAGAAACTTTAGTGAACGAGAAATTTTCTATAGAAACTTTAGTGAACGAGAAATTTTCTATAGAAACTTTAGTGAACGAGAAATTTTCTATAGAAACTTTAGTGAACGAGAAATTTTCTATAGAAACTTTAGTGAACGAGAAATTTTCTATAGAAACTTTTGTTATCGAGAAATTTTCTATAGAAACTTTTGTTATCGAGAAATTTTCTATAGAAACTTTAGTGATCGAGAAATTTTCTATAGAAACTTTAGTGATCTAGAAATTTTCTATAGAAACTTTTGTTATCGAGAAATTTTCTATAGAAACTTTTGTTATCGAGAAATTTTCTATAGTAATTTTTGTCATCGAGAAATTGTCGTATAGTAAATTATTGTTATCGAGAAATTTTCTATAGAAACTTTTGTTATCGAGAAATTTTTTGTAAAAATTTTTGTTATCGAAAAATTTTCTATATAAATTTTCTATAGAAACTTTTGTTATCGAAAAATTTTCTATAGAAATTATTGTTATCGAGAAATTTCTATAGAAACTTTTGTTATCGACAAATTTTCTGTAGAAATTTTTGTTATAGAAAAATTTTCTATAGAAATTATTGTTATCGAGAAATTTCTATAGAAACTTTTGTTATCGAAAAATATTCTATAGAAATTTTTGTTATTCAAAAATATTCTATAGAAATTTTTGTTATCGAAAAATTTTCTATTGAAATTTTTGTTATCGAAAAATTGTCTATAGAAATTTTTGTTATCGAAAAATTGTCTATAGAAATTTTTGTTATCGAAAAATTTTCTATTGAAAATTATTGTTATCGCTCAAATTTTTGTAGATTAATTTTTTATTGAAAATTGTCGATATCGAAATATATATTTATACAGAGAATTATTGTTATCGATTAATTTTCTTCAGAAATTTATTGTTCTCGATTAAATATCTACAGAAGATTATTGCTATCGAAATTTTTGTTATCGAAAAATTTTCTATAGAAACTTTTGTTAGCGAGAAATTTTCTATTGAAAATTATTGTTATCGCTTAAATTTTTACATATTAATCGAATATCGAAATATATATTTATACAGAGAATTATTGTTATTAATTAATTTTCTTCAGAAATTTATTGTTATCGATTAAATATCTACAGAAGATTATTGCTACCGATTAATTTATTTCAGAAAATTGTTGTTATCAATTAATTTTCTATTGTTATCGAAAACTTTTCTACATTAATTTGTTGTTATCGAAAACTTTTCTTTAGAAAATTATTGTTATCGAAAACTTTTCTATATTAATTTGTTGTTATCGAAAACTTTTCTTTAGAAAACTATTGTTATCGATTAATTTTCCATTGAAAATTAATCTATAATTTTCTTTAGAAAACTATTGTTATCGATTAATATTCTTTAAAAAAAATATTGTTGGCGAAACTGTTTTTATAGTCAAGCGTGGTTATCGAAAAGTTTTGTTCTTTAGTAATAATCTATACTTAACCCACTCTATTCTACCTATTCCAATCTCATTTGATTCATATATTCTATCCTTCTCAAGTTTTCATAACTACAAAGTGCTGTGATTTAAACTCAACTTATCCAGTCAAAATTCAGATATGTGCTATTAAAACGAAAAATAGAAAATTTGGAGCATAATTAAATCACTAACAGACCACCCTCGTATATCTTCACTTACATATAAAGAAATTGTATAGAAAAAAAGAGAATTGCAATGGAATTGGATAAATAAAGCAACAACAACAACAAATGCTGCCACTAATTGCAAACATCCGCCACTAGGAAATTGCACCTGTTTTAGCAGTTGGTGAATGCAACATCAACAGCAACAACAAGACAAAACATTAAGAAGAAGAAAAAAAACAACTACAACAACAACAATAACAAGAAAATAAGCTAATAAAATAAAAGAGGAAACAGAAAAAAAATAAACACACAGGGGAACGGAAAAATTAAAAACAAATTTAATTTCATTACGAAATTAAAATGAAATTTGTTCTCAGATAAGATAAGACATGATAAGGGCCATCTAACTAAAGCCATATACGATGACATATAAAAAATCAAATTTTGAAAACCAAAGAATTATAATTAATCAGGTTAAATGTGTTTTAAAATGGAATTTAGTAGAGAAGTTGAAGTGTCTGAACTCGGAAGCACTCATGAAAGGATCTAGGCTCCTACCATGCAGATGAACTTACTGACCTGTCAATGGAAGAGATCATGAAACTTAGCGGTTTCAACATAAGCTGAGGAGATTAAATAAATTTCTGGGTGTGATATTCAACTAAAAATCTCATTCTGACCA
Source organism: Sarcophaga caerulescens (assembly GCA_927399465.1). Taxonomy (NCBI): domain Eukaryota; kingdom Metazoa; phylum Arthropoda; class Insecta; order Diptera; family Sarcophagidae; genus Sarcophaga; species Sarcophaga caerulescens. The sequence goes on from OV656866.1 coordinate 104,801,769, forward strand.
GCATGTAGAAGAACGGTTGTAAAAATCCTCCCTCAAATCTATTTCGGACGCCAATGTGAACTAAAACTGCAGGGCGTTCTCGGGAGGTATCACATAGTGGTTCTGGCGAATCTTAATTATAGATGGCAGAAGCCTTTGCAGCACTTAGCAGGAATCAGTGGACAAGACTACACGTTTAAGTGACACTGGCGCCGGAAGTATGTTCCTATTCTACCCTTAACTTCATGCTACAATCACTCAGTGGCCAAAGAATCATTTCAAGGCATCTCTGTTGGTATTAGAAGTCGCCGTAGTCTAGTAGGTAGTTTGTTGGCTTATTAGGCATAAGGTCACGGTTCAACAACAAATATTTCTTCGGCGATTATAATAATTTTCTGAAGAAAATTAATCGATAATAATATTTCTTTATAGAAAATGTTTTCGATAACAACAATTTTCTATAGAAAATGTTTTCGATAATTTTAATTGTTATTATTTCTATAGAAAATTAATCGATAACAACAATTTTCTAAAGAAAATTTATCGATAACAACATTTTTCTGAAGAAAATTTATCGATAACAATAATTCTTTAAAGAAAATATTTTCGATAACAACAATTTTCTATAGAAAATGTTTTCGATAATTTTCTATTGTTATTTGTGAAGAAATTTAATCGATAACAACAATTTTCTGAGAAAATTTATCGATAACAACAATTTTCTGAGGAAAATTTATAGATAGCAACAATTTTCTGAAGAAAATTAATCGATAACAATAATTCTTTAGAGAAAGTGTTTTCGATAACAACAATTTTCTATAGAATTTATTTTCGATAATTTTCTATTGTTATTTCTGAAGAAAATTAATCGATAACAATAATTCTTTAGAGAAAGTGTTTTCGATAACAACAATTTTCTATAGAATTTATTTTCAATAATTTTCTATTGTTATTTCTGAAGAAAATTAATCGATAACAACAATTTTCTGAAGAAAATTTATCGATAACAACAATTTTCTGAGGAAAATTTATCGATAGCAACAATTTTCTGAAGAAAATTAATCGATAACAATAATTCTTTAGAGAAAGTGTTTTCTATAACAACAATATTCTATAGAATTTATTTTCGATAATTTTCTATTGTTATTTCTGAAGGTAATTAATCGATAATAACAATTTTCTGAAGAAAATTAATCGATAACAATAATTCTTTAGAGAAAGTGTTTTCCATAATAACAATTTTTTTAGAATTTATTTTCGATAATTATCTATTGTTATTTCTGAAGAAAATTTATCGATAACAACAATTTTCTGAGGAAAATTTATAGATAGTAACAATTTTCTGAAGAAAATTAATCGATAACAATAATTCTTTAGAGAAAGTGTTTTCGTTAACAACAATTTTCTATAGAATTTATTTTCGATAATTTTCTATTGTTATTTCTGAAGATAATTAATCGATAACAATAATTTTCTGAAGAAAATTAATCGGTAACAATAATTCTTTAGAGAAAGTGTTTTCGATAACAACAATTTTCTCTAGAATTTATTTTCAATAATTTTCTATTGTTATTTCTGAAGAAAATTAATCGATAACAACAATTTTCTGAAGAAAATATATCGATAACAACAATTTTCTGAGGAAAATTTATAGATAGCAACAATTTTCTGAAGAAAATTAATCGATAACAATAATTCTTTAGAGAAAGTGTTTTCGATAACAACAATTTTCTATAGAATTTATTTTTGATAATTTTCTTTTGTTATTTCTGAAGATAATTAATCGATAACAATAATTTTCTGAAGAAAATTAATCGATAACAACAATTTTCTGAGGAAAATTTATAGATAGTAACAATTTTCTGAAGAAAATTAATCGATAACAATAATTCTTTAGAGAAAGTGTTTTCGTTAACAACAATTTTCTATAGAATTTATTTTCGATAATTTTCTATTGTTATTTCTGAAGATAATTAATCGATAACAATAATTTTCTGAAGAAAATTAATCGGTAACAATAATTCTTTAGAGAAAGTGTTTTCGATAACAACAATTTTCTCTAGAATTTATTTTCAATAATTTTCTATTGTTATTTCTGAAGAAAATTAATCGATAACAACAATTTTCTGAAGAAAATATATCGATAACAACAATTTTCTGAGGAAAATTTATAGATAGCAACAATTTTCTGAAGAAAATTAATCGATAACAATAATTCTTTAGAGAAAGTGTTTTCGATAACAACAATTTTCTATAGAATTTATTTTTGATAATTTTCTTTTGTTATTTCTGAAGATAATTAATCGATAACAATAATTTTCTGAAGAAAATTAATCGATAACAACAATTTTCTGAGGAAAATTTATAGATAGCAACAATTTTCTGAAGAAAATTAATCGATAACAATAATTCTTTAGAGAAAGTGTTTTCGTTAACAACAATTTTCTATAGAATTTATTTTCGATAATTTTCTATTGTTATTTCTGAAGATAATTAATCGATAACAATAATTTTCTGAAGAAAATTAATCGATAACAATAATTCTTTAGAGAAAGTGTTTTCGATAACAACAATTTTCTATAGAATTTATTTTCAATAATTTTCTATTGTTATTTCTGAAGAAAATTAATCGATAACAACAATTTTCTGAAGAAAATATATCGATAACAACAATTTTCTGAGGAAAATTTATAGATAGCAACAATTTTCTGAAGAAAATTAATCGATAACAATAATTCTTTAGAGAAAGTGTTTTCGATAACAACAATTTTCTATAGAATTTATTTTTGATAATTTTCTTTTGTTATTTCTGAAGATAATTAATCGATAACAATAATTTTCTGAAGAAAATTAATCGATAACAACAATTTTCTGAGGAAAATTTATAGATAGCAACAATTTTCTGAAGAAAATTAATCGATAACAATAATTCTTTAGAGAAAGTGTTTTCGTTAACAACAATTTTCTATAGAATTTATTTTCGATAATTTTCTATTGTTATTTCTGAAGATAATTAATCGATAACAATAATTTTCTGAAGAAAATTAATCGATAACAATAATTCTTTAGAGAAAGTGTTTTCGATAACAACAATTTTCTATAGAATTTATTTTCAATAATTTTCTATTGTTATTTCTGAAGAAAATTAATCGATAACAACAATTTTCTCAAGAAAATTTATCGATAACAACAATTTTCTGAAGTCGCTGTAGTCTAGTAGGTAGTTTGTTGGCTTATTAGACGTAAGACCACGGTTCAAACCACAGGTCTGGCATCAAAACAAAACTATGAAAACATTTCTTCGGCGACTGCCTCTCAGCAGATTTCTGGCAAAAGCTCTCTGAGCGTTAAAATTGCCATGAAAAGTTTCTCAAAAAAATTTGTCATTCGGAGTCGACTTTAAACTGCAGGTTCCGCCACTCGTGTATAAAATTAACACCCACAACGTATGAGGGGTGAGAAGCTAGATTGTAATTCAAACTGAAGGATTGTTAATACAGATGGAAGCCAATTAAGCATTTCGAAGATCCTTTCTTAAAGACAGCTGATGGAGGCTTCAGGTAAAATCCACTGCAAAACTCCGATTTTAAAAAAAAATTTTCACGAATTTAAAGCCTTAGAAGCCGTGTAAATCCATAGATTCGTTGGCTTTTAATAACAATTTTTTTTTTTAAATTTAATTTCCAATAAAAAAATTGTGTTCCTCAATTTTTTTTTTTTTTTTTTTGTTTTCAACACGCAGTAGCGTGTGCCACCGCCAATGTGCCACAATATAAATAAAACTAGTAACGGTAAATAAAACAACAACAACAACTCCACTACTCTCTACAGTCCTCTTGAAACTTTTCTCTTTGGAATCGTTGTTTTTTTCCTCTCCTTTTTTTAAGGAGTTAAGGAAACTTTTACTGGGAGTCTCTAGAAACAAAAAAAAAACTGCGAAAACAGTAGGAAAAAAACAAGGCAAAAAAAGGCTTAAAAAATTACGTCGCTTATTAAGGATTTAGGGATGTGGAAGGAAATCAAGTGGATAAAATGAGAAAGTGAAGTGAAGGGGCTTAACAAAAATTATAAAACTAGACAACAACAACAGCTACTACAACAGCAACTACATGCAGGTAGAAAAAGGAAAAACCAGCCCTTAGGAAGGAAAATTATTTAAAAAAAAAAATTCGTTTTGATTTTTTTCAGCCGCTTTTCTTGCGTTTTTTTTCAAAAATACGCAAATAGAATATGCAGCGAAAGTAAAGGTAGAAAAATTTTCCAAACTTCTTAACATTTAAAGCAAAACGGTCTGGTAAATAATTTGAAATAAAAATAAAAAATAGAAATTAAAAAACAACAGAATTTGGCATAAAAGTTTAGTTTTCTTCTTCTTCATCTTCTGTTTTAATTAAAAAAAAAAATGGAATACGGGAGTAAAAAATTTCGCGGGAATTTTATTGCAAAATATTTTTAAGCATGCTTTGGCAAAAGAAAATAAAAAGAAAAATTTTATTTCAACACAGAAAATTTATTTCAAGTCTTATATTTATCTCATGACTTATTAGACATGAGGCCATGGTTCAAACCCCAGGTCAGACATCTCCAACCACAACGAAATCTGGAAAAATATTTCTTCGCCGACTTCGGGTCCGCCATCTAACGTTTTATTTTTCAACTAGTGCTTATTTCGTGAATGGTAACACTTAGCTCATGTCTGATTTGACAGATAATTAGTTTTATCCTTCCGCTGAACGAATATGGTTGTGTATTTGCGTTTTCGCTTCGCTAAGTGGGCCTGCGATCGACTTACAGAAGATGCCGATTTTGGCAAAAAAAATCATATTTTCAGATGAAGCTCATTTAGCTCTTGGCGGGTATGTAAACAAGTAAAATTGTCGCATTTGGGGCACAGAAAACCCGGACGCATACATTGAAAAGCCGACGCACCCAAAACGAGTCACTGTTTGGTGAGGATTTCGGTCCAGAGGCATAATTGGGCCATTTTTCTTCGAAAATGAGTAAGGAGTGGTCGTTACAGTCAATGGCGATCGTTATCGGGCTATGTTGAACGAATTTTTGTTCACAAAAATTGAAGAGGAGGATATTGGCAACATTTGGTTTCAACAGGACGGCGCTACGTGCCACACAGCCGAAGCTACATTCGATGTTTTGCGCCCTGTTTTTGAAGATGGCATTATCAGCCGCAGAGCTGATGTCGTTTGGCCACCTCGGAGCTGCCATTTGACACCGTTGGACTATTATTTGTGGGGTGCCGTCAAAGATATATGTTACGCCGACAAGCCAGAGACAATTGACGCTTTAAAAGACAATATTCGTGAAGCCATTGGTGAAATACAGCTGCACACAATCGATAATGTGCTTAAAAATTGGACCGATTGTGTAGGCTACTGCATGGCCAGCCGAGGCAGCCATTTGAATAAAATTATTTTCCATTATTAACCGGAAGGATTGTACTTTTAACAAAAAAAAAATTTGAGAAAATATTCAGTAGTTTTTTTTAAAGCATTTTCAAAAAAAAAAAGTTATTTGGCGGACCCTTGATAACAACAAACACCAGCATAAAAAAAAAATGGTAAACGAGTAAACAAAAATTCACAAACAACACTACAAGAATAAATGTAAACAAAATACATAAACAACGATGTTTAGCAAAATGCGATTTCGTGAAAGCAAAGTCACGACCATTCGCCTTCAAGAACAATCACTAGACTGTTTACTTTGCCATATCAAATGCAAGGCAAAGCAGGCGACGGAGTTAGTGAAGTTAAGTCAGTCTTGTGTGCAGACGCGGTCCGTTTGCAAATCTCCGTTACAAACATCTGTTGAACAATTGTCTAGCAATTGTTATTGTTTATGCAAAGAGTGTAAACAAAGGAATAACAAACAAAGCAATTGTTGTTGTTTACATACAGTTGTGAACAGTGGCACACAGAATTGTGCAAATAATAAAAAAATTTAATTAAAATTAAACACAAATTTATTTTTATTGTATTTGCAACCTACGAGCTCATATTTTAAACGTTTTTAAAAGGTAAAAACGTGTGAAAGAGAAAGCTTAACCCTTGGTGAAATGGTTGATGTGGCATCTTTTTGTAGATCTTTGCCTTTCGATGACTTGATTCCCTTAAAGAGAGACAAATAACTTTTATTCATGTTTATGTTTTCTTTTTTGAAAATTATTAACTGACATCCTTCTAAACATTTCTAATTCATCAAACACTTTCCAATATCATCCCAACATCCATCCATCACGGAACACTTATTTTTTGCAACAAAAAAAAAAAAAAAAAAAAAAAACCTTCAATCCTTCAATGGAATTGTAACATTTTATTTATAATTTCTACTGATTTGTTCTCATATTTATTGCAATTTCTTGTTTCGTTTTTAATATTTATTTGCGTTTATTTAGAGAATCTCTATCTCTCGCTCTCGCTCTGTCTGCCTCTGTGTGTTGTTTCTTTTCACTTACTCGGGATGTATTGTTTGAAAATTAATCACAAACCACAATAACACGCAGATATTCAACAATGTCATGCCACACATAGAAATAACAATACACGCACACACACATACTTACTTGCAATAGCAGACAGACAGATAAATAGAGTGGCAATACTGACTGCCATAGGATTTCACACGGTATTCAAATACAACAGATACCACGCATAGAAACACACACAGAAGAGAATGCGTGTGTGTGTTGGTTTGTTTGTTACACAAAGTATAGGCAAGTGAAGTGAGTGGCATAATGCATTTGCCAACATACTTGCAATAGCAGCAACAACAACACGACGAGCAACAACAATTGAAAACAAAACCAAAACGCACTTACTTATGTGGCCATGGTTTAGACAGGCAAAATCAGTAAAAACTGCATTTGCTTACACAACAACAACAACAACAACTAAAGAGTTAAACTCATCATCATCATCTACTACTACCAATACACACACACATACATGCACTCATACACATACCTACTCTACTACGTTCTTTTAGTCTCTCGCATAATTATGTTGTGTGAGTAAAAAAAAAGAGAGTGGAGTACCTAGTGGTGGCCTACGTTTCTATATTTATGTTACAAAGAGTACCAGGGTACCACGTATGTACATATGTGTGTATATACGTATGTCCTATCCACATTATGGCCACGCATTATGTTAATAAGTGTAAAATGGGGCACACGCCAAAACAAAAGCATTCACAAAAAAAAAAAAAAAATCAAGAGAGAGAGAGAGAGAAAGAGAGAAAGAATTTGAAATAAAAAAACCAAAACGGCAGCAGCTCTTATGCACAAATCAAGCCCGAGTTTGGAAATCATAACACATATGCACAATGGGCCTGGAAAGGGAAAAATGAAGACAAAAAAATACGAAATATTTGGGGAAATATTTTTAAGAAAAAAAAAACAAAGGATAACAAGGAGATCCAGATCGAGATTATTTTTGACTAGACTACAGGCACTGCATTGACCAACTTCTGGGATAAGTTTAATGGAATCTGGTCTGTACAGAGACTGGGGCATATTTTTTTGTCTTGGGCCGGAGTTCGGAATCTTCGAAAGACACTTTTGTTCCAACAAAAGAGTGAACGATTCAGCATCACGGGTGCCTAATTTCTTCAAACACCCTACATCCCCCCCCCCCCGTGAGACTGCCGTTAGGTATTACTACGCTGATCGCTGGTTAGCTTTAAAGCTCAATCACACTAAATCAAACTTCGCTTTCCGAGTTCCAGCATAACTTCAGCCATTCTCTGGCTGTATTGGCCCCATAGAATGCTAGAATTCAACACCGCCGATGTGGTCTAAAACTCGTTTTCCTTGGCCATCGAAATCTGGGACAGCATGTGAGAATATGCTCCGCATCTTCCTGCTCACCTCCACAGTTTGGCCATATAGTGGAAGTATCATATTCAAATCTGTGCAAGTACTTCTTGAGTACATCCATGACCATTTAGGAACTGGGTCACATAGTAGTTCAGCTCGCAATGTTTGTTCTCTCCATACAAGGGGTTATAACAGGGACAAGGTGAAATGTTCATCTTCCCTTTAAACTGTTTTTCCCATCGCGACTGCCATTTGTGCCCGGAAGTCCTTCGTTCCTCTGCTTTTATAGCTGCTATTTGTGTTATGGACACTCGAAACGGCGAAAGAATATACGCCTCATCTCATCCGACAATATGTCTTTGCCAAAACCAGTACCTCTTCATCAGATAATGTCCTGAAGCCACTTATCTGTCTAATCGCGCTTAGACGATACACCCGAGGACAGTTTCCTCTTTTTCGGCTCCACGGAGAGGGCCTCCGACCATATTGGGCAAGCATAAAACATTATCGACGTTACAAACCTCGATATTATTCTCCTCTTAAATGAATTTGGTCATCCAATATTTGGCATCATCTTCGTTAGAGCTCCCTGGGTTACAGATGCCTTTTCGCCGATGTATTTCACGTGCTCCTTGAAGTTCAACCTGTCGTCGATAATCACTTCAAAGTATTTTGTGGCGCTCTTCGATTGGATTTTAGTGCCTGCAGCGACTGGCATCATGTGTGTGCTCAAGTGAACTTCGATAACAAAGCTATTACTCCAACCTAACTGGCCTTATTTCCGAAGATCAGACGTCTCCTCCATGTAAAACTGAAATAAAAACGAAATCAAGGTGGCCACAGTCATTATTTCAGAATACATTTGAATAAGACTGTGTGAGAAGACCAGTGCTTTGGCCACAGGTCGAAATCATGCAGTTGTACTTACTCGACTACAGTGACGGGAACGATCGCACTCTCAACGACAAAGTCATTAGAAGACCGTTCTATTAAATGACGGTGAACATCTTTTCCAGTCTACAGTGATTATTACGGGCCAAAATGAACGATCGCAATAATATTGGTCGGCAGGTACTCACTACAATTGAATCCTTAATACAACAACAGTCTGCTTTTCTAAACTGCCAGTTGACTGTTGTTTCTGGCCCTTGGCTCCTCTAATGTACTTCACATGCATGAAAATGTCGGTGCCTGCCTCTCAGCAGATTTCTGGCAAAAATTCTGAGCGTTAAAATAAAAATTGCTATGCAAAGTTTCTCAAAAAATCTGTCGTTTTGAGTAGACTTTATAAAACTGTAGGTCCTGTATAAAAGGTAGATCATGTATAAAATTAGCACACACAACATAAGTGGTGTGAGAAGCTAGGTTGTCATCTTGGCTAAAGGGTTGTAATCACCAATTACGTATGTATGTATGTATGTAGTTACTGCAGCAGATACTGGAGGAGAGATTACTAGTTTGTAAATGTGAATTGGACATAAAAATGCTTCTGTAATGGTTTGCATAACCAGCAAAACCTTGAAGTTTTCGCTGTAGTCGTAGAATAGCAGCTGTTTTCTAATTGGAGAAAAGATTCCTAGTTTCTGATCGTATATTGGACATGAAAAAGCTTCTGTAATGAACAGTATACCCAGTACAATCCTGAAGGTGATCCTATAGTCATAGAACCGCAGTTAGGTTAGGTTAGGTCGGAGTGGTAGCTCTGATGTCACAAAGCTCACTTGAGCACGCATAGCGGCCCGTTGTGATGCCACGGGTGAACGCAGTCCCTGTACTGACCAAGTTCCACCACAATCAGGGAAAAGGAAGAAGTTGGTCAGCGCAAGGGCTGCACGACGGAAGAACGACTACCCCGCACTGGAAAACCAGTCAGAAAGTTTAATGAACGAAGCTATATCCTTGATATCAATGGATGATAGTTCCGTTAAGCTAACAAGGAATGGGGAGCCAAATAACCTATATCTACACCTACCAAGAGACGGGCACTAACAAAGAAAGTGAATAACAGTCTCCTCTTCCTCAGAGGACCTGCATCCACGCCAGAGGTCGTTAAAAGGGAGCCTCATTCTTTCCGCGTGTCTACCCATGACGCAATGACCAGTAAGCACGGCCACTGTAGTCGAGATGACGTCACGACCAAGACCAAGTATTTGGTTGGTACGCCTTTTATCCATCAAAGGCCAGGTGAGCCTAGCGGTGGAGAAGGACTCCTCATTGACCCAGGATAGGTTGGCGTCCCGAAAGAATTTCCGCGCAATGGTCAACTTGACCGATGTAAGTGGTATACCCAATTCAACAGAAGAGGATTCCGGAAGGAGCGCACCAGCTCTGACGAGCCGCAGAGAACCGCAGTTAGAAAGTGAAAAATTCCATGAAATTCCAAGGAACATGATGCCCGTAATGAATGTCATTGATGGACTGTAGATTGCGACCCATTGTGCACAGTATTTAGTATTGAAATCGCTAACAAAACAAATCGCTATCAGTAGAGAGCGTTGGCATTTTAAAACGCATTGAATGTAAAAGTGGAAATTCATGTTGATGGCTCCATGAAATGCTGTTGCTCTACACATTTCATTATGCCACTAGTTGTTGTTGTTGGGTTTTTTTTTTATTTTCTTGCACTCCACTTTACTTGAACAGCCACGACAATGTATTGAGAGAAACCCAAACAGACAGACGAATGGACGGACAGGCAGACAGACAGACAGACGATTGAAAAAACTAAAAATGTGATTGAAAACAAACTCATAAGCACGATGAGTGAGTATTGAATTGTTTTTGATATCCAGCACGTTTGCTAGTTGCACGGTTGCATAGAAAAACTAAAGTAGAGAAGAAAAAAGAAGTCTAGCGATAGGTTTAAGACAGACAGGGAGAGACAGAGAGAGCGAGAGAGTAGGAAGAAAAAAATTTAAAGCATACCATTAGGCAAAAACACATGCCACAATCATATCAGATGTAGGCCTCACTCAATTCTTTGGAGATATAAAAACAACAACACACTGAAAAAATTCTAAAACAAAAACAAAAAAAAAAACAGAAAGTGAGAAAGAAAAAAATTGATTTTAAATAAACGTAACGTAAAGCAACGAAAGGCAATGCAATGCAACAGAAAGTGTCAACATTGTCAACGTTTTCATCAGCTTCAACACTACTTTGCTGCCTTCATTAGACGTGTACTCATCGCCACTCATACTCCCTTATACTTTGGCTTAATCAAGACAACTTTAGTGTTGATCTGGTTAATCAAAAATAAATTTCAACCTGCTTTTATTGGACGAAACTTTTTTACGGGGGAAACTTTTTCTTTTAAGCAGGCACTCTTCAAAATCTTTTTTAGAGAATGAAGGAAATTTTCTAATCCAAACAGATGGTTTAACAAGGGATGTGAAATTATTTTTACGTTCTACCCTGGGCTTACATACATAATTGGTCATTACAAGGCTTCAGTCACAATTACGGCCTAGTTTCTCACACCACTTACTGTTAAATGTGTTAATTTTTATAAATGACTGGTGGGACCTACAGTTTAAAGTCGATTCCGAACGACAGATTTTTGAGAAACTTTTCCTGGCAATTTTATTTACTCTCATTGAGTTTTTGCCAGAAATCTGCTGAGAGGAAGTTGTCGAAGAAATATTTTTTTATATTTCGTTCAGTTGGAGATGCCTGACCTGGAGTTTGGCCTCACGTCTAATAAGCCAACACACTACCTACTAAACCACGGCGACTTTGAGAGCTTACAAAGTAGAAAAGCGGCAATAGAAGCAGTTTTAAAATTAACCCTTTTCTTATGACCTCGGAGTCCAATCGGTGTCGCCAAAAACGGGAAGTAATACTTTCCTTAAACTTCTCAATGCAATAAAGCCACTATCAGTCGTTTTGTGTGGCTCCTAACACCATATTTTTACGTTTTTACCTTTTAAAAACGTTTAAAATATGAGTTCGTAGATTGCAAATAAAATAAAAAAAAAATTAATTTGTGTTCAGTTTTAATTAAAATTCTTTAATATACGCACAATTCTGTGTGGCACTGTTCACAACTTGATGTAAACAACAACAATTGCTTTGTTCGTTATTCCTCTGTTTATACGCATTGCATAAACAATAACAATTGCTAGACAATTGTTCGACTGATCTTTGTAACGGAGATCTTCAAACCACGATTACTCTCTTCAAACACACAGCGTCTTAACACAAGATTGACTGAACTTTACTGACTCACCCGTCTGTTTTGCCTTGCCTTTTATATGGCAAAGTAAACAGTCTGATTAATGTTTTTGAAGGCGAATGTTCGTGCCTTCGCCTTCTCGAGATCTCTATAAATGTAAACATCTTTGTTTCATTATTGTTGTTTGTGTATTTTGTTTACATTTATTCTTGTAGTGTTTGTTTGTTGTGTTTTTGTTTACTTGTTTACCATTTTTTTATGCTGGTATATTTTTTGGTTTTTTAATTTTGTTTATAATTTTAATGTTAAACGATGTAAAAGCAAAACACCAGTATCTAGATTTTTCCATTATCGTAACAATATTTTTTTAAACCAAATACCTTCCAGTTTATAATCTTTAATTGTACGCCAAAAACGGAATTATTTTCGAAACACTACTATAATGTGAACACAATGTTACTTTTTCCGAATGCAATAGCTTTTCTAATATCATCTCCGGGTTCTTCAAAAACCAGGTTCTAGAATAACAGAGTTGCCATCTAATGTTGTCTAACAACAACGCCCAATACGAGCACGTAATGGATTCTGTGGTAAGGAACTTTGTGATCATAAGTTAGGTTTTAAAAGCAGTTTTATTTTTGGCAGACATTTCGCTGTGCTTGGAGCCTAACAGGTGTTCCACTTGACGTGTTTGTGTCAGTTTTCATCTGGAGATCTATGCCACGTTGTATTTTGTCGTACAACAACCAACAGCTCAGCTCATTTGTGTACTCGCTCAGTATGATTTTCATGTGAAGAACTTTTTACGTGGCTCCTCTGTACAAAGCTTGAAAGAGTCTGATGATTTCCGGCAGTATTTGTAGGGCGCTGCACCGATCTTTGTGGAGATAGTATCGAAAGCTCTTGTGAAATCAATAAATCGGTGCGTTCTCGGAATGACATCTGTTCTACTGATTGTTCTACTAGGATTCTTAGGTAGTTAGGGTGTTCAAAGCACAATTTTTTTTCACTAAGAGGAGATTGCTTAAGTCACCTGCCGACTCACTACTATTGAATCCTTAATCCAAAAACAGCCTGCTTTTCTAAACCGGCTGTTGACTGCTGTTTTTGACCCTTTGGCTCTTCTAATGTACTACGCATGTATTAAAGGCATCACTGCGGATAATTTAGTTGCGATATGAAACGTGTAGTCGCCGCAGTTTGGTAGGTAGTGTGTTGGCTTATTAGACGTGTGACCACGGTTCAAACCCCAGGTCAGACATCTCCAACTAAACGAAATAAGAAAAATATTTCTTCAGCGACTGCCTCTCATCAGATTTCTGGCAAAAACTCTCTGAGGTGCCGCCAATCACGTGTAAATTTAACGCACACAACATTAGTGCTGTAAGAAACTAAGTTGTAATCTTGGCTAACGGGTTGTAATGATCAATTATGTATGTATGTAAGGGAAGCTTGCTTGAGTCCCTTTCTAGCTTCAATTCTCTTAGCGATTTCCTGTGCTTCAAATGATTAAAGTTTTCAAGCAATGATTTCATTTCCCCTGAAAAGTTTTTTCCGACTTAGCATAGAACGAACAGAAGCTAAAAAAATTTTTATAACAAATTTAATGCACAGAAATAAATTGTTTATATTTCATTTGTATTGTAAATTCTTTTTAATACAAAAAAAAGAAGAAATTAAAACAAATACAGCAGAATGAGTGTAAATTCCATTGGTATCACCCCTAAAAATATGTTTTATATTTTTTTTTTTTTTTGTTAAAAAAAAAATAAAAAATAAAAATTGATTTTATGCTGATCATAAAGCAAAGCACCTTCTCCTGCCCAAAAAATATTAAACGCCTGTCCCGGGCTTAACTGACTGCATTGCCTTTGGCTTATGCATGTGCCTGCTTGCCTGCCCTGCCTCGCATGGCCTGCATTATGCGCCAATGAAGCCAATTTTTGTGTTTTAGCCATTATATACTCGTTCAACCAAAATTTTTACAACAAAATTTTTTATTTATTTTTATTGTACATAAAGGTGGTAGTGATGATGGTGTACATACATACGTACATACATATACTAAACATATCTCTACATATGTATATCCATACGACAATATTCATGTCATTTTTTTCTATTTTTTTAGTTTTTGGCCAATTTTTACTGGTTCTATGTCACACAGACTTGACAAAAACGTGTGCGAAAAAAAATTCTATTTATTAGGCCCTCTTTTTTTATTTTTAGCTGATGTTTGTTTGAGTGCCTCAAAGAGTCTCATTTAAGGATTTTTTTTTTTATTCAGTAACTGCCTTAAAATATATTGTCAAAAAAGAAAGAAAGAAAACGAAATCATTATTGATGATTCGTTTACAACAGCAGTCCCAGTTAGTGGCTTTTATTCCATTATGCTGTCATTTGTAGTTGTAGGCTGTTATTAGTGCTGCAAATCAAATCAATTTCATCATAAAAGGTGCAACACAAAATGGCTTATTTTATTTCATTGTTAATTTCGAAACAAAATAATATTAAACGCCTGAAAATAGACACTAAAATTTTTTTAAATAAAAAATAAATTAAAATTTTATAAAAAATTAAGGCCTTTAAAACCTCATAATTTAAAAATAAAGACACTAATTTTTTAATCATCCATAATAGTTTACATTTCAAAAGGTTTCCTGAAATTTGCTTGAAATTTTCCCTAAAAGTATGCACCTCCTCTAAAGAGGAACTTATGTTCTCCATATGCAATATAAAAACCTGCATTCGCCTCGTTTTCCTTAGTTAAACTAATTTTAAAGCCTATTTTAAGGCGCAAAATGAAGGATATTTGCTTGTCCTAAAAGTATGCGTTTCCTTTAAAGAGGATCTTATCTTCACCATATGCAATGAAACACTCTGCAATCACCTCATTTTGCTTAGTTAAACATATTTTAAAGCATATTTTAAGGGGCGAAGAATGAAGGATATTTGCTTGAAATTTGTACTAACAGCACACATCTCTTCTAAACAGGAACTTATGTTCTCCATATGCAATATAAAAACCTGTATTTTCCTCGTTTTCTTTAGTTAAACTAATTTTAAAGCCTATTTTTAGAGGTAAAATGATGGATATTTGCTTAAAATTTGCCCTAAAAGTATGCATCTCCTCCTAAGAGGAACTTATCTTCCCTATATGCAGTAATAAATGTGTATTTGCCTCATTTTCTTTAGTTAAACTAATTTAAAAGCCTATTTTAAGGGGTAAAATAAATTATATTTGCTTGAAACTTGTCCTAAAAGTATGCATCTCCTCCTAAGAGGAACTTATCTTCCCTATATGCAATCATTAACCTGTATTTGCCTCGATTTTTAGTTAAACTAATTTTACAGCCTATTTTAAGGCGCAAAATGAAGGATATACTACTTCGTTTCACATAAAACTGATCATTTGAATTTGTTGTTACAAATTTCTTTTAGTTTTACTTAAAAAGTAAAGCATACATTTAGGTTCATGTTACGCACACGCATTTTAGATATGCACTCTTAAGCCACGCATACACACACACACCAAGCAAGTGTTAATAGTGTGAAGTGTGAGAGTATCAGTGTATGAGTGTTGTGTTTAAAGGTATGAGAAAATAATAAGAGTAACCAGCCAGAGAGTAGAAGTCAAAGAAACAGGTTATTGAAGGCAGTTTATGCAATACTTAGCATTGGTTTAACACTTAAAACAAATAAAAATAAGAGAGAGGGAGTGTGCTCACCAAATATCAAGTATAGGCAATAAAAACAACACGTATTTTTATAAATTGTTTTACAACAACTGCAATAAAAATTAAAAAAAAAACGGAATTGAAAATAAAACAACTACATGGAGGGTGTAGGGAAGTGTAGGATAGCTCTAGAGAAAGGGAGAGAGAGTAAACAGGTTATTAACAGAGAGGTTTAATGCTCATCACTGTTACGCACAAGCAATATTTTTTTTCATTCGTTAAAAATATTTAATCGTAGGGGGCGAAGGTATTTAGGAGTAAATGAAAATCTGTGAAAAAAAGGGTTCGTGTGTCTTGTTCGTTTTGACTTCGCTACTTAATATGTGTCTTGTGTGTGAGTGCGTGTTTTTGTTGTGTTTTAATGTAAATACAGGCTCAATGCAGCAATTTCAATAAACAAACGTTTTTTTGTAAGTGTTTGATGGGTGTGAGTGTAAGTGTACCGAGTATTTTATTAATAATTTAGGAAGTTTAAGCTTGAAGTAACGGTTGTTTGTCAAGTATTTGTTGTAATGTTTCTTATTTTATATTTATTGCCATCATTGTCATCATCATTCTTATTATTGTAGCCATGACGTTGACGATAATGATGTTCTGCTTGATGCTGATGCTGTCCCATTTTTGTTTCTTCTGCCCTTTTTTTTTTTTTGGAGTTAATGAGAGTAGAGGCCGTTATATTTTTATTTCTTCTCTTTACAGAGCCTTATGGCAGCAAAAAATTACTCATTTTATATGCTTATATGGCGCCAATTGTTAATACATACGTTGTTGTTTTTTTTTTTTTGTTTGTATGCATTTTGTTGTGTGAAGTTGCTGCATTATGTTACGCATACAATGAAAAAAAGATCAAAAAAAGCTCCGCCTTTAAATTCATAAAAAAACAGCCGAAACGATACGAATTTACGCACAAACATGGTGTTTTTTTAATGCCTGAGTGAAGGTTTCCAATTTGTATGCTTGCTGCTGTCCTGTGTGCTGTTGTTGTTGTTTTGTTCGTTTTTCTCCTCTCTCTTGTATTTAACAAAATAGTGCGTAAACGACTGCAGCAGAGCAAAAATGCACCTACACAGACACAGCCACCTAGGCTTTAACTTTAACTCTGTGATTCACTTACGGTGTTTTTTTGTTCAATAAAAGTGCCGTTGTTTTTTCAGTGCTCATCTCATATGTTATATTGTATATACAAAAACAAACAACAACAACAAAAATATGAGAAGAACTCCACAGAGATGGTTCTTCTTTTTTGGTTTTTTTTTTTTTGTACGGGTAAATTGGAATCCTTTGGTGCTTTTGCTATTATTTTTTACGATTATTGTTGTTGCCGTTGTTGTTGTTGGTACATAAAAGGGTGTCATTTCGTTGTTTTTTGTTTATAACTAACGCGCTCCCATACTTATATAATTTTTATTCCTTTTTCTATATACAACAACATCAAAAAAAAGGAGTAAAACAACAACAACAACATTGCATTGCATTGCTCTTTATATACTCTTGTTTTCCTTATTTTCTGTTAATACATGTATGTATGTGTACATATGTGTATGTATGTGTGTGTATTTATTTTATGCAATACTTATTGAAAATAAAAACGAACAAAAAGACCAAGCCTTCTCTCATTTTATTTTTCTTTCCTTTTTTCGTTGTTGTTGTTGTTGTTGTTGTTCATTTCTTGTTATTATTGTAAATGTGTTGTGGGTAGAGTGCGTTTCCTCATTACCGTATAAAGAGAGCAGCGTGTATTTCAGCCAACAAACAAAGTGTCACACAGAGATGATTATTATGGACAGACAAAGAAGGGAAAGAACAACTTATTGTAAGTTACCGGTACTTTTTTTACTTTGTAGGCGTCATTGTTGTCTGTAGGGAATATGTACATACATACAAGTTGTTTGTTATTCTACCTCTCTCGCTCTACCCTTGTTAGATGTCTTCAACAGAATTTTTTTTTCAGCTCAAAGAATTTCTCTTTATAAGAAATAAATTTAATAAAAAAATAAATAAATAAAATCTTTGAATGATTAATGAAAAAAATTTATAAAATAAACAGCCTATGAATATGCTTTGAATTTGAAAAATAATAACCAGCCAGCCTAAATATATGCTTTAATTCTTCCAAAGCCTGCTAACTACTAAAAACAAAATTAATTGTTAACTATTTTCGCCTGAAAATATGCTTTAGTTATTAATCTTTTTAGATTTCTAACACTATTTCGCTGCTTTGCTAGCATATAACAATTGAAAATAAACAGTTTTTAGTCTCGTTTAAAGGAGTCAGTATCAGCAATGGAAACTTAATAAATTCAAAATAAATTTCCATCCATTTACTGAACTTAAATGGTCATTACAATACTTTTAGTCAAGATTAAAACCTAGCTTCTCACACTCCGTCTGTTAACTCCTAGCTTCTCAAGACTCCGTCGACTACGAACGGCGAATTTTTGCAAGAAATCAACTGAAAGGACGACACCGAAAGAAATATTTTTTCATATCTCGTTTTTGTTTGAGAAGTCTGAGCTGGGGTTTGAAACATGGGCTTATGTCCAATAAGCCAACCCAGTGCCTGCTAGACTACGACGACTCCTCATATTCAGTTACATACAGTGAGCGACAAAAGAAAGTGTTAACTATGGATAAAATTCTAACAATCTCAACTCAAGTTTTCCACTTAAGGAGAGTGCCCGAAAAAATTTTACAATATTTTCAAATTTTTTCTAATTCTTTTCTTCTTGTTTCAATTTTAAAAACTGGCAATAAAATAATTTGAAAAATAATTAACGGTAATTTATTAATGTATATTTTTTTGAATTGTACACTTTCTTTTGACGCTCACAGTACATACATTATTAGTCATTACAACCCTTTAGTCGGGATTACGGCCTAGTTGCTCACACCACATATGTTGTGTGCGTTAATTTTTATATATGAGTGGTTTTTTGCCAACACTGTATTTACTAGACTATCAGTTATCATATCCAGTTAGTGCCTGGAAATTCTAGTTAATGCCTCTACTATATTGACCTTCTTTAAAAACAAATTATATTTTCATGATGTCCCAACAACCTTACCCTACCAGAGGCCTTGTCAATGTCCTAGAACGCTAACTCCAGTAAATAGTATTCGATGCCACTAGTTCTACTAGATTAAGCTTTCATTGGGGTTTAAAAAAATCTACCGTATGGCTGGCTTATTTTCATTCAATTCACAACAGATGGTGACTATCTGGAAACCATCAACTACAGACCTTTGCCTTTATGCCCGAGAAGTGCGCCTTTAACTTGCATTCATGTGAGATTCCTGATATTTTGAGTTGTTGTTGGGGAAAAAACATTCTCCATTGATTTATTGAAATTAGAAGCCTTGAAATATGCTACAGTTTTATTGAAATTTTTACTCAAGTTATGCAATGGTTTTCTGTCTCCAAAGACAGATTTTTAATTAAAAAATTTTACTTAAATTTCACTAAATTTGCTGAACTTTAATTCTAAATTAACAAAATCGTATGAAATTTTTTTATTGTCTTTAACATGAAAAAAAAACCCTCGACTTATATTTCAAATTAAAGAAAGAGAGAGAGATAGAGTGAAAAAAAATCGAAAAGAATGTTAAAATGATACACAAATCAACGTAAAGCAATTTTTTAATTGGTAATATCCTTTTTAAATTAAAAACTACCATTTGATTGACACTCAAACACAGTACAGTACAGACACACACCTTAAATGGGCAGCCAAAGCCTAAAACTCTACAACAAAATTTAATATGAACGGCCATTTCATATTAAAAAAGGGCGAGGGGGAGGTGATCTCATAGTGTTTTTTTTTTTATTGCAATAGAACATAGAAATTAAATAAAATCAAATTGTAAAGGAAAGCAAAATAAAACATAAAACAAGAGTTGTAAACTTTACAAATAAAACTAATGGCGGACAGTAGATACTCTGTACATGGGATCAGCTATACTTTTAGGCCTTTTCTGTATTTCTCTGTACTTTTGTGTTATATGTTAAGGCTGTTGAGTGTAAATAGTTTCGATAGAAGTTTTTTGTTTCTTGTTTTATTTTATTTTATATTGGGTTGTAGAAAAAGTATCTGTGCTCATTACAACGCTTTAGTCAGGATTACATCCTAGCCTCTCTAACCACCCATGTGAGGTAAATTTACCCCAGGAAAATACTGCCTTCCCAAAACAGCATCCGTGTTGTCATAATAACAATATTGTTTTGAAACTTTCCCTTCGTAAACAATTGCCGATGAGGTGCGAGCTCTCCTTTTTTTTGCCACTTTCAAAAAGGCTGATTTTTTTTTTTCTACGCCGTCTACAACGTTTGTTTAAAACTTTCCAGCAGTCGGCTGCTTCCGAAATCATTACCTTAACCGTTCTGCTGCTAACTTTTTCCAATGGCCTGCTAACAGATAAGGAGAGCCACGTAAGGATAGTCTACTCCCTTGAGTATTTAAAATCTAGAAAAATCTTAGGATTTTGCTTCTGCATGCTAGGTCAGAGGCATAGAATGTACTCATCGGACTCCGACTCCCCACATTACCACAAACCTGCGGTAAAAGAGGTGTCCTGTCCCACATATTTGTCTTTGTTCTCTTGTTCCTCGTCAGAACACCTGTCAAGATGCTTCCCCAATATCAGGATCGATTCCGTGCTACAACAGGAGATTTTTTATCTTTCTTCTTCTGTCTTAAAAAGTTCACTCTCCCTTTTATCACCTGACCGGTAAGCGCGAGCAAGTTTCCCAGGCGATGACGAACAGATTCCTCCAACAAACACACAGTCTTCGTGTGCCTTCTTTTGATAGTTCAACTGCAGGCTCATTAACTCACTGTATATGTCTAAAAACATTGTGAGAGCCTGCAGCCTGAAGCTAATGTCAAGCTAACATAGTAGATTCGCCATCGACATAGGTAACTATCGTATCTTCTGGCGTAATTATTTTCTGGACTGACTTCTCTGCCTTCGTAATCGCAAATAATTGAACTTAAAATTCATTGCACTTATCAGGCAGTTTATAGGACATTTTCAGCCCTGCCTTGGAGTAGATTTCATCTGCCAAACATCCATAAACAGCACATGATTGCTTGCACTAAGCCATTGCTTACTATCTTGAAAAACCACCAACAACCCATACTCAATGTTTGGGTCCTCTATAAAGTCACCTCCCCTTTTAAAGTCACCTCAATAACGCTGAAACTGTTCATATGCCTTAATGTTTAACGGTGTACAATTTTTGAGTTTTTTAAAATAAATTTAGCGCCACAAAGTATGCTACACACTATTCTCTCTCTAAACCAAACAATAAAGCGTTGACATGACAAATAATCATAAAAACTATAGAAATAGGGACAGAAAACAAAAACAACAACAAAAAAAAACGGAAAAAGGCTTGAACATTGTGATATAAAATTGTAGTATACTTTTAGGTGCGTTAGTAGTTTGGTGTTTGAAAAGTTAACCAGTAAATTAGTGTTTTTCAATGTGTAAACAAAAATGAGAGAGAAAAAGACAGAGAGAGAGAGAGGGCAACTGAGAGAGAGAGAAAAAATGTTTCTTTGTTTTGTGTGTGTTTTGGATTTCATACCACATTAGTTAACGTGTTAAGGTTTGGTTGCCTCAATTTATGCTTTATTTATTTTTTTTTTTTTTGTGCACACGACTATTTTGTTGTTGTTTCTTTTCTATTTCCATGATATGTATGTATGTGTGCATGCATTGGGCTATCAAATGCATATTATTTTTATGCACTTCTTTGCATTGCATACAATGATGATTGAGGGCTGCCTAAAAGTATGCCCGTTTTGGCATATTTTTACTCTCCATTTAAATATATATACTGACCATACTTTTTCCCATTTTTTTCCCTCTTTTTTTGTGTGTTTTGTAGCACTACTCACCCACCTTTTTTAAAACAAAAAAAAAAAATTTTTCCATTGTTTTTGTTTTTGATGCGGCATTAGTTGGTTTGTTAGAGAACTTTTGTTGTGTAGTTATTTGAGGATGGCTGTCTGTCTGTCTGTCGAGTGTGAGTAAGCCTGGAGTCTTTATATAAATGATGTACCACAAAATTTTAAACAATATAAGTATGCCGATAACAACAGCAACAGCAACTAGCATGATGACCCTCTAACTTTTATAGAAAAAAAAAAATATTTTCGGGTGCTTTTTTTCCCATGTTGCCAGCCAGTTTTTATATGCACAAAGTGGAAAGATTTTACAAAATATAAAAATATTGCGTAGTTTGGTATCACAACAATACATACTCATACTTAAACACACACATACACAGAGAAAGAGAACGAAAAACAGCGAATGATTGAAACGAAAATGAAAAAAAATATTTAAAGCATAAGCTTAGGCGTTAGATAGTTAAAAATTTACAGCATCTACAAAACAAAAACCATCAATGGGCATCAGCTAGGTGTACATCAACATCATACTCATCAGCACAGGCTGATGCATGTTATTGATGATGGTTTGGTGTGATAATGGCGATGGTGATGGGTACTGTCAGTGAAACTAGCGGAGCAACTGCATTCAAACCCGCTAAAAATGCAACACAAACCATTACCCATCATTTAAAAGCAGTAGAGAATGTGCTCTCGGTCTGTTTGTATGTGTGTATTTGAAATGAAATGAAATTTTTATAACCATACGAGCGAGGTACGAGGGTTCATGGGGTGCATAACTCATATGCATTTTTATTTTGAACGCTAAAAACTAAAATAATTTTTTTGTGTTTTTTCAAACTCTATTCCCTTTCTTCTTTTCTTTTTTTTTTTTTTTTGGTTTTTTGTATTTAAATAAAATAAAATTTTATTTTAAATAAAATAAAATGTGCATACATACGCCAACAAATAGCCCAACTCTCTTGTCTACATTATGGTGCTCTTATACCCCAGGTTTTTCTATTAAAATTACGTTACGTTAGGTTGCGAAAAAGGAGGGTAAGCAGGAAGCACAACATTTTTACGAAATGTTTGCGCAAAAATATCTGCTGAAAAATATTGAAACACGAACAGGAAAAAAAACATTGCAAAACAGCCTTTTTGAAATTGGCGTAAATATTTTCGACTCTTTCCCATAAAAAGGCGTTACGTTTTTAAAATTTATTTTTTTTTTAATTTTTTTTTTTGCTTTGGTGCTAAACTCATACCTCTTGAAACAGCCTTAAACTATGCAACGTTTTTGTATAGATTTTCAAATAACAAAAACAAGTTCCAATAAAAATAAAAGATTTATATTTTAAAATTACCAATAAATATGCAGTATTTTATATAAATTTTTCTATAAAAATTTAAAGCATAAATTAAGGGGCTCAAGTAGAAATTCTAATGATAAAATGTATAGCATAAAAAACCTTAAAATTGTTAGAAAATATCCAATTAAAAATTTGTGGCAAAAAAAAATTTTTTAAATAATTTTTCCAGCAGCTTTCATTAATTTTCAAACACACCTTAAAGTAGGCTGCGAATAATATAAATTATTATTGTCAATAAATGATCACAATTTAAAAATAATTTTCTGTTCAAAATCATTTAAAGAAATAAAGCATAAATTAAGGGGCTTAACTCATATATAATTGGTCATTACAACCCTTTAGTCATGATTACAACCTAGTTTCTCATACGACTTATGTTATGTGTTTTAATTTTTTATATGGGACCTACCTTTATGGCGGGACCTACAATTTAAAGTCGACTCCGAACTACAGATTTTTGAGAAACTTTACACGTCAATTTTATTTTAACACTCAGAGTTTTTGCCAGAAATCTGTTGAGAGGAAGTTTCCAAAGAAATATTTTTTCAAATTTCGTTTTGGTTGGAGATGTCTGACCTGGGGTTTGAACCAAGGCCTTACGTCTAATAAGCCTACACACTACCTACTCGAGTATGGCGACTACTTAACTAGAAATTCGAATATAAAATTATTAAAAAGTTTCCAACAGAAATCTTCATTTATATTTTGCGTCAAATATTGCTTGAAACTTTTTTTTTTAAGAAATTGATATGAAATCAATTACGTTACAACTCTATTTCAAATTTAGTGTTTTTTTGTTAAGTTTCAAAGATATTAAATCAAAAACCCTAAAAGTATACAATAAGAATCCTAAGACCTAAAAGTATGCTAAATTTTCTAAGATTATCACTAAAGGTGCAATTTATCTTTCAAATAATAATAATAAAATAAGAAAATTATAACATAAATCAAGGGGAATTAACAGATTCTATTACTGCATTAGCAATTCTTTGCTTGCAGGTTCTTGATCCAAAAATTCGATACCAATTCAGCTGTCCAGCATCTTTCCACCATATGGGATATATCCCAGTACCCATGTAATATGAAAATTGTACCGCTCTGCAATCTCATTTAGAAACTTCCGGATGCTGATGACTGTCGAAAGGTCATTATGCCAGAAACTAGTGGTCTAACATCCGCCAAGCAATTAATTTTCTTTCCAGTGATATTATTATCCTTAATAGCTAGCCAAATCTTATGCCTGAATGCCAATGCAATGATCTAACGGCATTATCGAGTGAGCCAGCGACTCCGAAAGAACTTAGCTTACTTGAGTAATACAACGTCCCATTGTAATACCGACAATACGTATTCCCTCATCCCACTATTTCCCATGTGCCATGTTTTTTCCACAATCAGGGTAGGCGTAACCAGCGAGAGTTTTGTAGGCGTAACCACCGCTGCTTTGCCTTACCTTTTATATGGCAGGGTAAACAGTCTCATGAATGCTCTTGAAGGCGAATGACTTTGTCTTCTCGAAAACAACATGTTTACATTTATTCTTCTAACATTTTTTGTAATATTTTTGTTTACTTGTTTACCATTTGTTTATGCTGGTGTTTGTTGTTATATTATGCAGTACGATAATTTGTAAACAGGTTTGTTTACTGCATTGTTTTGTTGTTGTAGTTTTTGTTTATAATTTTAATGTTAAGCTATGTAAAAGCAAAACACCAGTATCTGGATTTTTCATTTTCGTAACAATATGTTCTGTTTCATTGGATACGCTTTTAAACAGATCCACCTTTCAAAAAGTCTACCAGATCATTAGTATTGAGATTATCTTCTTCCGCTAGTTTTTATTGCCTACTTTAAGGGATTAAAAAATTATTTAAACCTTATTTTTATAAGCTCTATGGCAAATTACATTTTCGTTTACGATTTCTTTTCGTATTTTCAATATTGTTTTTCAGTTGTCTTGACCGCATGTCTAAAATCTTAAGACTTCTATTTGGTGTTATTGAAATCTAGTCAATCAGTTAGCCATACCAATAACCACCAGCATTAGTGAAACTATACTTGGTTTTTTCTCCATTTCCATAAGACTAAAGGCTGGCCACATGTGTCATTACAAAAAAAGGGAGAAGCAATGCTTTCCCGGAGTCCCTTAAAAAGAAATGTTAAAAACGAAACCACAAGAAAACTTTTTAGTTTTCCAAATAGCATTGATTTGATTAACGAAAAAATTCAATTGCAAACATTGCATACAAAGCCGAACAAAACAAAACTAAAAACCCTTAAAATATGCTTTGAAAAAAGCATTTTAAATCTTAGAATATAAGTTTCAGGAAAAGTTGAGTTTTCGGTTTTAGTTTGAAGCGAGAAAAAAACAAGAAATTTTTGTTTTTGATGTTTATAAACGAAATATTCTTGGGTGTTGGTAATAGATTTTATGTTAATCAACTGTTAAGTTTTGTAATCAAGTAACTACAGTAGCTAAAAGTATGCTTCATTTTCTTGTACAATAAAACTATATACTCTAATGTATTTTTTGGCTTTTTTATTAAATAAATTTCAATGTATGCTCCAAAGTAAAATGTTTCAAATTTTCACTCGCTCTCTTCGTCTCTTCTTGTACATTTCAAGCCTAAATGTATGCAACAAAAATGTTCCATTTAAATAAGTTTCTTTCTTTAGACTGTTAACTCACATGCCATTGCTTTTTTTGTACATTTTGGGCTTGGCGTTGACATTTTAGCTTGCATTTTACCTCAACCTTTATCCAAACCCTTAGCTAGACTGTCTGTATCCTTTTTACCATATCCCTTAAGAAGTTTTAAAGAAAAAACGTCTTTTAAATCTTAAGTTTTGTGGGGTGTTTAGCTTGGCCTGAGTTTGAGAGTTTGAGGGAGTGTCCCCCCTTCTCAACCCAACTGTTGCTTGTAATTATTTATAGAAACCTAAAGAAAGAAAGAAGTCTCACTTCTAAAAGGCTTTTGAAATTTGCCTCAGTATACAAGCAGACTTAGGGCCTTAGAGAAAGCATTTGAGTATGTGGCAGGAAGGCCTCTGCTGTTGTATATGTTGCAAGTTTTATGCCATGCCATGCCATACCATATATATTGTGTAGTTGTTGTTGTTATAAATTAAAATGCCTAAACATTTGAGTAGTTTTACCCAAAATGTTGGAAGAGTTTCTTTTCGTTTAGAAAATAAAAGAAGAAATAGAAACAACAACAACAACACCGTGTTATATACATATATGGAGAAGAGAAGAGTCTTGTATGCATAAGTAAATGTTAAGAATTTTGAGGTTTCTTTTGCTATACCATATCCAACCATACCCAACTCTATCCTCTACTCATATCTTCTAATCATTTTATAGTTCATAGTGTGTGCCTTTGCTTGGGTAATAGTTTTCAAGACTTTTTGCTTTGATGATTTGGAAAATTTTCCTGTAAAATGTCTGCCTTTTTAGTTTCTTTCTGTTCTTTTTTTTTTGTATATCGTTTTTGTTTTTCTTCGATTTTCTTTGCTTTTTTTCATGCCTAAGAAACCCACAAGAAATCGTATTTCTCTTGAATTTTAACGCCTAAAAGTATACTTTAATTTTCTAAAATGTTATTTTGTTTTAATTTAATACAATGGGACTTAAAGACAAAGTCTAATGCTTGGCAATTTAATTAATTGGAAATATATATTTATTTTTCTCTCTATGAATGTCATTCTGGATGGGTGTTTGAAAATTAATTACTTATCAGCCTGAAAGTATGCTTCAAAAATTTTTGGTTAAGGTTTCCTTAAGAAAACAAAACAGTTTACAAAGAAGGGTCAAAACGTAGTGTGGAGCTAGAAAAATTATTTTAAAAATCAGCCTGAAAGTATGCTTTAAAAATGTTTGGTTAAGGCTTCCTTAAGAAAACGAAACATTTTAGAACGATGGGTCAAAAACGTAGTAAGAAGCGGAAAAATTAAAAAATCAGCCTGAAAGTATGCTTCAAAATTTTTGGTTACGGTTTCCTTAAGAAAACAAAACACTCTGAAAAGAAGGGTCACAAACGTATTGTGGAACTGGAAAAATTATTAAAAAAAGACAAATGACTGTATCGGCCTCTATGAAATGAGTCCTGAATTATGCGAAAAAAAATTTAAATTCAATTTTAATGACTTAACCTTGTAAATTATAAAAAATTCTTATAAAATAAGCCCTAAAATATGCCTCACAAATTTTTTTAACATTAAATCCTTAATCCTTTTTCTATCACTTTTTTTTAAATTCCAGGAAACCATACCACCAGCTCCCACACCCAGTGAAACAACCAATTCTTCCGATACCAACACGGAACCTGATCCCTATGCAGGCCTAATGAAAGACGCTGACAAACTGAAACTTATGCTGTTGGCCTGGAATTATCAAAACTCGAATGCTGTACGCAATGGCACAGAGGGACCCGATTTGGGTGTAGTTGGTGGTCTGTGGGCCCAATATCAGAATGCATTGGCCCAAACTGCTGCAGCGTCCGGTAATAAACTGGATGCCTCTTTGTCGCCTGTACCGCGGGAAGGGAATCCTTCTCCCATGGAGGCACAAGATGAAACCAATTCGTCAGGGCAAAAGGAGGAAGATGAGGGTTCGGAAGATGATTCTGATGATAAAATTGATGAGAAATTGTCACAGACCCACGATCCGGAAAGGTTAAAGGCATTTAATGTGAGTATTGTGTTTGTTTCCTTCTTAAACAAGACTTTGTTTATAAATTTTTTCTATTTTTCCAGATGTTTGTACGTTTATTTGTGGACGAAAACTTGGATCGCATTGTACCGATTTCGAAGCAGCCTAAAGAAAAAATCCAAGCCATTATTGACTCTTGTGCACGACAATTTCCCGAATTTAGCGATCGTTCACGCAAACGCATACGCACCTATTTAAAGTCCTGTCGCCGCAATAAGAAAACTAGAGATGGCTGGGAAAATACGGTACGCTCGAGCTAGTTTTATTTTAAAATTAATTTTTAAAGAAGGTTTTGTTTTTACTTTCTTTTTAGACCCGTCCCACACCAGCCCATTTGACTTCCGTACAAGCCGAACAAATTCTGGCAATTGCATGCGAAAATGAGTCTTTAAATGCGAAACGCATGCGTATAGGCTTAGAGCCTATTACACATGCCATACCTGCTCCTGGTTCTGCGGTAGCAGCTGCTGCTGCCGCTGCTGCTGCAGCAGCCGCCGCTGTAGCGGCCACTACTAGCTCAGCGGCCTCCATTGGAGGCGCTAGCACTTCGTCCACCGTTACTTCAGCCTCTGCCAATGATGGCTCTAATGCCGCCTCCACAGCTGCTTTACCTTTTGCCACCGGCACGGGCTTTGCACGTTCCACACCTAATTCAGAGACCGCTGAAACCTTGACTTTAACACCAGCCGCTGCTGTGGCGGCTGCTGCGGCTGCGGCAGTAGCTGCCTCCTCTAGTGGCGGCAGTGCTGGCATCAATTCGAATCGCAGTTCACCTTTAGCTTTAAGTTCGAATGCCAGTGCTTCGGGCATGGATATAAAACCGTTGGCTAATGCTTTAGCAAATGGTAATACCGGAGCAAATGGCAACACAAATGTATTGACTGGCATGCCAGCTACAAGTCCTTTGTATAGACCAACCGATTTTACATCGCCTAGTGCAGCCTCACCATTTGTGGCAGCAGCGGCCGCTGCGGTGGCGGGTCGTACGCCCACATATCCAGCCTATTTTCCGGGTGTAGGCACTTTGGGCAATGGTAAGTTGAAAGACAAGCGGTTTTTAGAAAATTTTTGTTGAAAAAAAAATTTTTTTTTGTGCTCTTTTCAGTTACACCCACAGATCTTTCCATGAAGCCTTCCTCCTCCACTATTAATACGCCCATTACCTCCTCCACCCCAATTAATACCATAAATACAATGAATAATAATAATAACATTAATAATGGCCAAAATATTAACACACTGGCAACACTAAATCAATTGAATGTCAATACAAATCTGAACAATGGCAACATTGTGCCGAGCACTAGCGTGTTGGCTACGGCAACACAGCAGCTGCAACAACTGCAACAACAGGCTCAACAACAGGCCCAACAGCAACAACAACAGCAGCAGCAACAGCAACAACAACAACAGCAGCAACAACAGCAACAACAACAGCAGCAGCAACAACAACAGCAGCAACAGCAACAGATACAACAACCTCAACTGGTTAACGTGAATAACAACAACATGGACATTAATGTGGTAAGACCACCACCATTGTTGCCACACAAGTTGAGTCCCAATGAGATAACAGCGGCACGCCAGGTTATATCGGCCTATCGAGAAAGTGCTGCCTTTCTGCTGCGCACTGCAGACCAAGTGGAGCAACTGCTGGTGCAGCAACAGTAAGTGTGGGTTTTAGCCAAATGGATGGAGGAGGTATGGCTCATGAATCATGATTTTTAAATGAATTTTTTTTTTAATTTTTTTTTTTTAATTTTTATGAAATTTTTTTAAATTAATTTTTAAGTTTTAATTCATTTGTTAATTTTTTTTTTAAGAGAAAACAAAACAAAAACCCTTTAAAGTTTATAAACAAAAAACTTACAAGGGTGGTTCCTATTATTGTATACAAAATGCTTAAGAAAATATTACTAATGTAACGTAGCGTAACGTAACATAGCGTTACGTAACGTAACGTATAACGAATTATTTATTAACTTAAATACCAAAAACCAATAGTCAAATACAAACAAACAAACGATTGAATTGAATTGAAAAACCAATAAAACTTTACTTTTTAAAAACATAAAAAAAAATTATAAATTAATTACAATAACTAAAATAAAATAAAACCAAATTCATAGTCAATATATAATCATTAACAACAAAAAACAACAATTATTTAAACACTCCTCAAATAGGTGTTTAAATTTTGCAAAACCAAAAACTCTATTCAATTTCCAAAAATCGAAAAACTTTTAACAATTCTTCCGTTAAGACTTTAAAAAAATAAAAACAATTTAAATATAAAAAAAGCAGAAACCACTATTAAATATTTAAATAAACAATAAACAATAGCTACAACAACAATAAAACAAAACAAAAAAATATTTAAAAATAATCCAAACTACAATTTTATTATTCTAAACAACCAAAAATATTTAATCCAGCAGATCATATTACAAGAAAACAATAAACAGCTCCTTCCCCGCCCCCGCCCTCCCCTTTACCCTTACAAATCAATAGAATTAAAATAAGCCAAAATAACCATTAAAAAATAGTTAAAAAAAACAAAATAAAATTAATTATTATTTTTTTTATTATATTTTATAAATATATTTCTGTTTTAATTTATTTATATTTAAAAAAAATATATATATTTTTTTATTAATTTTAAGTGTTAAAAACTTCTATTTTATTGAGAAATCGAACATGAATTTTAAAAATTAAAAAAAGAAATGTTAAAGGAAATGAAAAATGAATTTTAAATTGAAATTATAATCTTGAAGTAAAATTTATAATTTTTTAAAGCAAAAAAAAAAAAAAAAAAAAATAACTACAACACAGGGTGATATAAAAAAATTATAAAAAACGAAAAATAAAAACAAAAAATAGTTATCGCAAGAAAATTAAAGTTTCATTAAGAAATTAATTGAAAACATATGTTTTTTGTATTTAACGTTCAATTTTCCAGTTAAAAATTAAATTATTTTCATTTCTTTTTTATTTTTGTTTGGAATTTTTTTTATTTTTTAAATTATTTTCTTTTATTTTCATGATCTTTAACGTTTTTTATTTTTTCTTTAATTTTTTTTCCGGTCAATATTTCCTAATTTTTTTTTTTTTGTTTTCTTTAAATTTTTCTATTATTTTGAGAATTTCAAAAAAAAAATTAAACGTGTTTGCTTTGAAAATATTTTTTTTTTCTTTTTTATTTTCATTTTCATTATCGTTTACGTTTTTAATTTTCGTTCAATATTTCCTAAATTTATTTATTTTCTTTAAATTTTTCTATTAATTTGAGAATTTCTTTTATTTTTCGTTAATATTTTTCCATTTTTT
Source organism: Sarcophaga caerulescens (assembly GCA_927399465.1). Taxonomy (NCBI): domain Eukaryota; kingdom Metazoa; phylum Arthropoda; class Insecta; order Diptera; family Sarcophagidae; genus Sarcophaga; species Sarcophaga caerulescens. The sequence continues at coordinate 104,832,792 of OV656866.1, forward strand.
TTTCTGAATTTCAATTAAAAATTTATTTTCAAAAAAAATTTAACGTGTTTGCTTTAAAAATATTTTTTTTTGTTTTTTAATTTTTTTTTTATTTTCATTATCGTTTACGTTTTTAATATTTTTAATTTCTCTTCAATACTTTGCATTTTTTTTTTTAATTTCTTTTAATTTTTCAATTCATTTGAGAATTTTTTATATTTTTCGTTAATATTTTTCCATTTTTTTCTGAATTTCAATTAAAAATTTATTTTCAAAAAAAATTTAACGTGTTTGCTTTAAAAATATTTTTTTTTGTTTTTTAATTTTTTTTATTTTCATTATCGTTTACGTTTTTAATTTTTTTAATTTTCCTTCAATACTTTGCATTTTTTTTTTAATTTCCTTTAATTTTTCCATTAATTTGAGAATTGTTTATATTTTTCGTTAATATTTTTCTTTTTTTTTAATTTAATTGAAAATTTAAATTCAAAAACTTTAAACGTTTTTGCTTTAAAAATACAGAAGACAGAAATGTTCAAGGCATATTTAAAAAGAAGAAGAATTTTAAATATATTTTTTTTCTGAATACACTCAAACCTCGTTTTATGCGATTAATTCGTTCCGCAAAAAATCGCATAAAACGATACACTAGCTTCATACAAAATCCACTAATAGGGATTTAAATAAAAAGTGCATAAATTCAAATTTACCCTTAAAATTCAAACAAAAATAATACATACATAATTTTTCAATAAAATAAAAATATAATATTACTCCACGTCCATTGCATTTAAATAATACTTCATACATCAGAACCGGAAATGCCGAAAAAATTTAAAGATAGTAGAACTTTGTTACGAACAACACATTTTTTTGGATTTTAACATTCAATATTTCCTTAAAATCGTTTTTGCAAAGAAAAAATTTGAGAATTTTGAAACAGCATAAAATTGAATTCGCATACAATAAATTCGCATAAAACGAGGTTTGAGTGTATTATTAGAATTCGTTTTATTTTTAAACCCTTTACGTACTATATTGTGAAATACAACTAGTTCTTTGGTAGAGTGTATTGTAAAGAAGTTTAAGGAAACAGTAAAAAATTCCATACATCATATTTAAAATCTTAATTCCATACATGTACAGTTACCGTCAAAAGAAACTGTACACTACGGATAAAATTCTAACAATCACCAAACTAAACTTTTACCACTTAATGAGAGTGCCCAAAAAAAATTTGACAATACATATTTCGAAATTTTTTGTATTTTTTTTTGTTTTTTTCTTGGTTTCGCTGTATATTCATTCCTATTTAACCTGAGAAGTTTTTGGAGCCTCTGTCTGTCGGTTCTATACACTCTACACTACTGTGTAAAAAAAGTTTCATGTTTCAGGGATTGATGAATTAATCATCCTGTAACACATTCGTTTTATATGTATATCGGGTACAATAAAAGTGGATCCATTATTTTACTAGACTTATAGCCTAGTAAGTGTGTTGTCTTACTAGATTGGTTCTCGAAAAAAATTGGTTCTTTGAAAAAAAAAAAAAAAATAATTCTTTCTACAACCCCCTCTCAGCAGCTATTTGGCAAAAGCTTTGAGAAGTAGAGTTAATTGTCTTAAGAAAGCTTCTCAAATTTGTAGTTCGTATTCCACTTTAAATTGTCCCTTAACTCTGATTTAAAGGGATTGCTATGACCAACAATGTTCATATGTAAGGGTATTGTTTAGGACAGTTAGAGCATAAACACTGAAGTTTTTCTTAAGTGTACAATTGTAGTGAGTTAAAGCTATAAATTCCCTTGATTCCTATAACATTTAATAGATTCTGATTTCCTTCTTAACTTGCCCACTGAATAAGAACGAAAGGTGTTCTCGTTCTAATAATTCTGTTTAAAAGTTCACAATTAATTTGAAGGCTATCATAAAGGCTATAATTTATTGCAGGTTATTATGAGTTCTTTTTTAGTTTTGAATTTAAGTTTAAAAAGAATATTTAATAATTTTTTTTTTTTTATTTTTAATTAATTTTATTTGAAAAAAAAAAACGATGTAATTAAAAATTTTATTTAAAAATATTTAATTGGTTTTTAAAACATTGTATTTGTTTTGTTACATATTTTTTGAAATTTAAGTTAATATTTTAATATTATATTTTATTTTAAATATTTTATTTTTTTTTTATTTTTTATTATTAAGTTTTAAATTTTTCTTTTAATAAATATGTATTTTTTTTATTATATTAAAATTGTTTATCGTTTTTTTTTTTTTTTTTTTTTGTTGATATTAACTAAATAAATAAGAATAAAAAGTTAGCATTAATAAATAAAATAAATAAATAATTTAAATAAAAAATGTTCTCTAATTAATAAAAAAAAAATATTTAAAATTAAAACTAAAACTAAAATAATATAATAAAATAATAAAACAAAAAACCAAAAAAAAAAAACAACTTTTTAGAATTTACTAAATTTTTAAAAATAGTCCTTAAAAAATAATTAAAAATTAAATGAAAAAATAAAAAAACGAAAAAAAAAAAACAAAAACCGCATAAATATTTAAAGAAAGTGAAAGAAAAATAATCAAAATAATATTGAAAATATGCCACACATACACACAACACAAAGGAGAAAAGAAACCAAAAAGTTATTGTATTTTTAAATTCTTAAAAATGTATATTTAAAATTTATTACAAAAACAAACAACAAAATTTTGTCTAAAAATTTGAAAAAAAAAATGGAAAAAAAATTTTAATTGTAAAATCCTTAAATGCTGTTTAAATAGCATTAAAAATAAATTATTAAACAAAACAAAAAACACATACAAAACAACTCGATATTTGTCAAATATTAATTAATTAGTATTAAAACAAAAAAAACAAAAAAGAAAAATAAATAAAAAAAAAATAATTTAAAAAAATCGATTTAATAAATAAATAAAAGAAAAAATAATAATGAATTTATGAATTAAATGTAAGCAAAATAGAGTTTCATTTCAATGCCACCAATAAATAGCTGGAGTACTGTAGTCTTACAATCTAAAGTACGGGCGTCAGAATGTCTTGTTCAGTCTTGTTGCTCTTATAAGCTAGTTGATGCTGCTGTTCGGCAGTCGCAGTAGTCTAGTAGGTAATGTGTTGGCATTTTAGACGCAAGGCCACGGTTCAAATCAGAGATCAGCAATGAATCATTTTTGGTCTTCAGAATTATTCTGTATAGTCTTACGCATGACTCAAATCGTATGTTAATTACAATAAAAGTTTAGTTTGTAACGCGTGAACTCCTCCAAGCTTCTCTTCCCACTCCTCAAAAATGTTCTGGTTCTATCAGGGGCGTGGAAGTTTACCTTCTTGCAACATAACCTGTAGATTTCCCTCACATCCTGGATTACTGCAGATGATAAATTTAATCCACTGCATAGCTGATTCTAATTGACCTCATAGTCCCATAGGCAACCTCTTATAGAATATACACGCTGGCAGCGAACACATCCGCCTCCTAGATGAACAACACAATTCAGACATTCATTAACAGATGCTACAGATGTTTATTAATGGACGTATAATTTTTATAAAATTTTTAATTTGTTTTCAAAGATTTTCTACTCCAATTGCAGTAAATAGGCCTCCAATGTTATAAATTAGTATTTTCTTGTCATAAGTTAGATTAGTTTTCATTAGTGCTGCCATCTATATGTCACACTTGATGATATCATTTCAGTTAAGCCAACAACCACGTGTAGCAACTGGGTTTGTGGCTTCACTTCTTGGTTTCAAAACGTGCAATGGCTGTTAAACCTTCATACTGGATGAAAATTCGTTGATTGATAGGCCCGTTTTTTTTGGACTGACCTCGAAAATGAATATAAGACAAATCTAATATATAAAATTCTCATGTCACGGTGTTAGTGGTTAAACTCCTCCGAAATGGATCGACCGATTTTCATGAAATTTTGTGTGCATATCGGGTGGGTCTGAGAATCGGACAACATCTATTTTTCATATCCCTAAATGTTAAGAGGGCGTGGCAAATCGCTAAAATTGAATATTTAGGTACATATTGATCATAGATGAATAAAATAAGAATAACATTCTTAAAGCTCTTGTAAGCAAATAAATAAATTATTGAAATATAAAAAAAAAAAAAAAAAAAAAAAAAAAAATATGGTGGGTAAGTTCGTAGAGTCAATATCGACAATCCCACCACAAATGGTCGTGACAACCCTCCCCCTTCAAGTGATACCTATAACGCTTAAACTACTGAACCGATTTTAAACATTCTTTTTTTGTTCGAAAGCTTATCACGTTTAGATGGTTTGAAAAAAAAAATTCGATATAGCAAAAAGTAGGCGTGGCAAACCTTTAAAATTTAATATTTAGGGACATAGTGATCGTAGACGAATGCAATTTGGTGGGTAAGTTCGTAAAGTCGATATCGACAAACTCACCAAAAATGGGCGTGGCAACCTCCCCCTTTAAAAGATACCTATAAGTCGGCTAATTCGATGGTTTATAACTACATATGTACATATATAACATGTATGTCTGTCAGTTTTTGTTTTGGAGCGAGTACAACAACTACAACTTTGTCAGCGCTACCCATGATTCAGGTCTCTTATTGTTATTCTTTGTATGCCTCACCTAAATAACGTACCGACTTCGATTATATTTTGAACTAGATAGATAGATCCACACACTTATAGTAAGTTAGTTATTTTTATATAACTGTTTTATGCAGCGTATTACAATAAATATATAATGTGACCTGTTTTGGGCAATAAAAAAAATCAATTTTGGGCGGGACGAAGTTCGCAGGGTCAGCTACTAATGTATAAAGGATAAATGGAGTAATCATAGAGTTTTTATCCGGTAATAGGACCGTGATTGTATTGGGAATCCAAGACCATGTCTCTATGAGGACGTGATACAGCTAGTTATGAGCTTATCACGCATGGTCAACGGTGCGCGAATACCAGTATCACTACAGATGTCTGACTGACCTATCAGACTGAAAATGAATGCGTAGCTAATCAATTGTCCTGATCACTAGAACAATGTAATCTATTCTACTCCAATTCAGGCATTATTAGCTAAACTCTTTTGACTCTGATCTGACGTTCTATTGGAGTTTTGGGGGACATTAAGGCTCAATGCAGTTAAATTGTGACCCAACCTGGACAAACTGTAATATAGGAAAGCTTTAAACACATTCAAAACGATTGCATGGTTCGTTAAATTTTCAAGTCACTAGAATCCATTTATAAGTATCTTAGGTTAGGTTAGGTTAGAGGACGTGTACTTGTCAACTGCGACAAGTACAGTACCCGGAGGTCGAATTGACCCATTGTACAACGTCCTAGCTTCTCACACCACTCGTATTGTGTGCCCTAATTTTATACATGAGTGGCGGGACCTACAGTTTAAAGTCGACTCCGAACGACAGATTTTTGAGAAGTGTTTCATGGCAATTATATTTACTCTCAGAGTTTTTGCCAGAAATCTGCTGAGAGAAAGTCGCCGAAGAAATATTTTCATATTTTCGTTTTGATTTCTGACCTGGGATTTGAACTCGGGCCTATCGTCTAATAAGCCAACACACTACCTACTAGACTACGGCGACGTCTAAAATAAGTATCTTTCTAAGTGTATTTTTCTAAAGTTATGAATCTAAATGAGTAGGCTTATGAATCAAACACATTTCAAATGGTATGAGTTTGATGTCAACGTTGTACGCATACTCATTGCAACCTGTACGTTATAAATCAACGTTGTAGTGAGTTTGAATGAATCAGAGGACATAGTTAAACTTCAATATTGTTGACTCACTTATATTCAAAATTTCAGGAGTGCTTATGTGTAGCGAAAAAACGATTCATTGCTGATCTCCGATTTCTACACAAGCACCTGCAAGGGGATAACCACATCATGAGCGCTATGAACAGCATGCTCATCAGTAATACGCAGACAGACCTATCTCTGAAGCTCCTTAGTTATTTTCTAGCAATTTCATGTTCGACTTAGACCGTCAAACATAATCATAGTGAAACATCTGAATACTTTGAGTGGAAGATATTTAAGGAGGAGATTTCTTCAAAACCTTTACTTCTCTTAAAAAATGTTGTTTTAAAAATTATTTTTTTTTTTATTAATTTTTATTTAAAATTTATTTATAAAATATACAATAATTAATCGTTTTATAATAAATTTTATTTTATAAATTTTTCTTAAAAACTAAAACAATTCGTATGTGTTTTTGACGTACAAAATTTATTTACAATAAAAGAAAGAAAAAAACAATTTCGATTTAAAAAAACTAAAAATTAAAATAAAAAAATAAACATGATTTCAATGCCAAATAAATAATTAAACTACACAGTATGGAATTGAACTTTAATCTCGTTCTTCTGATCCTTCTTTCTTTTTCGTTATGACTTTTTAAAAAAGCTTGACATGACTGGTAAGCTTTTGAAAAATGTCTTTCAAGGTCTTTCAATTGTTTTCTTTAAGGGAAGCACCTAAGGATTTTGTTGTTTTTATTACTTAAAGTATCCCAAAAGCTTTCGAAAAGCTTCTTGGGAGCACCTTCAACCATTATAGGCAAACAAACAAAAAAAAAAAGGAAAGATAACTGGCAAGATTTCCAAACATAACTTAAGATAAGGCCGTATAATTCAACAAATTTTCTATGATTGTGAAGGAAAAAAATATAAGAAAACATAACGGTACTTAAGAGAAAGAGAGAGCGAGAGAGAAACTTAACTAATGAAGGGGTTAACTTTAATGATATTCAAAGCTTTTCAGCAAAAGCTCACGCCAGCACACCATCCAAGGCATGTATGACACCATTAGTGGCTGGTATATTAGAGGCTATCATTTGCGTGTCATTAACCTTGATTTTGCCCGCTGAGGTCTTTTGCAATATAACGGTCTTGCCGGTAAGCAACGAGTCCTTAACCTGATAGAATCTCATGCCAGCAGAGAATAATGTACCCGGAACAATATGTTTCATGGCAAACTCTTCGGCTGCATCCTTGTCATTTAATAGTTTTTCCAAAGTATCCGATTCCAAATCCGAGAAACTCTTATCCACTGGGGCAAATACCGTGTATGTCTTAATGCCTGCAAAAAAGAAAAAAAAAGCTTGTAAAGCTTTCCACAATGAATAAAAAATATAACTTACCTTTACTTTGTAGTTTTTCCGATAGGCCAGAGGCGTATAAGATTTTCAAAAATGTGGAGAAACGATTTTCTCTATCCGACTGTAGAGTTTGCAAGAGATCTCCCACCGGCAAGGGGAACATAACACGATCCACTGCATGGGCTATACCCTGGGGTATTTTAATATCTTTTTTATTCAATACCACCATGGCACCATTAATGGTGGTCAACTGAAATTAAAAAGCTTTGTAAGCTTTAAAGCTTTTAAACCTTTTGAAATCATAGGAACCTACCGTCACATCATTCCATTCCTGATCATGCATATTGTACTGATTAACCCGTAATTGGGTGCCTGCTAGGGAAACGCCTGTCATCTCATCTTGTAAAGTGGCAATTTCAAAAGCTCCTGGTATAACATGATGCAATAGAAGCTGAAAGTTTTAAGCAAAAGAATAGCTTTCTAGAAAAAGCTTTCAATTTGATTTAGAAAATTTCAAAACTTACCCCACTTAATAGCCTGGGATTGGCTTTGAATTTCTCTTCAGCACGTTCTGGGCCACCCAATTGTACCAATAAATTTTTAAAGGCTTTATCGGTGGGCACAAATATAGTATAAGGTCCGGTCTCATTCAATATGCTATCCAAGCCCGATTGTCTCAAGTATTTGGCCATGGCATATAAGCCATTGGACTTGAGTATTTGGATTAAGTCATCACTGGGATTTGTTGAAGCCGCTGTTGAAGACAAGTGGGAGTCCTTTAGTGAGCTCGAAGAAGAGGATGAGGATGAGCTATCAACTCCAGAAGCCTTGTCTTGATGTTCAGTTTCTTGTACTATAGCATCGGAGTATTGATGGGGTTGTTCTGCCTGTTCTAATGTGGTTTCGGTAAGTCTTTCTGTTACTGTGGGATATGAAGGCGATTGGTTGTGATTAGGCGCATTGGTAGGTACCGTAGTATAGCGTGGTGATGCGGTAGTACTACGATGGTATTGGCCATCGTCATAGTGTCTAGTGGTGCTAGATGGTCCAGCCCTATGCACGTAAGGTGTTGGCGTTGTGGTGGAATGATGATATGAGTTCGTATTCCTAGAGGTATAGTATCTATGCGTGGTGGCCCTAGTGGTAGTGGGCTTGGGTGTGGTAGTAGTCGTGGTGGTAGTTGTAGTGGTTGTAGGTTTCTCTGTAGTCTTTACAATATTTCCGGAATGTATTTCCACGATCTCATCATTGGGCAGTGTTAGCCTAGTCACAGAGGGCGGCAATTTTATGTCACCACTGCGTATACGTTCCAAAATGCTTTCCACTTCGGCTCCCGTTTGTTTGGTTTCCTTTTCACCATTGGCCTTAACACCTTGAATCTTAAAACTGCCATCGGCTTGCTCTTCCAGATAAACATAGGTGGCTTTCTTTTTCGGTGGCAAAGTGGGAGCGGGTTTAGATTGTTGTTTGGGTTTCGAACTCAAACCCTCTATTTCATAACCCTCCGGGATTAAGCCTCTCTTGGCTAACTCTTCCAAAGATGGAGGCTCATCGGAATCGGATTGTATTACCGCTGAACTGGCTATGCTATTGGCTCCATTGGTGACACCCTCTACACTGCCACCATACAAGGAAGCCAGATTGCTTAAATCCAAGCCACCCGGTAAGTTATCAGGATCCACAGCTTCTTCTGGATTAGGGGATCTCAGTATTTGCACCTTTCCGCCACCAGGCAATATCAAATCCTTTTTGGTTTCTGGTGCTACATCAGCTAGGGTCGTCTTTTTCAAACCATGCTCGGCAAACAAGCTTTGCAATTGATCTTGTGTGTAGGCCTGTTGGCCCTTAACCAAATTGGGATCGGTGGTGCGTATAACTTGCACCCTTTCACCATTGGGCAATACCAGATCCATTTCTTCATAGGTTTGATTGCCCAAATCCTTTTGTGGCTGTTCAGCCAAGGCTGCCTTAAGCTGTTTAAGCAGTTCATCCCGTCCAAAGGTTTTCACCGGCTTCTTGGCTACTGTCTTCTGGCCAAATTTACCAGGATCGGCCTTAAAGTGATTGTGATTGTGCACCGGCTTAGAGTGTATTTTATGGGTGGTAGTCGAGGGTGTGGTAGTGGTGGTGGTTGTAGTGGTCGTAGTAGTAGTGGGATGCTCTTTATAGTACTTTTGTATTGCCGAGGCAAACGAAGGCAATTCGGAGGCTCCTACAGGTCTACTGCGCACATTGGGCACATAATTGAACTGCTGTTGCTGCTGTTGTTGTTGTTGTTGTTGCTGCTGCTGTAGGTATACTTGTTGTTGATTTTGTGGTTGTTGCTGCTGTGGTTGACCTATAATGGTGGGCAACACCTGTTGCTTTATGGTTTGTTGCTTGGCTAAGAACTCGGCATGCTGCTGCTTCACTTTATTCTGCGACTTTTCGTATTGCTTTTGAACAAATTGTTCGTGTTTTTGTATTAACTTGTGCTTGTACTCCTGATCAGGGGATTGGGGCGGTTGTTGTCCCGGATTGGAGAACTGTTGCTGACCAAACTGTGTTTGCTGTTGTTGCTGCAACTGATGCTGTTGCTGCTGCTGTTGTTGCTGTTGGTGTTGCTGTTGGTGTTGCTGTTGTACATTGGGAAAGGCGGTGGATTGTACGTTAGCAAACGGCAAAGTGGGCACTGGCAAACCCAAGGTGGGCGTCAATAAATATTGTTGCTGCTGCTGTTGTTGCTGCTGATTTTGTAGCAGGAAAGTCTGTTGGGTGGTTGGTATCTGCTGCAACTGAGTCTGAAGCTGCTGTTGAGGTTGTTGCTGTTGCTGTTGTTGCGGAAAGAATTGCGATTGTGTGGAGTAGGGTTTCTGAGGAGCAGCATGTGTTTGGAAAGTGGGCACTGGTGCTGGTATGGGCGGCTTTTGTTGAGTTTGTGGCAAAATTTGTTGCTGAACTCCAGGAAAGGTTTGTGGCTGGGTTTGCTGTTGATAGGCTTCATTGGGCAATGTAGAGTAGGGTGGTGGTCCATTTTGGAACGGCTTGTTGTTGTACGATCTTTGTGGCAAAGATTGCTGGGGACCCACTTGTTGACTGGCAAAGTTACGCAAGGCTAAGAAATTCTGTTGATGCAAATCCAATGGGGCGGGCCCAGATGGTGGCGGTGGTTGCGGTGGTGGTGGTCCATGCTGTTGCTGTTGTGGATGTTGGAAATGTTGTGGCTGTTGCGGCTGATAGTGTGGCACATTGTTGTTGTTGTTGTTTGGTGGTGGTGGACCTCTTTGGAATTGTTGTTGATTATTATTGTTATTGTTCTGGAAATGTTGCAACGTTTGTGGCTGTTGATTGGAGAAACGATGTCTTTGCTGCTGCTGCTGGGTCTGCGGTAAAGGCACTTCAACACTTGGCGATTGTTGCAAGTATAAACCTTGCTGGGGACGTGACTGTCCCTGATGTTGATGGATGTCAGCACCGAAAATTTGTTGTTGACCATTTAGCTGGCGGCGAAATTGATTGTGATAAGAAGGCTAAAACGAAAGGGAAAAAAGGAAACAGTTGTTAGGCAAATTAGCTGAAATAATTTTAAAATATTTAAAAACAGTTTCCCTAACCCTGCTGATACCACACGCTACAACCCTGTATTATTCCATTCACGAGTTGAAGGAACTTGTTGCCACTTTTTTTTGCTTTCCTTCATTAACAGCAACATGATGCTAGTGCCAACATATTTGTTATGTGACTCCATTGGAGAATATGACATCAGCCAGCTATGTGGCATGAATGAATGACTAAAGAACAACCACTTTTTAAAGAAAAGTCTTGCAAAATGACAGAAGCTGGTTACGATCAAAGCAATTGAAAACAAAATTTGTTGCTTAACTTCTTCACAAAATGTTAATGAATTATGGAAGAAAAGAGGTAATAACTTCAAATGGTTAAATCATATGCTGCTAATGGCTGGGTGCAGTTGCATGGCAGGTAAAAACTAAACAGGAACGTGGTTTATAGTTGAATTTTAAGAGTAGATTTGTAGCCAGGGGTACATACATACATACATAATTACTCTTTACAGCCCTTTAGGCAAGATTAAAACCTAGTTTCTCACATCACCTATGTTGTGTGCGTTAATTTTATAGTAAAGGACGTTATACGACTTTCGCAGATGTCTTAACGAGGTGTCGAATCGATATGATTTTTGTATAACATGGCTATCGGGACATAAGGAAATTCCCGGTAATTGCAAAGCGGATGAACTGGCCAGAACGGGCACGACCATCGAAATCTCTGATGAATTCTCTACATTAGAGATACCCAAGGGGACCTGCAAGCTTATAATTGACAATGCAATCGTGGACCTTGTCAACAGCAGATGGGCAGCTTCGGACACGGGCAGAACAGCGCAGAAAATCTAGCCAAGGCTGGATAAGCGGCTCTGCTTAAACTCCTAAGAAGTAGGCCCAGCACTGTTATCGGGTTTATTACGAGGAATGCATGCGAGGCGTATTGGTCTTGGACACCTTGAAAATGATTTCTACAGAAGCTGTGGAGATGAGGAGGAGTATGAGACTGTTCTTCATCTACTGTGCACATGCCCGGCACTTGGTCGGAGGAAAAGGAGGCACCTGGGTGCCTACTACATGGAGGATCTAAATGAACTGTCTGAATCGCTTCATCGGAAGCTCCGAGTGCTTCCTGGACTAGGGGAGAATCTGTAACTGTGGTATTACAATGGGCCCTGTTTGCGATCTAAGTGTGTTCGCTCATAACTCCATCGAGAGGACAGCCACTTCTTCCTACCTATCTACCGGAACCTACAGTTTAAAGTCCACTCCGAACGACAGTTGTAGTGAGGGATGAGGCATAATTAAGATGACCATAGTCACCCCTTAATAGCCAGAAAATAGTCATGTATAAGTTCCTACTATCCTTAAGTGGTGTTCATTTGTTAAGCGATTCAAATTCGCAAACGTCAAGCCCTTCCCTGAATGTATAAACCTTCAGAAAAAAGGTTCGTAATAGCTGGCAACCTTGCTACCAGGATAGTTTTGAGACCACTTAACAGGTAACCCATTACAATATTGTTACGAAAATGAAGAATCCAGATACTGGTGTTTTGCTTTTACATCACTTAACATTAAAATGGTAAACAAGTAAACAGAAATACAACAAGAAACACCAGCATAAAAAATGGTAAACAAGTAAACAAAATTACAACAACAAACACTACAAGAATAAATGTAAACAAAAATACACAAACAACAATAATGAAACAACAATGTTTACATTTATAGAGATCTCGAGAAGACGAAGTCATGAACGTTCGCCTTCAAGAACATTCATCAGACTGTTTACCCTGCCATATAAAAGGTAAGGCAAAGCAGGCGAGTCAGTTAGTGAAGTTCAGTAAGTCTTGTGTGAAGACGCGTTGTGTTTGAAGAGAGTAATAGTGGTTTGAAGATCTTCGTTACAAAGATCTGTCGAACAATTTTCTAATAATTGTTATTATTTATGCAAAGGGTGTAAACAGAAGAATAACAAACAAAGCAATTGTTGTTGTTTACATCAAGTTGTGAATAGTGGCACACAGAATTGTGCAGGACGTGTACTTGTGAACTGTGACAAGTACAGTACCCGGAGGTCTAACTGACCCATTGTACTAGAATTGTGCAAATAATAAAGAATTTTCATTAAAACTAAACACAAATTTATTTTTATTTTATTTGTAAACTACGAGCTCATATTTTATATGTTTTTAAAAGGTAAAAAATGTCACAATATTTTTTTTATTTTTGAATACGGAATTGTAGCATAACACATATTCGTTTAAGACTCACCTCACGGCAAAAATAAAAGCCACTTAAACTGCCTGGCTTGTTGGCTATTTTTGTATTACACTTTCCAGCAAAAGTAATAACGAAACCAGTATGAATTATAAATATTTCAGTCACTTAGAAATTGAAAACGTTAAAAGAAAACAACAACAACATAACGATAACGATAACAACAACGTTAACAACTTTAAATCTAAGTATAGACTATCAAAATCTAGGTTATGTTTGCTGTAAACGAAAGTAAAAGCTTCCCAATAATCTCTAACGACATGAACCAGTTTTAAAATGGTTTTGTTGTTATTGTTGTTTCTGCTCTTTTTTTACTTTTTTTCTTTCTTCTTTTTCTTTTTTCTTTAACTTCATAATGAAATGAATATTAAAACATATGCTCTTTGTTGTTGTAGTTGCTGCTGTTGTTGTTGTTGTTGTCGGAAAACCATTTAAAAAACGTGTCAAACGTATCGCATATCCTTTTATAAGATTTTTTTTTATTTTTTTTGGAACGTTTTTCTTTCTTTACCAGTTACTCTCTCGCTTGACTTTAATTTCTTAGCATGCATCACACCGTCCGTCCGTCCGTCCGTCTGTTCGTCCAAGAGTTTTTGAATTTGATTGTCAAAGTTGCCATTGCGTACGTATGTACATTGACACAGTTTTAGGTTGGTTGGGTGGCAGACAGGGTAAAGCAGCACTTGTTTATATTGGGTTGCAGGTATTTTTGTATTTCCTAGTGTATTGGTACCACATTTTTGTAGGTTAAGAAAATCAGGTTGGTTGGTTGAATTTTTTTCTTCTTTTTTATGCAAGTTTTTCTTGCTTGTAGGCGTCTTTGCCGTTGAATGTTTGATGGCAATAAATTACCACACAATTGTGTGATATTTTTACAAGTGACGTGTTTTTTTTTTCTTTTTTTTGTTGCCTCAAATTCAATGTGAATTTGGCATAAATTACCTCTTCTTAGTGGAGTATGTGTGAAAACGTGTATCTGGGAAGTTTTGAATAACTTACTCACAACCGGTGTGCATTAATTAACAAATTTGTCGTGTAAGAGCTTTGTGTTCTAATGAACTGGTGACATTTGCAAAAACAAAACAAATAAACAAACAGAAATTATTAAAACTACATATTACACCTACCTTTCTAGTTGCAAAGAAAAATGAAAAGGGAATATAATGTCAGTACTATACACACAATTTCCTTACTTCATACTTTGGTACTCAATTTTTTTGCATTACATTTTTAGTACTAAATGTTTTTTAATTCTTTAACGAATTTTTAGTACTAAATTTTTTTAGTACCAAACTTTTAGTACTAAATTTTTTAGTACCATATCTTTGGCAATAAATTTTTAGTACCAAATTTTAATGTTTGAATTATGCACATAATTTCTTTACTCAATTTTTAGCACTAAATTTTTAGTTCTAAATATTTAATACCAAATTTTGTCGTTGTAATTATTTTCATAATTTCTTTGCTAAATTTTTAGTACTAAATTTTTAGTACTAAATTTTTGGGTACCACAATTTTTAGTACTAAACTTTTGAGTACCATATCCTTGGCAATAAGTTTTTAATACAAAATTTTAGTGTTTGTATTATGTTTACAATTTCTTTACTCAATTTTTAGTACTAAATTGTTTATAATATATTTTTAGTACTAAATTTTTGATACAAAATATTTTATCGCTTTAATCATTTACACAATTTCATTCTAAAAGTTTTGGTAATAGATTTTAATTCCGAAATATATTAGTACCATATCTTATAAATTTTTTGTATCTAGTTTTTGGTAAAAAAAATGTTAGTACTAAATTTTTAGTACATACTAAATATTTGCTTTTGAATTATTCTCACAATTTCTTTACGGAACTACTTTACTTAATTTTTAGTACTAAATTTTTAGTACAAAATTTTTTAGTACCAAATTTTTAATACTCTATCTTTAGTAATAAATTTTTAGTACCAGCTGTTTTCGTTTGAATTATTAACACAATTTCGTTACTATGTTTTAGGTAATAAATTTCAAGTACTAAATTTTTTAGAACTGAATTTTTAAAGATAAATTTTCAGAACCATAAGCATTCAAACAATATCTTCTTGTCCACCCCTTTTCTTAAGAAGATTAAAATATCTTCTTAATTATACACTTAAAATCTTTTCATTACATAATCATCCGTTATATGCTATGATTACAGATTCGGCAAAAATTAACCACCTTCAGTCGAAGAACCCAAAATATCACCCCTTCTATTTAAGAGCTTTTCAGGAATTTGAGAAAATTATTTCCAAGTATTCAATAAACACGGGTAACCCTGGTACTTCTCTCACATCGAAGTTGACTTTTCCCTTGCTTACTGTTACAAACGTGATATGACTCCAATAGAAGTAAAACAAAAATATTTAAAACTAATAAATAGAAAATACCCAGACCATTATTATTTTTTCACTGATGGCTCCGTCAATAAAGAAAAAGCAGGTTTTGCAGTTATTGGTCAAAATTTTGCAATATCGGAACGGATTCACGACTATTCTTCTATCTACACAAGCGAACTACTGGCAATCAAGACCTGTATTGAGAACCTTAGAAACATCGATCAAAAGACTCTTATAGTATCAGATAGTAAGAGTGCACTTCAGGGCCTTCAGAACCCGTATAGTACCAATATAAACCGGATAAGGGAATCTATGACCCATCTGTCGAACAATAAGATTAGTTTCTTGTGGATCCCCAGTCATTTTAGTATAGCCGGAAATGAGATAGTAGATACAATGGCCAAAAATTCCTTAGAAAAAAGTATATCTGTACAATATAAATATAATCCTTCGGACTACAGGCAATACATTGGAAAATACGTATTTGATCTCTGGAATGATTTGTGGCAAAATAGCGAGACTAAATTATCCAAAATCCAAAAAAATATCTTACCTAAATTCTCTACACCTATTTCACCTAGAAAAGATTGGATTAAATTTACGAGACTGAGAATCGGTCACTGCTTATTCTCTAATAGACATATTATTGAAAAGAATACACCACCACTTTGTGATTGCGGTCAAAATTTGAATGTTTCTCACATATTTAATGAATGTAGATTATTTCGTCAACACCGAATTAAGAGCAAAATAAACGGAATCGAAATCCTGGAAAGTCAAGGGGTTTTTAAATAAAATTAACTTATATAACTTGATTTAAATCTTTGTAACATATTATAATTAAGATAGAATATAAGTTTTTGGATTATATAAAAGCCTATATAACCTTTTAGTGTTGGGGCTTAATAAATAAATAAATAAATTTTCAGAATTTTTTTTGTTTCTATTAAATGTTTTGATACCAAATTCTTTAGTACTATTTGTTATGAATTAAACTTGTCATAAATTTTTAGAATCAACATTTGAGTACTAAACTATTTATTACAAACTTTTTTTGTTAGAAATGTTGCCAGAAATATAGCAAAAGGTCTTGGCTAAAGACGGTTAATGCTTTCAATAAATTTTCATTATGTTATACCCACTTTTTCGAAAGATAGGATCAAAATATACCTTTCAATCCCTTTTTTCTTTTTCAAAACTTTCAATTTAAAATTAAAATGTTTTACTTTACATTGTAATTTAAAAATCATTAAATTTTTTTGTTGTTAAATAATCAATTAATAATTAAATTAAGTAGGTGCACACCCATATTATGCCAGTTTTTTTTTTTTTCTATCCCAAATTGTAACCATTTTTTTGTAAGCGATTGTAATCACAGACTTTCGAAATGTAAACGTAGTGTCTAGGCAGGCATTAAAACAATGCCCAACCTTTGGTCACAAATCAAAATCACTTCATTTTGGAGTTATTTTTCATTACAATTTGTAATTATTTTTGATTTAAAGATTATGATTTAAAATCTGTTTTTTTTTTTAATGTTTTTAATAGGCATTTAATAAATGCAGTTGAGTATGTGTTTTTTGTTTTGTTACGCAATTTATTCGAGAACAATTTGATTGGTTGACCTCTTTTTGATTGCCGGTTGAACCAGTGATTGTTTTAATTTGAACCAGCTGTCTGTTGTTACAAAAGGAGAAACACTTGTTACAGATCTTGTTCAGAAGCTCAAAAATCACAAAAACTCAACTCAAAAAACCGACAAAACAAAAAAAAAGAATTTAAAGCCGTTTTAATGAAAAAAAAAACACGAAAAAAACACCAAAATTGGCTGTGCCACTGGCAATTGTTTTCAGGTTTTCGATCAAGTTGCCACTTTAAATTTTAAAAAGGGGTTTGCGTTCTTCAATAATGCAGCATGCATAGAAAACATGTTGCAGCATGCTTGCAAAAAAACTTTTGCTGTATGCCTGCTACTCTAAGCAATGAATTGTCAAAATCATAAAGAAATTTGAAGCACGATTCCAATGTTATAGATCTGATCAGGCAATTGGGTTTATCTAAAGATGCATCCATTTCAAGTCCAGCATACATACATACAACCTTTCAGTCAGGATTACGGCCTAGTTTCTCACACCACTTATGTTTTGTGAGCGTTAATTTTTATGCATGATTGGCGGGACCTACAGTTTTTAAAGTCGATTCCGAACGAAAAATATTTGGAGAAACTTTTAATGGCACTTTTTATTTTACTCTCAGGAAGTTTTGTTGGAAATCTGCTGAGAGGAAGTTTGCCGAAGAACTACATATTGTTACGAAAATGGAAATGGTGTTGTTAAAATAATAAGCAAAAGCTCCAAAAACAGCACAATGGACTTGATCACACATAAAATGATAAACAAAAGCTCCAAAAACAAAACAATGCAGTTGTTCACGTGATCAACGAATGAGTAAACATATTGCAACAAAAAAAAAAACAACAGGCTTGTTTACAAGATCGATGAATAAACAAAAATATAGTAACAACGACCGCGTATAAAAAATATAGCAGAAAGACAAACAAACAAAACAACAACAACTCTGCCTGGACGAAAGTAAATAAGATACACGAACAACAAAAATGGAAACAAGTTGTTTACATTTTTGGATTGTTCCCGAAGGTCGTCATCATCCTTCAAGGGCATTCATCACACTGTTGATCCAGTGATATAAAAGGCAAGATAAAGCCAGCAACGATGATTCAGTTAGAATTCAGTCAGTCGTGTATGAAGACACGTGATTCTCGGAGTTCGAGTTAAGTTAGTCGTGTGACGACGTCGCGTTGAATTGAGTGAGAATTCAACCAGTGGTGTGTGAAGATACGAGATCGAGTTATAATCCAGTCAGACTTGTGTGCAGACAAGTTGCGTGAAGAAAACAGTTGTTAGTGTGGTGCTTACAAAAAAAGGTTGTGAGCAAAGAAGAATAACTAACAAGTGTTGTTGTTGCTTATAAAAAAGGTTATAAGCAAAGAAATATCACGAATAAGCACATATTGCTAAAGTTATCATTGTATACACGGAATAAGTTCGAATAGTGGCACAAAAATTGTGCAGATAATAAAGAATTGATTGAAAAATAAACACAGATTTATTTTTATTTTATTTGCAATCTACGAACTCATATTTTTAACGTTTTTAAAAGGTAAAAACGTAACAATATTTTTTAATATTTCGTTTAGTTGGAGTTTAGTCAATCTCGGTATTGAACCGTGGCCCCACGTCTAATAAGCCAACTTACTACCTACTAGACTACGGCAACTACCACATGCAACAATTAGATTCGGCTGACTCCTATCATCTCAGTAGATATCGTGATTGGGCGCAAGAGCAATAAGCTTTAGAAGTTGATTTGCCGAAGAAAATGTTTTGCAACTAAACTTAGAACTGATTGTGAAATAAACATGGCACAAGGAAACAGTAAGTGTTTGATGGCAATTATGGCTGGGATGTGTTACAGGGTGAACACCACATTTTTTGGTTTTCCAAAAATAAGCTTCTAAAGTAGGAAGAAAAAATATTTCTTCTGTACCCATCACATATAGACAGTATATGTCTAGCCCAGGGTGATTTGCTTAGCATTCTTAACTCCATAAAACAGTCAGGTTCTGTGAGAAAGTCAGTGTTTTGTTAACTTCAATCAGAAGCTATAGCTGAATAAGGAAATACGTATTATCGGTATTACAATGGGACGTTATAGGGCTCAAGTAAGCTATGCTCCTTAGGGCTGCTCTCAATTAAACGTAACAGCATACATGTCGCTTCAATAAGACTCTGCCGCAAGCTACACAAAACGACTGATATTGGCACAGGGCTTGAGAGGATTCCAGAATGTGTCACTTCATATTTTTTGGTGACATCATTAGTCCATCTAGAATCTAGATAATGCGATTTTGAAGTGTAGGACTTATTTTATGTGAAGTTCCATCGGAGATCGCTTCAACGCGGGTAATTCCCTAACGTTAAAACATTTCGATTTGAAGTCGCCGTAGTCTAGTAGGCATTAAGTTGGCTTTTTAGACGTGAGGCCGCGGACATCTGGAACAAAACGAAATAAAAAAAAATATTTCTTCGGCGTCGTCCTCTCAGTCAGTTTTCTGGCAAAAACTCTGAGCATTAAAATAAAATTACGATGAAAAGTTTCTCAAAAATCTGTTGTTCGGAATCAATCTTAAACTGTAGGTCCCGCCACTTATAGATAAAATTAACACACACAACGTAGGTAAGTAGGTAGGTAGAGGTGGCTGCCCATCCTAGAAAAGAAATTTTAGACGGACTCACTTAGGCCGCAATGGGCCCATTGTGCTACCACAGTTATTCACTATCCCCTAGTCTCGAAACCACTCGGAGCTCCTGATGAAGCGATTCAGGCTGCCAATGTCAATCCTTGACAGTTCCTCCAGATCATCCATGTAGTAAGTACCCAAGTACTTTCTTCTCCTTTGGCAAAGAGCCGGGCATGTACCCAGCAGGTGAGTGACTGTCTCCTCTTCTTCCTCATCTCTGCAGCTTCTGCAGAAGTCGTTAGCAAGGTGTCCAAGACCAAGGCGCCTCGCATGCGTACCCATAATGCAATGCCCCGTAATGACACCGACAACTACACTGAGCGCGCCTCTTTGGAGTTTGAGTAGACTTCATGTGCGCCCATCATCCAGCCTTGGCCAGATTTTACGAGCCGTTCTACCCGTGTCCGAGGCCGCCCATCTGTCGTTGACGGAATCGACGATCGCATTATCAATTATGAGCTTGCAGGTCCTCATAGGGATGCCCAAATTCGAGAACTCATCGGAGAGTTCGATGGTCGTGCCCCGCCTGGGAAGTTCATCAGCTTTGCAGTTACCAGGAATACCACTGTGGTCCGGTACCCATACGATATGGATATCATATTGTTCCGCTATTTTGTCGAGATATCTGCGACAGCCGTACACCGTCTTGGAGTTCATTACGTTAGAACTTAGAGCCTTGATAGCAGCCTGGCTATCCAAAAGTATTGTCACGTTCCGTAAGTGGTGTGATAAACTAGGTCGTAATCCTGACTAAAGGGTTGTAATGACCAATTATGTATGTATGTAATTGACCATCAAGGTAAACCGATTTTGCGGCATAGGACTTATTTTTGCCAGGCCTTATCAGAGACTGCGTCAAAGCGGGTATTTTACGTTGAATTATTTTGAAGGTAAAATATCTCAAGTTATCGCCGAGATAGCGTGCGAAATATGGGTAAAATTGTTCAAATGCTAACAGAAAAGGATTGACTACCACAACCAAACTAGAGAAGACCACTTAAATGATCTTGTATGGCGTACAAATGGTCCATGAAATAAAAGTTTTGAAATAAAAAAATGGATAACCCTTTATGCTTTATAAAAATTGTATTTGCTGAGAAAACTTCAAAAATATTCTTTTAATTGGCATTAAAAAATTTTAGGTACCAAATTTTGTTTTGGTACTAAAACTGTTAAGTACCAAAAGCATATTTTTTAATATTCAAAAATTTTCTTATGGCTTCTTATTTGGATCAGTTGTTAATGGTCATAAATAAGCATTGAAATGAATTTTAATGATGTTTTGAGATGAGTTTCAAATAGACAGCGTGTACGAGTACTGTACAGCAAAGCGGTGTAGTGCCTCACACATGGGCAAAGTGTTGGCCAACGGCCCAACATCTAAGTTGTGCGTACCTGAAGAGCACGGAGTGTTGGTAATAACAACAACAACAGCAACATTTTATGGCTTAGGCCATATTGCATATTCAATTTGCGATTATTATGCAACTTTGAAGTAATTGCCACAAGCAGATGCAACACAAAGAGGCACACACTGGCAATAATGTTGTTTGTGTTTAACGATTTTGGCCAAAAGTTGTTAAAGCCATTGCAAGTGATGCTAATAAAGAAACGTTTTTTTTTTTTCTTTGAATATTTTTTCTTTTTGGTTTCTGTTTTGGAAGTTTCTAATGAAGTTTTTGGCCAATTTTTTTTTTTTTTTTTGGGTCTAGTTTTTAGGGGGTCTAGATTTCCTGTTGATACCGAATGAATTGTTTTGTTGCTGTTTAGGCATTCAATGTTTGCCTCTTTTCTTTAATTTTTAATTTTTAAATACAACATCCACGCAATGGAAGATTTATCGATTTTTTCTTGTTCTTCTTTCCGCTTAAGAAGCCAATTTTTAAGGCAGCAGAAGTTTTATTTTTTCTTCATTGTTTTGCCGCCGTTTTTTGTTGCCGTTTCTTAAGTATTGCTTCGGTTAATTTGGCCGGTAGTCAAGGTTGTTTGATGTTTAGACCTGATTGACTTGGTATAACCGTGTTTTTGTTTTTGTTTTCTATCTTTTTTGGTAATTCATTTCATGTTAGATTTTCAATTTCATTGGCTTAGAATTGCTTTTCTGCACACATGCCATGCTGTTGCAAGTATTTGAGTAATTCTTCATTCATTGTTTGTGCAACCAGAGGTTGAGGCTTTTCAGATTGTGTATGTTTTCTGCTGCTGCTACTGCTGTCCTAAAAGCTTAATTGCATACGTTTTCGATTAGTTTTTTATGAGATTTTTTTCTATAATTTTATGTGCTACAGTGTGTTGCAGCGGAACGTGTGTTCTAGAAACAGTTTACCAATGTGGGGTATAAAATTTGCCTTAAAAGCATAAACAAAATTTGGCCAAATCCATGTCAAACTGGCAAAATCTATGGGGAAACGCTCAGTTGCAATAAGAGCCATTAAATTAGAGAAATAAGAAATAGTTGAAGGTCTTCTTCTATTTCAAATGGATGTAGAAATTGTGATTTACTGGGTTCTAAAGCTTATTAAAGAGTTTCCGAACCGAAGTTATAACGTATAAGCCTTGCAACAGTGTTTTCAGCATCAAATTCTACATCAAAATTGTCAAACTTTTCTTCAGAGGTGATTACATTTGTTGGGGTATGAAATCAACAAGAGATATGAGTCATTCGTCAGACTGTTCATAAATAACCTGACGTTGATAATCGGTCTTTTGACAGGGCACTGTTGACCCAGACTACACTTATTTAGAATGGGCATGGTTTCAAGCATAACATGTAATTCCTGTGACGATGACTCAAAGTCATCTGAACATATTCTTGGAAGCTGTGGTCCATTAATATCTCAAGAAGAAATTGACTCTGAACAGCATCCTAAAGTTTGTCAGAGCAATAGACTTGAAGGAGACATTACAGGGATACCCTATAAAGTTGGAGGGTAGTACAATAGCTCGTATAGTGCCAATATTAACACAAACCTTCACGACAATGACAATATTTAAAGAAAGTTTAAAAAATTTTGAACTGTTCTAGCCGAGGCTGATTATAGATTAAGGGCTCTCAAGCTTAGCAGAATAATCGATGGCACTTAATTCTTTCACCATAAGAACATACACACATAATTGGTCATTACAACCCTTCAGTCAGGATTATGGACCTAGCTTTTCACACCACTTATGTTATGCGCGTTAATTTTTATACATGAATGGCTGGACCCACTTAAAGTCGACTCCGAACGACAAATTTCTTGAGAAATTTTTCATGGCAATTTATTTTAATGCTCAGAATTTTTGCCACTAATCTGCTGAGAGGAAGTCAGCAAAGGAATATTTTCTTATTTCGTTTTTATATCTGACATGGGGTTTGAACCGTGACCTTAAGTCTAATAAGCCAACACACTACCTACTAGAATACGGCGACTTTGAGTTGGCCACAGAGATACAATAGTTTTTATATGCCTAGGATGTTATGTCTTTGGTATTTTACTTATTTTGCAGATTCAGGAAATATTGATCCATTGATCCATTGATTGATAATACATACAGGGTTTGATTTAAACTTAAATGCCGCAATAGTGGATTTCACAGAAACATATACATTCTCTTTTTAAATCCATAATCATAGCCGTAGAAATCAACGTAGTCTAGTAGGTAGTGTGCTGGTTTATTAGACGACAGTCCGTGGTTCAATTCCACGCTCAAACATCTCGAGCAAGAACGAAATATGAAAAAATATTTCTTCCAGGACCTTCCCTCAGCAGACTTCTGGCAAAAACTCTGAGCATTAAAACAAAAATTAACATGAAAAGTCTCTCTAAAATTTGTTGTTGGGAATACACACAACATGGGTGTTGTGGCAAGCTCGGTTGAGAACCTGACTAAAGGGTTGTAATTAGCTGTTGTCATATAAACAGAGACCAATATAGACAGTGGGTCCAAGGATAAAGCCAATAACATTTTCACCGTGAGTCAGAGTGTCTCAGACTGATATCTACAACATCGTTGGCAACTTGTCAAATATTTTAAATCGATAGATTTAGATGGAAGGGTACGGTGTGACATTGTCTGTAAATGGCTGACATTTCCTCCAGAAAAGTTTCAGGTCTTCTGATGTTAATGAGTCTAGCAGTAGACCTGCTAAACAAACTATAGAACAGATTAAATATAATGAATCTCAAAGCACAGAGGGTTCATCAACTGAAAAACGAATGAAAATAATTCACAAAAAACACGGCGATACAATTAAAAGTAGGGAGTAGACAAAGCAATAGGCGCTCTAGGTCCCACCACCTATGTATAAGTGATGTTGAAACTAGGTTGTTGTACTATCTAAATGGTTCTAATAACCCATTATGTATGTATGTATGTATGTAGAATTGGAGCCTGAAATTTGAAAAGTTAAAAATAATCAAGGATTGAATATTCATTTTTTAGGCCCACTGTTTTTTGTTATTATTATCATTACAAAGAAATAATGACATGTCATATCATCAAAAGACGTGATTTTTTTTTTGTTTTTTCGCGTTGACCAAATTGCAACATGAACATGTGGTGTGTAGCAGAGTTTTTTGCCAAATATTCGCCGCATTCGTAGTCGCAATTAGTGTTTGGCTTGGTTTGGTTTGGCTTGGTTTTTCGTGTCATATTTTGTGTGTGTCGAGAATTCCTTTCACTTTTCGGCGTGCCGTACGTGCAAGTAAAACTTGCTTTTTTTTTTGTCCTAAGCATTTTCTACAGGCAGAAGAAGACATTCTAAAATCCAAAAAAAAAAAAAAATAAATTATGTGGTCAAGTTTTTAATTCCAACAATTTTTCTGTTTTTTTGGTTGTTACAAAAACTAACAAAAATTATAAAATATTCATAGGAAATATTGAGGTTGCAACATAAAAGAAAAATTCACAAACATTTCCATTTCAAAATAATTAAAAATTGAAAACATTTGTAATACAATTACCCGAGTAATTAGTTTTGGAAAATTAAAAAAAGAAAAACGGAACGAAACGAAACTAATTTATGCTAAAAACTGGCAAGAGTTGAGTACTTTTTAACATAAAACAATAGCAGGCAAGAATTATAATTTAAATGAAACAAAAATAAAAATTTTTTAATGTTTTTTTTATTAACCCATTACTCTATACAGCCTACACAAAAGTAGACTATAAACTACAGATCAGAGATCAGCAATGAATCGTTTTTTCGCTACTCATAAGTACTCATGAAATTTCGAATATGAGTGAGTCAACAATATTGTAATTTAACTATGTACTCTGATTCATTCGTACTCACTACAACGTTGATTTATAACGTACAGTTTGCAATGAGTATGCGTACAACGTTAACATCAAACTCATACCATTTGAAATGTGTTTGATTCATAAGCCTACTCATTCAGATTCATATCATTTAGAAAAATACTTAGAAAAATAGTCGAGTGACTCGAATCATTCATCAAAATTTGCAGTCTTAGCTGTTGTTGCATTTACAAAAAAGAAAACAGACACATAAGCAAAAAAGACAGGAGCAGGTAGCAGAGTAAACACACAAACATTTAGTGAGTATTTCAGTGTGTTCGTACGCGAATCATACTTATCTTGCGCTTCGTGTACATGAGTCGAAATTAACAACAACATCATACGTGTTGTTGAGTATGAATATAATGAGAGTGCCTCAAACTTTGAATATCAGTAGAGAGGTTCCATGATATTAAAATAAGTATGAATGCCTACAAGTATCAGAAATTATGAGTATGATTCGATTCTACTCATCTTTTTGAATACTCACTGCTGATCTCTGCTACAGATGGTACCCAATGGCTTTAATTCTAGTTCATCACTATATTACCAGACAATTAAGCAAATAATGAATCGAAAATAGTTTCCATTTTATCTCAGCTCAAACAATATTAAAACCAATTTGGGGTAACCGACTCTGGGGAAACAAATTTCTCCGTTTAGGACTTAAAATATTGAGTGAAAGCTTCTTCTAATAAGTTATAAAGATTTCTACACCAGAAAGCATTACAAAAAACCCATAAAAAGAAAAATCTGTGATTCGTCTGGACAAAAGGATTGGTGTAGACATTATAGAAAACCCATTACATTAGATCAACTGATCTCAGGACCTTCATCAACATCTACACAACAGTACTAATAATAATTGTGCAGGCTGCAAAGTGCATAAGGACGGCTGAAAGTAATTGCCGGATGATTAGCCAATTATAGCCTTAATAGTAGGTGTCTGAAGTCTCTGAAGAGAACGAATATACAAAGTATCGTAGGTAAATTTTGTGCATGGTCGCGAATGGAATATACCGTTCATGAGGACCTAGCCTTAGCCTAGCCTAGTCTTAGATTTGATACTAAAGAGTACTTTGAACTTTGTAAGGAGCAACAGATTGATTCCAGTTAACAGGGGTCTCATGCTAATGTAATAAGTATTGGTAGTGAGAATGTCGCCATAATCTAGTAGGGGTAGTGTGTTGGCTTATTAGTTGTAAGGCCACGCTTTAAACCCCAGCCCAGACATGACGAACAAAACGAAATACGAAAAAATATTTCTTCGGCAAATTAAGCTCAGCAGATTTCTGGCAAAAAGTCTGTGAATAAATAAAGTTGCCATGAAATCTTTCGTTCGAAATCGACTTTGAACTGTAGCTCCAACCACTAATGTATAAAGTTAACACCCACAACATAAGTGGTGTAGGAAGCTAGTTCGTAATCCTGACTAAAAGATTGTAAGGACCAATTATGCATGCACAGATTATCGGACTCGACTTTATGTACAAAATTAAGAACCGTTTGTGTAGACACAGAATACTCGGTGCTGAACATTGCAGAGAACCACGACTGCGATCAAAACTTGGCTCACACGTGGGCGCTCGTAGTCTTTACAAAGGGTGGAGGAGGACGTAATCTGCCAACATAACAGGGCTTTAAGCAGTGGTATGAGAAGCTAAGTCGTAACTCTGACTCAAGGGTTGTAATGACTAATTATGTTATGTATTGAGAGTGTAAGTGTGTCGACTTAAATCGGCTGCTACTCTAACCTTACCTAACGTATTACGACTAGTTTGATATAAAGAGCACGAACTGGTTTTGAGTTCTACGACAACTAACTTTTAAACCGCCATGAACTGTGATGAGCTCTTAATGCAGAAGTATTTTCTGTTAATTTCAATTACAAACTCAAAGCGAATGCCAATAAATACTACTCTCCTCATTCCTTACTTTCAGAATCTATTTGCTTTGTTCCAAAGTGATGTATTGCACGAGAGAGGGAGAGAGAGAGAGCAATTGCTAAAGTGGAAGAAGGTATAGTAGCTTTAGGTTGAGGTTAGAGGACATGAACTTGCCAATTGAAACAAGTACAGTACCCGGAGGTCCAGTTGACCCATTGTACAACGTCCTAAAGGGGAGAGGATAATAGGGGAGTTAGGGAAAAAGGAGAGGAAATAGGAAAGGGAGAAAGTTGAGTAGCTTCTACCTCAATTAAAACATGGTATAAGATGAGATGCCTACAACATCTCAGGACTAAGATGAACTACATAACAAGTCTTTAGATTATCTGACAATCCGTCGTCATATTGTTCAATGTTATCTGTCAAAAAATGAGAGGGGAATCAAGGCCTGTCTCCGAAATAAATGTCGAAGCAAATTGGAAGTTTAACTCATTTTCCATTGGAGAAGGGCGTTACAAAAATTTTCCCACACCTAAACAGTCAATGTATTTAGTTATAAGCCATTAATTTGCAAATAAAATATGTTTTTATTACCTTTTATGGGTTAAAAATATTGTATTTTTTATTTGTTTTTTTTTTATTTTATTTTTTATTTTATTTTTACCACTCTTTTCATGAGATCTTCCTTATTTTGTTAGGCATGACTGTGTGTGTGTCTTTTATTGTACAAAAAAATTACACGTTGTATGTGTTATAAACAAAGTTCCAAAAAAATGTTATCTAAGCTTCATTATCATGATAATTGGTTTTGTTTTAAAGCCGTTGTTGAAGAACAACAACAACAAGCATATTTTTATGACTCTTTTTTAATGTCTTGTTTTTTCTGCGGTGTGTTCCTTTCTTACAGTGTTTTTGGCAGATGTTATCAGGTCATAATGTCACAATCTTTTTAACCATAAAAACGATGTGCTAAACAATAGCCACACACCGCTGGAGACCGACAGCCAGCCAGTCAGCTTCTTCAAATCAGGTCTTTTAATTTCTTTTTTTCTTTTTCTATTGAAAGAAAGACAAAAGCTTTAACAAAGCAGAGCTATTTGGCTGCTTTAAACCCAGTTTTAATATTTTTTAATAGAGACTTCAAACAAAAAAGAGATTTCCATTGAAGAATTTCGTTTCGTTTTGTTTTATTGTTATTAGTAGCGTGATACTTTTGTTTTGGCCAAAATAACTAATGATTTACACGCGGTGGAGTTTTTTGAAAATTATAATTCAGAATACAGGTCACAAAGCTAAACCGTACTAAAGGCCATTTCATTTAGGAATATTAATTGAAATGAAATCTTTTAATTGCCAATTTAACTTAATTTCTTTTTGTTAGAAACACAGACTGACACTTTTCGTTTGAACACTACAGAAAAATTATTGGTAACACCAAGTAGCAGTGCGTTAATCCTCTTATGGAACTTTCATTATCAATAATTATGGACCTAGAGGACTTTGACATTTTGTACCCCTGTGTACTACATCAAATGGTTACTTAAGATCAATAGAAATTAGTCATTCTGGGAAATTCCATTTGATTTCAGCTTGTCTTGTCAACTTCTAGAATTCCCGAAATTACTTTTTCGGGAATAACATTGGCAATATATTCCTTCCAGACCAGATATGTATTTAATACCACATCATACCAATATACATATTTATGCTCAAATGGTAACTTAAGATCAACAGAAATTAGTCATTCTGGGAAATTTCATTTGATTTCAGCTTGTCTTGTCAGCTTCTAGAATGAACATAGTGTCTTTTTTGTTTGGAATAACATTGGCAATGTATTCCTTCCACAGCAGATATTTAATACCACATCATACCAATATATTTATGCCCAAATGGTCACTTAAGATCAACAGAAATTAGTCATTCTGGGAAATTCCATTTGATTTCAGCTTGTCTTGTCAACTTCTAGAATTCCCGAAATTACTTTTTCGGGAATAACATTGGCAATGTATTCCTTCCACAGCAGATATTTAATACCACATCATACCAATATATTTATGCTCAAATGGTAATTTAAAATCAACAGAAATTAGTCATTCTGGGAAATTCCATTTGATTTCAGCTTGTCTTGTCAACTTCTAGAATTCCCGAAGTTACTTTTTTGGGAATAACAATGGCAATGTATTCCTTCCAGAAAAGATATTTAATACCATATCATACCAATATATTTATGCTCAAATGGTCACTTAAGATCAACATAAATTAGTCATTGTGGGAAATTCTATTTGATTTCAGCTTGTTTTGTCAACTTCTAGAATGCCCGAAATTACTTTTTCTTTGGAATAACATTAGCAATGTATTCCTCCTCGATCAGATATTTAATACCAGACCAGGAGGTAATAAGTTTGGTATAAAATGTAATGATGGGAGCCAGTTCTACAGCAGCACTGTAGGCTCCGCTGTGTATGGTAGTGAGTACCAGAACCATAAAGACTTTGGTAAGCATAATGGGAGACATGTCTAGCAACTGTCTTAAGGATAGATAATGAGACAGAAATGGCGATTGTTCGATCCACATACATACATACTTACATAATTGGTCATTACAACCCTTTAGTCAGGATTACGACCAAGTTCCGCACACCACTTATGTTGTGTGTATTAATTTTATACATGAGCAGCAGGACCTACAGCTTAAAGTCGGCTCCAAACGACAGATTTTTGAGAAACTTTTCATAGCAATTTTATTTACTCTCAGAGTTTTTCGCAGAAACCTGCTGAGAGGAAGTAACCAAAGAAATATTTTTTCGTATTTCGTTTTGTTGGAGATGTCTGACATGGGCTTTGAACCATGGCCTCACGTCTAACAAGCCAACACACTACCTACTAGACTATGGCGCGACTACTGATTGTTCGGTCTCAGATTGAAATCTTCGTAACTCATTTAGAATCTCTTAAGTATCTTCCATGTGAAAGCGGCATCTTTCAATGCAGTCCAACCAACGTCCGAGTATTAGACTCGTACGAATTTAGCTTGAAAATAGTGTGGAACTGACTGGCAAATCATATGGGATCACCCTGTGCTGTTGGGGTCGCCATGGTCTATTAGGTTGTGTGCTGGCTTATTAGACGTAAAAGCCAGGGTTCGAGTCCTAGGCCAGACATCAAAAAAAAAAAAAAAAAAATAAAAAAAAAATACAAAAAAGTATTTTTTCGGCGATTTCTTCTCAGTTTCTCAAAAAATCTGTCGTTCGGAGTCGACTTTAAACTGTAGGTCCCGCCACTTATGTATAAAATTAACACACACAACATAAGTGGTGTGAGAAACTGCGAGCTTCTTGGGGACGATTGCCTGTAAACTGTCTAATGGTGAAGGTATAGCACTGGCCATTTTATAGTCACCTAGCAGCAACTCGTTTCCTTGCAGTTCGCATCTTCCCCCTTTCCACCTTTCCTAAAAACCTGCACAATGCACTGCATGAGTAGGGGCCATCCCCTGAGTGCTGGTTTCATGAAAAAAAAAAAAACTCAGGTTGTCTGGAATTTCACGGCAATGACCAGAGTATGCAGTTGCAGTTAACAAGCCCATAACTTCTGTGTTGAGTGGGAAGATAAAGAGAAGTGAAGACTCTTCTCAAGCCAAATGGGTTTTGCGACAATCTAAAGTGTTGTTGTGTAATTACTCTGTCATCACAAAGGGCCTTACGTGGTCTAAGTGTGTCCATCAAATTGGGTGGACAGCCACCTCTACATCTTGGCCAATTACAAGGAGAAGAGATCAGACTATACAGAAGTATCTTGAGGTGAGTAATCCCCTTTTCGACAAGGTTCTATAGCTTCAAAGAAAACTATTTTAGAATTAGGATCTCACCTCAAGCCCAAAATGTAGACTTTCTGACAAGCCGAATGACTTATCAGAACACTGGCTTAGAACGTAGACAGCATTATGATGTCTCAGAACAGAACACTAATACCAAGCAGTAGCCCGAAGTTTGTCAGGACAATAGGATTGGGAGTGACATTATAGGAATACCCTACATACCTATAGATTAAGGGCATAAGAAGAGATCTTAATAAATCAATAATAAAGGATATACAGTTAAGAATGCTTATGGGTCTGAATGAACTTTGTCTAGCATGTGATAAGCTTTCTGGAAGTCTTTAAAGTCTAAGTACAATGCCCCTGTTTAGCTCATAATGTCACTTATGGTGTTTTCTTTTCTACAAAGAAAATGTCACCCTCTTACAAGGTACATTAAAAAAATTTGTGACCAACCCTGTTGTAATGTCATTTTTTATTTGAGAAGAACATAACACAAATATTAAAAAAGGGTATGCCCTGTGTTTACCACTTATTAAGAAAATGAAGGAGGAAATGCCAATTTGATCAAAGGTGTTGCCAGATCGCTAATTTTCGACTTCATTTTTTGCACGCTTTTTTATAACAAAAAAAAAAGTATTTTAACACTGTTCTAACATTGCTGACCATGTAGCTTTAATAATGTAATATTTCCTTAAGATTACTCCACAAAACAATGAAAAAATTAACTTCAAATTGAATAACAATACCAGGCGACTTTTTTTAAATTTCATCTGGTAGCCCTATAAATAAACAAAAGTCATCTGCTTTACAGGGCATTATCAGCACTCTCGATTTATACAGGGCATAAAATGCAATGCCCTCCACCATTGGCAAGTGCGAATTATTTAGAATAAAACATACCACCCTTTCAGAGGGCGAAACATTTTTAAGAAACAAACGCAAAATTGCATTTTGCGTTAATAAAAAATAAAAAAAAAAATAAAACACCATTAGACTGTTTCTAAGACCGACAGTAAACTTTAGAGATCTCAATCCGCTTCTTTCTATAGCAGTGATCTAGTTTTGCTAACGCATCTCTACCTTTACTTCTGGAATTTTTAGTGCCATTTCGAGTACTCGCATGCAAGTTTGCCTTCTAAAACGCATAAATAATCCCTTCAACATCTGCAGATGCAAGGTAGTCTAAGCCGTTGCTTTTTATACCAACTATTTTTTGTGAGTGTAAAAAAGTGCCAAAGGGCCTTATTTGCTGGCAACGATATGTAATAACGATAGGAATTGTATAAAAAAAGTTTGTAAACAAAATTTTGTTTTTTTATTTGAATTTTTAAATAAAAGTGAAGATAATTATTACAAATCATTTGAAAAACCTCAAACATAAGACGGGAATAAAAGTTTTGTAATGTATTGAAAGGGAAAAAAATTGGATAATTTATGACCAGCAATTTACACGCATCATCTTAATTTCAACAGTTAAACTAAAAATAATAACACGCCACTGGGAAAAAACGGGGGTCTTTTTTGTATTGTTTTCCATTTCATTTCAGTTTTTTTTTTATCTCTGGAGTTAAATAACAGACAATAATGATTTGAATTTATTTTACTGGCGGTCATCATTCATTTTGTATCACTTGAAATGCTTACATGCGTTATTTTAAGCCACTGCCACGAAAAACTACAAAAAAAAAAATTATTGTTGTGAGTTATTTTAGAGAAAATAAAGCGTTTTTATGACCTTATCTCTTACGCATATCAGAGACGATTTGAAAAAGAAAAACAAAATCAAATCAAATTCATTCGTTTTGTACGTGTACGACTATAAAAACTGAGGCTATCACAACAAAAGAAAATGGAGTACGGAGTTGTGATAACTTTGTAGCAAGAAGAATTGAAAAAACTGTGGGGACTTTAAGTACAACTTTGAAACGACTTTGAATGATACCCTATCCTGTAATATAATTCAAGAATTTAATGAGAAACTAAGGAAACTGAAGGCAGAAGCAACTCTATTTGGTCCAGACTATGACATTTAACGTGACAAATGCCATGGACTATACATTGCAACAACAGTAGATTAAAATCCAGGAAGAATTCTTGAGAATCACATTAACAAGCCCTACAAGCCTATAGCCGTGGTGTAGTAGGTAGTGTGTTGGCTTTTTAGACGTGAGGCCTCGATTCAAACCCCAGGTCAGGCATCTCCAACTAAACGAAATATGAAAAAATATTTCTTCAGCGACTTCCTCTCAGCAGATTTTTGTCAAATACCCTCAGATAAATAAAATTGGCATGAAAAGTTTCTTAAAAATCTGTAGGTCCCACCATTCATGCATAAAATTAACGTACACAACATAAGTGGTGTGAGAAGCTAGATCGTAATCCTGATTAAAGGGTTGTAATGACCAATAATGTATGTATGTATGTACTTAGCTAACTACTCCCGGAATAGAACTTCCAGTATATTTCGCATAATATACCCTAAGCATAACTTTTATAACAGCTTTGGAAAGGTCAGTCGCTTTGTACGAATTAGAATCTTGGGAATTCGGTTCATTGTGACCCCCCCTGAAGTCCAGATTTTTATAAACAGAGGCATGATTCGAATTTAAAGGAGTCTTGAAACATCAGCCATACTTAAGTCAGGACAAAAACCATGCTTAGCCTAATCGTTGAATGTATATATCTGTGTACAGCTACTGTTCCTTACAACCAGATTTGTAACGGACTGAAATCCCCAGGAACACAATTGCAGATCACACCCAAGTCTCCTTTGGAGTGGACATTTGGAAATAAAGATAACGAAGGTAAATAAAATGTAAAATGGACAGCCTTTGTCAAAGGATAGTAGAGAAACGAGCACAATTGCTCATGCCCATTCAGATCGCACAAATGTGAGATTTTTTTCAATGAGCGCGGTAGCTTTTGGGAATGTAAGAAGACTCAAAAAGTTTCTTAAAAATTTGTCGCTCGAAGTCGACTTTAAACTGTAGCACACGCCATCCTAATATATATTATAAATCTTTCTGTAAGTCTGTTTTTTGTTTGTTTGTTTGTTGGTTTGTTTGTTAGCCAATCACGCCTGAACGCCTGGACCGATTTTCTTGAAATTTGGGATATAGATCGAGCCACTGCCGATCTATATAGGCTATAAATCTTTTCAAAATTTTGACCAAAAGGGGAAAAAAATGAAACAAAGGGAGAAAAAATGGGCAAAAATTAGTACTTTTATGCATAAAATCTGTATTTTATCTGTTTTATAGGTAATTTTTTACGATTAGCTTGGTTAAGTTTCCCAAATAGCTATTGGAGGTGTTCCGTTTCAAAAGTTGAACCAAAAGGGGTCCAAAAAGGGGGAAAGGGGCCAAAAACGGGCAAATTGAGTGTATAGCCAATCACGCCTGGACCGATTTTCTTGAAATTTGGGATATTGATCGAACTTTTGTCGGTGCAGGTTATAGTTATTTTCCGTTTCAAAAGTTGAACCAAAAGGGGTCCAAAAATGGGGAAAGGGGCGAAAAACAGGCAAATTGAGTGCATTTATATTTAGGACTTAGAGTATTCAAAAAACTGGGTTGTTTGTTAAATCGGTTTCCGAATAATTTGAAAAATTGAATTTTTTAAGAAACCGGTTTCAAAACCGGTTTCGAAACCGATAAACCGGTTTTTTATTTATTGTTATTTTTAATGCAAAAATTACCCAATAATTTTTTTTAATTTTTTAAACTAATCCAAACTACATAACCCGCGCAACGCCGGGTACAATCTGCTAGTTCATGTATAAAATTAACATACACAGCATAAGTGGTGTGAGAAGCTAGGTCGTAACCCTGACTGAAGGGTTGTAATGACCGATTAAGTATGTATGTATGTATAGAACCTGTGTGGAGCTGAGGAGGAGGATGACACTGTTATTCACCTACTGTGTACAAGCGCAGCACTTTGTCGAAGGAGAAAGAGGCACCTGGGAGGATCTGAATGAACTGTCATGCATTGCGATGCATTATAGTATCGAGGCAGCTTTGGATGCATGTGTAGACCCAATGTAATCTCCAAAATCTTTTCAAAATTTAGAGTATATTTGCCACAAGTGTCATACAACAGCGAACAAACAATTTTCCCCAATTTTCCCAAAAAAAAAAAAAAAAAAAAAAAACTTTTTTCTGTTGCCATCATGCAACAAATGATGCGATGATACATCATAATTTTTCCAACTCCTAGAGAGAAAAAAACTCTCAAAACATATTACAACAAAACAGTTGCTACATACAATATTAATGCCATAGACCATGCCAATGATGCTGATACTGATGCTGATAGTATGTACTGATGCAATGATGATGATGATGACAATGATGATGCTGTTACTGCTACTCTGACGCTAAAGTTGAATTTGTTGTAAATACATAGTTGTGTTGCAATAACAGCATTCAGTATTGATTGTATCATATGATATGAAAGACAGAAACAATAACAAAAAAATATGAAAAACATTTATTACATGGTCTAGTCTACATATGGCAAGACTGACTAATACTTGTCTGTCTATCCATTTAATTGTCTGTCTTTCTGTCTCTTTGTCCCTCCTATATTAGTCCATTGGCTTGTAGCCGTTTTATAATCGCTTGCATATGATGCAAATGTCAATAAAATTGTGAGATTTTTTTGGTTTTGTTTGTGTAACTGGTTGTAAACGATTTTGTTTTTTTCCTTCTTCTTCTTCTTCTTCTTCTGCAGTTTCTTTATGTTGATAACGAACGATTATGGAACTTTGATGCGACCAGATATGGTGGCGCATAGTGCAAGTGAGTGAGTACATAACAGTTGCTAAATGCGTCTTAAGAAGTGTTGCGCAAAAATACAGAAATAATTGCACAGCATAAATGGATTCAAGCACGGATTTCTCACGCCTGTAAATTACAAAAATTTATTGTAATTTACACTGTGCTACAAAAAAAAAATTTTAATTTTTTTTCATTTAATTTTTACAAAAAACATGCCATTTTTTTTGTTTTTTTTTTTTTGTTTCTTAACATGTAAATGAAACAATAAATTCAACAAAATAACAAATTAATTTACACTAGGATACAAAAAAATGATTAATTTTTTTTTTGTTTTTTCTTTTAATTTTTACAAAAAAAAACAGCATTTTTGTTTCTTATTTTCTTAACATGTAAATGAAACAATAAATTCAACAAAATAACACTTTAACACAAATTTACATAATCATGCAAATATTTATTCAAAAACAGAAGAAATTAAAAGAGAAAAAAAATTAAAAAAATATGCAAACGTTTGCATATGTAGAGGGTTCAACAAAACATGTTTTAATGTTTTAAACGCAGATTCTTGCATGCGGCAAGCGATCAATCAGTTACCGCAGCTACTTTTTCATTCGTTCATTCATTCATTCCTTCACC
This sequence comes from Sarcophaga caerulescens, assembly GCA_927399465.1. NCBI lineage: Eukaryota > Metazoa > Arthropoda > Insecta > Diptera > Sarcophagidae > Sarcophaga > Sarcophaga caerulescens. The sequence continues at coordinate 104,868,822 of OV656866.1, forward strand.
TAGTCAGTCATTCATTCATTCACTCAATCGTATGATTCGTTCACAACAGCCATCAGAAGTTAATGTTTTACAACGCAAAACTTAACAGCAGCAACACAAGCAAAAAAACAAACGCATATTGGTCATTAACACTTTTTATTTATTTCGGTTTTTATTTTCTTTTTTTATATAAAATTTATATTTTTATTTTATTTTTTAATTTTAATTTTTAATCGTTTTTTTTTTTTCAAAAATTTCACTTTCATTCGCTCGCTATTGTATGCTGGCATGACAAATCAATTTGTAGGCGACAATTTTTTTATTTTTTTTTTCATTCAATTTTTGTTTTTTATTTTAATTTCATTTTTATTTTTATAACTTTTTAATGATTTAATTTTGTTTTATTTTTATTGACTAATTTGTCCCGTAAGCAAAATGAAAAATTTATGCTGATTATGACTACAAAAGGAAAATGAAATTGCATTCGCCAATTAATTTGTAATCGTTATGTAATGCAAATACTTTACTGTGTTATAATAATTAAAAAATAAGCAATTAATTGCTTTTTAATCAAAGAATTAATTTAAAAATTTAAATTTTTAATTATTAATTTGCCCCTAAGAAAACAGAAAGTGATGCTGATCGATAACCTAAAAGAAAGTGAAATACAGTGAGCGTCAAAAGTGAGTAAACACCGCTGAAATAATTTATTTTCTTAGGATAGCGAGAAAAGTAAATGAGAATAGTTGAATAAATTTCCATAAATTAAAAACGTTTATTTATTACTTATAAAATGTTAAAACAAAAAAATTGCAAAAATTATTGTTGTTCTACAAGTATATTTTTTATAATAGAAAATTTAAAATTATAGTGGGTGTTGACTCACTTATGGCGCTCTGTGTATATACACACATATCTCTTAATAAAATCTATAATACGAGGGCGGTTCTAATATTTGCTAAACTAGAAACTGTGTAAGGGCAGTTTTTTTATTATGACTTTAGCGTCTTAGAGAAGCACACGGTACGGTCACAAAACATTATCTTTATTTCGTTTACGAGTTTTTCCTCTTCGTTTTGTTTCACTTAAATTAATTAATTAAGCAGGTACAGTATTCTGCAAGCTGATATCCTCTATTTTGCTTAAACCAGTTGCCTATAATTTCCGGACTTGCGTCTTCAACACAAAAATTTTAAATTTTTCTGGATCTCTACATTCAATATGTCTTCTGCCAGTTAACCTTTTCAGTGTCACAACTGGCAATGTCGTAGCGGTGTTTCCCCATCTCACTGGAAGCTTGCTAATGTAACATCAATTCCCAAAAAGGATAAAGATCAATGCCCGGAGAACTAGCGATCAATAGCAATATGCTCTGCACCAGAGATCAGCAATGAATCGTTTTTCCGCTCCTCATAAGCACTCATGCAATTTTGAGTATGAGTGAATCAACAGAATTGAAATTCAACTACTCTGATTCATTCGTACTCGTTACAGCATTGATTTATAAGTATAGGTTACAATGAGTATGAGTACAACGTTGACATCAAACTCATAACATTCGAAATGTGTTTGATTCATACGCCTACTCATTCTGATTCATAAATTTAGAAAAATACTTATAATACTTATAAGTGATTCGAGTCATTCGTCAAAATTTACAGCCTTTGTTATTGTTGCATATACAAACAAAGAAGAAAGGAAAGACAAAGACAACAAGCAAAGCATACACACAATCTTCTTGTGAGTATAGTAGTGTTCGTACGCGAATCATACTTATTTTGTGCTTCGTGTAAATGTTAAGTAGAGACGAGTCGAAGTCAATAACATCATGCGTATTGTTAAGTATGAATACGACGAGTACTTTCAACTTTGAGTATGAGTAGTATGAGTATCATATTAAAATAAGTATGAATGCGTATAAGTATCAGAAATAATAAGTATGACTCGAATCTACTCATCGTTTTGAATACTCGTTGCTGATCTCTGCTCTGCACTCTACAAGGTTGTGGAATGTATGATAAACCATCACATGGTGTAATCTCTAGAGTTCAAAAACCTGATCAGCAACTGGCAGTAGTTTCCATAAGGCTACCGCTTATCTTTTGGCGTTACTCTTGAACATGTGGCACCAGTCTATTCGACAAATTGTTAAGAGCACTTCTATCAAAACTTATTGCTTTTGTGGTGATATTCACTTTTCCTGATTTTTTAGGGTCTTCTCAAGGGTCGCACACGGGTTGTTATAGGTTGGATTCCACAAAGTTCTGTTGTATTCCCAATTCTATTTCTGCTTACTTCCCCTTCTTTCTAATCCTTTGCATATGACAGCAAATTCAACCTTTGGTGAATGATCCCTTACATCATTGACCTATAGTCAATCTTCGTATGGCGTCGTATAAGTAAGGTGGGATTTTAATGACCGAAAGACCCCATGTTGTTTATTGAGGCACAAGAATCTGTAACTATGGTAGGCTAAATGACGGGTTTTCGAATGTGTACAGTAGAGAACGAGGGATCATCCCCTGAATGCTGGTCGTAAATTCAAAGAAAAATACCTCCGTACCAACGCTAGTAGACTAATATCGCGCACAGAGCTTTTCGCCGTAAGCCGGTAGGTGGTGTATTTTCTTATTAAACGTAAGGTCTCAGTTCAAATCTCTTCTCTGACTTCCTCTCAACAGATTTCTGGCGAAAACTCTGAGCTTTAAAGTAATATTGTCATGAAAAATATCTCAAAAATCTGTCGTTCGGAGTCGACTTTAGGTCCCGCCAATCATGTATAAAATTAACACACTCAACATAAGTGATGTGAGAAACTGACGATGCTTTAATTTTCACACCGTCCCTCTAACATTATAAACGGCTCTTTCAAAAATCGTGTTCAGAATTCTATTAAAGGGAAGTGGTGACAGAATACAGCTCTGTCGGACAACTCACAACTGACAACTCTTACCGTAGCACTGTAAAGAGAGTAGAGTTGCAGATTTTTTTGAACTTTGTTAGGCTTCCTCTATTGTTTTCGTTTCAGGAAAAACGCTTTGCATGTATGAGGAGCCTAAGGAGTTATGTTGGACAAGGAATTTTATTTGAATTAAATTTCTATTCATGGGGACAGTTGCTGTATCCATTTGTAAGGTCAGGTCTCCCTCGTTTTCATGGTTTTGTTATTCAAATATTATTCAAATATTATGAAACCAACACCAGAGTATTACAAAAAATTTTGATTTCTCTTAAAAATTGTGAGTTTTTTAGGCAATAAAAATTCATTTTAAATCCGCTTAAAATTTTACACATTAAATTATTGTAATGAAAGATGGACGGACGACTTCCTTTTGAAATATTTATACGAATATTATTCCATCAAATATTTGATATTATTTGGCAAAATTTTAAACTTGTTTCTTGATTTCCTCATGCAAAAAAAAATATTTTTTTTGTTTCAAATTCCATTCAAAAAAAAAAAAAAAAAATTCAAACGAAATTAAATTCTAATTACCATAAGAGCGAGCATAAATTAAAGCCGTTGAAACGAAATCACAAAAACGAAATCCAAACCAAACCAATAACGCTTTCACTTTCAATACAACAAAGTTTGTTAATTGAAATCCAAAAAATATTCCGACAAAAATGAATAGAAAAGAAACGTATTTTTTTTTTGGTTTAAGAAGTTGCCAGTCAATGAACTTCTTAAAGGCTGAGACTTAAGCCCTGGTTAGCCAAACGTCCACGTAGTGTAACGGAACGTACGTTCGTTTTTAGCATATGAAAAACAATGTAAATGCTTACCGAAATTACATTACGGTTCGGTAATCGCTCTCATTGCTTTTCGTTTTCCAAACACGATCGTACGTTTGGCTAACCGGGGCTTTAAAACGCAATTAACACCCATTAGCTGATGAGTTGTAAGTTTTTCTTTAAATTTTATTGTAAAACAATGGCTAATGGATGGATGGTTGGGTGATAAAATAATTTCAGACCAACAACTACCGGGTATGATGAATGAAAAAAAAATAATAAAAAAATTGCATTTTTTCCCCCGTAAAAATTACTCACTCAGTCATAAAAATCAACAAAAAAAAAACTTTGAATGCATGCAGCATATTCATCTGCACTTCAGTCTGTTTGAAGTGTTAAAATTTCATTTCATTTGATTTTTCTTCCATGTTTGTTGTAATCTGTGGATGCAACAATTTGTTATGGATAGTATTAGACAAACATTCAGTTTGAATTTCCTTATTTGCATACCTGCCCCCGTTGCAATTTTTGTTAATTATCGCTTAAGCCATAACACAGGCTTGGCTCTTACGCTTCTCATACGCAACCCATCTTAATTATGAGCCGTGACCAAAACCAGTGATGAACACAAAGATTTAAAAGAAAAACAACAATAACTAGGCAAATGTATCCACACTTAAAAGATGTGTGAAGAAATTTATTGTTCAATAACACCACAAAATGGTTAGGGAATGTACGCCAGGTTTGGGAATTTTAATAGAAATTCAATGGAATTCCATTAAAACCAGTTTCAAGTGGGTTAATTGAATTAAAGAAATGGTCTGTTTAATTTATTGAAATTATAAAATTATGCTTTCAATTAAAATTCCCTTTTTTAGTTAAGTATTATATAACAAACGGGAATTGAACCTGTAACCCTTTTTGCATTAGCAAAGAAAACAATTGCATTGACTTTTCCCTTATTCAGTGACAAAATTTTTGTGTTAACACTCCATAAATTATTAAATTTTAGCTTTAAATAAATAAAACAAAGTAATGTTCATAATAACAACATTCTTCATCAATGCCTAATTAAATTATTGTTTATATTAACGAAATTTTTAAAAATACCTTTATTATTACAATATTATGGATCAGTTTTTCATCTTACCTGCAAAATAAAAAGAAAAAGAATTATTAAATAAATTAAGTAAATAAATTAGAAAGAAAATAGTTTCAAAAAAACAAGGAATTATTATCAGTTTAATGCAATTAGTTCCACAACTTCTATGGACAACCCCCTACATTTTCCAAGGAGCCAAAAAAATCTTAACAATGTAAATTAGAGATGAGCGATCCAGTGATTTTTGAAGAACGTCATTCTCAGTGAATTTGATTTGTTAATCACTGTTCTTTAAAACAGTGATTGTGATCACAGTATTCCAATAATGACAATAGCGTATTTTATTAAGTCGTAAGAAAGAGATAACTAGATACATACTACCAAAAGGCCACTAAACAAAATCAAAGTGGTGTCATCAATGTTATTATTTTTAATGTAATTTTTTTTTATACGAAGTTTGACAATTAAGTTTCACAGAAAGTTCATGTATAAAACACAAAAGTAAATAATCTGCATCATCTAATAGTAATTCTGCATCGCTCAAAATAAAATGAAATAAATTTGACTATGTTACAATTTTGAAAGAACGACATTATTAGTAACTGTTATTTGGCAATTTCAATCACTGTAGTTACCAGTGAATTATCAATCACCGTGATTAAATCACAGTTTTGAAAATATCGCTCATCTCTAATGTGAATGCATTTCTGAAACTATTGCTAACTTATAATGAAGATTAGGACACTCACGATAATGTCAAGTGAGTAGTCGACAAAATAAAGTGAGCAGCTGAAAATGGTAACCAAATAAAGGTTTAAAATTGAGGGACTTTGGCTGGGAGCCATGTATTACGATCTGTTGCGCTATAGTTACGAGAGATCAGCAACGAGTATTCAAAACGATGATTAGATTCGAGTCATACTTATTATTTCTGATACTTATACGCATTCATACTTATTTTAATATGATACTCATACTACTCATACTCAAAGTTGAAAGTACTCGTCGTATTCATACTTAACAATACGCATGATGTTATTGACTTCGACTCGTCTCTACTTAACATTTACACGAAGCACAAAATAAGTATGATTCGCGTACGAACACTACTATACTCACAAGAAGATTGTGTGTATGATTTGCTTGTTGTCTTTGTCTTTCCTTTCTTCTTTGTTTGTATATGCAACAATAACAAAGGCTGTAAATTTTGATGAATGATTCGAGCCACTCGAATCACTTATAAGTATTATAAGTATTTTTCTAAATTTACGAATCAGAATGAGTAGGCGTATGAATCAAACACATTTCGAATGTTGTGAGTTTGATGTCAACGTTGTACTCATACTCATTGCAAACTGTACGTTATAAATCAATGATGTAGCGTGAACGAATGAATCAGAGTAGTTGAATTTCAATTCTGTTGATTCACTCATACTCAAAATTGCATGAGTGCTTATGAGTAGCGGAAAAACGATTCATTGCTGATCTCTGATAGTCACATTGATAATTCAGATCTCTATGATCGACAATTAAACCATTTGAATGAAGAGGACGACCTTGTTTGCGTTGGAAGGAGCAAATCGAGGAAGCCCTGTCATCGATTGGTGTGACCAACTATAAGTTGAATGAAGCAATCTTTCACAATAGCTTATATTGATGCTAACATGCTTTTATGCTCTCGACACATAGTCAGAGCTAGGTTTGAATTGTTCTTAACGATGGGATATACTTTTTATTGGCCCGATGATTATTTAAGTAGGAAGCCGTCTATCAAAAGTAATTGGATAGTCACACTTAAGCCACATAAAGTCTCCGCTCTCCTCATTACCCATAGTACTGGATATATACCCAATAAATGAAGAACACTTCCCTCAACATCCTCATCTCTACAGCTCTTGCAGAAGCCATTTGCAACATGTCCAAGACCAATGCGTTTTACATGAGTCGCGTAATTTAATACCAAGTAAGGGCTCCATCTATGTAGCTTACTGCAAGCCTTCTCGTGCCGTCTTGCCCTTATCCAAGGGCACCCATCTGGCGTTGATGGAATCCCCAATTGCATTATCAATTTTCAATTCGCAGGTCTTGAAATGCATTGCCAAAGTAGAGAATTTATTGAAGAGTTTGATGACGGTGCTACATCTTGTCAATTCATCGGCTCTACAATTGCCTGCAATATCGTTATACCCCGATACTCATATAATGTGAACATCATTCTATTTTACTATTTCGTATAGATGACTGCAATAGCTATACACCGTCATCACCTCGTAACCCAGTGCTTTGACAGCCGCCTGGCTCTCAGAAAATATGGTAAAATCTTTAATAATTCTCTCCGCAGACTGCATTGCCAAAGATTTTGCAGTGATCGGATTGGGATATGACCACCGATTCCGTCAAATTTCCACCACCCACAGCTCTAATCAATTTTGTAGCCATCAGTGATTATCACATGTGAATTACATACAAATATCTTTTGAGTACAAGAGGAGGCTACAGTCATGCGCATTTTCGTAAAGAAGAGTACAATGAGAATTGATTTGAAAATGCAATTCTAGTCAGGGATAGATTTTCAAGAATTTATTCAAATGAGAGTTCTAGGATGCCTTCTTGACCGTATAGTCATGTGTTCAATTATAGACTGTGTGAATAATGAAGTTGCCGTGGTCTAGTAGGCAGTGTGTTGGCTTATTAGACATGAAGCCTTGGTTCAAACCCCAGGTCAGGCATCTTCAACCAAAACGAAAATATGAAAAATATTTCTTCCACGACTTCCTGTCAGCAAATTGCTGGCAAAAGCTCTCTCAGCGTTAAAATAAAAATTGCCATGAAAAGTTTCTCAAAAATCTGTCGTTCGGAGTCGACTTTAAACTTGTAGGTCCCGCCACTCATGTATAAAATTACCACACACAACATAAGTGGTGTGAGAAACTAGGTCGTAATCCTGACTAAAGAATTGTAATGACCAATTATGTATGGGAATAATAAACTGGTTTTCGTGTGAAGGTTCGAGATCAAGTTCTACAAATGCTGGGAAAGGATTCAAAGGGATATTTGTGTTGACTTCATGGATGGTTTAAATGTTAACTTTGTACGTAGGGCTCGGTACCGATGGGCACATAACCCTATTTTTGAATAATCAAGCTGCATTAAGGACACTGATTGGCAGGGGAGTGATTCATTAGGAAAGTGGAGAAGATGGCTATCTAACTGAGGTAGAAGGCTATCATCTGCTACAGTAGCTCTGTAAGTAGGACACAAAAGGTATTTTATTGAACGAGAAAGTCACAATTGAATTGAACTTGTAAATGTTTACAAGTCTTCGTAAACATAAATGGTAAAGGCTAACACTAATCTTAGAAGGTTAGAGGACGTGTACTTGTCCGTTAAGACAAGTACAATACCCGGAGGTCGAAATTGACCCATCTTAGAAAATTAATTCAACTTCAGTTTGCTATTTTCTAAATTTGGTTAAGTCTGCATAAGAGGCACGCGGCGGCTCTTCTTAAACTCCAAAGATGTAGGCTCAGTACTGTTATCGGGGTTATTACGGGGCATTGTATTACAGGGACGCATGCGAAGCGTATTGGTATTGGACACCTTGCAATGATTTCTGCAGAAGCTGTGTAGATGAAAAGGAAGATGACACTGTTCTTCACCTACTTCACCTTCCGGCACTTGGTCGGCGGAAAAAGAGGCACCTGTGTGCCTACTACATGGAGGATCTGGATGAACTGTCATGCATGGATATTGGCAGTCTGAGTCGCTTCATCGCAAGCTTGGAGTGGTTCCTGGAATAGGGAAGAATGTGAAACTGTGGTATCATAATAGGCCCTGTGTTGGGCCTAAGTGTGCCCACTCATGACTCCAACAAGGGGACAGCTACTTCTACCTGCCTATTTGGATATTTTCTGCTCTTTCCTACCCCTTCAGTTTAATATACGAATTGAAAATCAAATGCACTGCATAAACAGATTTCATTCCCTGAATATTCGTCAAAGGATTTCAAATAGCAAGTAAATGACCTGAAATTGCTTATAATCACTCTCAAAACTGCCCCCTCCTTTCTTTATAGGCAACTTTAAATCTCTTAATCATTAGTTCTATAATAAATATCCCCCCGTGGGATTAAAAGGAATTACTCGCATTACCATTTAACCCACTTTTTCGATTCTCTTTCCTTCCATTGCTGCATTCAAAAACTGTTTTTTCTTTCTTTCTCTTTCTCTCTCTCTCTCTCTCTCTTGCTTTTTCCATCATCATCTGAATGGGTGTTTAAAATTATTCTGGAACTTTTTAAAAGAGGGTGCGTGTGTGTGTGTGTGTGTGCATTGTTAACTGCAGCCTGCCTGTATGCCTGTCTGCCTTGCCAGTATTTGTTTGTTTGCATCGTTATTTGCCACTTATCGCACAGTGTAATGCAAATACGAGTGTTGCATGCCTACAAGTTGCACTCAAATGCACACAATAAACAGCCACCGCAGAGTAAAAATACTTCTTCTTTATACAATACAGTGAATGAGAGAAAACAACAACAAAAACTGAGCAAATACGTAAAAGTAAATAAAAATTGTATTCAAAAATACAAAGAAAAAGAAAGAAAAAGAAGCACGTAAATCCAGAAACAACAATTGCTGCAGCAAAAACTACAAAAACACAAAACTAGTGGCAACTACTTTAAGTAAAAGGTACCCAAAAATAAATACCAAACAACAGTAAGTAATCGCTACTTTCAATAATAAAGAAAAAAAAAAAATGGGACACTTGAGAACAGTTTAACGGCTAGACTAGCTAACATAGCTAATGAGGGCTTAAATAACCTGTGATAAAATAATTTCAAAATGGGTAAAATAAGGAATTTTGCTTAAAGAAAAAAGTACTATTGTGGCACCAAAGAATACGCGAATATTTGGTTTCGTTCTTATTATTTCAAGCCAAGCATGCCATCTTGATATGCGGCAGGCTTGCGCAAATTTCTTGAGGGTCCAAGTAAAGTATTATGAACAGGATGTATAGTTAGGTTTTTTTTTTTTTTTACGCCGAGGAGGGGTAAATACACCTAACCGCACCATAGAGGAAGTCGTCACGTCCTCCGTGTCACGTCCTCCCTCACCCACTAAATCCCCCCCTCGCCACCCCCGTGGACTGTTGTGCCCACTCCGGAACTACGGTGGTATTACTTCGGAGTGGAGTCCTTTTGGCCCTTTGGCCACCTTCATGCTAATATCCGCTTCTGGATTGCGTATTGAAGGTTGAAGAGACTTCTAAGTGTCTCCACTATTCCCTTCGTCCAGGTTCCTGACTGGGATTTCGTTTGACACGTGAGCTAATGTCATCTATGCCGGCGTGCCTACATGTTCCGCAGCCTCCAGGTCTCTCTTCTTCAGTCTCAGAATGCGCTCCACGTAATTCGCCACTGAGGCCCAATTCTCTCTACTCGCAATCATAACTCCGACAATGTTAGCGGCCGTGATCGTTCCAATCATTGACGTCAGTACAGAGCGATAGCTCTGCCAGCGTGCACATTCGAAAACAGTGTGTTCCGCGTCATCAATTACTTTCCCTTCCTCGTAAAGACAGTAAGGGGAGGCGGTCTTGCCCATTCTGTGCAGATATTTCCTAAAATATCCGTGACCCGATAGCATCTGCGTCACGTGGTAGTTTACTTCTCCAAATTTCGGACCAATCCATGGCTTTATATGTATAGTTAGGTAGGTAGCAGAGGTCAGCAATGAGTATTCAAAAAGATGAGTAGAATCGAATCATACTCATAATTTCTGATGCTTATACGCATTCATACTTATTTTAATATCATGGAACCTCTCTACTTATATTCAAAGTTTGAAGTACTCATCATATTCATACTCATACAACACGTATGATATTGTTGTTGATTTCGACTCTGCATAACTCAACATATACACGAAGCATAAAATAAGTATGAATCGCGTACGAACACTAAAATACTCACTAGAAGGTTGTGTGTTTGATCTACTTTCTGCTCTGTTAGTGGCTGTCCCCTTAAGAAGTTTTGAGCGGACACACTAAGGCTATACATAGGGCCTTTGTTGTAGTACCCCAGTTTCCCATTTTCCCTTTCGATGAAGCTACTCAGACTGCCAATATCAATGCATGGCAGTTCATCCAGATCATTCATATAAAGGGTGATTTTTTAGCTATTATCTTTTTGGCAATACTGGTTTAAACAGCTCACGCACGTTTCGTGTTTTGTTTCACTGTCAAACATCTTCAGTTTGGTCTATAATTTAACCATGAATCGTCTTACAAACGGACAACGCTTGCAAATCATTGAATTTGGCATCATTGGACCGTACTTCTTCAAAGATGCTGCGAATCGTAACGTAACTGTGAATGGTGAGCGCTACCGTGAGATGATATCCAACTTTTTTTTGCCCAAAATGCAAGAGCTTGACTTGCATGACATGTGGTTTCAACAAGACGGTGCCTCATGCCACACAGAACGCGTAACAATGGACTTATTGAGAGGCGAGTTCGGTGAACATTATTATTATTTAACGTTCGGGACCGGTCAATTGGCCGTCTAGATCGTGCGATTTAACGCCTTTAGACTATTTTTTGTGGGGCTATGTTAAAGCTCATGCCTATACAGACAAGCCCGCTTCAATTGACGCATTGGAAGACAACATTGAAGCATTTACTCGTGAGATACCGGCCGAAATGTTGGAAAGAGTATGCCAAAATTGGACTAAGCGGATGGACCATTTGAGGTGCAGTCGCGGTCAACATTTGCATGAAATAATCTTCAAACATTAAATTATATGGACGGTACTATCGATTCAAATAAAGATTTCATGCACTTTCCTGAATTTTATGTTTTTTTTTTTTGAAAAATGTTCCTATAGCTCTTAAAAAATCACCCCTTAGTAGGCACTCAGGTGCCTCTTTCTTCTCCGACAAAGTGACGGGCATGTACACAGTTAGGTGAAGAACAGTGTCATTCTCCCCCTCATCTGCACAGCTTCTATACATACATACATCCATACACAATTGGTCATTAAAACTATTTAGTCAGGATTACAACCTAACTTCTCAAACCACTCATGTTGTGTGTATTAATTTCAAACGGTAGTGGCGGGACCTACAGTTTAAATTCGATTCCGAACGACAGATTTTTGAGAAACTTTTCATGACAATTTTATTTTAACGCTCAGAGATTTTCCAGAAATGTGCCGAAGAAATAAGATGTCAGACTTGGGGAATAAAGCGTGGCCTCAGGTCTAATAAGCCAACGCACTACCTACTAGACCCCTAGCTTAGGAGAAAATCGGAGCTTCCGATGAAGTGACTCACACTGCCAAAATATCTATACAGGACAATTCATTCAAATCCTCCCAAGTTTTTCTTTCTCCTCCGACGAAGTGCCAGGCATGTGTACAGTAGGTGAAGAACAGTGTCATCCTTTTCCTCATCTCCACAGCTTCTATATTATTCATTACAACCCTTTAGTTAGGATTACGACCTAATTTCTCACAGCTCTTACGAAGTGCCAGGCATGTGTACAGTAGATGAAGAATAGTTTCATCCTAGACCTCATCTCCACAGCTTCTACAGAAATCATTTGCAAGGTGTTCAAGACCAATGCGCCTTGCATGAATTCCTATAATTCAATGCCCTGTAATAACCACGACATTAGTGCTGAGACTGCTTATCTGGATGTACAGATTCCATCATCGTAATTTGTATTTTAAAACAGCTCAAGTGGAGATGGATAAGATACAGGTAGACTGATACTTGTTGGGAATCTATTTAACAGCGATGCTGGAAACTCTGTTAAATTTAAGAGCTTTTAACCTTCCTATACCCGCGCCAAAAAGTGAAACACCAATACCCGCGCATTGGTCTGTGAGACCGACAATGGAAAATCCTATATCCTTGGTACTATTTCAAAAAATTTTTTTTGATGCAAAAACGAAGCTTATTACGAATAATGAAGCTACCAGTGATATCAACTTACTGGGACTATTTTTTTTTACAAAAAAAAAAATCGCAATAATAAAAAAATCGGTCTCACAGACCAACGCGCGGGTATAGTAAGGTTAAGCATCTTTTGCTGAAGCTTTTTTGTGCTACAAACAAGCTTGCTATTTGTTTGGTACTGTTTGTGGTACTTTTTTGATACTTTTTATTCCCTATGGTACTTTTTAAATTTTTTTTTGCCCTTTTTACTCCCTATAACTATGCTATTCCAGGACTAGAAAAAGTCTCTTAAAATTCGTGTCTTTTTTTTTTTTTTTTTTTTTTTTTTTTGAAACCGTTTATAGAGGCTTTACTGTAGCCTGTAAGTTGTTGGCGTACTTTCATATTAAATGCTTAATAAAATGCTCATTTAATATCGAAAAAAAAATTTTGTTTTTTAAAGTGTTGAAAAATTCAACGAAGCCTGCTTTGAAGTGATTTTTTTCTTCTGTTGACTAACGACTCGGGCGAATAGCAATTTTTCCAATTTTTAAGAAAAAAAATTTTTTTTTTTTGGAAAACAATTGAAAGCAAAACAAAAAACAACAACAACAAATGGAAGTGTATTGAATAGAAATCTAAAGAAACAAAGAAAAACAAAATTTTCGTATTAAACAATCCATAATGATAAGCTGTATACAAGAGGCGGCTAAAATAAGTGTTAAGGGAGGGGTAGTTAGGCAGGCTAGATGGCTGGCTGGCTGGATGGCTGGCTGGCTGACTGGTGTTTTGTTTAAGCTGTAATCGCTGCTTGAGAAATCATTCTAGTGTAACGCATTTTACACGTTTACGTATGTATTTTTCTACTTTCTGGTTGCACACACACCATCCATATACATACATACGTACGTACGTACTACAATATGTGGCATGCACCCGCGCTTTAAAGTAAAAATTGCTAGCAATTGTAGTAGTAATGCTGCACAAGCATAAGTTTTAATTTTTATTGAAATGAAAAAAAAGGAAAAAAACGGCTAGAAAAATGTAGAAAAAAATCGAAATGAAATAAAAATTTTTAGTTTTCAATTCGTTCCATATGTACATACATAAGTATGTTAGTAATGTTTTACAGTTAAAATAAAAACAATAATAAAAACAATCGAAAAAAAAAATATTGAAATTTTTTTGTTGCATGGTAGTTGCAGCAGCAATTATAGACATTCACAAGCCATTCTTTCATTCATTCACTCGCTCATTCACTCACTCACTCACTACGTTTGTGATTTAAAACTTTGCTTTGCGATTAAAATGCGAATTAATTGTAATCACAACAAAAAAAAACTAAAAAAAAAATCAAGTGAATGACTTTTTAATTGAATTTTTTTTATTTCATTTCATATTTAAAAAATAATTTTTTAAAAAAATTATAAAAAAAACACCCAATATTTTGTAAAGCCTTGTAAGGGAAATAATAATTCGATTAATTTTTTTTTTTTCACACTGACATGTTAAATTTGAATGTTTGAAATTCGTGTAAACAAGGTGCAAAAACCATGTTGCATATGCTGCATTCTATAACATTTCAAATGGGAACACAACGCAATTCATTCCAAGTAGAAGGGGAAACGGAATTAATTTCAAATGGATTTTTATAATATTTTTTCTATTAAAAAATTAAATAAAAATTTCCAATTTAAAAAAACTTCGCAGTGAAGGTCTGTTTAGCAACTTTTACAAATAAAAATTACGAGCAAAAAAAAATGGAAATATTTGTTATCAATTATTTCCTTATAACTTCAGACAATCACTCAGTAAATTATCATAATTTTTAAAGTCTTTGCTTTTTTTTCTCAAAATTTTAATAATAAAATTTTATGGGAATAATTTAATTCCCATGAGTGGAAACAGTGTAATTTTCAAATGATGAAAAAAGCATTCAAGTGTCTTGGTTTCTTAAGACAGTGCAAGAAATACTTCACTCTGCCTTGTTTCCTTACTATTTACATCACTTCCATCCAACCGAAAATGGATTAAAACTCCAATGTATAGATGCCCCGCTTTCTATATTGAGGCCTCCCTATAGCACACAGGAAAGGACGATTAATAATAGTATTCAACTCTATTGATCCATTGCAGCACCATCTGAATGTGCCTTGCTTGCGTTACACCGTTCTATTCTTAGGGTAAATCTAATAAGAAGAACTTATTCCCGAAAACCAGATATTTTTACGTAACACTCGTCTTTCTCCAAAGCACTTCCTTTCGTGATTGACCAGTGGAACCCAAAATTCGTTACAGACAGAATTCATTCATAAGCTGGAACGATCTTGCTGCAGAGATTTCTCCTATCGCTTATAATATAATTAAGTTCAAATCTGACGACAACGTACACGGCTCTCTGGTAGCTCTTTCCTAATCCTTATTTTTCTAGATCCAACACAATGCTTTACATGAGTAGGAGCCATCCTACTTAAATCTCTCCATTACAAATCATACTGTCTTCATTGTCATTCCAATTACTTTGAGATTAATGTTGCATTATTGCAACATCTATCAGGATGCCAGATGTCAGCTTCGGTTTAAAGTCAAAGCTTTCGCCTAGTAAGTCAATACACTGCCGTAGTAGGCCTATGGCGACTGGGAGATTAAGGTTAGAGTAGTTTATACTGGCAGTTTCCTAGAGCATAGCGCACTTAAATTAGGTTACGTTAGGTGGCGAAGCCTTCGAAAATGGCAGGGTTCCGATCAGGCCAAAGCTTATGCCCATTGCGATGCATCAAATCAATATTCAACTCTGGAATGATATATTCTATGTAGGAAACTAAGTACATTTGAATTTTGGTAATCTGGAAACTTCTAGAACTTACTGTTGAATTGTTATTGTTTTATTTTCTTTTGTCGTATTTCTATGTATTTTTTTAAATGATCTTGTTTTCTGAAGGATATGAAAAAATTAGAGAAATATTGGCCAAAGTATATAAAGCCCGTAGAAGACTATGTTGAAAACTTGCCACATTCTAGATATTATTTGGTGAATATTTTGATTTTATTCCCTTATAATTTAGATTTGATTTTTGATTTTTACAATTATTTTGTACACAATCAGAATTTTGTTAATGAAATTTAGGCCAACCAATTTAATAGATTTAATGAATTGAATTCGATTAAATTTTTAATTGACTTAACGCAACATTTATTTGAAAAAAGGCGAAGGGAACTTGTTGCTGCACATTGACGAAATAATTTAATTAAGTTTTACGAAAACTTTAATTATGTTTAATTAATATTTTAATTAATTGAATGCCTTTCATTAATGTACGCAATCATTTTGATTTAATTGCTCTAACAAATATCGTATCAATCAACTTAAAATTTAATTTTTTCTTATGAGATTTGAAACTTATTTTTCAGTTTTTCTTTCTATTATTATCAGAGAAATTTAGAGGCAAAATAAAATATTTTTTAACACGCAAGTTTAACAAATTAAAACAATAAATAAATAAGAAATAAAATAAAAAAAAAATTATTAAATTGTTGTTATTATTTGCTATTTATTTATTTTATTTTATTTTATTTTGATTTGTTTAATGCGTTACCAAGTTGGAAAGTGAAGTTAAATGAAAATGTTAAAATCCAATTAAAAAAAAAATAAAAATTACGATTTAAAATGTATTTTTTAAGAAATTGTTTATGCACTATAGTGAGTGATAAATAAAGTGCAACATCTAAAGTAAATTGATTTGATTGATTGACCACCATTAGCTGCGATCACCTTAATCCATTCGTATAAGGATTCTGCGCTATAAGAAATGAGGCCAAGCCAACTCATATACAGTAGGACCTTGATTATCCGTGATTCGATTATCCGGCAACATCAATTATCCGGGATGGAAAAAGAAATTTTTTTGCATCGACTTAATTTTATTTTGGATCGACTTAAATTTTTCTGCATCGTTTAACCGTGATTACATCTATTATCCGTGATTATAAGTAAACAATTTTTTTCTATTATTTTGGACAAACAAGCGAAAAAGGGGAATTCCCTCTTTAGTATACGAAATCCTTATATACACTGTATACACTATATTTCACTGTTTTCTGACAAAATTATTTTTTTTTTTATATTTTTGAAACATGTATGCACATATATAAAATCCTTGAATTATTTAGTTTTTATATAAATATGTACATATTCATTTAATAATTAATAAAAATATCTATTAAAAAACTAGCCAAAATTGGTACCCAATTAAACGGGAAAATCGATTATACAGAATGCTTCCGGTCCTCTACATGCTTCCGATGCTCTACATACATACATAATCGGTCATTACAACCCATTTGTCACAATTACGACCAAGTTTCTTACACCACTTATGTTGCGTGTGTTAATTTTATACATGAGTGGCGGGACCTACAGTTTAAAGTCGACTCCGAACGACAGATTTTTGAAAAACTTTTTTTAAATTTTATTTACTCCCATAGCTTTTGCCAGAAATCTGCTGAGAGGCAGGCGCCGAAGAAATATTTTCTTTATATTTTCGTTTAGTTGGAGTTGTCTGACCTGGGGTTTAAACCGTGAACTCTCGTCTAATGAGCCAACACACTACCTACTAGACTACGGCGACTAAGAGCACTCTACACTGATCAAAACAAATGACAGTCGAACTTGACATTATCAGGACTATAAAACAGTTTAGGCAACGTTGCCTTAATGGATTATTATGCCTTCATGTCTCTTCGCATGTTCCCGAGGCTTTTCCGACAATGCCCGTTTCAAGCGATTCGATTGTGCCCCGTGCTGGGTTTGCGTGATAATCTGGCCCGATTCCTTTTACTTAATTCAGACGGTAACCTTCTGTACCCACTAAATAAATAATATTTCAATGGCATATTGACATTCACTTTTGGCACTGATTCAATCATATAGGACAAATATTTTAGGTACTATTGCGATAAGATGTTGGTATTGATTCGATCAATTTGTAATCATTTGTAATCAAATTCTTCCGAATACCAACAAAATCATTAAAGTATTGACCACTAAAACTTCAAAAACCAAATGGATTTTTGATCTGAAAACCCAACAACTGGAGAAGCCCTAAAGAATGTAATACATATCATTGTAGTAGCTGCACAACATGGACACCAAAAGCAAAAAAAGTTTGAGGTGGATGGACATGATATAGGTATTAGAGACAATTTTCTATTGGATCTGTCAAGAAGAATGTCCATCACTTCTGAGGCCAACCTATAATTCGTATTGGGGTCACATCTATGGAACGCAACTTGTGATGAAATTTTAAGGATAGTAAGGATAGATAGATAGGATGTCCGGTCACACTTTCCCCATCGAATACACGATCGATATTTCAGCAGCAAAGCAAAGAAAATGGTGGAGAACTAGCTAGATTCCCAAGCAGAACTGCTGTTATTTACCACATGACATACTCCAACAAAGATGAAAATACTTGTAGGTTTCCCTATTACATTATCGGTTAGATATATCCGGGGTTAGACCACATTCAAAGGGCTAACAACGCAGAAGGTACGTGCTTATGCAGGCTAGCAATAGCATACTCCACTATGAATATGAAATCTGGTCTCCCATGTTAGAAACCCAAAGCAAAGCAAAAGAATTGCTATCTGTCCAGAGGTCAGCAGCTCTATGGATGGCAACAGCGTACCAGACAATATCTACATTAACAGCCCTGGGAGCTTTAAATGTTTTTCAACGCAGACCACGAACCAGATGTGGTGTCAAATGTGGCAACCATAGATCAGAAACGCTTTCAAAAGGGAAAATTTTAACTAGGAGAACGAATACCCTCGCAGATGAGCATATAAACTGAAGACTGACTGACAAGTGTGGAAAAACCAAAGATATGTGTACGTAATTTAGATGTTATCCGGCTATGGATATTTTCATAAGTGCTTAAACAACGTAAGTAAATGTTGCTTACCTATTTGTCAACAAGAAAGAAGTGCTAAATGCTTGAAAATACAGAACTCTTTGCCAAGAATATTACCTGAAATTAGGTCATGTCCATAAGACCACTGCAAACTACTCTCAGCATGAAAAACTGAAGTGCTGCTAACTTCACGTGGTTAAACGTTTTGTGTATTAAAGTTCATTAACCTCCATGCTAAGCACACTTTAAAATGACTTCCAAAAGACTTGCAAAAAGACAATTACCATTAAAATTCACATTTTTTCTATATTTTATTATTTAATATTCATGGCATGTAAATATAAAAATATCTTCTACGCTTAACAAATCATATTTCTTTTTTTTTTCTTTCGAAGTTACACAGAAAAGTAAAGAAACTGTGAAGAGAGAAATATGCACAAGCATTTGAAAATGTTTATTTTTTACAACAACAACAAATTACATGCACATTAGAAATTCAAAATGCATTGAAAATATGCTTTTTAATGTAACAAATTATTACAAAAAAAAAAGAAAGAAAAAAGAAATTTTGCATAGAAATTAAATAACAGCACACTTCAGACATGAGACATAAATAATGGGGCAGCGCATATTAAACATGAAACTGTCCGATAAAGTCTAAAAACAAAACGTAAATAATTTAGAAAAAAAGGGCAAAAAGGCATATTTCTGACATATTTGCATGCATATTATTGCATATTATAGGCGTGCATATAAAAATATAAATTTTTGAGGCAATAAAAATGCATTAAAAAGCTTAGAAATGAAATGACAATAGAAACAAATACAAATTTTTAATTGATTTTTATGAATACCAAGACCCTTGACATTCATTTACGGACTTACTTAAGTAGTCATTACAACCCTTTAGTCAGGATCACAACCTAGCCTCTCAAACTATCCATGTTAAGAGTGTCAATTTTATCTATAGTGGGCCGTTCCTGCAGTTTAACATCGCCTCCGAACTACAGATTTCAGAAGAGTTTTCATTGTAATTCTTTTACTCACAGAGCTTTTGTCAGAATACTGGTGAGTTTTATTCGAGTTATCGAAGCTAAGGTTTGAATACACGAGCTGTGTTTTCAATTCGTCTACAAAGCCAACACATTATCTGCTGAACTACGGCGACTTCATTCATTAGCTATTCATGCCTGCAAGGTGTGGCAGTCATAGCCAACACTGATTCGTTTTACTGGCTTCTCAATAAAATTTGTCGTTCGGAGTCGACTTTAAACTGTAGGTTCCGCCACTCATGTATAAAATTAACACACACAACATGAGTAGTATGAGAAGCTGGGACTGAAGGGTGCGGGCTTCTTGGGGACGATTGCTGTAGACTGTCTAATAGTGAAGGTATAGCAATGGCCATTTTATAGTCACCCAGCAGCAGCTCGTTTCCTTGCTGTTCGCATCTTGAGATGTCCACAAATACTACTCCCTCTCTTCCACCTTCCTATAACCCATTTTCCTAAAACCTGCACAATGTACTCCCCTGGTTTCACCAAAAAAAAAATTTTACTTTCTTACTATCCTTTAGCCTGGACTACAACCTAGCTTCTTACACTAGCCACGTTGTGTGTGTGCTAATTTTATCTACAGTAGGCCCTTCCTACCGTTTAACATCGACTCCGAACTACCGATTTCAGAAGTTTTTTCATTTTTCTTTTCTCAGATTACTGCTGGGTTTTATTCGAGTTGTCGTAGCTGAGGTTAGTATACACCGGCTTTCGTTTACCAAGCCAACACACTACCTATTAGTCTACGGCGTTTGCATTCATTATCTATTTATGCCGTCAAGTTGTGTCAAATTGAAATTTGATAACCAATTGTAGGATACAATATCTCAGTCATACCAGCATTGGTTTGTTTTACTGGCATTAAACTTTCTTACTTAATTGGTCATTACAACCCTTTAGCCGGGACTACAACCTAGCTTCTTACACTAGCGATGTTGTGTGTGCTAATGAGTGGCGGGACTTATAATTAAAATTGACTACGAAGGACAGATTTTTGTATAACTTTTCATGGCAATTTTAATTACTCTCAGAGTTTTTTTTTTGCCAGAAGATTTCTAAGAAAGAGTCGCCATATTTTGTTTTGTACGAGATGTCTGACCAAGGATTGAATCACGGGTTCTCGTCTAATAAGCCAACACACTGCCTAATAGGCTACAGCTACTTTGCTGGCATTAAATTATGTTGATTTTCTCCTTCATATCATTCCAATAACATCGGTTTCCTGTTTTGATATTCTCCCAGCAATGCCTTCCCTGTAATGCCTTCCCAGTAATGCCTTCCCAGCTATGCCTTCTGCAGTACCTGATACTTTTTATTTGCCGCTGCTATCATTGCTTTTTCTGTGGTTGTGCCTATTGTAGTTCTTTTCTTTTCTCGAACTTCTGTACACTCCGCCTTCACTGTCTGTAGGAACTTCTCTGTGATAACCCTATTTGCACCTAGCGATTCTCTTCTTTATTAACTTCGCGAACTATTGGTGTGGTAACTTTATTATTTTTTGGCCTTTTCAATCCACTACCATTAATTCCTTTGCCAACTTTTCTGTGGTAGCTAGTGTCGCTGCAAAGTGTACTGCGTGACGAACACAGCGGGTGGTAAAATACTTGCTTTTTTCGTTAGATTCGAAGCTCGATAGTTCGCTTTCGGCTAGTTAGGCGGTTCACCTTAAGGTCCAGAAATATTCTTTAACTGCGTTCGTTAAAATCTTACTTGTGGCAACAACCGATGCTTTGCTTACATCGTGGCACAGCTTCGAATGTCATCAGCAAGAGTTGCGGATCTGAGTAAGCGAAAGAGAGTATTTTTTACCTCATGTGGCAGTACCAGGCTCTTTCTATGAAAATTTATATTAAAATAGGTATGGTTTCCTAGGGGGAATGTTTGATCCCCCGTTTAAATATTGATTTGTGGTCAAAGTAAAATATTACCCTTAGAAGACAGTACCTTACATAGGCTAATCCAACCTAACCTCACTTACGTTTCTAGAATTCGAAAGTTAATTTGTATCCAAGTTTAGGACATGTAATGAGTCCTAATCTAAGCATAATGAAACGTTTTCTTCATTACTTCCCATTAAATAGAGATGAATAATGATTTTCAATATTAATTTAAGTTAATACAGTCACCTCCAAAGCCAGTCATTAATGTATTCTTTTTTTTTGTTTGTTTTTACATTACAAATCTATTCATTAAAAACCTTTATTTTTTTCGATTTCTCAATAGATTTCATGCCACAAAGTAGTGGAAAAAAAAGAGTCTTTTAATCGTGTCTTGTTAACCTAAAAATTAAAAATTCTTAATGTAACGAATAATTACGGATTATTTTATTATTAATTCGACATTTTTCATGTTATTTGCTGCTTTTATTGCATTCAATCTGTTGCAAATTGTAAGGCAGCAACAGCATTAAGAGCTTGTAGCTGCAACAGCAGCTGCGGCATTGATGGCAGTTTCATTTCCACTAAGAATTGAATTGTCAAAAGCAATCGAAATTACGAATTCAAACGGAGTCACACAGCACACAGCATTGTAATGTTGTCGGCAACAATTGCATGTTGTTAATAAACCGAAATAGCAACAACAGCAACAGCCACAATAAAATCATGGAAAAATAATAAAAAACAAGAAAAAAAAACTAAGAAAACCAGAGAGGAGATACAAATTAAAATGTAACACAAGTTTTGAGTGTCTTTTTAATTAAAATTTTAAATGCACAGGCAAAACGAAAAAATTAAATCGAAAATCACAAGGGAATTGCTAAAAGATAAGAAAGAATAAAGAAAGAAGATAAAGAAATACATACAAGACATAGGACCTATGAAGAGTTGTATACGTTTGAATTTAGAAATCTGACGATAGATTAGTTCCTAACGTTATAACCACCATGAATCGCAGTTTAAACTGATTATTTCAGAAGCTTTAATAAATTTGCTTCAAATGGTTGCTATAACAGACCCTGGCATTTGTATAAATACTTAGTATATCCAATTTCTTAATTCCTCACGTCGCAATAGAACGTGTGTTTAAGCTAAACTTAACTAATGGTTTGTGACTGTGCTATTCATTTAAGATATGTTTCAAATAAATAAAGATTTGTTCAGGTATCAGTAACTGTTGCAAAGCTAATTCTCTATCGAAGTTCTGATGATAATACTCTTTATATACACACAACATAATCGGTTATTACAATACTTTAGTCAGGATTACGACCTAGTTTCTCACACCACTGTTGTGCGTGTTAATTTTATACATGAGAGTGGGGCTTACAGTTTAAAGTCGACTCTGAGTGACAGATTTATGAGAAACTTTTCATGGCACATTTTTCTGCCAAAAATCTGCTGAGAGGAAGCCGCCGAAGAAATATTTTTTCATTTTTCGTTTTGCTGGTGATTGTCTGATCTGGGGTTTAAACTGTGGCTTCACATCTTGTAAGCCAATACACTATCTACTAGACTACGGCGACTATGCTGATGGTTCAACAATCACCTAAATTCGACTCATATCTTGGTTGATAAAAGTATGGAGTTCCGCAAGGTCACAATACACCTTATCTCTACTCAATAAAAGGACTCAGCTAGTCACATATGTAGCTTACCAGGTTATTCTAAATTGAAAACCCGGCAATCTAGTGGCAATAGGTTTGCACTCACTGTAAAGCTACTGTTGATATTATTTTACATGAGTGATTGGCAAGGATAGAAGGAGCCTTGACTTCTGTAAGGGACTTTATTACCATAGATGGGCACTTTGCAGTACCAGTAAAATTTCAGTAAAAATTGATTTTTACTGATTACTGAAAAAAATTACAGTTACAAAAATGAAATCTAAATTTCATTACCAGTAAACATTTACTGAATACTGAAAAGCTTAATGCATTAGAATTATAATGCAGTATGCCCATGTATGTTTATTACAGCCTGGCTGTCTGAGTAAATTAAAGGATATTCAGGGCTAATCCCATCGCCCAATAAACTTTCCATAGCTTACAATATGACCACCGCTTGGGAAATACTACAGTGGTCAGGCAGTCTACACGAGACAGCATTGCACCGCTTACAAATTTGACCATGACCACCGCTTGGGAAACACTACAATGGTTAGGCTGTCTATAAGAAAATCTAATGTCAGAACCCTTGCCCATAGCCAATTATCTCTAGCATTTTGCTGTATTCATACCACCGAAAACCCCTCGATTGTTAAACCAGCAGTCCTAAGTTGAAATCCTAAAATCAAGTCTTCTATCGAAGAAATTATAAGAAGTCTATACAGTCTATGGCTCCAGAGTATTGCAGTTTGCCTGTATGTAGTCCTAGTTAAGACAAGATTTAACTGCATTGAGCCTTACTGCCATCTGCTCAGCCTACTACTTAGATAGAAGGTAGGAGGATAGACGCTTAAGCATGGCATATAATATTTAAGTTGGAGTGCACTCGTTATTAGGACAGCTGACCATCTGCTCTCGCATTCTAACAGTTTGCAGTAATACTGATGTTTGCCGAACATGCCCTACAGCCAGCAGCCTGATAGAGTCAGTAAGTGATGCGATGACACCTTCAAGCCTCCAAATCTTATACACGGAGCGCTATCTCACAGATGATTCTCATAAAGGTAGTCGCACTCTCCATCCTCTCCATTATATTATCTAGTAGTATAGATATTTTCGAGGATTGAATCCTAATAATTAAAACTACACAACAAGCATACGGCTAGATTATCCGCACAACTGAAGACAATCGTTAGAGCTTCCCCATTACGACATTTCATAGCAAGGCCGAGAAAATTCCACCTTCTAGTATAACTTTATACACATACCTCGTCACATTAAACTGTCCCTTCCCAATAGAGGCATTAATGACCCTTTTGGTCAAACGCTCTCTTACACACGACTCTCTTTAGGTAATTGCACTCTCTACCCTCTCCACTATATTATCCCTCCAGCAATACAGATATTTTCGAGGGTAATGATCCTGATCATCTAAACTCCACAACAAGCATGCGGCTGAATCAGACGCACAACTGAAGACCTTAAAGCCACATCGTGGCAGCTTCTCCAAACAATTTCTCCACCACCACATTCCATTACAAAGACGAGAAAATTCCACATTATGGTATGACTCTATTTACATAGCTTGTCACATTCACTTTTTCCTTCCCAATAGAGGCATTAATGACCCATTCTGGTCAAAAGTTTCGCAACAATCTTTACAAAATCTTTTTAAGTCATCGTACTTAAAGTGATGTTTCATGGAGAATATACTTTTAAATCTTGTTTAATAATAACATTTGTAATCAATAGCCATTCAGTTCATTACAGAATATAATTAGTACCCACTTGTAAGCAAAATGTACCAGGTTACTTCATTACTCCTAAAAATTTTACAAAAATTTTTGTAATGAAATCTGCCCATAATTATTAATCGTTTTTTGCAGTTGCAATAATCAACGAAAAAAAATGTTTCTTCAGTCAGTCAGTCAGCCCGTGGTTGTATGAGTTTTTGTAATTTTAAGCTTCTAAGCCTCATCAATTCCTGGTTTGCCTAAGACATATGCAACCACCAGCACCACAGCAACAATGCAACTCCACCCATTCAATGGCTAACAAAGGTTGCATAAGCTTGCAAAACTTTTTTGAAGAAATGATTTTGAGAAATGTAAGTCAACTTATTGTTGTTGCTGCTGTTGTTGGTATTAAATAAAGTTGCCACACTTCTTTTTTCATTTTCATTTTGAATTTTCATTTTTTTTAATTTTTTTTTTGGATTTTTTTTTAATATTCGTTGGCTAGTTTACAATCCAGCATTTGTAAAGACAAAAGACTTAAAACGTGTATGAAATGGAATATTAAATGAAAATGCCACAAAAACAAAAATAAATAAATAAAATAGCAGCGAAAAAAAACCACCGAAAACCAAACATGAAATTCAAGAAAAAATATGTAAAATTATCATGTGATGAGTCTTGTTGCACAAACAAACAAAAATGCCACCAACACCACCATGCCGCACTACCACAACACATCACACCACACTTTCGATTTGGCGAAAATGCAGAAAACAATGAAAAAAAACAGGCATAGGGCATTGGAGAGTCAAAGAAAACAAACCATTGCAACGAATTTAGCACAGGTGCTACATAGGAATGAGGAAACTTAAACAAATGAAAGAGAAGGTACTAGGGTCATATTAGGTGCACATAAAGCTATGCTACCACATTTCATTAAACCTAAAAGACAACACTGAATAGCATTTGATAGAGACCTCCAGCCTAAGACACCTAGACTTACTTATAAGGGGTGATTTTTTAAGAGCTATATGAAAAGTTTTCAAAAAAAAAAAACACATAAAATTCTGAAAAATGCATAAAATCTTTATTTGAATCGATAGTACGGCCCATATAATTTAATGTTTGAAGATTATTTCATGCAAATGTTGACCGCGACTGCGTCTCAAATGGTCCATCCGCTTAGTCCAATTTTGGCATACTCTTTCCAACATTTCGGCCGGTATCTCACGAATAAATGCTTCAATGTTGTCTTCCAATGTGTCAATTGAAGCGGGCTTGTCTGTATAGACAGGAGCTTCTGCTTATTTACGTATCCATTGAGCCAAAAATGAGCTTCGCCGCTGAACACAATTTTTCGATAAAGAAGTGGATCTTCGGCCAACTTACCAAGAGCCCATTCACCAAAAATTCTGAGTTGCGGTAGGTCGTTCGGCTTTAATTCTTGCACCAGCTGTTTTTTTGAAAGGCTTCACATCTAAATCCTTCCGCAAAATTTTCCACGTTGTTGAGTAACAGAGGCCCAATTGCTGCGAACGGCGACGAATCGATAATTGATGGTCATCATTAACACTGGCCGATACAGCTGCGATATTTTCTGTTGGTGGTTTAATGTCCAACAATGTAAATTTGGTGCGAAATTTAGTCACAATAGCCCGAATAGCCGCTTCAGTGGGTCGATTAAACTGACCATAAAATGGCAGAAGCGCGCGATGAACTTTCTTAACAGAGCACGCATTTTGATAATAAAATTCAATGATTTACAAGCGTTGTCCGTTTATAAGACGATTCATGGTTAAATTATAGACCAAACTGATGATGTTTGACAGTGAAACAAAACACGAAACGTGCGTGAGCTGTTTAAACCAGTGTTGCCAAAAAGATAATAGCTAAAATGCCCCTTCACCTAAATTCCAAAAGTACTATTAGGGATGTCAGAATGGATATTTTCGAGCAAAGGGTATGAAACTTTACTCTACAATTCTGTAATGTAGGTTGCCACCCCCCACCCAAAAGATAATAGAATCCGTACTGATATAATCAAGGGCAAGAATTTGAAGTGGATCCAATCAATTTAGATGTTTAGTTGGTAAGAATTTATATTCGGTAATATCAGGCTCTTATGAGAGGCATTTACCTTCTCCCACTTTTGCTTCCTTTCTCTATAAGGTCACTCATGAATTATTCTAGAATTTTCTCCCAAGGCATACAAATATCAGACCTGGTCCTCTTGCAGAGAATTCAACATCCTTTCCATTCCTACTCTATGAGTTACTCTTCACTTGAGTGATGTAAGGCAGTTGTTTTAAGACTTTACTTTTATTACAAATGCACAATGCCGCTTCAGCCCTCGGAAAATAGTAATTGGTCAACCTGATCCATTAACATCCATCCATTTGTAGATTTTCACAGCAAACTCCACCCGTTTTTTCTACCGATAGAACATGTCATCTATACACAGACATTAGTAGCCATTACAACCCGTTAATGGGCATACACTAGGGTTGCCAGATTCCGATTCGCAAAAAGCTGGAAATTGGGTTGTAAATAGCTGGACAAAACAAAAAAAAGCTGGACATAAAGAAATTGACTATCGCTCGCAATAATATTTATTATGACATCAGCTGTTCAAATGTTGTGACATGAGACAAGCTGAACAATCCAGCCAAGTCCAGCCAAGCTGGCAACCCCAGCATTCACCCATGTTGTGTGCATCAATTTTCTCCATAACTGCCGGGCGATATAGTTTTACGAATTCGTACCACAAGTTTGAGGGGTCGAAGTGGTCTAGTAGGTAGTGTGCTGGCTTATTAGACGTAAAAGCCAGGGTTCGAGTACCAGGCCAGACATCAAAAAAAAATAAAAAAAAATACAAAAAGTATTTCTTCGGCGATTTCTTCTGAGTTTCTCAAAAAATCTGTCGTTCGGAGTCGACTTTAAACTGTAGGTCCCGCCACTTATGTATAAAATTAACACACACAACATAAGTGGTGTGAGAAACTGCGGGCTTCTTGGGGACGATTGCCTGTAGACTGTCTAATGGTGAAGGTATAGCACTGGCCATTTTATAGTCACCTAGCAGCAACTCGTTTCCTTGCCGTTCGCATCTTCCCCCTTTCCACCTTTCCTAAAAAAAACCTGCACAATGCACTGCATGAGTAGGGGCCATCCCCTGAGTACTGGTTTCATTAAAAAAAAAAAAAAAAAGGTTTGAGAAGCTTTTTCATTTTATTTAATCTCAGAATTTTTGTCAGAAGACTGCTGAGAATGGATACCAGAAAGGAACATTTTTGTGTTTGTTTCTTTTTTAAGTTGTCGGAGATCTAACTCTTATGCCCAGATCTAGAAGGCCAGCAGATTGATTACTAGCATATAATCACCACTAGACTAAAGAGAGCAGAAATATACTAAAAACTCCGAAAGGCAGACGTAAATTTTACGCGTGCGAATTGAAAGAAAGTAGTCCATAGGCATAGCTATGCATGTCCATTTGTTTCATTGATCCTCTGTATTGATTTGTTCTAGAAGTTGCCACAAACTAGTGCTTGTGTTTGGTGAGCAAAAAAACGTATGTTCCTATATACTCTTCCTTCAAACGATTGGTCCTGGTATCAGTATGGTTGCATTCAGAGTATTAAACTCCTTTATATACCTAAATTTCTTTGCTAACTCAGGCATACAGTGATTTTCTAAATGGTTGTGAGCTGTGCTAAAACTTACGTTAATTCCCTTATGCCTACTGTAGGTTGCATGAAACAGGTTGTATGTGCCACACATTAACAAACTGTTAAAGAGATATTATTTGTGGTATGTTGTCTGTTAAATTATAATATTTTTTTAATTTTTTTTTATTATTTTTTTTAACTGCGACAGAAAAAAACGAAACTTTTTCCCAGAGCCTAAACCGCGAACATTGTACGAGTAAAAGAAAACATAGAGAAAAATATGGAATACAGTGATAATTCACCAAAAATGAAATGAAAATGAAAAAGAAAATAAATGTAAAAAGAAATTCTATTTAAGCGAAAAGAATCCGAAGAAAAAAATTCTTTCAAATGACCAAAAAGGCCATGAAAATAATCACTGAAAAGTTAGCCACTAGATTTGTTTAGCTTTATAGAAGACTGCGGCATAATGTCCCACTTAGATAACCGAGAGATAATAAATGGTTAGATAATTAAAATGTGAAACAAATTTTTTAGTTACCGAAGAGCGTTTATAATCGATTTTCAGTTTTTTTTTTTTTTTTGTTTCATTGGCTACTTCTGAACATGTGTGCCAATGTGTCAACTGAATGAATCGCATGAATCTGTTCTTTCAAAGGCTACAAGCTTTTCAAAGATTTGTCCAAAGACGGCAAACGAATAGCTAGAAGTATCACAATCTTCAGCAATGGTAGTTCCTAGTCCAGCTATGAGAAATTTAAAATGACTTCTGGGACCTATAGAGGTTTTCCATCGTTTATTTTATTTATTTTTTTTTTTTTTATTTATTTATTTATTTATTTGCTTACAAGAGCTTTAAGAATGTTATTCTTTTATAGCTCAGTAGGATATACACAAATTACATTGGTCATTAGTATTCCCTAAATTATAGTGCAATTTTTTGTAAAGTATATAACTAATACACAAAAAGGCAATAATTATATTTCACATAAAATTTCTAAAATAAAATTTAAAAAATTAAAAGTAATATAAATTTTTTTTTTTTTTTTTTTTTTTTTTTTTAATTATTTGAGGACACATAGTCAAAAAGTGACTTCTTAAAACTGCTATTTCTCGAAATGTTTTTAATAGTCATTGGTAAGGAATTCCACAATTTAATTGCGTTGACGAAAAACAATCTGCTAGTATTGATGTAAGTG
Organism: Sarcophaga caerulescens; assembly: GCA_927399465.1. Classification (NCBI taxonomy): domain Eukaryota; kingdom Metazoa; phylum Arthropoda; class Insecta; order Diptera; family Sarcophagidae; genus Sarcophaga; species Sarcophaga caerulescens. Next base: position 104,898,687 of record OV656866.1, read on the forward strand.
TATCTAGGTATAATTAGAGTTGTATATCTAGTGGATCTACCAAATACAAGCTTCTCAAAGAGATAGGGTGGTTTCTTACGATAAAGAAGATTATGTAAGAATATAATATTTCGCATCTGAAGGTAGTCGATTAAGTCACAGCCCAAGATCATTTTCCTCCAGGACGATACACTGCTAAACCTAGTTAAACCATACACATACCGCGTAGCATTATTAAAAGATACTTGCAACTTATGTAGTGACAGAGAGTCCAATTTACTGTAAACCTCTGCAAAATAATTAATCAGTGGAAGTATTAATTGAATTATAAGTTTCCTCTTAACTTCAACTGGTGTGAAGTTAGACGACATTCGTAAATTACGAAGCAAGAGGTATACGTTACGCACAACATGATTAATATGGTCAGTGCATGACAAGGTGGAATTGATCCAAAATCCTAAGTATTTAATCTTACTAACGTATACAAGAGACGTGTTCCCCAAGTAAATTGTTGGAAAATAACTCAAATCATATTCCCATATAAAAAACTTCAGATATCACCATAACAACAAAAAAAAAATACAAGAGTAGGGATAAACTAACCCTAAATTACAGCAACAATACTACATAGAAAAACCACGAAAGTCAATAATATCTTACAATAACAAATCAACAGTTTACAGAATCAACAGTTCTAGAATTTGTCACTGGACTGTCTGTCATTTCAGCGTAGACGTATTAAATAGAAAGTTTCTTTATTCAAATTCTGTTGAATTTACGCTTAATTTTGAAGAATTTTCTTCATTGTTTTTTTTTTTTATTCTAAACTTCATGACCTTACTTTTGTCATGCACTGTATTTTAATCTTCATGAAACAAAATGAAAAACCCAATAATTTCATTAAAATTTCAAAGATTTTTTAAACAGAAAAAAAAAATTAATTTCTTTACACTTGTTACAGCAGGAAGTAATATCACACAGGCCACGATGATGCCTCACAAATTGTAAGGTGTGTGCGGTGATTTGAGGTCGATCTGTGTGAGGTGCGTTCGTCCGTTGTCTTATTTTTTTGTACGCAAGATTTTACCATTTAACACACATATTATCTCCACATTTTGTATTATTTTCTGTGAATTTTTTTCTTTCGAAAAAGTTTTCTTTGAGAAAATGACTTTACAACACAGAGTAGAGTAAAATAAAGAAGTTGGAAAACTTTTCCTCTTCCTCTATTTTTGTTTTTGATTTATTATTTGTGTTGTTAACATATGCATATGGGAGTACGTCTGCCTATCTGTCTGTCTGTCTATATGTGCATAGTATATTGGATGATAATTTATTTTTAAATTTATTTTTAATTTTTTATTGCTGTTTTCTTAATTTCTTATTGAATTTTATGAATAACTTCCGATATCAATCACTAATTGCTAATATACTCTGGGAAGAAAAGATATCGATTTGATTGAATGGCTGCTACTCTATATCCACTGTGTGAGATTATTGAATTTTATACACAGAAAGAAAAAAAATATTCTTCAATTAATTTAAAACAGAATTTCATTCAAATCAGCGTATCGTAATGCCAAGCTTGTCGGCATGCCTATCAAAATTACAGAGGTCCCATAAGAATCGCTATTGTGCGATAAATAGCCATGCAACTTAAGGGCAAAAGTGAATAAGTCCTCACGTATAGCCAATACGTGTACAGCAGAGTCTACCAATATTGCACGTACCCTCCGGCCGCCAACGAGATTAAGCTTTCTCGTGAAATGAATGTACAATACCCAAATTAACTGAGGTAATCGGAATACCTATGCTCTGTAACATGGCGGAGATTGCAAGCTCCGTACCGGCCCTGGCCAGCTCATTAGCAATGCGATTCTCAACCATTTTTCTATGCCCCGGAACTCATATAAGAGTTACCTTTCTCCACGCTAAAATTACATTCATTAGGGACTTAATCGCAACCTGTGAAGTCGCCATAGTCTAGTAGGTAGTGTGTTGGCTTATTAGACGTAAGGCCACGGTTCAAACCCCAGGTCAGACATCAAAACGAAATTTTAAAAAATATTTCTTCGGCCACTTCCTTTCACAAGATTTCTGGCAAAAACTCTGAGAATAAATAAAATTAAAAATTTCTCAGAAATTTGTCTTTCGGGGTCGTCTTTAAACTGTTGGTCTCGCCACTGATGTATAAAATTAAAGCTAACATCGTAAGTGGTGTGAGAAGCTAGATTGTAATCCTGACTATAGAGTTGTAATGACCAATTATGTACGTATGTATGTATGTATGCACTAGCCTTGGCCAGCTCATCAGCAATGCAATTTCCAACCATATTTTTATGCCCCGGAACTCATATAAGATAAGACCAAAAAAAAGAGCCAAAATTTCTATGAGGAATCCTCGGCAACCATGGACAAGGACAGATATTGGAAATACGTTTGTAAAAGACTTACTCGCAGCCTGAGTGTCCGAGTAAATCAAGAGATTATGAGGGGAAATCCTTCAACATGCATTGCGCTGCTTTCAAAATTACCACGACCTCTGCTTGGAAAACACTACAGTGGTCAGGCAGCCGATAAGAAAGTTTAGTACCAGAACGCTTTATAAATACATTACAACCCACCCTGTCACTCGTCTTTGAGGCATCAGTGCAGACTTAAACGGTCCCATCGGGAACACCTGCACGGTAATCTTCCGTCTAGAAGTAATGGCACTAAATTTTCAGGTTTAAAAGTGAATACTGTTAATGGGGTGAAGGACATAATATCCTTTAATCCTTTGATTTTCTAATCTTTTTTTTTCTTGATAATAGATTCACAATTGAGTTCAGATACAAATTTAAGGCAGTAGATGAAGATGGTTTTTACCAAACACCATAAGCTAATAAGGATTAGATTTTCGGCCTGGCGTCCCACACCATCCACGTTGGCGAAGGCAATAGTTTAACTTCGACTCTGGAACAGAGATTTGAGAAATTTTTTATTGCAATTAATTACTCTCAGAGCTTCACTCTCCTCTCTTAGCTCATATTCCAGAAGTGGGCTGAGAAGTAGAAGGATCTTCTAGGTACATTTTTTACAGTTCATGATATCATAGCTAAGGGTTTCACTCTCAAGGCCTTATCTAGCAAGCCAATACACTACACCAACTAAACTATGGAGATACATTTATTGCATGCTTAGTGTCATGCCATGATTTGTGCAGTTTTTTGTCTCCATCAGTGTTAGCAATTTTATTACGCGATCGAAACTTACTTTTGAAAGCTGTACAATGTTTAAAACTACAGTGTATATACGCCGTCCTGTTTACTACTACTGGCTGTTAACCTTACTTTTTATTCTGCTACCATTACAGTAAAAATTTATGGTTTGGCAACTTCTAGAACATTGCTGTTGATTTGTTATTGTAAATTTAATTTTTCTTACTATTTATTTGGATACCATTTTCAGTTTTAAATGTACATATGTATTGTTTTTATTATTGTGTGCTCTGTGTTATACAATTTTTTTTAAACGTTTACCCCCTCTTCTAAATCATCTTTGGCTAACAGTGACCTTTTTTTTTGGTGTAATTTCTTCCTCAATTCAAAGACGTTCTTTCGTTTGTTGCAAAGCAAATCCAGCATATGTCTCTTGAACTTCTTTACTTTTTTTTGGAGCATTTTACCATTTAAGGTCTTTGCCAATTGTTGGTCTATATGGTCAAACAATAATTGTTTAACTGTTGTTGTTGTAGTTTTCGTTAAACGTTATAAAAATATGGCCAAAAGTAAAAAACCAAAAAATCAAAACATTCCATAACATAAGGTTGACTTCTTTCAATGAGTATATCTTCGTGTTGTTTTTTTTTTTTTTTTGTTTCTTGCAGGCAATGTTTTGTTTTCATTTGTCGTCTTTGGCGCACAGCAAATGTTGCAACAACTAGGAAATCAGTTGTTTTTTTCTTTTGATTTTCTGTTGTTGTTTTCATTTCTGGCTTTACGAACACGAAAACTGGTAGTAAAAATTGGCAGCCAAAGTAAATAAAATGCCACTTGCAATGCAACAATAAAATGCAACACAAAAAATGTCGTCTTCCTTTTTGTTTTTTGATTTTTTCTCTCTCTTTCTTTTTGATTTTTTATTTAATTTTTCTTGATTTTAAGATGTTGCAACCAGCGGCATTTTATTTTTCTTTTCAAATTTTCTTTTCAAGTTTATTTTGAAAATCATAAAACTGAAGATGTTTTTAAACAGGATTTAGAGTGTCTTTCTTTGTTTTGGTCTTTCTCCAATCAAAAGTTCATTGTAGTGGGGGTTAAACAAACATTTGTCGCTTTAATCCTCAATGTAGCTTCGAATCTGATGATGATGATGATGATTTAAGCGCCATCTGTTTAGGAAATTCACATATAAAACACCGGTTAACGGTAAATCAGTAAGTAATTGTTGAAATTTAAACACTTTCACTTTAAAGGCCAAGTTTAAAACGAAAAATATCGAAAATAAACGAACAACAAAGTAAATGAATTATAAAAACAATAAAATTTTTAAAATTTATTTAAAAATTATTAAAAAATTAAAAAAAAAAAAAATTAAGAAACTTAAAAGATTTTTGCTTAATTTTTGAAATATTTTTACATCCACTCTTACACTCTTCTATCATAAGATTGATTCATTGCTTGGAGATTTTTAACAGACAAAATAACTGATCTTCATCATTAACTTTCTTAAGTTTTGTTCTCTTCTTTCGCATTTCGTATCAGAAATCAGCAATGAGTATTCAAAAACATGAGTAGAATCGAATCATACTCATAATTTCTGATACTTATACGCATTCATATTTATTTGAATATCATGGAACCTATCTCTACTCATATTTACAGTTTGAAGTACTCATCATATTCATACTCATACAGCACGTATGTTGTTGTTTGATTTCGACACGAATCACACAAAATAAGTACTCACTAGAAGGTTGTGTGTTCGGTCTGCTTGCTGCTCTGTCTTTTCTGCTAATGTGCCTTTTTTCTTTTGTTGTAAATTCCTAACAAATAAGACTGTAAATTTTGATGAATGATTCGAGTATTTTTCTAAAGTTATGAATCTAAATGTAGTCGACGTAGTCTACTAGGTAGTGTGTTGGCTTATTAGACGTAAGGCCCGAGTTCAAATTCCAGGTCAGACATCAAAACGAAAATATGAAAATATTTCTTCGGCGACTTCCTCTCAGCAGATTTCTGGAAAAACTCTGAGAGTAAATAAAATTGCCATGAAAAGAGTCTCAAAAAATCTGTCGTTCCGAGTCGACTTTAAACTGTAGGTCCCTCCAATCATGTATAAAATTAACGCACACAACATTAGTGATGTGAGAAACTAGGTCGTAACCCTGACTGAAGGATTGTAATGACCAACTATGTATGTATGTATGTATGTATGAATCAGAGATCAGCAATGAATCGTATTTTCGCTACTCATAGGTACTTATGAAATTTTGAGTATGAGTGAGTCAAGAGTATTAAAATTCAACTACTCTGATTCATTCGTACTCGCTACAACATTGATTTATAAGTATAGGTTGCAATGAGTATGAGTACAACGTTGACATCAAACTCACAACATTCGATTCATTGTTTGATTCATACGCCTACTCATTCAGATTCATAAATTTAGAAAAATACTTATAATACTTACGAATGATTCGGGTCACTCGAATCATTCATCAAAATTTACAGTAGTAGTTATTGTTGCATTTACAAAAGAAGAGAAAAGGAAATACAAAGACAGCAAGCAAAGCACACACACAACCTTCTAGCGAGTATTGTGGTGTTCGTACTCGAATCATACTTATTTTGTGCTTCGTGTATATGTTGAATCATGGAGAGTCGAAATCAACAACATCGTGCGTATTGTTAAGTATGAATACGATGAGTATTTCTAACTTTGAATATAAGTAGCTGAAATTATAAGTATGACTCGAATCTACTCATCGTTTTGAATACTCGTTGCTGATCTCTGGTATGAATATAAATGAGTGATTTCGAATGGTATGAGTTTGATGTCAACCTTGTACGCATACTCATTTCAACCTGTACTTATAAATCAACGTTGTAGTGAGTATGAATGAATCAGAGTAAGAGTAGTTAAATTTCAATATTGATGACTCACTTATATTCAAAATTTCATGAGTAGCGAAAAAACCATTTATTACTGATCTCTGATACGAATACAATAAAATATTTCAAAATTTATTTAAAATTTATTAAAAACAAAATAATTTCAATAAAATTATGAAAAAATTAAAAAATTTTTACTTAATTTTTGAAATATTTTTACGCCCACTCCCACACTCTTATATCATAAGATTGATTTATTGTTTGAATATTTTTAGCAAACAAAATAACTGATCTTCATCATTAACTTTCTTAAGTTTTGTTATCTTCTTTCGTATTTCGTATGTGATTATCATATCCACCAAAAACAATAACAACAAGCCATCATGAGTAACAGATTCCATTCAAATTATCAATCTTGTTAATATAAATTAAGAAAGTGGGTCAGTTATAAACGCACAAATTTTGTTTCGTTTTTTGTGTTTTATTTATTTAAACATTTAGGAATTCATAATAAATTCCGTAAATTTATAAGAATTTTTTTATACAAAAAACTACGCAAATAAAGGAAAGTTTGTTATTCATGGTTTTATTTGCATTTGAATTAAAAGTGAATGAATTTGACAAACCGTTTTGTAATAAAAATAAAAGAATATTCTTAAAATACTTGTTTTTTTTTATAAAAAAAACTTGTTATCTTTTTAAAATCTTAAGTCTTAAAACGATTTTTATGTGGCTTTTAAATTTTTAAAAGATTCAACAGAATAACTTGTTTAATTCACTTCAAAAAGGTTGAAAATTAGATTGTCAATTATGGCAGTATAAACATAAGCTATTTATTCTAGAAAAAGATCAAGAGAAACAAACAATAACAAAACTACAAAAAAATTACCATTACAAAGATTTGCAATAACAAAACAACAAACAAAAATTATGAGAGTAGAGATAAACTAACCCCAAATTACAATGACAATGAACCATGAAACTAAAAACAAAAATTACAAGAACAAATCAACTGTAAGGTTCTAGAAGTTGTCAGATCGTAAATGCATGGGCTATAGAGAGAGCAAAAGACAATGTTGCCAGTATATTAAAAGGATGAGGTATATACCATTATATTCGTAGCAGGTGCATACAAAAATAAACGACTTCTTAACTCAAAAGTTTTTTTTTCTGTAAATTGGTCATTACAACCCCTGATTCAGGATTACGACCTAGTTTCTCATACCACTTATGTTGTGTGTGTTAATTTTATACATGATTGGTGAGACCTACAGTTTAAAGTCGACTCCGAACGACAGATTTTCATGGCAGTTTTATTTACCCTCAGAGTTTTTGCCAGAAATCTGGTGCAGGGAAGTCGACGAAGAAATATTTTTTTATAAATCGTTTTGTTGGAGATATCTGACCAGGGCTTTGAACCGTGGCCTCAAGTCTAATAAGCCAACTCACTATCGTCTAGACTACGGCGACTACTTTCTGTAAATTGTAATCCTTAAAATCACTCGAATTACACATTTTTTAACGTCGTAAACGTATAAAATAAACTAAATTTTTATGATAATTATGATCAATTATGACTTAATTGGTGTGGCCAACTGCTGATGAAACTTATAACATAGAAGGCTAAACAAATGAACTTTAGGGTAACACACCAAGACGCCAGGACAAAGTAATATATTCCCAGAACTTTCCATAGTCGTTTTAAGCAATGAAGTACAAGTAGTTTGGACACAAAACTTATTGGAAATATAGTGTGGTGGAGACTCTTCTTAATATAGTGAACTTTGAAGAGGAAGAGATTTATTGAAGCATCAAACTACCCAAGAATATCCTCATAATTGACTCAAAAAACATTAGGTAAGGGATAGCAATCGCCTCAAGTCCAATACGTAGATATTGTCAAGAGGAAAATGAATTACCAGAATATATAATTAACTTTCAAAGGAAAGACCTGCTGACTAATCAGATACTAACCGAAGATCGTAATACAGTACCCTGAGCTTGGCTAGGACAACAGGATTGTGGAGTATTACAAAAGATTTTTTGTTCCAATTCTTTAGTACCTCTACACAACTATGCAACAAAACAAATACTGAAAAAGTCGAATTAAGTTAATACGGGAACTCGGGAGCAGTAACGCTCCTACCCTACCCTGAACATTATCAACAAAACGGTATCAGATGAAATTTAAAGTATTATAAGCAACGAAATCGTCTAAGTCTAAGGATTACAACAAAGAAATCAATGCAATTTACGATCTCTGCTATATTTAAGGTTTACACTGTAAACTTTACAGAGCCTTAAAGGGACTTCCTACCAGTCATTATTATTTATTTATTTTATATTTTCCACAATTTTATTTTTATTCTCGTTTTTCTGATTGTATTTCATATCACAGAACTTTATTACTTACTTTTATTTTTGAATACAATAAATATTTCATTTCATTAAATCCCTTTTTTTTCATTTGCACAAATAAACCGTGTGTGCCATATGAATAATAAAATATTTCTTTTCAATTAAACCTACTTCAGTGAAATTCATAATTAAGTTCTCATAATCCCTGTCTTTCAACATATTCTCTATGAAATAATACACAAAGTAAGCCAAGCAATTTATTAAATCGTGGCTGACATATGTACGTACGTACTCATAGTAAGTAAGTGTCCAAAAAAATTATTCAATTCCATGGCGTATGACAGCGCAGTTGAATTGAACAGAATCTGAATTTAAAAAAAAAGAGTTTCAAAGGTTATGAAAATTTTTTGCTAACAAAAGAAAAAAATGAAAATTTATGGAAAAAATAAATGTCAGCAGAAAAACCAGCAGAAAGTGAAAATAACCGCGCCGAATAATGAATATCTGGCATTTTAATAACCGATATACATATTCATATGGCGCTAAAAGATTATTATTTTTTCAACGCATTATAAACCAAATGCGGCCTAAAAACTGTATAGAGTAAGCGTAATAAGTATTCACTTATTTCAGCACTTTTTTTAACACTGAGGCCTTGATTTGTGTTCACTCATATGCGCCAATGTTATGTTATGCAGCTAGATATGGCCTCAAAACATAGCATTGGCTCTGTTAACGCCTTTAGCCACAAAAAACTAGTAGACCGATATCATCAATGTAGTAAAAATGATCTAAACGTACCTTCAGCTAATGTGGTATGCCTCCGTACTTATTACGTACGTACGTTATTAGCTGCTTAGCATTATCGGTGGGCATACCAAACTGATGCCCATGTTAACTTCGATTCTTTTGCTTACAAAGTTATGTGTCATAAGTAAGGGAAAAGCAGTCATATCACCATCCAGCTAATGCCAGAGTTTACAGCACTTCTTACAAGGGCAGATATACAGAATGTGCTAAAATTTACAAAACTTTCGTAGCCCATTTGAAAGTATTTGTTTTCTTACAAACCCGGAAGCAGACGAAACCCACAGTAGTAGAGTTTCATACATCAAATTCTAAAGAAGATCTGAGGGATTTTGCTCTAAAAATTTTTGAAAAGGCAAATCTCTTTTCTGAGGAGCTACAAAATACAAAAGAATCCAGATTCGACTATTACGGTGATTGTCGAACCAATTCCAAAACCTACAACAGTTTGGCGACAAGTATTTTCGCTCACGACATCACAAGCGGTATCAACATTATCTGTTCATATGGAAACCAAGATCAGATCTGCTACACCTAGTCTAGATTATTTTTAATTGAAATATTGAAAATTTAGTGCGAAAGAAAACGAATTGCAAAGTAAAATTTTCCGATAAATATTTTCCTACTGTGTCTTAGATAAACTTACATAAACTTTGTCCAACAAGTCATACACACATAGGGCTGCCAGCCTGGCTGGACTTGGCTGGATTGTCCAGCTTTTTGATGTTTGTCCAGCTAAAATTTAATTTGTCCCGCTAAATAGAAATTTTTTTGGTACACTGCAATAACTTGGGCAATAATTTTCATGTTAACTTTGTCAAATCATGTTAGCCAACACTGATTGTACATTTGTTATACTTTAATAAAAATTATTTACGCAAAACCAAAATTAACATTTTCTCAGTATTTTTTTATGTCCAGCTTTTTTTTGTTTTGTCAAGCTTTTTAAAACCCAATCTCCAGCTTTTTGCGAATCGGAATCTGGCAAGCCTATACACACATAACATAATTGGTCATTACAAGCCGTCAGTCAGGATAACGACCTAGCTTCTCACTCATAACTTATGTTGTGTGTGTTAATTTGTTATACATGAGTGGCGGTACCTACAGTTTATAGTCGACTCCGAACGACAGGTTTTTGAAAAACTTTTCATGGCAATTTTATATATTCTCCGAGTTTTTTCCGGAAATCTGCTGGGAGAAAGTTCCCGAAAAAATTTCTTATCAAATTTCGTTTCGTTGGAGATCTCTGATATTGGGTTTGTTGAACCGTGGTCTCAAGTCTAATAAGCCAACTCACTACCCACTAGACCACGTCTACTATAACAAGTCATACTTGTGCGAAAACTGGCATAATAAATAGAATTTTTTTTCTTTATAGCAAAATAATGTAAGGAAAAAAGCAGTAAAAAGTAAAAAAAATTTAGAAAAAAAAGCAATTTTTATATCGTATTATTTTTAAGTTTTAAATCATTTTATTTAGTCTAAATTATCGACATTAATTTGAAAACAGTTGCAATATACAATCAACACAATTTGTTACAGGAAACTCCGTAATAAGTTTTTATTGACCGTGTTCTTGCCGAGATGCAGCTTGTTTGTGTTTGTTTGTATTAATATGCTGCTCTATGTTGAATTTTTTTGGCTATTAATTTTACATACACAAATGTTACAAAAAAGCCAGTCCTTTTAAATTTTAAAAACGCCAGGATAGGACTTAATATGTTTAAAAAATAAAAATTTTTTTTGCACTTTCTTTTGGCATTTTTCTTTTTAGTTTCTAAAGCCTTACAACTCAACTGAGGTTTTTTTAAGAAGGGGAATCCACAAATTCAAAAATTCATTTAATATGGCATTTGACAGTGAAACACATATGATAATAAAAGCATTAACTATTATATTACAGAGTTGTACAAAATTGGAACAAAAAGTACTAAATAAATGTATAAACAATGCTGTTTATATGAAAAAAAAAATATTGTTTAAAATAGAAAATAAATGGAAAAATGGAAAATAAGCAAAATGGCATCACAATACACAAAATAGCAGAAAAAGCAAATATCGGTTAAAATAGCAAAAAAATGTAAAAAATGCGAAAAAAGCAAATTTGTCTTCCCTGATGATTACCTTTTTGATAAAATTGTGAAATAAGCCGTTCATCAAGTTCTTGATGTACTATTTTTCCTTTTCATGTTAAACACTATTGTCTTGTATTGAATAATATTTTCAAAAAAAAAAGAAATTCAAAAAATATTTTTAACAATTATTTATCAATTATTTCTCAATTAAAACTTTTATTTTTATTGTTTAAAAATAGTCTGTCTGTTCCCCAACACTAACGTTTTCTTTGTTTTCACTGAAGAAAAGAAAAAAAATATTGGAGAGAAAAACAAGTTGATTTTTGGGGAAATTATTTTTTTGTAATCTGCGTTCATATAATCATCTCTTGAAAAAAGAGAAGAAAGAAAAAATAAAAAAAACAATTAAATTTTGGTCAAGAGTTTCTTTATATTGAAAACATTTATTAATGATTTCGACTTTAAACAATAAACCAAAAATAAACGATTTTTTTGGTTTTATTTTTTGAAGTAAAATCTTGAAGTGGGGAATGGCATTCAAAATTATGATGAATGATTGTCTTACAAGAGCTTTACATTATTTTGTTTGCTGTGGAAGGGTTTATTGTAAAATATTAAGGTCTTGTCAGTCCTTTTGTTTATTTAGGCCTTTTTTCTATAATGATATCATTACCACAGTGTTTGACATACAATACATTAGACAGCAGCAGGTTTTTAAACGATAGGTTAGATAGGGCTAGGTGGCAAAGGCAAGGTACATACATATATCTTCAGTCAAAGACAGAGAGGAGAAAGACAGGTGAAAGACAAAGAAAGGAAAAAATTACATTGAAAAGAGAATAAATAGATGGGCTAAGTATCATATCATAGGTGAAGTCGCCGTTGTCTAGTAGGTAGTGTATTGGCTTATTAGACGTAAAGCCAGGGTTCGAGCCCCAGGCCAGACAACAAAACAAAATACAAAAAGTATTTCTTCGGCGATTTCCTCTCAGCAGATTTCTGGCAAAAACTCTGAGAGTAAATAAAATTGCCATGAAAAGTTTCTCAAAAAAATCTGTCGTTCGGAGTCGACTTTAAACTGTAGGTCCCGCCACTTATGTATAAAATTAACACATACAACATAAGTGGTATGAGAAACTAGGTCAATAATCCTGACTGAAGGGTTGTAATGACCAATTATGTATGTAAGTATCATAGGTAAAGGAAAAGTGATAACAAAAGTAGAAAAAGGAGTACAGAGTTATCTCACCAGCTACCACCTTCACACCAGGTCAGATATACAGAATAAGTTTGATGGATTCAGAACTACCATAAATCATGAAGAAAATAGAAATTTCACAAGCCCAGGTACAAACTTTTTTCTCTACCCCGATTCAGTAACCAATTCCGTTGTGGAACGGACGAGCCAGTGCCTTAGAGCTTGGAGATTCTACAATCTCCCATAATTTCCCCATGAAATTGTCTACTCTACGTCTGGTAGATCAGCATGAAGTCGCTGTAGTCTAGTAGACGTGAGCATAACTGCCAGATTTGACGATTTATCGTCATTTTGACGATTTTGTGCTCCAAAAATAACATATTGACGATGTGACGATTTATGCCCTTATTTTGACGATTTTTAGAAATTAAAAATTTACATGATATTCATTACTTTAGTACATTAAAAACCACTTTAAGCTTTGTATTTACTTTGAAGTTATTACTATTGCAAATTAAAGTGATGATTTTTCTGTATCTTATATCGACGCCTCCATTCTATAACGTTCTAAGTGTACTTAAATACTGTCAAAATTTGGTTAAGATGCGCCGATCCGTTCCGAAGTTATAGGGAAAAATCTACTTAGAATACACATATAGTCATATGGCACGTGAAAACTTTGAGAGCTCATAACTCAAAACACACTTATTCGACTTAGAATGTTATAGAACGGAGACGTCGATATCTTTTTCATCCCTTAAAAGCCAAAAAATTACAACTTCTGCACGAAGAGGAGTTCCACATACACATAGAGAAAGAATTTTGTCTGTAATGCAGTGTCCGATCCGCTGGCCAATCGACCACATAAGTATTTGCTCGCCGAGAAAGGCGAGTGTTACGTAGGAAAACATGATTCTCGGGAACAAGTCCCTTATTTTGTTCGAGCAAAATCCGTTATAATATTGATAGAGCAGTGAAACACAAACCACATTGCAACGATGCTCCAATGAATCAATGGCGTTCGAATAGCCCACCGTCATTAACGGGCAACTTTGCCCTCTCTTGTACGCGGTCGAGAAGTCTCAAAATAGATACTTGAGGCATCGGCCTATACATGACAGTTGTATTCCATTCTCTTTCGGATATAAGTGGTGTAAACTGTAAGAAGATCAGATGAAGTGAAGTATTTCTTGCACTCTCTTAAGAAGCATTGAAAAATGTGTCGCTTCTAACGAACATCACACTGAATTTTCAAGCCGATTTTGTGACGATTATTTTTACGATTTCCATGAACGTCTTTGACGATTTTGACGATTTTTTTTCTAATATTTGACGATTTGATGCTTTAATTATCTGGCAGCTATGGACGTGAGCCCCGTGGTGAAATATTAAAAGATCGTTCCTTTCGGCTGTTCCTCTCGTCAGTTTTCTGGCAAAAACTCTGAGAGTAAATAAAATTGTCATGAAAAGCTGCTCAAAACATTTTCCGTTCGGAAGCGACTTTAAAAGAGCACATGGATGGTGTGAGAAACTAAGTCGTAATCCCGACCAAAGGATCAACTCTATGAATTGCCACTGAAGTACAGGGTGGGGCAAAAGTCGCGAAGGGATTTGAAAAATTAATAACTTTTCGAATTTAATTTTTTTTTATTTTTCTTTTTAGGACTTGTAAAATAAATCTGGGAGATTAAGTATGGAAGGTTACAACGTTATCCAGCGAACCAAAATCATAGAACTTTATTTTGAACATCATCGATCAATAATTCAAACTCAACGAGCCTATCGTCGTCATTTTAATGTGTGGAATTCACCATCCGAATCAATGATTCGACGCTTAGTGACACGTTTTCAGGAACAAGGCTCAGTAAGGGATCTTCCACGAAGCGGAAGACCACATTCTGTAATTAATGAAGCAAATATTCAACGCGTCCTGGAGAGTGTTAAGGAGAATCCTGAAACATCAACTCGAAGGCGCTCTGCTGAGCTGCAAATGTCTCGGCGGTCTTTACGCAGAATATTAAAGGGAAATTTACATATTTTCCCATACAAGCTGCAGTTAGTGCAAGAACTAAAGCCACAAGATTCCCAAGAACGATTAATTTATGCAGTTCGCTTTAAACCCGTTCGTGACTTTTGCCCCACCCTGTACAAGCTTATCTATAATCTTATTGTCGCCTATGTTTCGATGCCCCAAAACAAAGCACAGAGACATCCTATATCAGTCCGAGCGCCTCTGAGAGAGGCTCTTCCTATAGACTGAAATCAGCCACGCTTGACCCTCTACATAGTTAGCACTCCTACCAACTGAAGCAATCGGTTGCCAGACCAGTGCCGGCCACTTGGTAGTCACAAACACCTTAGTCTGGAAGACTCTCCACTTAGGGAATCTATAGGACCTTCCGTACTCCATTCACTTTTTAAATACTAAGAACAAAACGAATATCTTTTCCATTTTCACAATCCAATCAAAAATCTTGTACTAAAAAAAAAAAAAATCTTGTCTTCAAGGGAACGATATCGTTATGAAATACTTGGGTTAACCATTAAAATGATTGTCTTTCTTCACTCTTTTTGTAACAGATGCTGCTGATGCAACTATTGATGCTGCTCTTCGGTCCATTGTTGTCAGTTTGTGACCCTCCGGATGAATGTGTTAATCTTACTTCACATATTGTCTTGATCACTAATAACACGTTCTTCTCACTCTCCCTCTCGTTTTACAAAAAAAAAATCATATTTTTTCGGTTTGTAAATTGTGCATAATTTTTTATTGAAAAAATGCGGTTCATCTTTATTTTTTTTTTTTCTTATTTTTTTCTTTTTTGTTGTTATTAAGTGTGATTGAATTTTTTCTTTCTTCTTCTTCTTCTTAAAAAAGAAAAGGGAAAGTTTATCGATAGCAGACATGCTTTAAAGATTTTCGACAAGTCAATTTCGGCTTAAGTACAAAGAGGGAAATATCGATTATATTTGTACGATGATGGCATGTGATTTTATAGCACAGGTTTAATGAATGAAATTACTGTAAATATATACGAGGGGTGGATAGGCAATAAAGCAAAAAAGTGCGACCGATATATTTGTTTAAATTCAAAATTGTCGCTCATCTGTTGTGTACGGGACATATGTATGTGTGAGAAGAATCGGCATTGAAAACCTGTTGCTCTAATACGCAATCTATGGTTTTGTTAATGTTCAGGACTTTACATAGATGAAATTGCAAGCCCAAATGCTAAATACCCCATAATAATACCCTGTAAGATTGGTTCAATTGAGTACCCTGCGGAGTCGACTAATTCCGATTATTCGCCATACCTTCTGTAACTCATACTGATGACAATGGCTCGCATTCCACTCGAGATAAGTATGCAGATAGGTGATGTGTCACTAGTTACAAAAAGAGCAGTCAGATATTTGGGCCTGAGACTCGACTGTAGACTTAATTATTGGGCCCAAATACAGCATGCAGCTACCAAGGCAGCGCAACTAACGGGCATGTTAAGCAGACTGATGGCAAATATTGGCGGACCAACACAGGCCAAACGAAAAGTGATTATGGCGGCGACAAACTCGATAATGCTGTATGGAAGCGAGATATGGGGAGAAGCGCTGGAGATTAAATCTAAGCGGAAAGTACTAGCAGCAGTGCAACGAACAGCAGCACTAAGAGTTGCATCGGCCTACCGCACCGTATCGGGCGCCGCGGTCCTCGTGATCGTCGGTGAGATACCTATTGACCTACTAGCATTTGAGCGAAGAAGATCGTGGAAAACAAGGAGAGAAAATCTCGCCATTAGTAGCGCAGATCTCAGATCTCAAACACTACGGCGATGGCAAAGTAGATGGAGCGGGGAAACAAGCGGAAGATGGACTTATAGACTTATTCCGTCTACGGCGAAATTTTGGGGAAATTAACTATTTTCTGACCCAGTTTCTTTCGGGTCATGGTTATTTCCGAAAATATCTATACCGCATGGGCAAGGTGACTGATCCTGGCTGCATTTATTGCCAGGAAATGAATGACGACGCTGAACACACATTCTTTCATTGCATCAAATGGCAAGACGAGAAGAACATGTTGATAGAGCAAATTGACGAATTTACACCCGACAACATTGTGGACGCAATGCTCGAAAGCGAGACGAAATGGAGCGCTGTAAGAAGATACGTTGATTGTGTACTCCGCAGGAAGAAGGTCGACCTTGACACAATACAACGAAATGATACATGAGAAGACGAGCCAATAGCATGAAGCTGGCTTCAAATATGGCGTACCCCGACGTGGGAGAGTAGACAACGGTCCCTAACGGGACGTCGTTCTGGGCCCTTCCCGAAGTAATGCATATAGCCGTCCCGGGAAGGGAGTATCCCCAGAAGAGGAGGAGGGATTGTTTTAGTGGAAGCATCACTCGACGCAGTTGACGACGGTCACTGTAAGTGCGAAGGCATTTTGAACCCTACCTCACACGCCAAAAAAAAAAAAAAAAAAAAAAAAAAATACCTTCTGTAACAGAAACGATATTTTCAGCAGTGCATACATTGCAACCATTCACAGGTCTGACCACGTCTGTAGCGAAGCTGAAGGAACATGCATATAACGTTCGGAATCGGACTGAATACCAAACATGCGCAATATGACGCATGTGTGTGTTAATTTTATCCAAGAGTTGTGGGACGGAACAACAAATTTTTTGTTTTGTTCGAGATGTCTGGGCTGGGGGGTTTGAACCACGGCCTCCCATCTAATAAGCCAACACACTACCTACTAGACTACGGCGACTTTAAGTTGCAACACACTCTAATTAAGGATCGGTTATCCTAGTCAAACGTAGCAGCCTCACATAGGCACTAGTAGTCCATGAGGAGTGAGTGTCTTTATAACAGAACCAGACACTAGATTCTGCTTCAGTCTATCTAAACATAACACAGTTTTCTAGGGGGAGGTACATGTGATCAGGAATTAGGTAGACTGGGTTGTCAAAAATTTGATTTGAATGAGTATTGCATTTACCTGGTTATGTGTTCACCAATGTGTGTCTGCAAGTGAAATTGGAATTCCATGGCATTTAACCTTGTACAATCCAAAGCCATTTGAGGTACTAAAAACCGAGATAAAGTAGTGAGATGCTATGGAGCATCGATGTAGTAGGTAAAGTTACTAGGATACTAAATCATTAACTATATTACTACTCTTTGTAAGCAATAAGGAATGAAGTCGCCGTAGTCTAGTAGGTAGTGTGATGGCTTATTAGACGTAAAGCCAGGGTTCGAGCCCCAGGCCAGACATCAAAACAAAATACAAAAAGTATTTCTTCGGCGATTTCCTCTCAGCAGATTTCTGGCAAAAACTCTGAGAGTAAATAAATTGCCATGAAAAGTTTCTCAAAAAATCTGTCGTTCGGAATCGACTTTAAACTGTAGGTCCCGGCACTTATGTATAAAATAATTAACACACACAACATAAGTGATGTGAGAAACTAGGTCAATAATCCTGACTGAAGGGTTTAAATGACCAATTATGTATGTATGTATGTAAGCAATAAGGAGAGCCTGTTGTCTTTAAAGTTTTCTCCATTTATGGCCAGGGGGCCTATTCATTTAGTTTTGTATATTACGAAATAATTGTTCAAAAACATTTTCTAGGAAAGACTGCATAATTTATTTTTAAATTTTTTAAGCATTTAAACAAATTTATTTTTCCTTTGGGGGCCTATTTATTTAAGAATTTGTTCATCATATTATGGAATTTTTATTAGATTTTGTTTCATCGCCTATTAAACTTGAATACTTTTTCCCTTAAAATGTTACCCCTTTTGGGCATTTCAACATATTTATTTTTAATTTAGGGGCCTATTTATTTAAGATTTTGTTCACAATATGATGCTTAAAAATTTTTTTTTTTTAATTTTTTTAGATTTTGTTTAATCGCGTATTAAATTTGAATATTTTTTGTTTTGAAATTTTAAATTTTTTGGTAAAAAATTTTGTCAAAAAGAAAACTTATTTCGAAGGAAATTAATGCACATTAAGGACTATTTTATGTTATTGAACTTACCACATCATTTATGCCGCGATTTTGATTAAATCCTTGAGCTGCTACAGCCACCAGCAGGCAACAAGTGCTTAAAAGCACTACAGAAAAAACTTTCATTTTTTATTTCAATTAAAAAAAAATATTTTTTTTTATTAAATTTTAATTTGATTTTGTCTTTTCACTTGTTGTTGTTTTTCTCGAACACTTAAGATTCTTAAGAGAATTTTCACTTTTTTTTTTTCTTCAAAGAAATTTTTGTTTTTGTTGTTAAAATTTAAAATTAATATTCCAACAATGTTTCCTAAAAACATAAAAAAAAAAACAGAATGTAATAATAAAACCAGATTGAAATTAAAATTTTAATCATACAGAGAAAAAGAAGCAGAAGAAGAGGTAAAAAATTAGAAAGAAATGAAATGAAACTTTTGCTTAGACGCGTAAAATTCACGAGAGTGTTATTGTTGTTGTTCACTTAATTTAAATTTTTTTCTGTTTTTTTTTTTTTTTTGTTTATCGAACCACTTTCTGTTAAAAATTTTTATTTCTTTTAATGGTTTTTTGTTTTGTTTTTTTTTTCTTCTGTTGTTTTCTTAAGACATTTAAGCCATTATATTAAACAAAAAAAAATAATCCGAAATATTACACACAGCTATGGTAGGAGCCCAGCTTTTCAAAACAGCACAACTTGTCTAGTAAAAGTTTCCAATGGAACTGAAATTCATTTAAAGTTTGAATTTAATTTTAAGCCTCAACGGTTAAAGAAATCATACACTCTACACACACATACACGCACACATACACTTTCATACTGCTTCATACACCTTACAATACTGTCAGCGTATGGTATGGTCTCTGAAAGGCTTTGTATTTTACAGATCTCGACCAATAAACCGAAAAGAGATGCCAAAAACAAAAAAAAAAAATTATCGAAAAAAGCTTTTGAATTGCAATTTATTTTTCGGTTTTTTTTTTCTTTCTTTCTTTACCGCACGTTTTTTGTTTCAAAATAACAAAAAAAATAAAATTTTTTAGTTGGCCAGCAGCTTACCAACGCAATGATGTTGTTTTTAAAAGATCTCTTTGAAGACTGAAAGAAACTCTACAAACCAACATTAATATGTTAACGCTTAAGCCACCAGCTTGTGAAGAAAAAAAATCAGAAGAAAAAAATTCGCATCTTCATATGCCTCTGAAGCATCAACACCATCATCACCATCATTATGCATTTGCAACCCATATTACAGCAGATGGTAGATGATGGATGCATCAGATCTGTTGAATAAACCTTCTCCTCCTTCTCTCCTCATGAGAGATTTTCAATTCGTTTGCCATTGTTTGCGTGGGAATTTGCAAAAAAAGAAAAAAAATTTGAAAATCAAAACTCTTTACACCCGAGAGCTTTTCTTTTCATTTTAAAGCATCGTTTTCTTTGAAGAGAGAAAGTTTTAGAAAAGATTATTTCCTCTCAAGGAAAGATGCCATATTAAAGTACTAGAGTTGGAAGAGAGCCCTTGTGAGTTTTCACTTAACTGACCTCTAAAATATGTTGGATACGGAGAGAGAAAGAAAGAGAGAGAGAGAGAGAGTGACAAATGTTTTATTATTTTAATCTTCCTTTTTTTTTTAATAGATTTGGAGCAATATTTCCATAATAAAAGTAAAATTTGTTTAAAAAATTAAATTAATCGAGTCTCATAAAAACTTACACCATTTCCAACAGAAATTATGCATCACATGTTGGTTTCAACACTCTGCTAAAAACATATGAAGGTTTATGGTTCCTATAAAATCATTGAACTTGTTTAATTAGGAGGCAATTTATTTAAAACCTGCTCGCTTCTAGTGGAATACATACATAATTGCTCATTACAACCAGAGATCAGCAATGAGTATTCAAAAAGATGAGTAGAATTGAATCATACTCATAATTTCTGATACTTATACGCATTTATACTTATTTTAAAAGTTTGAATTACTCATCATATTCATACCTAACAACACGAATCATTTATAAGTATTTTTCTAAATTTATGAATCTGAATGAGTAGGCTTAGGAATCAAACATATTTCGAATGGTATGGTCGTACGCATACTCATTGCAACCTATACTTATAAATCAATGTTGTAATGAGTACGAATGAATCAGAGTACATATTTGAATTTCAATATTGTTGACTCATATTTAAAATTCCATAATTCATTGTTCACCTCTATCGGAATACTCTGCTAAAAAATCTCGACGCTTATGATTCCCACAAAGCTTGAAAACTTGATTTATGAGCAGGAAATTTATTGAAAACCTGCTCAGTTCTAGTGGTATAATTACAATTAAATGGTAAACTATGTTGCCAATCGTATTAAAAATTTAGTTGGCGTTGGAATTCAAAACGTTTGAAAACAGTATTCTACCGGGCATTGGGCTAGACAAGGATAAGAGAGAGAGAGCGAGAGAGAGCGAGAGAGGGAGAGAGTGGCAGCTTTGTTAAATCAGAACTCACTTGAGAGCACAAATCGTGATACCACATGAAACTATGGCCTAGATCTAATTTACAAGTCTTGATTAACAAGTCGTAACAATCAGCATCAGTCCTTAGCACCAAGCTAGAAAGCATCCTAAAAGTTTAGTGAATATAGTCAACGATGCGATATCTAGTAACAATAGTTCCATCAAGCAATCGGAAAGAGGTAAGCCAAATGGGAAAAATCTGTATTGGGCCAGAGACGGACTGTCCCTTCCTGAGCGATGTACAACCTCTACCGAAGTAATTTGCAGATTAGTGAAGACACTCCTTAAGCTTACTCAATTCACAAAGACTCTTAAAAATTGATACAGTGACAGTGATGTGCCTATGATCCTATTTAAATAGTTGATGTTGGGTAAAGGTAAGCAGATAGGTTGGAGTGGTTACTTTGATACCAAAAGCTCACTTGAGAACACATAGCGGCCCGTTGTGATGCCACAGGTAATGGTGGTCGGTATGCTTCCTATACAATTTAGGCCAAATGAGTCAAGCTTTAAGCAAACCAAAATAAAGCGGATCAGAATTTATTAGACGTCAAAAAATATATACATACATACATAATTGGTCATTACAACCCTTTAGAGGGGATTACAATCTAGCTTCTCACACCACTTGTTGTGGGTCTTAATTTTATACAAGAGAGGCGGGACCTACAGTTTAAAGTAGATTCCTATGACAGAGTTTTTTGAGAAATTTTTCATAGCAATTTTATTTTAAGGCTCAGAGTTTTTGCCAGAAATATGATGAGAGGAAGTTGCCGAAGAAATATTTTTTTCATATTTTTGTTTTGATGTCTGACCTAGGGTTTGAATCGTGGCCTTACGTCTATTAAGTCAACACACTACCTTCTACACTAGGGCGACTTCAAGTTGCATCAAACAGTGATTATAGATCGGCTATTCTAGTCAAACGAAACAGCCTCCCGTAGTAGTCCGTGAGGACTGGGAGTCTGGGTACATGTGATCAAGAAGTTAATATGCAGGGCCGTCACAAATTTGGTTTAAATGAGTATGACATTCAATTTTTATTTGGTTATTTAGTCACCAAGGTGTGTCCGCAAGTAAAGTTAGAGTTCCATCAACAATTATTCGGAATATCCCTACAGCCGTTAACCTGTATTAGACTAAAGCAAAACTACCACTAGAGACTCATCATGTAAATAAGTATTCAGAGGCATCTGTACAAAAAGTACTAGAAACCTTGTGATCGATCGTATTTGTTTTTGACAAATAAAGTTGATCTCACGACTGATAAAGATTTATTTTTTTTTTTTTAATTTTTAATGAAATCTTTCAAAATGCCAGTGCCATATAGGAAATCAAATAAAAACGTGCCACAAATATTTTATGGCAGAGAAACAAACGATAAAATTGAAGTCATGTTTTTAACAAATTTCTAGATGAAATCGATCACACACCCGTCTTTTTTTTCAATTCGTATGGCTTTTGTTGATATTATCAATATCTTTTTAAAGTTTTTTTTCTTTTAAATTTTGAAATATTTCTCAGTTTATTTTGATAACAATTTAAGCACGTTTAAATTGCTTTAAAAAAAAAAAACAACACATTTTAATCATAATAAAAAATAAAACCAAGCCATTAATCTTAAGAAAAAGAGAAGAAAAAAAGATGCAACAAGTAAAACATCGTTTACAATACAAATAATACGAGCAATTTCAACTCCACAAAACATTTTTAATTGTTTCAAAAACATCAAAAAAATTTGTTTCAAATTTTAAAATGTTTTTTCAAAAAATTACGCAAATTGACCCTGAGTATAAGTACCATAAACAAACATATTTTTTTTTTTCTTCATGTTTTTATTGTTTAACTGACCAACTTATTTAGTTGTGGGTGTCTGTTGTCAAATATTATTTGGGTTTTCAAAAAAATTGAAAATTAAATTTTTTTTTCCGTTTTTTCACTCACAAAATTTTGAATGAAACATTTCAAGTTGACTGATGTCAGAGCGTGGGAAGAAATTTTAATGAATTTGTAACCGAAATGAATAAATTGCAATCATTTTTTTTTTTGTTAAACGCTTTCATTTATTCATTCATCATGATTGATGATGGAAAACGTAAATTGAGCCAAAAATGTTATTTTGAATGCAGCAGCATAATTTTCAAGTTCAATGAAACAGAAATAAAATTTTACACACAGTTTAATCACAACAAAAAAAAATTTTAATATTTTTTGTATGTAATAATTTACATTCTAAGAAACACAAGTGCAACAAAACATCAAAAAATATTCTGAGAACACATATAAAAACAACCACCAATCAACAGGAAGTTCTAGAACTTGCCAACTCAAGAAAAAAAAATTAAGTACAAAAGAAGACGAAAGTTTTCTAAATCAAAAATCTTCAATTTTGATCACAACATACCACAAAAAGTTGTCTGAAGAGTAGCTCTTCTATGAGGTTGAAATTCTACTTATCCCACCAATGGCTGGCAGATTAGCTAGACCATCATGAAAGGTTTTTCTTAGAAAACTTCCAATACAATTGTTTTGTTTTTCTTTTCCTCCTTACAGCAAAAAATGGCTGTCAAAAAGCATCTCTCCCACTTTCTCATCATTTCTTTGATTTCTTTCTACACTAATAGAGTTTTTCCAGCGATGCAGGTGATTAGGCTACTGCAGCAAGTTCTAGAATGATAGAGCTGCCTGCCAAAGTTCCTTGCCCGCTAAGACCATTTTACAGCTCTACAAGTAACATGCATAATCCTACCTACAGCATAGTCCATTAGTCAGTTCATTAATGTACAATCCGACTTCTATATAAACTATTATAAGGTATGTCTACTTGTACAAGAATCCAAATTCTTGTAGAATAGCATGAGATAAGGATCCAGATTCTTTTAGAATAGCATGAGATAAGGATCCACATTCTTATAGAATAGCATGAGATAAGGATCCAGATTCTTATAGAATAGCATGAGATAAGGATCTAGATTCTTATAGAATAGCATGAGATAAGGATCTAGATTCTTATAGAATAGCATGAGATAAGGATCTAGATTCTTATAGAATAGCATGAGATAAGGATCTAGATTCTTATAGAATAGCATGAGATAAGGATCTAGACTCTTATAGAATAGCATGATATAAGGATCTAGATTCTTATAGAATAGCATGAGATAAGGATCCAGATGCTTATAGAATAGCATGAGATAAGGATCCAGATGCTTATAGAATAGCATGAGATAAGGATCCAGGTGCTTATAGAACAGCATGAAATAAGGATCCAGATGCTTATAGAATAGCATGAAAGAAGGATACAGATTCTTATAGAATAGCATGAGATAAGGATCCAGATCCTTATAAAACAGCATGAGACAAGAATCGAGGATTCTTGTAGAATAGCATTAGACAAGAATCGAGGATTCTTATAGGATAGCATGAATCAAGAATCAGGGATTCTTATAGAGTAGCATAAGACAAGAATCCACTTTCTTGTAGAATAGCATGAGACAAGAATCCACGTTCTTGTAGAATAGCATGAGATAAGGATCCAGATTCTTATAGAATAGCATGAGATAAGGATCCAGATTCTTATAGAATAGCATGAGATAAGGATCCAGATTCTTATAGAATAGCATGAGATAAGGATCCAGATTCTTATAGAATAGCATGAGATAAGGATCCAGATTCTTATAAAACAGCATGAGATAAGGATCCAGATTCTTATAAAACAGCATGAGACAAGAATCGAGGATTCCTGTAGAATAGCATTAGACAAGAATCGAGGATTCTTATAGGATAGCATGAGACAAGAATCAGGGATTCTTATAGAGTAGCATGAGACAAAAATCAGGGATTCTTATAGAGTAGCATGAGACAAGAATCAGGGATTCTTATAGAGTAGCATGAGACAAGAATCCACGTTCTTGTAGAATAGCATGAGATAAGGATTCAGATTCTTATAGAATAGCATTAGACAAGAATCCAGATTCTTATAGAATAGCATGAGATAAGGATCCAGATTCTTATAGAATAGCATGAGATAAGGATCCAGATTCTAATAAAACAGCATGAGATAAGGATCCATATTCTTGTAAAACAGCATAAGATAAGGATCCAGATTCTTATAAAACAGCATGAGACAAGAATCGAGGATTCTTGTAGAATAGCATTAGACAAGAATCGAGGATTCTTATAGGAAAGCATGAGACAAGAATCAGGGATTCTTATAGAGTAGCATGAGACAAGAATCCACTTTCTTGTAGAATAGCATGAGACAAGAATCCACGTTCTTGTAGAATAGCATAAGACAAGAATCAAGGATTTTTATAGAATAACATGAGATGAGAACCTGGAGTATATAAAATCTCTAGATTTCTACTGTAAATTATACATTCTGGTCAATAATCGAAATCCAAAAGTTTAATAATTTCTACTGCCGTTAATGAGTGGATTGACTTCGAACGTTGCAAGGATATAGAGAGAATTGCCACTAAAAAATATATGTCATGATGCAAGATCACCATATCATTTATCGTACAACTTGTCGGAGAGCATACAATCACTTATAACGCCGAAGATGTGCTGTTGGATGCTAGATCATCAGGCTCTCAATGCTGAGTTTTCGAACAAAAATGCTGGGAAAGCAATGGAAAACATTTCTTACTCGGTGGTTAAGTCAACAAGCTTAATAGTCGCATGTGGAACTTGTAAAATCTTGCAGTAGTGATGGGCAAGCCATTTCAGCGAAAGAAATTCACTATTTCTAGCAAGCTGTGGTCTGATGGTGTCACTGTCCTGTTTTATTTATTTCGGAAATAACCATGAAAGAACCTCTAACGTCAGTTCAGAACGTTTGACAGTGTGACAAACTTGTTTTTGGAGATTGTGAACTGGTGGATATATGATTTCACCAGGACGGTGTTAATAATTTTGGGCTTTTATTGCATGAGAACTTTACCGAAAGAGTAATTTCTTGTTGTGGAATGTCAATTTGTCAGCAGGGTCATGTGATGGCAAGCTCCTTTACAATGAAATGAAATGATCCTTCGGAACCATAGCTTTATTAGGGTTTCGTTTAATTTTTGGACCCCGTTAATAAACCTTCGCGTGTAAGCATACATGCTTTTGTTTGTTATTTAATCACTTAATCTGATTAAAGAGTGCCTGAAGCTTATAGTAAATAGACGACCCTTCTTAGACCGGAAAGCGTGTGTTAAAAAAAGAATTCATTTTTATTTTCACTTTTACTTTTTTTCTTTGGTTTTTGTTTTTGCCTCAATCACTAACAATGTTGTAATCCGTAGAGTATTATAAAAAAAAAAAAAAAACAATAAAGAACTCGAAACACTTTGCACAACACGCTGTAGAAGATTGAAGATCGTTGAGATACAAAATGTTCACATTGTATGAATGAAGATGCTGACGATGATGATGATGTCGATGTCGATGTCGATGATGCTGTTGAATGAAGTTGAAAGAAAGTAAAAGTTATGAATGTTAACGTATATGAACCAATGCTGAAGTCATTCAGTCAGTCAGTGGGTCTATTAAAAATCACTTTGATTTTCTAATCAAAGATCGAATCGAATAGAAAAGAAACGAAAATGAAAATGAAAACGAAAACGAAAGAAAAGAAACAATGAAACGAAATCAAAAACATACTTCTTCTATAATCAAGCATCCATTTGTCTGTCGAACTGGCTGTCGGTCGGTCTGTTCAATTACTTCTAATGATTTAAGAGCCATCGGTGCCACACGTTGAAAATAAAAGTAAAATTTTTTTCTTCTTCTTTTTTTAATGAATTTTTTACGCATCTTCAGCACGGCATCCATCGGGCTATGAATTCAATTTGGCTGGTAATAACAGGTAACAACGAAATATAAGCCATGCTTTGTTAGCTGAAAAGAGAAAGAAAGCAAGACGATGGCAAGACAGAGAAGAATTGCTGTTTTAGAGAACAGTTATCAAGAGTTTTTTTGGGGAAGATATTAACGATGATCGCCATCATTATTAATGATCATTATATTCAGCTGCCCACTTTCAAAACAAAAAGTTTGTTTTGAAGAGTTTATTGACGCTTTTCTTTTCGTTGTTTTTTTTAAATCAAAAAGATTTTGTCACAGACAAACACTAACCTGTTGGTTTAAAAAACCAAAACCATGGAAAATTATTACAAAAAAAAACATCAAAAAAATGTATGAAAAATAGAAGCTTTCAAGTGAAGGCCACCTGTATAGCAGCTGCTTAAAATTACCACAACGGCATCACGATCAGTAGCAGCATCATCTTCATCTTCAAACGTAATACTTGGAATCAACAAAAAAAAAAACCAAAAAAACGAAAAAATATCCGAAAAAATTGAATTTTTTTTTCGATTTTCAAAAAAATTTCGTTTTTATTTAAACGTTAATGATCATTAGCAACCAAGTGAAAGTCTTTCTCCCTTTATTGTATATTTTTATTGTAAAGTGGTGGTGGTGGTGATTATTTTTATAATAATTTTTCAAAAAAAAAATTTTATTTTTTTTTTCTGTTTCTGTTAACAGGTTTTTAGTTTTCAAAAAAGTTTTTTTTTTTTGTAAATTCTTTAAATGAAACAAAAAACTTTTTTTTTTAATAATTTTTGCACAGAAAAAAAAAACGACAATATTTTGGTGTTTTCTTTAAACCAGTTTTTGATTTTATTTTCTTTCCCCATTAAATAGCAAAACCAGGCTTAAAGAAAGGAAAAAAAAAATAAAAAAAAAAACGGTTTTGTTTGTAAAAAGAAAACAAGAATCCAACCGACGTTGTTGTGCAGAGCTTAACTGATCGTTAATGAATAGATTACATCACCGATCAGAGAGTTATAAAACTGATAATAAAATTTTAGAAATTAATTACAAAAAAAAAATGCTTTCGGAAGTAAACAAATGCAGAGTTTCTGCTTCATTTGCAGCCTATATTTGAAATGCTTGATAATTCATTGAATAAAGTTTTCAGACTTTAAAGAGTAATCACATAAGGACGAAATACTTTAGAGAGAAATAATGGAAACATTATCAACACTTTTTGGAATATCCTCACGATGTTCATAGGACGACGAACCAATAGAATGACGATCATTAAAATGCTGATCGGTTAGTATAACCAAAGAATATGGATATAAAGAATGCGCATTATGTAAAAGTAAAATTTCTTATGGCGGGTTGTAACATTATGACCCGCTCTCACCAAAATTTGTTTAACATTCCGACCCGCACAATTGTGCAGAGAGAACTCACACGCATTCTTGTGTTATTTGATTTAGTTGTCGATCAGACTGCAACGAGAACACATGTGTAGCGGATGCGTTATAATTTTATTTCAGAATAACACTCAAAAAATATTTTATGTTAAAAATGTTCTATGTCATTAGCTGGCCGTATTTAATTTTTTTATTTTTTCTTCTAATAAAAAATGGGTTTTTTTATTTTTGTTTATCTAAAAAAACTAGGTATAATTTTTAAGCCAAAGATGGATAGCTTTATGTTCTTTTAATAAAAAAAATGGATTTTTTATTTTATCTTTATTTATCTAAAATTATTAAGATAGATAGCTTTACATATGTATGTTGATGAAATGAAAATCAAAGTATCGTATATTATTGGCAGTTTTCTATGGCTGTAAATAAATAAATTCTCTCAACTTATTTTCTCTCTCTTGCTCACTAATCACAACCAGTGTTGCCGTTTAGCTATTTTCAACCAAAATTTCCGGATTTGGTTATTTATTTTTCTTATAAAAAGAGCTTTTGTTTGTAGAAATGAATTAATTTGTAAGATAAAATTTTAGTTTGTTATTTTTTGTTTCTTTTCTTACTATGTTGTATTAATTATAATTTATATTTGAAAAAATAAAATTAAAAAACTGTGAATTTAATTTTGGTTATATTTTTTCTTATTTGGTAATTTTTTTCACAAATGTTGGTTACAATATTTTTTTCGTGGCAACACTGACCAGAATAAGTGATTTCAGAAAATTTAATAAAAAAGTGGTCAAACAACAAAAACGCACGATGAAAGCAACGCATTGTTACGCTCTTCGTTTCTCTTTCCATCCCTTCTATCTTTCCCTCCGCGTCCTGAAGTATTTTTGAAAAATATTCCAAAATATGTTGAAATGCACATTCTTTATACTTTATTTTCTTTGGTATAACTCTACACAGAACGTGAGAATCTAATCTTTTTCATTCTAGTATCGTAGCAAACATTTTGGCTGTCTCAAATCCGTCTAGTTGATCAGAGTTTTCGCTTTCCGTCTTTCAAACGTACCCTTCCGGAGAACTTCCCTCATTCTACATTTGTTTGTTCTTTTCCCTCATGACGAAAATGGCGCACGCAGAGGGTGATAGCTTATCATGCAAGCTACTTGCTCAAATGGCAGCTTGATTCTCAGATGATACTCCACTGTCTCCATCTTACTGTTTTGTCCATGGTGTCATCAACAATACTCTCACAAAACGTTCATTGAGTATATATTATTCTCCCCATACAAGGGGAGAATGCTTATTCATATCAAGTGGTAGCATCATTGTGTGTGGGGACGCTGGCAGACGCATTGTTTCCACCAGCGCCGTCATGGCGAAATTGACGTAAAACTAATGGACTAATGTTTTGTTCATAATTATGGATCGATGCAAATGATGGAAATCATCACCAATCACCCTTTACACCATCCTCCTTCACCATAATATCTCCCCTCTTTTGTCACTGTGACAAGCCTCAAAGTGCAGATCTATCAATGTAACTCTGCAGACTCTAATCTTTTCTTATGCTAGCAGCGTAGCAAACATTTTGACTTTCTTAAACCTTTCTAGCTTGATTAGAGTTTTCGTTACTCTTTATTTCTGTCTTTCAGAAATACCCTTTCAAACAATTCCTCTCATCCTACACCTGACAGTTATGTTCCCTGAAATCCTACATGATGGTGACTGTATTGTGCACACCTAGTTGGATCAGCTAACTCATAGAAGCTGTTTGCTCAAATGCTGGCTTGATTCTCATATGATACTCCACTGTCCTATTCTTTATACTACCTATCCGAGTGGAACAGATCATATCTTTTGTCGGTGATAACTTTCGTTTGTTAAATTCCTGAAAGTTCATTTCATTTTCGGTTATGTATACTTTATTCGAGTCGCTAACATCGCCGCTTCTGTCTTTGACTAATTCAGGTATTACAGTATGGTACTTATCTTAGAGGAGTAAGTAGCCTCCAAATTGCTTTGTTACACTGTCTGATTGTGAAGCGTTTTTAAAGGAGGAAATAATATCCGCGCATGCAGTGTATTGTGTTAGAATATTGAAAAGTTAGAGCAGAAGGGAAAGAGTTTTTTTTTCGTAGATTTTCGGGCAATACTGGATCTGTCACGTGACAATCGTTATGCTATTGTATTACATTATCGTAACCGAAGAATCTACGCTTTCACTATGGTCTTCACTGCTATAAGCAAGGGAAGCTGTAGGACAGGTTCTTATTGCTTCGATTATTCCAACGCACGTCTATTCATGTCTCGGTAGTCTAGGAGGTAGTGTGAAGTCACGGTTCAAATCCTAAGTCAGACATCTCCAGCAAAATATTGCTTCTCAGCAGATTTCAGGCAAAAACTCTGAGAGTAAAATAAAAAGTGCCATGAAAAGTTTCTCAAAAAATCTGTCGTTCGGAATCGACTTTAAATTATAGGTTCCGCCACTCATTTGTAAGATTAATACACCTAACATCAGTGGTAGGATCATTATACTTTCCGATAGCCAAGCGGCCATCAAGGCGCTGGATTCTAGTGTGATAAACTCCAAGACAGTATACGACTGTCGCAGATGTCTCAATGAGATGGCGAACCGATGTGATGTTTGTATCACATGGGTACCGGGACATAAGGACATTCCCGGCAACTGCAGAGCGGATGAATTGGCCAGAAGGGGCACGACCGTCGAGCTCTCTGATGAATTCTCTACATTGGGGATCCCTTTAAGTACCAGTGGGCTTATGATTAACAATGCAATCGTGGACCTTGCCAACAGTAGATGGGCAGCTTCGGATAAAGGCAGAGCGGCGCAAAAAATCTGGCCAAAGCTGGATAGAAGGCGCACGACGACTCTGCTTAAGCTCCAAAGAAGCAGGCTCAAAGCTGTTATCGGGGTTATTACGGGACATTGTATTATAGGAACACATGCGAGGCGTATTGGTCTTGGACACCTCGCGAATGATTTCTGCAGAAGCTGTGGAGATGAAGAGGAGGATGAAACTATTCTTCACCTACTTTGCACATGTCCGGCACTTGGTCGGAGGAGAAAGAAACACCTGGGTGCCTACTACATGGAGGACGTAGATGAACTGTCATGCGTGGATATTGGCAGTCTAAGTTGCTTCATCGGAAGCTCCGAGTGGTTCCTAGAATAGGGGAAAGATGAAACTGTGGTATTACAATGGGCCCTGTATGCGGCCTAAGTGTGTCCGCTCATCGGGTGGACAGCCACTTCTACCTACCTACCTACCTACCTAACATCAGTGGTATGAGAAACTAGGTCGTAATCTTGACTCAAGGGTTGTAATGATCAATTCTGTATGTATGTATGTATGTATTTATGTCTGTTGGTCTTGTCTAACTCCACTCTGGGTTTGAAATGGGGGCCATTGTCAGTCACAAATGTCATGACAATGATGGTATACATTCAATGCTGCATTAAGTCCACCGGATTTCCCTGCAAGCCTTCCGCATTAGGGCGCTCTTTATCTATTTTTGAAATGCTGTGTTTTTTATGAACATTTACTAACCTTAGATATTTGACTTACGTTCTCCGTAAGATCTCTTCATTTGGATCTGGAGTGGTTCCCCATTTTCACTTTCTTGTAAATGTTATTGCCCGTGATTTTGTTTGAGTTAATCCCACTGATGTCATCGAATGAGACCCCTTTTCCAACTTGTGTTTTACTCTTCGAACTATGTTATCTACATAGCTCGGAGAGAATTTTATGCCAATGCTGGTTTTGTTCTATGTGTGATGCTCGAATTTCTAACAAAGTGATTCAAGTATTGGGAAAAGTCAGATATTTTCGGCCAGGTTGGAATATATTTAAAGTAAATAAGAATGAGGGTATCATATCGTTAGTATAATTCGCAAAGACGCTAAGTCCACTTTTTTCCAAAATTGAGATTTTAATGCAAAACGGTAACATTATACATAATACATATTTTACAAAAAAAAAACATGTCATTATATAGTTTAAAGTTGTTGTAATTTTGTGGTTTGCAAAAAAGTCCACAAAACTACGAAAAATATTAAGATTAATATTATTAATTAATTAATAATAATAATAATAATTAACATTATTAGTTATTAATCTAATATATAAAATTCTCGTGTCACGGTGTTAGTGGTTAAACTCCTCCGAAATGGATCGATCGATTTTCATGAAATTTTGTGTGCATAACGGGTAGGTCTGAGAATCGGACAATATATATTTTTCATATCCCTGAATGTCAAGAGGGCGTGGCAAATCGTTAAAATTGAATATTTAAGTACATATTGATCGTAGACGAATGAAATTTGTTGGGTAAATTCGTAGAGTCGATATCGACAAACTCACCAAAAAATGGGCATGGCAACCCTCCCCCTTTAAGAGATACCTATAAGTCGGCTAATTCGATGGTATATAACTAAATATTTATGTACAGTATTAACATGTATGTCTGTTAGTTTTTGTTTTGGAGCGAGTACAACAACTACAACTTCGTCAGCGCTACCCATGATTCGGACCTCTTTGTATGCCTCACCTAAATAATGTACCAACTTCGATTAAATTTTGAACTAGATAGATAGATCCACACACTTATAGTAAGTTAGTTATTTTTATACAACTGTTTTATGCAGCGTATTACAATAAATATATAATGTGACCTGTTTTGGGCAATAAAAAAAATCAATTTTGTGCGGGACGAAGTTTGCCGGGTCAGCTAGTATTAATATTATTATTATTTTGTAAAAATAATTGCGTTTAAACAGTTTAAAAATTTTAAAAAAAACTGAAAAAGCTACACTGTTTTTTGTGTCTCCTGTAAAATTTGAAAAAAGGGACTTAACACATTTGCGAATGAGACTAACGATATATGTATACACCTATCCCCCGATTTACACGGTACTTGTTTTACACGTTTTCGCTTTTACACGGTTTTCCAAATAAGTTTTTTTTTTTTGTTTTTATCGCACTCTACTAAATGCAACTGTGTTTGAACACGTGCGCTGTGTACACATCTCACGGGGAATCCCGAGCTTATGTGCTGACTTGCTGCACATGCACACTGTGTCTGTATTTCTTCGCAGTTTACAAAGATCTTACAAAAAATTCGAAGCAATTGTTAATAACCGATTTTATTACCACCTCTCAGAATGTAAATATTTCTGCTTTAAACATCGAATCGGCACAAATAACTTCGAGTGATTAAAGTGAATTCCAACCTTCGATTCCGAAAAAAAGAATGAGAGTAATTTCTGATAGTGATGAAGGATAATAAAACACCTTTGGTTTTATTTTTTGTTCTTCTGTTTAATGTATTGTAATTAAATAAAAAAAAAACAGTGTTTCCGTAATATATTACATATTTTAACCTGTCAATGCATTTTATTTTTATTTCTGTGTACACCTAAAAATATTGAAATAAATCACAACTGTTAAATAGCAAAATTATGCATTTTCTGCAAGCTTTTCGATTTACACGGTTTTGACTTGAAAATGTTTAATTTTCGATTTACACGTTTTTCTCAGGAACGTATCTACCGTGTAAGTCGGGGGATAGGTGTATTGGATTACTTTATTTTTTTTTAATTTTTTATCGCTTTGATTAATAAACTCACGTTTTTAAAGATTATTATTTTTTTGATTTGAGATTTTTCCTCAAATTACAAACCAATTTAACTCATGGCTTGTTGAAGATGATCAATCAATCAATCAAGACGTCTGTAATTATTTCAACATATTGGCTTATTTGTTTGTTTTTTTTTATGATAATGGAGTCTCATCATTATTATTAGTGCTGCTGCTGGCATGATGATAATCGCTTAAATGCATTCATACGAGTATACTAACCAACCTTAGAAAATGCTTACGATTGACCTAACATAGCCCGGTCAACTCAAATTGACGGACCAATTAACACTAATTTTTTGGGTTTTTTGTTGTAATATTTCATAACATAATTTTGCTTTTATTTTTTATTGTTGTTTTCTTAAATATGTTAGTTTTTTTTTTATTTATACTTGGGGGGGGGGGGTAATATTTAAGGTTTTTTGGTTTGGTTTTTGACTTTCATATCTTGGGGGGGAGGTTATTAAAGGGAATATTTAATATAAATATTGTTGTATTCATAATTAACTGTTTATGGAATTGTTTTTTAATGTTTTTTTTATTTATTGTGTTTTTTTTTAATTGATATTATTTAATAAAAATTGTCTTTCCTTTAATAACAATTTTTGTTTTTCTTTTTCATTTTCTTTTACAGTAAAAACGATTTTTAAACTACAAATGGAGAGTTTTCTTTTTTACTAACTTGGTTTAGTTGGGATTTTTTAAATATTTTTTGTTGTTGTTGTTTTGTTGTTTTCTTTGCAATATAAATCCATATTAATAGACAAATATAACTAATTTAACTACCACTCGTAATTGTTGTGTTACATATTAATTTTTAGTTGTTTAATTTAAGTTTCTTTAGTTTAAGTTTTCTTAACCTATTTTAAATACAGAGAGAAAAATTATATTACCGAAGACTGTCTGTCTGACTGTCTGTCTGTTTGCGAGTGTCTGTGTGTCTTGTTTTATTATTACATTTTATTACATTACTTTGGTAACCTACATTGTACAATAAAAATTTTCTGTTTTCAAAAATGGTTATAATCAGTTGTTACAATTATAAGATTATTTAATTAAATTTTTTTTTATTGTTTTCTTATTTTCTTTATATATTTTTTATTTTATTTTTTTTTTTATTTTTTTAATTTTTTTAATTTTTTTTTTTTTTTAATTGTTTTCTTATTTTCTTTAAAAAGCCTTAATAATGATGGTGGTATACACTGTTAAATTGATGATATTTTATTTATTTATTTTTTCCATAAATTTTATTATTAAATGATATTTTTTTTCTTCTCTATTTTTCTATATTTTATTGTATTTCTAATTAATTAATTACACTCTTATAGCGTTTTCGTTTCTGATAAAAAGTGTTGCCCAGTTAGACGGCAACAATATTAAAATTTTACAATTACCCTCCAAATGTGTAACATTTTTTTTGTCAGAAACAAACACAATTATGCAACCCTGTACTTAACAGCTGTTTTTTTAGAAATATGCAAACATTTCTAATTCGGGACTTTTTGGTTTTGTAAAATGTATAAGCAAATTGGCAAATAATTTCAAACTATAAAGAATGGAAAGTGATACAAACGAATCTCCAACTACATCAAAGAGGATACTAGTTACAATGTAAGATCTAAAAGAAATTGTTTAATAGACAAAAAATATTTGTTTTCTTTGAAATAAAAATAGTCTTCTTCTTGTAAAATCAAAGAAAAACATATACAAAAACCAGCTGTTTACTGTGGGTAATTTCTCACCCTATGATTTGATAAAGGGTGAATAATGTTACACTTTTTATGGGTAACATTTTCAGAAAAAAACACAATACTTACATTCAGGGCTGCCTTTTTTTAGAAACGAACACAAAAGGGTAATTTAAGGGCAAAACGTAACAAAAATGCAACATTTTTAACCAGAAACGAAAACGCTATTAAATAATAAAAAAAAAAAGTTTTTAATTCATTCTTTTCATTTCTTATACAAATACAATCAATATTAAATATTTGTACTGATTTTGTCAGTTTTTTTTCGTTATAAAATACGTTACACTGTGCCTATCAGCCGCATATGAAAACCGTTTATATTTTTGTTTTGGCGACAAATTTAAAATCTCTTAAACGATAATTTCTAATTTTTTTTTATTACAAATTTATTAATATTTTCAACATTTACTTACTTAAAGCCTAGGGTAGATTAAATAAAATAATTTAACGTCGTCAGCATACATCAGAATATTACAATCAGAAATAGCACAAGGAAGATCATTAAGAAACAGTAAAAACAGTTAAGGACCCAAATGGCTACCCTGCGGAACACCAGAAGTAACATATACAGTCTTAGACAATACATTCCTAAATAATACCCTCTGAGTCCTAAGGCAGAGGTAGGAGTCAAGCCAACGATGAATAATATGAAAGTTTAAGAAGCAAAATTCTATGATCAACCCTATCAAAAGCTTTACTGAAATCAGTATAAATTACATCAGTCCGAGCTCTGGCAAGAAAACCCCTGAAAAGATGTGTAGTAAATTCAAGAAGATTAGTGACAGTCGACCTACCTTTCAAAAAACCATGCTGGAAAGGGGATATTAAAGATCTCGTATTAAAAAAGAGATAATCCGTCACCAATTTCTCCATCAACTTGGGAATAGCACTGAGTTTGGCAATACCCCTGTAACTGGAAATACTGGATCTATTACCCGACTTATGCAAAGGAATTATAAACGAACTCTTCCAAATAGATGGAAAATGACCAGCCCTCAGAAGCCTATTGAAAATAAAGGTCAAAGGACTACTCAAGGCAACAGCGCACTGTCTTAAAATACAGGCCGGTACCCTGTCAGGGCCCGGCATGTATGTAAGTTTCAGTCCTGACAAAGACTCAAGAACAGACTCCTCATCAAATGAATATATATTAGAAATAGAGACACTTCCCACTGAATAAGGATACGAAAAGCTGCTACTCAGATCAGGGCCCGAGTCCAACTGTCTATAAGTAGACTGAAAAAAGTCAGCAAACATATTCGAAATATCAAGGTAACTAGAGTATGATACGCCCTCATAAAACATCTCAGTGGGAAACAAAAATGATTTACGTTTAGCTCGAACGAAGTCGTAAAACGACTTAGGATCGCTAGCGAAGTTCGACCTGACTCTAATCATATATTCCTCATAACAGTAATGATTCATCCTACGATAATCCGCATGCGCCCTAGCGTAAAGAGCATAATCAAGGTTGGAATGTTGCCGTATCACTGTATAAGCAATGCCAGGTCATTGTGAAAAAATCTCTTAGAAAAACAAAGGAAGAAAATAGCAACAGAAATTAAAGTCAAATGTTATCGGAATGTCATATGCAGAGAGAAAATAAAGAAAAAAAAAGAAGAAAAGAAAACGAAAGTAAAGTTAAGAGAAATGGCCCTTAACCATCATACCACAAGGTGACATAATGTACTTGATATACATAAATACCATGCTATAGATATATCTTCCTAGCCCTTTAATCCCATTTATGAACGCTATTGGAGCCTCAAGCCAACAGAGCTTCAAATCTACCAGTTCATCAATTAATTGATTGTCTGGCCATTTCTGTCCATATATGTATGTAAATCTGCTGAACCTTTATTTAATGTACCCATGTTTTATTGAGACTTCTATAATCGCACACATCTGCCTGCTACTTATGCTTAGTATCCTTAGTCTTGAGATTTGGCCATAAGGCTCTTCCGACACTACAGTCCGATCTACAGCTCCATACGCTGTTGGTAAGTGAAACGAACCTTTCCTCAATAATTCCCAAGAAAAAGTCTATTGTTGGTTTCACCCAAGAATGATAAACTAAAGATTACGCCTTGCGCATGTTTTCCCGTTAGATGACGTAGTTGCGCTATTTTAAAGGTTTCCAAGTCTTTTTCATATGTAAAAATTAACATTTCTTCTGAAAAATGTTTGCACTACGTGAAAGTAGTTGACAGCCCTGCAATATAACTCACATTATCATTAGCCAATAGGAACAAAGTTGCGTGACGTCATTGATTCAACATGCGCAGAAAGTTTTAATTTTGTGTGCGTGATGGCGCAATCTTTAGTTTATCATTCTTGGTTTCACCCATCTGTCTCTCCCTCAGCTAATCCTGATCTTGAAGTTTAACTGCAAATGCGTTGGCAGTATCGTCGCAATGACCTGGGAGCGACTTAATTTGGTGGAGATAGCTCCTTATCTTCAAAAGGATTAGAAGGCCAGAAAGATCGGCCAGTATTTAGTTCTTTGAGGCAATGCGCAGTTCCCTAATATCAACTATAATCGAAAGCGCAGTAAGCCTATAGTCCACTGGAGTGGCTCTTACACTTTGCTTGAAATGAAATCAGAATAAAACGATTACCAAATTCGAAACTAGAATCTAAACAGATCTCTTCAAAATTTATAGATCCGATGTTTTTCAGATCAGTATAGATCCTCCAATTTTTCTGCTTGAATTTTCAGAACATTACTTCGGCAACATAAGAATTAAGGCAACCGATATAAAGGTAAACACAAGTGTCTTGAACATGAATTTTGGTTTCGGATCCTACACTCCTCAGTTAAGGCTTTATTTTTACTTATAACGGCAGTGATCAGGCGTAGATCTTGTCTAGTATGGAAGCATGATCATTACTGTTCTTCCTTTTCGATCGCATATTACCACCTCTTACTGAACACTTTCCACCTATTTGCTCTTATAGCGGTAGTGATCAGGCGCAGATCTTGTCTAGTATGGAAGCATGATCATTACTGTTCTTCCCTTTCGATCGCATATTACCACCTCTTACTGAACACTTTCCACCTATTTTCTCCAATGGTGTTTATGTGGCTATTCTTAGGAAATGGGCAGAGGAATAGACCCGAGCAAGATCGGCTTATACGATCACTTTCTGTACTAGATGGCGCCAATTATAGTTTCAATTAAAAGAAACATCCTTGTCCTTTACTTACAAAGGGCGAATTGAAATTAAGAGGTCTTTTATCGTGTCCGAATATGACATCAAGCGCTCTTGTCTACTCATAGACCACACTAGGGGTTGTGTATCCCAACTGGTGGTTGCACTAAATCCTTAAAAATCACGTCCCTATATATATGACTTCGGTTTGATAAGCTACATATGTTGTAGCAGCGATGATGTGAAAGAAGAGGAGACAGTCATCACATTCTTTCTGTGTTTGTCTCCATAAGTTTGTTTTAATTTTTAACCGCACAGTGTTACTATTCCTACACAAATTCCTTTATCGATTTATTTTCAATTCTTTTTTTTTTTTCTTAATTTTTAATTTGTTTTTATAAAAAAGAAAAAAAAAAAGACTATTGAATATATTTTGAAAAAATTTCTAAACTAACTAAATATACACAGACATACATATTTAATTGTAATAAAAAAATCTTAAATTCTTAATTTCAATTTAAACTTATTTAACCTATGACCCCTACATACAAATACATATCTATAGACTGTCTTACGATACTACAATATTTAACTACAAATTTGTTTGGCCCTCTATAATTTGTTCAATTTGTTTTTACAACTAAATTTCTATAATTTATACACGAAACTATTTTAAATTCCATTTAAATTTTTTTTTAATTTATTTGTTAATTAAAAACACTTAATTCTGTAAATAATTTATTGAATTAAATCTCTTGTATAGATTTTTAATTTTTGTGGCAAGACTGCATTAATTAATTAAGAATTAATTACAAAAAACCATTTAATTTACTTAATTTTAATTTATCTTACTACTACTGCTACTAATACTACTACATACATACAGTGAGTGAATGATATTTAAACTTTGTTTCTTAAAACAAAGAAATATTTTTTACAGTGTTCTCTTTTAATTATTAAAAATGACCCCATAAAGTATGCTTTAATAATCGTTATTTAACTTTTACAGTAAATACGCACAATAAATTGTTGTTGTTGTTATTATTCATTTACAAATACAGTGGAGAGTTAATACGTATTCAAACATTCAGTGGACTTTAAGTAGAATGTAAGGGAAAAATTCATTTATGCCGTAAACTATGCTTTGATTTAATGAAGTTTCAGTGAAATTAACAAGAAAAATTTGTAGAAAATGTGGAAGGTATTCCTTAACTTTTTTTTTTTTTTTTTTGGTGAAACCAGCACTCAGGGGATGGCCCCTACTTATGCAGTGCATTGTGCAGGTTTTTAGGAAAATGGGTTATAGGAAGGTGGAAGAGAGGGAGTATGTTTGTGGACATCTCAAGATGCGAACGGCAAGGAAACGAGTTGCTGCTAGGTGACTATAAAATGCCCAGTGCTATACCTTCACCATTAGACAGTCTACAGCAATCGTCCCCAAGAAGCCCGCACCCTTCAGTCCTAGCTTCTCACACTACTCATGTTGTGTGTGTTAATTTTTTATACATAAGTGGCGGGACCTACAGTTTAAAGTCGACTCCGAACGACAAATTTTATTGAGAAGCTTTTCATGGCAATTTTAGGAAGTCGCCGAAGAAATATTTTCGTTTTGATGTCTGACCTGGGATTCGAACTCGGGCCTTCAGCCTGATAAGCCAACACACTACCTACTAGACCACGGCGACTTCATATTGTAAAGATTTTTAAAACTTTTATTAACAAAATTTATTCTTTCGGAATGCAAATGATTAGTGAATCTTTTAAAATAAGAGTATAACCTCGGTCCGCCTCTTGCTGTCCTATTTATTTCAATTAAAACTGTTATTCGATACCGTTCATGGAGCACCTAACCTCGATATTGAAAAAGGCTTGTTGGTTGATGGATTTTGGGTGATGGATTTTCTCTAAGAATCAACTGAAGTATGTGGACAGCCGGATTGTGACAGGCCTGTCACGAACTTTATGAATGCCAGGGAACTTACGGGTCGTTCGAAAGTCGGTGTTATATGGGTTCGAAAAGCTTGAGATATCGTGGTAAATGGCATTGCTTATGAACTAAGTAGGGCTAGTTCAGATATCCCAATTTCCGACATCTTACGGGACATAAGTGTTTCAATTGCCCCGGTCAAACTGAGTAGACTCCGACCATTGGACAGAAACCGACTATTGGCAGCGTGAGCATAGGTATTACTAAGCTCTGTTGATCTGTTTTAGGTAAGAAAAGGACTGATTTCTTGTTCGCAAGACCATCGATCATTCTCTTTCGCGATTCTCACAGATATGAGGAGATGACGGTTCTTGCCTTCTCATTCTCCTCGGTCTCTCTATCTTCCAATCAGTAAATTCCTCAAAAAAATCTCTGGACCAGTAAAACAATAAAATCTGCTGCAGCGCACTTCCCTCATAAGAAAACTTATTGCCAGTGATAGCGACAATTAAAATAGTGCTGCCATTCGAAAGAAATATTTGACAACAAACGATACAAAAGTACTGCTTGAATGAATTTCACATTAGCAGCGAAAGCTGTTTACATGCTTGTCAGATGACTGACAATGCAGATGTTATGAAACCTAGCAGCCTGAGAAGAGTTTTAGTGTGAATGTTTTTACTGACAACGTTATCTGGTTATAAGCAGTTGTGAGCATATTTCGCTATATATCAGCACATCTAGTTTCGCTTTGGATAGGATAGTAGACGGCAATGACAGCTTTGTTAAACGAAAGGATAATTGAGCACACATAGCGATTCTTTCTCATACTATTTAAGCAATACAGGAAAATTGGTCAGTAAAGGATATTTCTATCGTTGCTTAGTAGACAGCCTAATAGAGGTAAGAAGCATACCTACATGCCTAAAGTCCCTGCGCTAGCAAGTTCTTCAGCTACACAATTACTCTGTACATCGCATTGACCTCTATTAGACTGCCTCCAAACTGCTGCGTGAGTTCATTAAGAGAGTTTCGACATATGCTTACGAGTTTATAGTACACGAAAGAGACATCTGATTGGCTTCTGCATCTCACAGAGGATAGTAACGCTAGTAATTGGAGATCCCTTAATCAGCATCAGTTCCGCAACATAATTTATAGCCACTATATTTGATTTGAAATGCGCTACAGTAAAAGTAGTCAGGGAGAGATATCAGAGTTCATTAAGAGAATCTCTACATATGCTGACGTGTTTATAACATCCGAAACAGATGTCTAATTCGCTTCTGGCTGTCAGAA
The DNA here is from genome assembly GCA_927399465.1 of Sarcophaga caerulescens. Classification (NCBI taxonomy): domain Eukaryota; kingdom Metazoa; phylum Arthropoda; class Insecta; order Diptera; family Sarcophagidae; genus Sarcophaga; species Sarcophaga caerulescens. The sequence goes on from OV656866.1 coordinate 104,940,737, forward strand.
GGGTTTCTATCCTTTAGTGATTGGAGCTCTTTTAATCAGTATCAGTTCCGCAACATGATTTATGGCCACTACCTTTGATTTGAAATGCACTACAGTTCGAAAAAATGTAAGTTTATAACCATTAATCTAAACTTTCATAGACCTTGTCAGACAGGTTAGGCTTCTCTGCTTGAAGTTCTTGTGTGAAATAACCTATAAAGACTAGGTTCAAACGAAATATAACCTATTTCACTCAGAGTCTAAAGGTTCTCACCAATGTAGTGAGTATCAAGCGGTGTTCTGAACCAGGGCCTAGACATTCTCATCAATGTGGTGAGCATCAATCGGTGTTCTGAATCCGAGTCTAATGTTTTCTTTTAACAATTTAAGTACGTTTTCCTTTCCAGAAAGACTACAATTTTTTTTAATAAATTTTTTCTTAAAAACAGGAGGGAATCATGATCAAAATTTTTTTCATTTCATTACAAAGATGAATACTTATATAAAATAATTTTAAAAAATTTTATATACAAACATAACATTTGGAATTTGTTTTCAAATAAGTCCACAAATATTATAAAATATTTTTTTTTTGATAATTTTTAATGATTAACTTTATTTGTTTTTCAGTAAGTTTTTATATTGAAATTATTATTCTCTATTGTTGTATTGTAGTTTTTGCATTTAAATAATACAATTAATTGTTTTTCATTTCATACTTATTATATTAAATATTAATTGTTTGTATATATTATTTTATTGTATTGAATTGTATTGTATTGTATAGTAGATAAAGAGTAATATTTTTAAATGTATGTATGTATGTATATCGTTAATTAATAATTAATTATGAAATTAAAATTTAAAAATAAAATTTAAAAAAAATAGTTTTTATTGAAAATAAAAATTAAAATTCGAACACTTTCTTTTCTTATTATTTTTAATGCTTAAATTTAAGACTTATTTTATAATTAATTGAATTGAGTGTTTTGGAACAGAAGAAAACACACATTTTCTAAGTTTTCTATAATTAAAAAGTAATATTTTTTTTTAATAAAAAAATATTTTAACTAATAGGCAAACAATATTTTAGAAAATTTATTGATTTTATGGATTTAAAAAGAACGAAAAAAAATTTCATACAATTTATTATATAAGGGGAACAGTCCTTGATTTAATTTAATTTAACATTAAATGTGATACATTTTTTAATGATATTGTATTTTGTTTTAATATTAATAGTTTTATAACTGTATATAGTATAATTATTTTTTATTTTTTTTATTATTTAAATATGATATAGTTTTGCTTTAAAAGGAATAAAATATAAGAAAAAAAAATTAAAAAAAAAATTCTTTTATATTTTAAATAGTCATACATTATTAGTAATTGGCAATGAAATTAAATATATTTTTTTATTTTTTTTTTTGTAAATTTTTTTAAAATATTTTCTTTTATTTTAAAACATTTACTCAAACTAAGTTTTCTTTAATTTTATATATTTTATTTATTTTGTTTTCTTATAAACATTATAGACATTTATGCTACACTTTTTGTTTTTTATTTTTTATCAATTATTTTATATAATTCTATATAATAAGAGCAAAAGAGAAAAATTGTTTTAAAATCACTTGAATTCACCACAGTTTTTTGGTTTATTTTTAATTCTATTATTGAATATAATACGTTTGATATATAGGGTGGGGATATAGTTACGTTTTATGTATGATTTAAGATTACATTTATATTTGAAATATTTTGAGAAAAAAAAACATAATTTCTTTTTAATCAAAAAAAAAAAATATTAAAAAATTTTTTCAATGTGTTGAAAAGTATTAGAAATTCACCATGATCTAAATTTGTAAAATAAATTAATTTATATTAATTGGCTCTGAATAGTTTAAGAAAAATTGTTCAAAAATTTTTTTTAACTTAGTGGTGAATTTTTCTAGGCGTTCACCACCTTTAACACCTTTTATAAAAATTAGTTTTTTGTTATTGCAAAAAAAAGTACGCAAAAAAAACGCTTAAAAATTCTTTTTATCCTTTTTAGTGGTGAATTTTTCTTGGAATTCGCCATATTTTAAGAAAAAAGATTTAAAAACATTCTAATTCTTAGTGGTGAATTTCTTTAGGAATTTACCACAATCAATAACTTTTAAAAAGTTATTGTTTTACGCTATTACGTAAAAAACGCCTGAAAAATGTTTATTATTTTTTAGTAGTGAATTTTCTATGAATTCACCATGACGTAAATTTGCAACAAAAAAATATTAAAAGACCAATTTAGTAATATGCTTCAATTGTTTGAAGAAAATATTTTTATTAAAAATATTTTATTAAAAATATTTTTATAAAAAATTTAAGAAACAAATTGTCCTCTTAGTGGTGAAATATTTTGGAAATTCACCTTAATCTAAATAATGAAAAAAAAACTGGTATTTTCCTTAAGTAAGTGCAGTTCAAGTATAAATTTACGTAAAAATATTTAAAAAGAATTTTTTTAAGTGGTGAAATTTTCCAGACATTCACCATAACCTTAAATCTCGCCAGGATTTCATTAATATTTTAAGTTTAGTAACAAAAACCGTTTAATTTTCCAAAGTTGAATATCTTTTCAAATTTCTTTCTATTGAATTTTAATAAGTTTTGTAAAATATTGGCTTTTTAGTTTACTTTATAAAAAAGGACAGCTAAAAATTGTAGTGTGGTGAAATTCTTTAGAAAATTACTATTTATGAAATTTGGGCAAACCAATGCATTATAAAAGACAAAATATTTCAACATTTTATAAAATGTATACAAAAAATAAAAGTGGTGAGTTTCTTTAAGTGGGGTGAATTTCTCAAAATTAATAATTTATATAAAATTTTAAAAATAAAACATGAAAAGTAAAATATTTTCCAATCAAATCATAGTGAATTTCTATACCATTGATAATGTATAGTATATATGTATTGAGCAATTATTTGTTTTAGAAAACTGTGGTGAATTTTAAATTTTCATTAATTTTAATTCCTATTAATTATACCAATAATCTATTTTATTTTATATATATAGTATAGTATAATATGTATGTATGTGCCTATCTGTTTGGCTGACCTAACTTTCTATATGTATATATGTATGTATGTATTCATGTATGTGTGTGTATATAGATTGATCACTTGCTTAACAACTAATTGGTAGTTTTTTTCCTTTCTTTCATTTGCTGTTTTAAATCACCTTAAGGACTAAATTTTAGTTTTTTGTTTTGTTTTTATTTTTAATTATTAAGTTTCTAAACTAAATTTAGAAAAAAAGAAGAAACACAGCTTTTTTTATTATTATTTCATCTGAAACTTTTCGTTATGCTTGTATGCCTTTAACACACACAGACTCTTTTCTTTATAGGGCGGGCGATACCAACATTGGCCCCCTCCTTTACTATATAAATCATGCTTTCATTTTGCCTTCATTATTATGTTTCATTTATGGTTGTGTCGTGTTCTGCTACTGTTGTTGTTGTTGTCGACGACGACGAACCCAATTGCTTCCACTTCTAGCTCCAAAAATCCACCATATTGACTAGTTTGCATTTTTTGAGCTCTAGTTTTGTGGGACGGGCACGAAGTCAAGCACGCCCAAATATGGCCGACACATCGCCCGTCGATTGTGAGTGTGACATGTTAATGTTGTTATTCGAAGCCGTGGTATGGCCATGAGTCGAGGTGAGTTGTGAGACATGATGGTTGTTGCCATTGCTATGATGGCTATGGCCCAAGGTGGCAATGCCGCCATACTTAGCCGAAGCTGTAGAGCCTAATGTGCCGCCGGTTATAAGATGTTTACGCGAGGCCGACTGAGTCATTTGTGAATTGCTGTGGCCGCTGCCAACCAAAGTGCCATTGGAACCACCGGCAGTGCCATACAAACGGTGTAGGGAATATTGTTGAACAGATTCGAGATCAGATACTGAGGAGGTTATTTTCGAGCGTACAGCCATTTTTTGCATGCTATTATACTTATCGCCAGCACTCAGCTTGATATCGGGCAAATGCCCGGACGATTGAGCATGTGAGGTTTGATGCAAAGACGACGAGCCATGATGATGGCTGCTGCTGCCCACTAGGCCGCCGCCATTGCCGTTAGTTATGGAGGACGAGGACATATGATTGTGATTATTATTGGAGCGTGTAGACTTGTTAGTGGTAGTGGTTATGGCAGCATTGCTAACTGTCGTTGTGCTTGTTATGGAGGCCACTACAGGGCCTCCACCATTATTGGCCGAAGGCGAGATATCGGCAAAACTGTAACACGATGATTTTTGCGAGGATGAGTTATTATTGAGGCCACCGGTCGATGAGGATGTCGACATGCGGCATGATCTGTGACGCGAGGAGGAAGACGGCTGTAGGAATTCATGATGTGCAGCCTCATCAGGGGTCATGCGTTCCGCTGGATCCCATTCGAGACAGCGTTGTAAAAAGTTGATGAAATAACGATCATGACAGATGAGTACCTGGGAGAGATTTTTGCTACCCGGTGCCCGCTTACGGCCCTTCGAATTGACTATACAACGCGGTGCACCACGTGAATCGAAGAATAAGCGACGCCTTGTCGCAGTGGCAATGAGATCTTTTGGTGGCAGTCCTAAAATTTCCATTATGCAGGCCAGTTGTTCAACTTCATTTTCGCCGGGGAACAAAGGAAAACCGGTGTATAGTTCAGCTAAAATACAACCTAGAAGAGAGAGAGAGGAAATGAATTCAAATGTTAGAAGAGGTGAGTTTAAAAAGAGGTGAGTAGTTATGAATTATATTCACCATGAGGTGAGAAATATTCATTGAACAAATAAAAAATAATTTCTGTGTTATTTAAAGCAAGTTTTTGTACAATTTTTCCTAATGTTTGAATAATTGCTTTGAATTTCTTATGATTTGAATAGCAGCAATCCTATTGCCGTCAAACGTTATGCAAAATTTATGAAAAAATTCAATGGAAAAATAATTTTTTAGATTTTATTTCCAAGTTTCCTTTTCAAAACAGTTCAGTTTGCCAGTTTTTTTTTTTTAGCATCATTTTAATGGCAAATGATTCTTTGACGTGTTAGAATATGAAATGGAAAATTTCCTTCAACTGTTCTTAATATTTCCGTTTAGGGGGGCCATTAGGAAATAAAAATTCTAGAAATTTACATACGATTTCCATCACGATTTTTCCGTTTACAAATGGTTTGTTAAACTTGCTTTTCAATGCAAATTTTTTCCATTTTTTTCTTCACAAATTTATTCAAATTTTTTGCCCAAAAAAATTGGAAAAAAAAAATTCGTTTCACAAATTCATCTTAAAGACACGCATTTCGGCCATTAGTTGAAAGCGTTTTTTTTTTTTTTGCAGCCTTAAGATATTTTTGGCAAAACAGAAATAATGGAATGGTCACTCTAACATCATTAATATTTGAATACAAAGCATCAACGTTAAGCCATAAATGAAGGTTTAAAAATTAATTTTTATGACTTAACAAAGCGACACTTTCCCCCTCGCTAGCTGAGCCAGAACACACAAAGACTGCCTCATTGAATACGCTGTCAATAAAGCCTAGTTGTGTGTATATAACTTTGAGTGTCTTACCACATTGTTACCATAAATAATAATCATATCCTGACCCAGTTTATCTAACGCTTTGTGTTTCTAAATTTGTTTCAATTTCGTTTTAATGACTTTCACAACCCCAATCCAGAAACACAATTTGCTTTGGCACCTTCACTACTCTTCGTTTGTTTTTGTTTCTAATCTATACACACGCACTTCCACACACTCACTACACAGGATACTTAATCCTTTTAACCATAAAGGAATTTCCAATTAGGTTTTGTTGTTTGAAGACAAGAGTTTTATCCAACCCCCGACCCTCTGATACATAAACTTCCATGGTAATATTGTATTAAATAATCGTATTGGATTTCATTGTTTGATTTTTAGGAGCAGCCATAAAGGAAAAACAGTCTTAAAGTAGGCAATTTATGTTGGAATTTTTGCTTTCTAACTGTAATGCAGAGACAGTTAATTAACGGTCTATAATAACTGGTGGTGTAATGGCAGTGGTTAATAACACGTTATGATATAGAAAAAATTACAGAACATAAGAAAACTAATAATTTTTCTTAAAATAAACCTGTAAGGCTGTTGGAATAAGACGTGGAATGCTATTTATGGTATGTTTGGTGAAATGGCAACTTCGAGATCTACACAGAGCGCCATAAGTGAGTCAACACCCACTATAATTTTAAATTTTCTATTATAAAAAATATACTTTTAGCACAACAATAATTTTTGCGCTTTTTTTTTTTTGTAATAACATTTTATAAGTAATAAATAAAAGTTTTTAATTTATGGAAATTTATTCGACTATTCTCTTTTACTTTTCTCGCTATCCTAAGAAAATGAATTATTTCAGCGGTGTTTACTCACTTTTGACGCTCACTGTACGTTACACCCCTAAGGATGTAAAATATTGTTACGTTTTTACCTTTTAAAAACGTTTAAAAGGTTTATTTGATTGCAAATAAAATAAAAATAAATTTGTGTTTAGTTTTAGTTAAATTCTTTATTGGTCGCACAATTCTCAGTGCCACTGTTCACAACTTGATGTAAACAACAACAACAATTGCTTTGTTTGTTATTCTTCTTTACACTCTTTTGCATAAACAATAACAATTGTCCGACAGATCTTTATAACGGAGATCTTCAAACCACGATTATTCTCTTCAAACACCGCGCGTCTTCACACATGACTGACTGAACTTTTTCTGACTTCGTTGCCTGCTTTGTCTTGCCTTTGATATGTTTGATATTTTTTTTTTATTTTATGAAACCAGCACTCAGGGGATGGCCTCTACTCATGCAGTGCATTGTGCAAGTTTTTTAGGAAAGTTGGTAAGGGGGAAGATGCGAACGGCAAGGAAACGAGTTGCTGCTAGGTGACTATAAAATAGCCCGTGCTATACCTTCACCATTAGACAGTCTACAGGCAATCGTCCCCAAGAAGCCCGCAGTTTCTCCACCATTTATGTTGTGTGTGTTAATTTTATACATAAGTGGCGGGACCTACAGTTTAAAGTCGACTCCGAACGACGGATTTTTTGAGAAACTGAGAAGAAATCGCCGAAAAAATACTTTTTGTATTTTTTATTTGTTTTTTATTTTTTGTTGTCTGGCCTGGGACTCGAACCCTGGCTTTTACGTCTAATAAGCCAGCACACTACCTACTAGACCACGGCGATTGTTGCCTACGTAAACAGTCTGATGAATGATCTTGAAGTCGAATGTTCGTGGTTTCGCCTTCTCGAGATGGTTGTTGCATTTTTGTTTACTTGTTTATCGCTTTTGTTTTTGTAGCTTTTGTTTATAATTTTAATGTTAAACGATGTAAAAGCAAAACACCATTTCCATTTTCGTAACAGTATTGACAAACGATGAATTGAATGAGTGAAGTATGCGGCCAGACAGACGCTCTCCTCTTCCCCTCTACCGATCTACGCAGACAGAAAATATTGTCGACTTCTCCTGTTTATGGCATATATTTTCAGATTTTAGACCTTATTAAAGAGAAATTGCTTAAATCATCCAAAATGAAATCCCTTAAGAAATTCTTAAAAAAACAAAAAAAAATTGCTGCATTGTCCTTGACCTTTATGCTTAAAAATATAAGCAGAGAGAAAGAGGGGGGGAAAGGAAAGGAAACTCGTTTTCATTATCAAACCTATAATTGTGAGACGTTTTTATGTAAAAATCTAGAAATTTTTATATAATGGCCATCGCTATTGCCATTGTTTTTTGCTATTGCCATTGCTATTGCAACTAACCATCGACAAATTCCCCCTATAGGCCCCTATTCAATTTTTCTTCATTTCTAACAGCAGCATCGTCATCACCATCACCATTACCATCGTCATCATCAGCATGATTGGTGCAATCATTAATGGTGATGGTAGTGGTGATGGTGCATTTGCAGAAATAAATCCTTGACTAGAAGCCAATTATTTGAGAAAACAAAACGAGACCCACAATGTAATGTATATTGTATTGTGTTGCAAATTATAACATGTTGTACAGTGTTGCATGCCACAACATGAATACATTTGCACTCAAAACAAATGTAAAAATAAAAATATTGAAATAGAAAAAGAAAAAACACACACATACAGACACAATAATTTGCTGTGTTATACAAACAAATTACAATGGCAGCAAAAAATCTATAAAACCGGCCAATAACGGTAAATGTTGTACAATAATAATTTAATTACATTTTGTAATTTAATGTTCATGTTGAAGGACTTAATAATAGAGGGAGTGTTGGCGTTGTACACTGCAACGTATGAGTAATAACAATTTGCAATGAAAACAATCATACGTCAGTGGCAGTGCCGCAATTATAACGACAATTATTTTAGTTGTATATACAATACAATAGATGCTCTCAAGGGGTTTAAAAGAGAAATTGAAATTAGGTTCCCTAACTCTTTTTGAGCATGGCCTAAAACCGGGTTTTACATTTTTAAAACCGATTTTTTTTATTAAAAAAAAAATCAAGACAGTTCTTAGAAAAGATGTGAAAACGCTTTTAGCAATATAACAAAGCGATTCATAAATCCGATTCAAAAACTCGGTTTTATAATCGAGTTTAGAACCGGTTTTTATATCTATAAAAAATTAGAAAATTCTTAGAAAAAATTAAAAAAATTAAAAACAAGCTTTTGAAAAGATTTTAAATTATTAACAAAGTTGACGAACGATCCAGGAACCCGGTTATAAAATTCGATGGTGTTTTGCTTTTACATCGTTTAACATTAAAATTATAAACAAAGGCTACAAAAACAAAGCAATAAACTAGTTTACAAATCATGGCACTGCGTAAATAACAACTAATACCGGCAAAAAAAAATGGTAAACAAGTAAACAAAAATACAACACCAACAACAAATGTAAACAAAATACACAAACAACCATAATGAAACAACGATGTTTACATTTATAGAGATCTCGAACATTCGCCTTCAAGAACATTCATCAGATTATTTACGCTGACATATAAAAGGCAAGGCAAAGCAGGCGAGCGAGTGAGTAAAAATTCAATCAGTCTTGTGTGAAGACGCTTCAAGAGAGTAATCGTGGTTTGAAGATCTCCGTTACAAAGATCTGTAGAATAATTGTTATTGTTTATTCAAAGAGTGTAAACAGAGGAATAACAAACAAAGCAATTGTTGTTGTATACATCAAGTTGTGAACAGTGGCACACAGAATTGTGCGAATAATAAAGAAATTTAATTAAAATTAAACACAGATTTATTTTTATTTTATTTGCAATCTACGAGCTCATGTTTTAAACGTTTTTAAAAGGTAAAAACGTAACAATATGTTTAAAAAGAAGTTAGAAAGCAATTCAAAAACCCGGTTTAAAAACCGGTTTTTTATACATATGAAAAAATTAGAAAATTCTTAGAAAAAATTATAAAAACAATTTTAAAAAAGATCTTAATTTAATAAAAATGTTGAAAACCGATTCATAAAGTCGATTCACGAACCCGCTAATAAATTTCGATTTTAAAACCGGTTTTTTGTAATTAAAGAAAACTTAGAAAACTTTTAGAAAATATTGTTAAAAACATTTTTATTTAATAACATTGTTAGAAAGCGATTCGAAAATCCGGTTTTAAAACCGGTTTTTTATGCCAATAAAAAACATCGAGAATTATCACAAAAAATTTTAAAAAAAGAATTTAATTTAAAAACATTGTTGAAAACCGAGTCCTAAAACCGATTCAAGAACCGGGTTACAAAATCCGATTTTAAAACCGGTTTTTTTAACTTATGAAAACGTGAGAAAATTCTTAAACAATTTTTAAAAAACCTTAACTTGGCAAAACTTTTAGAAATTGACTCAGAAAACTGGTCATAATTTTAAATTTTAAAATAGACTCCTAAAACTCGATTTTAAAACCGGTTTTTAATTTCAAAAAAAAAAAAAAAAAAAAAAAAAAATAAAAATTATTCTTCAAAGAATTGTATTCACAGAAGAAAGATATATTTACCTAAACTCCACATATCAATGGCTGTACCATATTGTAGACCCAATATAACTTCTGGCGAACGATAAAATCTTGACTGTATGTAGGTATAGATTTTACGATTCACATAACAAGAGCTGCCAAAATCGATAACTTTTATGGAACTGCTGCCACGTTGTTTTAATAAAATATTTTCCTGTTGAAGAAAAAAAAACAGAAAAAAAAAGAAAAAATTTTAAATTTAAATTCAATTATTAGGCATTAGGGTGTGCAAAGAAAAAAAAAAACAAAAAAATTAGTTTGTTCATGTTTTCTTTACTTACTGGCTTGAGATCACAGTGTATGATATTCTCTTTGTATAGCAAACGTAAACACTTTACTATTGAATTACAAAAACGACGTATTAGACTCATGCTAAAACCATTGTAATTGTTCTTTTTAATCAATTCATACAAATTAAGACTGAAAAGAGACAAGAAAAGAACAAAGTTAAGATTAATTAGAATGAAAAATAATAAAGAAATTGAGAACCGAAAATATTTACGATAAATTATTTGGTTTTACTCATTTTGCTTTAAGAACCGTTTATATTTCCCCCCAAAATATTCTTTAAATCTTTTCCCTCCCCTTTGCAACGCTTGTCTAGCAACGGTAACACTGTTATCAGTTAATTAATCAGTTTACCGCATGAGTTAGTTTTCCTTTACAAAGGTTGTTAAGTTACCGTTACAAATTCAAATTTTCTTCTTTTTTGCCGATATCAAGGAATTCATATCCTTTTATTTTACTAAGCCGTTGACAATAAAATTTTCCAGTGTTTCTAGTTTCTAACCGGTGGTGGTCTCAGAGTCGTCTAAAATTCTTATTAAACATGCAAAGCAAATTAAAAAACTTCTCTAAGGATCGTAAATATTTTATTTGTTTTAAATAGAAGCTTTAAAAAAAAAAAAAAAAAACAAACGAATAAAATTGTTGTAAGGTATGTAGGTGGTTGTGAATATATGTATATCGGCATAGTGGCAAATAAAAACATACCCGCAGATCATGATACCCATTTTATTCGTAGAAAACAAAAAAAGAATCAGCCTCGTTCCTGAGCATAAGCTTCCGACAGGGAGTCTAAAGCCTGTCCCAGATTATTTAACCTTCTCCTGCAAAGAGCCGGAGAAGGTCAATTCATCGTCACCAGTTACTCCTCTTCTTCTCAAATGCTTAAGAAATCTAGTTCAGATCTGTCCCAGATGCTCAACAGATTCTTGGCATGACAATGTTCCAGAAGGAACATTGAGTCACCAGTCTCAATAATAGTGGGTTCAGAGGATGCAGCTCAATAACCTTAAGCTAGGACAGATACCAAAATACAAGCGGAATTACACGAAGTACTACAATATAAACGGTGGAAATCCTATGAAGGTGGTTATATAGGAGTACGAATAAAAATCCTCTCCAACAGTCAATCTGTCCTTAAAGTTCTTAGCAGTTGCACAAGAGCACGGGGAGTATCACAGCGGACTCAACAACATAGCCACTCAGAATCAAATAAAGCTGGCATGTATGCCACAGAATGAAGAGCATGAAGGAAATGAGATGACAGACATCTGTACAAAAAGGGAAGCTAAAGTATTTCAGACTCCTGAGAGCATTATCAGCATTCATTGGCTTCAAACTTTCTATAACATTTTCAAGCTATGACGTTAGGAGAGAGGACTTTTCTCTGAAATTGGACATAAAACACTTAAGAACACTTATGGGTGCTATATATAGGTCTCTATGAATGTAGAAAGCAACTGTTTTGGCAGGGCATATTCGATACTAGTACCTGCGGATACTAGATTATACCGTAAGGAAGAAAAATCGATTAAGCACTTGATCACCAACAGTGTAGGAAATACAGGAGCATATACAGGGGTATATGCATGCGTTTATGCTGCTTTACAAACAAGACTCCTACATTAAAGTATTTATAAATAACAAAAAAATGTATAAGTAATAAAAAATATGTTGCCTTCTTTTAGGCGTTTAAAAGCCAAAAAGACAGCAATCGTTTTAAGGAAAATGTAAGGATTTCGAGAAGTGTTGCTTTGTGATCTCATGATTTAAATATACATATATTGTATGGGAACGAAAAATATCGGATTAGATGTCAATTAATTAAGTTCCAATCATTCCGTAGAATAATTATTATCCATTTTCTTGTAGGATCAGTTGCAGGGGAGTTTTAAAATCTATTAAACATGCAATCTGGGCGGCCAATTGTGCTTCAAACGTTCGCTATTTAATCCTAGCCATATACAGCCAGACTTTACAAATAAACAAAAATTTTTTTTATTTTTTATCCCCTAAAGTAGGCAATAAATTTTTTACAACCTTATTATTTTCATTAACAGTTGATTGTAAATGATGTAAATTCGTACTATTATGGCAAAATAAAGTAATTACTTATTAAATAATAATTCATAAAGGCTTTTAATAATTACCCCTAAATATATGCTAATCATTATTAACAACCTAAAATAGTTTATATTAATTTATCAATTTTTTTTTTCCTGTACATAATTGTTTTTGTATTATGTCAGCAATATTTGCCTTATAATTTACTATTTTAGAAGGCTTTTTTGATTTTTTTCTTGCGATATCTGGACCCAAATTTGTTACAAGGTTTTTGGGTTTCCCAAATTTATAATTTCCTTATGGTTTGCAAAAACAATTTTTCATATCTGAGGTCATGCTGGCTAACACTTTATAATACAATCTAATGCGAACAGTTTAAGTAATTTATAATATTTTGAGTACGTATTTGGAATACGCACGCCATAAAATATGCTTTAATTTGTTGCTACAAAATATTTATTTAAGTGTTTCATTTCAACGAAAGGCAAGTAAATTCAGGGGACTATAGAAAATAGGTTCAATTAAAATGTAACTTCAATTAAAATTGCTCATAAGAGTTTAAGAAAGTGGAAGTGGTTTTGATAGTCTGCCTGAAAGTATGCTATTTATTATTAATAATTGTTTATGCTATGGTTTGACATGTCAGGCTCTTAACGTTTCACAAATCAACAAAAAAAGACTCTTAAAATTAAAACCTTGAATTGCTAAAATTTATCATTAATTTGCGTGTTGTTAGTTTATCATACTTTTAGGCTGATTTTGATATTTTTTGTTTCGTCTGTGTAAAAGTTTGTTAAACCAGAAACAACATTATAATTAATAAAATTAATTATTATGTTCTGGAAACACGCATTTCAAGCAAAACTCTTAGCGCTAGCAACAGTTGTTTATAAGAAATAACAACAATTTAATTTTTTTATTATTCTTTTTGAAGCCTATTTTTAGGCTAATAAACGCTAACGTTTGCGTCTGCTGTAAAGTTAATTATGCTTGCGTGAAATTTTAAATGTCAATTTTCATTTGAGTTTAAACATTGATGAGGTTTCTTTCCCCTGTTTAAAAAAGTCTAAAAGTTGGCTACAAACTTTTTCTTTTTGAATATGACTCAGTTAGACTGCTTGATGTGACCTTCAGCTTAAAACATTGTTTGAACATTTAAAATTATTGTGTAGAATTTCTATTTTTTTTTTAAGCACAGGCCATAATTTGATCACGTTTATGGTTGTGTTTAAAACAAAAATAAAAAATTTCAAACTCTTTATTGGTATTGAATTGTTTCCTGTATAAGGCTCCTAAAAGTATGTGTGGGTTTTGCGGTTATTGTTTAGTTATAAAAAAAGTGCATCGCGTGCGAATCGCAATTTCTTGCGATAATGTCAGATTGTTTGACATCAATTGGTTACAATTGCACACGTTTGCGTTTCGAAAACATGAATTATTTTGCACTTTTTCCAACTACACATACACACACACATGCTCCCATACCCCCTACAATATGCTATAGAAGAAAGCAATGTTTCACGTTAAATCAATTAAATTTTTATAACATTTTTGTTCTCAACCCAACTACAACAGGTTAAAGGGAATTATATTTTTATATTCTTTTCAAGCTGATAAGAGAATTAAAACAAAAAAGTGAATGCAAAAATATTACAGCATATGTGAGGGCTTGTTAGTCATTTTAATTTTGTTAAGAGTATGAAATACGTTTCGCAAATAAATGCTTAAGACAGGTTAATTGCCTAAAAATACACATCATTCATCATTGTCAAACATTTATACTGTAAACATTGCCATATTAAGAGGGATTACAAATGGATTGCATTTTCTTTGTCAGCCTAATTACATACTCTAAATTCATTTAAATAACCGAAAAAATATATTTTAATAGAAAATATAACCAGAAAGGGTGGAAATGTATTTAAAGCATCAGCTATTACATGACATTCTCTTACATTTTGATGACAAATGGGTTACAGGACAACGGCTTATGTCTTCAGGCCAAGCACGTATCAATCTCCAGACTACAAAGCAAATGAAATGCCTTGCATTCAAACAAACTCCCTTTCAAAAAACTTATTCTATAAGCATTCCAGTAAAGCGTGAAAAAATACCTGCTGGTATATCAAAATGTAGATTATCCTTAGGCTTTTAATAATTCCAAGAAAAACTATTACAAAACTTTCTATTAAATGCCTTGACCATAACAGCCATATGCTGTAACAGCAACTATACCAACTGTTTTATCTTATTTTAGCTTGCTGTTATTTAATTTATTCAAATATGTAACATACTTTTAGGGTCTATTAAACAAGTTTTCATATGCTTTTAAAATTCATGTTTAATTAAAACTTTTTAAATAAATATTTACAAAACTTTTGTGATTTTTAAAGCATATTTAATACATAAACATTATTAAACTAAAGCCATTCAAAACTTCATTAAACTAAGTAAACATTTAGGCGTTTATTAAAAAAGACAATATAAAGTATACTTTTGTACACATAAAGTTTATACTTTTTAATTTAAATAAATAATCTGGCTTTAATAATTTAAGACGAAAACAAAAAACTCAAACAAAATTTAAATACTAAAATTAGAAGCATACTTTTAGGGGCCTTACAAAGTATAATTCAAATGTTGATGATTATAATTATGTTTTGAAAGAATAGTCTTAACATTATTTTTTTGCAACACAAACGGTTACCTTAATTTCAATTAAAATTTCTTGTTGCATACTTTTAAGTGTTAAAAAATGTTAAAAGGCTTTTCAACCATGTCCATTCCAAAGCTTTTAAAACCCTTTTTCCCATCTATCCAGCCGAAAACTTAAGCCATGTTAAATTTCCGTTTACTTCAAGGTCTTGTCCTGTCATGTTTTGTCTTGTCTTAAAAAATTAAGAGAAACATTGCTTAGCATACCTTTAGGATACAAAATATTATTTTCTCTCATTGTTTACCTTTGAAAACATAAATTTACCATGTAAATGTACTGTATAAACATCTAACCAAGGATTTGTCTTAAAAAAAACTTTGGCATACCTTCAGGAAACATTTGAAGGTAAGGTAAATATTGTAGCATATCTTAAGGTGAAATAAAAATACAATTTTCTTTCTTAAAAATTTAATTAATAAAATGAAATTCATTTAAGTTTTAAATGACAACAAACAAGATATATAAGATATCTTAAGGTTGACGGACTTGTATTTTTTATAGTAATATGCCTTGTGTTATGCTTTAATTTTTTTAATCAATTAAAAATGTTTCGTATGCTTTTTAAATAATACTTTTCCTTTAACACCTAGAACCCTTTAATCAAATATTTGTTTTTAAGTTAAACCACCTAAAACTATACTTTAATTTTTCAATTTTCTAGTCTTAAGCTATTTCTCTCTTTCGTTCACTGAGTTTATATGCTTGCTATTGTAACATCTGTAAGATTTTAATTCAATTTTTTTCCCATTTTATTTCCATTTATTGCTCTGTACGTCTAATAGCTGTTTGTATGTATACATGGCTGATAGTTTTCTCATTGATTTCTTCCTTTTGCTTCGCTTAATGAAATTGCGTTTTCTATTAAAAAAAAAGTTGAAAACTTTTTTCTACGCTCTTTCAGAAACTGATTTCTACAGTTTTTTTTTTTTCTTATCATTCTCCCTACAGCTCTTGCCACAGAAACCTTTGCATTGCTTTTGAATGCATGAATTGAGTAAAACTTGATGCGTGTTCTTGGTCTGATAACATTCGAAGTGAAAATGCAATTTAAATAATTAAAATCTTTTAAAATTTCTTGGGGTGGCAGGGGTGAATTACTTGTAAGGAAAAAAGGTTAAATAACCAATAAATTTAAAGAACATTTAAATGAGATTTTAATTCCTGTTATTGTATAGGAAGAGATAAAAATTAAAGCATAATTAAAAGCTTTTTGGAAAACCACTTCCTTTTTTGTAGATATTCAATATGTATTTAAAAAATTTCCAGGAAAAATATCTTTGTCATAAAACTATGCTCAATCCCTTAAATCATTGAAATTTGTATTTCTGTAATCTATTTTTAGGCTTTAGGGTCATAAAAAAGGCCATTTAAGTGTTTGTTTTGTTATCCAGTTGTACAGAAATTTAATGCCGTTACCTTTTATGAGCCATTAAATCAGCAACCAAGAGACCCTAACTGCACATAAAAAGGTATACTTTTGGACAGTAAAAATAAACCAATACACCAAAAAAAATATCTTTAAACACTTTAAAGATTTGTCATGATTGTTAAACGTTTTAAGCTGCAGGTGAAAGTAACAAAGAAAATAAAAATAAGGCTTTAAAAAGGGTTTAAAAGCAACCAAAAGTATACTTTATTTTTTTAATATTTAAGTGGTAATCAGATATACTTCTAGGCTGAAATAAACGTAAAATAACAAAAATATCTTTAACTATTTAAAAGAAGCTGGATTCCCTTAAGATATCTGCTGCAGGTTTAATTTCTTCAGAAAAAAGATAGGACTATAACAATAGTTATACGACAGGGTTGTGTCCAGTGCCCTTACGGCTATGTTGGAGACCTAAGGCAATACCCTTGTCCATTCCACTGCTGTAGAAATCTGCCCATTGAGCACTAATGGACTCATACAGAGGGGTTTAAAAATTTAAAGGAGAGCTTAAAAGGGCTTGAGGCCTCCAAAAGTATCGCAAAATTAGTTAAAGGTCATTGATAAAAATAGTAAAGCAATCAAGAAAGAAAGCCTTATGGTGTTTGTAGATACAACAAAATTTTATTTGTATTGCTAAGAGAAGTCTAAAGGGTTCCGAAGCCCCTAAAACTATACCTAATAGTTTTCAAATTCCTTAAGTAGTCTTATGATTTCTCTTCAAAAAATTCCTAAAATTCCTTAGGTTTATTGACTCATAGCTAAAACTTAAGTATTCTCTAATGCCGCACATTCTGCACTTATTATAGTATACTTTTAGGTTTCAAAAAGCATTTTCGAAACATTTTCGTTATAACCATCTAAATATACTATACAATGCCATAAAACTAAAACTGTGAAAAGTCTGTGGATTTAAGACCAATAAAGCCATGGCAACGAAAAAAGGATAATAAAGGATAAGAAACTTAAAGTGGCATAAAGCCGTAATTGCTGTTATAACATAAGTTTCTTTACAACATATTATTAAGACTTAGTTTAATTTCATGTGTATGGATATGATGTCATACAGAAAATGAAAAGATTACACGGAATGTAAGAGTTCAACAAACAACATTGATGTCATTTTTAACTAACAAAAAAATGAATCCCACGCATTTTGTGTTTTATAACAACCTAAAAGTATGCAAACTAGTTTAACTATAGGAAATAATTTTTATTCAATTTTGTGTAGCACAAGTAACAGGCATTACTTGTTACTTTTAACCAAGGAAAACGATAAAAGAAAACAAAAAGAATTATAAACATGTTAATAATTATTAACAATAATAATATGATTATAATAAAGCTAATGATAGATAATAAATATATTAATAAATATTTTTATTATGGCAATCAAAATAAATTAAATACTCATAAATATATATTAAGGAATTGTTTCATTATATGGCGGCATACCAACTTGAAGAAACAAACTTTAACAAACACGCAAATTTCTTTACTCTTACTCCTCTTTTATATTTGATTTCTTTGTGCTGCTTTTTCGCTAAATTTTATAACATACTTCAAGGCTTAAGGCATATATTTTTTTTTCCAGGTAATGATTATGTTGTTAATGAATTAAGGCCAATTAAATTGTTGATTTTATAATTTCTAGGTTTTTGTTCCTTATAAACGACCACACGTTGCGAAAAGTTTAAATAAAGGAAAAAAAAATAAGGTTGGCCTAGAGGTATGCTTTAAAAATCAAATCTAAAAAGTGCTCTGAATACTGCAAACCATAGTCGCTTAAGCCTTACAGATAAATTATCTATTTTTAATTAAAAATTTAAAAACCTTTCGGCCACTTATAGCTTCTAAAACCTAAATGCTAAATTTTATAACATATTTCAAGGCTTAAGGCATGTTTATATATATTTTTTTGGTAATGATTATGTTGATAACAAATTAAGGCCAATTAAATTCCTGATTTTATAATTTCCAGGTATTTATTCCTCAGAAACGAACATACTTTTAGAAGCCCAAAAGTATGCTATAAAAATCAAGTCTAAAAATTGCTCTGAATACTGTAAACCATAGTCGCTTAAGTTTTATAAATAAATTTTCTTTTTTTAATTAAAAATTAAAAGCCTTTCGACCACTGATAGCCTCTAAAATCAATCAAACGTTTACAGTACAACGAGCCTGAAATGCGGCATGTGGTATCAGGCGTTAAGACTGTCAATAAAGTCTGAAGGTAGGTCCTTTCAAATTAAAAATTAAATCAAATAAAAATCAGCAAACCATACCAAACCAACACAGATAAAGAAAAATGTTAACAAATATGCGGTAAACCTGAATGCAATAAAATATTTATGAACACCACCTTAACCATCTGACTTTTTGTGGCCCGGCAATCAATATCTTGGATCTAAGTAAAGGAGAATATTTGTTGCTTGCCAAGCATACAAATTGCATTTCTAGCCGTAATAATAATAGATTTTCTTATTACACCAGCGACCATTACTAGCAGTTGTTGCTGTTGTTGTTGTTGGTTAAGAATGTCAATAGGTCAACATTGTAAATATTTATCTGATTGTAGATACTCGCCATAGTTTTTCTTCTGCTGCCTTATTTTGCAGCCTACAATAATAAGGCAAGTGAAAACGAAAAAAACACCAACGAGTCATTTACACTGAAAAGGCAATTTTGCTTAAGTAACCCAGATTTGATGTCACTTTATTTGCTCTGTGTTGTTTTCTTTCTTTATTTCTTTCTTTTATTATTTTATTATTCTTGCTCTCATTTTTAGCTTCAGCCTAAGTTGTAAATATTGCCACCCTTTTGTATTTTATTTTATTTTTTGTTCTTCATTTAAGGTCTGAGAGTGGAAAAGAGGGAAAGAAACTGAGACATTATCATGCTTAATAAAATACAAATACAGAGACACCGAACATATTATAGACAGAAAATATAAAATTTAAAAGTTCAACTCTAAACACCGAGTACTAGTTTTACATTAAAAAAAAAAATTAAAAAGAAAACTTAGAGAATTTATAAACACCTAAAAATAGGCCACAATTTTCTAAGACATCCAAAAGTATATTACACATTAGCAAATAAAAAAGAAAAAGTAGGAAATTTATAAGCACCTAAAAATAGGCCATAATTTTCTAAGACACCCAGAAGTATATTACACATCTATGTCTTGAAATTACTGCTGAAATACAGGGAGTTCGAATTGAAATTGGGAGCCTTAAGTACTTCCAAATTGGTGGTTCGATTTACACCACAAGGAGGTACACTCTCAATAAGAAGAAGAATAACAAACAAATAATGAACGACCACAGCGCCATGGATTAGTTAAAAGAATTGCTTCGGAGCTAATTTGGAAATAATAAAATAATGTGAAAACAAATTATACACTGACTGTGTATTCTGAAAGCACGCAAGTTAGAAAAGAAAAAAGTAACAATAACAAATCAACACTAAGATTCTAGAAGTTGCCAAACGAAAATCAATGAAGTTTAAATAGAGAGGAATAGAAACAAGATGGTGATTGGTTAGTTCTAGCAATTTTATTGAAGTATTATCGTATTCGAAAAGACATTATTAAAACTCGTTTTGAGCATATATTGTTTGACTTTTGGAAATCTAAAGCAAAGGATTGTTATGGGCACAGAATTTATAGACAAAACTTTTCTAGCCAAAGGTGATTTGGATAGAGTCCATACCTTCATAAAACTATGGGAATATTTGCAGCTAAGAGTTATAGCTAATAGAATATGTACTATCGGTTTTACAAAAAAGCTTTATAGGATCCATAAAGCAATGTTTTTTAAGCTGCTGTTAATTTACTCTATTTAGGCAGCTTAAAAGTATGCTGCAACTTTTTATTGTAAAATTCCCTAAAACACATCTTTTCCCCCTTTTCTCTATGCACTGCGTTTTGCCAGTCTCAGATGTCTTTTTATTTCTCTAACCACTCAACCAATTTTTATTTCATTTTTTTGTTTAAACCAATTTAATGTCATTGTTGTTGTGTGTTACTATTGGCATGGATTGGCTTATGTTTTGTTAATATTATCACAACATATACCTGGTTTCTTGGTTTCTAAACTCTCCATTACATTCAACTCTACTACACAGCACTTGTTTAAATAGCACACAACACAGCACAGCCATAATACATGCCACACTTCCCACTGTATGCCACACATGGCATAGAATGTCTGTTGATCCAGTAAAATGGTCAAAAGTAGTAAAGTGTCGACCATAAACTCAAATATTATGGACAGTAACAACAATACATGAAAAAAAAACGAGGAAAAAACCTTTGCTTTTTTTGCCAAATTGTGTGTTTTTAAGGTGGTATTTGGTTAAAAGCTAAAAGGAAATCTACCCACAACTATAACAATAACAAAAAAATGTCATTTAATATTGGGTAAGGGGGAAAATTTTATGA
This sequence comes from Sarcophaga caerulescens, assembly GCA_927399465.1. Lineage (NCBI taxonomy): Eukaryota > Metazoa > Arthropoda > Insecta > Diptera > Sarcophagidae > Sarcophaga > Sarcophaga caerulescens. The sequence goes on from OV656866.1 coordinate 104,961,742, forward strand.
AAATATGACTATTTTTACGCCTTTTACTTGCTAAATAGGTCCTAGAGTTCAAACTAAGGGATGCAAGCCCACAGTTTGTAGAGTGTCCATGTGTACACCATCCACTACTGCAGCACGACTATTTTCCGCTTGAAAAAAGGAAGCTAAGGTATGTAGTCTTTGTCTTCACAGAATATTAGCCAATAGGAAAGGTCTCCCATCAGCTAGGCGTTCCCTAGCATAATTTCTGCAATAGTTGGAATTTGGGGAATGAGGAAGGACTGTTTCTACCTTAATGTGTCATTACCCAGCACTCCCGCGACCGCGGAATCCTAACGAAACTGGCTCTTTTATTTGCTAAAATTTTTACGTGGCATTAGAATTTTTTTCTTTTGCTACAGAATTGATTTTTGCCCTCAACTAATATGCAATTTTTATTACATTTAAATGCTATTTTTGTTGTTATTCCGCATACAATATATTATTACAAGTAATTTATAAAAACCGGTCATATTTAATGTCATGTTCATTCAGTACAGCCCATATAAAAATATTTGTTTGAAATAAAATATTAAGGCAGTGCCACTTAAAAAAGTAAAGGAAATCTTTAAAGGCTTTATTAAAGCTTTAAAAAATATGTATGCTCTTATTCCCATTAACGTGAAATTGTAGCCACTCTATTTTTATCTAATAATAGCACATAGATAAAAAGCGAAAGCCTAAAAGTATGCCTTTGCTAATGACATTTTATGATCCCCGCAATTGTATGCAATGAGCCACCTTAATAATTTACTGTGGTTTTAATGCGGTTGTTATTTTTATTGTAATTTAAGTTGTAAAAAAATATAGTTTAGCAATTTTGTTGTTATTGTCATTGCAACAACCATACGAAGAAAAAAAATTGTAAAACATTCCAGAGTGGGTGTTTATGCATCAAAAAAAAAATTTTTTTTTCTATATTTTGTATGTTATTCTGGTCATTTTATTTTAAGTTCTGTGCTTCATATGAAAACTCCCATAAATTGTGTTTTTATTTTATGCCAAACAAAGCATATGACATGGAAAAATGTATGTTTCTGTGTCTTTTCATACAGAGAGTGTGGTACTAACACGTGCCACAATTTCTGTTTTTTTTTATGCCAGTCACTCCTACTCAGAAATGGGTAGAAAAGTATGGCAAGTTACAAGACAAAGGAAGAAATAATTATGAATTATGGTGGCAATTATACAAAGATCATTGAGGGAGCCTAAATTAGTCAAAATTGGCATTAAGAATTAACAAAAAATAGAGGCAGCTTTTAGGCGTCAGTTTTTGACCGAAAAGGATTTAAAAGGCTTCTGTTTTAAATAATAAAAAGGCATTAAATGAGGACAAAACGGGGTATAAGTGCTCGTTAAGTAGGGATGAGGGGTTTATCGCTTCAGGCTAATAACTTTTGCTCTGATGATGTGAAGGAATTTTTTCCTTGACTGTACTGACCAGCACATGTTGTGTCAATTTGAGAACAACCCTAGAATCACTCTCCCCAATTATTTCAACAGCTTCTTGAGTAGTACAGACCAGTTGCTAGCGGTGGCTTATTGGGATAGAAGAGTATAATCCGGAGAGAAAAGACTAAATATTCAACTTTGGTTTTTGTATCATCTAAAGGAGATATCGTGTGGTGTTGATGAGGACTGCCATTACGTAAGACAATGCTACCGATGACATATCATTAACACACTCATCACAGACGCATAGCCAACCACGATCCGGTACTGGTCGATGAGTTTTCGTACACTTAGCACATACACCCTGGCCACATTTGCGACAATGATGGCATTTACAGTCACCACTCTTAAATGCTTTCTGAGGACTTTGGGGCAAATCACCGGAGACCTGAGCCAAAGCCAATTCTTCGGCCGTGCCGAATGGGATTTTACAAATGTGACAGCTCACAGCTTCTGCATCGGGTACCCAATAATCTGGACGTGCTGTATCTTTTACAATCTCTTTAGTGCATTCAATAGCGGCTGAAGCTACTTTACTGACCGTATTGTATAGAGTTTCACTACATTTGCGTACCGTAACATCGGTTTCTTCTGCCGCATTGCCGGCGTTAGGTCCTAACGAATGATTTGGAGAGTTATGGTTAAAATTAGTGGGCTGATCACTAGCTGGCATGCTATCAGCATTTTTTAGCAACTGTTTACGACAATCGCTACACACAAATACACACACTCAATAGCATATTCATGTCCTCCAAACACACACGCCCACCACCACTACCCACCAGGCGGACGATCCACAAACTGCATAAACAGTCCAAATATTGCCCCTTACAACCAGAAAATAATAAGACCTAGAGCTCTTATCTGCCTGATGGCAGTTAAAGAGCTCTGCTTAAGGTTTCTATGGCCTTTCGAGGATATCCTATAAGTATTTAGAAAAACTGAGCAATAAGTAAGATATTCCGTTCCATCACCAAAAGGCCATGCCATAACCAACGATAAAGACTGACTCCGTTCAAATCCAAGCCATTTATTAATAGGCCTTCATTCAATAAAAATTAAATTAAAAAACAATAATTGATGGATATTTTTAAAATTTAATCGTTGTAGAGATTTTTATCGAAATCATAACAAAACCATAAAAATGTTCGTTTTTTTTTTAATTTTTTGTGAAAATGTCGTAAAATGACAACGTTTTCCAAAAGAAAAAAGTCCTGCCAATAAAATAACAACGTATTTACCTCTCTCTATCTCTATTCGTTCATCTATTTAAATATCAATACAACAACAAAAACATGGTATAAAATCGTAAAAGCGAAATATGCATGTCTGATGCAGTTTTTTTTGGTGGGCCTACTACACATAAATATATTTCTATTCGAAAAATAATTTTTTTATTATAAAAATATTAAATCGGCATTATGGCTTTATGGTGAAACAATAATACAAACAATAAACAAAAATATTACAGTCAATGCTAACAAAACAAAAGAGCAATATGGGGGGGAATTTAAAAAAAAAATTTGAAAAAAAGCCTAAAAGCATGCATTGCTATTTAATAGATTGATATCAGAAAAGTAGGCAACAACGTAATACATGAACTTGAATTTGTAATACGAAATGCATAAAACCACGTTCAGTTCAGTTGTGTTGTCGTCATTGTCAAAGGCGGGCTGGCGGTAATATACTTGGAGTGCTTGCAATAGGTGGTGGTAGTGGGTAGTGGTGTAGGAATTATTACAACCGGTGATATTGGTAGAAATATTGTTCATAATTTTGCATGTAGAAAAATTGTTGCTATTTTAATTTGATTTGTAACAAGTTACACGAAATTACACTGTTTCCAAACATTAGAAATACTTTTATTATTAAGCCTTAAAATATACTTCAAAAAATTTTAAGTGAAGCAGAAAATACGCTGCAAATTTATAATTTTAGAATGAAATTTATCAAAAGATATCCATTGCTTTACGAAATTAAAGGCGTTGGTAATCTGTCCATAATCCAAGCACAGGTTCCCAGATTGCCGAAAGAAAATATGAGTCTTTACTTGATTTATTTCTACTATAAACAGATTTCCCTATAAACCACAACATTTTAAAATGATTTTTTACTAATATTTAATCTCGGAAACGCTTTCATAATTTCAATATTTTGAAAAAGGTTTGCCTGCCTTCTACTTAATAAACGTTTAACGACATGCAAGTTTGAATTCATATTTTTTCTGTACAACCTAAATGTATGCATGTAATATTATAATACAGGAAATAAAAATTGTAAATATTTATTTAATACACATACAAACGCAAAACCCGAATTATGACGTTAAAGCCAATTGAAAACAGAAAAGCCACCATTTGTATACTGCCTATCGACTAGGTGTATGAACGCCCTAAAGGGTATGCTATGATTTTATTTGTAAGATAAATATTTGTAAATGTGTTATGAGCTTAAACAGTTAGACAGACAGAGAAACAGACAGTCAAATAGATGGTATAACATACATTATGGGTTTATAAAGAAAAAGTTTTCCTTTTTGAAAGGCCTTCGATTAAAGGTTAAGTTCATCTGCTACGGCTTGGGTGGGGTAGTTTGGTTAGTAATTTATTTAGGTTTTTGTTTTACTTTTTTTAAGGATTTTTTCTCTCACTCCGTTTTAATTTCTTTTTTGTTTATAATTATACGCCTACTCTTTATGGATCAAATAATTGAAATGGTTTTTTATTGTTAGGCTTTGTTTTCATATATTTTTTACTGCCTACTTTAAGGAGAAATTAAAATTCAAGGTTGTGCTTGTTACAACAAAAACCAAACAAGCAATAATTTGTAAACAAAATAATGAATCTTATCAAGGTTTTCTTACGAAAAAAGGCCAATAAAATTTGCTGAAAAAATATTCAAGGGTCTGTGAACTTAGGTAGAAGATAATAGGGTGAGCATTTGTATTCTTATGGGTTTTGATTTTTGGTCTAGACAATATGATTTCTTTTTATTGTCAAGTTTTAATAAGCTGATTAAAATATAAATTTCATTGCATAACAATCTTATGGCAGATTTTAAAGTATACATTTAGGTATTCATAAAATTTTTACTTAAAGAAAGCATACTTTAAGGTTTAGTATTTAAAACATTGACAAGCTTTAACACAGAACCACCTCTAAGAGTGTAATGTACGGTTATACATAAGTGGAGTTACGGGAGATTTCAATTTTATTTGGCGCTGTTAAGCGAGTGATCTAAAGGTTCTTGATGAAACCCTTGTGAATTCGTGTTTCTTTTCAATTATAAATAAAAATCTTTTACAAAAATATTGCATACTTTTAGGTGGTTTAATTTTCTTTTCATGTTGCCTACAATATGTCAACATTTTATCACGAAAAATGAAATGAAAAAAAATGTTTACTACTCTTGAGTCTAAATTACTATCAGGAAAGCATATGTTACAGGCTTTATAACATCGTAGAAAAAATGTCGCATACTTTAAGGGTTTTTAAAAATATTTTTCTCCATATTTCCATATTTTTATAACGCAGCATCATCATTTCTTTGCACCAAAATAACACGTAAAACTTTTTTTGAAATTATTTTTTAATAGAATTTTTCCCCAGAAAAGAAAAAAGTAGAGGAAATTTTTTTATAAAAACTTTTAATGGAGAATATTATGCATTACAACTATACAAACTAGATGGTAAGTTTGTACATGGAAAAACTTTTCCCTTTTTTTTCTGTATCAGTACTTAAGCAAAAATAAACTTTCATTTTTTCTCCCTTAATGTTTGCTGCTGCTGTTGTTGTAAAGTAGTGATAGTAACAATCATAAGAATATACTTTTCAAGACTTAAAGACCTCTCATTAACATTTATGAACAACAGCAGTAAGAAAAAATGAAAGACAAGAAAACTTGCTGAAATCCTAGCAAAACAAAACAAAAAGAGAAAATATTTACAAACATAAATTTATAGTTTGACAGTTGAGAGATACAATTGAGAACATAAAAATGTGAATAATTTGAACGACAACAAAAAGTCATTTTAAAGGAAGAGATATTAAAGCATAGCTTAAGGCATATTTTTTGTTTTGTGTGATTTAAAACTTGAAAATAAGTTGAGAATGTTACAAACCAATCCTCTCCATCAGGAATTTAAATACTATAATTCTCAGAGAAGTAATTTTGGGGTATTTAATCTATATTTCAAAACGTTTCCAATTCCATTAGCATTCTGAAGTCATAGATATTCAAACCGTGCCACTTTTCAGTCTGCCATATACGTGTACTGGTATTTCTAGCTGAGCCTTTATAAAATAAATACAACGGAAAGGAGATAATATTCATTATATTTGGGTTTCCAGAATAGTTTCCTATTCAATAGAAGACCCAGGAGGTGAGAATCACATTTGAGTTCCACGTAATAATACATACGTATATTATTTCAGGATCTCCGAAAAACTTTTGTAATCCACAAGTAAAGAAACTAAACAGCACCTCAATTCATTCTAAAATAGGCAATCATTTCCAACAGAGACTAAACGAATGTGCCAAATATTTTAATTAAAAATAGCTGTCAAAAAGTAGGCTATATTTTTATGTGCCTACAAGCCAGTACAATTTTTTCCCATCAACATAAATTGTATACTTTACACTTACAGACTTCCCTCTAAAAGTAGGCAGTAATATTTTCTATTCTCCTACAAGTAATCAATAAATTTTCAAAATAGACAACTCAAACGATATTCCTTTTAGTATGCTGTAAGTAGTACAAGTAAAAATGAAAACTTACATACTTTAAGTTACGAAAAATTTGTTGAAAAGTAGACAAAATTTCAGCACCAACAAGAAAGTAATAAATGTTTTAGACACATAAAAACTTTTACCCAAAAGTATGCAATACATGACACAAAAAATAATATTTTTAATTACAAAGCTCCAGTTTCAATTTTTTTATGAATATAAACAGACGTCCGAAGGTTTTATCTAAATTCGCCTACACATATGCAATATATTGTACAACAAAGAAGTAATAAATAACCATAAAATAATAAAAGATTTCCACCTTGAGAGACATCAATACCAAAATTTTCTAAACAAAAACCTGCGCCTACACGTATGCAATAAAAATCCTGCTACAAGCATTTTATAAATTTAACTAAGCCCAAAAGTAGGCAATAATTTATAACCATTAAATTTACACTTTTATAGAAATTCTGCCTAAAAGAAGGTAATATTTCCGCATATATAAAAATCATTCGAAAAATTATTTATAATTTCAAAAATGCTTAAAAGTAGGCAGTATTTTAGAAACTTAAAAATCAAATTTTTTTCACTTACCTCATCAATTCAAATGTTATGCACAAATGTTTCCTAAAATACATGTAATCCAGCATGTGTATAACATTATGAGATCCATCAGCATCCTTTTCACGCAATTCATCCAATATATTCAATTCGACTACAGCCTGATTTAAGAATCTTTTCTTATTGCGTATAATTTTAATGGCCACATGGGTATTAGTTTTATGATCCAAAGCCCGTATAACTTGGCCAAAACTGCCTTTACCAATTATTTCAAGTATTTCATAACGAAAAGCAATGTGATCATGTTCAATCTGTAAGAAAAGGAAGTAAATATTGAAGTTTACAAGACAATTTAATAAAGTCTTGAAATATTTACAATTTTATAATTGCCATTCTCATCATCATAGCCGGAATTGGTGGTGGATGCTGAGACTTTATTGGAATAATTTTTATTGGCATTTTGACCAAAATACCAGATTTCCTTATACACCCTAAGCTCTTCAAATTCCATGTCGGTTAAATAGTTGCTGTATTTCTTAACCAGCTCTGTAAAAAAGAAAAAAAAACAAGAAAAACGGTTTTTATTTCAATTTTAATTGAAATGTTTAGTTTTTGCTCCCTTAAGTATGCTTTAATTTTTTCCGTATAAATTTTGCTCCCTTAAGTATGCTTCTTTTTTGTATATTTTTCTGTTATTTGCTTAACAAAAATTCTTTTAATTAATACTTGACATTTTGCTTTGAAAAGCTTTTATTTAATTTAACATTTTATTTGTAAAGCCCCCCTTACCACACTCTCCCTCTCTCTCCCTTGCACTTTATATAGAGCTTCTAAAATTCCATTGAAAATGCCAACTAACATTTAAGCGGAAAGCGTGAAATCACTAACCTTGACCTTATTACCTTACAAGAGAGGCATGCTGCTTGCTATAGAATAAAAAGTCAACATAATTAACAGTACAAAACAAAAAACAAACAAAAATATTTAAAGCATACTTTTAGGCTTCAACACTGGGTTTTTTTTTTTCCTATTTCAATTTAATTTTCATAGCTTACCCGATGGTGTCATTGGTGTTATACATTTCATTTCTTCTCGGCCTGAATTGCCACTACCCGTACTGCTGTTGGACTTTGTTGAAGAGCCTCTTTCACCACTCGATGAATTACCATGCGATGACACCGTATTCGATGATACTGGCGAGCCTAAATTGTTGTTGTTATTATTGTTATTGCTTATATTACCATTCGTTGGACTGCGTTGGTGTTGTGTCTGTGTGGACAGTTGTTGTGCCTGTTGCTGTTGCTGCTGCTGTTGGGAGCTGGCATGATGATGGCTATTCGAGTGATGATGATTACGTGAAGAGCCTCTTGTTGAGCCTACATTGCACAGATTGGGCAAATCGAGGCGGGGATTTGAGAGACGGGTATCACGATCACGACGACATTTCTCGTTGTCGATCTGAACCTAAAAAGAAAAATTCAAATAAATTGTTTACTTAAGGAAAGAAATATTTTAAGATTTAATGAATAAAGTTTATAGTATATTTTAGGGCTGTAAACAATCTTAACATAGAATTGTATATACTTTAAGGCTTTCACTTACCGGCATTTCACATCGATCCAACATTTTGTTTTTGACAGTGTGTTCTTGTTTTATTTAGAATTTCCAGTTTTTATTTGACTGGCCTTAAGTAAACGATATTCTTTAGTTTTCTTGGCTCTTAATTGGTTTTAGCCCTTCCTGATGTGTTCACTTCAATTAAAGTTAAAGTCAATGGATTTTAAATTGTTGCCTAAAAGTTACCGGACTCGCGATCATTGGTGTTGTGTTTGTAACAAGTGCGTGTTGCTAAAAATAAAGAGAAAGAAAAACAAAATAAAATTAGAAAATTAGAAACAAAATTTTTAAATACAAAATTTAAGTTTTCTTTAAAGAAGGAAATTAACCACAATATTTATCAACTTATAATGGCCACCTTTGTAGGAAACTTGCTAACAAATTATGTAATTTTAGCGCTGAAAACAAAAAGTCAAATGATTTCATCATAAACATTCATCCTTTAAAGTTCAAAATGGGTTTGACAGCTAAACTTTCGCTTTTAAAACCTCATTGAAAAATAAAACGGAAAAAAGCCTGTCAAAATTTATCATCTTTTTAGCCAGGCTTAGAAAATTAAAAACTATTTTGTCTTATTTTTCTGTTTTTGGCTTATAAAACCAATAATTTAGTTAGCAAATGTCAAAAGTTTTCAGTTTTCATGACTTTACAAGTAACGTTTTACTAATCAAGCATATCCAGCACTGGCAACCAACAGTCAGTGTTTTACTTAGCTAACCAACCAGGCAAGTAACAGTAACAGATAGGCAGACAGACAGGCTGATTGTAAATGTTACTTACTAAAGGAAAAGTAAATATTCGTAAATGTAATGTTGTTTATTGTTGTTGTTGATATTTTGTAACTGTCAAAAATACAAACAGACAGACAGACACCCAGTTAAACAGTTACTTAAAACAGTAAAAAAAACTGTTTTTTTATTCGAAAAAATCACTTGTTTTTGGCTGCTTTTTTTAAAAGCGTCACGTAGTCGTCATTCTGTCTGTCTATTACCGCATTACAGCCCACCCATAGGTAGGTATGGAAGCTAGGTAGAGTCAAGTAATAAAAGTAATAATTTGTCTAAACATAAAACTCTCCCTCTTGTATTCAAATTTAATAAAAAAAAAAAAACCGTTTCGTTTCGAAAAATAGTGGTGGGTGACCTGTCGTTGCTACTAATTTGTGTAATGAAAAGTTTCTGAAAAAAAAAAATTCTTTTTTAAGGCAAATGCATAGGCCTTTTTATGCTAAATTATAAAGGATATTAAAAATATATTTATAAAAAAGGGTTCAATATTAATTTGTAAACTTATATTGATAAAGGAATAACCGTTAAAAAGTTGCATCATAAAGAAAGTATTTACGCGAAAAGGGGGCATATAAAAAGGGGGTTTGAAACGTACAAAAATAGTAACAAATAATTATTATAGAAATTGTTTCGATGACAAAATTTTTCTATAAAAAGTGTTTCGATAACAAAGTTTCTGTACAGAAAATATTTCGATAATAAAATTTTTGTATGGAAAATATTTCTATAATAAAATTTTCGTATGGAAATTATTTCGATAATAAAATTTTCGTATGGAAATTATTTCGATAACAAAATTTTCGTATAGAAAATGTTTCGATAACAAAATTTTTCTACAAAAAATCTTTCGATGACAACTTTTCTATAGAAAATGTTTCGATGATAAAATGTTCCTATAAAAAGTGTTTCGATAACAAAATTTTCATAAAGAAAATATTTCAATAACAAAGTTTTCGTATAGAAAATATTTCGATAAGAAATTTTTCGATAACAAAATTTTTCTATAGAAAATATTTCAATAACAAAGTTTTCGTATAGAAACTGTTTCGATAAGAAAATTTTCCTATAAAAAATGTTTCAATAATAAAATTTTTCTATAGCAAATATTCGATAACAAAATTTTTCTATAGCAAATATTTCAATAACAAAATTTTTCTATAGAAAATATTTCGATAACGAAATTATTCTAAAAAAATATACTTATTAAAATACTGCGATAACAAAGTTTTCGTATAGAAAATATTTCGATAACAAAATTATTCTAAAAAAAAATGTTTCGATACCAAAATTTTTCTAAAGAAAATATTTCGATAACAAAATTTTTGTATATATAATGTTTTGATAATAAAATTTTCCTATAAAAAGTGTTTCGATAACAAAATTTTCATAAAGAAAATATTTCGATAACAAAATCTTCGTATAGAAAATATTTCGATAAGAAATTTTTCGCATAGAAAATATCTCAATAACAACGTTTTCGTATAGAAAAGGTTTCGATAAAAAAAATTTCTACACAAACTGTTTCAATAACAAAATTTTTCTATAGAAAATATTTCAATGTTTCGATAACAAAATTATTCTATTAAAAATGTTTCGATAATAAAATTTTTCTATAGCAAATATTCGATAACAAAATTTTTCTATATCAAATGTTTCGATAACAAAATTTTCGTATAAAATATGATTCGATAACAAAATTGTTTTCAAAAAGAAATTATTTCGATAACAAAATTTTCTTAAACAAAATATTTCGATAACAAAATTTTTATATACAAAATGTTTTAATAACAAAATAACAATTCTTATAAGTTTATTATTATAGGTGCGTTGCCAATAAATTTTTAAGCGTAATTTTTTTATTTCTTTTTTATTTAAAGAGCGTTAATTTAAAAGTTGTTAATGACTTCCGCTTATGGTAATACAACGATTAAACCGATATTTCGTGTGTAACGACACAGCGGTGTATTAGTAAAACCATACACGCACTTAAATTAAAATATGCCAGGCGTGGGTTACAGGCAATAACAGTAACAGAATATGGCTAACAAAAGAATAAACAAGTGTAATAAGACTTAAAAAGTCAATTTCTTTAACAGAGGAGAACATGAGTATTTGTAGTGTATGCGTAAGTGACGGCTATTAACTCGACATTAAATAAACCAATTCAACACAAGTGTTTCTAAGTCTAAACAGTAAAATCTCTGTTGCAGGAAGACACTCTTCTAAGGCTAAAGACTAAAATCCAACAACCCAACATTTTCAACCGAGTTTTACTGTTTTTCCAAAATGATGGTCAATGGCTTTTGTAAACCCTTCTCTCATTCATCCATTCTCTGTCGGTTTGTTTAGAAAAAATTTTTTTGAAAATTGTTTTGAAGTACCAGAGGGTCACCACTTTGAACCCTAAAAAGAGTTCAAATCGTTTTTCAATTCTCTACGTTCCTCTATCTATTCTTTGCAATTGAAGCTCCAAAAGTGTGTCGCCTCAGAGAACATATGTGAGTGAGTGAGTAAATGAGTGTGTAAGCGGCTAGTGCATACGAATATAATTGTTGGCCATTAACCATTACAAAAGGGAATTATGGTTTATTGGCTTGTCTTGTTGTACTTTGTTGTTAACAAAAGTTTATTTGTTTACATTTTTCAAGTGTTATGCTGGCTATTCTGGCTTTAGAATACCTGTACTGGGCTGGTATTGTTTTAATTTTTAGCAAAATACACTGAGAATGTGTTGTATTTAACGTTCCATAGAAAACGTTCTAGGGAACAGGGAAATAAGCAACTTAAAACAATAACTACCGGAAATATTTAATTTGTTTGTTATACTGTATACTACAGCAATAGCAACAACAATAAAAACAATAAAACTTCAAATTATATACAAAAATATAACGGTAAATAGGTTAATTTTGTTAACAAGTGAAAAACGTTGAGTTGATTGAACCAAAAAATAAAATGGGGGTGAATGTATTAAAAATTATTTAAAAGACACAAATTGACCTAAATTTTCCAAGAAACAATTTTATTATACATTCATAATTGAAGACCAAATTATTGCAGGTTAGGTTAGGTTAGAGGACGTGTACTTGTCCGTTAAGACAAGTACAATACCCGCAGGTCGAAATTGAGCTATTGTACATAAAAAAATTATTGCAAGTATTTCAAAAAAAATTTTCAGTCACATACATATATAAAAAAAATTGTTCGATAACACACTTCTTCTACAGAAAATTGTTCGATAACACAATTTTTCTATAGAAAATTAATCAATAACACAATTTTCTATAGAAAATTAATCGATAACACAATTTTTCTATAGAAAATTAATCGATAACACAATTATTCTATAAAAAATTAATCGATAACACAATTTGCCTATAGAAAATTAATCGATAACACAATTTTTCCATAGAAAATTAATCGATAACACAATTTTTCTATAGAAAATTAATCGATAACACAATTTGCCTATAGAAAATTAATCGATAACACAATTATTCTACAGAAAATTGTTCGATAACACAATTTTTCTATAGAAAATTAATCGATAACACAATTTTTATATCGAAAATTAATCGATAACACAATTTTTCCATAGAAAATTAATCGATAACACAATTTTTCCATAGAAAATTAATCGATAACACAATTTTTCTATAGAAAATTGTTCGATAACAAAATTTTTCTACAGAGAATTGTTCGATAACACAATTATTCCATAGAAAATTGGTCGATAACACAATTTTTCTGTACAAATTTATTCGATAACACAATTTTTCCATAGAAAATTGTTCAATGACACAATTATTCCATAGAAAATTGTTCAATGACACAATTATTCCATAGAAAATTGTTATATAATACAATTTTTCGATAGAAAAGTTTTCGGTAATACAATTTTTCGATAGAAAACTTTTCGATAACACAATTTTTCGATAGAAAACTTTTCGATAACACAATTTTTCTATAACTTTTCTATAGAAAACTCTCTGATTACTCAATTTTTTCATAGAAAATTGGTCTATAACACAATTTTACTATAGAAAACTGTTCGATAAAAAAACATATCATTTTATATTTTTCCAAGTCCCCATAATGTCTGCCCCATTTCCTTTACATTGTTTCAATTTCTGTACTAAAGTTTTTCAGGTGATTGGTCCACCAAACTACAACATTATTATGTCTGTGCTTCTTTTATAAAAGAAAACTTCATGATGAGTAGATGAAATTTATGAAATTATGCCATCATAAGTGAAACACACGTTCATCACTTAAACTCGCAACATGCACGTTCTCAATTATAACACAATATGGAACACTATTACTTTGCCAGACTACTATGGCCACAATAAAGCGACTTCTTTTAAACTCAACAAATTGCTATTCTAGACTCCATAATCATTTGATAAGAATAAGGTTCCTTTGATTCGTTTACCAACCAGAAAATCCGTGTGTTTTTTGAATAGCATTACTGACCACAGCTTCTGTTTTGCTTTGTTTTACATTTTTCTTTTGCTCGGAATATTGGTCAGTGGGTTACAGAAGTAGAAAATTTCATTAAAAATAAAAACAAAATTTATTAGAAAAATTTTATTAAAAAACATCATAAAAACAATAAATTGTTTCTCTTTTTATAGCACAGCTCTTGGGTGCATCATGTGCAAATCTGGTAGATTTTTTTTCTTTTGCTTCGATTTACATTTTTAAATCATATTCATTTATTTTTTCTTTTCTTTTAAAATTTTTTCGTTTTCATTGTTATTCACTAGTGTTTCTAATTGGTTCGAAAAACTCAAGAGTTTTTCATTTCATTCTTCTTTTTACATGATTTATTCTTTTTTTAAATAATTGTAATAAATAGTTTATATTTCTGTGGTTTTTCTAGTGCTACCCATTTGGAATATACACTCAGAGAAAAACTTTTGAAGGTGAATCTTATAAAGATCCATACAAATATTTTCTATAGAAAATACTTCGAAATCAAAAATTTTCTATGGAAACTATCTCGATAACAAAAATTTTCTATGGAAACTGTTTCAATAACAATGATTTTCTATGGAAAATGTTTCCATAACAAAGCTTTTTTAAAAAACATGTAACGATAACAAAGATTTTCTATAGAAAGTGTTTCGATAACAAAGATTTTCTATAGAAAATGTTTCGATAACAAAGATTTTCTATAGAAAATGTTTCGATAACAAAGATTTTCGAGAGAAAATGTTTCGATAACAGAGATTTTCGAGAGAAACTGTTTCGATAACAAAGATTTTCTATAGAAAATGTTTCGATAACAGAGATTTTCGAGAGAAAATGTTTCGATAACAGAGATTTTCGAAAGAAACTGTTTCGATAACAAAGTTTTCCTATAAAAAGTGTTTCGAAAATAAAGTTTAGGTATAGAAACTGTGTCGATAACAAAGTTTTTTTATAGAAAACTTATCGATAACAAAGATTTTCCATAGACAATTTTTCGATAACAATGATTTATATAGAAAATTGTTCGATGACAAAGATTTTCCATAGAAAACTTTTCGATAACAAAGATTTTCCATATAAAATTTTTCGATAACAAAGATTTTCTATAAAAAATGTTTTGTCAACAAAGTTTTTCCATAAAAACTGTTTCGCTAACAAAGTTTTTCTACAGAAAATATTTCGATAACAAAGATTTTCCATTAAAATTTTTCGCTAACAAACATTTTCAATAGAAAATGTTTCGATAACAAAGATTTTCTATAGAAAATTACTTCATATGTGCACTCTATTATCATTTACATAATTTTCTCGAGTGTATTTTTGTAATGAAGACGTTGTTATTGTTTTTCTTACTAAAAATGAATACAAAAATTTATTTCAAATGCAATTTCAACCGTTTGTTTATGAAGTAAAAACAAAAAAAAAAAAAAAAAGAAAGAAGCATTCATTCATTCATTCACTCACTACATGCATTAAATAATTAATGAAAACGAATAGAAAAGCAACATTTGCTTGAATTTTGATTTCCATTTTTTTAATGTTGTTTTTGTTGTTGCTGTAACAATTTATTGTTGTTTTTGCTATTATTGAAAACTATTATTGAAGTCAATAAATATTTCTTTATTTATCATATTTATAGAAACTCATACTTTATTATTCATACGAAATAAATCACAACAAAAGAAAATAAACAAAGAAAATTAGAAACAACAAATGAAGATACTAAATAACTAAGAGAAAAAAAAAATTAAGAAAACACGACAAACAACAACTAGTGTTTTTTTTTTTCTTTGTAATAAAAATTGAACTTAAAAATTAGTGGAAAAAAAACATTATTTTTTATTACAAAATAATTTTCACCATAATTTCCTGTTATTAAATGGCTGACATATCCTTTTAAAGATCAAAACAATAACAATAACAGCAAATGATAACAATTATTTAACACACAGCAACACAATAACAACAACAATGTTGCAATGTTATTACACTCTTACCCACATACACTCACACACACATATGTACATACGCTCTCATAAAAGTAATACTTATTTAACCAGTTAGTTTTCTTTTCTCTGGGGAGAGCAAAACAAAAATAAACCAAAACACTGGCAAAAGTGTTATAAAAATAAACGAAACGAAACAATAAATAAAGAGAGTGAGTTAGTATAAGAGAGAAAGTTTAATCAACTTTGCAGTGTTTAGTGTACAATGACCATAGTTTGTTGTTTATTGTTTACATTTTATTGTCCATGTTTTAGTTGTTGTTGTTGTTAAAAGCCTGTTATACTAGTTATCCATACTCCCTTGCATTAAATATTGTACATTATTAATGCTCCTGTTATGAAAACAAGTTTGTTTTAATAAATAAACAAAAACAAAATGTAAACAAATGTTTAAACTCTACTCTCAATTATGCTCCATAATATAATAACATACACACACACACAAGCACATATATACATACGTACACATATTTATGCTCATCTTGTAGTTTTCATTATTCCCTGGGTAATGTAATATAATGTAATGCAATGCAAAGTAATGTTTTAACAATTTTCAACTTTGTAATCATACTCAGAGTTACCATGGTAAAAAAAAGTGATGCAATAATTTGTTATCGAAAATTTTTCTATAGAAAATCATTGTTATCGAACACTTTTCTATAGGAAATCTTTGCTATCGAACACTTTTCTATAGAAAATCATTGTTGTCGAACACTTTTCTATAGAAAATCTTTGCTATCGAAAATGTTTCTATTGATAATCATTGTTATCGAAAATTTTTCTATTGATAATCATTGTTATCAAACACTTCTATCGAAAATCATTGTTATCGAACACTTTTCTATAGAAAATCTTTGTTATCGAAAAATTTTCTATAGAAAATCTTTGTTATCGAAAAGTTTTCTATAAAAAAACTTTGTTATCGAAAAGTTTTCTATAGAAAATCTTTGTTATCGAAAAGTTTTCTGTAGAAAATCATTGTTATCGAACACTTTTCTATAGAAATCTTTGTTATTGAAATGTTTTCTATAAAAAATCTTTGTTATCGAAAAGTTTTCTATAAAAAAAAATGGCAACACCAGCCTCATTATTGATTACTCTGTTAAAGCAGTATATGCTTGTGTGTGTGTAATTGTGGTGTAACTGGTTTTGTAGGAAGACTTATTGGGGAGTAAGTACTAGTATGAGAGAGAGAGAAATAGATTGTATTGCATGCTTATGGTTATTAATGCATCGTTGCTTTAATGCATTTTTTTATAGCAATTTATGAACTTTTGTTAAACAGTCAGGAATTATTAGTTTTGTCTCTTTCTCGTTCTCTTTTTTACTCTCTTTATTCTTTTCTTATTTGAGTTGTGTTGGTATAATAACAATTTGGTTGGGCATTAATTATCTCAGCGTTTAATTAAGACACAGGCGCCATAGGGCTTTCATTAAAAGTCAGTTGCCGCTGTTGCTCATGAAATGGTTATAAAGGTGTAGGCTTTAAAATTGTTTACGTCGCTAATTAAACAAGTTGGAGAATTAAAAGAAGGTCAAGCAAAACTTAATGATACCCTACTTTAAAGAGATTTATCAAATTTCAAATTAGTTTCCTTCCGCTTGTAATGCAAAAATTTCCAGTAAAATTATTGATAAATCTGATTTTGGAATTTTTATTTCTTATTTATTTTAATATCGTTGAGTTCATTTACGAACAGAGAAAACAAACAAATTTTATAATGTTTGTTTTTCTAAAAACAATTTTGTTTTTCTTATTGTGCTCCAATTCCTTTCGGCTGAAGAATTTTTCGTAATTTGCCCGGTGGTATGCATTTCAATCTGCTTCGACTTACGAAATGAAAATAAAAATGATTTTTTTACAACAACAATTAAATTGAGCAAGAAAGTGTTACAAAAGATTTATTTTTATAAACATTTAGAATGCTTTTTAAAAACAATGAAAACAAACAAAACATTTAAGATTTTTAAAATATACGCGCAGAATGCTGCTGCTAACCCATTAGTAGATTGCAAGATTTCGTTAGTTTTGGTGTCACAGAAGACTGTTCTTAAATTGGCTAGACACTGAAAAAGTGAATGAATAATCATTTAAAGAAATTGTCTGTTATCGAAAATTGAAAATAGTATCCAAAACATATCTTTAAAAAATTTTTATACAAAAGCATTGTTATCGAACAATTTTCTATAGAAAAATCTTTATTATCGAGAAATTTTCTTTAAAAAACCTTTGTTAGCAAACCTTATCGATAGAAAAATGTTGTTATCGAGAAATTTTCTATAGAAAAATGTTGTTATAGAAACTTTTCTATAGAAAAATGTTGTTATCGAAAACTTTTCTATAGAAAAAGGTTGTTATCGAAAACTTTTCTATAGGAAAAGGTTGTTATCGAAAACTTTTCTATAGAAAAAGGTTATTATCGAGAAATTTTCTATAGATAAAAAACCTTTGTTAGTAAACCTTATCGATAGAAAAATGTTGTTATCGAGAAATTTTCTATAGAAAAATGTTGTTATAGAAACTTTTCTATAGAAAAATGTTGTTATCGAAAACTTTTCTATAGAAAAATGTTATTATCGAAAACTTTTCTCTAGAAATATGTTGCTATCGGAAACTTTTCTTTATAAAAAGTTTGTTATCGAGAAATTTTCTACTGAAAAAGTTTGTTATCGAGAAATTTTCTATTGAAAAAGTTTGTTATCGAAAACTTTTCTATAGCAAAAGTTTGTTATCGAAAACTTTTCTATAGAAAAACTTTGTTATCGAAAACTTTTCTATAGAAAAACTTTGTTATCGAAAACTTTTCTATAGAAAGACTTTGTTATCGAAAACTTTTCTATAGAAAAATGTTGTTATCGAAACCTTTACTAAAGAAAAATGTTGTTATCGAAAACTTTTCTATACAAAAAATGTTGTTATCGAAAACTTTTCTATATAAAAATGTTGTTAACCAAAACATCTATACAAAAATGTTGTCATCGAAAACTTTTCTACAGAAAAAGGTTCTTATCGAAAACTTTTCTATAGAAAAAGATTCTTATAGAAAACCTTTCTATAGAAAAGGGTTCTTATCGAAAACTTTTCTATAGAAAAAGATTCTTATCGAAAACTTTTCTATAGAAAAAGATTCTTATCGAAAACTTTTCTATAGAAAAAGATTCTTATAGAAAACCTTTCTATAGAAAAGGGTTCTTATCGAAAACTTTTCTACAGAAAAAGGTTCTTATCGAAAAGAGTTTGTTATCGAAAACTTTTCTATAGAATAATGTTGTTATCGAAACCTTTGCTAAAGAAAAATGTTGTTATCGAAAACTTTTCTATAGTAAAAGGTTTGTTGTCAGCTTTTCTATAAAAAAATATTGTTATCGACAACTTTTATATGGAAAGCTTAGAGTATGAAACATTTTACTTAGACATATGTTGTTATCGAAAGGTTTTCAATAGAAATTGTTTGTTATCGATAAATTTTTTGTACAAAAAGCTTTATTATCGACAACCTTATTTAATTCGTAAAGTCTTAAATATTTAAATTTATTTTATTGACTAGACTTGCTTTGTAAACAAATCTGAAAATCTTAAGAGGTTTTATGCTCATTTACAAAATTTTGTCACAATTACGCTGTCATTCATTTCAGACAATCAAATCTCATTTAAAAATTATTTTATAACATGTGTATTACAACTGTCACTCAATATGCAACAACAACAACAGCAACAACAGCAGAAAAGAGATAAAATTAATTTCATACAACATTTATTAGGTCATATAAAGATTGTGGTTGAATTCGATGTTTTTTTTTTGTGTTGAAATTTTTTTTTTTTTTTGGACAATTGAATGATTGACAATTAAGCTGTGACAGTGACAGAGACTCAGACACAGAGTAAGAGTCACAGCCAGTGGTTTGTATGAAATAATAGATCATAATGACAAATAATTATAGAAATTAATTTTTGAGAGTCTTGTACGTCGTGTTTTTGGTTTTTTTATATTTTTTTTTTTTTTTGAAATTGTAACTTTTAGAAATTGTTATGATTTAAGAAGGAAAGAAAAATGTCATAAGCAATGTTTAAAAATGTCAGTCAGTGAATTGACCATGAATTCAGATTGATTAGATTTGGAAAAGGAAAAGCCAAGAATAATTTTTTGAATGACAATTAAAACTAACGAAAAGTTTTATTTTGAAAGAACTTGAAATTAATAAATATAAAGAGCTAAGTGGAGAGAGAGTATATTTGCCAAATATCTCCTACAATTTATTAATTTTTTTTAAATTTTATTTTGTATTCATATTGACCCACATGCTCATTAAGTATAAAAATGAGAGCTTTTTGAAAAAAAATGAATTTTTTTCTTAAAAATTACCCAAAAACAACGCTGTCTAAAAATCCAATATTAATTACAAAATTATGACATTACTTTTTAAAATTGCATGATTTTTACGGTTTATGATTTTCTTTGAAAAATTAAAATAAAATTAAAGAAAAAAACAAAAATTAAACACAATATTTAATTCATTTTTCTTGCATGTAATTGATATCCAACACTTAAGAAGAAACAGCAAAAAACAAAGAAAAAAACAACCGCAAACCAAAAATAATCAAAAACAAAAAAAACTCTTTTAAAGAGAAACTTTAAATACCTTGAAAAATAAAGTAAAAAATTAACAAAAAAAAAAAACATTTAAAAAAATAATAAAAGCATTGAATACAATTTAATTTCAATTGAAATAAAAAAAAAAGAAATCGCTTTAAAGAAAATAACAATTTAATAAAGACTGACTGAAATTTGTGTGTGGATTTTAAAGAAAAATTAAATAAAAAATTAAAAAAGACTTCTTTTTAATCTTTTTCAAAGACCTTTGACAGAAATCACAAAAATAATCAAGGTAATGCTTTGGCAATAAACGTATCAAAATAAAAATAATTAAAAAAAAAGCAAGAATTAGTTCCACCAGTTCCACTAATTTTTTTATATTTTTTTTCTTGTAAAATTTTGTCAATGAACTAGGCAATCCAACAAAAGTACAGAAAAAACTTGTTTCTAAATGTACTAAAAGCAATTAAATTTGTTATTTGAAAATATAAGAACAATTGAAGCAATTTGGCAAAAATTTAAAAAAGCATATTTTTGCATATCCTCTCGATAAAGCATGTTTGCGCATATTTAACAATTTTTAATATATTTTATTGGACAATCTACGGAGTTTTTTGTAAATATAAAAAAACTTTAGGAAATTTGCTTTGAATTAAAAAAGCATATTTTTGCATATCCTTTCTTAAAGCATATTTAAGCATATTAAACCATTTTTGATATATTTTAATATATGTATTTCATTTCAGAAAACTTGATAGTTTTATGCTTTCCTACTTTCTTTATCAAAAAAAATTTTGTTCGTGAACTGGGCACTCCAAAATATGCATTAAAAAAATCATTTGTAAACATGCTGTGGACAATTTATGCAGTTTTTTTGTAAACATAAGAAAATTTTAAGCAATTTTGTATAAATTTAAAAAAGCATATTTCTGCATATCCTCTCTATAAAGCATATTTGGGCATATTTAAACATTTTTGATACATTTTAATTTATTTCATTGGAAACATACAAAAATTTTAAGCAATTTGGTATGAATTTATAAAAGCATATTTCTGCATATCCTCTCTATAAAGCATATTTGGGCATATTTAAACATTTTTGATACATTTTAATTTATTTCATTGGAAACATACAAAAATTTTAAGCAATTTTGTATAAATTTAAAAAAGCATATTTCTGCATATCCTCTCTATAAAGCATATTTGGGCATATTTAAACATTTTTGATACATTTTAATTTATTTCATTGGAAACATAAAAAATTTTAAGCAATTTCGTATGAATTTATAAAAGCATATTTTTGCATATCCTCTCTATAAAGCATATTTGGGAATATTTAACCATTTTTAATATATTTTGTAATATCTCATTCCGAAAAACTTAATAGTTTCATTCTTTCCAAATTTCTTTATCTAAGAAATTACGTCCGTGAGCCAGGCAACCCAAAATATGCACTAAAAAATTATCTCTAAACATGCTGTGGACAATTTATGCAGTTTTTTTTTGTAAACATAAGAAAATTTTAAGCAATTTGATATGACTTTATAAAGGCATTTTTTTTTTTTTTTTTTGCATATTTTGGCTTATTTCTGCATATCCTCTCTATAAAGTATTCTAAGCTGATGTCTTCGAATATACCTGCCACAGAAGGCTGTGTACAGTTTAATTTGGCCTAAAAAAACCAAGACCAGAGCACAGCAATACTATCTGAAAGATAGACTGCCATCCGATCGGTACTTCTGAATGTTCAGGGAAATCTGAATCGAATATGCAGGGAGATCAGAATTCACAACAATGAACAGGCATATGAGCTCGAATGTGGGGATATCCCAGGCTGCTGATGTGCTAGAATCTTTGTGTGAAGTTGAAAGGAAAGATGGATTGAAGCTGAGACTCATCTTAAGTCAATTGCTTGGAGGCAAAATAACCTTTTTTTGTTGGGTAATTACAATGAGAAGAGATTTGTGTGATGTGTCAGACACTTATCCAGAAGCAACCTGAGGTTAGTAGCCAGGCTCTTGACTGGATTGTATAGGCTCAAAGAAGACTTGTTAATATAGAGAGCCTATCGAGCTCAATAAGTAGATCTGTGTTGAGGAGAATAAATTATCGAGAGCTCCTCGAGCTAAATAAGTAGATCTGTGATGAGGAGAATAAATTATGAGAACGGATATTTCAAATGTGTGCGGCATTGATGCATTCCAGGAGCAAATACCTAACTGGGAACCTATCCATTGCTGGAGAGAGAGTTGTACTTGCTATCGTGAAGTCTATAGGTTTGTGAAAGGTGTTATAGAGACACCTTTTTATGAATTATGGCGGTATAATAGATCGTTTGATAACATACATACATAATTGGTCATTACAACCCTTCAGTCAGGATTACGACCTAGCTTCTCACACCACTTATGTTGTGTGCGTTAATTTTATACATGAGTGGCGGGACCTACAAGTTTAAAGTCGACTCCGAACAACAGATTTTTGAGAAGCT
Source organism: Sarcophaga caerulescens (assembly GCA_927399465.1). Classification (NCBI taxonomy): domain Eukaryota; kingdom Metazoa; phylum Arthropoda; class Insecta; order Diptera; family Sarcophagidae; genus Sarcophaga; species Sarcophaga caerulescens. Next base: position 104,984,478 of record OV656866.1, read on the forward strand.
TTTCATGGCAATTTTATTTTAACGCTCAGAGTTTTTGCCAGAAATCTGCTGAGAGGAAGTCGCCGAAAAAATATTTTCATATTTTCGTTTTGATGTCTGACCTGGGGTTTGAACTCGGGCCTTCAGTCTAATAAGCCAACGCACTACCTAGTAAACTATGGCGGCTTCGTTACGGCGATCGTTTGATAATATGATGCCCAAAATAGCATCGAGCTTTCATGTCGTTTAGGAACGGTAAGTCTGACGCCCGATCTCGTCCCTAAATGTCGGGAATGTCTCAGCGAAATTTCACTCGTTTTAAAGGTAACGCTTATATGGGTTCCATCATATCATCGTTCCAGGGTATAATCGGACATTGCATTGCTGATGAACTAGCAAGAGCTAGCATAAGTTTCGCAGTATACGATATGTTATAGGACAGCTAGACAAAGTATTTTCTAGTTGTTTTACTGGGTGACTCAACTTTGTTGGCTGCATGAGGGCAAGACGAGTACTTGTAGCCTTCTTTTCTTAAATCGTATGGCCATCTATAGCGGTCTTCATAGGCTGCTGGCCCTTTGGATGATATGCCTATAGAAGGGGCATTTCCTCGAATCGCTTCTGAAGAGGAAGGGTCTATATTTTACCTCACATGTCGGTTCCCGGCTCTTGCTATAAAGAGGCTTCTAATTTCCTGTTATATTTGACTGAACTGTCCAAGAAAAAAAAAAAAACAAATTACCGCTATATAGAGACTTGTTTTGGATAGTTGGGATGGTTTCCCTTAGAGAATGTTTAATAACCGGGTTTGTTTGTTGTTTTTGTTCACATAAGTTACGGTATCCTACAAGCGATTTTCACCCATTGTAGCTTTCTTAATTTCTACATCGTATTGAATGATTTCTCCCATTCCTAACTTCTTCTTTTGTTTCTTTTTTTTCTATAGATTTTAGCCTTGAACATCAATAATTTGTTAGAATTGAAAGACTTTTTTCTTTCCCGCTTCTTTCATCTTTTTCAAAGAATTCCGTGCATAATTCATTGAGTGTGGTTGTGGCTGTCCCAGCAAGCAGTCGGTCAGTCAATGATCTAATTTTCTCATTTAGCAGATGAAATGGATCTCTCAAAAAAAAAATAAAGCGTAGTATAGTTATCGATAAAAGCATAAGATCTCTAGTGGCTCTTAAGCGTTATTAATTCGTATGAGTATGTGACTATTTGACAGAAGATTGACATGTGAGTGAGTGAGTGCTTATGCAAGCGTATGTATATTCTTCTTTCCTTGTCTTCTTTTTTTCTTCTTATTACTGCCAGACTGGGGGGGAATATAATTTGGGTTAATCAAAGTGGTTTCTATGTCGTTCATCTGCAGTGTGTTTAATTTTTGTATTTCGTATTTATTTCGTTTAATTAAAATTATCAAGTGCGGATGATTTCAATTTCAATTATTTAAATAAATAAATGGTTTAAAAAAGTCATCGTAATACTGCTTTTTCGTGTACGTAAAACGCATAATTTTTGTGGTAATTTAATAAAACTTACGTTCTTTAGTTAAAGCTCAAGTGCTTTACATTAGAGATTTGGGTTTTTAAAATCATTACCTGAAAAGAAAAAAAAGAAAGAAAATAAATTAAAATTTAGAACCTCATCTTAATTAATATAGAATTTGTATCAAGCGGATTCCAAAGTAAAATTAAAATTTATTATAACGCTAGGCTGCAGCCATTCTGTACAAAATAAAATATCGTTCAAATGACCGCCTCTGGATTGATTAGAAGCAGTCAATTCTCTGCTGGTAGTTTTTGAACAATTTTTCACATATTTCGGATGATATCTCGGCGATAACTTGGCAAGTGTTGGTTTTCAAAAATACTCCTACTTTAGGGGAAAAAAGTTTAACCCATGGGCTCGCGCCTAATACGCCTACACACTGGAGAATAATTTTCAAATGGAAGTAAGAAACTAGAATAAGAATAATGAACTTCATCGCATTCGAAAATATTGTTCGTTAGATTAGCGTTGAAAGCCTGTTGCTCTAGCACGCACTCAGCATATCTACGGCATTGTGACATGTCAGCCCACTTTAATTGTCTCATTTTTAGAATCAGGAATGCAACAAATCTTAGAAAAGTCGGACCGAGTGTACATGGAGAGTCTGCTTAAACTCAAAAATACAAACTCAGAGTGTTTTTTTAGTCTTTACAGGACATTGCACTGGGGTATAATAATGGACATCAGCGTATCTACCCAACTTCTTTAATTAGCCTACCTATCATTCCTTTCAGGAAGATTAAAAAATTATTCGAATAAATATATTAGTCGAATCAAAATTAATTAGATAAACACTGTTTTACTTTTTTTTTAATTAAATTTTTTGTTGATATTATTATTAAAATTAAATTATTTCTTACAAAACCGAGACAAACATTATTCGAATAAAAATGTTATTCGAATAAAAATTAAGTAAAATAAATATTGTATTACCTTTTTCCCAAAAATTATTCTTTTTTTTTAATTATTTATTTTGAAATGAAATTATTTCTTGCAAAGCCAAGAAAGAATTTATTCGAATAAAAATAATATTCGAATTAAATTAGCATAAACAATGCTTTACATGCTTTTTTTCTAAAGTTTAGTTTTTAGTTGATACTGTTATTAAAATGGAATTATTTCTTATAAAACTGAGGCAAAAATTTATTTGAATAAAAATTTTATTCGTACACAAAATAATTAAAACTACAAATAGTATTCGAATAAAAATTAATTCGAATATAGATTGCTTTGCTTTTTTCGAAAATTAAATTCTTTGTTGATATTATTATACAAATGAAATTATTTCTTTCAAAGCCGAAAAAAAATTTATTCGAATAAAAATCGTATTCGAATAAAAATTAATTTAAACAAACATTGGTTTACTTTTTTTTTCAAAAAATTAATCTTTTTATTGACATTACTTTGAAATGAAATTATTTCTTAAAGAACTGAAACGAAAATTTATTCGAATAAAAATATTAATCGAATAAAAACTAATTGAAACAAACATTATTTTATTTTTTTTTTTTCGAAAATTAATCTTTTTGTTGATATTATTTTGAAAAGAAATTATTTCTTACAAAATCGAGACAAAAATTTATTCGAATAAAAATATTATTCGAATAAAAATTATTTTGAATGAACATAGCTTTGATTTTTTTCGAAAACTACATTTTTTGTTGATAAATATTATTATTGAACTGAAATTATTTCTTCCAAACTCGATAAAAAATTTATTCGAATAAAAATTAATTCAAACAAATATTGTTTTACTTTTTTTTCGAAAATTACATTTTTTTCTTGATACTGTTTTAAAATAAAATTATATCTTACAAAACCGAGGCAAAAATTTATTCCAATAAGAATTTTTTTCAAATAAAATTTGAATAAATAATGCTTTACATTTTTTTTTTTTTTTTGTAAGTATAACTTTTTGTTTATACTGCTATTAAAATGAAATTATTTCTTATAAATCTGAGTCAAACATTATTCGAATAAAAATTTTAATCGAATAAAAATTAAATAAACCAAAAAATGTTTTACTTTTTTTCTGAAAAATTAATCTTTTTGTTGATATTATTTTAAAATGAAACACTCGAGAAAAAATTTATTCGAATAAAAATTAATTCGAATGAACACGGCTTTGTTTTTTTTTTGGAAATTAAATTCTTTATTGATATTATTATTTTGAAATGAAATAATTTCTTGCAAAGCTGAGTAAAATTTTGTCGAATAAAAATTGTATTCGAATAAAAATTAATTAGAACATACAAAATTTTATTTTTTTCGAAAAATTTATTCGAATAAAATTTTTATAAGCATAAAAATACTTCACATTTTTTCAAAAGTTTACTTTTTTGTTAATACTGCTATTAAAACGAAATTATTTCTTGTAAAAGTGAAGCAAACATTATTCGAATAAAAATTTTATTCGAATAAAAACTTATTCGAATAAAATCTTATTCGAATAATTTTTTTATTATTGTAATTTTAATATGCAAACATTATGTAAACAGTAAAATATGTTTATAGCCTATGGTGACTACGCCAAAGTGTTGTCAATTTAATAACCATTTTTTATTATATGCCAGGCGCCATCAATCGTCTTAAACAATAAAACCAAAAAAAAAATTAAAACAAATTTACACAGTCTTTTATGACGTTAGAACAGTTCCTTCTGTAGCAGAATAAGCAATAAAATCAATTTATAAACAATAAATTTACAAAGAAAAATTAATATTATATGATAGGTAGAGGTAGGTAGCCTTAGAAATGGATGTGATGGAAAATTTTCCAAACGCGAGCATGTTTTTGTTTTCAGAGGCTAAAAATAAACGCTTGAGTTTTTATTTTTAACCAAGAAAACACAGAAACGATAACAAAATCAAAATCAAGTTTATAAGCATCAATTTAGTATGTATGAGTGATGACGAAAAATGTTTTATTTTTTTTGGAATGGATCCGCGGGAACAGCTGTTTCTTGCTTTTGAAATGCTTTATTATGGGAATTTTTTATTCGCTTTTTTTTCTTTTTTGAATAAAAAATTTCAAATGATTTCAAATAAAAGACCAATTAGTGGCACTGCCGTATTTAGAGAGGCTGAGCGAGACACAACAATTTTTTAAATTGATTTTTTATGTTTTTTTTTCGTTTTTTCTTTAAGTTGGAGACATGAAATGTTTGAAAAAAAAGGAAAAGAAATTTATGACGGCCATAAAAAAAGCTTATTCGTCGTAAAATTAGTGTAAAACTCTTGTATTGAAACAATGTTGTTCGTGTTTTTTTTTTTTTTTTTTTTTTTTTTTAATAGACAACGAGAGCAAGAAACAAAAAACTTTTATTTTTAATGTCCACACCACCACCATATGATTTTAGCCAAAATCAAAAGTAAACGAACGTATGAATGTTAGCTGGAAGGGAGTGGAGGTAGTCCAACCAACAACCAGTACATAAAATGTGGCTGAAAGGCAACAGAAAAAAAAAGAAAACAAATCAAAACCAAAACCAGCTAAACTGGCTTGTTTGGTGTAATAAAAATCAATAGCTTGGGCTTTATGAGTTGTGTAAAATTCAAACTAAACAGTGGAGGACGAAAAAATTCTACAATATATGTACGCGAATCATACTTTCTGCTCTAATTTACTTCACTTTTAATTTTAAGCATTTAAAATTAGGGAATTATTTTTTAAAAAAGGAACAATAAAAGAAAACAAAAACAAAACAACAAAGAAATTAAGGCAACAAAGGATTACAATAACAAAACAACAGTAATAGTTCTAGAAGTTGCCATACCGAATATAAATGAAGCATAAAGAGAGCAAAAGGCAACATTGACAGTGAGTTCTAGCAAAACTTCTTATAAACATGAGATATTACTTAATTGATCATTACAATCCAGGATTACAACCTAGTTTATCCACGAGTTTCGAGAGCTACAATTTAAGAGTATGTCAACGAAAGGTATTTTTCATATTTTGTGTTGTTCGATATGCCTGTGCTGGGATTTGAACCATGGACCCTATTCTACTTAAGCAACACACGGCCTACTAGTACGGCAAGGCTGTCAGCTGGATTGTCAGCATGGATTACCTACAAACGAAAGAACTTGTTAAAATACTGGCAACTGCCAGACGACTCGGATATTGTTCTCATTATCATTCCTACTGGACTAGGTCTTTAAAAAATTAAAGACTCTTAATATTGGGTCCGCCATCTAACGTTTTTTTTCAACTAGTGCTTATTTCGTGAATAGTAACCCTTAGCTCATGTCTGATTTGACAGATAATTAGTTTTATCCTTCCGTTGAACGAATATGATTGTGTATACGCTTGAACAACGCTGGGAAATATTGCGACATTACTTTGAAAATCATGGTAATGTTGCAGAATGTGTGCGAAAATTGCGTACGGATTTTGGAAGAAGAGAAGCACCGTCAGCTCCGTATGTTCGTTATCTTGTGAAAAAAGTGAAAGAAACTGGCATCCTCATCGATAAACCAAAGCCGTCAAGCCAGAGACAATTGACGCTTTAAAGGACAATATTCGTGAAGCCATTGGTGAAATACAGCTGCACACAATCGATAATGTGCTTAAAAATTGGACCGATCGTGTAGGCTACTGCATGGCCAGCCGAGGCAGCCATTTGAATGAAATTATATTCCATTATTATTTTACTTTCAAATAAAAAAAGAAATTTAAGAAAATATTCTGTAGTTTTTTTTAAAGCATTTTCAAAAAAAAAAAGTTATTTGGCGGACCCTTTATATAAATAATTGTTGTCAAGCCTATATGGAATCGCTTTTGTTAGAGAAATGGTGTCTGATAATCTCAATATCTTGATACCATAGAGTTCGCAGTATTATAAAGCATTTTGCATTTAAATATGCATCTCCGTCGATACAAAACCCTTCTCAGGCTGGTTGAGTATTCTCAATGCCTGTAACAGGCTTCCAATGTTGATATTTCGAATAAAAATGTCTTTTTAAGCGCAGCAGTTCATTTTTACTCGCTAGTTATGTCGACAAGCCAAATTGTCGCATCCATTGCATCTGGAAAAAGTTCTGTTTAGAAGGCTTAATGGCCGTATTGTCCCTGGAAGTACCATCTCCATCAAATCAGAGCAATATGGTCATAGGGTAAACGACTGCTTTGATTTGAAATTGAAGATTTGGAATTGGATGGTATGAGGTTTTAACGAGCCTTACAATACGACTGATTTTGGATTTAATTGAACAATAATTTTATGTTGTTGGCAACTTCAATTAGCTACCAAGGTTGACAACAGTTTGATGACTTTACGCTGTTGTTTGTGAGGCTACATCGGACACCATTTCTACATGAGTTCCATGTCCAGACGATGGAGCAACCCACATTTGTTAAGTTATGAAGGCGATACCTTCTGAGCATGTGAAAAATGTTCGGAAACCATAACTAAAGTATTTCGTCCTTAATGGCAAGGTCCAGAAAGTTTCTTCAAAATCATAGATTATTGGAGGATTTAATTAAACTTTACTTTTAAAACCGCTAAATGGTTTACGCTTTATAAAATCAACAAATTTCTATCATGTTATCAGTTATTAATGGTGTTTTCTTTTCTACAAAGGAAATGTCACCCTCTTACAAGGTACATTAAAAAAATTTTTGACCAACCCTGTTGTAATGTCATTTTTTATTTGAGAAGAACATAACACAAATATTAAAAAAGGGTATGCCCTGTGTTTACCACTTATTAGGAAAATGAATGAGGAAATCCCAATTTGTTCAAAGGTGTTGCCAGATCGCTAATTATTCGACTTAATTTTTTGCACGCTTTTTTTATAACAAAAAAAAAAATATTTTAACACTGTTCTAACATTGAATGCAATTTTTTATACTGTTGACCATGTAGCTTTAATAATGTAATATTTCCTTAAGATTACTCCACAAATAAATGAAATAATTAACTTCAAATTGGATAACAATACCAGGCGACTTTTTTTAAATTTCATCTGGTAGCCCTATAAATAAACAAAAGTCATCTGCTTTACAGGGCATTAGCAGCACTCTCGATTTATACAGCGCATAAAATGCAATGCCCCCCACCATTGGCAAATGCGAATTATTTAGAATAAAACATACCACCCTTTTTGAGGGCGAAACATTTTTAAGAAACAAACGCAAAATTGCATTTTGCGTTAATAAAATGCACATTTTTTGGTAGAAAAGAAAACACCATAATACTTCTTTTCTGCTTTCTTGCTTGAATTATATGAAAAGTTTTGTTTGCCACTGTTAATGTGTTTCCCACTCTAGCAAGGCAATTGTTGATTGAGTGCGTTCGTTGTCTTTGTTGATTTTTATTCAGTGTTTGTTGTTGTTGCTGGTTGTATTGTATCATTTTCTTTTTTTTTTTTCAAAGCAAATTGAAGATCATGGCCAGAGTCGTTAGTTTAGTTAAGTTGAGCGAATTTAATAAGATACCCCAACCAACTGATTATGGACTGATCAAACGACCGGTTATAGTCCAACAGACTTTGCACTAAACAACTGCTGACCACCAGTATTTAAAAAACAAACATTAAATAACGGTTGAAAGCACAGAGAAAGAGAGAGAGGGAGAGGAAGAGCGAGTTAGAGAAAGGAAAGAAAGAAGTAAGAGGGTGGCACTAACTAAAGTGCATAAACTAAAGCTTATGATCTAAGGCAACTAGCAACACTTGGAACAGAACTGAAGAGCAAAGTAAAGAGAGAGAGAGAGCGACATAGGAAGATCATGACATTCGCCTAGCAAGACACAGTGACTACGCATTTAAAAGTCAACGAATTATTTTTTTTTTTTTTGGATTTTTTTTTTAAGGAGGAACAGAAATAAAACTGAAGAGGTTAATAAACTTTCAGTATGAAATTGTTTTCCTCTTTTATTTGTAGTTTTTTTTTTTTTTTTATTTTATAGATGAGTGAACAACATTAACAACAATTGTTGAAGCATTTTTCTTTCTTAATTTTTTTCGCAGACTTCTAAGACGATAAATTTTGCCATTTTGTATGGCTTAAGTGGCGCGGCGGCTACTTAGTTAATCAAAATAATTTCGTATTAAATTTGAAACTTTCAAACGAAAGATTTTTAATGCAATTTTTCTTTAACAATTTAAACGTAGATTTTAATTAAATTAAGTTCTCTTTCACTAAAGAACACACAAATTTACATGAAATTTGAATTTATTAGTAAAAAAAAATAAACGGGCCCCATTCGTTTATATGGGTCAGTATTACAAAGAAAGAAACCAATTTGGATTTCAATATTTTTGAATACAATTTTGGTTGCCAAAAAAAAAAACAAAAAAATTTAATTTTTTTGTATAAATAATCGAAAAGAAAAGACTTATTGTTGTATGAATTAATTTATGAGGTTTTTTTTTTGTTTAACAAAAAACAAATTTTATTTGTTGTCAAAACAATAAAAACAACAACAACAACAACAACACAAAATTAAAATTCATTCAGAACCTGTCTCATCACTAAATGGTTAATTGCCTGCATGTCGTTGCTGTGCATAAAATTAAAATTTCGTTTTACACGCAGAATTTTTAAATAGTTTTTTTGCCCTTCTTTTATTTTGCTTTCTGGGTAGACGTTATAATTAATTTAAGAATTTAAGCTTGAAAGTTTTTTTTTTAATAAATATTTATAGAAAGAATTTTAAACATAAGTTTCGTACTAATTGGGTAGACAATAAAAGGTGGAAGAGCAAATAAAAAAATATTCATGACTAGCTGTACCCTGCGCGCGTTGTTACGCCTCCAACTAAAAAAATTTGAATCATTTTATTGATTTTGTTCATTAAAAAAAAAAAAATTGACATAACCTTTAAAAATGTAGAGGTTTTCGATTATGAACATTTATTGAAGTGCTGTCGGAAATTGGTAATACCAACTTATAAGCCTTCGTCGGCTCATGCGCAACAACTTTGCTAAAGATCATAACATAATCAAATGCACAGTTTACGATTTAATTCATTTTTAGTAATTCTCAGTGGCGCCACCTGTCGGAAATTGGTCATACCAACTTATAAGCCTTCGTCGGCTCATGCGCAATAACTTTGCTAAAAGTCATAACATAATCAAATGCACAGTTTACGATTTAATTCATTTTTAGTCATTTTCAGTGGCTCCAACTGTCGGAAATTGGTCATACCAACTTAGAAACCTTCCTCGGCTCATGCGCAACAACTTTGCTAAAGATCATAACATAATCAAATGCACAGTTTACGATTTAATTCATTTTTAGTAATTCTCAGTGGCTCCACCTATCGGAAATTGGTCATATCAACTTAGAAACCTTCCCCGGCTCATGCGCAACAACTTTGCTAAAGGTCATAACATAATCAAATGCACAGTTTACGATTTAATTCATCTATAGTAATTCTCAGTGGCGCCACCTGTCGGGAATTGGTCCTACCAATTTATAAGCCTTCGTCGGCTCATGCGCAACAACTTTGTTAAAGATCATAACATAATCAAATGCACAGTTTACGATTTAATTCATTTTTAGTAATTTTCAGTGGCGCCACCTGTCGGAAATTGGTCATACCAATTTATAAGCCTTCGTCGGCCCATGCGCAACAACTTTGCTAAAGATCATAACATGATCAAATGCATAGTTTACGATTCAATAAGTTACATACAAACATACATTCATTTTTATATATATATATATATTATATATATTTATATATATATATATATATATATATATAGTAGAAGATAATGCCGGGCAATCGAAAATTATTTCAAATTGTTTCCCAATTCTAGATAGGTTGGATGGCTGATAGGTTGATAACGGCATACACTTAAGTCCACAACTTATGTCTGGTATAATATCATCCTCAACCTATAAGCATCTCAAGCTTGATGACACAAAAAATACTCCAACGTTTCGATGTTTTCTCTGCATGCCCTCAATTCATCATTTTCCACTACACCGATACAGTACCGGTGTCCATAAGAGGCAAAATGTTCCGTAAGTACGCTCATTAATGTATTCAAGTCACCCTTACTTACTTAACTCAATTAATCATTATAATCCTTCAGTCAAGACTATAACCTAGTTTCTCATGCCACTCATGAGTGGCGGGACCACGTCAACTCCTTGCGACAGATATTTGAGAAAATTTTCACAGCAATTTTATTTACTTTCAGAGCTTCTGCCAGAATACATACATAATTGCAATCGTTTACTCAGGATTACGACCTAGCTTCTCACACCACTGATGTTGTGTGTGTTAATTTAATACATGGGTGGTGGGACCTACAGTTTAAAGTCGATTCCGAACGACAAAATTTTTGAGAAACTTTACATGGCATTTAATTTTACTCTCGGATTTTTGCTAGAAATCTGCTGAGAGGAAATCGCCGAAAAAATATTTTTCATATTTTCGTTTTGACGTCTAACCTGTGATTTAAACCGTTTTCTCACGTCTAATAAGCCAACACACTACCTACTAGACTACTGCGACTTCCGCCAGAATAACAATTTTTTTTTTAATTTTTAAATTAAACGTTTAAACTTAACTACTCAAATTCTGTTTTTATTTTAAAAGAACATTTATTCGAATAATTTTTTAGTCGAATAATATTTTTATTCGAATAATTTTAATACAATTACTTTTTTTAATTTTACTATAAATTTTACTGTAAATTTATTCTAATTTGTTTTTATTATTTTTTTATTCGAATAATTTTATTCGAATTTTTTATACAAATTTTTTTCCTTTAAATTTGAAATTCAATGTATAAATTTAGTTTTTAAAAATCGGCTTTTATTATTAAACGAATATTGATTATTTCGAATAATTTTTTAGCCGAAAAATCTTTTTATTCGAATAATTTTAATACAATTTTTTTTTTAATTTTACTGTAAATTTACTCTAATCCTTTTTTATTTTCAGGCGGATATATGTACATATATTAGTTCGAATAATTTTTTAGTCAAATATCCTTTTTAATCGAATAATCTTAATACAATTTTTTTTTAATTGAACTGTACATTTTACTACAAATTTATTCTAATTTTTTATGCTTAGGCAAATATATTTTAGTTCGAATAAATTTTTAGTTGAATAAATTTTTAATCGAATAATTTTTTATTAGAATAATTTTAATACAATTTTTTTTAATTTGTCTGTAAATTTACTCTAATACTTTTTTATTTTCAGGCGGATATATGTACATATATTGGTTCGAATAATTTTTTAGTCAAATATCCTTTTTAATCGAATAATCTTAATACAATTTTTTTTTAATTTGTCTGTAAATTGTGTTTTTTTTCATTTTTATTATCAGGCGAATATATTTTAGTTCGAATATATTTCAGTGAAATAATTTTCTCATTCGATTAATTATTTATTCAAATGTTTCTCAAATATTTAACAGTAGATTGTCAATCTCCAACTTATTCAAATTCGTTTTATTCTCACGCGAATATGTTTTAATTTGAATAATTCTTTACTGAAATAATTTTTTATTCGATTAATTTTTTTATTCGAATATTTGTCTCTTATATTCAGTAGATTGTTAAACACAAAGTCATACAAATTTCTTCTTTTTATTACAGGCGAATATTTTCTTTATTTTCTTTTATTCGAATAAATTATCGGCCGAATAATTTTTTAATTCGATTGATTTTTTATTCGAATAATTTTTTATTCGAATATTTTTCTCTTACATTACAACAGTTGATTATGAAACTCTAGCATATACAAATTCGTTTTTTTTTTAATATCAGGAGAATATGTTTTAATTTGAATAATTTTTTATCCGATTAATTTTTTATTCGAATAATTTCTGATTCGAATAATTTTTTATTCGAATATTTTTCTTTTACATTTAACAGTGGATTATGAAACTCCAGCTTATACAAATTCGTTTTTTTAATATCAGGCGAATATGTTTTAATTTGAATAATTTTTTATCCGATTATTTTTTTATTTGAATAATTTTTGATTCGAATAATTTTTTATTCGAATATTTTCACAGTAGATTGTGAAACTCAAACTTATTCAAATTCTTTTTTCATTTGAACAAATTTTCTGTTCAAATAATTTTCTTTTGAATTCTTTTCTATCAAATTATTCAATTCAATAATTCAAATTCACATTTTATTATTGTTGTTGTTAGAATATTCCCAGCCATTCTAAGAACTTCAGTCGATTACATAATTGAATTTCGTAAATTGATTGCATTTACGTTTGCGAATTTCTGGTGCATTTTAAATGTGCCCCCATTATTCTTATTTCACTTTGATACTGTTTTGCATATGACACTTAAGGGTCACATTTACACTCAACTCGTCTTTTGTTGACGTTTTCCTATAAATAAATCCCAAAAAGTAAAAAACAGAAAAAACAGAAAAAACCATGCCATGCCATGGGGAGGTGCATGTGACCAGCATAAAATTCAAGCGTTTGTTGCACACATTAAGTTGGCAAAGAATAGAGTAAGCGAATGTAAGTGTGAGTGGCTAGAAGTCTTTATTTTCCGTTCATTTGCTGAAATTATTTCAACAATACACAAAAAACTGGGTTTTTTGGTCAGCTAATTTGCGACGACATGTATTTGTATGTTGCAACATGTAGATACATACATACGTACGTATTGTTGCATAAAATGTGTAGCATACACACAATCAATTTCGTTTTTTTATTTTGTGATTTTTTTTGTTTTATTCGCAACATAGACGACAGCTGTCAGTAGTTGCTGTTGTTGCTTTTCGTTTGAATACGTTAAATTTAAGACAAAAAATTCTGTTTTTTTTTATTCGGAACTTAAAGCACATTTTTCCCTTGTTTCTAAAAAATCCAAGTGTTCGAAAGGAAACAATATGTTGTGCCGGTTAAAGAATTTTTTTTTCTAAAATTCAACAATAAATTTAAAGATTTGCGTTGAAGGGAAATTTTTCATTCAGAAAATTTTGCCAACAATTACTTAAGCGGTCAGCAATATGCACACCAGAAAATCAAAATCAAAATCGAAAAAAAAATCATAAAAAATGACGACAATTTGAAACTTTTATTCGGATCATGAAATTTTTTGGTTTGTTTTTTTTTTTTTTTGCATAAACTTAACAAAAAATACTTTTAAATATTTAAACATATGTGTACACACTTTAAGAGATTTTTTTTCTCTTCTAATTTTGTGTTTTCTTTAGCCATGAAAATCTGTTTCATATTAAAAATTATTTTGAATTTGACAATTAATTTATTTTTTATTTTTTGTATGTTCTAAAGCAAGACAAATTACGAAAGCGATTAAAATAAAACCACTTTCTGAAATGTTCTTTATTTTGTTTTTTAATTTACGTATTGAAAAATCCATAAACAAAGAAAATTTAATAGATACTCGAACGTATGAAAAAAAATTATTCGATTAAATAACCGTTTGAAATGTAAATATTCTATTCTTCTTTTTCCTTATAATGCAGCAACGGATCTCTGGTTGAGAAAGTGGAACTGTGACTACAGTGATAAATTAAAACCGAATAACCGGTTTTTTAATTTCAAACAAACCGAATAATCGATTATATTTCTATTGAAATTTCTAATAAAAATAAAAAAGTCTTGCGTTATGCAACCTCTTTTATTTCTATCAAATTCATTTAAATTGAAACCGAATATCCGGTTTTTTTATAATTAAAAAAACCGAATAACCAATTATTTTTTCATTGGAATTTTTAATAAAAATAAAAAAGTTTTCCCTAAAACAATCTCTATTATTTCAATCAAATTCGTTTAAATTAAAACCGAATAAACGGGTTTTTTAATTACAAAAAAACCGAATAACCCATTATTTTTCCATTGAAATTTCTAATAAAAATAAAAAAGAATTCACTAAAACTACCTCTATTGTTCTAATCAAATTCATTTAAATTAAAACCGAGTAACCGGCTTTTTTAATTACACAAAAACCGAATAACCAATTACTTTTTTTATTGAAATTTCTAATAAATAAAAAAGTTTTGCCTAATCCGACCTATATTATTTCAATCAAATTAATTTTAATTAAAATCGAATAACCGGTTTTTTAATTACTAAAGAACCGAATAACTGATTATTTTTCCATTGAAATTTCTAACAAAAATAAGAAAGTATTCACTAAAACTACCAATATTGTTCTTATCAAATTCATTTAAATTAAAACCGAAAAACCTGGTTTTTTAATTACACAAAAACCGAATAACCGATTACTTTTTTTATTGAAATTTCTAATACATAAAAAAGTTTTGCCTAATCTAACCTTCATTATTTTTTCAATTAAATTCATTTAAATTAAAACCGAATAACCGCGTTTTTTAATTACAAAAGAACCGAATAACCGATTATTTTTACATTGAAATTTCTAATAAAAATAAAACAAATTGGACTACAACAACCCCTATTATTCCAATCAAATTCATTTAAATTAAAATCGAATAAACGGGTTTTTTAATTACACAAAAACCGAATAACCGATTATTTTTTATTTAAATTTCTAATAAATAGTTGAAAAAGTTTTGCCTAATCCAACCTCTATTATTTCAATCAAATTAATTTTAATTAAAATCGAATAACCGGTTTTTTAAATTCCTAAAGAACCGAATAACCGATTATTTTTCCATTGAAATTTCTAAAAAAAAACAAATAGAAAAGTTTTGCTTAAACCAACCTCTATTAATCTAATCAAATTCATTTAAATTGAAACCGAATAACAGGTTTTTTAATTACAAAAGAACCGAATAACCGATTATTTTTCCATTGAAATTTCTAATAAAAATAAAAAAGTTTTCCCTAAAACAACCTCTATTATTTCAATCAAATTCGTTTAAATTGAAACCGAATAAACGGATTTTTTTATTACAATAAAACCGATTAACCGATTATTTTTACATTGAAATTTCTAATAAAAATAAAAAAGCATTGACTAAAACTACCAATATTGCTCTAATCAAATTCATTTAAATTAAAACCGAATAACCGGGTTTTTTAATTACACAAAAACCGAATAACCGATTACTTTTTTTATTGAAATTTCTAATACATATCTAATCTAACCTTCATTATTTTTTCAATTAAATTCATTTAAATTAAAATCGAATAACCGGTTTTTTAATTACAAAAGAACCGAATAATCGATTATTTTTACTTTAAAATTCCAAAAAAAAATAAAAATTTTTGTTTAAACCAACCTCTATTAATCTAATCACATTCATTTAAATTGAAACCGAATAACAGGTTTTTTAATTACAAAAGAACCGAATAACCGATAATTTTTCAATTAAAATTTCTAATAAAAATAAAACAGATTGGACTAAAACAACTCCTATTATTCCAATCAAATTAATTTAAATTAAAACCGAATAACAGATTTTTTAATTACAAAAGAACCGAATAACCGATTATTTTTCCATTAAAATTTCTAATAAAAATTAAAAAGATTGGACTAAAACAACCCCTATTATTCCAATCAAATTCATTTAAATTAAAAACGAATAAACGGGTTTTTTAATTACACAAAAACCAAATAACCGATTATTTTTTTATTTAAATTTCTAATAAATAAAAAAGTTTTTTCTAATTCAACCTCTTTTATTTCAATCAAATTTCTTTAAATTAAAATCGAATAACCGGTTTTTTAATTACTAAAGAACCGAATAACCGATTATTTTTCCATTGAAATTTCTAAAAAAAAATTAGAAAAGTTTTGCTTAAACCAACCTCTATTAATCTAATCAAATTCATTTAATTTGAAACCGAATAACAGGTTTTTTAATTAAAAAAAACCGAATAACCGATTATTTTTCCATTGAAATATCAAATTCCTTTAAACTAAAACCGAACAACAGGTATTTTAATAACAAAAGAACCGAATAACCGATTATTTGTCCATTAAAACTTCTAATAAAAATAAAATTGTTTTGCCTTGGAAATTTTTGTTGTGACATCCAGAAATGGGACACTAATTTTTTAATGACATTTTTATGTCACAAACAAACAAAAATTGTGTCTGACAATTAAAATGAAAATCTTTTGGGAAATTTACGAAATTAAGAGACATTTGGATTAAGATTTCGAATAAAATGGAATTGTATTTTGGATTCGAAAATGTTTATTAAACATTTCAACTGAATTAAAGAACGTGACTGTTTTTAAACACTGACATTTATGTCATTTATGTCAGTGTTTACATTTTGGGAAATGTTTGTTAAACCTTTAAATGTGAATCCATTGAAATCCATAAAAAAAAACGAAGAAGAGCTTGACTTTTAAATGAAAAATGTCAAATGCAAGTGTTTTATTTTAATAAAAACAAGCAAAAAAAAAAAGGAGTGTTAAACTTTAGTTATGACCTCAAACACACGGCTACAAAAGACAACAATGGCATAACATTTTATAAAACATGGGTATGCACTTACTAAAGCAAAATAAAAAAATTTTTGGCGTTTAAAAATCTTTAAAATTCTCTGAATTTTTTTTTTTTAACTTTTACTTTCAATTTTTGAACAAAAAGTGAATGCTTTCTGTAATGAAGTGAATACCCTTAATGTATCATATTTTTCATATAATACTGCCCTTCCTTCTTTTTTTAAATGATATTTCATTACTACAACCATTCGACAACCATTGTTTGGTTTTCCATCATCATCTTTAACATCATCTCAGTCAACTATGCTCCTCTTCTCTGCAACCATACTCTCCCTCCTACTGTTCCTTTTGTATCATGTTTCATATTCAAGTGTTATCTGACGGGGGTTCAATGAATGTCATACCAAAATAATCTCAACTTGTTAGTGTCATATTCATTATGAAATCCAAGAAGAAGAGGAGGTTTATAAGGGTTTCCCTTTAACTTGTAATACTTTCATGTTTTTTTCTTTCTTTCTTTGCTTGTCTTGTATCATCATACAATATTTCCTTAGACATCATCATTTCAAAGTAAACGACACTTGAAAAAGCGTCTTGAAAATTAACTCTCTTTGTTGTTATTGTTTACTATTATCATAAAAGATAAACGAAATAAATTTTATTAAATTTCCATAAATGCTATGAAATTTCTATAAAAATTTTAATTGTTTTCAGAAAATTTTAATACAAAAAAAAAATTTTAAATTAAAAACAATCAATTCCGCATTTAAGTCACGTTTCGTAAGGCACGTACGAAATGGCAGCAGCATAAAAAAAACGTAAAACTAGCCACAGTTGGAAGAAAAATCAAAGTTTTTAATACAAAGAAATTATCAATAGGCCATGAGGTCTCTAAAAATGGGCTATAAACCATTACAATAAAATAAAAAGGATTTAAAACGGATTTTAAACGAATAAAACGAATGTAATAAGAAATATATTCAAAAATTATTCGATTAAAAACCCGGTTCATTAAGCAAATAAAAAATAATTGCAAATCACAATAGAATAAAAAGAATTTAAAGCGGATGAAAACTTAAACGAATAATAATTTTATTCGAATAAAAACCCGGTTCATTAAGCGAATAAAAAAATAATTGTGAATCACAATAAAATAAAATGGAATTAAAGCGGCTAAAAACTTAAACGATTAAAGAAAATATAATAAAAAAATAATCAAAAATTATTCGAATAATTTTATTCGATTAAAAACCCGATTCATATATAAATTATTCGAATAAAACCCGAGTTTTATTAAAAACTCAAAACGCTTATATATTCCAACAGAAACAACAATAAAATTATAAAAGAAATATTAGGTTAGGTTAGGTTAGTGTGGTAGCTTTATACCAAAAGCTCACTTGAGCACGCATAGAGGCCCGTTGTGGCGCCACAGGTGAACGCAGTCCCTGTACTGACCAAGTTCCTCCGAGCCAATGAGGGAGAAGTTGATCAGCGCAAGGGCTGCACATTTAAAGCACGACTACCCGAATATTGATCGAATAATTATTCGAATTATTATTCGAAAAAAAAAACCGGTTTATCAATCGATATTCAAACTACGCCAAATACCATAAAATACCAAGAATCCTTGAAGGCAGCATTTGAAAGCCAGGCAAGAGATCGTATATCCTGGAAGCTGAACTCTCTCGTGCGAAGTAACTGCAAGACTTTTATACTTACTGTACCTCTCTGTAGTGCGGAGACTGTTATCTTGAGAATTATTCGAGAGAACGTTTCAATACCAATTACAATATTTTCGGTATAGTGGGATTTGGTAATGATTTCCATATCCGAGCTTTATAAGTTCCTCATCGACATGAACGTTCTCTAATAAAACTTTATTCGAATAAAAAAATATCAAGTAACCGTTTTTAAAAGAAGTTGTTACATAAATATAAGTTACAATATATAAAATATCCTAAACAGAAATAAAGTTCTTTCAAAAAAAAAAAATATTCTCAAAAATTATTGAGTAACCGGTTTCGAATAAATATTTATTCGAATAAAAATATTTTAAGTAACCGTTTCTAAAATAAGTCTTTGAATGTATGGAATTATTAAAAACATGAATTCATCTTTTCTAAACAGAAATAAAGGTTTTTCAGAGAAAATATTCGTATAAATTATCGAGTAACCGGTTACAAAAACTTAAAAAAGAAATTATTTAAATTAAAAATAGATAACGGTCAGGCTCTCTGGTTATATAAAAGTATAACTTTAAGTAAAATTTCAAACGAATAAAATTTTATTCGTATAAAAACCGTTAAGTAACCGTTTATCTATAAATATAAGTTATTAAACATAAATTATGTGCTATTAAAACGCTCTTGTAATATTATTTTGTAAAGAAATTGTTGTTATAAAATAATTTTCAAAAAATTCATTTTCATAACCCCATTCACTTTAAAATGATGGATAAGGTTGATAATAATTACGCCAACTAGGGTGTGTTAGTTTTTCAATTTTATTAAAGAGTTCCTTATTGCTCTGAAGCAGAAGAAGAAGCAAAAAAAAACAATCGAACAACAACTGCATTGTTAAACACGTGTTAACAGCTGTTTTATTTATTTTTCAAATGTACATACATACGTACCCCCCTATTAAGCGAACCATAGAGAGAAAAACTTCTTATCTTGAACAGACGACTACTACTGCAATGGAGTTTGCTTTTAAAGGGGAGCAGCAGCTACAGCAATAGCAACAGCAGCTAGACAAAGAAAACCCGACAATAATAAGAAACATTTCAATTTATTAAAGAGTAACCAATTTGCACCACAATTACCACACCAAACACACTTACACTTACAAATACTCATACACACACATATACATACATATATACATCTGTCTAAAGACAGATAACAACGAAGTAAAACAATAAAAATAATAACAACAACAGAAGAAAATAAAAAATAAACTGGGTTACAATATTATGACTCTGCTGTTGCTGCTCGGGTGTTAGCCGCCGATAAGTGTTGATTTGAAGAAACAAAAAGAAAGAAAACATTTTCGTATAGAATTGCTTATTGACAGCCAAATGCATAGCAAAAGAGTTAGGAAAAGTTTTTAAAATTTTCATTTTTTTAAGAAAAATTCGCCGTGCTGCCAAAATAATTTTAAAACAAATAGTATATGCATTGTGAGTAGATAAGGTGCTAAAATTATTCGCATAAATAGCGACACTCCGATCAGTCTGAAAACTTAAACGAAAGCTGAGTATTTTCGTAAATGGTTTATGGGGTGTTTATTTTAAGCAATGATTAACACTTAATGAGACTAAGAAAAACCAAAAAAAAGGAAAACAAGTACTTTTTAGAAGGTACTATTTTAAAAGGTACATTTTGTAAAAGGTACTTTTTAAAATGGTTCTTAAAAGCAGTTTTTAATAGGTACTTTTTGTTAAAGATACTTGATTTAAAAGGTACTTGTTAAAGAGGTACTTTTATAGAAGGTTTTTAAAAAGTACTTTTTGTTAAAGGTACTTTTTTTTAAAAGGCACTTCTTAAAGAGGTACTTTTGTAAAAGATTCATTTTTAAAATGTACTTTTTAAAACATACTTTTCAAAAGGTACTTTTTTAAAATATACTCTTCAAACATACTTTTCAAAAGGTACTTTTTTAAAATATACTCTTCAAAAATACTTTTCAAAAGGTACTCTTCGGAAAGGTACTTTTTAAAAAGGTACTCCTTTTAAGAAATTGCTTTAAAAGAGTATTTTACAAACCATATTCTAAAGAGTACCTTTAGAAAAAGGATGTAGAAAAAAATCTATTAATACGAAAAGTACATACGTTTTATAATAAAAAACGTATCTTTGGAAGGAAGAAACAAGTCAAAAAATTTAAATTCATATTAGAAAATTATTTAAAGTAAGGAAATGCCAGTTTTTAAAAAAGTACTTTTTAATTCTTGAAAAGTAATTTTTAGTATCTGAAGAAGTACTTTTGGTAAATTATTTTTCAAAATTTTAATAAAGTAATTTTTAATTCTTGAAAAAGTACTTTTTTATACTCGAAAAAGTACTTTTAAAAAAGCTACTTCTTGTAAAATGGATTTAAAAATTTTGTAATAAATTTCAGAGTACATTTTGTAAAATTAATTCTTGAAAAAGCACTTTTTAATTAATGAAGAAGTACTTTTAAAAAAGCTACTTCTTGTAAAATGGATTTAAAAATTTTGTAATAAATTTCAGAGTACATTTTGTAAAATTAATTCTTGAAAAAGTACTTTTTAATTCATGAAGAAGTACTTTTAAAAAAGCAACATTTTGTAAATTATTTTTAAAAAATTTTTAATAAATTTCAAAGTACTTTTTGTAAAATTAATTCTTGAAAAAGTACTTTTTAATTCTTTAAAGTACTTTAAAAAATCTACATTTGGAAATTAATTTTAAAAATTTTGTAGTAAACTTCAAAGAGTACTTTTTATAAAATAATTTCTTGAAAAGTACTTTTTAATTCTTGAAAAAGTACTTTCAAAAAAGCTACTTTTTGTAAATTGTTTTTAAAAAATTTTGTAATAAATTTCAGAGTACATTTTGTAAAATTAATTCTTGAAAAAGTACTTTTTTATACTCGAAAAAGTACTTTTAAAAAAGCTACTTCTTGTAAAATGTTTTTAAAAATTTTGTAATAAAATTTAAAGTACTTTTTGTAAAATTAATTCTTGAAAAAGTACTTTTTAATTCTCGAAAGGGTACCTTTAAAAAATCTACATTTTGTAAATTAATTTCAAAAATTTTGTAGTAAACTTCAAAGAGTACTTTTTATAAAATAATTTCTCGAAAAGTACTTTTTAATTCTTGAAAAAGTACTTTCAAAAAAGCTACTTTTTGAAAAATTGTTTTTATAAATTTAATAATAAATTTCAAAGAGTACCTTTTGTAAAATTAATTCTTGAAAAAGTACTTTTACTTGAAAAGTACTTTTACTTTGTAATTAAGTATTAAATTTTAGTACCAAATTGTTTTCTTTTTCTCCCTCACACTACGAAGTATATTTTTTTTCATTTATTATTGGTTTCTAACACTTGCATTTGTTTGCGAATTGTATGTGGCACATATTTAAACCAGCGTGTCACTCTTTATCTGTGACAATGTGACAACAGTGTGTCTGTGAGTCGCTTTGTAATTCTAAATTTAAATATAAAAAAACGAAAATAAATTTAATTTTCAAATTTATTTTATTTGATTTGATAACATTTTCTTGTTTTTTTTTTTTAATTTAATAAGATGAGGTAACAATTGTTACAATTGTTGTGTTGCCAAAGTGCAATAAAAAAAAAAAAAAAATAAGAAAAAGAAGAGACCAAAGAAAAACGTCTATTTGGCAGCAGATTTAATTGCACATTTTTCTGAGTGTTAGTGTTATTGTTGTTATTGTGTTTTTAAATGAAAATGAGCACAAAAACAAAAGATGGCAATACTAACAGAAAAGTGCTAATAACAGTGTTAATGTATTAGTAGTAGTAGCAGTAGTGGCAGTGGTATGTGTGTTAACCGAAAAAAGATGTTTTTCTTCATCATCATCCTCATTATCAGCATCATTCTTAGCATTCTCAGCATCATTCTCTTAATGCTTTGAACGCATTTGAATAATTTATTTTTAATACTTTGGCATACAAAGAAAGTACCGATAAAATTAAGAACAAAAAAAAATTTAAACATTCAAATTAACAAAAAAAAAAAACAAAAAAAGAACGTGAATCACTTACTCATCGCTTTTACAGAAGTTTAAAGAAAAAAAAAATTAAAAAAATAATTGGGTTAAAATGATTTAAAATAAAATTGTGATACTTTCTGTGTTAAGAAGACATCTTAAAAAGCTGTTGGCCGAATTAAAGTTAACCTAATTGTATAAAAAGTACAATACTTGAGGTACCTTTTGGAGTACAAAAGTACCAGTAAAAAAAATAATTTTAATTGGTATCCTTAATAATGTGTGTGAAGATAGATTTTAAAATCTATCTCCCCAAACGCAAACCAAGTTGGTTAACAGAGCTCTGTTATGTTACTAACATAACTCTGTTAAACAATTAATTTAAGGCTGGGAAAGAAAAACAGGAAAACTGATTTAAATTCCTGGGTAAAATAAGATAAAAAAGCAAATGTTGATAAAGTAAGTCCTATGGTTAATCACTGTTACAAAATATTGCGTAATAAGGACTACAATAAACAGATAATCACACATTTGCGAAAGCGAATGTAATCCGATAAATAAATCAATATAAGGATAAATCAGGACAACATGGGCGGACAATGTAAATTGTTTTTAAAGCCTTTAACTAAATCAATCGCCGGACCCCTTAACAGAGCGAGTTTTCATAGCAGATTTTGAAATTTTCCAAGATTAATTGTTGAACAGAGTTCTGTTAGTAACATAACAAATCTCTGTTAATTAACTTGGTTTGCGTCTGAGGAGATAGATTTTAAAATCTATTTTCGTATAAATTCCTTAATAAAATTTATGGAACATAAAAAAGTCCCAATTGGTACGAAAGGTACTAAATTGGTATCAAAAGTATCAACTTATTACAAAAAGAACAAGGCCTCCATTATCCTATACGCTTTTTATAAAGTATTGGGCAGAAAATGTTATGAAGAATTGTTGGACCTTTATATCAGCTTTCAGCCTAATCTTGCAAATTTAACATCACTTGATATGGCGGATACAAAGTACCGTTAGCATCATTGTCACGGAAGCACAGCGAAAACCTATGTCATGGCTGGCTACAGTCTTACTTCTCTTCCCGTTGAACGTTTACCGCAAGATTTCCGAAACTAATACTAGTCAGAGTCTGAAGACGACTGGATTGTGGCATGTATTGAATATTTACACTCTCGGGAATCCCTACTGAATGGGAATACTTTAGGAATATAGATTATGTCATAGCACACTATGACTTTGAGAGATTCGACGATACACACATACAGACATAATTGATCATTTAAACCCTTTAGTCAGGATTACGATTTTTTTTTTAAAAAAACTTTTTTTTATAAAGAAACTTTTTTTTAAAAAAAAACTTTTTTTTTTTAAACAACTTGTTTTCTACAAAAGTACCAACATTTTTAAAGGAAATTCCGGAGCCCGGTGCCCTCTGTTGGTGTTTTTTTGCGTTTTTTGTCCGGGACTATAAAATACATACATAATTGGTCATTACAACCCTTCAGTCAGGATTACGACCTAGCTTCTCACACCACTTATGTTGTGTGCGTTAATTTTATACATGAGTGGCGGGACCTACAGTTTAAAGTCGACTCCGAACGACAGTTTTTTGAGAAGCTCTTCATGGCAATTTTATTTACTCTCAGAGTTTTTGCCAGAAATCTGCTGAGAGGAAGTCGCCGAATAAAAATATTTTCGTTTTGATGTCTGACCTGGGATTCGAACTCGGGCCTTCAGTCTAATGAGCCAACACACTACCTACTAGACTACGGCGACTTCAATACACAATAACTATAAAATACACAATATTTTATTCAAAAATGTAAATATTTCCTGTTTTAATACTGAATTTATTGAAAAAAATTTTAAATTTAATTTTGTCGAAAAAACTTGTTTTGTTAGAAAACCAATTTAATGAAAACTTTTTCGCACCTCCAAAAGCTTGAAAAAAAGGGAAAACTTGGCAAATGGCAACGCTGGGCGGGACCTACAGTTTAAAGTCGACTCCGAATGACAGATTTCTGAGAAACTTTTCATGGCAATTTTATTTATTCTCAAAGTTTTTGCCAGAAATCTGCTGAGAGGAAGTCGCTGAAGAAATATTTTTTTCATATTTTAATTTTGATGTCTGAACAGGAGTTTGAACCCAGGCGTCACGTCTAATAGACCAACACACTACCTACTAGACTACGGCGACTTCATTTTTTCTAGTAATCTAAAAAAGGAAAAAGTTATAATCCAGAAAAGTGTCCAGAAATACACTAAATATAGTATTAAAAAAGTACCAAAAATAGCATTAAAAATTACCAAAAAAGTGCAAAAAGTAATAGAAAAAAGGTAGTAAAACTTTTTCTTCGAAAAAAAAAATACAAAAAGTACTCAGTAAAAAACCAAAAATAGTACCAAAAAGGTACCAAAAGACGAATGATAGTAAACATTTTAATTTGTTCTAGTAATAAAAAAAACTATAACTATACCAAATGTACTATGTATTTAAAAAGTACCAAAAAAATGTATACAAATTAATTAGTCAATTCACACAAGCCGTTGTATCGTTGTATTGAGTGTATTGTTGGATGATTATACAACAGTGTATGCTTGTTGTTGATAATTTTCAGGTAAAAATCCGATACACTTATACACATTTTTTTCACATGTTTTTAAAAGTTGTATTGGTTTCGTGCTATCAAATTGTGTGAATGAAAAAAATGTGTATATGTTCTCATATCGCTCCTTTATTGCAACATAGTCATATCTCAAAAAAACTTGAACTTGGCAAAACGCGATTTAAGTTTTCAAGACATAAGTCCTATGATCTAATTGCCTAACTTCTAATTGCTATAACTTCGGTTCAGCTTGGGATATAAACTGATTTTTTTTCAACATGTACAGAAGGTCTAAAAGAGCAGTTTTGCTTAAGTAACTACAAATTTTTAATTTTTTGAGATATGACTATGTTGCAATAAAGGAGCGATATGTTTTTCAAAAGTTGTATTGCTTTCGTGCTATCAAATTGTTTGAATGCCAAAAAAATACATTTGGAATACGAAATACACAATACAGCATAGCATTGAGCGTTCACAAACAACCAAGTGTATTCAATACAACATACACGATACAAAGTCGTGTGAATTGCCCAAATAATAAAAAAAAAAGGTAGTAAAAGGTATTTAGGCTGATGTCCGAAAAAAAATTTTCTTTTTTTTAATTTATTTTAAAAATTCAAGAAATGTTTACTGTTGCAGTGCCGTTTTTCTCCCGTTTGCTTAAAGGAAATCCAGTATTTTAGTACTTTTACCTAATAAATGTGTTTTTTGGAGAATTTATTTTATTTTATTTAATAATTTATTTCTACTCACTAGTCGAATGTATGCATATGAATGCATACATATGAATGCATATAAATGCATATGCATAATTAGGCATTTATTTGTGTTTTTCATGTATTACATGAATTCACTTCCTTCTTTATTATTTTTTTTTGTTTTGTTGTTGCTTTTTTCAAAATTAATGAATATGTATAGGAAATTTACAATAACAGCAATAATAATATTGTAATAATAACAACAACACAACAACAACAACGACAACATAAACATTAAAAATCATTTACAAACAAATGTTTGACAATTTGTGGCACATGAAGCATTACAAACAAAGCCCAAGTCAAGTCATGGCATATAGAATGGTAAAGTAATTGTTAAGCGCTCCCCACTCTAACTCGTTACGAATAATCAACATTTCCTATGGGAAACCATGTGAAAAATATGTTTTCATGGGGATCTACATTTTTGTTGTTGTTGTTGTTGTTGTAGTATTCCCCCATTTGCTATTAACAAACAACAATTCAAAACATTTGTTATAAAAGAAGGGGGCTACGCTGCTGAAATTAATTCTTTTGTACACGTACACAGGATTTTTCTAAACCAACACAACTCAGTTGGAAAGAGGGCCTGGTCCCCCCCCACTTTTATGCTATAATTCATCCATAATTTCATAGGATTTTTCAGGCGATTTCTTACTGGTTTTGATTTAATGTTTCGTTTATTTTATGCTCATTTTCGATGGCAGGCATTCAAATGCATTCATCACTTTTGATTTTTTTGTTCCCCCCCCCCCCCCACTATACAACAATTTTTTTTACTTTGTGGTGACATTGTTGTTGTTGTATTTTATATTATAATATAATATAGTTATTGTTGTTGTTGTTTTTTTTCTTCTAAACTTAATATTACCGCGTCACACTTTGTTGACTTCTATTTAGTCAACCGGCCGCCCTACAACAGCCTATACAGTATTCCCTCGATTTACGTCGTAGAATGTTCCGGAAAAAGGCGACGTAAATCGAATTTCATATTGCTCATACTACAAAGTAGTATGTTTTTAACAAGGAACTTAAAAAAGATACAGTAATCTCTCGATTTACGTCACAGTTGGTTCCAAAAAAAGGCGACGTAAATCGAATGACAACGCAAATCGAAGTTGAAGGGAAGGGAATCGAAGTTGAAGGGAAATCGAGACGACGTAAATCGAGGGAATACTGTACATACAGTACTTATACACCATATAATATGTGGCATGCAACATTTTACTTCTAAAATTCAAATAAATTTTATTTTCTGTTTTTTTTTCTTCTTCTTCTTCTTCTTTTTAATTACAATCACATACAAATGAGCATAAAAATTAAATTTTTACAACAAAAAAAAAAACTTTACTTTTAATACCTAAAAGTGCGGTAAATTAAAAACAGAAACAGAAATCGAAACAGAAAAAAAAGAATTCATTTCCAACACAGGTTTTCTATTACAAGCATTACACGCGGTATGATTTCAATTTCATTTTCTTTTAATTTCTCACACGACTGACTTGCCAAGCAGCATAATTGTTTAACGTTACGTTCGGAAGTTTTGTCGAGCATTAAATCAGCGAAAGTTTGCATACTGAAGACGTAAGAATTCTTAAATAATCGGTTAAGTTTTCATTCATTAGTTCGTATTCGATCGAAATAGGACAAAAAGATAGGACAGGACAAAAAATAGTTTTTGTCCGACACCGCAACATGTGGCTGAGCGGTGTCATGATTGAAATTATGGCCTCTTGCTTGGTTACATATTCAAGAAGTTTAAAAAAATTAATTGGTGTCTGTACACATATCTCGTGATATTCTGATTCGATTTTAGCAACTGATAATGGATTACATCCTTCTGAATCCACCAAATAACGAGCGTTACTTTGGCGCAATGGATATTCTTCTTGGCCGTAGATATTGCTCGTTAACGCTCTACACATACGATTTCTTAAGCCTGGTGTTGTCGCAATGGAAAAATTTTTCTTCGCCAGTAATAATTCGATGGAAAATTGATTTCTTTTTAGAGCAACGCCTTCCTTTGTAGTTCATGTGGCATCCAATTTCTTTGCTTTTAAACTCTTGAAATTGGCTGCTTGAGACGCGTCTAATGATTGTGCAACTCTTTCTAGGCGTTTAACTTGATCGAGTAACGTTTTCAATTTAGGATCGTCGAACTTCCTTTTTTTGGTTGTGAAACTCGCAAACCACTCGATAAATTGTGTTTTTAAAAGAGCGTGCTTACTGCATAATTCCCCAATCAAACGACTACTCGCACGTGAGGAGTGGCTCAACAACACTTTCCGCAAATGCTGTTATTTATCGGCAGTGTGGCAGAACATGTACCAGAGAGGTGACTAAGAGTTCTCTCTTCTTCTTTGTCTATGTAGCAGCAGATATACTCACCCCTCAGAAGAGAATCTTTAGACCACAGCTTCATTCATTTCGAGCCATCCATGAAAATTTGTTCCTTTTAAATTTTTAGTTAGTCGAAGTAAAAAACTTTAACTATCTTTTTTATGAGTTTATTTAATTTTTTTTTTTTTTTTAGTACTTTGTTAAGACTATTTTTGGTACACTACTAGACTATAAGTTTTTCTTTCAGTTACTAGAAGAAACTAAATCTTTTACTACCTTTTTATCTATGTGTTTTACTTTTCTTGTTCTTTTTTTTGGTACTCTTTAGTACTATTTCTGGTACTTTATTGAGTGTTTTTTTCTGCTTTTTTTTAATATTTTCCGTTATTAATAGAAGAAATTAAAACTTTTACTACCTTTTTATTTTCTTTATTACTTCTTCTGGGGTCCTTTTTTAAGTCCTTTTTTGGGTACCTTATTTGGTACCTTTGAAGTCGCCGTAGTCTAGTAGGTAGTGTGTTGGCTTATTAGACGTAAAGCCAGGGTTCGAGCCCCAGGCCAGACATCAAAACAAAATACAAAAAGTATTTCTACGGCAATTTCCTCTCAGCAGATTTCTGGCAAAAACTCTGAGAGTAAATAAAATTGCCATGAAAAGTTTCTCAAAAAATCTGTCGTTCGGAGTCGACTTTAAAACTGTAGGTCCCGCCACTCATGTATAAAATTAACGCACACAACATAAGTGGTGTGAGAAACTAGATCAATAATCCTGACTGAAGGGTTGTAATGACCAATTATGTATGTACTAGCAGATTGTACCCGGCGTTGCGCGGGTTATGTAGTTTGGATTAGTTTAAAAAATTAAAAAAAAAATATTATTGGGTCATTTTTGCATTAAAAATAACAATAAATAAAAAACCGGTTTATCGGTTTCGAAACCGGTTTTGAAACCGGTTTCTTAAAATAATGCAATTTTTCAAATTATTCGGAAACCGGTTTAACAAAAAACCCAGTTTTTAGAATACTCCTAAGTAGTCCTAAATATAAATGCACTCAATTTGCCCGTTATTCGCCCCTTTCTCCCTTTTTGGACACCTTTTGGTCCAACTTTAGAAACGGAACACCTCCAATAGCTATTTGGAAAACTTAACCAAGCTAAATCGTAAAAAATTACCTATAAAACAGATAAAATACACCATTTATGCATAAAAGTACTAATTTTTGCCCATTTTTTCTCCTTTTTTCCCATTTTTTCCCCCTTTGGGTCAAAATTTTTAAAAGATTTATAGCCTATAACCTGCACCGACAAAAGCTCGATCTATATCCCACATTTCAAAAAAATCGGTCCAGGCGTTCAGGCGTGATTGGCTAACAAACAAACCAACAAACAAACAGACTTACAGAAAGATTTATAATATATATTAGGATTACTGCTTTTGGGATACTTTTTTGAGTACTATTTTGGTACTTTTTTGGGTTCTATTTTGTTACCAATTCTGGTACTTTATTGAGTACTTTTTTTCTATATTTTGTTAATATTTTCCGTTAATAGAAGAAATTAAAGCTTTTACTACCAACTTTAGTCCTTTATTACTTCTTTTGGGGTACTTTTTTGAGTACTATTTTGGTACCTTTCTTGGTACTTTTTTGTTTTTAATTCTGCTACTTTAAAGAGAACTTTTTCTTTTTTTTTTTTTTGTTAATATTATCCGCTAATAAAAGAAATTAAGAACTTTTACTACCAACTATTACTTTTTTTTTATTTCTTTATTTTACTTCCTCGAAATTGTAATTGTTTTAACCTTACAAAAAGCTTCTAAATATAGTGTTAGCATTACGGTATATCTCTGTCTGTCTATCAGCAGTTTGTCACTATGTCTGTGTGTGTGTCTATTTTAAAATTCTCTTTAAATAATAGAAGCGATCATAATCACCTTGTACAAGCTGATTATCTAACACAGAATTTGTAAGCATTACTGGATATAATGGTGATGGCTGGCTGGCTGGCTGGCTTGCCGACTGGTGGTGGCATCACCACTTAATATGACTTGAAAAGAAGAAAAAAAATTTTAAAAATAGAAACCAAAATACTTGGAAAAAAAATAAAAAAAATTTTTAAACTTTATTTTTATTAGTTTTTAAACAGCAGTAGTTTACTCGACTTTAATTTGTAGCAATTGCGTAAAGAAATAAAAAAAATTAAGTTTTGGTGCGTAAGGGGGGGCAAAACAATCTTCATCGCTAAACCTGTGTGCGTTTTTTGTGTTTTTATTTTTTTTATGGTTCTTATGAAATTTAAGCCATAAAAGCAACACAAACTAATTTCAGTTTAAATTAGCCAAACCCGGCATGATATTTGACGTCAGTTTTTAAAGCGTCTGAGTCAGTGAAAGAGAGTGTGCGTACGAGCGTTTAGTCACACAGTCAGAGTTACTTTTTTTTTTTTGCCAAGTTTAATAATCTTTGAGAAATAAAAGTTGTTGTTGTTGTTGTTGTAGTAGAAGTATGGTTATTGGTCTTTGGCAAAACATGGAAATCTCATGCCAGTTTCAAAGCTCTGTTTTGGTTGTTTTTTTTCTCTCCTGTTTTTTTCTTAAATTTTGTTTTTGAAAGTCAATGACTTTTAAACTGATTGTTTATATTTTTTATAAAAATTTTAATTAATTATGAGAAGAACAAGCAAAAAAAGAGATTCTGTTCTGTTCTGTTTTTTATTTGAATTAAAAGTTCATTGTGTTTTTATTAAAATTAAAATAAAAATTGTTTTTTAAAACATTTTTTCTTCCATATTTGTTAACGCCTTTGGTTAGAATATTTAAGGGTTCCTGCTGTGTGATTGTCCCGGAAAACTTTAATAATTTTAAAAGCATTTTTCATCCTTCTTCGTTCGTTTTTTCAGTCATTCATTCTTTCCTGCTCACATATTCATTTTGGCAGTCATCATCATCAACTGCCACAATACGTTTGTGGCATGAAGCAGCATTAAAGCCTTAGCAACCAGGGAGACATTCTAAAAGCCTGACACAATTTGTAGTGACAGAAACGAATGAAGGAAAACAGAGAGCAAGAAAAAAAAATCAACAAAAGGATATGCAGAATACTAGACTATGATACGTTCTTTTTTAAAGTGAAATAAAAATTCCCAAAAGGATTATTTTTTAACCCAATAAGCCAAACAGGCAAACGGTAAAGAAATTCAAATAACAGAAGGAATTACGAGCTCATATGCCAAGGAGTTGTGTAAACGAATTCGAAATCGCCAAGAATTGTTAAATAATTCAACAGCCCTAGTGCTTGTTTAAATAGACTTTGTTAGACAAAGCATTTTCCGATAGAACGCAATGCTGCTGAGAGAATAGCTTACAACAATACTTCAGGATGTCAGAAAATTCTCATTAAAAACCCGGCTGTAAAGTTTTTCGCGGTAGAAGATAAAACTTTAGGATCCCAAATAAGTACCTCTCGGCTGACGAACCGAAGCTGTTTGGTAATAAATTTGAGGTTTCAGACTTCACTTGGTTAACTAGTTAGTCAGGATTACAACCTCGCTTCTCCCACCACCCATGTTGTACGTGGTAATTTTATCCTTGAATAGCAGAACCTGCAGTTTAATGTCGCCTTTGTACGACAGTTTTGAGAAACTTTTTATGGCAGAGTTTTTGCTGGAAGACTGCTGAGAGAAAGTCGCCGAAAGAAATATTTTTTCTTCGTACTTTACTTAGTTCGAGAAGTCTAAGCTGGGATTCGAATCATGAGCGGGTGTCTAATAAGTCAACACAGTGTCTACTATGCTATGACAGTTGTGAACATAATATTTCCTGTATGTAGTTTTCAGACAGAGTTGTTCATGTTCATGTAGAACGCGGCTTATGCTGGATTGGTGGTGGAATTTTTCCTAATCTGGAGAAGTTGGTCTTTTTTCCCTAAGTCTCATAGCCATTCATTGCACACTGTTTTCTTAGAAAACATTACCTCGAATAATTTTTGAAGAAACTGTGGATTTTAAAAGGAGGAACACTCGTTATATGTCAGTACCAGGCGCTTGCTGGGAACAAGCTGGGCTTCTTGAATTCACATTCTCTTTCATTATTGACTGAACTCTCCAAACTAAATATAACCGCAAGAGAACGATTTATTAGGGAGTCAAGACGATTTCCTATAGGAACTGTTGCCTTCCGTGTTGACATTGAAAAGTGCTTTAATAATGGCCTTAACCTTTGACCTACGGTTTCAGTATCTCACTTCCATCACACAAGCTAGCATGATCTTACCAACTTACTTTCTATTAAACTTAACGTAGAAGTTTTACAATTTAATTTCTTTATTTTTAATCTCATCATTGTCTCTATCAAGGCTTTACTGTATATTTAACCCTAACTCCCTGTCTTAATAGAAAATAAAAGAAAATTGCAAAAAAATAACACAAAAATACACACAAAAAAAGGTTAAAATATGAGTAGAAGTCATAAAAGTAAAGTTTAATGAACTTTTTTTTCTCCTCAGCAATGCTACGAGTGAGTAACACTTACTTTAACCAGATAGCAAGAAAGAAGAAAAGGAATGGAAATAGAAACACTAGTAGAACCAAAAGATGAAGGGTTCAAAAAACCACATACCTACCATATGTCAAAATAAAAAAATGTACAAAAAATAGGGGAATTCTTTTGAGAGCAAAAATAGAAGAAGAAGAAGAAGACAAATAGCAGTTCTACACTTCAAAATTCAACAATGTTTGTAAAATAATCACCCCCCCCCTTTAAAAAAGCATGAAGCATAGAAAAAAGAAGGGAGATTTTTTCGCTTTTTTTTTTTTTTGCTTTTATTAAGACAGTGATGGAAATTTATCACTGAACATAAAGATTATCATGGTGGCAGTAAGATGGTATATGAAAAATTTATGAATTTGTATTAAAATTTTGCAATTTGAAATATGAAAAAATGAACACTTTTAGATAAAAGGTAATGCTATATCACTAGAAAAATGAGATAAATCAACAGGAAAAAAATTTCGAATTACAAAACGAAATAAACAAAATTTGAAATATTAAAATTTAACTTTTACGGAAAAGTTAATGATATATCACTAGGTAAGAGTGATATATCACTAAGAAGATATTTTAGGCGTATTGGAACAGAAAAAAATTTAAAAATTATACGAGAAAACGAAAAAAACAAATTTGAAATATTAAAATTTAAAGTTTACAGAAAAGTAAATGATATATCACTACGTAAAAGTGATATATTGCAAGGAAAAAAGTATTTTTTATACTGACAATAGAAAAGCACGTATAAAACTATGCCATAAGAAGAAATAGACAAAATTTAAATGATAAAATTTTATGTTTTCATAAAAATTTTAGAGATATATCACAGGGAAGTGATGATATATCATCACAAAAATTATCTCCATTAGTGGACATGAACAAAACTGCAAAAAATATCCAGTAATTGAAATTTTCAAATATTTAAAAAAACTATGATATATCACTCTGTTGCAGTGATATATCACAAGACAAAAACCTTGAAATTTCACTAAAAAAGCAACACAATAGAATAATAAATACTAAAACGAAAAACATAGTTAAGACGAAATGGCATATGTCTAGGGTAAGTGATATATCACCAGGAAACAAATCTCTAAAACTGTAGAAAATCATTTGAAAAGGTTGATTGACAGACAATTAAAAAAGAGAAATAAAATTTGAAACAATAAACTGACAACTTTTATATAAAAGAAAGTGATATATCACAGCAAGACCCTTGCGAACGTGATCCAAGCTTGTTAATGAATGTCGAATATTTCTTTAAAAAAGTTGCTATTTCTTATGCTTTATTGGTTGCTATCTAGAATACTTGTCAGGACACTAAGCAACAATTATCACAGTGCGACTTAATACTCTGCCACGCTAGTACATTATTTTCTCTGGACACTCGTTTATCCTTATGTAGGATCTCCAAACTCTGAATGAAAATAGTTTTCATAGGACTTATCCTCTGGACACTCGTTTATTCTAATGTAGGATTTCCAAACTATAAATGAAAATAGTTTTCTTCGAATTTTTCCTCCGGACACTCATTTATTCTAAAGTAAGTTCTCCAAACTCTGAATGAAAATAGTTTTCATAGGGCTTTGCCACTGGACACTCGTTTATTCTAATGTAGAATCTCCAAACTCTGAATGAGAATAGTTTTCATAGGACTTATCCTCTGGACACTCGTTTGTTCTAATGTAGGATCTCCAAACTCTGAATGAGAATAGTTTTCATGGGACTGACATTCTAAGAACGGAAAACTTTTCCTCTAACATAGTGTACTCTAGGGATTCTGTAGAAGTTTACCTGGCCGTTTCTAAAGTTGCGAATAAGATGGGCTGGGGTATTTTGTTAGAAGAGATTAAATATTCTCTACTAACCTAGGCTAACTTTTGTTCGCAGTAAAAATGTTGATTCTAATGTAGGATCTCCAAACTCTGAATGAGAATAGTTTTCATAGGACTTATCCTCTGGACAACGCCGATGGGTTTTACATGGGTACCTGTCCGCGTGGACCTAATCCCATGGTGCTCTTAACACAGGATGAAATACAATGCGTCTACCAACGCCCCCAGATGTAACAGACTGTTACACCTGAGTACTAATTCGAAGCCATGTATTTGGACATGACTTCCCCCTTGGTTAGGAGTTATCCTCTGAACACTCGTTTATTCTAATGTAGGATAACCAAATTGGGAATAAGATGGGCTGAAGTATTTTATTTGAAGAGATTAAACATTCTCTTTTAGCCGTCTAACTGCTATAAAATCCAATTTATTAGAAAACTTAAATATTATAATTTTTTACTTAAGTGAACTATAGACTCCATGAAAATAGTTTGAGTACCTTACACTTGTTTAAGTAAACTCTGAGCCCTTGTTTTGAATAGAAACCAAAGTTTCATTTGCAATGAAATAAAAATACAAATTATTTATAATTTTTCGAATTAATAATGCAAAATATAATAATAAAAAATAGGTCATTGAATATTAAATTTTGAGTCTTTGAAATTTGTATAAAAAAGTTTACCTTTTAAATTTTCCAAGTTTTATTGAATTCAATGAAAATTAATCTGCAAAAACAAAAAGAAGACGGAAAAGAAAA
Organism: Sarcophaga caerulescens; assembly: GCA_927399465.1. NCBI lineage: Eukaryota > Metazoa > Arthropoda > Insecta > Diptera > Sarcophagidae > Sarcophaga > Sarcophaga caerulescens. The sequence continues at coordinate 105,019,912 of OV656866.1, forward strand.
AGAGAAAAAGGAAAATTAATTTTTATTTTGCTTCATAATAAAATTCTTAACATATGCTTAGAAGCTAATAATAATAATAAGACTTAATAAATATCAATAAAACGACATGCAAATAAATGTTCATCAAGTAAAAAGAGGGAGTAAAAGGAAGTCTTTCATAAAACTAAAACCCGGTAATTAAAATTCATTAGTTTGCTGGCTCTTCAGCAGCAGGATAAACTATTTTAGTAATCAATTAATTAAAAATGGAAAGCATGTTACTTAAGCAAATTTGATACGAATCTCTAACAAATGCCTTCAGCTAAGCTACAGACATACACAGTAAGTCAATGCTAAAATTAGAACCTAATAATACCCTTCCCTCCGGTGGCAGCTATAACAAATTAATTTATGCATAGAAAAATAAAATTGCAGACAGACAGTTAGATAGACAGACAGACAGATAGACAGACATCAAGTTTTATAGTTAAATATTTAATAAAAGCTTTGTTGTAATGTAATGTTTACTCAGGGGTGGTTTTGTTTATAACCCGGATATACAAAGCAAGCATTGCTGTTTGTTTAGTACCCTATAGTGGTATGAACTCATTGTTTTCAACAGGCTATAGTGTGTTCCAAATGATAGCTTTACCTTTCCTTTTTTCAATATTAAATTGTCGATTCCTTTCTCTATTTTTATTTCTTGGTATTTTGCTTTATTTTTTCTTATTTCCAACGTTTCTACAACAGGATTTTAACTATTGACTTTAAGTGTTTCCTGTGATCATCATACACACACAAAACATTTCCTTTTCTCTTCTTCTTCTCTCTCTCTCTCCCTCTCTCTCTGTATAACATACGTTTACTCTTTATTTTCTATTCATTCGTTATTGTTTAACAACATTTAAGCCAGCAAAACCTCAAGAAGAAAATCCTTTAAAACTCACGCGATTTTTATTGTATTCAATTTATAAACACAACATGTTTTTACACTCTGTTCCTTACTCTCTCTCACACTCACTGCCACCCACTCACAAATATTCTCTGTAGCCAGCCAAAGGCTTTCTATTACAGCACCCAACAAGTATTAATGCTGCTTGTGTATGTGTACGTGTTTCGAAAAGAAAAACAAGTTTTTTTGCTCTTTGATTGGCTTGCTATAGCAGTAGTGTGTCGAGGGTGTAAGTATGTGTGGGTGCTAATGTAATGAGCATTGATTTTAACTGTTGTTCTCCTTTTGAATGCAGAATTTGCGGAAATTGATTTCATAAATAATTGTTGTGGAATTAATAGAAAGTGCGATAGATATCTCGGCTAATACAAGTTAATTAAGCAATAAATCGATAAAAATTTCTATTGAAATATATTAAATAGATATAAAATAATATTTTACAAATAATTAATCATATTTTACTATAAATTTTATTGGAAAATAATAAAGATTTATAGGTTTGTAACAGACTATTCAAAGAAAAAAAAACTGCAATAAATTAGAATTTATTTCGAGGTATAGTCCACCAAAGAATGCTCAGGATATTTCTTCAGATTACGGAGACAACCGATTTGACAAATTACGGCACACAATTAAGGGATGTGAAGATCAACCTTTTCATTGATCATAGACGTTTGGACCACCAGAGGGTTTTAATGGTCAATAATGTACGTACATAGCACCGTATAAGAGACACAAAACGCCATATCTTCCCTTCAATTTACTATAATTTAAAATCTTCATTTACAGACTTCATTTCGTTGGTCAGGTTGCTAAAGCCCAAGAACTTCTGGGGCATTCTCTACACCCAGCACCTTTTTGGTTTGCCTGGCAATATTATGGTCAATAATGTATGTCTGTAGCACCGTATAAGAGATGCAAAGAGCTGTAAAAAAATTCTTAATTCTAGGTAAGACCTTCTCTCACAGACTTTAATTCGTTGATCAGACTTCTACGACAAGAACTTCTGCCATAATCACTGGCAGGCTGGTCTGTTCTTTGTTACTTTCAGTCTAAAATTTGTTTTGCAATATTATGGGACTCTTTCCGCACAGGCTGTACTAAATCCAGTACTATTTTTGGCACGTCATCTCCTTTTTAAATAATATTTGCATGCAATTTCTGTGGAGTTCTAAGTTGGAAACGCTATTGTGAGGCTTAGATTAGTCTTAGTCACTTGAAGTAGGCCACTGTCATTTATTTTGCTCTACCTATGCCCCTGTAAGGCAAACATCATTGCAATCTCGTCTGGATATATCGAATCAATCAAATTCTCCATCGTTATAGGCTGCCAAAAATGCCTGAGCATAGCAAACGACAAAAATGCGGAAGAAAAAAGGATTCTTTGCCAAGCATCCACTAAAATTCAGATTTTTGTTTAAAAATTGCATTACGAAGAACTCTGCAATGTATTGTGCTTTTAAAAAATTGACTTCTTTGTCCATTTCTTTGATGATTTGGAAATTCAAAGGCCCTTTTGAAATCAACGAACACTAAAAATATCTGTTGCTTGAATTTGTTGAATCTTTTTTGATAATTATTCCACAAGATGCGATCTGCGCATTTGTATTCATTACTTATCTGATCAACAATCTTTTGAGACCATTAATTAAATAAAAAAAAAAAACTTCAATAGGTATAATCCATTATAACTTAAACTCCCTTAAATTGAAATTTAAAGAAATTTATTTAAATTCAAAAACGAAGAAAAACTGGTTCCCAATACCCGTAGCTAAAACCCTAAAGATTTAAAATTTTATAATACGTTTCTTTTTTTCCTCTGAGATTATTTAACTAATTAAAAATTTATTATAAATAAAAATAAAAAAAAGCGATAGCAATATATAACATTTATAACCATAAGCTAAGGCACCAAATGAAAAAAAATTAAAATGAAAAAAAAAAAAAAACAATCCAAGACAATGATTAATGATTCAGCTACTGTTACTGATGTTGATGGTGATGATGATGATGCTGTAGATAATAGTAAATTTAATAGGTTTTGTTAAAGCTGTAGCTTAAAGCTTTTGTTTTAAAAACATTATAGCCAATAATTTTTGTATTTCTTTAAATCTTTTTTCAATCTTAAACTGGGTTTGGTTTCAATGTTAAGCTGTTTGAATCATTTATTTTTTTGTTTTAAGATTTTTCTCGTATTTTTTGTTTCAACAATTTGTTTATCGATAATATCGGGTTATCGATTTAGTGGTTTCAAAATTTGCCGTCATGCAAGCAAAAGAAAAGTTTTCAATAACAAGGTTTTTCTAAAGAAAATTTTTTGATGACAAAGTTTTCCTACAGGAAACTTTTCGATAACAGAGATTTTCTACAGAAACTTTTCGATAACGATTTTCTATAGAAAACTTTTCGATAATAACGATTTTCTATAGATAACTTTTTGTTAACAACAATTTTCTATAGAAAACTTTTCGATAACAACGATTTTCTATAGAAAACTTTTCGATAATAACGTTTTTTTATAGAAAACTTTTTGATAACAACGTTTTTTTATAGAAAACTTTTCAATGACAAAAATTTTTCTTTAGAAAATTTTCGATAACAACGATTTTCTATACAAAACTTTTCGATAACAACGATTGTCTATAGAAAATTTTTCAATAACAACGATTTTCTATAGAAAACTTTTCTATAACAACGTTTTTCTATAAAAAAAAAAACTTTTCGATAACAACGATTTTCTATAGAAAACTTTTCGATAACAAACTTTTTCTATAGAAAACTGTTCGATAAAAAAACTTTTTCTATAGAAAACTTTTCGATAACAACGTTTTTCTATAAAAAACTTTTCGATAACAACGTTTTCCTATAGAAAACTTTTCGTTAACAACAATTTTCTATAGAAAACTTTTCGATAACAACGATTTTCTATAGAAAACTTTTCGATAATAACGTTTTTTTATAGAATACTTTTCGATAATAACGTTTTTTTATAGAAAACTTTTCAATGACAAAGATTTTCTATAGAAAAATTTTCGATAACAACGATTTTCTATACAAAACTTTTCGATAACAACGATTGTCTATAGAAAATTTTTCAATAACAACGATTTTCTATAGAAAACTTTTCGATAACAAAGTTTTTCTATAGAAAACTGTTCGATAAAAAAAACTTTTTCTATAGAAAACTTTTCGATAACAACGTTTTTCTATAAAAAACTTTTCGATAACAACGTTTTTCTATAGAAAAATTTTCGATAACAACGATTTTCTATACAAAACTTTTCGATAACAACGATTGTCTATAGATAACTTTTCGATAACAACAATTTTCTATAGAAAACTTTTCGATGACAACGATTTTCTATAGAAATTTTTCGATCACAACGATTTTCTATAGAAATTTTTCGATAACAACGATTTTCTATAGAAAACTTTTCGATAACAACGTTTTTCTATATAAACTTTTCGATAACAACGATTTTCTATAGAAAATTTTTTGTGAACAACGATTTCCTATAGAAAATTTTTTGTGAACAACGATTTTCTATAGAAAATTTTTTGTGAACAACGATTTTCTCTAGAAAACTTTTCGATAATAAATTTTTTCTACAGAAAACTTTTCGATAATAAAGATTTACTAAAGAAAATTGTTTCGATAACAAAGATTTCATAAAGAAAATTATTTCGATAACAAAGATTTCATAAAGAAAATTGTTACGATAACAAAGATTATCTAAAGAAAATTGTTAGGACAACAAATTTAAAAAAAATTAAGAAATTGTTTTAAAATGTGAGCAGAAGAACCTGTCCAGAGGCCTTTAATTGAAGTAAAGTTTGTTTCTAGGTCCAATTATTACAAGGAAAAGAAATTATTATCGCAATCATAGCTTTATAAGTGTGTTGTTTTACATTACTTCTGAAAACTATGAATGGAGAACCCAATATTTGTATCCATTTTTAGATTTTTTTTTTCTGTTCTTTTGTAATGAACGTAGCATAGGTTATTAGGTTTACTTGAGTTTATTTTTATCTTTAGTCGCTGGCTTTTATTAAATTCAATTTATTTTTCATTCTAAATTTCTTAAGGCGAGTTTTAGCATTACAAGCAGCTTTATTACATACAATCTGTTAAAAGATTTAGATTAGAAAAGTCAAGGCTTCCAAAGTCTAAGTCTAAGTAATTGTGTAATATTGTATGAAGAAAAAAAATTAATAACACTCAGCTACAAAAGTCAAATGCAAATAGAACATGAAATTAAGAAAAAAAAAAATTCGAATAAACTGTAGGTAAAAAGAGAACAAACTCTAGTAAATTTGAATACAAATGTCGTCGGCATAGTCCAGATCCGCCAAATGAACATAGCTGTCAAACACACAATTCTTTAGTTTTTTAAAAGGATTTCTCCCCTAACTAGATCCAAAACAGTTTTAAAGAGCAAGAGAGACAAGAAGGCAGCTAGGCTGGCTAGTCCTAATACCTTTCAAGTAAAATAATTCTACAACTGGATTGATTTTACTGCAGAAAATGTGAGTTTACTACGCGTCATTATATATCTGTTCACTGCATTTAACTCCGTGAAAAAAGGTTTTCATCTTAACTAACCCTAGTTTCATACCATAAATCCTAAAATCCATGTTTCTTATGACTTTTTTGTTTCTCTATTTCTCTTCACAGTTTCATGCTGAAACTAAAAATAAATTTGTTTTCCAACAACAATAACAGCACATATGCATTAAGTTATTGAAAACAACAATAAAAACAAAAGATTAGACAAACAAAAACAAAAAAAAAAAAAAACTACAACAACAGCATCTTAAGTGTTTTATTGTTGTTGCTATAGTACATAGTAGTACTAGTAGTATCTTAATAGTGATTATTTTTCTCAATGTCACTAAAATAAATACTTTTTACACGCTAAACAAAGCTTAAATGAAAAAAAAACAACAACAACAACAACGACAACAACATCAACATATGAAACCATATTGTTATTGTTGTTGTTGTTGTTACTGTTTTCTATACAAAAATTTTCCATTTATTTGAACATATTGCAGTGGTTTGTTAGGTTTCGTAGTTTTCTTGTCTTCTTTAAGTACGTTTTTATTTTTGTCTTTCGTTTCTTAAGAATTCTCAACAATGACCAGGTTTTCAGTTCTTAGTTTTAGTCTTTTATTTTCCCATTTTCCAACTAAAAATAAATGTTTTAACACAACAACAATAATAACTAGACACCAAAAATATAACAAATCTAAATAAGGGAAAACACGTGCAAAATAAAAATCTATCAGAACCCAAATATCCACACATATTTTGCTTCAGGTAAATATTCGAAATTTCTATGAGTTTTCTAAAGTAAATTTTTCAATAACAAAAATTTTTTGTACAAAATTGTATTTCGATAACAGAAATTTCATATAGAAAATTGTTAGATAACTAAGATTTCCTATAGAAATTAGTTCGATAAAAAGATTTCCTATAGAAAATATTTCGATAACAAGGATTTCCTATAGAAAATATTTCGATCAGAGATTTCCTATAGAAAGTTGTTCGATAACAAAGATTTCCTATAGAAAATATTTCGATAAAGAAGATTTCCTATAGAAAATATTTCGATAATAAAGATTTCCTATAGAAAATATTTCGATAAAGAAGATTTCCTATAGAAAATATTTCGATAACAAAGATTTCCTATAGAAAATATTTCGATAAAGAAGATTTCCTATAGAAAATATTTCGATAACAAAGATTTCCTATAGAAAATATTTCGATAACAAAAATTGTCTGTAGAGAATATTTCGATAACAGATTTCCTATAGAAAATATTTCGATAACAGATTTCCTATAGAAAATATTTCAATAAAAAAGATTTCCTATAGAAAACTTTTCGATAACAAAGATTTCCTATAGAAAACTTTTCGATAACAAAGATTTCCTATAGAAAACTTTTCGATAACAAACATTTCCTATAGAAAAATGTTCGATAACAAACATTTCCTATAGAAAAATGTTCGATAACAAACCTTTCCTATAGAAAAATGTTCGATAACAAACATTTCCGATAGAAAAGTGTTCGATAACAAACATTTCCGATAGAAAAGTGTTCGATAACAAACATTTCCTATAGAAAAGTGTTCGATAACAAAGATTTTCTATAGAAAACTTTTCAATAACAAAGATTTGCTGTAGAAAACTTTTCGATAACAAAGATTTTCTGTAGAAAACTTTTCGATAACAAAGGTTTTTTATAGAAAAGTATTCGATAACAGACATTTTCTATAGAAAAATTTTCGATAACAAAGATTTTCTATAGAAAAGTACTCGATAACAAATATAGAAAATATTTCCATAGCATAGATAGAAAATTGTTCCATAGCATAGATTTTCCGTAAAAAGTGTACGATAACAAACATTTACTATGGAAAAGTGTTCAATAAAAAACATTTTCTATAGAAAAGTATTCGATACCTAACATTTTCTATAGAAATGTGTTGGATAACAAAAGTTATAATAATTTTTAATGCAGCATGGCAACCCTTTTTCTTATAAATTTTCTTGTTTTTTAAAGGATTTAGAAAAGGCTACTTAGCTAGAGTGTCTAACTGAATGGGATAATGGTGGCAAATAGTAGGAAAAATGCTTGTAAAGTCTTTTGTACGGAAAAGTACTTTTTCTCAGGAAAAAGGTTTTAAAAAACAAGGGGACACACACACAATATGCAACTCATTTACGCATTTAAATAAAACGCATTAAAATTGTTTTTGATTCTTGCGTGTCTCAATCACCTTCATTATTAGTAAAGAGGGCGTTTAAAAAACGTTTGGTACTGATGTCTCTACTATTATTTAAGCTTTAAAAAAACAGACAGAAACTTAAGCTTTTGTTTAAATATTAATTGAAAAACAAATTGTAATAAATAAATAAATAAATAATAAATAAATAAATAAAAAATAGTAAATAGTAATAGTAAATACAGTAATAGTAAATACAAAAAGATGAAAAGTTTCAATTTCAAGTCAGTTATTGGAAAAAACTTCTAATTGCCTGCATATGGATAGATTGCCAATAACTATGTACTCATGACGTTGCTGCATATAACAATAGAAAAAAAACCTTCTTTCTAATCATTCGAAATAAAAATTTATTACGCAAATTATTAAACAAAAGGGAGAGCAAAAAAATAACTAATTATTGATAATTATTTATTGTCCGTATTTGTTGCTTTTTTTTTTTCAATATCATTATCAAGTGCAAATAATTATCGTTTAAATGTGAGCAAAAAAATTACTCAACGACTGCACGTTAAGATATAAACTTTGTTGAGAGATTAACTAACTATTGTGCCGGTGCAAAGTCCTATGGAAATAGTTGTAGCATTCTTAATGCCACCAATGAGACACCTTCTAAGCCGAGGCAGTGATTAATTAAATAATTAAAATCAATAAAAAGTGATTAAAGACAAGGTAATAAATTTTACACTATATGTGTAAATGAAAAAAAAAAATTGTTTTAAATTTCCATTAATTAACTGAAAATGTGTCAATTGTTATGCTAATGAAAAGTTTTATTAATACTACGAAATTCTTAGATTGATATATCAATTAAGTTTTCTGTACTTATAACCATAAAAACTATGTTTTACTTTAGTTTTAAAGTTTTATTAAATTTATAAGTTGTCAAATTAATTAAAAATTGATAAGTATTGATCAAATGATAGAAAAATACTACAACCAAGTTTTACTGCAACAAGCTATAAAAGACAATTATCGTGATATTAATTAAATATTTAATTAATATTACAAAATTCATCATTTGTAGAATCAATTAAAAATTGATCAAATTAGTAATTAATTTGAATTAATTGGGAAACTATTTTTAAGAAATTTTATTGCAACAGTTCTGCTGCTACTGACAATTCAACAATTGCTATAATAATTAAACATTTCGTTAATATTACGAAATTCCAGAAATGCTCAAATCATTGAAAATTTTTTCAAAAAACTATTTTAACTTATTTGTAGAACCATAACAGTTCAAGTTCTACTCTTTAGGGATCAAATTGTAGCTTTACTTTCAAGAAATATGTACAGTCAAAGAAAAAATTCTACATACACCAGGAAAAGTCTACAAAATCAGCGGAAAAAATGTTTACATACGACGTTGTATGTAGACTTTACCTTTGGTTGTATAGTATGTCTACTGTCCTTGAACTGCAGCAGTCTTTAAAGTGATAAATTCATTCCATAGTCACCAGTAAAAAGTACTGAAGTAATCGACTATCAAGGGACAATCTAAGATTCAACCTTTTCCGAAAAAAATCCACATCTGTCTGAAATACTTGGATAACGTTCTCTGGGAGATGGAAACCATTATTATAATGGGTATAGTATGTCTACTGTACTTGAACTGCAGCAGTCTTTAAAGTGATAAATTCATTCCATAGTCACCAGTAAAAAGTACTGAAGTAATCGACTATCAAGGGACAATCTAAGATTCAACCTTTTCCGAAAAAAATCCACATCTGTCTGAAATACTTTGATAACGTTCTCTGGGAGATGGAAACCATTATTATAATGGGTTCTATGCGATGTTCTCATTATAAAACCGGGATTGAAAGGAGCAGAAAGTCACCTTGGTCTAGTAGGCAGTGTGTTGGCTTATTATACGTTAGGCCGCGGTTCAAATCCCAGGTCAGGCATCTTCAACTAAACGAAATATGAAAAAATATTTCTTCGCCGACCTCCTCTCAGCAGATTTCTGGCAAAAACTCTGTGAGTAAAATAAAAAGTGCCATGAAAAGTTTCTCAAAACTCTGTCGTTCGGAATCGACTTTAAAACTGTAGGTTCCGCTACTCATGCATAAAATGAACACATCATCAGTGGTGTGAAAAGCTTGGTCGTAATCCTGACTAAAGGGTTGTAATCACCAATTATGTATGTAAAGTAATCGACTAACACAAGGGACAATCTAAGATTCAACACTTTCAGCCGTCTGCAATACTTGAATAACGTTCTCTGGGAGGATAGGATAGGATCTACGCGATAATTTCGTTATAACACCGGCATTGCAAACAGGTCTGAGTAAATGTTACACCAACATGTTTGATAGTAGATAGCTACAGTTGTAATGATTTGAACATTTAGGAAATTCTTGGGCATCTTCCCTGCATGAGTAAAACGGATCATACACAAAGTCGATAAACAAATTTGAACGGCATTTAACGATTAAATGAAGCAGGATTTTTGGACCAAAACTCATGAAATAGGCCTTCATATATAAAAATAAGGAAGTTTTAAAATAAATTAAAATTATTTACGGCAAAATAGCGTGCTTTTGTTTATTGTGGATTTGTAGGTAAATTTTATTTAAATTTTTTATTATTTGGTAAATAGGCCTCTAAATATAAAACTACAATTTTCAAAAAAATTAAATTTTTTTTAATTTTTTTTTTCTTAAATTGTTTATGACAAATAGAAAAAAAAATTGTCATTGACAATTTAGTTCGACTTGGCGAAACGCCATTCAAACAATGGTGAATGGCTTGGCCAGTTAGCGATCATATTTATGAAAGAAAATCTAAAAAAAAAAAAAAAACAAAAAAAAATTTGTTTGCAAATAAAAGATAATTTAAATGCATTTGAATGCAACTTTTCAAAGTTTTTTATATTTGAATTCGTGTTAAAAAGAAACACAGAAAAACCTGTGAATTTCAGAGTGCCTTTTACCAGTGGTTTGGTGGTTGGGTAGTTGCATTATCATGCACTCAGTCAGTTAGTTAGTTACCTTAAAGCGTAAATTAAACAATTGAAATTGCAAGCCAGCCAAAGAGTGGATTTCTTTATGGGGGTTTTTTCTTTTTGTTTTTCGCGAAAAAAAAACTCAACTTAACTGCAGATTATTACCACACCCATGTTAAGTTACAAAACAATAAAAAAAAAACGAAAACTGATCAGAGAAAAAAAAATGGTAACCAAAGAAATAATAGCAGTTTAGCAGTTTGAAGTCATGTTTGTCTGTTTTTTTTTCCAGCTCAAACATTTAGTTTTCAAAAGCGGCTTGAAAAACATGACTTTTCGTTTAAAGTAACTGTAAGTAACTGTAAAAAAAAAAAAACAAAATTAATAAAGGCCCGACCTTAAAAACAAAGACAATATTTTCCAGCTCTGGTGCTGTGCGCCACTAAATGGTTGAGCACATGTCTTCAATCATTAAAAATTTAAATTTTCAAATTGGTTTTAATGTGTTTTTGCTACCAATTCTTATTTGTTTAAAAAAAAAAGAGTTGAATTTATTAATTAAATTAAAAAATAAAAAAACGAAACACTTTTTCACCTGTTTTTTTTGAGAAAAGTTTTCGTTTTTTTTTTTTTTTGGTTTTTTCTAACCGCCTTTCAAATGAAAGTGAAAGTCCAAATGGATGGAAATTATGAAATTTTGGTTTTTTAATTTGTTTTTTTTTCTTTCTTTTTAATGGTTTTTCAAAACTTTACTTTTGCTTTCAAAAAAAAAAAACCTTCTTAATTTACCTTTTAAACCAAAAAAAAAAACTTTCTCGTAATGAATCAGCAGCTAATTTGCAGCACAAGAAAGACCTTGAAAATGTTGGATTACAAAATATTATGAAATGAAAATAAAAATACTAATTCAGTTATACCAGCTCTGCAATGCATCTCGAGCAACAGTGAGCACTATGGGCCGATGATTATCATCTTCTTTTGGCTTGAATTGGTTGTTCTGCGCACTTACGACCACATTGAATACTGTGTACGACAGATTTGAGGGCGTCTCATGTGCAAGTAATGTAAACTGGCCACTGGGATGGGGGTTTTCTCAAACATAATGTGTGCTTTCGCTCAAATTTAACCTGATTTAAATGACAGAGTCATGGAAAATTGGATGCACTCCATATAGAAAAGCCTTGTCGGTCATTTAAACGCTGTTATATTCCATACATAATGGCATCAAGAGAACTTTCAAACAGAATAAAAAATTTCGATGATATCTCATACACTCTATGTTTTTTTTTTTTTTTTTTTTTTTTTTTGTGAAACCAGCACTCAGGGGATGGCCCCTACTCATGCAGTGCATTGTGCAGGTTTTTAGGAAAATGGATTATAGGAAGGTGGAAGAGAGGGAGTAGTGTTTGTGGACATCTCAAGATGCGAACGGCAAGGAAACGATTTGCTGCTAGGTGACTATAAAATGGCCAGTGCTATACCTTCACCATTAGGCAGTCTACAGCAATCGTCCCCAAGAAGCCCGCACCCTTCAGTACTAGCTTCTCACACTACTCATGTTGTGTGTGTTAATTTTTATAAATGAGTAGCGGGACCTACAGTTTAAAGTCGACTCCGAACGACAAATTTTATTGAGAAGCTTTTCATGGCAATTTTATTTACTCTCAGAGTTTTTGCCAGAAATCTGCTGAGAGGAAGTTGCCGAAGAAATATTTTCGTTTTGATGTCTGACCTGGAATTGGAACTCGGGCCTTCAGTCTAATAAGCCAACACACTACCTACTAGACCAAGGCGACACTCTATGTTTTGTTTGAATTTAAAGATAGGATACGCTTAATGTAAGGCCTGATAGAACAACTCAACGTATTTCCATGGCGAGCATTCGTTAATTCATTCTCTACGCCTACCTGGCTAGTGCAGTATGTTTCGGGAATAGGTAATGGCCATAAATCATGATGTGGAATTGATCCTTCAGTATGGAATCATGCAGTGGTTTTCGCTTTCAAAAGTTATTGAGTAAGGGACACGCTTGTGAAAGGTCTTCGTTGACCTGCTAATTGCTTTTGCAGAGGATGTAGATAGTTTAAGGAGGAAGAAAGTATTGTCGACTTTATTTGCCAATATCATCTCTGGCTCGAAACGGACTTCCCTTATAAGGCATAACATTTCTCGGTATTCAAGGGGAGCTATTTACACTAGAGCCCCGACTTGCGTCGATCCGATTTGCGTCGTTTCGATTTGCGTCGCCTTTTAAAAATTGACAAAACTCAGCTTGCGTTGTTGCAATTTCAACTCGCGTCGATTAAATTTGCGTCGTTTCGTCCCCGATTAGCGTCGATTCGATTTGCGTCGTTTGAATCCCAACTTGCGTCGTTTAAATTTCGATTTTTTTTGTATTTTAAAATTCTTGCAACTTCTGTTTATTGTTTTGTTATTTCTTTATAATAATTAAAAAACATTTGTTGAACTAAATAAAATAATGAAAAATGTTTTCATTATTCATTCATTTTGCTTTCCTTTGAATTCTTGGTCCCAATAAATTAAATTTCGATGCATTTGTATAGAAAAAGTTGATTCGATTTGCGTCGTTTTGATTTGCGTCGCAATTCTCCGGTCCCCATTAACGACGCATGTCGGGGCTCTAGTGTATTAGATTTCGCTTCGATTCATTCAACATTTATTCCTGTTTTCAACTGGAGTCTAAGGAAGCTCTGCTTTAAATGCAAAGTTCTGTTGCTGACATCGCTTCCTGTGACATCACCACGAGCCATTATCTGAGCTCCGAAGTTTCCCAATTTAAAAAAATTTTCATACTTTTTAAAAATTTGGTTGTGAAATAAAGAAAAAAAAGAAGAAAAATTTATTCGTTTTTTTCACTGTTATTCAACGAAAAAAAAAGAAGAAAAAAAAAACTTTGAATTTAAATTTCATGCTGATATTCACGTGTCTGTGTTGGACTTTTTAATTTTTTTTTTTTTTTTTTTTTTGAAAACGTTTCCAGTCTTTTGTTATCTTTGTTGCCTCTTTCACTCTCTTGTATTTTGGTTTTATTTTTTATTTTTATGATTCATTAAACGGTTTTTGTATGGCTTTTGTTAAATTTTACGTCTGTCTGTCCTGCTGTATGTTTTTGTCTGTCGATATTGATTTACTTTATGTTTCGTTTTTGCATTCAAAATCAATTCGAAAAAAAAAATTTCAGTTAAAAAGCTCACGTTAACGTCGATTAAATACGTTTGAAAACACTCGCACACTCAAACACAAAAGCGGTCAGCTGGTATTAAATTTATTTCATTTTATTGGATTATTTTTTTGTTGTTTTTATTTTTCTTTTATTCGTTATAAAATCGAACTGAAGATTTTGAAAATGAAATAAATTTTGTTTCTTTCGCTTTCACCTCCACTATTTTTTTTTTTTTGGTTTTTTTTTTGGTTTTATTTGTGTTGTTTTTTTTATATTTTTTTGGTAATGAATTTAATTAAAATTAACGTGTCTTTCAAAATAATGGCTGGAAAAAGAAGAAAAATAAATCTAATGATCAGATAGCTACTCAGCAGCTGCACTCCAGAAGCTACCACATATGTAAGCCCTTCATGTTAAACGTGGGTATTACTCCCGTTTATACCGATCATCACGTTGTCCTGCGTGTAATCTGATCAACCATCTGAAATATCAAATTTTCCATCACTGTGGCTTATAAATCTCGCTGCACTCCAGAAGCTACCACATATGTAAGCCCTTCATGTTAAACGTGGGTATTACTCCAGTTTATACCGATCATCACGTTGCCCTGCATGTAATCTGATCAACCATCTGAAATATCAAATTTTCCATCACTGTGGCTTATAAATCTCGCTGAATTTAATCCGTGGCAAGGTTTATGTTGGCTTTTGTGATCGATATGGTTTGTGGCTTATTCGGATACACTTGCGACTTAAGAAAACCCCACAAGAAAAAATCTAACGAGATCAAATCGCACGATCTCGATGGCCAGTTTATATCACCCCCATGCAAGCCGATCATTTCCTCTAATCTGTCCTAAAGAGTATTAAATGTGGCATAAGCTGTAGTGCTGTCCTTTTGATATTCAGATAATTCAACATTTAAGCGGTGGCAAGCATTATGTTGCCTTTGAGGTCCACTGTGTCTTATTCACATACATATATCTGTGGCTTAAGCACACCCAACAAGAAAAAGGCTAATACTATGTTCAGACATGCACTTTTATTGAGTCAATATTCGGTTTATTGATTACAATATTTTAAGTGTTTAGACATAACAATATACGCAGTTTAGCTGCTTATTCAATATTCATTTCACAGCTGGTAAACAAAACAGCTGGTTGTTTAAACACCATTGTTTTTGTTTTGTTCGTTGTTTTTTTGTTTTTTTTTTTGTTTTTGTTGATATTTGAGTTGTCAAATATCAATAGAAAGTGTACGGAAAATTGTAATATGCTCACTGAACGTACTTATGACAGTGCTGTATTTCAAGTTTTAATCAATATTATAACAATTTATGAATTTATTGAGCAATAATTAATTGACATTTTATATGAAATATTGAGATCAATAATGCCGTTTATTGCGATTTACTCAATATAAGTGCATGTCTGAACATAGTATAATCCCGTTAGCCAGTTTACATCGTTTTCACGTGTGATGACCATGCCCTTAAATCTGTCGTGCATAGTATTCAATGTGGCCGTAAGTGCGCAGAACAACCAATTCAAGCCAAAAGAAGATGATAATCATCGGCCCATAGTGCTCACTACTGCTCGAGATGCATTGTATTCTCGGATCTCAAGTGGATTGGTATCGTCACAAATTTAATAAATTTTTTGTTTTCTTACCCATTCATTCTGAAATATGGGTCTCAAGGTTGAAGATGAGAGTCAACTGGGTTGTCAACATATGTACATATATAATTGGTGATTACAAGCCTTTAGTCAGCAATACGACCTAGTTTCTCACACCACTCATATTGTGTGTGATAATTTCATACATGAGTGCCGGAAGCTACAGTTTAAAGTCGACTCCGAACTACAGATTTTTGAGAAACTTTTCATAACAATTTGATTTACTCTGAGAGTTTTTGCCAGAAATATGCTGAGAGAAAGTCGCTGAAGAAATATTTTTTTCATATTTCGTTTACTTGGAGATGCCTGACCTGAGGTTTGAACCTAGGCCTCACGTCTAATAAGCCAACACACTACCTACTAGACTACGACGACTCTTCACTATTACTGGCAATAAATAACAGATGTTTATGCTCCAAAATTTTCATACGAGTTATTCAAGACACAAACCATGTGTGTAAAACATATGACATCTATTAGGAACTCGCAATATATGAAAATAGTTTAAGATTATGGGATAACATTTCTGTGATTAATCACTTCATCTGGATGTATTTTATTTCTTTTATCACCTGCATTAAGAATTTTTAATTGGATTTTTTTTCAAAACTGTCTTGGTTTGTTTTTACAGAAAATAAAAGCAAAACATTAAGAATTTCTAGGTTTTTTTCTATTATTTTTCTATAAATTGTCATCCATATTTACATGATTTTCGTTTTATTTTTTTATTTCTTAACACATATTGAAATGGATGGCTTGGATGGATGGTTGGTAATGGTGGTTAGATGATGATGGCATTTTGACACAGATTTTGTTTTTCATTAAGTATCATCAAGTCTCTCTCTGTGTGTGTGTGTATATAGCTTTCCATTTTGCTTTTCATATGAAAATGGAAAATGAAAATGAAATGTTTTTAATGGTTAACAGTACTGCTACACTGCGTTAGTAAAACATCGTCTATGTAGGTGAGTTAAACAACCAACTTTTTGCTGCAACTGCTGCCATACTCTACAGTGTATGTATGAATGTATGTGTTGGCCATAATAATAAGGGTGGCATTCATTTGCCTTTTGCTTTTGTTGGCATAAAAATATGGAAAAAATTGTATTTTTTTTAACACACAAAACTTTTCTTTTTTTTTATTTTTTTGTGCAACAACTTTAGCACAAAACCACACAGCAAAATATGAAAAAAAAAGTTTTTTTTTTTTGTTTACCTTCCTTTACAATTATTACTGAAAACAACATCCATACATACATATGGGAGGGAGTACAAGAGTACAAACACAAATGGCGAAAACAGAGTCATTTGTTTAGGTAGTATATGCAGAGCACTTTTAACCCAGTTTGTAATTTGTAAGGGATCCGAACATAATAATTTCTGGACACTTCATGTCAAGTGTCTAGACTTAATTAAATAAAAATTGCGCATACAAAACACTGCAAAACACTGAATTGAAAATGAATAAAAAAAGCAAACAGAAAAAGCCTGGTGTGCTGGAAAAATTTCATAAAAATTGTTTAAAAAGAAATGAAAGACAAACAGAATTCAAAATGCCATAAATTAAAAGCATCATTAGAATTATGTGACAGAAATATTTCTCTACAATTAAAATGGATTTAAGGACCTCGTATACCTCTGACTGGCTCTACTACATACGCTTACATACATAACATAATTGGTCATTACAACCCTTTAGTCAGGACTACAACCTAGTTTCTAACATCACTTATGTTGTGTGCGTTAATTCTATAATGAGTGGTGGGACCTACAGTTTGAAGTCGATTCCGAACATTAGATTTTTGATAATCTTTTCATGGCAGCGTTATTTTAACGTTCAAAATTTTTGCCAGAAATCTGCTGAGGGGCAGTCGCCAAAGAAATATTTCTTCTTATTTCGTGTAGTTGGGGATGCCTGACCTGGGGTTTGAACCGAGGCCTCACATCTACCTACTAGACCACGGCGACTTCAAGGCTACATACGCTACGCAGTGATGGAAAAAAACAAAGTCCTTACCAAGCCGAAATTCGAAGAAATACTATGAATCTAACTTAACTTTCTCGCAACTTTCCCGTACAACGGTACAGAAGGACGGAATAATTTGCCAGGTGCTGAAAGGATGGACCCATGCATTAAGATTTGAAGGCATCTACCAGGTCACATTGAGTACCTTGGCATAAAATTAACGTCGTGTTCAGATGATCATGTATTCAGGGCACATGCAGTCACCTGTCTATCTACAGAGTAACAGGGGGCAGACAACAGAACATATCCTCGTTCTGCGTAATGCTTAGGCTAGCTCAGGTTAGCGAGTAGCTTGCCGTATACAGGCAAGTTTTCTCGATGGCCTTATGGCACATACAGTCTCCTGACTTTCTCCCGAGTAACTTGGGGCAGACAACAGAGCATATCCTCGCTCTGCGGAATGCTTTCATTCGATGACCTTATGGCACATACAGTCTCCTGTCGTTCTCCCGAGTAACATGGGGCAGACAACAGAGCATATCCTCGCTCTCCGGAATGCTTAGGTTAGCTTAGAATAGCGAGTAGCTTGCCGATCACAGGCAAGTTCACTCGGCGGCCATATGGCAGATACAGTCTCCTGTCTTTCTCCCGAATAACTGGGGGCAGACAACAGAGCATATCCTCGCTCTGCAGAATGCTTTCACTTGATGGCCTTATGGCACATACAGTCTTCTGTCTTTCTCCATAGTAATAAGGGGCAAACAACAGAGCATATCCTCGCTCTGCAGAATGCTTAAAACAAAGAGTTAGGTTAGGTTAGCGAGAAGCTTGCCTTTCACAGACAAATCCGCAAGTTCGGTGGCCATATGGCACCTTGTGTTGCTTAATATGTGGTAAAGCCCCTTGTCACGATCCGTTAGTGGTGGTTTTGAAACACCCCCAGCTTAGGATGAAACAGGCCAGTTCCTTCAGTGGCAAGTTCGCCACCATTCCCAGATCTTCAAACGTTCACCGATAAACCAAACCAATGACGTATGTCCTGAAGTGCAGGGCACTACAGAAGGGTTGGATACACCCTTTTGGTGCAAGCTAGAGATCAAGAATGGAAAGCTCGGGCAGACAAGAGCGCATATTCTCGTTCTGCTTAATACTTAACATGGAGGGTTGCATACATCCTTGTAATGCATCTTAAGACCAAATAAGAAGGCAATGGAGAGCTGACCACAGATGGAAGGTCGTTTGATGCGATCAAGAAACCTGACAATATTATCAGCAGAAATTCTTATGATGCATCTGAGGACCAAATAGGAAAACAATGAGGGGGTCAGCCCCTCGGTAGACGGAAGGTCGCTTAATGAGATTAAGAAACCTGACAATATTATCGGCTACAGATTTGAAGAAGTACTTGTCCATGGCATTGCGAAGCAGAAAAATTATGATCCATGTTTAAAAAAGACTAGAACCACAGGTGCCCAACAATAAGTAGCATCTACAAAGCCAGTTCCGATGGATATAAAAGAAGAAATGAAGAAGCTGATCAGTAGCAAAGAGCATCATGAAGATTCTGTTCACTCAAGCACTGAATATTCAAATGGGGAGGAGAAGAATACGTTGCTTTGTGCCAGCGGTACTAAGAGGTACCTTTTTACCAGAAAAGTACGTTTTTACCAGAAAAGTACGTTTTTATCAGAAAAGTACGTTTTTACTAGAAAAGTACCTTTTTACCAGAAGAATACCTTTTTACCAGAAAAGTACCTTTTTACCAGAAAAGTACTTTTTTTACCAGAAAAGTACTTTTTACTAAAGAGATACACATTTTACATAATCGAACACCACCAGAGAGCCTCCTTTTGGCAAAATACTGGCAATCTTTTTAAACTTGGTTTGTAGCTGAACTTTTTTCAGAACTTTAAACACATTCGCTTATGCTATAATACGTAAGCAAATAATACGTTTCAAGAAAGGAAAAACAAAACAAAACATCATTATAAAAACAGGCAAAGGCACGTCTTTAAAGGAGATGCAGAAAAAACAAACAGAAACTGAAACAGAAACTGGTTCTGAAAGAAACCAGAATGACTTATGCTTAGAAATAGCCAAGACCTTATTGAAGCTTACCAAGCCATATACACAAGACAGGAAGTTGTTTATTAAACAAAGGCAGAGTGTGTGTGTGTGTAGAAGAGTGAGTGGGTCCATAAAGCAAATACTGAAGTAGAAGTGGTAGAAGATAAACCCTAAAGATTTGTTTTTTAAAACTCAAAAACAGACAGCAAGAGACAGACAGACGGACCACAAGTAACACCTTTAAACCTGATTTTTTAATGCTTGAAAGCGGTGTTGGTGTTTGTGGCAAGTTGGTAAGTGGCAGCAGCAGTAGTAGTAGAGGAGCAACAAACATTAGCTAGCAGCTGTTCATCTGACTGCTACAAGTTTTGTTTTCTTTGTTTTCTAAGAAACTTGTTTTCGGGGCTGGTTTTTGTTTTCTTCGCCTTTTACTGCTAAAGCTGAACCTTTAAATCTATGCAACCAACTGCTTTTAATCCTTTTCTTGTTCTTTTTTTCTTTTCTTCAGATTTTTAAATCATAATTTTTGTTTGTTTCTTTCTTTCTGAAACCCATGTTTTGTAAGAAACCTTAAGCCTGACCTAAAAAAAGCTTTTTCTTGTTATTTAAACGTATTAAAGAATGTTTTCTTTAAAGTGCTGAAATTAAAATAAAACATTACTACCTGAGTTCCACGTTAAAAACCCACAGTTCCCACTTTTTTTCGCCTTTTGTTTTATGACTAAACGCACAAGGCATTCTACCATTAAGAAATAAAAAAAATCCCAAACCGCAAGTTCGAGGTTTTAAAACTTTTTTCCTTCTCCCTCGTTTTTTTTAATTTTGTTTCATGATATCGGGTTTATGCCCAAAAAAACAAACAACTTTTTTCTTCAATAAAAACCAAAAAAAAAAAAATTGTTTAACAACCAGTTTTAATTTAAAGTATAACGGCAAAATGTATTTTATTTTCAAGACTTTTTTTTGGGGAAAATTTCCTTTTAAAATGTTCAACACTAGGAATTTAAAATGCAGGAGAATTATAGATTCTCCAACAGCTACAGAAATCAAAAATGGCCAAATAAAACTCAGAGACAAAGTTTTCTTGGAAAAAAAAACATAAAAAACAGTTTGCAAGCATATCAGGTCAAAGGTCAAAGAGCCTTTAATATTAACAAAATTTAGCATAAAAGAATTTTCACAATTTATTTCAACTTATATTTGGTCAAATAAATTAATGAAAGAAGAAAAAATGCAATATAAGTTCTACAAGGTCAAAGGTCACATGACCTCGAACTTTTATCCAGATGCCGCAACTAGTTAATGATGCTTACAAGACTTAATTTAAACTAAAGTTGTTTAAATAAATTGAAAAAAGAATAAAAATTTTAATATTAGTTCAAAGGTCAAAGGTAACATGAGCTCCAATTTCCATACAAATCCTGCAACTATTTAATAAGGCTTGTAAAAAGTAATTTAAATTAAATAAATTGAAAATAGAAAAAAAATTGTTGGTAAGCCATGTAAGGTCAAAGGTCAGATAACTGCCAATCTTTATTGAGCCAATTTAAGTACTTAATAAATTTCACAAAGGCTAATTTAAACTAAATTTGTGGAAAATAAATTGAAAATAAGGTCAAAGGTCACTTAATCATCATAATTTTTTTTATGATGGAAAGTCTTTCTAACTGCCGAATAAAACAAGATTCAGCGGATTTTTCGTTGAGCCACTATTTTGCTAAGAAAACTGAACGTGCAAGTCATCGTTTGTTTGTGGAATTAAACGGTGACCACGCTCCAACAGAAACACAGTGTATCGAATGATATGTGCATTTCGAAATTGGTGAATTTGACATCAAAGACTAAGAGCGTCCGATATAGAAAAAAAAAACTTAGAAGACCATAAATTGAAGACATTACTCAATCCATACTTGTTGTAGAGTGTAGAAAGCTTGTACAATCTTAGCGCGTGACTCTAGCAGCCATTTCAAAGCAATTTTAGGCAGCAGGTATCATGCAAAAGCACAAAAATTTGATGCCACATGAACTGTAACCGAGAGAGGTTAGAACACGATATTTTTTTTTGCTTAAACTGCTGTTTGATCGCTCTAAAAAGGAATCTTTTGCATTGACTTATCTCCGGCGATGAAATATGATTTCATTACGCCAATTCCAAGCTTAAGAAAGCATATGGGAAACGCGAGCAAAATCTACAGCAAGCAGCAGTCATTGGGCTAAGGTAACCCCCTGTGTTTGATAGAATCAGAAGGGTTTGATCTATTATGCTGCTAAAGTCGGATCAGACTATCACGAAACACGTGTACTATTGGCCGTAAAACGTACGAGTCTAAACTTTTCCATCATGGGTTTCACAACATAAGTCATCATGGCGATGAAATTACAATTTTACTGACTGTCATTGTCAAATGATTTACGATTTAAATATTTATTGTCATTTTAAATTTACCTTGAAGATCCAATAAATAATTGATGAAAGAAATGTTATAAAAACTTTGTGATAATAAAAAAAAAACTCTTACAAAATAACATAAAATCAAAGAAAATTAATTTAAGGTTATAAAAAACAATTTAAGTCCGATTGTCACAAAATGACATAAAAATTTAATAGGTTTTGTATGGAACTTAAGGATTAAAACACATTATGCAATTAATTTTTTCTTTTGGCTAAAGTAAAAAAAAAAAATTTTATTTTTATGTCACTTAGTGACAAAAATAAAAATAATTTCAAAAATTTTAATTAAATTCTATTTTTCTTTATTTTAAAACTATAAATAATTTACAATTCTCCCTAATTAGAATGAAATATGGAAATCTGTTTAATATCATGTTATCAAAAATTGTGGATTTATTTTTATGTCATCAAGTGACCTGAATTTGAATTTTTTGCCGTTTTTTTACTTTTCATTGTCTTGTTAATTACCTTAATTAACATAACTTTTCTAAGTGCTTTGAATAGATGACCTAATTTTAGAATTTCTAACAACAGAATCTAAACTAATAATTAATTTTTTATATAAAATTCCCCACCTTCAATTGTTTTCACCAAAAATAAAAGAAATTTTGTTACGGATCTAGCCTTCAAAAAAAAAAAAAAAAAAATACCAAACAATTCAAGATTTCTAAGTGGGTGGTAACCACTCTTTGAAATTAAAACCAAAAACTTGATTGAACTCTATAATTATTTAAGAAATAAGCAGTAACAGTAACAGATAAAAAAACCATTAACCATGGCAACCCCCACATTTGGAATTTTTTTAAATTCAGATTTCTAAAGAAAAACTTAAAAATGTTTGTATTTCGAATGAAGGTTACAACAATTGCTTTGAAACACAACTTTAAACAATAATTTTTTTGGCAAATTGTTTTTCTATAATTTAATGCTTAATTAGACAGAAATTGAAAAAAAAGATTTAAAAAAAAAATAATTGAAATTGAAAGAAATGTTGGCGTCAAAAAATGTATTTTTTTTTTTTTGTTGGCTGCCACAAGTTTGCAAGTGGGTTGGTTGTATTACGCACACGTGTTCTAAATTTTGCAGACAAGACCTTCTCAATATTTCTGTTTCTTTTATTTTTTTTGTGTTCTTCTAATGGAGGCTCGAATTTCTTAATAATTATGTCAGGTTTTTTTCAGTTTTTTTTTGCTGTTGACAACCCATACAAATGACAGAACAAATTTCAAATTCGTTTATAATTTCAAGTTCATTAATTGCAATACAAACAAACAAACAAACAAACCATTTTAAAGGAAAAAATAATTAAATTTTCTGCGAAAAGAAATTTTTCAATACATACCCCAACAACAATATGAAGAATATAGGTCTCGGTCATTGGAAAATTTTGTCAACAAATTTCGTTGTTTATTTTTTAATTGTATTTTCATGTTCTGTGACAAATATGAGTCAGATTGATATTAATGGTTGCAAATATATTTGAAATTACAGAAGAATAATTATTAACATCAACCACAAAAGCCTAAAATTTTCGTAAAAAATAAGATGAAATAATATGACAAGCATTTCATGTCAGAAAATGACAAAATAGTTGAATGTTGTAACAAACCTAAACTTTACTTGGAAATTCTGTTGGTAAACAACTCGAACTTTGAGTTGTCATGTCATTATATGACAGTTTTTTATATTTAAATTCATTTGTTTGTCAAAACAGTATTGAAATCATTTTTTTAATGTTACTGCCATGACATGACTATACTTCTTCGGCTTTTAGCAGTCAAAGCATTAGCTGTGCTTAATATTTCTTTGTTGTCATGTCATAAGTAAAGAATTAAAGAGGAAATCGTAGATTTTAGCAAAAAAAAAATTGCGATAAGCAGCTAAAAAGTGACAAATATTGTATTAATTAGAGGATGTATGTATGTCATATCATTAGTGACAGTATTTGTTTCTTATGAGATGTTGTCGCTAAAAAGTGACAATTTTTGTATTGATTATAGAATGTACATCTGTCATGTCATTAGTGACAGTATTTTCTTCTTATGAAATATTGTTGCTAAAAAGTAACAAATATAGTATTGATTATAGAATGTATGTCATGTCATTAGTGACAGTATTTGCTTCTGATGAAATATTATTGCTAAAAAGTGACAAATATTGTATTGATTATAGAATGTTTGTCATGTCATTAGTGACAGTATTTGCTTCTGATGAAATATTATTGCTAAAAAGTGACAAATATTGTATTGATTATAGAATGTTTGTCATGTCATTAGTGACAGTATTTGCTTTTTATAAGATTTTGTTACTTGGAAGCTGAAAATACGTTTTATTTAATACACACTAATGGTGCCAATAATGACTACTACTTTGAAAGCCTTTTGAAATTTCTGGTGTCATGTCATAAGTGACAAATTCATATAAAAAATATTTCATCTATTTTTCCCCTAAATAAAAGTGTGATAAATAGCTAAAGAAAAGAGAGGGCAAACTTCATATTTAATAAAATTGTATTGCTTTTCTGTTGAAAATGAAATTATTTTTGATGTCATTTTTGTATAGTTTTTTATGACCATACTTTTGAAACTTGAAAGTAAATTTTTAATTGTTTTAAAACATTCAAATTGTCTTAACATAAGGGGCAATATTTTTTAAAAACAATTAATTTTATTTTTATACGACAGTTTTGTATTGAAAAATAAAGATTTTTTTGATGTCATTGTCATATTTTTTTATATTTTCTTCGTTTATTTCCTATCATATTTTACTAAATCAAATTAAAACAACAAATTAAGTTTTCAATTGCAATTCTTTGTCATTGTAAAGTTTATTTAGCGTTAAAACAGCTAAATTTATAATCATTTTCCACATAATTTCTCATAAACTTGAAGCTGTTTGAATGCATTTGTAGCATGTTATCATATGACATTTCATCAAGTTGTTGAGATTTTCATTTCACTGAAAATTTATTTGTGTGTTTTTTTTTTTCATTAGGGTTAAAGCCATTGTTTTATTTTAAAGATAGACGGATTGTCGGATTGCTAATGCATAAACTCTAAAACGTAGAAGTTCAATTCAATATCAATCGTTCTGCTTCATCTCAGAAGTAAGAAAAATGAAAAAAAAAATTTTTAAATTAACAATTATAATTTTGTTAATGATTCTATAACGTAATAAAGTAAACAAAAAAACCTTGTAATAAATTTATAACAAAAACTTAAATTTTTCTTTTAAATAATAAATAAAAAAATTATTTTTTATAATGTTGTAAACCAGCCCTAGTAGTCAGACATCGGGCACAGTGGTTAGAAAACAAAAACTTATAAAAAAAAAATAAAATAAAAAATGAATAGAAAACATATTGGCGGAAATTTTCTATCAAACCATCAATCATGGTTAATAATTTGGCTTGTCATTAATATTTAAATTTTATTTTTTCTTTATTTTTCAAATTTTTTATTTATTTTTTTTTTTAATTAAAAAAATGTTTTCTTAATGACGAATTTCGTAATGTTTTTGGACCGTCATGTTCGAAACATAAAACAATTAATCAATATTTTTGGATTTTTATTAAACATTAAAAAATAAAAATAAAAAAATATGAAAAATGTTGTAAGAAAATCAATAACAAACAAACAAATATTTTGTAATAAATTTCTTTATTCTTGTAATAACATTGCTTACGATAATGAAATCTATTTTTTTTGTGTCATTTTTTATCTTGTCATTGATAAGCTTTAACACTCAACCACATAATGAAATGCACGCAATACCTTCAATGCATTGAAACCAAAAAAATTGTGTAATTTTCGATTTTTAAGGAAGTGGTTTTATGGTGTTGCTTAATTCAGAAAAAATTTATTTATTTTAGGGTGTGTTCTTGAATTTATTTCATAAAAAATTCCTAATAAATTAACACAGAAATACAGAAATTCATTTGTAGGTATTTCAAGAATTTATTAAAAAAAAAAAAAAAAAAACAATAAAAAATGTTAAAAATATGTTGTCACATACACAAGTCAAATAAAATTTTTGAAAAATTGTCACAAATGACATGACAAACCAATAGTTACTCGGTTCAGGCATGTACAATAATCTAGGAAATGCTGGCTTAATAAGTAAAATGTAATGCTGCTAATACCGTCGGATCTTCCAACTGTCCGGAACTACCAAAGATTGACAGTTGATAGCAGCCATTTTTTTGTAGCTACATCTGTCAAATTGGATGTCATGTACGCAGTCTTTGTAGCCAAATCACCATGAACAGATATAGCTTTCAACAAAATGCTTAATTAGTAATTACAACCTCTTAGCCAGGATTACAACCTAGTTTGGCACACCACCCACTGTTTTGTGCGCATAAATTTTCTCCATGAGTAGCAGAACCTACAACCAAAAACTCGACTCCGTACGATAGATTTTTGCGAGATATTTCATAGAAATGAACTGAAGCCAAGAGACGTTGAAACATGACTTTGCATTTCTTAAATGCTTTTGGATGGTTTCAAAAACAAATCATTTTTGCATTGAATTATCACTGGCGGTCATAACGACAACCCAAAACTTAAGAAACCAGATATGAAAGGCGGGAAACAAGCAAAATATACGGCCGAGCAGAATAACCATTGTGGCAAAGAAAGCTCTGTGTTTAATGCAATCAGAAGGATATGATCTGTTATAAGCTAGGGCCAGATTATCACGGGAAATCTGTACAGACAACAATTAATTCGTTTGAAACGAACATTGGCCAAAAACCCTCTTGAATATACAACCAGACACAGGGCCGTAATTTTCCATCATAATAACACTCGGCTACATAAAAGGGTTCTATTCAAACACTTCTTTTAAAACAGTAAATGGGAACTTTAATCTCAACCGCCGTAAAGCCTAGATCATGCCCCTTCTGGCTACCCTTTGATTTCTATCGATTCGGATTTATTGACGGCCTCAAAAGCCGAGGGGTTTTTTTTGCCATGTAGTCCATAAATTGGCAAATAAATCGTAGCTCCTGATGAACAATAATTTGAATGTGCTATCACACACGAGACTATTTTTTAAGCCGCACAGACTATTTACATATACTCTGCTTCGTGCGTTTTTTCTTCACTACTCAACGCACAACGAAAGACTAAATATGCTCTATACAAAAAATTTTTCTGAATCTGCTGTTTTATAAATGTATGTGTATTGGTTTTGTGTTGTTTATGTATTGGTTTGTGCGGGGTAGAAGCTGGTTGAAAAATTATGCCAGCAAAAAACCACTCTCCTCACCTCTCCTGCCTACAAGCTGCCATTTTGTGCCAGCATAATTGTTCTCGTGTGTGATGGGCCAATGACATGTTCTTTCACAAAACTACTACTATTTTAAAAAAGAATTTATTTCCAATAAAAATTACCGAGAATGATATCACATGCGCCATGTAATATTATGACATGACAAAAAAATATTTTTTTTTTAATTTTCATTTCAAGACAATTTTTGATTAAAATTCTTGTAATGAAAAATAATTCTTCTATTTATATAGAAATGTCATATGTGACATGTAATATGACATGACCACGAAAAATATTATTATTTTTTTTATTTTCATTTCAGAACAATTTTTGCATAAAATTCTAGAACCATGGTAATCAAAAATAATTTTTTTATTTATATAGAAATGTCATATATGACATGTCATATGACATGACATTAAAAAATATTTTTGTTATTTTATTTTAACATATTAATATGGTTTTTGATTAAATTTTTTAATGCATTATTATAAAAACCAAATCCGTTATTAACATAGCAATTTCACGTGTGACATGTCATATGACAATAAAATTTCTAATTTCTTTAAACAAACCTTTTGTATTTTCCAGCTTTAAAAATAACTTCAAAATTAATCATAAAATTTCTTTGAAAACTAAATTATTCATATTTTACTCCAATTTCTTGCTTAAAAATATTTTTTAAAGATTCATAGAAAAACTTTAGGAATATTAAGGCATCATTAGACAAAAGAAAGAAAACGTCATTAATTAGCAACTAATCTTGGCAACTGTTAACAAATTAAATAAAGCGATTAAAATGTGTTCCAAATAAACGATAACAAAAGAGTATCAAAATAAAAAAAATAATAATTTTAGGCGTCATAATCATTTTAAAAATTTTTTTCAACTGAAAATTTCTTTATCATTTCGCTTATGAACTCAAAAAAAATGTGCAAATTTATCACAGAAAAATAAAAACAAAAACCCCTGAGGTTTTTTTTTTTTAACAATAATTATAAAACAATAACAAAAAAAGAAAAAAAACCAACAAAAATTGTAAAATCAACACTTGTCTACACCTGTTTCAATACGACTCAACTCAATCATTAGCTGATCAATGTCTAGACCCCTTTTACTCTTTACTCTTTAAGCCTCTCTTCTTCTAACTTTTATTGCTTGTCGTAATAGCGTGACGTTGTTTTTGTTGTCATATTTTTCAGTGACAAAGATTTTTTCACTTGAATTTCTTGAGAATTTCAAAATGAATCGATTTTTATGGGCATTTTTTTGTTTTGTTTTTCTTTTTAAAATGCAAATCAATTACTGAAGATTTTAAACGGAAATATTTTAACAGCGTTAGGGTAAAGACGTCTCCGTATAGCAACACAGTCCAGTTAATGTGACGTTGGTCCAAAAGTCAAAAAAAAAAAAAAAAACAAAACAAAAAACAGTTTTGTTTAACGCCATATTAACATATTACGGTAAATATTTATTACCAATTTCGAAAACCAATATCGAAAAAAAAATAAAAATATTTGCTTTGAAAAAACAACAAAAATATTAACAAGAATGTAAGAAAGTAATAATATAACAGCGTTGCTAGAGTTGCCAAACTTTTTTAAAATAAAAATAAAAAAATTGATGGCAATGGCAAGCTTATCAAGATCACAATGGTCCTTCGAACTGGCATTAATTCAAAAAAGGAAGATAATGTTGCTGATATTAAGACAGGGAACTCTATTAAAAACTTATTTGCATTTGAAATTATTGTCTCTGTTTGTAGTTTAAATTTCATTGTAATTTTTAGAGATGTTTACACTTGACAATTATTATTTGATTAGTTGGTCAAAGTCTAGTAACTTTATAAGAAATAAAAATTTAAAAATATTTTAAATAATAAAAAAAAATATTTAAAAACAATTAAAAAAAAGATAAAAATAACAACAAAAATAAAAGCAGAAATTTTTAAAACATCAGCAAGAATTTCTTTAAACAAAACATCACGTTTTTGTGTTTTTGGCATTGAATTCTGTTAAGAACTAACCTTGCTTTAGAATAAAAAAAAAAACTTATAAAAACATTAATTAATTAATAATAATAATATAAGAAGTTTTTAATTTTAAAAATTAAAGATTAAGACACCTGATTGTTTAATGGATTTCATATGACCGTTTTGTTTTTAATTGTTTTTACTTTTTAGGACATACGCGCCTTATTTACCCCAAGCTGAACACACAAATTTCTTATCAGCGTTCGATTTTTTTTTTGTCAGCAGAAAATAAACACTAAAATTATTGAACAATAACAAGAAATATTAGGAATTTTTATTGGGAAAAAAATTAAAAACAGAGAACTAAAGGAAATGAAACTTAAAAAGAAGGCTTGAAAAAATTGAAAAAATTTATTTTAAGAATTTAGAGAAAAAATGGAGTTAGAATATGGTCCTTCGATCTGCTGCAATATTCAAAACACATCCTTCTTCGTATATCCGTAACGTTTGTAATAACTGATAATCTACCACTAGTTCATTATAATATCTCAGTATATCCACAATAATATCCCAGTATATTTAAAACTTTAAGGAATATTTGTGTTAAAAAGTAGTCTTTCGCGCTGTTGTATTTAAACTGTGAAACTTTCATCCTTCTTAAAGGGCCAATCCAACACAGGGATCAGACATTCCCTACAAGAAACCATACCGACTCTTGTTACTACGCTTTAATCCTTATTCTGAAGAGTTCATGAACCGCCACGTCTTTGTAATAAGAGCCGAGCATTGACACATGATCATCAATAGTTCCTGCAGAAATCATTCGGGGGTATGCCAAGTCTAAGAGTACCGCAGTAGTGCGATGAATGGTCTTGCGATTTAAGAAAAGAAGATAATCAGTTCTCTTCATTCCATCTCCGTCCGCTAGTGCCTAGCAATATCGTACTTGCTTTAATACTGCTAAAGAAGTTAATGCTCCCTCTAAAACGACCATAGAATACCCATTTAATATAAGAAAATCGAAGCACTTATGTCCTGAAACATGCCACTTCATAAGCAACACAATTTCCGACTACATCCCTATGTTCTGAAACGTGTTTAAGAGGTTTATTGAAATTTAAATAAAATTCATATTAAAAATGGTCCTTGATAGGTTCCTTTAAAAGCTATTAGGGTTGCGACCATGCATGCAACAATTCATTTAGCGTCCATAGAGTGTAAAAAATTGGAAATTTTAAATCAATCTCTCATACCATTTGAAATGTTAAATGAATGAAAACTACCTAAAGTTCGAAGGTCTATAGGCATGCTTTACAAAAGGGAAACTATGGTTTCTATTATCTCGAAGGACCATAGTTTGCAAAATACTCTATCATCCTCGAAGTCTTGCACTTTTAAAAAATCCAGAGTGCAATTCTATAAATAAGGAGACAATCAAAGACGATTTTTAATTAACAGCCTAGCACAAGCTAGGTATTTACGACTAAAAAAGGAAGGAGAATGATTTTTATACGCAACAAAAATCGAACATTGAGAACTAAATTAATGGTCCTTCGGTCCTACTTAAATTCTAGATCATAAGAGAATTTTGGAGCCAAAAGTGAAAATATTTAAAAAACAACTAAAAAATAGAATTAAAGTGAAGGATTTAAGTTCTAAAACGCCCCTTTATCATACATAGAGTGTAACTCTAGAATGAAGAGAATGGTCCTTCGAATCGTGATTAATGGCAGAAAATTTATTCAGCAAAAAATATCGGTTAGGTCTATGCAGGCATCTAAAAGGCTGCACAAGAACTCAACACATAATTGTGTCTATTTATTGGCAATGGCTTTAGCATGCTCGTCATCTCGTTGTTCAATTAGGCTAGGGAGTAGTCCTATCCTTTTATGAACAAACAGTACTTCAGCTATTAAAATCCTAAACAAAGGGGCTGTATAACATCGATTAATCTAATAAAACAATATGTCGATTATACATATATTAATTCAACTACAATTATTTATAAGAATTATTTTAAATTATTGATTCCATTCCTTTCCAACACTGCTTCCATGACACATCTGCTGATGTTTTTCTCGTGAATGTTTGAATACATTTTTTAATAGCAAATAATCATACCACATGAATAATTATTATTTTATTAGTATGAGTGTTATAATTATTGTTTTTAAAGACAATTTTTTTTTTTATTATTAATAAATTTCTTTTTTTTTATTTATTTTTAGTTGTTTTATAAGTGGCCGGCCACTATATAAAATGGGGGTTTGTTTTATAACCCAGTTCAGCAGCTACTGTAACTCGAAATGAGTTACTTTTCTCGTTTTGTTCGGAATACAATTTTATTAATTAGATTTCAAATATTTATTTTTATACTTGAAAACTTATTAAATAATGAAACGAGCAGAGTATGGTGGCTGGCATTGCAGCGAAATGATAAAAAAAATTTAAACAAAAAACGCCCTCATTTTTCTCACAAAGAAAAAAAATTATTTTGCAAAAAAAAAGAACTATTAGAAACAAATAATATTAATAATAATAAATAATTTAAATAAATAAAACAAAAAAAATATATAATTTAGCCTGGGGTTACAGAAAACGGGGTTATAATGCCACTTATTTAAGCGCCAATAAAAAAGAGAAAAATCTGCACAAGCAAAATGGGATGGATAGCTAAAGGGCATAAGTAAGTATTACTTTCATAAAGAAATATTACTTTTTTAAGGAATATATCTTTAAATACTCATTTATGAAGTACTTTTTAAACTAAAGTATGGAAAGCGTTTAAATATAAAGACTCCAGGGACAAATTTAAAAGGGGAAGCTTTCAATTTTCATCCAAATTTTTACATTTTCTGCTTCGCTGGACAATTTAAATTCAAGTCTTCAAATATTTGAAAAGTTCAACACTGTAATAACAGGTTCCAAAAGCCAGAAGAGTTTAATTTAAAAGTCGTACATGTCCAGAAGCTTACAAAACAGTTAAAGTTAAAGACAAATGGAACAGAGTACAAATTATGCAGTAGAAAATCGAATATGGCTGCAACTCTCTCAACATCGAGTTGGGCTTTCAGGTACGTCATACTGGGGATACTGAGATTAGAACAGAGTCGGAATTTATAGGCTCAAATTTAGGACTTCGATTGCAATATGTATCTACCGAAAAGCTTTTCATCCGAATATTAGAGGGCCTACGTAGTAGAATGCGGATTGTATGTAAGGCCATCAATATACTAGGAAAGGTATGCGAGTGCCTAGACATTCTCAACATGTTGAGGAACGCCTTTCCAAAGATTTATATTCTTTGAGAAGAAGGAAATGGAAGGCAATCTTAAAAGACGAGGACTAAATTTACCTCTAATACACCTACAAAAAGCCACAGTAACGATATACTAAGGAATTGGAAGTCAAATGGAATTTCTTGCGTTATTCGCCCAGACAACGCTAATTCAAATGGCTGCTAATAAAAAAACAGGAGAATTTGTTTTTCCTGTTTTCGCTATCTAGAACAGATTGAAACCTTTTAACAGGATAGTTTGTAAGCCATTGCTAACTGAGGTGCCACTAGACATATGACGATTTTTGACAGTGGCACTAAAGTCGCCGTAGTCTAGTTAGGTTAGGTTAGGTTAGGTCGGAGTGGTAGCTCTGATGTCACAAAGCTCACTTGAGCACGCATAGCGGCCCGTTGTGATGCCACGGGTGAACGCAGTCCCTGTACTGACCAAGTTCCACCACAATCAGGGAAAAGGAAGAAGTTGGTCAGCGCAAGGGCTGCACAACGGAAGCACGACTACCCCGCACTGGAAAACCAGCCAGAAAGTTTGATGAACGAAGCTATATCCTTGATATCAATGGATGATAGCTCCGTTAAGCTAACAAGGAATGGGGAGCCAAATAACCTATATATACACCTAGCAAGAGACGGGCACTGACAAAGAAAGTGAATAACAGTCTCCTCCTCCTCAGAGGACCTGCATCCACGACAGAAATCGTTAAAAGGGAGCCTCATTCTTTCCGCGTGTCTGCCCATGACACAATGACCCGTAAGCACGGCCACCGTAGTCTAGTAGGTAGTATTTTTGTCTTATAAGATAACAGATCACTGACCTGGGATTTGAACCGTGGCCTCCACGTCTAATAAGCTAACACATTACTTATTAAAAATTTTAAATTGTTTTCTAAAACATTTTTTTTTAATTTTATTTATTTATTACAATTATAAAAAAATAAATTTTGATGCGAAAATCATGACATAATAAATAAAATAAAAATATATCACCAAATATGTATTTTTTTAGTTTAAAAAGGACTTTTTTTCTATACTCCACCGATTTTTTCATAATTTCGGGCTTAATAAGTCAATAACTCCAATATTTTTAATTAAAAAATAAAAATTTTCAAAACTTTACCAAACTTTTGTATTTCTTATGATGAAATTCTATTTGTTTTAATTTTTTTTTTAACTAAAATCTTAATTTTTTTATTTTATTCCAGTGTTTTGTTAGATTTATGGACATATTTTAATAGAATTTGCCACCAGACAAGAACAATATTTTTGTTTATAATTATTATTTTACTAAAGTATAAATTTTTTAATTTTTTTCGAAAGGATCATATTATCAAAAGTTAAAATAAAGTCCTTTAGTTTTATTATTTGTTTAATTAAATAATTTTTTTTCAATTTTATTTATTTTAAAATTCTTTTAAAACTTACCTTTTTAAGTAATTTCTGTTAAAAAGAAAAATCCTTTTTTTTCTTATTTTAAATAGTTTCTCCAATAATAATCCATTAATTTTATGTGATTTTAAAATTCTTTATAAAATTCCTTTGTTTTAGTTAAATCCTTTAAATTTTTAACGTTTACCAACACTTTAATTTAATCAAAAAAACAAACAAACAAACGAAAAATACACGATAGTTGCGTACTCCAACCAACTTTACGAAAATTTTTATCTGCAATTTCTGTTTCCGCTATACGCTCTCTCTATGGTTTTGTTTTAATTTTTATGCAAAAGGATGCTCAAATGAGAGTTTTGTTTGCTCTCTGCGAAGATTACTCTTGATTTTTGTTTTTTTTGGTCACAGTGTGTACATGTATGTGTGTGTGTGTGACGATAGTAAATACAACACAGTTTATAAGCATGGATTCTTGTTATACAGTCTTTTCGTTAAGGGAGAAAAAAAAAAAGAAAACAACTGTAGGAAAAGGAGTTCTCGGTGGAGAAGAGCGATAGAGAGAGATAGAATATACGTACAATACGTTTAAATAAGAGTTAAAGGTGTTTGTTTGCCTGTGTATAACTTTAAGGTATGTATGTTAGGTTTGTATTTGTGTTTGCATAAGAATTATTTTTTGAGATGTGGGTTTTCTTTTTTATTCTTTTATTATTGTTGTTGTTGTTGTTGTTGTAATGAATATTAATTTATATTCTGTGTTTCTCTTTATTTAGCAAAGGTAGCAGACACAGTGGGTTTCTATTTTTTTTTTTTTAATTCTGAAGCACTTTTTCTTTCTTATTTTTTTCTAATTTTTGTTTAAAAAAAAAAAAACTTCTCTTTCTATTGACTTTTGTTATTATTATTTTTTTTGTTAAGAATTTGTTAATAAAATTTCACTTTTGCTTGTGTTTTTTTGTTTTTCTTACTTTGTTTTGATTTAACAACTTGACATATTTTTTTTTTTATAACTTTTCTTCTCTTTTGTTAAAAAAAAAAAAAAAACAAGTTATAAAC
Organism: Sarcophaga caerulescens; assembly: GCA_927399465.1. Classification (NCBI taxonomy): domain Eukaryota; kingdom Metazoa; phylum Arthropoda; class Insecta; order Diptera; family Sarcophagidae; genus Sarcophaga; species Sarcophaga caerulescens. The sequence goes on from OV656866.1 coordinate 105,054,906, forward strand.
AGCTTTTTATTTAAAACTTTTTTTTATGAATGATTTGTTGTTTCTATTCTTATTTCTTTTAATTTTTTCTTATTAAAATTATTCTCAAACTTCTTTTTTCTTTTCTTTTTTTTTTTCTAAATTCAGTTACAAAAATATGATTTTTGTTTTATTGTATGATATTTTGTTGTTATATTATTTTATAAAGAAAAACAATAATTGGAGAACACAAAAAAGTATTTTTGTTTTCAGCGCATAAGAGAAAAAAATTTTCTTCTTCACCAAAGGAAAAAAAACAACCGCACAATCGCGTTAAACGTCCGGAACTGAATACAAGAAATTTACGCCAACGAAATCATACCCAACCAAGTCAACAACCAACCATGCAAACACACAGCCAGCCATACAGTCAAAGCAAATAAAGTCAGAAACTAACACATACACTCATGGAGTGTATAAAACATAACAAAGAAAATGTTAAAATGTTTAACACTCACTGTTAACTTAACAGCTAAACAGCATAAAAACAAATAAGACCAAGCACAGCAGTTAACAAAACATCATAATGCGTCCATATTTTAAACAGAATTTTAAACAAAAAAAAAATTATTTTCACAAAACTTTTTACAATAATTAAAGGCAATTACTTTGCTTTGCACACAAACATATATATTTTTCCGAATATATGTAACTTCACTATTAAATCATATATAAAATCATATGCAAAATCCCTAAAACACACCGTGCACTTACTCAACTGTTACTAAATGAGTATTTAACAGCATCAACAACCGCTTTAATTAATATGCCAACAACAAAAACTCCACACACATAGTTTTACATGAGTAGTATTAATAAGAACAAAGAACCTCATGTTACCAACAGTCATGTACTCTTGTTAATCGCTCTCTCTCTGCTTTGCCAAAAACACTGTTAAGAGTGCTCTCTCTTATTGTATACAATTTGAAACTCTATAAGAGCACGCAATTGATTTGTATTTGTGTTGTTTATACTCAAAAGTAAACAAAATAAACTAAAAATAGTATTCACTTGGGAGTTGCCAGAAAACAGAAAAACGCTTAATTGCATGAAATGCTTTAAAGTGAAGAATAAAATTTAAAATTAAGAACTTTTTTATTAAGAACCGTAAAATAAATCACTTTCTAGAGTTTTTTTTCAATAATTTCTTTGAAATTTTAAAAGTTTCTATGCGGTCGTTTTGATATGTAGTTGTTGTACAACTTGATAAAACAAACGGTCAACTTGTTTATTCAAATTTATTGCTCTGATCTTATGATGAAACTTGAACGCCCCTAAATCACGAGCATCAAAAAGTATTGTGATACATTGATGCGCTAATAGAAGTCAGCTGGATCACTACAAGGTAACCAGAAGTCTTACACGGCATTAATTTTTAAGGGATGTGTAGATGCAAATACTGCGAATAACGACTTGGTCTTTTTCCTCACCTACACAAATACGGTTAAATCAATCGAACTTAATTAATGTCCAGTTGGACAAGTAAGTATTGAGATTTGAGATTCCTCAGCAGTTCTCTACATTTCTTCAATTTAATCTTTACCAGAAATTATACAGAATATCCAGTGTTGTTGTCGAGCCGGAAAGCTCCGGAACATCGTTCCGGTACTTCCTTTTTGGACAGGAACGCGTTCCAGAACGTTCCCTAACCCCCGTCGTCAAATTTCTGACATGAGACCTAAAAAAAAAAAACGCCGCCGCCAGGATTATCATGGAAAATCACCCCCGTCGTTAAATTTGGGACATGAGACCGCACAGAGCGGCCGCCTACCCAGGATCGGCCCTGTCTATAGAATTATATATATGCGTTTCGGTAAAAAAAAATTTTGCACAACACCACTGAGAATATCTCCTTTAATAGTCGTTTTCTGTGGCACTACATAGGTCGGAAAGCATGAAATTCGGAAGATACAATAGCTGCCTGACAATCAACGCAAATATTGATGCTCCCATAATGGTCAAGGGTGTTCGCTTAAAAGACCCTCGAGCTATACGGCAGACTGTAGGGATTATTAAGGTCGGAAGTGACTGACAAAACCTGTGTACAAGGATTAATATAGTGCTTGAGCTATTCGATTAAGACTTGAGTACAGGCAACACATTCCATTCCAGGCATTAAGGGACCATTCCCTCAAACTTATTACCGAAGCTGAATTCGGTACATTAATCGATCCTCGAAAGCAATTGTATGAATGTTTGGCTAGAATCCCAGTATTATTAGATAACCAGGCAATTCATACTCCAGCAGACAATAGTTCCATTTCTCTACAGGCAGCTATTACCGAAATAAACAAGTAGTGGGAGTATGCATCGCCACATTAGCACAAATTCTAGTCGACCTTTGCATTCTCTCAAGCGTTATAATGTTCGCAGCTGTCCAATATGCCGCCACTTTAGGTTTTATCATACATCCTATACCTACATCACATAATTTTCGGTCTAAAACTGCAGCGTTGTATTAACCACTGCGGCCTCCTCTACTCTTTGGCTTATGATACGTCGTCAGCTCAGTCCAGAATAACGCCTATGCATATAATATTTTCACATATTCAAAAGACCCTTCATTTCAAGTTCTTGATCAATTCGGTATTGTCGGAAAAAATACTAAGTTCAGGTTTTCAGTCTTTTTAGAGTGCTGCTCAATACCACCTTACTAAGGCATAGAAACAAATTCGTATGCGGGGTGGGCAGCGGAGTCTACTCTGGGAGATTGGACTTGAACATTTCACTCCGGCTTGCGGACTATTGCAGTGTGTTCCAGGCGGAGGTAATGGCCATCTACCGGGCCGCACAGTGGATCTTCGCACACGGAGTTCCTTTCACCCGCATCTCAATCTTTTCTGATAGCCAGGCTGCGATAAAGTCTCTATCGAACGTTGCGGATAATTCTAGGATCGTCAGGGAATGCCGCCGCTGCCTCAACCTTCTTTCTGGGCGATTCAGTGTGACACTTATCTGGGTCCCCGGACACTGCGACATTCCGGTAAACTGCAGAGCAGACGAGCTAACCAGGGCTGGCGAACTTCTTCCGGAATCCTCTTCAATCAACATGGGAATGCCACTTACCTCGTTCAAACTGGCCATCGCGCGGAAATTCTCCCGGGACGCCAACCTATCCTGGATCAATGAGGAGACCTGCTCCACCGCTAGGCTCACTTGGCCCTCAATGGATAGAAGGCGCACCAAACAGTTACTTGGACTTGGTCGTAACATCATCTCGATCACAGTGGCCATGCTTACAGGTCACTGTGTTATGGGTAGACACGCGGAAAGAATGCGACTCCCATTTAACGATTTCTGCCGTGGATGCAGATCCGCTGAGGAAAAGGAGACTGTTATCCACTTTCTATGTCAATGCCCATCTCTTGAGAAATGCAGATATAGGTTATATGGCTCTCCAACCCTTGTTAGCTTGACGGAGCTATCGTCCATTGATGTCAAGGACATAGCCTCGTTTATTAAACTTTCTGGCTGGTTTTCCAGCGTGGGGTAGTCGTGCTTTAAATGTGCAGCCCTTGCGCTGACCAACTTCTCCCTCACTGGCTCGGAGGAACGGGCCGCTATGCGTGCTCAAGTGAGCTGTTGGTATAAAGCTACCACACTAACCTAAGGCATAGAAACATAGCCAAGATAAAGGTAACCACATCACCCGTAACAACATATTCTTAGTAGCAGTATTATCCAAATTTTCGTATGAAAATAAGGCCTTTTTCCGTCTTGAAGCAAAAACTGTAGAAGATGTTTTAATTTTAATCACATTTGAATAAATTCCAAATGAATTTATGTCTAAGGCCTCTTCTTTTATTTGATTAAACGAATTCAAGATATTTTTAAAAATAACTTTGATGTTCATTTTGAAGCAAATTTGTATATTTTGTTTTAAAATTTATTTATTCAACGAAATTTGGGTAGGTTTCACGGTCTCAAATGGCCACTTTAAATCAAAATTTTACTGTAAATAAACATTTAAACATATGATACGGGCAGCACATGACAAGAGTCTACTCCAAAACCAATTAATAACACATAAAAATCAATAAACAAAACATTAAATGAAAATGAAAAAGAATTCTTTTTTTCTCAAAATTTACAAGAAACCACAATGAGGGTGGCATAATGAAAAACAAAAAAAAAAAACAAAAACCAAAAAAAATATAATATTCCACAGGGAACTATAAAAATAAACCGAAAATATTAATAAACAACCAGAACTAAAGGCAAAAGAACCCATAAACATTGAAAGAAATCATAAAAACCAATTAGAAAACGATCATTTCCATCCAGTAAACCAAACAAAAACGGTCGGTCACCCTTATAAAATTCCTAATGTAGCAACACTTGAAACAAAAACAATAAATCACTTGGGATTCTCTTAATAATTAGGGAGAGCCGAACATAAAGCATACATAGACGAACAACCCCCGAAAAAATAACGGCTAAAATAATAACTCATCGCATTAAACATTCGATACACAAGCAAGCAAATAGAAGAAAAGAAGACTGACTGACTGACTAACTGATAAGCATTAAAGTGTTGAGTAAACCATTATTAAGCTCTTAATATTTAAAAGAGAGCACAAATCTCTTGTAAAGAGATAAGCCATAAACATAATATGATTGTGTGTATGGATGTGTGCGTATGTGTAAAATTGAGTGTTGAAATGTGATAAGAAGTAATATGTTTTGTGTTTTACGCTTGTTGTTATTGTTGTTTAATACTGGAAATTTTTAAAGAGCGAGGGAGAGAAATAAATAAATGCAATAACAATAACAACAACAACAATTTTATATGCAATATAAATAAACAAAGGCAAGAACGAAAAGCACAGCATGTGGTCTGTTACAAACGCACATACACACTCTCACACAATTTAAGAATTGAAAAAATCAAAACAAAACAATAAAAAAAGAAGAAGAAAGAAAGAGTTGAAAAAATAATGTTGAGTGGAATTGTTAAAAGAAAAAAAAGAAAACAGAACACAACAATTCTTATAAGAAACGTAGAAAAATTAAAAGTGAACAATCTTATTTGATAATTTCTAATCACAAAGTTGAATACACCTATAAAAGTGAAGTGAAATTTGTAAAATGAAGGTAAGTGTAGTAAAACACATAGATTTAGATTTAAGCCACTGTCCCTGAGTTGAATAGGACTTAGAGGATTTCCTATTCAACTGGCCAGTGTAGCGATCAGTAATATTAAGAGCCTTATTGAATTCGTAGGAATTTTTAAATAGTTTGGAACCATTCTAGTACTGGTGACCAGTCTATTAACTTTTCTTTCTATCGGTATTGATTCTGATGTCTACAAGTATCAAAATGTATCAAAAGTTGCAAAGCTAACACACTTATCTATTCATAGTAGGTACCTAACCTAACCGAAAGCCTAATTTATATCTCTCTGAACGTTGTAAGACGAACTACTTTTTTTTACGAATTTTTCATTCCCTGTATTTGCTTGTCTTTTACAAACTGGAGTTAGAGAAAATTATAAGTAAGCTACTTTTTCGATAACAAACCTTTTCTATGGAAAATGTTTCGATAACAAACCTTTTCTATGGAAAATGTTTCGATAACAAAAGTTTTCTATCGAAAATGTTTCGATAACAAAAGTTTTCTATCGAAAATATTTCGATAACAAAAGTTTCTATCGAAAATGTTTCGATAACAAACCTTTTCTATCGAAAATGTTCCAATAACAAAACTTTTCTATCGAAAATGTTTCAATAACAAAACTTTTCTATCGAAAATGTTTCAATAACAAAACTTTTCTATCGAAAATGTTTCAATAACAAAACTTTTCTATAGAAAATGTTTCAATAACAAAACTTTTCTATCGAAAATGTTTCAATAACAAAACTTTTCTATAGAAAATGTTTCAATAACAAAACTTTTCTATAGAAAACATTGCGATAACAAAACTTTTCTATAGAAAACATTGCGATAACAAAACTTTTCTATAGAAAACATTGCAATAACAAATCTTTTCTATAGAAAACGTTTTTAAAACAAAATATTTTCCTTTAGAAAAAAATTTATCGATAAAACAATTGTTTATAAGTAAGCTACTTTTTCGATAACAATTTTCTATAGAAAACATTTTGACAATAAATTTTTCTAGTAGGGAATTTTTCGATAAAAATTTTTTTCGATAACAATTTTCTATAGACATCTTTTCGATAAGAATTTTCTATAGAAACATATTCGATTTTTCCGATAACAATTTTCGATTGACATTTTTTCAATAACAATTTTCTATAGAAATTTTTTTCGATAACAATATTCTATAGCAATTTTTTCAATAACATTTTTCGATAACAATTTTCTATAGACATTTTTTTCGATAACAATTTTTTAAAAAAAATTTTTCGATAACAAAAAGATTCAATACAGAATTTTTCGATAACAAAAACTTTCTACAGAAATCCTTTCGATAACAAAATGTTTCTAGAGAAATTTTTTCGATAACAAAAAGTTTCTAAATAAAATTTTTCGATATCAAAAAGTTTCAAGAGAAATTTTTTCGATAACATAAAGTTTCAAGAGAAATTTTTTCGATAACAAAAAGTTCCACATAGAGAATTTTTCGTTAAAAAACTTTTATATAGACAATTTTTCGCTAACAAAAAGTTTCCATAGAAAATATTTCGATAACAAAAAGTTTCCATAGAAAATTTTTCGATAACAAAAAATCCATATAAAAAATTTTTCGATAACAAAAATTTCTAAAGAAATTTTTTCAAAAAAAAAATGTTTCTTGAGAAATTTTTTCGATTACAAAAGTTTTTTCGATAACAAAAATTTCTATAGAAAATTTATCGATAACAAAAATTTGCTAACACCTTTATATGCAGTTACAATAAATTCTCTTTCCAAATGATGTTCAAAAAGTTAGGAAGTCTGTGTTGTGTTTCCCAGCTTTCTTTAGACTTTTAATTTTCGCCTATAGTAATCCATCAAAATCTTTGAGCGAAAGTAGAGCATATTTTCAACAATTATCGAAAATTTATAACTCGACCTTTCAACACAAAGTGGTCAGTAAATCACTTCCAATTTGACACAGTTTTCATTGCATAATTATGACAGCCGTGGTGAACATAAAAAATTCACATAAAATGTCCATGAAATAAAGACAAAAAAATATAAAAAAAAAGAAATTTTTTTTCTGAATATTTACGAGCATTTTTTAGTAACGGAAACTATGAAAATGAAATACCAAAATTAAATGCCAAAATTAAAATATTTTAAAAGTTCTTGAGAAATTTCTTTCCAAAGACAAACAACAACAGCAACACTCGGTTAAAATATTTCTTATCAGATTAGCCAGCCAAAAATGTATTGAAATTCAAAATTAGAAGAGAAAAAAATTGAAAAAATTTCGTCAAGTTGTCTGAAAATGTCTATTCCAAGGTGTTAAATAAGTATGTATGTTGCGATGTCGTTGTAAATACCGATATATTTTGTGTAAAATTAAGGGCGAATGGTGTAGGTGTATAGTACATGAGCTATAAAATTCAGTAAAAGGCCTATGCCAACTAACCACATGACGTTTTCAGTAAATTTATCATCGTGTGTAGGGTATCAAGTTATTTTTAAGCATTTATCTTCTGTAATTTTTGTTTTTCTTTTCGAAATAAAACTTTTAAATTGAAAAATTAGTTGTTTTAACTAAAAAAAGAAACACTCACAGACAAAACAATTTTTTTCCATTTTTCTCGTATTTTCTCAACTGAAATGTTTACAACAGATTTCAATGATTTGTTGCTGTTGTATGTGGTTTTTGTTTATTTGTTTCCATTTTTTTGTTGATTTTTTTTCTCTTACAACATAATGCCTATTAGACAGACGCATTACGGACAGGTCTACTAGAAAAAAAAACCAAAAAAACAGCCTAAAACGTCACTTCAACAGCTACTGATGATCCAGACCCTGACAGCTAAAATAAAAAACGCATCAAGACTAGTGTGATGGTCACATGTTGACGATGATGTTGAAGAAAAAACAGAAAAAAAAAGACAAACAAATCCGAGAGAGATTTTTTTGTAGATTTTCGAGTTTCTTTTTACGCATAATAATTCAATGTAATGTTTACCATGCGACGATGTTATTGTTGTTTTAGTTTCTGTTCAAGCCGATAATGCACATTTTATTCCCCCTTTTTAAATAAATGTGTTAAAAACATCATTATAGCGGCAGGGCACCCTACAAAAGGTGTTATCGATAACAGATATTTTTTGTAAAATAGAAGTCTCGTGAAGTCTCCAAACGCATTATACATCCGTCTGCGCATGTAACCATGGCTCAGTGCCACATAGTAATTCGGCTGAGATCCGAGTTCTACAGTGAAATTTTCGATTGTCGATAGATTTACCAGTTCCAAGGCTAGAATGGTGCTAGCCAATTATGTCATGCAATTGGGATTCCAACATTTCAATCAGAGAATTCATGCACTTCTCGTTATATTCATCCGGATGCGAGTAATAGCAGCAACTAAGCAATCATTAGAGTCGCTGATGGCTTCCCGGATCGAACGAACTTCTAACACGTTGAAATGATATCTTCCGTCCACAACAGCATGCAAAATATGGTCCTTCGTGCCTTGATAAGGAGAGAGTCACGTTGATGTTTGCTCTCCATTTATCTATCTTTATCTCTCCAATCTAGTGTCTAACACGCTGGGACAATGTTTTCCGTTCACAACAGTGTGAAGAATATGGTAAAAAATAAAATATGGATCAGGAGAGAGCCACGTTGATGTTGGCTTCCCGGATCGAACGAACGTCTGACACGCTGGAACATCGTTTTCCGTTCACAACAGTGTGAAGAATATGGTTTCTCGTGCCTTGATCAGGAGAGAGTCACGTTGATGTTGGCTTCCCGGATCGAACAAGCATCTAACACGCTGGAACAATGCTTTCCGTCTAAGTTTGGAAATATTTGTATACGGGTCTATGATTAACAATAGAGTTATAAAGGGTGATTTTTTAGCTATTATCTTATTGGCAACACTGGTTTAAACAGCTCACGCACGTTTCGTGTTTTGTTTTACTGTCAAACATCATCAGTTTGGTCTATAATTTAACCATGAATCGTCTTACAAACGAACAACGCTTGCAAATCATTGAATTTGGCATCATTGGATGCTGCGAATCGTAACGTAACTGTGAATGGTGAGCGCTACCGTGAGATGATATGCAACTTTTTTTTGCCCCAAATGCAAGAGCTTGACTTGCATGACATGTGGTTTCAACAAGACGGTGTCACATGCCACACAGCACGCGTAACAATGGACTTATTGAGAGGCGAGTTCGGTGAACATTTTATTTTACGTTCGGGACCGGTCAATTGGCCGCCTAGATCGTGCGATTTAATGCCTTTAGACTATTTTTTGTGGGGCTATGTTAAAGCTCATGTCTATACAGACAAGCCCGCTTCAATTGACGCATTGGAAGACAACATTGAAGCATTTATTCGTGAAATACCGGCCAAAATGTTGGAAAGAATATGCCAAAATCGGACTAAGCGGATGGACCATTTGAGGCGCAGTCGCGGTCAGCATTTATATGAAAGAATCTTCAAACATTAAATTATATGGACCGTACTATCGATTCAAATAAAGATTTCCTAAATTTTTCTGAATTTTATGTGTTTTTTTTTGAACAATTTTCCTATAGCTCTTAAAAAATCACCCCTTAAATAAATAGGCCTCCTTTTGATATAATAATTATTTTCCTAAGGCCATCAGTTTCATTATTTCTTTTTTTCTGTTTAATAGGCAACCAAAAAAAAAAGGAAACAAATTTATTTATATTATCAGTTTGTAAACGCCTAAATAGGCCTTTAATTTATAAATAATAAAAATATTTTATTTTTTAAATTTAAATTTCGAACTTTAATCGTTTGTTCACTAACATGATTAGGAAATATTGTCTGACGAAGAAATTTGGAAGAAATGACATTTCTGATGTCAGTTCTACTTGCAGTATTACTCTTCCTTGTTTGCTTAACCGACAATTTTAAATTCATTTTCAATATTTTCCTGCTTTTTTTTCTTCTTCTTTTCACTTTAAAAACAATTTCTTATTTCGTATGAATTTCTTTGGAAATTTAGAAGTTGCAACATTCTTTTCCTTTTCTTCATTTTGTTGTTGTTGTTGTTGTTATTGCATGTTGCATACATTTTTTTATCGCTTTTTTGTTTGTTTATTTAATATGCTGGTCATAGTGTTTATAGTTTCGTAAATGGCTGGAAGCAAAAAACTATAAAAAGAAGAAGAAAAACATTTTTTTTTAACAACAAAACAGGACTATTTCACAGCAGCAGATGGTTGCTGGTAAAATAAAATGACGCCGATATTAAAACAGTTTGGCTTTCTGGGAGTAGAAACAAATTTTCTTCTCTCTTGCATCCATATTCATAATATTGAACGCAAGAAAACAAAAGAAAAACTAAAGAAAAATCAAATATTTTCTAGAAATTGTAGGCGAGGCCTATTTACCGATAAGCAGTCACAAAACTGTTGCAAAAGTTTCTTTCTAATCCGTAGTATGTGGCCATACGATCTATTGTATTCCAGCAATGTTTCCTGAAGCTATAGGCCAGACAAACTGCACATAGCTAATCAGTGTCAACAAGGATAATTTCCTGCCAAACTGATATACTACCAGGCAGTGGTGTTGTGATAATTGTTTTTTTACTGGAACGCGTATATATAATTATGTAGACAGGGCCGATCCTGGGTAGGCGGCCGCTCTGTGCGGTCTCATGTCCCAAATTTAACGACGGGGGTAATTTTCCATGATAATCCTGGCGGCAGCTTTTTTTTTTTAGGTCTCATGTCCCAAATTTGACAACGGGGGGAGGGAGATTTCCCCCAATTTTCGCCCGTCGCCAGGATCTGCCCTGTATATAGCATAAAAAGGAAAGGAAACGAAAATCATTACGAAAACCATTTTGTGTATACATATGTATATATATCGTTGGTCTCATGTAGAAAGGCCCTAACTCAGACTTTTTTCGAAATTGATTTTTTTGTGATTCCAATACATTTAACACAAATACATGCACCTCCTCACAAATATTTAATAAAAAAAATATTCGAGTTAGGGCCTTTCTACAAGAGACCAACCATATACGTATATGTTTATTACAATAATAGGAACGTTTAATAAAAATTAGTTAACAAATTATAAAATACGCTTAATAGATACTCAAACAATATTGCATAAATGTTTTTAACAATACATGAAAACACTAATGGTTTTTATAAAATATTCCAAATAGGATTATGTTCAGGATCTTGTGGTTGAATTTTCCTTGTTTTATTGTCATCCGCTGAACGATGAGACCTTAACCAAGTTTTTACATAATCATCTGTAATTAGTTCGGGTTCGAGTTCACGTATTTGTTTCGGTTCGGGTCGAGTACCGGTTCAGCAGAAAAAAACATTACGGACTCCGGTTCACGGTTCGGATTAACAAGCCAATTCGGGTTCGGTTCAAACCCTTGTTTATAAAAATACATACATATAAAAATTCGTCAAAAATTAGAAAAAAAAACAGCAATTCTTTTTAATTCTTTTTTTTTAAACGTCAGCCAATTCTCGTTATCAGAAATCATCTTTAGTTCCGGAACGCATTCCTGTACAAACAACACTGCTACCAGGTATTTTCTTCTGACCTGCCTTAATGGCTCTCGGGTTCCAAGAAAGTTTTCGAGTGATTCATTCTTATCATTACAGAATCCACAAGTAGAGTTCGGTACGATTCTTATATTGAAAAGGTATACTTTGAGTTTACAGTGTCCTAACAAAGGACTGGTTACGGAGGCTACTTATTCTTGAAAAGTTTGAAGCATAGCATAAGTCTCTTTCTATTCAGAGAAGATATCGGTCTCCACTCTATGAAAAGTGGCCTCCTCTCAAGCTCATCTGCCATTTAATTCGTGCGAATTCCCACAAGCCTTTGGACCCAGTAGAGGATGAACTTATATTCTCTATCAAGCTGGTTCAGTTTCCCCAGACAATCCCATACTATCTTCGTTTTAACGTCATAAGAACTGAATGCTCGGATGTCCCCTCTTTTGTATCTCCTCCATAGATTTGAAATATGCTTGCTCCTGTCCCAAGATCCATTCTTGATCCACCTATACACCCTCTTTTAAAAGAGTATGTAACTAGTCGCCGCAGTCTACTAGGTAGTGTGTCGACTTATTAGACGTAAAGTCACGGTTCAAACCCCAGGTCAGACATCAAAACGAAATTATGAAAAAAAAAAATATTTCTTCGGCGACTGCCTCTTAGCAGATTTCTGGCAAAAACTCTGAGAGTAAATAAAATTGCCATGAAGAGCTTCTCAAAAATCTATCGTTCGGAGTCGACTTTAAACTGTAGGTCCCGCCACTCATGTATAAAATTGACGCACACAACATACACAAGTGGTGTGAGCAGCTAGGTCGTAATCCTAACTGAAGGGTTGTAATGGCCAATTATGTATGTATGTATATAACTTCCAGATTACTCGACTCATTTTTATGAATAAGGTCCATTATTACAACTTGCCGTTAACTAAAGGGAGAATTTTAACGAGCAGACAAATTGTTTATTGTGATAAGTGGACAATATGGTAGAAGTAAGCGTTAAGCTAAAGGGAGGATCATCCTAGCGGTAACTTTTAAAGTTAAGTTTATGTTTGAACTTGCCATATTATATATTATTTTTAATATGGCAACTTCAAATATAAACAAAATGAGCATATACAACAAAAACGAAGCCCGTCATTGCCACTGCGTTTAAAAAAAACTTTTCTATTTATAAATGCAATTAATGTTTATCATTATACAGACAACAAAAAAAAAAAAAAAAAAACGAAGCCTGTCGTTGCCACTGCGTTAAAAAAAAACTTGTTTAATTGAGCAGTGTTATCGACATTGCTCCGGCACTGCCATATTTTTGAACAAATTTTATCTGCAAGTTGTAATAACGAAAATAAGCTAAAAATAACTTTACAGTTCCGTTTAGCTAAAGGTACCTTTAAATAAACCCAAGTTTAACGGCAATTAATAATGGCTCTAAGTCGGATTGCGAAGCATTCATAATACTCAAAAGGTCTTTTGATTCTGCCCCCGGGGATAGTTAAAAAAGGGGGAGTTGTTAGCCACTCGATTCATTGGGTAATGAAATTCTCAATTTTATCCTAATAATAGAGTCCAAAGCTCTGGTCTTCGTAGACCTAAACCCAGCACAGCTTTCAGCGTCGATCTGGTACAGATTTTTATGAATTTATTGTACCAACACACTCTAGTCTCTGTAGCATGTTTAACTCCATTTGTGATGTTGCAAATTTCACTCTAGGCTGATGATTGTGGTACACACCCAGTGCATAATTTCTAGACTATATCACCAGGATTTTCCTGCAAGATTTCTGCATATCATGGTGGCATGGCTGGACTTTAAAGAGATACTATTTATATAAGCCCTAAATGTCATTTCACTATCCAGAGATATTCCCAGATATTTTAACTCCAATTTCTGTGACATTATATCACCCTGGACTCGAGTATTTTTCCAATTAGGAAGTTTTCTCTATGTTGCGAATGGTACTATTGGGGTCCCACAGACATACCTCACCGACTTACAATCTTAAGAACTTTTTTTTATTAAAATGAGCAAACCTTTGCGCATTTTCCTTTCTAAAAAAAGTCCTGTATTTTAAATAATTTAGCTATGCTTAGAAGGTACTTTTTTCAAAAAAAAAAAAAAAGTACTTTTCTTTAAAACCCTAACACAAAGGTGATTTGCCCTTCATACATACATATATCCTAAAACAAAAGACAAAGAAGTTAAAATAAAAAAGCAAAACTTTTAACCTTTAAACCTTGAAATTCTATCGGAACAAAGAAATTGTTCAAATAGAGAATAAACAATGCCAGACCAGCTGTTTCTTTGTTCAAACACAACAACAAAGGAAAGAAGCTTTAATTCCAGACATTGGATTTCAAAACAATTTTTGTTTTTTTTTTTATCTTTAAAGCGAACAATTCATCTTTAATTAAATCAATTAAAAAACCAGCTTTTAAAACTTTAATTCATGCAATCTCGACTGTGGTCTTATCTCAATAACCCAAATCAAACCGTAAATAAATGACGAAAAAAAGAAATGATTTTTTGTACATCCAAAACCCAGGGGGAATAAGAGTTCAAAGAGTTTTTAATGGAAAAAACGAAGGAAAAAGTTCACACACCCATTAAGTGTTCAATTATCTTTCTTGACTTTTTCTGTTTTCTATTCAAATATGCATGCAGCAGTTCAACTTCATTAAATTGTTCGAGAAAAAAAAAGTTCTCTCTTTACTTTACTTGATACGGTTTTAAAAAGTATTTTTTTTTTATTTCTTATTTCTTTTTTTTTAATTATTTTTATTACTCCAGTTTATGTGGAATTCTACACACTCTATTACTTCATGGTTAAAGTTAACAGACTCGTAAATCAAGACAACATTGTTCTTCCCTTTCAAGTCATTTGTTAAAGAAAGAAGTTTTCATTTCAATTTCTTTTAAAACAGACTTTAAGCTGATGGAATAAGAAGAAACCCAAGAAATAAAAAAATAGAATTAAAAAAAAAGAAAAATTTATTAAAAAACTTTACATTCAAAGCCAGTAAATTACCAGACCACAAAGACAAATAATTCATCACATTAATACTTCAGCAATGGGGAATTAAAGGAAGACATTCTTAAAAGCATGAAATCAGGAAATCAAAGAGTGTACGATAGGCTTACCTTTTCGATAACACAAAATTTCTATAGCAAATGTTTCGATAACAAAACTTTTCTATAGAAAACATGTCGATAACAAAACTTTTCTATAGAAAACATGTCGATAACAAAACTTTTCTATAGAAAACATGTCGATAACAAAACTTTTCTATAGAAAACATGTCGATAACAAAACTTTTCTATAGAAAACATGTCGATAACAAAACTTTTCTATAGAAAACATGTCGATAACAAAACTTTTCTATAGAAAACATGTCGATAACAAAACTTTTCTATAGAAAACATGTCGATAACAAAGCTTTTCTATAGAAAACATTTCGATAGCAAAACTTTTCTACAAAAAACGTATCGATAACAAAATTTTTTATAAAAAACATTTCGATAACAAAGCTTTTCTATAGAAAATGTTTCGATAACAAAACTTTTCTATTGAAAACGTTTCGATAACAAAACTTTTCTATTGAAAACGTTTCGATAACAAAACTTTTCATAGAAAACATTTCGATAGCAAAACTTTTCTACAAAAAACGTATCGATAACAAAATTTTTTATAAAACACATTTCGATAACAAAGCTTTTCTATAGAAAATGTTTCGATAACAAAACTTCTATAGAAAATGTTTCTATAACAACACTTTTTTTTTTTGGTGAAACCAGCACTCAGGGGATGGCCCCTACTCATGCAGTGCATTGTGCAGGTTTTTAGAAAAATGGGTTATAGGAAGGTGGAAGAGGTGGAAGAGAGGGAAGATGCGAACGGCAAGGAAACGAGTTGCTGCTAGGTGACTATAAAATGGCCAGTGCTATACCTTCACCATTAGACAGTCTACAGCAATCGTCCCCAAGAAGCTTGCACCCTTCAGTCCCAGCTTCTCACGCTACTCACGTTGTGAGTGTTAATTTTATACATGAGTGACGGGACCTACAGTTTAAAGTCGACTCCGAACGACAAATTTTATTGAGAAGCTTTTCATGGCAATTTTATTTACTCTCAGAGTTTTTGCCAGAAAACTGCTGTTTCTATAACAACACTTTTCTATAGAAAATGTTTCTCTAACAACACTTTTCTATAGAAAATGTTTCGATAACAACACTTTTCTATAGAAAATGTATCGATAACAACACTTTTCAATAGAAAACGTTTCGATAACAAGACTTTTCTACAAAAAACGTTTCAATAATAAGACTTTTTTACAAAAAACGTTTCGATAACAAAATGTTTCTATAAAAAACATTTCGATAACAACATTTTTCTATAAAAAACATTTCGATAACAACATTTTTCTATAAAAAACGTTTCGATAACAAAACTTTTCTATTGAAAACTTTCCGATAACAAAATTTTTCTATAGAATATGTTTCGATAACAAAATTTTTCTATAGAAAATATTTCGATAACAAGACTTTTAAATAGAAAAAATTTCTATTTCTTTCTATAGAAAGAAAACGTTTCGATAACAAAATATTTTCCTTTAGAAAAATAATTTATCGATAACTTAAGTGCTCATGGTAAATGTATTTTGCAAGAGATTTCATTACTTTAATTGACTGCCAGCTAATCTTTACTGTAGGGGTTGTTATTGTAACTGCTATTGGACTGTAAAATAGTCGCAGTCAATACAAAAAGAAATCAAAATGACAACAAAGAAAAAATTAAAAGTTTATTAAACAACAAATACAATCATATCACAACAGCAACAACAATAACAACAGCAACAACATTTATGAGTAAATATTTATTTATTACGGCTGATGAATGGAATGAACTGAATGGATGGATGGATGACGAAGAAGTCATCAACAACAATTAAAAGATCAAATCGTGATCCGCTGATAAAGCAAAAACAAACAAAAAAAAAAAAAAGAGAAGAAGGAAAAAAAGCTGTACAAATAAATCATCGAAACCCTTCTTCTTTCTTACCATTTTACAATTACAAGCAGCCGCTGTTGCTGCTGTAGTTGCTGCTGTTGGTTGCTGTTGCTGCTGTTGAACTTAAAATTCTAGACATTAAAGGCAAGACAAAACAGAAAAACAGGAATAAGAAGCCATCGTCGTCGCTATCATCATCGACAATCATGAGGCAGCAGCGAATAAAGAACAAACCACTCAAGGAAAACGAGAAGAGAAGAAAAAAATCAAAGTTTTGATGATTAAATATGCATTCGAATGTGAAAACGGAGGAAAAAACTGTAAAAAAACGATAACAAAACGATGAAAACGATGATTTGTAGAGAAACTGAAACACATCAAAGAAATAATTAAAATACACAAATTGTAAGACAAAGAAATCAACAAAAAAACCAAAGGAAAAAAAATATTTAAATTTAACATGAAGACTTAAAAGCGACAACGACTTCAAAAACTACAAACTAAACTGAGTGGTAAATTAAGGTCGATGAAAAGAGAAGATACCACATTAAGGCTGACATGCAATTGTATTATTTGCTATAAAAGGAACAACAAAAACTAATTAAGAAAAGGAAGAAGAAAACATTTTTTAAATAAAAAAAAATCCAAATTTAGAAAAAAGTATTTTTCAAAAAAAGTACTCAAAAAGGTACTATTTTTCATACAAATTCATATGCTATGATATAGGAACGCAGTAAAACTTTTAAAGTTAAAATTAAGAGAGTGAAAAAAAGTACTTTTTAAAAAGATACTCTTTTATAAAAGTACTTTTAAAAAATGTACCATCCTTAAAATTTAAACTATGAAAAAAGGACAATTTTAAAAGAGGATACTTAAAAAAGAAAACATTTCTTTCTTCTTTTTTGGGAAATTAAATTGAAAAAAAAATTCAAATTTGGAAAAAGTACCCAAAAAGTACTATATTTCTTACAGATTTATATGCTGATATATAGAAACGCAATAAAACTTTTAATATTATAATTAAAACCGAGAGCGAAGAAAAAGTACTTTTTGAAAAGGTACTTTTTTATAAAAGTACTTTTAAAAAATGTATGATTCTTAAAATTTAAACTTTGAAAAAGTACCATTTAAAAAAGGATATTTAGAAAAGAAATGAGTCCTGATCCCTTAATACTTTTGGCAGGCTTTTCCGGTTCAAAGATAACCATGGGGTCATTAAGAGCGACTGCACATACGGGCAAGGAACGCAGCTGTGTGTATCCTTATTTGCTTTATTGCAAAGGTGACATTAGAAAATATTACTCCTGCGCCTATCCCCGAGGTTAAAAATAAAGAATATAAAAGATAAGCACCTGTTCACGAAATTTAAGCTCTGATCTCAGGGCTCACAACCTAAAAAGATGGTTAAAGACCCTTAAAATTCTGTTGGCACGACCATAAGCACTGCTGTTTTGAAATAGGAATCTTGTGCTCAGACCACATTCACGAAATTTAAGCTCTGATCTCAGGGCTCACAACCTAAAAAGATGGTTAAAGACCCTTAAAATTCTGTTGGCACGACCATAAGCACTGCTGTTTTGAAATAGGAATCTTGTGCTCAGACCACATTCACGAAATTTAAGCTCTGCTCTCAGGGCTCACAACCTAAAAAGATGGTTAAAGACCCTTAAAATTCTGTTGGCACGACCATAAGCACTGCTGTTTTGAAATAGGAATCTTGTGCTCAGACCACATTCACGAAATTTAAGCTCTGCTCTCAGGGCTCACAACCTAAAAAGATGGTTAAAGCCCCTAAAAATTCTGTTGGCACAACCATAAGCTCTGCTGTTTTGAAATAGGAATCTTGTGCTCAGACCACATTTTACATCGGTCAGGCACACTGCTAGAGCCTCTGATACCAATTAACCATTGGATACCAAACCTCCTTCAGGCCTTACCGCTAATCTAAACCCTAGTCTTAGCTCTTATAGAACTTGGAGATCTTTTATTCGAATTGCCTCCAGATTAGTAGCAACAGATTACTCTCTTTGGTCTGATCATGACAAAGACAGGTCGACCTAGACAAAAGCTGACATCAATGATGGCGTTCAAGCCTCTTCGGTATATACAGTCGCCTCTGGTGTGAGTCAAAGATCTGTTAAACGGAAAGCTCAAGAAGGTTTAAGATCTTCCAAGTGGCCGCAAATTCCTTCCTCTAGGCAAAGGCTGTATCGCCTGTCTAATGTCGCCTTAGTTTAGTAGGTAGTGTGTTGGTTTATTAGATGTAAGGCCACAGTTCCAACCTCAGGTCAAACCTCAAGACCAAAATATGAAAAAAATATTTCTTTAGGCGACTTCCTCTCAGCAGATATCTGGCAAAAACTCTGAGCGTTAAAATAGAGTTGCCATGAAAGGTTTCTCAAAAAAATCTGTCATTCAGAAACGACTTTAAACTTTAGGTTCCGCCACTTATGTATAAAATTAACTCACACAACATAAGTGGTGTGAGAAGCTAGGACGTAATCCTGACTGAAGGGTTGTAATGACCAATTATGTATGTTATGTATCAAAGATCAGCAATGAATCGTTTTTCCGCTACTCATAAGCACTCAAGCAATTTTGAGTATGAGTGAATCAACAGAATTGAAATTCAACTACTCTGATTCATTCGTACTCGCTACAGCATTGATTTATAAGTATAGGTTGCAATGAGTATGAGTACAACGTTGACATCAAACTCACAACATTCGAAATGTGTTTGATTCATACGCCTACTCATTCTGATTCATAAATTTAGAAAAATACTTATAATACTTATAAGTGATTCGAGTGGCTCGAATCATTCATCAAAATTTACAGCATTTGTTATTGTTCCATATACAAACAAAGAAGAAAGGAAAGACAAAGACAACAAGCAAAGCATACACACAATCTTCTTGTGAGTATAGTAGTGTTCGTACGCGAATCATACTTATTTTGTGCTTCGTGTAAATGTTAAGTAGAGACGAGTCGAAGTCAATAACATCATGCGTATTGTTAAGTATGAATACGACGAGTACTTCCAACTTTGAGTATGAGTAGTATGAGTATCATATTAAAATAATCATGAATGCGTATAAGTATCAGAAATAATAAGTATGACTCGAGTCTACTCATCGTTTTGAATACTCGTTGCTGATCTCTGTTATGTATGTATAGCGCCTCTCAGTAAGGCTTTTAAAGAGAACCAAAAATGGGTTGTTGTTGACGATAGGCATGTGAAGGACAGACAGACTTTGTGTTTCTTTTGTGCGGAAATACGGTCCTACGTATAGCAAGATAAGTTCACCATGAGGTCTTGACTTAAAGCAGGCATTGAGCATACGAATTAGCCGCCAAATTTATTAACATGCAACCTGTCTAGGATATTTTAAAATCCCCCTTGGCTAGTGCATTCGGCAGCATCTATGAAGGAGTAGGACTGCATGAACGTTAGATTTTTTCTTCTCATTGAAAATGAATGAAATGATCTGACTTCTGAAATTCTTTCCAAATTGAATTTTTCATTAAAAGTTTCCCTTTTTTTAATTTTTTTTTTTGTATTTCGAATCCTTTCGTTTACCTTTGCTAGAGGTTCCAATAACTGTGTCATCTCCAGCTGTTTGCTTTACAACGTTGCCTACAAACACTTTCACTACCGCCAACCTAAGCCGTTTTTCAAACGAAAGTAAGCTTCGCTGCATAAAGTAAATAAACAGGAGGCAA
Organism: Sarcophaga caerulescens; assembly: GCA_927399465.1. NCBI lineage: Eukaryota > Metazoa > Arthropoda > Insecta > Diptera > Sarcophagidae > Sarcophaga > Sarcophaga caerulescens. Next base: position 105,075,294 of record OV656866.1, read on the forward strand.
GGAAATGGAAGGCAGGCTAGAAGAGAACAATTTTATTAAAAAAATATTTCATTTCAGAGGACATAATAAAAAAATTCATAAAAATCCCTACAAAAAAGACGAGAAGAAAAATTTACATGAAAAAGGATGCTCCACACACAGTAATGTCATTGGAATCTCTTTCAATCCTTTTTTTTCCCAAGTGAAGAAAACGAAAATTATGTTATGTTTACTGTGTACTTAATAGAGTAGACTGAAGAGTTTAGTTTTCATTCTAAAACTCAATTTCATCTATCAAGCAATAATATGGCACAGTTATGCACTCTGTTTAGCAAAGTGTTTCTCCTCATATTGATGATGAAGGCCACTAAAATGGGAGGCAAAAGAAGGCGAGAAGAAAAATGATTGAAAATTATGAAATAAATACCAGGCTTTAGACGATTGTCGATTACATTCATATGTCAGTATAACTGAAAATGCACAATTCACCACCACCATCGGCTACTGCATAATTTCAAACACTTACAAGCAAAAGTTTACATACAAAAATACCCATTTTCGGTAATTTATAATAAATTTTTACAATTTCTTCAATCTGAACAACAAAATAATATAGAAATTTAATATTTAAGTCTAAAAATTAACAAAAAGGTTGAAATGTCAAAATGACAGCTGACAGTTTCTCTAATTTTCCTTAAGAAAAACCTGTAAATTAAAATATTCTTACGTTTTTACCTTTTAAAAACGTTTAAAATATGAGCTCATAGATTGCAAATAAAATAAAAATAAATTTGATGTTTAGTTTTAATTAAAATTCTTTATTATTCGCACAATTCTGTGTGCCACTGTTCACAACTTGATGTAAACAACAACAATTGCTTTTCTTTGTTATTCCTCTGTTTATATCCTTTGCATAAACAATAACAATTAGTAATTGTCCACTAATTGCTAGATCTTTGTAACGGAGATCTTTAAACCACGATTACTCTCTTCAAACTCAACGCGTCTTTACACAAGATTGATTGAACTTCACTAACTCACTCGCCTGCTTGTCTTGCCTTTTATATGGCAAAATAGACAGTCTGATGAATGTTTTTGAAGGTTTATGTTTATGACTTCGCCTTCTTGAAATCTCTATAAATGTAAACATCGTTGGATACATTCGTTATTGTTATTTGTGTATTTTGTTTACATTGATTCTTGTAGTGTTGTTGGTATATTTTTGTTTACTTGTTTACCATTTTTTTTACGCTGGTGTTTGTTGTTATATTAAGCAGTACGATAATTTGTAAACAGGTTTGTTTACTGCATTGTTTTGTTTTTGTAGCATTTGTTTAAAATTTTAATGTTAAGCGATGTAAAAGCAAGACACCAGTATCTTGATTTTTCACTTTCGTAACATTAGATATGCTCCCGTTTTAAAATTAATTCCCTTTCAAAACTCATTCAATTTCATAACTTCCAATTGTTGCCTAAATATTGTAACCCACTATATTAGCATATCATCATTTCTACAGTGTATGCTGCTGCATATTTGCATGATAACATTAACAATAATGATGGGTTTTATAGATGATGTACTAAGAAAAACTGTGTAATACAATGGCATTTAATACAACCAACCCACCGACTGACTGACAGTTAGACAGTCAAACCATAAGAACTTTTAAAACGCATACAGCCAACGTCATTCTGTCTCATTGAAAAGAACGAAATTTTCTTTCTCAAAGGGGGAATCATAATCTTCAACAGCAGCTCTCTTCTGTTCTGTCTTTAATATTGTGAGGAGGTTGTTGTTGATTTCGATAATCTATTGCTGACGCTGATAACATTACAATAAAGTAGAGGGGGGTTGGAGCTACTATGAGTAAATACTTGACTTCTATGCTGTCAATAATAGATAGCAATGCAACAACAAAGCAGAATAAGAATAATAGGAGGGAGAGAGAAATTAAATAGTAAAATTGTATAGACAATCAACATTATTGGGAGTTATGAAATGCAACATGTGTTGTAATCATTAAGGAGGTACACAATTTTTATTAGCTTTTCAGGTATCAAAAGTAGAGGATTTCAAAGGAACTTTTACTTCATTATATTGCTTGGACCTAGCCACTATATAGTTTGCTGACAGCAGCCGATACTATCGGTATAGTTTTCCGACATGTTATCGCACATTTAGGGCATTATCTTGTTGTTAACTTGACGAATGTTGATTTTCAAATGCTCCAGGGTTTTGCGCGTCCATAAGGTCCTTGGCATAGTCGTAGTCTAGTATGCAGTCTGTTGGATTATTAGACGGGAGTCCGTAGTTCAAAGCCCAGCTTAGACATCCCGAGCAAAACGGGGACTTCCTCTTAACAGTCTTCTGGCAAAAACTCTGAGAGTAAAATAAAATCGCCATGAAGATATTCTCAAAAATCTCAGTACAGAGGTGTTGAGATCCTGGTATTGGATCCAAAAAATTCCCATCCCATCTCAATATCTGCGTTGCTCTTTAATTTATCCGTAAATCACTTCATGCTGCTGGTATTCCTGACATCAAAGAACATGACCAATTTAGAATTCACGCGGCCTGTTATCGGACTCACAACCGCATAAACCGAAATGTAAGATCCACCTGAGCTCCTTAAAGTACTAACAACGTTTGTGTTTTTCTTACATTGAGCCCTTTGTAGCCTGACAGCCTGGTTATACCTTTACTTCCTTATTTGATCACTACAACCCTATAGTCTGGACTACAAAATAGCATTTGACGCCAGCTATGTTGTGTGTATTAATTTTATCCATGAGTGGCGGGACTTGTAGTTTAACGAACGACAGATTTGAGAAGCTTTTCATGGCAATTTTATTTCACTCTGAGCGTTTTTGTTGTTTCGCGTCAACTAAACTGCAGCAATGTTTTTCTATTCAGAAGAAATTTAACGACTTCCCATCAAAAAATAGTGTTACGTTTTTACCTTTTAAAAACGTTTAAAATATGACTCCGTAGATTGCAAATAAAATAAAAATAAATTTGATGTTTAATTTTAATTAAAATTCTTTATTATTCGCACAATTCTGTGTGCCACTGTTCTCAACTTGATGTAAACAACAACAATTGCTTTTCTTTGTTATTCCTCTGTTTATACCCTTTGCATAAACATTAACAATTACTAGACAATTATGCGACAGATCTTTATAAGGGACATCTTCAAACCACGATTACTCTCTTAAAACGCACCGCGTCTTTACACAAGACTAACTTAACTTCACTAGCTCACTCGCCTGCTTTGCCTTGCCTTTTATATGGCAACGTAAACAGTCTGATAAATGTTCATGACTTCGCCTTCTCGATATCTCTATAAATATAAACATTGTTGTTTACATTTATTATTTTTGTGCTGTTGTTGTATATTTGTTTACTTGTTTACCATTTTTTTATGCTGGTGTTTGTTGTTATATTAAGCAGAACGATAATTTGTAAACAGGTTTGTTTACTGCATTGTTTTGTTTTTGTAGCTTTTGTTTATAATTTTAATGTTAAGCGATGTAAAAGCAAGACACCAATCACATGTTGAAACTACATGTATGAAAAGTTTAATTCTTTGGCTTTGGTCCCAAAAAAAAAATCAATAATCATAGCACGGTACCTTGCCCCATTACCGCACCAGACATGGCATCTTTTAGCGGGCATTGGCAGTCCAGCTCCCCAGCATAGTAAATGTTGCCAAACAAAGAGTCGGCTCTTGGACTAATATTTCACAATCACCTTTGCAACTCGTACTTTTCAAGTTGTAAACTCATGTGGAAGCAAACTTGACAAAGAGACCTATGTCAGCTATACGAACCACCCTAATATTTCCAAGCAACGCACTTTAACATTTTCCCTTGTTTTTTTTCCCATTTCCTTCTCTATAAGTCTCGTTGTATACTCACTAGCGTATCTGCTTTGGCATGGCATGTGATAATCATTCAATTTTTATGCTTCAATAAGTGCATCCATCACCAGTCTCTGCAAAATTGAGGAAAAGGCCAGGCAATTGAACTTGCAGTTTATTTTTTTTTGTTGCTGCTATTGCTGCTTCCATAGGCGTTAAGTAAGTGAGTGTGAGAGTCTTTTACAATTTCCTTTTCTTGTTTTCATTTCAGTACGATTTTTTTCATATTTTGGATACGCTGTTGCATTTAAGATTTTTGATCGATTTGCAGCGTATTTTTTTTTTTTCTGTTTTTTGTAAAGTTCAAAAAGAGCCTTCAACAAGCCATAACATTTAGGAATGCTTGAAGGGGAATGAATATTTTTTTATGAGAAAAATGTCAATTAAAGTTGAGGAAATATTTTGAAACAAAAAACAGAAGATTTTCTAGCTTTTCGAAAACATTTAGAAAATTAACCCAATAATCCCCATGTAATTAGCAATGTAATCATGATAATGAGTTGAAAAATTTTCATTCAAAACATCCACAAACTTTTTTCTCCACATTTCGTCCAACAAAAGTTTACCTAGCCACACATTTTTTCATTTTTTTTTGTGTGCCACAATTTAAACTCATGTTTCATAAGCTTAACATGGCTGTTTGAATTTTAACATTTGACATGGCACCGTCTCATCTCCTACACATTTGGTTAGAAGTAAAAAAAAAACAATTTTTTATTCATTTTTATTTCACGAAAAAATTTATGGAAAAAATATTTTTTTTTTTGTAAAGCCTATGATGTGTCCCTGTAGACTCTACAGTGTAGAGCATCATTTCTCGTGTTGGCAAACATTTTATAATCTGTCCGTGTAGTGGCATTATAGGCCATGTGGTAGAGGAAAAATAAAACATCACTACACAGGTGTAGTAAAATAAAATTAAATGTACGCAGGAAAAAAGAAATATCATCACAGTTTTATAACACAACACCAGTAGAGGACATAATTAAGGTGGCCAACTAAAGTTTTGATCTCTTTGGCATGTTCCTGTTAATCTCAGACATGGTAGGTCATGAAATAGAACATACGGAGTGCCATTAAGACCTGTTTTACATACATATATACATAATTGATCATTACAACTCTACAGTCAGGATTGCAAACTAGCTTCTCACACCCCTTGTGTTGTGTGTGCTAATTTTCTACATGTGTGGTGGGACCTACTCCGAACGACAGATTTTTGAGAAACTTTTCATGAGAATTTTATTTATTCTCACAGTTTTTGCCAGAAATCTGTTGAAAGGAAGTCACCGAAGAAATGTTTATTCGTATTTCCTTTCTTTTTTGGAGATGTCTGACCTGTTAAGACGTGTTTACTCACCGTAAATATGAGTCTCAGCCTGTTTCTGCTATGCGCCCAGTGCTACGCAGATGGTGATATTGTTTGTGCTTCATTGACTCTCCTTCTTCAAAGCAGAATCTGCAGATACTAGTAGTGAATATGCCCATTGCGTGCAAATGCTTTATTAAAGCATTGCGATCTCTAGAAAACCCTAATTAGGTCCTAAAGTTATTTTTGTTTAGGTTCGACGACCAGTTGGCCAACGTTCCACTTCTCACTCTATTGATCTGCAGTCTAGAACTTTCCCTAATGCAATGCGTTTTTCGAGAAATCTATCGGACTCGAAAGTTATGTGTTTCGGTCCAAAACCAAGCAGGTTCGCTGTGCATTCTTATAATCCACATTTTGACCTTCTACGTCAACTGCCATTCTCTAATGGACTGTGAACGCTCTTCTGATTTCCTTTCCTGCGTTTCGAATTCACTCGAGCAGTTTCAATACACGGAATTATCTGTCAAATTAAATCGTTTGATTTACTGTCAACAGCACCCACGACTAGGCAGAAACCGGTTCGCCGTGCAGTCTCATAATCCACATTTTTATCGTCTCTGTCAGCTGCCATTCTGTAATGGACTGTGAACGCTCCTCTGATTTTCGTTCTTGTGACGGTTCTGTACCTATCTTGTTTATTACAAAGCCGTGTGGATTTCTATTTCTGACAGTTCGAACACTGTCATGTATGCGCAGTACACCTTTGAGGAGGTCTCCTGGCTTCTATATTTATTTTCATCACCCTCTTTTTGGAAAATTATACAAAGGCTTTGAGTCCGCAGTACAGATTGACACTTTTGGTCACCCTTCCATCTACTTTTTACATTTTCTTTTTCTTTTTGACGGAAAAAATTTTTCCCCCAACCCCCAAAAATGCTTGTGTTGAAACACAACCAATATTCCACGACTGTAGTCAGATTGCCAATTAAAGCAACAACTCAATTTGCTAATACACGAAATAAGAGAGAGAGAGAGAGAGAGAGAGAGAAAACAGAAGCGAACGCACTGCTTAAAACAGTTGCAAGAAAAAAAAAAAACAACAAAATCAACGAAAATAAAAGAAATTAAAACAAAAGACAAAAAAAAACCGTTGAGTAAATGGTAAAAAAACAACACAGCAGCAACACAACAATAAAAGAAAAGAAATAAAAAACCTTGAACTTTGAATAATAAAAGTATGAAAGAAAATGGCCTTTTCAACAAGGGATGCTCAAGCGAAGTACAATAAAAACAAATACAAGAACAAGAAAATATCTCCTCTTGAACATAAAGCTGCTGCTGCTATTCTACCACTACCACTACAAAAGCAGAAACGAAAATGTATTCAGTTTTAGAAAAAAAGTATCCATGCAAATAGGGTTGCCAATGTATAAGCTTATGGGTAGGGATGTTCAAGCTTGATGGATACTTATTGAGAAGATCTAGGCCTTGTAATAAAATAAAAATTTCGAATAAAATCGTAGCTTAAAAAGTGTTTTCTTCTTTTAATATACAAATAAAGCATAACCCGTTATAATTACTTGTATTAAATGGCTGGAGTTGGCAGCCCTGCATGTAATACTCGCCTAAAATAATGATTATTTGTATGGATTTGTTTATTCCTAAACACATGCAGGCTATAATACATACTCAAACACTGTTTTTATATTTGAATAGAGAGACGGAGAGAGAGAGAGAGCGCGTGAGAGCATAAAAAAATATATAACTGTGTGGGCTTAAAAAGTCACAGTCTCTTGAAATTGAGTATGAATAACAGCACTGAGAATGAGGCCCTTATATCCTTACTTGTTTGTGCATGAGTAGGTGTGTATGGGTGTGTGGATAAGAGTAAACAAAAGAAAACAACACAACTAAACAGAAATTAAAAGTTTTACCATCTGCAGCAATACATGTAACATGTGTTAACATGTTGACAGTATTTTTTTGTTTTTCTTTTTATTTTTGTTGTTGATGGTTAACTTGGTATGTATAGCAACAGCAACAACAACAACAACCACCACTAACTATCAACATTATCTGAAGGCTTAAATATTCAACAGAAAAACATTAAAAATGATTATAATTCTCATCGTACATCTCATCAAGAAATGAATACTTCAGTGTGTGTGTGTTATTAATGCATGATTACAGTATAACAGTTATAAAGAGTAAACAGAGTGTATAATTATGAAAGAAGAGCATCTAGGGGGGGGGGGTGTCATTAATACATACTCTGTATCTTTGCTATGGTACTGTGCTGTCCTGTGGTGTGGTGTGGTATTGCTGTTTACCATTTAGGAATGTGTCAAGAAAGCATACTCACCGTTTTATTTGCTTATGAGTCGTGCTGTTAATGGCATGTGTAGTGAGTGTTGCAAAGCAAAGGAATGTTTTGCCAAATCCCTTAAGGAATTAAAACCGAATTTTTTTCTTATAATTTTTGTGTGTATTTTTTTTTTTTTATTATTTTCGTTTCATTTCCCCCAAAAAGAATTCTTGATTAATGGAAATGATAGAAATTTTTTGGTTTTTTTTTTTTGTTAGTAAAGCAAATCTGCTTTAAAAGAAAAATAAATACAGAAAAAATTACGCTTTTTTTACGAACTAATATTTGTCTTCCCTAAAGGTTTAAAAATAAATTGAAATTGAAATTGAAAAAAAAGCAAAAATAATGCACAAAAAATTACACGGTTTTTTGCATAAAAAATATTTGCTTTAATAAAACATCAGAAAATAGTTTTAAAACTGAACGTTAAAAATGTTTTCGAAAACGAAAAAAATACAGAAAAAATATGAATAATTGAAATGGAATTTTTGTAAAAGACTTTTGATTGAAATAAAATTGAATACAAAAAATTATTTAGTTGAAGTATGTTTAGGTCAAGCAATCTGGTCCATAATAATTTTTCATGAATTTGGTTCTTCCCCCAGTTTCTAGTACCATGTTTTAACAGTTCTGTGTTCGTTCTCCTGTCCAAAATGAATTGAGCACATGTTGCGATGCCGTAAAGATACGCATGAGTTTCTTCATAGTTTCTGAATATTTTATCCGGAACCGAACAGTACAGGTCCTGTCTCAATGTCTGTCTGTTATCCATTTGTATAGCATGGTTTGATCGTTTCATAAGAGGAGTGAGTAGGTAGCAGCCAAGTTGATCCCTTATTACTTAATCTCGTTACGAAGCGTTTTCCAAAGCTACATATACAGTTTTTTGACTTTGCAAAGAGAACAGTCAAGGAAGAAGCTGTCAACCTCTCGATACCTTCTGATGAATCCCATTATCCTGATGATACCAAGGCTAACCACACGCGCTAGTCATATGAATCTTATTCCAGTTGCCAGGCTTGTCCAGCGTCCCAAAATTATAGAGGCGTTATGAACAGGCTTGACGTTGTTCCAAAGGTACTTTATGGCAGTTAGGCTGTCCGAGTGTATCAAAACTTTCTCAGTTCCACTGGGCAGCCATTTAACTGTCGTGAGGGTAATCATGAATTCTAACAGGAATTCCTAATATTCAAGTAGTTCATATACATATGTATGTACACACCACTCCCCGTCCTCCCACCTATCACCAAGCATAACTTCTTCTGTAGATGAATTCCTACAACATTTTCTTCATCGCACTTGGAAAATATTTCGCTTCTAACTTTTCGTGGTACTTGCCTGATATGGCTTTGAATATATAGGGTGATTTTTTAAGAGCTATAGGAAATTAAAAAAAAACACATAAAATTCAGAAAAATGCAAGAAATCTTTATTTGAATCGATAGTACGGTCCATATAATTTAATGTTTGAAGATTATTTCCATCCGCTTAGTCCAATTTTGGCATACTCTTTCCAACATTTCGGCCGGTATCTCACGAATAAATGCTTCAATGTTGTCTTCCAATGCGTCAATTGAAGCGGGCTTGTCTGTATAGACATGAGCTTTAACATAGCCCCACAAAAAATAGTCTAAAGGCGTTAAATCGCACGATCTAGGCGGCCAAATGACCGGTCCCGAACGTGAAATAAAATGTTCACCGAACTCGCCTCTCAATAAGTCCATTGTTACGCGTGCTGTGTGGCATGTAACACCGTCTTGTTGAAACCACATGTCATGCAAGTCAAGCTCTTGCATTTTGGGCAAAAAAAAGTTGGATATCATCTCACGGTAGCGCTCATCATTCAAAGTTACGTTACGATTCGCAGCATCTTTGAAAAAGTACGGTCCAATGATGCCACCAGCCCATAAACCGCACCAAACTGTGACTTTTTCTGGATGCATTGGTAGCTTTTGCAATGCTTCTGGCTGATCTTCACTCCAAAATCGACAATTCTGCTTATTTACGTATCCATTGAGCCAAAAATGAGCTTCGTCGCTGAACAAAATTTTTCGATAAAGAAGTGGATCTTCGGCCAACTTTCCAAGAGCCCATTTTGATAATAAAATTCAATGATTTGCATGCGTTGTTCGTTTGTAAGACGATTCATGGTTAAATTATAGACCAAACTGAAGATGTTTGACAGTGAAACAAAACACGAAAGGTGCGTGAACTGTTTAAACCAGTGTTGCCAAGAAGATAATAGCTAAAAAATCACCCTTTATAAGCAGTATCGTTACATTGTGAAACAATACTTTATGAATTTTTTCTATTGTGGGCCTAATTAATTAATGATATTTGTTCACTTTTTAACAAACACTGTGGAATAAACACTTAAATAATAGGCCTTAAATAGTATACATATACTTTTTCTGTTTATTAAACGGAAACATATGTATGTATTTATTTTTGATATTAAAGGCCTATTTCTGGAGTTTAAAAACCCGTCAACAGTTATGTATTTCCATTAAAATGCTTTTCATGTTAAAAGTTCTTCCCTTAAAATATTTAGCGGGTGCTCTGTTAAATTACATTATGATGCTGTTACTTTTTAATGTAAACAACACTCTGTTGTTACATACGCTACCGCTCTTTCTATCTCTCTTTCACTCACCACCACTGTTTGTTTTTTCATTTTCTTTTAGTTTCTTAAAGTGATCGACATTTTTAGAGTGAAATTGAAAGTTCTGTGGGAAAATTACTGAAAAAGTGAAAATTTAAATGTTTTAATGTTTTTAATTAATAAAAATAAGTTTAAATGAATGTATTTTAATGTTTTCTAAGTAATTTTAATAATTATTAAGTGTGAATTAAAAAATATAAGAAAATATGGTGTCTGCTAGTATCGGCTTCCAAAATAAAGTTTTTTTTCCTTAAAAAAGTGGTTTTTATATAAAAAATTTATTAAAAATCGGTTCAAATAGTTATTAAATTATGTTTTTGTTATAAAAAGTATAAAATTTATGAAAAAAATTTGCAAAAAAAAGTTTATTTGAATGCATTTTGTTAAGTGAAATATCGGGGCCAATTAGGCAGCGCTGCCGGCGTTAATGTTTGTTTACATTGTTTGGAGCTGCGTTTTGTTATTTCGCATGGTAATGAATGTGGGAGTAAAATGCTCTGTTAAACAGTAAATTAATGTAAACACAGAGAAGCAGAGTGTGGCTGAGAGAGGGTAAGTGCTGTATTTTGTTTGTTATTTACAGTGTAAATATAGTTTTAAACAGGGGCAAAACAGCAGGGTATTTACAAATGCAAGGAATTTAACATTTTCAACTGTTTTATGACTCTGAATAAGGGAAATTAAGGAAAAACAACAATTTTTAAATGAATTTAATATTATTTCCATTTAATTTTTTAGATATTTTTTGTTTAAAATTTAACCTTTAAAACCTAACAATTTTATTTTATTATTATGAATCCTACTCACAAATTTTATGCCATTAATCGATTGAAACACCTTCTCTAAGCTTTAATCTTTTACGATTAAATTTTGCAATATCAGCCAATGGCTTTAATAGCATGATAAATTTTTAATCTTCATTTTCAATCATTAACAAACAGCATACATAACAACAATTGACATTTTCAAGCTCATTGTAAATGTCAACGTTTACACCTTCAGATAAAAATGAAAAAAAAAAAAAAAAAATTACAACGAAAAATCTGTCATAAAAGTAACGAAAAAAAAAAGAAAAATATTTTATCGACACCAACTTTACCCTTCACATTCACACGTGTCAAGCAAATATCATCACACAAAACATCTGTATAAACCTTAAGCCACTAAAAAAGTTATGATGACTGTGATGATGATGAAAAAAATGCTGTCGTTGTCGTTGCCATTCATTGTTTTTGACTCAATTGACAATTTTCCATCATTTTCCATCAGTTTTATTTTTACTACAGTCAGTCAAAGTTTATCGTTTGTCTTTTACTTTTCATCTCATTTCATTTTGTTATGAAATAAGCCATTTCAGTGAATATTTTTTGTTTTTTGTATTTTATTGACACACTGTCTGTTTGAAGGGACTTTCTTTTTTATTAAAAAAAAAATATCTTCTTTTCGTTTTTGTAACTACAGGCCTATTTAACAAGTTTTAATAGAATTAAAAGTTTAATTTAGCATGCATATAATGTAAATGTATTAAAGTCCAAATGTACTTTATTCCACACAACATTTGTGGTTCCATAGAGAAGTTAGGTTAGATTAAATTGGGTCCCATGATTATCTATTGCTTCAATAAGTCCATTTGATTTAAAAATGCTTACCTTTGCATAGCCATGTATTCCTGTAAATATATTTACAATTACGTTTATAAATATGTAAATATTTTGCAAAATTGTCTTTATTTGTTAAATATCTATTCGCTGCTATTTATACACTTCCATTGTATATCAATTAGATTCACACTTTTATAAATATTCCCATATACTCCTCTTATATTTACATTTAGAATGTCTTAATTTATTATAGCGAGTCCTCAATTTTAGATGTAAAGGAATGCATTCTTTTACAATTAATTTTGGATTTCGCCTTACAAGTTGCTAAGCTTTCGGATTTCTTCATATCCATTCATACCATTTCTTTAAAATTTCTGAACATTAAATTTTTCGATTCGATTTTGTGCCTCAATTTAAATCACATTTTTGTTGCACTTATGGTCCTTCGAATCCTAGTAGTATTCTTGTTTTTTTTCTGACAAACCATGCATGAGAACTTTTAAGTGGATGATGATTGTTATCTGGTTGCTAGTGTGCTGGCGGGATAGGAACGTTGAGTGATAGTGCTGCTGCAATCTGTAGTTGTTGTTATAACCCGTTATCATACCTGTAATTTTATTTATATTTCGTGGCACTTTCGCCTTCAATTCGCTTAACTTGAACTTATTCTTGAGTTATTCTTAACTTATTCTTGACGTAGTGCAATGGCAGACATATGCTGTGCATATAATCGAGACCCTCGAGACAGCTACTTAAGCGTCTGGTTATACCTTATGTTCTTGTTGCAACTTTCGCTTTAAAGTTAACAGTTAAGACATTGAAGAGCAAAGGCGATAATGGGCAATCCTGACGGATTCCGACATTCATAATTCAGCAGATTGTGTTCCTACAGTATTGCAATTAGTGGTCTAAATCGATCCCATGCACAGAAGGAATTGTATAGAATCCTTTAGGGCATCGAACGCCTTCCAAAGTCGACAAGTATCAGGTACAATGAAAATAGTCAATCCTAATTTTGTTCCGCGATTAGTTGCTGGTTATTGCTGTGATCAGTGCCAGTCTTGCCAGGATGAAAACCAGCCTGCTTGTTTATTGCCAAAGTCGTTAGTGAGAGTACCAGCCGATGGTTTGTTAAGTACAGTAGCAATTAATTAGTTTACCATCCAACGGAGAATAACACCCATCCACGTCGACGTCCCCTTGCTTTGAAATCCTTATTATTAGCCCCGCTTACAATTCGTTGCTAAGATCATCTGCGGTTCAAAATACGTCTAAATTTTGACGTATGCTTTCGGAACTTTCGGTGGGCAGTACTTTAAGCAATAGAAGTGATATATTATTGTGGATTCCACGCATTCTGTTATTCTTGAGACTCTTGATCGTTCCTTAGATTTTCGATAAGTTGGGACTTTCGGCGAGTGTGTTGGAAGCCTTGGCTTCGGACTTTCCGTTGAAATAGGTCGACAAAAAATTTTCGATCCTTCCAATTCTTTATTGCTGTCCTTTAAAGGTTTAGTGGACACGAATCTTTTCCGCTCAGTATGATTGTATCGAAAAAAAAAATTCTGTCTGGCTTTTTCATGCAGCAATAATCATTGATTTTTTCTTTTTATTATTAAACTATTTCATGTTTTCATTAAAAAAAAATAAAGAAATAAAAATTAAAGAATTCTTTAAAAGAATTTTTCCATTAAAAATTAAAACGAATAGACTTGTTGGCTTGGATAGCTGGTTTGACTGCAGAAAACAAAACAAACACAATTCTTTTAAAAAATATGCAGAGAAGCTGCTACTAGGGAGACAGGCTAGTAAATAGTACAATAATTTTATTGTTGTTTTAAATGGCATTCTATGCTGTTGTTGGAACTTACAAATTGTTGCTATTGTTGTTGCTATTTGCTATACAATAAAAACAAGAAAAAAAGAATGAAAGAAATTCAAAAAGTTGTCTAGATATTGTAAACAATTTGTAAACGGGCGGGAGTCCATACACCACACAGACTATATGAGGGAGTCTGTATAAAGAGAGAGAAAAAAAATAATAAAGACGAGGAAATTGTAAAGTTCCATGCAGCTGTGGGCTGTGTGAGCTACATGCAACATCAGTATCATTATCATCATCAGCATTGCGTTTAAATTACCTCCCCGTTTGTAATCAAAAATTGTTGCCTCAACACCCGCCATCCGTATAGACTCACTCACTCATACGGTAGAATATTCAATTTATCTGTGCGAGTAAACATTAGAGGAAAATAAAAACAAAAAATTTGTTTCTCTATTTTCAATAATAAAATTTATGTTCATTACGGTTATAAACAACAACACTTTAATTTATAATTAAATTCCAGCAAGAAATTTTATTTTACATTTAATTTTCTATTCGAAACTGTATGTATGTTTTTACTTTAAGGTTGATGAAAATTTTTTTGAGGAATTTTTCCAATGAAAATTTTGTTTTACTTTCCTCGAAATCGTAAATTTTTCAAAAATTCAATTGTAAGACCAATACATGCAGCAGGTACATTGAGTATATCAAAGCTTATAAGTCAAGGCAAACAATGAGTGTTGCATTTAAAGTATTTCTCTCTCTAGCAACAGGATTAAATGAAAATAATGCGACCAGCTATTACAATGAACGCACGTTCATTTAATGAACTCATTGGTGTCCATTCACAGTGCTATTCTATATGAACTTAAGGTTTATATCACATGCTATTCTATATAAATCTAAGGTTTATATCGTATGTTATTTTATGTAAATTTAGGGTTTATATATTATGGTAATCCTATGGTTTATATCTCATGCTATTCTATCCTATACAAACCTAGGGTTTATATCGCATGCTATTCTATATAAATCTGATATTTATATCGCTTGCTATTCTATATAAAACTAAGGTTTATATCGCATGCTATTTTATACAAACTTAAGGTTTATATCGCATGCTATTCTATACAAACTTAAGGTTTATATCGCATGCTATTTTATACAAACCTCAGGTTTATATCGCATGCTATTCTATACAAATCAAGGTTTATAAACTTAGGATTTATATCTTATGCTATTCTGTTGATATAAAGCAAAGGTTTATATCGCATGCTATTCTATATAAACTTAGGGTTTGTATCTCATGCTATTCCATGCAATCCTGGGGTTTACATCTCGTGCTATTGTATTCTATACAAACCTAAGGTTTATATCGCATGCTATTCTATATGCCCCAGGCCAGACATCAAAACAAAAATTACAAAAAGTATTTCTTCGGCGATTTCCTCTCAGCAGATTCCTGACAAAAACTCAGAGTAAATAAAATTGCCATGAAAAGTTTCTCAAAAAATCTGTCGTTCGGAGTCGACTTTAAACTGTAGGTTCCGCCACTTATGTATAAAATTAACACACACAACATAAGTGGTGTGAGAAACTAGGTCAATAATCCTGACTGAAGGGTTGTAATGACCAATTATGTATGTATTCTATATAAATATGAGATTTATATCGCATGCTATTCTATATAAATCTGATATTCTATATAAACCTAAGGTTTATATCACATGCTATTCTATATAAACCTGATATTCTATATAAACCTAAGGTTTATATCACATGCTATTCTATATAAAGCAAAGTCGGTCACAGTTTCCCCATAATTTTCTGTTTGTCTTTAACCTGCTGTTGCTGCTGTCAATGCCTGGAAGTATAATTCACCTGAAAGTTAAAGTTTTTTTCTCTTTTTTTCTTTTAATTTTAATTTCTTTCCTTCCTTCCCTTTGCAATTTATCACATACAAGAAATAGTTTTACTTTTTATATTTGCCAGTTGTTGTTGTTTGTGCTGTCATTTAAGTCTTAAAACTTAGTCGACCATGTGTCTGTCAAATGGTCGCTTTAATAGAAATACATCGTGGCTGGCAACAGTATAATTAAAACATTAATGAGTTTGAGGTTTAATTTCTTTAAAAAACAAAAAACGACAAAAAAAAAAAAAATAATTAAAACTGAAATGATTACAACACTTTAGGAAACAAAAAACAACAACAACAACAAATTTAAAGAGGAAAAAGCAAACTGTCAGTAGTAGTTTTAAGTACTTGAACATGCATGCGACGACGACTATGGCGAGTTGAGTTGAGAGTCGAGCAAGCCAAGTGAGGAGTATGTTACGGCCAAATTAACCTTTGGCTGCTTAAATGCTCATGAAGAAATGAAATGAAAATGAAAATTTCAACACACAGCAGAAGTAGAAGTTGAGGAAAAATTTCACTTTTATTAACTTTTATAAAACTGCTGCTGCTGTTGTTATTGTATAATTATTGCTGTTGCCGTTACTGTTATTGTAATTGCTTTGTTTATACAATAATTACACACATGTTAACATCATAATAATTTCTATCAAGTGTTTGAAATGGTTTTTTTTTTTTACATACAGAAATAAGGCCAAAAGGGTGCCTTTGGGTTTGATTTTGTTTTTTTTTAATTGTAATGTTTTGCTTTGATCTTGGCCACAACAGGTGCAAGACTTTCTTTAAATGTGGGTAATTAGAGACTGAAAGTGATTTGGGGTAACCTTATGGTTTAAGTTGAATTTTTTAAGGAAAAGTTACGAGATTTCTTTCTATTTTTTTGTGCTGGAGAGCTTTTTTCGGTTACTGAAAATTCTGTTAAATAGGTCTTCATTTATGATTTCTAAACTAGAATAGAAGATTTCCCTTCATTTATACGAAATTCTGTAAGAAGACCTTCAATTCCTGAAATGGAAAACTTAAGTATGAAACAAGAAGTAGTCGTAGTCTAGTAACCAGTATGTTGGCTTTTGGAGGAGATAGCAGTTTTCTTTCGACGGCTTCCTAAGGTTTATGTCCCATGCTATTCTATATAAACCTAAGGTTTATGTCCCATGCTATTCTATATAAACCTAAGGCTTATATCTCATGCTATTCTATATAAACCTAAGGCTTATATCTCATGCTATTCTATATAAACCTAAGGCTTATATCTCTTGCTATTCTATATAAACCTAAGGCTTATATCTCTTGCTATTCTATATAAACCTAAGGCTTATATCTCATGCTATTCTATATAAACCTAAGGCTTATATCTCATGCTATTCTATATAAACCTAAGGCTTATATCTCTTGCTATTCTATATAAACCTAAGGCTTATATCTCTTGCTATTCTATATAAACCTAAGGCTTATATCTCATGCTATTCTATATAAACCTAAGGCTTATATCTCATGCTATTCTATATAAAAGTCAGATTTATATCTTATGATATTCTATATAAACCTGAGGTCTATATCTTATGCTATTCTATATAAACCTGAGGTTTATATCTTATGCTATTCTATATAAACCTAAGGCTTATATCTCATGCTATTCTATATAAACCTAAGGCTTATATCTCATGCTATTCTATATAAACCTAAGGCTTATATCTCATGCTATTCTATATAAACCTAAGGCTTATATCTCATGCTATTCTATATAAACCTAAGGCTTATATCTCATGCTATTCTATATAAACCTAAGGCTTATATCTCATGCTATTCTATATAAAGCTCAGATTTATATCTTATGATATTCTAAATAAACCTGAGGTCTATATCTTATGCTATTTTATATAAACCTGAGGTTTATATTTCTTATGCTATTCTATATAAACCTGAGGTTTATATTTCTTATGCTATTCTATATAAACCTGAGGTTTATATTTCATGTTATTCTATAAACCTAAATTTTATATCTCATGTTGTTCTAATCTACCTGACTAAAGTAAGTAAGTGTGAAACAGGCCTGCTTACAATATCTTGAAAGAAATATTAAAAATTCTTAAATTTTAAAAATTTTCCATTAAAGAAAAAAGCATTAATCATGCCACAGATTTGTTTTAACTCTCTGCCCATAAAAGTATTCCCGACACGTTTTTTCTTTTTTAATCATCTTAAAACAAGCGAATAAATTTTGAAATATTTTTTTTTATTCATTTGAAACATTCGCAAGAGGAAAATAAAATAAAAACAAACAAATGCTCATGGCATGCTTCATGGCTGGTTGGCTGTCTATTCGACTACTCGACTGAGTGTTTATTTGACCATTTCATTTGAAACGTCATCATTAAAATAACGTGGCCAAATACAACAGCACATCCTTAAACTCCCCCCCTCTTGACGTCTACGCCATACATTTTACTCAAACTGTAAGCATGTGTTTGAATGATGGCTTTTACCGTTTAATCAGTTCAAAAATGTATTTCCATTTCAAAAAAAAAAGCACAAAAAAGTGTTGGAAAATGTTGCGCTTTGTTTGATATTTAATTGGTTGTTGTTAGTTTTTCTTTTGTTTCTCTATTTTTTTCTTTTCTAATTTATTAATTATTTATCTTTTTGTAATTGTTGTTGTGTTAGTTTTTATATTTTTTTTTTTTTGTTTATTTTGAAAAATTTCGCACGCGATGGTTAATCTTGTTTCTCTTTTTCTTTTTTTTTTCTAAAAAATAAATCATGCTTTCAATACATATTTTTCTTTTTTTTTATAATTTTTGTTTTTACTAAAAATGGCCAGTAACGCAAAAAACAACTTATTTTTGTTTTAATCAATAAGAAAAAAATTGGAAAAAAGTTTTTTTTAGAAATTTTTGAAAATTAAAACAAAAAATAAAAAAAAAATGTTTTTGTTGTAGTCTTCGAAATATAAACAATAATTTCAAATTGGCAAAATAACGGTATTTGTGCTTAGAGTGAATGAACTTTCGGGGAAAATAATGAAAAAAAATAAGCGGAAGTAAATTAAAAAGAACTTTTTTTGTTATTCATTCAGATGACTTGATGAGTGTTATTGGACACATACTGTGTAGCAACAGTGACACTTTGAAATAAAAATTTAAAATTTGTGACAAGAATACCCAGTAAACCAAAAAACAAGTAAAACAAGATCATGTTTTAATCAAATGCTTGGTGCCATGCCTCTTTCCTCTTGATCCTTCTTGTAACAGCGTGGCTGTCAAGATTAATAGGCGTCTTTGGGTGATGAGTGCCATGTATCGAATACTGGTCACGCAAGGGTCCTGAATGAATTTGGTACTATCGGGGATAGTGATTACATACTACCGCGATACAAATCCTCAACGAAATTCAATACATCCATTGCGGGTAAAGAGATTAGGAATAATCCTGACTGATGGCTCCAAAATTAATGAAACTGTGGGATGTTAAAGTTGCAAATATTCAAAGAGGGGATATTGCCTTAATTTCTGATAGCCAGGCAGCTATCAAAGCACTAGATTCCAACGTGATGAACCCCTAAACGGAGTACAGCTGTTGCAGATATGGATGTTATGTCCATAATATATGTGTACCTGGATACAGTGACGTTCCAGGGCCTATCTAGACTAGAGCAGAGCCGATGAACTCGTCACGTGTTGCACAATCATCGAACTGTTCAATGAATACTCTACTGTGGAAATTTCTTTGTTCAATAGATGAAGAGCAGTCTTCTCCTCTTTATTGACTCTACAGCTTCTGCTGAAATCGTTTACCAAGTATCCGAGACGAATGCACTTAAACTCGAGCAATTTGGAGAAATATTTCCCAAAAATTAGCATTCAAATTTCCCAAAAGGGAAAATTTAAAAAAAAAATCAACTTCATAAATAAATTTAACATTTTTAATATAATTATAGTTTTTAGTTTTAATTTTTTAAGAAATCTGCCACAGTTAAAAAAGTCTCAAACATTTTCCTTAAAATTTCCCAAAAGGGAAATTTTTTAAAAACCCATTTCTTAAATAAATTTAACTTTTGTAATAAAATCTAAAAACTATAGATTCAATTTTTCAACAAATCTGTCAATTATTTTCTTTAAAATTTCCTTTTGGGAAATTTTTAAAAATATATTTCATTAATATTTTTTAATATATTTCATAATTTTTAGTATTCAAAGAAATTAATTTATCTAGCAAAGCAAAAAAAATTTCCCTTGAAATTTTCCAAAAACGTAATTTTTAAAAATCTATTTTTTAAGTAAATTCAACTTTTTTATTATAATTATAATTCTTATCAAGAAATTTTCCACACTAAAAATTTTCCAAATATTTTCCTTAAAATTTCCTAAAAAGGAAATTTCTTAAAAACATGTTTCTTTAATAATTTTTTATATAATTTATGATTTTTAGATTTAGTTTTTAAAGAAATTAATTACCTAGCAAAGCACACTAAACACTAAACCTACCGACATATTATATATACATACCTATTTCTACCGATGGCGGTCAAATGATCGCTTTTGAAATAAACATTATAGTGTTTTCCAGTTGATTGTAATTAATATAGAATTTAGCATAAACAATAAACACAAAATAATTATCATATAATAATTAAATAACATTTATTTTTCGGGCTTTAGGAGTACATTTTTAGAAAGAAGGCTCGAAACTGAAAGATATGTATTTTACTTCAATAATTTACATACATATCCTTATTCAAACTAATTATCGGTGGTTATATTTCGTCCGCACCCTATAAATGGTTCAGTAAGTTTGAGAACAACAAATTCACTAAGTGGTATTGCTGATGGCCTCGTCTCATCTTTTCCCACATACGGAAATCGATTTACAATATATTTACATTCAAAGTCCGATGCCAACCAAAACTTGATTCCGAACTTATAGGGTTTATTGGGTATATATTGTGTAAATCGGCGTCTTGATTTTGTCACAAATAGCTGTTCATCAACAGTTATACATATTTGCACCTGGTACAAAGCAGTTTTGACTATTTTCTATAAATGCATTCCATACCTTGGAGATGAGAGCGAATTTGTCAGTCTGCAGACGCTGGCTCCCCTCGGTTCTTCTATCAAAACCAGTAAATTGCATAATTTCGGTGAAACGATTTCTGTTCATTGTTCGTGAAAAAAAAAAACGCAGGACCCCATTTCTTATTCTAAAAAATATGAAACGTTTAAGTTTCTGGTTTCATATGCACTAAGTGCATATAAAATTGCAATGAAAGCATCTAACTCTTCTAAAGTTATACATTCGGATCCTAAAACTCGACGTGCTTCTGATTCTGTGCACATTTTTATATGATTCATAATTTCATGGTCAAGTATCAACGAAAATTAGCATTTTTTGCCACTTTGGGTCAAAATTTTGAAAAGATTTATTGCCTATAACCTGAACCGACAAAAGCTCGATCAATATCCCAAATTTCAAGAAAATCGGTCCAGGCGTTCAGGCGTGATTGGCTATGCACTCAATTTGCCCGTTTTTGGTCAAGTATCAACGAAAATCAAGGGTATGTTGCGATGAGGAGGAGTTAGAGACTATCGAACACCTCCTCTGTAACTGCCCAGCCCTTGGTAGGTTGAGGTTGAGGACCCTTGGCAAAGCCTTCTTTGAGAGCTTGAGTTCTGTGTCGAGAGCCGACATCAAGGCTCTCCACAGATTCATTAGCAGTTTGAGCTGGTTGAGAGGTGCTAGGGCTTCATAAGTGTAGTCGCGCGCTCAACCCTTGTTTGTGTCTGTTTCTTTCTGTGTGATTCCCATCCTCCCCTTACCCTTATGCCCTCCTTTCATCCTATTCCCTCTATTTCCTTCCCTCTCCAAGGACGTTGTACAATGGGTCAATTTCGACCTCCGGGTATTGTACTTGTCTTAACGGACAAGTACACGTCCTCTAACCTAACCTATCAACGAAAATCAACTCCTTACTTTGCCCTTCATAACGTTACGTTTCGCAGATCCCGTTGGCCCTGATATTTCTCTGAAAATTTCTATGAAGCGGAGATTTTCCACGTCCAGAACCTTGGTGAATTTTTTCTTGGAAAACTACTGTTTTTGTCAGAGAGAGAGAGTGAAATTTTGAGATTTCAATGCAGATATCTTCATAAAAATTTATATATATTCTAGCGGTCAAAAGACCGCTCAGGGTAGACAACGGTAGATTATATATTATTATCAGGAAAAACGAAAGAAGAAGATAAATATACATATTAAAAATTTAAACAGCTATATATTATAGAAAAAGTCGTGCAGTAAGTTCAAGAAAAATAAAAGCTTGGAATTTAACAATTTTAATTAAAGTCTCTCAAAAGCGGTCATTTGACCGCTCTGGTAGGTTTAGTGTTAAATAAATTTAAATGTTTCTAATATATGTCATAATTTTTTAGATTATTTATCTTTTACAAGTTTCATTTAATAAGCTTTACATTGGCTTTATTAAGTTTTTAATTCTCTTTTCTTTATTTGGAGTGTATTTAAAATAAAAAAAAAGATTTTTTTTTAGAAAATAATACCGAGCTTAATAATGTTATTGCGTGTTTTGTATTGTATTGTTGTTGTATTGAAATTTCAAGCACGTAACGGTAGTTAAGTGGTATTACTGGCTAAGATGCATAAACGATGTCTGGCTGGTTGTTACATTGGCTGGCCAGACACAAAGATACTGGAACAGTCTCTATAGAGAGTTGAGTTTATAGAGTCTCAACATGATTTCTTTATTTAAAGTTTAATATGAAATTTTCTTCTTTTCCTTTTCTTCTTCTTATCATTATTACCATATAACAATACATACATACATATTTTAAACAATAAAAATAAAAAAAAAATTTTGAACATGATACCACTCACTCCACTTACTTACTTTGATCATTAACTGTTTATTGTTCGAAAAAGAAAAAAAAAATATTTTTTCCTCTTCTGGTTACGCCCACTAACAGCCACTATTGGTTGGTTGCTTCAATCAAATTTCCTTCCTGTTACAATATTCCACTTGAAATTTTTTTTTTTTTTTTTCATTTGAATTTAATTTCGTGATTTAAATTTCCCTTTCAAATCGTTTACCATGAAAATTTCTTTAGAATCACATCTCGTTTATGAGTTCTCTTTGTTTCATTAACAATTTAATTTCATTCATTACCACAATCATCACCGTCTCCTCACTCAGCGTCTGTCTGTCTTACTGTCTGTTCTGTCTTCTCATCAACACATTGTCATTGTGATTATTAAGAACGTTGCTGCCATAATTAAATTGAAAGTAAGAAATTAAATTTCTTCTTAGAAATCAAGCAGACAACAAAAGTCTGTTTTTTTGGATGCGTCACTTTGTTTCCTCAAAAAAAAAAAGAAAAGATGAAACAAAAAATTCCCACCATCATTAATAAAGTTAAGAAAATTTAATTTTCAAGCACATTATGGCGAAATGAAATTAAATTATTACGAATAAAAAACACATAAAAAAGGAAATATTCCAAATAAATGAAGGAACATGTGAACAACATTTAAAATTTTTTAACAATGAATTCTTTAAATGCATAAAGACAGGTGAATAGGTTTCCAAAAGAGAGAGCATGTTTTAATAGCTTCCTTCAAAATGTTCTACAATTTCTCTCATTGTATAAGTACATGTCTGTTCAAGGAATTTTGTGTAAAGATAGGTTTTTATAGAATGGGATATGAATTTCTTTTAACTGAAGCAATTGAGCAGAGCATAGAATTGAGTAGGAGAGAGTGGCAACTTACTTGGGCTTATATCGGGTCCGCCATCTAACATTTTTTTTTTTCAACTAGTGCTTATTTCGTGAATGGTAACACTTAGCTCATGTCTGATTTGACAGATAATTAGTTTTATCCTTCCGCTGACCGAATATGGTTGTGTATACGCTTGAACAACGCTGGGAAATATTGCGACATTACTTTGAAAATCATGGTAATGTTGCAGATGGCAATGGCGATCGTTATCGGGTCATGTTGAACGAATTTTTGTTCACAAAAATTGAAGAGGAGGATATTGGCAACATTTGGTTTCAACAGGACGGCGCTACGTGCCACACAGCCGAAGCTACACTCGATGTCTTGCGCTCTGTTCTTGAAGATCGCATTATCAGCCGCAGAGCTGATGTCGCTTGGTCACCTCGAAGCTGCGATTTGACACCGTTGGACTATTATTTGCAAGGTGCCGTCAAAGATAAGTATTACGCCGACAAGCCAGAGACAATTGACGCTTTAAAGGACAATATTCGTAAAGCCATTGGTGAAATACAGCTGCACACAATCGATAATGTGCTTAAAGATTGGACCGATCGTGTAGGCTACTGCATGGCCAGCCATTCGAATGAAATTATTTTCCATTATTAACCGGAAGGATTGTACTTTCAAATAAAAAAAAGAAATTTGAGAAAATATTCAGTAGTTTTTATTAAAGCATTTTCAAAAAAAAAACTTATTTGGCGGACTCTTTATTTGGTAGCCCGTTGTAATACCAAATAAAGCGAAGCCATAGAGATTATCTGACAAATACTGAACAACTAGCTTTCATAATGAGCATCGAACTCAAGCTGAAATTCAAACTCAAAGTTTAATAAATCTAGTGATCGAGTAAAGATAGCTTCGTTAGTCTACCGAGTAGTGTTAAGCCAAATAGTCGCAAGAATCTGTGGCCAGCAAGCTAAGTTAATTGACAAATAAAGTGGATAATGCTCTATTCTTTCGGTTTACAACGTCTGTAGAAGTCGTTAGCAGATAAGCAAAGTCTCTATGCATAACTACCCATTACGCTAAGACCCTTGAGCATACCTATGATATAATTCAAGATGAGTTTGGCAATAAAGCAAGAAATTGTCAGCGATCAATAAATGCCATTGAATGCCACGGAAATAAGAGTTGGGTAGAGAACAACCCAATTCCCCGTGATATTTCTGTGACCAAGAACCTACAAATTTACGAGAAATTCTGTCAAAAGTGTAGCAGTATACAATAACCTGTTTAGATCTCAAGGTTGATTTCGAAAGAGATTTGATTACCGCCCAGCTGTCACAGACTCTGAAGTCTTTTATCGGGATCACTTCCCCACCACTTCATTACTATTTTCATGGACTTAAACGCACTAAACGGCGGAGAGATAACCTAACCCCTTTGGAGAAAATTCCACATCCAAATTTATATACCCGTACAGTTCAGAATGCCTGAAGTTGACACACGTCAGAAAAAATCGGTCCTTCCTGCTTAAACTTCAAGCAAGAAATTGGCTATCGAGACTAAGTTCAGATTTAAAAAATTTCGCTTCGAGTCTGAAGATTCTGATTAGAAGTGCCCAGAGGAGATAATATGTGTCGCCGTAGTCTAATAGGCAGTGCGGCATACCAGAGGGCAGATGTAGCTTCAACAAGAAGTTGTTATTAACTGTCAAAGTTCGGAAGTATCTGTTGGAAGACTCTATTTGGTTCGAGATGTCTCAGCCAGCTGTTGAAACCACGGGCTTGTATCTAGCCGTAGTCTAGTGGGTAGTGTGTTCGCTTATTAGACATGAGGTCCCGGTTCAAACCCCAGGTCAGACATCTCGAACAAAACGAAATACGAGGGTTGCCTTTTATATTTCGGGATTTGGCAACCCTAGTGTTGCAATCTGCCAACTGACAGCTCTATCGTAAAGCTTAACATTTTTGAGGTTATATGTACGTACTCAGAACGTTTTGACATACATTTGTGATGTTTACAGTAACTCGACACGAGCCTTTTTTTGAGCGATTGACAAATTGTGTGGGATCCAACGCGAACAAATCTTTTTGACAGTCAAATGTTCATGCAATATTGAATGTATGCTGGTCCCACTAATGCCTAAGGTTGTCTCAATCTTACGATAGGTCACATGACGATCTTGCAATATCAGTTGGCGCACAGCATCAATGGTTTCCGGAACAACAACTGATTTTGGACGACCTTCACGAAATTCGTCTTGGAGTGAACTACGACCTCGGTTGAATTCACCATACCATCGATAAACACTGGTCCTTGATGGAACTTCATCGCCAAAAATGTAATTAAGTTCATCGATGCACTGTTGTTGAGTTAATCTACGTCGAAAGTTGTAAAAAATAATCGCACGAAAATGTTCACGATTTAATTCCATTTTTTGGGCGAGATGAATCTTTTAAGTTACTGTAAACAACACAAATAGCGCTCGTATGTCAAAACGTTCTGAGTACGTGCAACACTAGGGTTGCCAAATCCCGAAATATAAAAGGCAACCCTCGTATAAAAAGAGTTTTTCTTCGGCGACTTCCTCTCAGCAGATTTCTGGCTAAAACTCTGAGAGTATGTAAATGGAAAATTGCCATGAAAAGTTTTTCAAAAATCTGTTATTCGGAGTCAGCTTTAAACTGTAGGTCCCGCCATTCATGGAGAAAATTAACACACGCAACATAAGTGGTGTGAGAAGCTAGATTGTAAACCTGACTGCAGGGTTGTAATGATCAATTGTGTATGTATGTATAACAGCTCTCTTAACATTATCAAGAAGATTTATATTGCAATTTTTAATCATCGAACGCATCTTGGAAAATCATAACATCAGAACGAAGAACGAAGTGTAGGGTACTTTGCTTTATTAATATGCTTGACTACAAGCTAAAATATAAATTTAAATTAAAATTAAAATATTTATCTTTTTCATCTTTCTTTTGAAGGATTTATTATCTTTTTAAACATTTTCTATCTTGTTACTATTCTCTAGCAAGGTGTGTATAAACATTCGTTACTCGCATAGCTGTAAATGCGTGTAGCACATACAGGCTATAAATTTTCACAAGCGGCGATTTAAACTTCACTTTTTAAATACAACCTAAAAGTAACGGTTATATATTGTTCATAATTATTAAAATGTGGTTGTTGTTGCTGTTGTTGCAAATGCTTTTAATATTGTTATTAAATTATCATGCAAAATATCATCACCATAAATGGCTGCTTTTTTTTTTCTTCTCTTTCGTTATTATGGCCACAAGTGGTTATCGAGTCCACAATACACAGTGGCTTGCTAGCGGGCTAGTTGACTATATGGCTGGCTGGCTGGCTGGATGACTGGCTAGCTGGCTGGCTGACAGTGTCGGCTTAATCTAGCTATTGTCTGCCTCAGAGTAGCTGTGTGCTGTAGTTTTGTGATTATGTTTATGACTGTTATTATTATTATTTTTACACTATTTTTTGTATGTTTGTATGTTTTTTTGTTTAATTTTTATTTTTTTTTTTATAAACTGCCTGGGTATTGTGAATATATTTCAAAAGCCAATGACCGTTACGCTTCACATCATAATTTCGCGCCAAAAATGTATGTATTTCGAAATGGTAATATTAACTGTGTATGCGGCCGGCCGCATTTTAATTGTACCGCCATATGCGTGTTATAATTTCTGATTTTTTTTTGCAATGCATGTTGTTATCGTTTTCTTAAATAGTTTTTAAAATATATTTTTAATATTTTTTTAATTTTTTTTAGCAGCATTTAAAGTGAATTTCATTTCTAATCATTTCATAGTTTAATGGAAAATTGAGTATTTAAATGAGGAAATTCGATAAAAAAAAAATATAATCGATGTTTTCCATTTTTTCCGTTATGCTTTGATTATTTATGGCGGTATTATTTACATATTTTGTTTATTTTTTTTATTTTTTAATATACAATTAAATGTAAACAATTTAATTATAATCTAACAAAGGCCCAAGAAAAAAAAACAATAACAAAAACAATAGGAGAGTAATTTAATATGCAGAGAATTAGTGTAAAAAAATAATTCAATTACTGACAAAAGGGGAAGTTAAATTGTGAAAATAATTAAGATACGCAAGGGAGACTGGCATGATGTGTTGGTATAAGCGAAGACACAAACCCGTTGCGCACATATTAGTGAATATGATAGCTATAGAGGCTATGATTAAGATAATAAGAGTCAGCTGATCTCAAATTATATGCACAGAACATAGTGATCCCGAGCAGGGATGACTGGAATCCTAATACGGTCGTCCCCCCGGAAGTCCTGGATATATATACCGACGGCTCTAAACTCGATAATGGTGTTGGAAGCGGTATCTACTCTGGGAAACTGAACCTGAATATTTCTCTCCGTTTGCCGGACTACTGCAGCGTGTTTCAGGCGGAGGTGATGGCGATTTACCGGGCCGCTCAATGGATCCTCGTCAACGATGCTCCTTTCTCTCGCGTCTCGGTCTTCTCTGATAGTCAGGCCGCGATAAAATCTCTATCGGGTTTCGTGAATAACTCTAGGATCGTTAGAGAATGTCGCCGCTGTCTCGACCTTCTTTCGGGGCGCTTCACCAGTGTCTCTCTGGTGTGGGTCCCCGGGCACAGTGAAATTCCGGGAAACTGTAGGGCCGACGAGCTCGCCAGAGCTGGTGCGCTCCTTCCGGAATCCTCTTCTGTTGAAGTGGGTATACCGCTTGCCTCGGTCAAGCTGACCATTGCACGGAAATTCTTTCGGGACGCCAACCTATCCTGGGTCAATGAGGAGTCCTGCTCCACCGCTAGGCTCACCTGGCCCTTGATGGATAAAAGGCGTACCAACCAATTACTTGGTCTTGGTCGTGACGTCATCTCGACTACAGTGGCCGTTCTTACGGGTCACTGCGTCATGGGTAGACACGCGGAAAGAATAAGGCTCGCCTTTAACGCCGTGGATTTAGGTCCTCTGAGGAAGAGGAGACTGTCATTCACTTTCTTTGTCAGTGCCCGTCTCTTGCCAGGTGTAGATATAGGTTATTTGGCTCCCCATTTCTTGCTAGCTTAACGGAGCTATCATCCGTTGATATCAAGGATATAGCCTCGTTCATCAAACTTTCTGGCTGGTTTTCCAGTGCGGGGTAGTCGTGCTTCCGTTGTGCAGCCCTTGCGCTGGCCAACTTCTTCCTTTTTCCCTCATTGTGGTGGAACTTGGTCAGTACAGGGACTGCGTTCACCCGTGGCATCACAACGGGCCGCTATGCGTGCTCAAGTGTGCTTTGTGAAATCAGAGCTACCACTCCGACCTAACCTAACCTAACATAGTAGCAGTCGCGGCCATATTCTAGTAGGTAGTGTGTTGGCTTATTAAACGCAAGCGTGTGGTTCTAATCCCCAGCAGAGAGATCTCGAACTAAACGAAATATAAAAAAAATTTCTTTTTATGCGGTCTTTCAACAGAGACTTTCGAACTTGTTGATAAAGTTGATAAAGGCTATCTTGTTAAAGCTACATCTGGCCTCTGGTATACCTATATACATAATTGATCATTACAACCCTTCAGTCAGCATTACGACCTAGCTTACCACATCACTTAAGTCGTGGTTTTAATTTTATACATGAGTGGCAGGACCTACAGTTTAACGTCGATTCCGAACAACAGATTTTTGAGAAACTTGTTCATGGCAATTTCATTTTTACACTCAGAGTTTTTGCCAGAAATCTGCTTAGAGGAAGTCGCCTAAAGAAATATTTGTTTCATATTGCGTTTTGTTGGAGATGTCTAACCTGGGGTTTGAACCGAGGCCTCTTGTCTAATAAACTAATACACTACCTACTAGACTACGGCTAGTAAACTACGGCTAGTAGGTGTTGGGTTATAAGACGTGGGTTCGTGGTCCAAACACTCAGCTGAGATATCTCGAACCAAACGAAAAAATACTCCTTTCTATATTTCTTTTTATGGCGCCTTCCAACAGAGACTTCCGAACTAAGGCAGGAGATAATGGCTATCTTGTTGAAGCTACATCTGTCCTCTGGTATGCCTAGACGAATACATTTTTGTACGTTACTCGGAAGTTTCCTTAACCAAATATATCAAGTCATCATTATGAAATCATAGATCCTCTTATCCTCCTTAGTTCTTATAAAGGTTATGCGTCCCTTTCTCATCCCACGTATTGTGGGAGAAATATTTGAACGCCTTCTTCGGTACAATTCTGTTGGTTTTTTGGTTTTAAATTGTATTTCTTTTGCAATCTAGTTTTAATAACTTCTGTAAATAGGCCCTTAAGTTACAAATATTTCAAAACTTATTTCATCAAATATTTGTTTATTAAAGTTGACTCTTCTTGACCTTTCCACACACACAAATTTACCGCACCAAACAGCAGTTCTGTGTGTGAATCATGGACGTGTTTTGCGTACAGACATGCACATTTAAATGTTTAAGTTGCCACAAACATGCTGAGCATAGGCTCGCCTATGAGTTGTATTATCAGGCCATCTCTATCTGTACATGTACACAAACACACACTCACTCACATGTGTATTCGTTCACACAAAGCCATTAAGAAGTTTTGGAGGCAAAACAGATTTTTTTTATCGATTTTTTGTTGTTTTGAAAGATTTATTCGAATTGTTTGTTGCCTCCTCCTGTTTTTTTTTGTCTTCTTCTAAGCTCTACTATACTCTATGTCCTCCGTTATTGTCCCATTGATGGTGTACATTTTTTGAGAATTTCATTAGAATACCATCGTACAAAAGGTGCTAGTGAGTATGAGTGTGTGAGAAGCAGCATCAGTATCTTTATTTAAATGGTCAGGGCTTTTTACAAAAGTTGTTTTTTTTTTGTTTGTTTGTTATTGTGATGCTTTTGGCCTATTGCCAAGGCACTCCTAGCGTGTATGTTTGGGAGTATGAGAGTGATGGTTTATTTGACAAAAATTGTTGTGTTTCAAATCAAAATCTTAATAAAGGACACACGACGGTTATGCGGACACAAATTGATAAGAGGCTGGCGTACAGGTTATTGATGAGAAAAGCAATATTTTGAAGGCAAGGAAAAGATAGAGAGAGAAAAAGCGAAAGAGAAAATAAATATTTTTAAGGAATTTAAGGATTAAGGGCAGTATTTTTAATAGATTTGAAGGATATTTCATTCAGAAATTATAATTTTTTTCTCTATCTGATTTGTTGTTTGTTTGATTTATACGTCAAGATCTGTGCGACTCGTATTGCTATATACTTGGGGGAATCGAGCTGAGCCCCAGCGATCATTCCGCCATTCTGAATGTTTTTTCTTCGTTAATGAGGTTACATGGTTCTCTTGGTTGTGTTTATCTCTGGATTGCAGATTTCCATACCAGAGATAGGATGCTGTGAGCAGCCATTTTTATTTATGAGCTCAAAACTAGATGGGGGAATATCTCGGACTTGTTCACTATTATGAACTGAATGACAATTAAAGCGTTTTCCAGGCAGAGATATTCACTTTTGTTAAGGTTCTTGAGCCCTGACTAGGCTTTCTTCTTTTAATTAGTATTTTTACGTGAGTTTCCTTGACATTCATGCTAGACCAAAGGAGTTTTAGAATGAATCAGGTCCGGGAGAGTTCTTGGTAACGAGAGGATTAAAGAACTTGCCCAATTGGCCTTTGATCCTAGTACTGCAATATGGAGACTCAATCAGCGATGGGTATGGGAGATCGATCAAGATTGCTGGGAGTAAATATCGGCGTGCGACTTAGCTAGAAGCCTTTGTTGGTGGTAGAACTTGCTCACTACTGGGACTCAGCTGAACGTGGGACTAGTGACAAGGGTAGAGCGATATCAGGTTACAGTCGGAAATGAGGAAGCTTTGGAGACAATGGAGCATCTGCTGGGGTTCATTGCGGCTCTTTGTTGTAGAAGGTTGAATTCCCCAGAAGGGAATCTTTGGGAGCTTCTTATAGGGTTTAATCTCTCTGTCGGCTCCCAATATTCAGGCACTTCTGAGGTTTATGATGTGTTTTTGGTGGCTGAGGAATAAGTTTTCTCCGCTTTGCTGTGGATTCTGCATTTTTCTTTCACTATACATCGTGGGGTGTTGGAGACAAAACTGCACAAAAATCATAAATGCTACTGGTACACACGCATTTTGAAGAAAGTCGGCATACGGCATAATAGAGAGGGAATACAAGACGATGGAGGTACAAAGAAAATGACAGTTGGCCAGGCTGACGTTTCAGGAAGCCGATAAACGGACAGACCCTATTTAAGTATAAAGAACTTGTCATTCGATCATTGCACGGCTTCATGACTTAATCGATGGTTCTAAGAGCATTTCAATGTCCGGCTAACTGAAGCTTTCAATGGCTTGATGTTGCACCTTAAAGAGCTAAACATATGTCAAAACATATTGAAATTTTTTCTGATACTATTTTATTTTCCAAGACTATACATATGTATGTACGCGTACCCATAAACCGTTTTACTTTTCATTTTTTAAAGCATAAACAACATAAACTTACTTGTCTAACTAATTAAGATAAACAAACAATTTAAGAGAAAAAATTCGAAAAATTTCCACGAAATAATTCTTGAAATTTTATCACACGCACTTATAAATGTAAACAACGGACATACATACTCGTATACACAAATGCTGGCGAAATAAAAACGCACTTTCCAACACTGTACGCCATGTACGGAGAGTACATTGTTTTGACTGCAAAATAAAAAACTTGTTTTTATTGTTGTTGCTTATTTACGCAGAAAAATCGACATCTACATCGTCAACGTATTGGTGAACATTTTGCGGAAGCGGAAGAGAGTAAATAATGAAAACAACAACAAAATCTAACGACTACATTTGAGAAGCTACGAAACGAACTAAAAAAAAACCAACAAAAAATAAAGCCTCATAAAAACAAAAAATTCATGTACAAAATAAACTTGTTTGTTATTTTAATACCATTTTCTCTAACATGCATACATACTCCAACATGCATACATACACACATACATGTGAATGTGTAACAATAAGAGTCGAGCCAAGAGAGACAGAGATAAAGAGAGAGAGAGAGAGAGAGTATCATCATAATATATACACAATTTGCAGGAGTTTTGTTTTTATTTTCATTAATCTTTAATGCTTTCATTGTTGCTTATTTAAATACACAAAAAAACAACACATATTTGCACAAACATGCAAGCACACACATGTGGAAAATAAACAAAGCAAAAAAGGCAACATTTTCATCTCATCTCTGTTTAAGATGAGTCATCATTTATCATCTCTAGATTAATATTATGGCTGTTGTTCCCTCGTTTTTCTTCTGCTGTTGTTGCTCTCCCATGTAAACAATGGCATAGAAAATGAAATGTGTTTTGTACGTCCATAGGGTAGGTAACCATGACTGCAGAGTAAGAGGGAGAGAGCATACAAATTACTAGAGACTATATTTTCTGTAGTGTGAGTGGTAATGGTTTCTTGTTGGGGTATGTACATATATACAGTTATACAGGCATGTAATGTAAAATATGTAAAGAATTCATGAGTTTTTTCTTTTTGTGTGTGTGCGAGTGGGAGTATGTTATTAAATGGCTTATTTTCTTTACATATTTTATGTTGGGCAGGCAAACTTTTATGAGTATGTTTGTGTGCGTGTATGTTTATTTTATTAAAAGGGAAGTACATAAATATCTACTACGTTAACTAAATGTTAGGTGGAAAGAGAGCGAAGGAGAAAGAGTGTGTGAAAGTGATTTGTTTTTATGAAGGAAGGAAAATACTTTTAATACATGGAAAATGCCTTTAAAATTAAAGCTTTAAATGTGTGTGCGGTTTTGTTTATCTTTTTTTGTATTGCCTAGACATGCTTTAAAAAAGGAACGTTTCTCAACACACATTTAAACTGATGGTGTTGTAAACGTTTTTGGATTGTCTGGTACATATATGGATTAATGTCGTGTTATTGTATAATGGTGGTAATGGGAGAAGGAAAAGTTTCGTAGATAAAAGCAAACTTTTGAAATATTTGATGTGTATTGAAATCTTTGCAAATAATGAATAAAATTTTCTTTTAAATTGATTGAATTGATCCTTAGAAGGAACCTTTTTTAAAGTATATTTATTTCATTTTATTTTTATGTAGAGAATGGATTTATTTTTTATTTTTATGAGATATTGAACAGCTTGAAGCATTCATTTTGAAAGGTTATTGAAAGGGTCAAGTAAATCGAATACTTGCTTGCAAATGCCAGTTTGGACATTTCGAACAGAATGAAATATGAAACAAATATTTCTTTCGGCGACTTCCCCTCAGTAGAGGAAGTTTACTCTGAGAATAAAATAAAATTGCCATGAAAAGTTTCACAAAAACTAAGGGGTGATTTTTTAAGAGCTATAGGAAAATTTTTCAAAAAAAAAAACACATGAAATTCAGAAAAATGCATGAAATCTTTATTTGAGTCGATAGTACGGTCCATATAATTTAATGTTTGAAGATTATTTCATGCAAATGTTGACCGCGACTGCACCTCAAATGGTCTATCCGCTTATTCCAATTTTGGCATACTCTTTCCAACATTTCGGCCGGTATCTCACGAATAAATGCTTCAATGTTGTCTTCCAATGCGTCAATTGAAGCGGGCTTGTCTGTATAGACATGAGCTTTAACATAGCCCCACAAAAAATAGTCTAAAGGCGTTAAATCGCACGATCTAGGCGGCCAATTGACCGGTCCCGAACGTGAAATAAAATGTTCACCGAACTCGCCTCTCAATAAGTCCATTGTTACGCGTGCTGTGTGGCATGTGGCACCGTCTTGTTGAAACCACATGTCATGCAAGTCAAGCTCTTGCATTTTGGGCAAAAAAAAGTTGGATATCATCTCACGGTAGCGCTCACCATTCACAGTTACGTTACGATTCGCAGCATCTTTGAAGAAGTACGGTCCAATGATGCTAAATTCAATGATTTGCAAGCGTTGTTCGTTTGTAAGACGATTCATGGTTAAATTATAGACCAAACTGAAGATGTTTGACAGTGAAACATAATACGAAACGTGCGTGAGCTGTTTAAACCAGTGTTGCCAAAAAGATAATAGCTAAAAAATCACCCTTTATAAGTCCCGCCACTCATGAGTAAAATTAACATACATACACAACATAAGTGGTTTGAGAAGCTAGGTCATAATCTTAGCTAACGACTTATAATATAATTATTTTAGTAGGTTAAGTAAAGCAATAAGTTTTAGTAAGCAATCGAAGTCGTAGTCGCCGTAGTCTAGTAGGTAGTGTGTTGGCTTATTAGACATGAGGCCACGGTTCAAACCCCAGGTCAGACATCTCCAACAAAACGAAATATGAAACAAATATTTCTTTAGGCGACTTCCTCTCAGCAGATTTCTGGCAAAACTCTGAAAGTAAATAAAATTGCCACGAAAAGTTACACAAAAAATCTGTCATTCAAAATCGACTTTAAAATGTAGGTCCCGCCAGTCATGTATAAAAATTAACGCACAAAACATAAGTAGTGTGAGAAGCTAGGTCGAAATCTGAATGAAAAGTTGTAATGACCAATTATGTATGCATGTATGTAAGTAAAAAATGAAAATGATAAACAACCTGAGAATAAATTTGCCTAAGAAGAGTTTACCATGACTTCCTATTGATAAAAATTGGTAGGTACTAAACCAAATAAACTTTCCAATTTTTTAATAAATCCCTCAACTAAAAATTCAAAAGAAAGATTTATTTGAAAAATAAATTAATTTTGTTATCCACACACAAAAACTTCGTCATGCCAAAAACTATGTTATCTTGACCGTCTGTTACTTTCTCTCGTTTTGGTTTTTATTTGACAAATATTTTCTTTATTTTTTGCTTTTCTATTGCAATAAATTCTTCTTTTATTATCCTTTTATTGTTGTTGTTGTATGATACTAAATAAGAGTTCAACTCCTCTAGTCTGCAACTGTTACAGTTTTGCAAACTCCAAAATTTACTTCAAATTATTTGGAATACAAAAACAAAAAACCAGTAAAAAAAAGGCAGAAAAAAGAAATGAAATTCGATAGCCTCGTCTCATGGTTAGAGTTCAAGGTAATTTTAAGGCATATACGATAAAGATATGTGAATACAAAAACAAACAAACAACAACAACAACAGCATCAGCAGCAATAATACAACCACCATTAATATAATGTGTGTATAAAGCCTCCTTACAAGGATAAAACAGTAGAGAACACTCTGTGTGTGTGGCTGATGCAAAAATATACTAAAAACAGAGAGTATGAGAGATAACCAGTCATATTTGCATTGAAATTAATAGATGCAACACAGCACAAGGATACATCCCTTCTTTAATTACAAAAAGAGACAGAAAAATAAAAACATGAAACGCGAGAGCGTAAAAAAGTAAAACAGAACGAGAGCATAAACTACGGCACAGCGCAGCTTTATAATTTTGTACTTCAATTTGTTAAAAATAAAGAGAGAAATGGAAGCTGTAAACAATCAGACAGCGTTCTCTTGTGTGTCTCCTTGTCTCTCGTTGTTTTACCCACACATAGATATGAAAGTTGTAAACCAGGAATGTCCATTTCAAGGCACAATTGTTCGGAGTGGAGCCAATTTTGTTTTTACCTATCCAACGACAACTACAACACATGCATGACGCTTGTGTGGAAAGTCTGCTTAAACTTCGACAATAAAAGCGTCGTTATTGGAATTACTACTGAAAATTCAATGATGTGCACTCACGTGGAACTTGTTGGTCTAGGTCACCAGGCCAAGGTAGCAAGAGGTGGCTGCCTGCCTAAGGAAGTCAGATGGACACACTTAGGCCATATGGGGCTCATTGTGATACCACAGTTTTTCATTATTCCCTGGGTAAAGAACAGTTTCATGTTTTTTCTCACCTCTGGCCTAAATACCAATTTTGGCATACTCTTTCCAACATTTCGGCCGGTATCTCACGAATAAATGCTTCAATGTTGTCTTCCAATGCGTCAATTGAAGCGGGCTTGTCTGTATAGACATAAGCTTTAACATAGCCCCACAAAAAAGAGTCTAAAGGCGTTAAATCGCACGATCTAGGCGGCCAATTGACCGGTCGCGAACGTGAAAAAAAACTACGTCTACCCTTTAAGGTTTATCCATTTTTGCTGAACTCTTAGTTCGCGACTAGTAAGCCAACACACTTCACACTAGACTACGGTGATCACGACTTTACTAAGGGGTGATTTTTTAAGAGCTATAGGAAAATTTTTTCAAAAAAAAACACATAAAATTCAGAAAAATGCATGAACTCTTTATTTGAATCGATAATACGGTCCATATAATTTAATGTTTGAAGATTATTTCATGCAAATGTTGACCGCGACTGCGCCTCAAATGGTCCATCCGCTTAGTCCAATTTTGGCATACTCTTTCCAACATTTCGGCCGGTATCTCACGAATAAATGCTTCAATGTTGTCTTCCAATGCGTCAATTGAAGCGGGCTTGTCTGTATAGACATGAGCTTTAACATAGCCCCACAAAAAAGAGTCTAAAGGCGTTAAATCGCACGATCTAGGCGGCCAATTGACCGGTCCCGAACGTGAAAAAAAAATACGTCTACCCTTTAAGGTTTATCCATTTTTGCTGAACTCTTAGTTCGCGACTAGTAAGCCAACACACTTCACACTAGACTATGGTGATCACGACTTTACTAAGGGGTGATTTTTTAAGAGCTATAGGAAAATTTTTCCAAAAAAAAACACATAAAATTCAGAAAAATGCATGAAATCTTTATTTGAATCGATAATACGGTCCATATAATTTAATGTTTGAAGATTATGTCATGCAAATGTTGACCGCGACTGCGCCTCAAATGGTCCATCCGCTTAGACCAATTTTGGCATACTCTTTCCAACATTTCGGCCGGTATCTCACGAATAAATGCTTCAATGTTGTCTTCCAATGCGTCAATTGAAGCGGGCTTGTCTGTATAGACATGAGCTTTAACATAGCCCCACAAAAAAGAGTCTAAAGGCGTTAAATCGCACGATCTAGGCGGCCAATTGACCGGTCCCGAACGTGAAATAAAATGTTCACCGAACTCGCCTCTCAATAAGTCCATTGTTACGCGTGCTGTGTGGCATGTGGCACCGTCTTGTTGAAACCACATTCAAGCTCTTGCATTTTGGGCAAAAAAAAGGTGGATATCATCTCACGGTAGCACTCACCATTCACAGTTACGTTACGATTGGCATCATCTTTGAAGAAGTACGGTCCAATGATGCCAAATTCAATGATTTGCAAGCGTTGTTCGTTTGTAAGACGATTCATAGTTAAATTTTAGACCAAACTGAAGATGTTTGACAGTGAAACAAAACACGAAACGTGCGTGATCTGTTTAAACCAGTGTTGCCAAAAAGATAATAGCTAAAAAATCACCCTTTAGAAGGCAATTGGCTAAACGAACTAGTGTTTTACTTTTGGTCACCACTGCCATAAACTCTTGCTGTGTTTTAATAAAGTTCTCTAACATCTCTCTTGCTCTCATTCTCTATTGGTGTTTTGCTCTTGTGGAGTAATTGAAACTGTGAACTGTAGTTGAGTTAAATCGGCATCCTTGTAACTCTCTCTGCCCCTGTCTCTCTCTCTCTCTTTGTCTTTTTTGTGATTATTTAATACACTCTTAACGAAACATTCTCTTTAAATATGAAATTGGTTGCGTTAACAGACAGCATCCTCTAGTTCTCTAGCAATCTTTTTACCTACTCTTAGTTCCTTTTGCGTTTGTCTCTTTATCTGGCTGTTAAAAATTGCTGTAAAAACAGCAGTCGTCGGCACAAAGAGAACATATGAACATATAAATCCGAAGAAAATCTCCCCTCTGAGGGACATTGGTGCCGATGTCTGAAAAACAGCAACCTTTACCTTTTTTTCTCTTTCTGCCTCTTTCTCTCTTTGTATAATTTTAATTCTATGTTATGTATTGTGCAATCGATTTTGTTGCTGTTTTCTTTACTGTTGTTGCTGTTTCTTTTTTCCTCTCTTTGTAAGGTTCTCTGTTTATGTTAAGAATTCCTCTCTCTCTTCCTCAGTTCACTTCTGAATCACCGTTAAGGATTGCTGTGTTAACACAGAATCCTTTTCTATCTGTCTATCTCTCTCTCTCTCTATGTTCTTACTTTACGTTACTGTTAACAATAGCTGTGTTAAACCAGCATCCTCTCTTTTATTTTCTCAATTTGTGTAAATTTTTTCTTCATGTTATGAATTGTGCAATCGATTTTGTTGCTGTGTTCACACTTTTTTTTTTGTTTTTTTCTTTTTTCTTCAAATTATCTTAACCACTGCGCTAATTTTTTCTCTTTTAACTCTTTGCAACCCCTTTTTCATATTTCTTACTCTATTCACCACCATTTCTTAAGCCAGCATCAATGTGTTGGCATAAGTTAGCAGTATATGCATGCAGTTCTAAGTTGTTGTGTGTGTGTTTATCCAACCCTTAAAGTCTACTACAGTAGAATATACTAAATACCATACACGTACACACTTATACACCTTTGATGCAATTAAACATAATGACGTCAGTTTACTCGTAATATTTGTTCACGTTCTGAAAACGTGATAACAGCACAAGCGATTCCCTTAAATTCACCATCAGATACTCGTCTTCGTTCTTTTATTATTTTTTTTTTTGATGTAAAACTTCAACATAATGACGTCAAATTTCCAAATTGTCGCAAAGAAAATTATTGCGTGTGTGATTTACAAATTTTATTATTATTTCTGTATATTACACGGGGTATCATTTACTTCCCACAGGCTAAAGCGAAGGGTAAAGGGAGAGAGAGAGAGTTAATGAGAGAGAGAGAGTATATTAGGATGTCAATTGTTACGACGTGATTGGATTAAAGGATGCATTGAATTATTGTCTGTGCCATCAGCATTATTTCCGTTGTTAAGATGTATTCCATGTACAAAAAGAAAACCGTTATTAATACTTTAGCTACGCCCTATAAACTTTACGAACATTAATTAAAAACGTTGTTTTTCCTTTTCTTTTTTGCACTTCTGATGGATGTTAGAATTAGAGGAATTTTTACAGGGTGTTAACAAAAAAACTTTTAATGGGAAGGAGATACATATGTTAGGAAATGAAAGATTATAACAAAAGAAATGAAATCAGGCACTTAAACAGTGTTGTGGTTATTGAAATTAGTCTTGTGGGGATGGAATTTTTTTTTGGTATTTGATGTACTTACTGTCTGTGCTCAAGGACTGAGAAGTAAAGTGTTCCACACTGACGATATCTAGGTTCTTTGTGCGATTGTCTGCATCACATCTGAATCGTATCTGAATATAGAATTCTTCATTAGAATTTCAAGGACAATAGATTATATAACATGGTCGCCTGTACGCTATCGGTAGAAGTCTGCACCCTCACTGTTCTGCATTTCAGCACAAGGTGGGAAGGGAACCTTTTCCACAAAGACTAAACCGGTGCAATACTACGTTGGTAGCTTTTTTCAGAATCCAGAAATAGGCAAATTGGTTTTAAGCAAGTGTCGACAGTGTTGAAGAGATATGAACTTCGGTCTGTTCATATGCCGTATTCCATCACATTACATCGCCGTAAAATTCAGCCCAAAAACTTGTCACCAAAAGTGAATGACAAGAAAGTTTAAGATCACCAGTATAGCTGCTGAGAAAGTTGGTCTAATTATTTCGGTGAAAAGAAGCGAAGGCGATCGTTACACTTTTTGAAAGATTCTTTGATTTGTAGCCTTCACCAAATCACAACGGGCCGCCATGCATGCTCAAGTGAGCTTTGTCAACAAAACTACCACTCCAACCACAGCCTTCACCAAACTACCGTGCCATTTCAAAAGGTTATAGAAACCTTTGGAGACCTGAGCATGATTTTATTAACCTTTTACATGAGTATGACATAAATACTATAATGGGAGGTGCTCTCGAGAGATAAGGGACTTGGTTCCCGATAATCACATATTTTTACGTGGTACTCGTACCTCTCGCCGAGCACATCCTTTTGTGGTTGATTGTCCAGTGAACCGCACAATGCATTACAGAGAAAATTCATTTTTTGCCCGCACTGCTCGCTTGTGGAATGATCTTCCTGCGAAAGTTTTTCCCGTCAGTTACGATATTGGTAAATTTAAATCCAATGTCCACAAACACTACCCCCTCTTTCCACCTTCCTATAACCTATTTTCTTGAACCCGCACAATGCACTGCATGAGTAGGGGCCATCCCCCGAGTGCTGGTTTTACAAAAAAAAAAAAAAAAAAAAAAAAATGTGCAGTCGCCGTAGTAGAGTAGGCAGTGTCTTGGCGTATTAGACGTGAATCAGTGGTTCAAAACACAGTTAGTTCAGACTTTCTTTCAGCAGTCTTCTGGGTAAAAATCTAAGAGAGAAAAAATTTTCCATGGAAAGTTTCTGAAATCTGTCCAACGCAGTCGATATTAAACTGTAGGTTCCACCACTCGTGAATAAAATCAACATACACACAATATGAGTGGGGTGAGAAGCTAGGTTGTAATCCTGACTAAAGGGTTGTAATGGCCAATTATGTATGTATGTATGTGTATAGTAAGGACAGTTTCTTAAGTATTGGAAAGAAAGAAAAAAAAAACTTACTAGTATGACATAAATCTCAAGACGCCGTAGTATAGTACGTAGTGTCTTGGTCTATTAAACGTGAATCAATGGTTCAAACCACAGTTCAGACATCTCCAACACAACAAAACTTTAAAAAAAAAAATTTCCTTTTGGCTACTTTCTCTCAGCAGTCTTCTGGCCAAAAATCTGAGAGAAAAAAAATTGTCCATGAAAAGTTTCTGAAATTTGTCCATCGCAGTCGATATTAAACTGTAGGTTCCGCCACTCATGAATAAAATCAACATACACACAATATGGGTGGTGTGAGAAGCTAGGTTGTAATCCTGACTAAGGTATTGTAATGTCAATCTAAGTAATTATTGCATAAATTTCTTTATGAATCTCTACAGATATTTGGTTTAAAATGTTTTAACTCTGCTTACCATACTTCTTAAAATCTTGTTAAAATAATAAAAAATTTCTTTTAAAATTGAAAAACTGTTTGATCTGTGAATTTCAGTGTCAAAAAACTCGGGTAAATAAATAAATATTTATTTTACGAGAATGCAGGCGGTTTTTAAAGTTATTTTAATGATTATTTATTGAAAATATTTTCACCTTTTCAATATCAAAGGAAAGTGAAATGAACTTCACAGTCAAACAATTGAACACTTACACTTTCATACAAAACTCATACAAAACTCAAGAAAAAATTTAAATTTAAATCTGTGGTCACATTATTTGTTATTCTTATTAAATAAATAAAAAGAAATAAAAAAGAACAGAAAATAAACAAAAATTTAAAACGTTTACAAGTTAATAAAAAAAAAAGAAAAAACGAACCACAATACGTGCATGATTGAAGGAATTGACAAGCAAATATCGTATTGAGTGATCAAATGCCAGCACAAACGCCAGTTGTAGGAGGTGTATGGTGTGTTTAACAATCGAAAAAAATAAAAAAAAAAAATAAGATCACAAGCGATTGATCTTTTTGTTTAAGAAATAAAACAATTCCGTTAAATTTTATTTGTTTTATTTTTTTTTTTTTTTTTTTTATTTTTTGAATTTTTTTTGTTCAACTTTTCAAGTGTCAATGTTAAACGCACAAAAAAAATGATTCACTTACACGGCGGGTTTAATGTATCACACAGGCTGTCTTTTGTTAATTTATTGTCCACAGCTCAATGGCAATTGTTTGTCAAGAAATTGAGGAGGGGTGGGGGCAAAAAATCACAAAATTTAACGAATTTTTTGACAATTTGATTTGATTTGTAGCCAGTCATGCATTTTGAATGTGGGTGCGTGTAATAATTGTTGTTTTCTTTAATGATTTTTTTTTTTTTTGTTAAATAAATTGTTTAAGTAAACATTTGTATTCCATTTATTATTATATTAATTATAAACAATGTTCACACTTTATTTTTTTCTTTTCTTTTAAAAAAGATTTTTAAGGCATTAAGAAAAAGAAACGTTTTTTCCTTCGCCTGTATTTTTTTCTTTTTTGTTTACGTTCTCATTGTGAATGTGCAAAATTGTTTAAAAATGTAGCACAAGGCCGTTGAAAATCAAGACAAAGTTGAAGGAAGGAATACAATTTTTGTGTTTCATTTTTATTTTTCTTTCCTTCACACTCCTCTCTGTGACTGACATGAAAGATACACCTCCATGGGAAATAGTGTCAATAGCAGAAATATAATTATAAAAAAGACGTAAAAATAAATTTTTAAAAATAATTTCACTATATACGGAGCAAAGGTACTTACAGTGTGGGTGAAAACAATGACAAACAAAATGAATTTTTAAACTTCAAATCGCAAAAGCCAAAGTACTGTTGCAAAGACGGACTATTTATTCTAGAAACATAAAGAAGGAACAAGAAAAATAAACAAATACAAAAAGGCAAATAAAATGCGATAACAGGCATGAGCAAAGTGCAAATTACAATAACAAAACTACATTGCAAGGCCACTTAAGGTACAAAAACATATCAAAAGTGAAGTTCTAGTAGTTGCCAGATGAAAAATGAATGAAATTGTGAGAATAAAAGCAAGCGAATACTAAATTACAATAACAATGCTACATAGCAAGCTAATGAAAAATAGAATAGAAAAAAAAACACAAAAATAAATCAAAATGTAATATTCTAGAAGTTACCAAACCATAAATGGATCAATTAACACGATCTCGCTATTAGGTATAGATTACAAAGCCATTTAAATAATCTCCTATGGCCTGATTACAGCAGTCGATACTTCTGATGTAATTTCCAACCAGTTTTTGAGACATTTCGGGTGGCATTTTAATAGCCAAGCAATGTTGGTTTTCAAAATTCCTAACGTAAAAGTATAATCAACGTGAACACGATTTTTGACAGAGTCCAAGTTCTCTTAATTACATAATCTTGGTAACCAAACCATTTCAACCAAATCTTTTCTGTAAACCATTATCGTAATAAAGTCAAAATCGATTATGGTGTGTGGCTCGTGGCATGGTCTTCTTAAAAACCCTTACCGTCCAATTCATAATATTCGTTTGCAGGTAAAAGAAAAATCGATTGTCATATGATCTTTGCGCTCTAAAGTGACATTAACGATTATTTTGGGATCATTTTCATAAAAATATAGGCATAATGCGCTCCAATCATTTTCTTTAGCGATGAACCTCGTTTCTCGCTCAGATCAGTGTTGAAAACCTGTTGTTCTAATATCCAATCAGCATATTTTTGGGGCTGTAAATAGTCCGCGGGCGTTAATTCGGCAATGATTGTATGGATAGGGACTCTATTGTCAACCCATTTAAAAACACAGCAATTCCATTCACTAGGAAGATGACCTTTCTTAAATAGAACAGATTTTCTATTTTCCGATGAGGCGACCAAACAAAACGTTCACGGGAAATACAATGTGTGTGAAGAATATAAATTCGAATTTGAAAATCCAAGACACAATCCATAAATTTTAGCAGCGCCACATTTAGCGTTAACAGAGCAAAATTTCCTCATAACAGAACAAAATTTACCCTTAACAGAGCACTGTTAGCTATTTCATAGTATCCATCTGAACAAGGTCACTTGTTTAGGAGCTAATTTTGGGAAATATTTTAGGTCTATGAGTATCATACTATATGCAAAG
The DNA here is from genome assembly GCA_927399465.1 of Sarcophaga caerulescens. NCBI lineage: Eukaryota > Metazoa > Arthropoda > Insecta > Diptera > Sarcophagidae > Sarcophaga > Sarcophaga caerulescens. Next base: position 105,119,371 of record OV656866.1, read on the forward strand.
GAGGTTACAAGGCCTCTTAATATAATCAGCAACATAGTCACATATGGTATTGAGAAAATTGACTTTCAAAAAAACGATTTTTGGCCAAAAATCTATGAAAATTCTCTAGAAGATCAGTGGCCATTTTGGAACATATAAGAAATAGTACACCATACAGGCTAAATACCAATGATAGTCCAGATAGTCCCTTTCGAATTGTGGTAGTGGGATAGTTGAAATAATTTTGAGAGTTGAGACCACCCCCACCAACTACTCTTTACGTTTCAACACTTTTGTTCACAAATAATAATGATCATAATGAGAATTATATTTTATGTCAATAGTCTGCAATAATTGCAAAGTAGAAGTGTAAACTACTATTGCCACTGTTAAACAGTTAACAGTGCTCTGTTAATAGCAAAGCTTACCCTGTTAGAGGCAAGAAGTGGCGCTGCTAAAAGTGTGGGTTTGCGTCTTTGATTTTTAAATTCACACACATGGAAATACATACCTTGAAAAAAGGCGACAAGAACCTTTTCTGCCCCCATGAGGTTCTTTGATAGGACTTCGTGTAAAAGATTTATACGTTTTTGACGGGGTGGACTAGAGATGTTTATGTTGGTAGTGTTACACACTAGCAGAGTATTTTTTTGAAACTAGGGAGGGAAATAAAATTTTATTTTTATTTTCTTCAATTGCAAGTAAAAAGTGCGTTAAATTTTTTTAGATAATAACGACATGCATGGTAGGTTTTTAACGCACTATTTTCATGCCTCATAACCAACCATCGTTATTTTCTATCTTCATAGACGAACATTATGAGTAGTAGATGGATAAATAGCAGGTATCTTATGAATGTGAAAAGTTTTTTTTTTTTTTCTTAGGATGTTTTAACACTTTCACTTGTATTTGAAAAAAGAAAAGAAAGAAAAGAAATAAAAATAAAATTTTTATTTATAATTATTACGTTACATGGCCAATAGAGTATGCAGAGTATGTAATACCATACGTTTACAAAACAACTCTTTCAATTACGATATATTTCTGCTTCTTTCTTCATATTTTTTTATTTTAATTTTATTTTTTATTTTATTTTTTTTTTATCTTTAAAGGCATTTAAACGTGCAGACGACGGACGTAAACTATACTTGCGTAGACAAATGGAGTAATAAATATGAAAAAATAAATGTATTTTTTTTTTTCTTTAAAAAACTCGTCCGCAAAACTTATACAGTAGCTGCCGGCAGTAGTCAAATGTTAAGTACCACAGGTAATGAATGTATAATTTTCACTCTTTTTGCTTTTTTCTTTACTTTAGTTTTAGTATATGAAGTAATTTTTATTACATTTTCTGTTTTTTTTTTATTATTTTTTAAAATATTATATGCACATGGCAAAAAAATTTAATTTTTAATGTTAAATAAACATTTTAAAAATGTTGCAAAAAAACAAAAAAAAAAAAAACAAAAAAAAATATCGAAAAAACTCTCTAGTAAATACAGATATTCTTCAAATATTTTATCTTTAAACACATCGCTCACACGCCACATTATGACGCATTGTCATCATCAAGAATTGTGGTAAAAGCTTTCAAGTTAAAGGGGGCAATGTATTCTAAAATAAATATTTTTCCTTTTTTGAAAAAGTAAAAATTTCAATAACGCTTCCCCAGCATCAGTTTAATGACCAAAGGAACTTATAAAATCTCCAAAATAATCTTTTGTTGGTTCAATATTTTATTTTAAGATATTTACTCGTAATGACCACCTTTCTAAAGGTCAATCTGTAAATCTCTGAATTAGTCATTACAACCCTGTAGTCAAGACTACAACCTAGCTTCTCCTACCAACCACTTTGTATGTGTTAGTTTTATCCATGAAGAGCGGGACTTAAAGTTTAACGTTGATTCAGAACGATATATTTTTGAGAAACTTTTCATGGTAATTCCCAAAGCTTTTACCGGAAGATTGCTGAGACGAAGTCAGAATGTCTGGGAAAGACCAGACATTTAGTAGCACTTACTAGCAGCAGAATACTTTCTAAATAAAAGTGTAAGCAAGTACTGGGTGAGGTAATCTCACGGAAACTAAAGGTAAAATATCGAAGAATATTAAGCTAGATTACGTAAGGTAAAGTAGCGAACTCTCCTTGAACGCAGAGGTCCTACTTAGTACAGCATTTAGGCCCATTGCGATACTATGGTTAATATTCAATCCGAGCATCAAACCAACTGAAGTTAAAAATTAATCAGGCTATGGGAGCAATATATTTGAGATCTCGGTCGAGGATGTCTGAAAGTGAGAGGACAAAACTCTCCGTCTTTTCATGACAAAAGGAGGGCTCTGACACATGAGGTGCAAGATGGTCTCTTCCTTCTCCTAAGGCTCATGGCTTTTGCAGGAGTCATTTGACGGAATTCTATCAAAAGGTCGGTGGTCTGTGTAAATCGCTATTGTACGATGGATCGTCATGAGATTTAAAAACAGAAGGCAGTCCATCCTCTTCTTATTCATATGTGATTGTGTCTAGTCGGCGGGTATGTCTTGCGTCGTACCGTGGTTAAGTTTTGATCAGCTCAGTAGTCTCAACAACTGCAGATATCGTCAAGGCAGTGTACTGTGAGAACAGAGAGGCATTATAAATATCTAGTTGGGTGAGAAAAATAAGATATTTCGTCCTCTCTGGGTTAAAATTCCGTCCTGTGTTCCACACATGAAGCGTTAGTCAAGAAATGAATTTTTTTTAAATTCCTTCACATAACCTATCTTTTTAGATTCCAGTGTTGTAACCGTTCTGGCCAGTATTTCCGAAACACAATTTTCGAATATATCTTTAGTAAGGGAATATTTTGCTACTGAGAAGTCAACGGTTTCCATAGAACGCGCAACGATTTAGCCTGGTTTGTACGGTTAAATCCGAGTTTCTTATAGCGCGGTTTCCATACAACGCGGTGAGTGCGTACCGGAGGGTTGACTGTAATTTAATTTAAATTGATTTTCCATTTCAAATTTACAGTGATCCGAGGTCTTTATGATTTCCCTACACCTTGTTATATATAGGATGTGGACCATATTCCCAAGTAATTTCGAGCCGCCGGTGTACATTTTCAGAGATTTTTGAATAGGATCTAGCTAAGCGTTCCAGAAGTCTCCCTATTTATTTGGTACGATGGTGTCTAGGCAACTGTTCAACTAGTTGTAGGGCGTCATGTAACTCTATTTGATTTAGATGCCGGTAATAAACTTCGGAACTTTTTCTTTAGCTTTCCTATATTGAAAGCAAATCTTTTCCAATATTAAACAAAATTTTTTTTTTCAAATCTGGCCTCCCTATTGCATCTTAAAGCCATAGTCTAATGATCATTTGTCATTTTTTAATTGCAATCAAAAGAATTTTTATTTGAAATTAAAACTTTAATTGAGAATTTTAATTCACTTGTTAAGTGAATTAAAAGTGGGTGTTAAACGCCTTAGACAGTGTGGTTTGGTCGAGTTTACTTTATTGCAAGTGAATTAAAAAACTAATTAATCAAACTTAATTGATTAAAACTATTGCCGTCTACCACATAAATCAAAATTTAGCTAAGAATTATGGTGACATTTCCTGAATAGAGTTTAAAGAGATTAAAAGAAAACGAATAAAAAATCACACACAAAGAAATTGACGTTAAATGAGATCTCAATATGTGAACACACTACGAAGAGTATTAGATGTGGAATACATCAATCACCAGAGATGGCCTTCTTCATAATCCAGAACACCACCTATTACACCCACTAATGTAGGGTGTAAGCAAAATAACAACAAATTTTCCAAATATTTTCAAGTCCAAAAACCTGTATATTTTGGAATTCGCAACTGTTTAATAACAATTTAATACGCTTGAACAAAAAACAAAAACATTAGAAAATAATCTTTTTGTTTATAATCTCTGGCATTTGGTTTATGTCTCTGCTAAATGAAATCTGTTTCAATATCATGTTCATTGCCAATTGTGATTACAGAGGCTATTATTCACTCATGACGCGGCACTCTTGCACCCACCCGCAGTCACCTTTCATTTGCAGTTGCATTGCATTCATTGAATGGCTGGTTTCAAGTAGTTTTTCAGCCAGCGCTTGGCCTGCCTGCCTGACTGCCAGTTTATCTGATTTTGATTTTGAAAAACGTTTGGTTTTGTAATCCAAAAAGTATCGAATGAATGAGCGAGTGAATGAATGTTTTTTTGAAAAAAAAATATTTTCTGTTTTGGTCATTGCGCAGTTAATTTATGATTTTTGTTCTGTTTTTTGTTTTTCGTTTCATTGCAATTGCATGAGTTTCGTTCGCTGTTCCCAAAAAAGGTTAAATTCAGAAACATTTTTTTTTATTTATTTATGGCCCAGCCAAAACGGCAATGATTTTTAAATTTGATTTGATTTTTATTTACATTTTTATTATACCAAAAAGTGTCAATTTAATCACACGTTTTATGAGATTTTTATCGTATTTTTATAGGAAGATATTCTTCACATTTTCATTCAATTTTAATTCAATTACTTCAACCCCGCTTAGCTTATCTTCGAACCTTTTTTGATGCACCTCTTCTCCCTGTATCCTGTAAAAGGAAAAAAAAACTGTTGCATCATTGTGTTGTTACTGTGCTGTTGCCATTATTAATGCAACAATATTTGTTTCCTTATGCATGGCGCGTGATCTCATAGAATATGTAAGTATTGGAAGTGGGTGAATGAGTGAGTGAATGAATGAATGAGCGAGTGAGTGAGTGATTTATATATCAAGGGCAAGTGGTGTGTTCGTTTACATTCGTTGTACTTTTGGCAAAGTGAAACATGGCGTATACGTGATATGAATTTTTTTTACAACCACTTTTAAGGATTACTTTTTTGTAATTTTATTTGCACAAAAAAGGCAGATGCGTCACTGAAGGAAAGGGGAAAGGGGGGCAATGTGTAGAACCTCAGTATTCTGAACTAGGCTACACGTTCTAGCATATATCGGGTTAGTATGGAGAAAACGCGACTGTTCCCCCATTAAACGTGTAAACATGGGAACTTCTCAAGGGGGAGAAGTACCCCCTCCGAAGGCTCATATATGTAAATGTCGTTTTAAGGCTTCTGGAAAGTATGATATCGATATGCTAGTAGGTGGTGCGGTTGTATAGCTGCTTGGAGAGCTTACGTAATCCGGCTTAGAGATTTGATTCCCATTGACTGCAAAATGCGGAACTGGAGGTCAAATATCTCGATAACATACTGAACAAAAAACTGAAGTGGAGGACAAATGTCGAGGAGAGGATATTGCAGGGCTTAATGCTTTGTACCAATGCATTGCAATGGCACAATCCCTGCGGATAAAGTTGTTTACTCCCGCCTAAGGCCATTAGTTGGATCTACTAGCCGATTGTGAGACCGGTTGATACGTATGAACGTGTTGTATGGTCAAATGTCTTGAATAACAACCTTCAGAGAGGGCCAGCCGACATGTCCCCAGATTGCTCTTGACACTATTATCTGCCTGACTCCACTTTACCTGTTTGTGAAGCGAGCGACCTAATCGATAGGGTGCCCTACTCAATGTTTCTATCCGGATTGAGGATTTTCATTTCGTCTAGGGCCCGGTGGGATTGGGGAACACCCAACGCGGAATTGTGTACAAAACTGGATAGAGTCCTAGTGCTGTGGTGTTTTGTAAGGGGTTCCATTTTAATTTGAATAACAACTATAGCGCCTGTTAGGTGCTGTTTTAAACTTTCTTGAAGTCGAAGTCCATCTTGCTGCTTGAAATGTGTATTCTTTCGTGCTTTTCGCAGTTAACGAGATTAATTTGAAGGAGATTAAGTCTGTCTGATACAAGTCTCGTCAAGTTTGTAATCGTAAGGACTTCGTAAGTTCCCTTGGACCAAGTTTCGAGGCATAGTGTAACGAGAACACTGATTCTCTTGCTAGAATTCTATACATGATGTGGAGATTTGTTCTAATCTTCCAAACGTTTACCTCTGTAGACTTATCGGGAGATATATGCTGAAAAATGGATCAGGATGTTGCGTGTCTAGATCAACGATTGTCGAATCGACTTAGTGCTGCTGGGCATTGATAAGTTCAGTGTGAAATTGACGTCTGGGTTTTCTCTAAAGCATTGCAAGGTTTTTTACCCTCTTTGAACCACGGCCCTGTTTAAAATGTCTTAAACCTGAGATGCAACAATATTTTTCGTTGTTATAACAAAAAAAAAAAAAGAAAAGGCGGCAAAGGAGTAAACATTGATTGGAAGTGTTTTAAATACAAATTGAAGATTTGAATTGCCGCCATAAATAAGCAACAAAATCTTTATAAAAATTTAAATTGAAAATGAAACATTTTAAACGAACTTGTGAAACATTTGATAATTTCGCAACAAAAAAAAAAAGAGGCAATTCAGTTCATATTTATGGTTCCCTTCCCTCTACCAGTTTACAAAATTTAAACTTGAAAAGCCTCCCCGAAAGTGAAGCAATAAACAAATGCAATGCAATGAACGAATAAACAAGCAACAATGAATTTTAAGTGAAAACAAATATACTTAAAGATTTATCGATAAATGAATTTCGATTTCGATATACGAATGCCATGAAACGTAAATAAAAATTGTGAAGAAAAAAAACTCCAAGGAAGCCGGTCATAAATTTCATTATCGACCATCACCCACACCAACACCAAACGATCGGTACTTCCGAAATTAAAAAAAAAACAAACAAACGCACTCAGGTTATTTATTATTTCAACAGAAAAGATAACAACACAGGCGAACAGTGTTTATTCATTGGCAATTTGCAAATAATTTTTGTAAAGATTTTCGATTTTCTTCTCCAATTCCTTATACACACATCTGTTCGCAAGCACTACAGAGTGTCTTCTCCTCATGAGAAGGCCTAAATGACATTGACTCACGGTATTTACGCTGCCTTAAAAGTGACAGGCAAGTGTGAAAAATATTTCAATAAATATTTACGTACACTTGCAAATCACTTGAAAAAAAGAAAATTTAATCGAAAAATCGTAGTTTTCTTAATTTTTTTTTCATTTTTAATATTGAAGAAAATATTTCATTAGTCGTTAAGGATGTTAATGACAAGGTTGTTAAGCATTTGTAGGCAATTTAAAGTGCGAAATCCTATTAGCTTCTTGAATATTTGGTATGAAAGCAAACGCATTCAGGGAAGTATACTTCCCAGGGTTCTAATCCCGGCTCAAACATCTTGAATAAACGAAATAAGAAATAAAATACAGTCGAACTTCTATAAATTGAATCACCATTATCCAGAAAAAAACTTCAACTTATAGAAACTTCAACTTTGGGAATAAAATTTAAAAATGATCCAAATTAAATAAACAACAGCTATTTGTAATTTTGTAAAGGTATATAATTATTTACTAAAATACTCAGTAATTTTTGATTGAATTTCTTCACATTTGCTTGAGCAAAAAGTGATTCTAATTTGTGTAGTGCTTTGTATAGGTCATCTTTTGCGTTTTCATTTGTATTCAAGAGTACATTTAGGGCCATTATTACAACTTGCCGTTAAAGTTGGGTTTAGTTAAAGGTACCTTTAGCTAAAGGGAACTGTAAAGTTACCTTTAACTTATTTTCGTTATTACAACTTACAGATAAAATAAAATTAACCTTTTCAAAAATATGGCAGTGCCGAAGCAATGTCGATAACACTGCTCAATTAAACAAGTTTTTTTTAACGCAGTGGCAACAGCGGACTTCGTTTTTTTTTTGTTGTATATGCTCATTTTGTTTAAATTTGAAGTTGCCATATCGAAAATAGTATATGATATGGCAAGTTCTAACATAAAGTGACCTTTAAATGTTAAAGGTAGGATGATCTTCCCTTTAGCTTAACGATCACTTCTATCTTATTGGGTACTCATAATAATGAAAAACAATTTATCTGCCCGTTAAAATCCTCCCTTTAGTTAACGGCAAGTTGTAATAATGGCCCTTAAAGTCTTAAATGAATCATTTATAACTTGTCTGGAAGGTAGTCTAACTGTTTCCTCAACTTCGTCCACATCGCTATCTACTATTTCTCCAGAGTGTGGTTCTGATTCGATGACATATTCAGTCAATAATATCTTCATCAGTTGGAAATTCAGAAGTAATCAATTCATTATCGATGTCCAAAAAGTCTTGAACAGTACAACTTATAGATTCTCCTTCATTCAAATGTAGCCAGACTTTATAGTTATCTTTTAAAACATTCTCGTTGTCGTTAAAATCATTTAATAATACCAAAGATATGTTATCTTCTCCCTCCCACACTGAATGCTGTCTAAATCCAGACTTTGTAAAGCAGTTTGAAATTGTCTGGCTAGTGGCATCAATATCCCAAGCTCTTGATAAGTTGTGAATGTATTCCAGCACATTACTATCGTGTTTACAATTTCCTTTAATTCGAACTACGTATGTATAAATTTCAGTGTTGGCAATTTAATGTAATTTTGTATAAAATGTTGCGATTTTTATAGCAAATTAAGTTGAAAGGAACATATATTCACTATTGGCGGCTAATTCGGTAATTTTTGCCAGGAAAACAAAATTTTTTTCGAAAAAATTCAAATTATAGAAACGTTGTACTACCGTTTTTCTTCAAGTTATAGAGGAATTCATGTTATGGAAGTTCAAGTTAAAGAAGTAAAACCTGATAGAATTTCTCTCTAAGATGCTGTTGCCACGAGATGTGCTTCAACTTACAAAAAATTCAAGTAATAGAAGTTCAAATTAGAGAAGTTCGACTGTATTTCTTTCGCCGACTTCCCCTCAGTAGACTTTTGGCAAAAACTCTGAGAATAAAATAAAATTGCCATGAAAAGGTTCTAAAATCTAGGGTTCGGAGTCGACGTTAGATCCCACCGCTCATTGATAAAAGTAACTCATACAACCTGGGTGATGTGAGAATATATGTAGGTTGTAAACCTGACTACAATACTTTAGTCAAGACCACAAGGTAGCACAACAGATCTTCTGTAAATTTTCTTGAGGGATTTTCTAAGAGGCTGCGTTAGCTGCCACTAATGGTTCTGGCACTAATTGGTATATTAAAGCCCATAACATGGTTGGAATGAGAATATAGGTTGTAATCCTCACTAAAGGATTGTGATGACCAATTAAGTTAAGTAGGGGAGTGTTTATAGCAGCATAGGGATGCGCAACAGATCTTCTTGTCTTATCAAGAAGCCTCGCAATGTAACTTTTCTTGAGGGAATTTTTAAAGCCTGAGTTAGCCTAAGGGTTCTGCCACTTATAGGTAAAATAATGCTCTCAACATGGGTGGTGTAAGATGATGTAATCCTGACTAAAGTGCATGCATGTATGTATCATTTTTCGATAATATAAAGTATTTTAAAATATAGTCAAAGTAAATACAGAATAATAATCGATAACACAAACTGTATCAGTTTCAAAGTAATATTCTTTTTTTTAAGTAAAGACTTGAACCTTAAAAGAGATCTCATTTGCTTGTTATACAAAACAAGGAAATTCAATTCAATTTCATTTAAATTCTGTTTTTTTTTCGTTTTGTTTTCATAAGGAAATTATAAAATAAATGAAAAATATTTATTGTATTAAAATAGTTGTTGCAATAGTTAATTGCTCTGATTGTAGTTGTTGTTATAAATTGTTCACTTAAAACAAAAAAAAAAAAAAACCAAAACAAAGCCAAAGAAGGAAGCAACAACATACCGAGTGCTTTTCTATGATTTTTCTCTTCATCATACACTTGCTTACTGACTTAGTGACTGATTGACTGACTGACTGCCTAACTATTTAATGTGATTTGTTTTTATGATTTTCTATTTTTAATTTTCGTTTTTTCATTTTATTTTAAATATTTTCATCTTTTGAACTAATTTTTGTTTTTATTTTTTGTTCATATTCATTTATTTTAATTGATTTGACACTTTGTAATCATTCATCGTCACAACTAACATTATATGACGAGTAGTGAGTGAGTAAGTGATACATTACATTATAGTTGTAGATTCCAGTGTAAAGAATCAATGATATTTTTTGCCTGCAACATATATAAACATCAGACAGCAACAAGTTGTTGAAAACGACCCCCCTAAGATGGCATAAGAAATTTAATTTTTTTCTTTCTATTTTTTAGGAAGAGAAAAATTGCTAAAATATTTTAAAAATATCAGTGAGTGTGAGTATGTTATCGAAGCAAATAGCATCAATTCTTTGTGTAAAGAATTATAAAAATTGTTTTTTATTATGGCAAGTGCCAGGCAAGTGTCATGTGAGGCGTACAAAGTCACTGAATAGTTTTCTTTTTACAGCACCAGAGACAACGACTACGGCAATCACTTGTTTTAATCGGAATGTTTATGAATGTCTTCATTTGTTGTTGTTGTTGTTGTCGTCTCTATTGCCATAAAATCATAATTGAAATTTTAAAGTCAATGTATCTGTCGGTTGTAATGCAAGCTAGTTTTCTGCAAAGCATACGAACGAAAAAATATTGAAAAAATATGGAAAATATGATTTGCTTGCCACTGTTTACAATAAAATTTTTGAAATTTTTCATCTATAGAAAGCATTGTGTTGCATTTCTAAATGCAATGGAAATTTTCTTTTGTTATCGAAAAATTTCTGTTATCGATAAATGTAATTTAATATATAAAATGCTTTCTTATTGAAAAATATCAACTTATTTCGTCTCTTAATGCAAATAAAATATCGGACTTGTTATCGAAAAAATTTCCATAAAGAAAATGTGTTATCGATAAATTTATTTTGTTCCTGTTTTCCAAAAATTATCATTGTATTTCGTCTACGAATACTTTCAGAAATTTGCTGTTATATTAACGATTAATTTCTTATAAAAAAGTGTGTTATCGATAACTTTATTTCATACAGATATACATACATACATATTAATTGTTTTATAGAATTAATTATTGTATTTTATTACTTAATACAATACAACAGAAGTTTGCTGTTATGATAAGGAAAATTTTCCTATAAAAAAGTGTGTTATCGATAACTTTACTTCCGACACATGTACATATTAATTGTTTTCTAGAATTATTTTTTGCATTTCATTACTTAATACAATATAAATTAGCTATGTTATCGATAATTATTTTTTTAGGTTTGTTATCGATAAACTAACGCTGTATTTTTAATATAAGTTACGTCTAATATTAAGCTGGTGGCATTTAGCTAACATAGTCATTGTCCATTGACGTGTTGGTACACCTATTGATGTTATCGAAAATTTCCTTCAATAGAATACAAAAAAATTGTCGGAAAATATTCTTCTGATACAGTTTTTAATTAAAAAAAAAAAATATTATCTAAACATGCTCTAGACAACTGATTGGAGCCATCTTGGGCAGGTCGGTTAGCATATTTCATTTGATATGGCTTTCAGATCATTGTAGCAACTTTCAGGTGAAAGTGTTACTTACATGGATTGCTGAGATGGTTATTTAGTAAAACAATATCTCTGGAAAATACATTACCTTACATACGGTTATCAGAGCACTGCTTTTTAAAATAACGATTTCTTTGAGCCACAAGGCTCTCAATGAAATATTAGATCGGAAAAATTTTTACATCTCATATGTAGGTTCCAGGGGAATGCGCAATTTCGGGAAACTGCAAAGCGTATGAATTGGAAAGATATTAGCTGAAGAGCCGTTGAAGAGAAGGAAACTATACTTTAGCTCTTGTATTGCATGCCAAGCAGTATGTCGTGGGGAATGAAAGTACCTGCTCTTTTATTGTAAGCTTGGAATTGGTCATCGTCCAGTTCTTCTCATTGAACTAAAGGCATAAAACCGAAATAGTTTGTTTGATACTGTGCCCCAAATTTTAACCTGCACAGTATGTAGTGTAGTGGACTTCCCAAATATCGAAAGAAATATTTAATAGCGTTTTAAATAACATTTTATTTCCCAAATTTTATACGAATTTCGACACTTCTTTTCAATCGTTTTGTTTAAACAATTTAAAATTGCTTCGAAAACAATTGAAATACAATTGAAACACCTGCTACAACTAAAAAAAAAATTAAATAAAAAACAGAAACAGAAACAATAAAAATAAATTGTGATGAAATAACAGAAGAAATTAATGGCAATATTTCGTTACTCTATTAACTTGTCTAATGACGAGCTTCTAAACGAAATTTTTGTTGACCATTTGAGATGCCAATAAACAAAGCGATTACAAAGTGTGTATATTTTTGTTTACCCCCTCCTTAGTTGGCGTAGAGATTTCATTTTTGATATTAACTTTTGTTTTATTATTGTTGTTGTCGTTTTTTTTTCTATTTTTCTTTTTTTGTTGCATTTCCTGTATTAAGTTTTAATTTTTTTTTTTTAATTTTTTTTAGCAAATCTTTGTTTTTCTGTGTTTTTTTTTTCTTTTCAATACAAAACAATACGAAAAAATTTGTTTTAATTTTTGTTGTTTGCTGCATGCATTTGTAGTTGTTGTTTTTTGTTTTTTTTTTTTTTTTTTTTTTTTTGAAAAACTTTATGTTTTCCGTTTTGTTATGCATTTAAGCGTTTTTGTTTTTAAAAAAAATTCACTTATTTTTCTCTGTGAAAACAACACCAGCAAATATCGTGATTTCATTTTCAACGTCATGCAGCATAGCTACCAAGCTGACTGAGGAGAGTAGAAAATCAATTGAAAAAAATCAATTCTCTGTGACACATTAACAACGGCGCGTGCTTTTTTCATACGCCTTTTAACAATGCCTTCTCGTACTTCCGTAAATACGCACGTTTTTTCGTTTGTTTTTTTAGGTAATGAAACGATTTTCTTTTTAATTTTTAATTCAAAAACTAAAACTAATCAGCACCATCAAGCGATTACATTGTTTAGTGAAACTGTAAACAATAACAACAACAACATATTTCCACTCAAGCACTTAAAAAGTGTCTTTAACACTTTCATAAGAAAATATTATTATGTCTTGTTAAATAGGCCTCGAAGCATAAATATTACCGAACACATGTTGTTTATGTCATAAAATTGAAAAATTATTTGCAAAAATTCATAGACAATTAAAAATTTGTGTGTGTGAACATCAGTCATGTATATGTAGATTTCATATCGACAAAGTCATGAAAATCTTTAAAACCGGAAGACTTTTGTTAGGTTAGGTTATCGACCAATTAGGCTCACATCTTGACATTGAAAATATGTACGTGAAAAAAGCGATGGACAATTACATACGATGTGTAGGGTATTGAAAAAACTGTCTATACATGTAGGTGTAGGCAAACCTAATTCGTTTTAGAAAAACTCTTGGAAAAGGGAGTTTTCACGCATCAGAAGAGCCAGAAGAAATTTCAAGATAGAAAGAAATGTAATTCTGACTTGGAAATGCAGACTCAAAGGAACTTCCTTTAGTCCAATATACAGTCTAACCTATGCGATTCTAACACATTTCAAATCGTTCAGGAAAACCTGGACGCTTGTCAAGTTCTAGACAGTTTACCTTACTTACGTCGAACAATTTTCGGAATTTAGTCAGAGCAACAGGATTGTGTAATAGATTATAAAAATATCCTTTACATATTTAAGGTTGGACAATAGATGGTCGTAGTACTCTGGCAGCTTTACACGACCATTAAAAAACAGGTTAGGTTAGATTAACTTGTCAGCAGCCTTTCTTCAGCTCATTTGAGTCTCATCAAAGAGCTCATTCAAATTCAATTGTGCCTATTTTAGCCTTTTTCCATAACTCCTATTTACATCTAAACAAAGATACATTGTAAAAATTACTTTACCTACATTACACATGATGTAAAAAATAAGTAGACAATAAAGTTATGTCTTATTTCACATCTTGTATGATTTCATGTAAAAAATCCATGTTTTTTAAATAGTTTACGAAATTTTCTTTATTTTACATTATGTAAACAATAGGTAAAATATAAATTTATTTTACTTATTTTACATCTTGTATGATTTCATGTAAAAAATTAATTTTTGTACATAATTTAAGAAATTTTCTATATTTTACATGATGTAAACAATATGTAAACTGTAAATTCATTTTACTTATTTTACATCTTGTATGATTTCATGTAAAAAATGTGTGCTTTGTACATAATTTAAGAAATTTTCCATATTTTACATGATGTAAACAATATGTAAACTGTAAATTCATTTTACTTATTTTACATCTTGTATGATTTCATGTAAAAAATGTATGCTTTGTACATAATTTAAGAAATTTTCCATATTTTACATGATGTAAACAAGAAACTTATGTCTTATTTTACATCTTGTATCATTTCGTGTAAAAAATCCTTGTTTTTTAAATAGTTTACGAAATTTTCTATATTTTACATTATGCAAAAATAGGTAAACTATAAACTTATTTTACATCTTGTATGATTTCATGTAAAAAATCTATGTTTTTTCATATTTCACGAAATTTTCTATATTTTACATTATGTAAACAATAGGTAAACTAAAAACTTATTTTACTTATTTTACATCTTGTATGATTTCATGTAAAAAATTTATGTTTTGTACATAATATAAGAAATTTTCTATATTTTACATGATGTTAACAATAGGTAAACTATAAATTTATTTTACTTATTTTACATCTTGTATGATTTCATGTAAAAAATTTATTCTTTGTACATAATTTAAGAAATTTTACATATTTTACATGATGTAAACAAGAAACTTATGTCTTATTTTACATCTTGTATGATTTCATGTAAAAAATTTATGTTTTTTATGTAGTTTAAGAAATTTTCTATATTTTACATGATGTAAACAATAGGTAAACAATAAAGTTACCTTTGAAATTTAGGTTTTTATTCATTTTTAACTTAATGTAAATAGAAATACATTAAAAACTTTATTGAAATTAAGGTAAAACAAGTTTAAAAAATTTAAAAGAAAAATTTTACATGATGTGAAAACTAGGTAAACAATTAAAAACCAATTAAATAATTTACAAAATTTTGTTTCTAAATTAATATAAATAGAGGCACTTTAAAGTTTTTACAAAACTAAGGGTAAAAAATTAATAAAAATTTATTTAAATGCTTTACATGGTGTAAACAATAGGTAAACAATAGAATTACCTTTGAAATTTTGGTTTTTAACTTAATATAAAAAGAAATACATTAAAAATTGTGTTGAAATCGAGGTAAAACAAGTTTAATAATGTTAAAAATATTTTACATGATGTAAAAAATAGGTAAACAATTGTAAAATTTATTGTAAAAAATTAATAAAAATTTATTTAAATGCTTTACATGGTGTAAACAATAGGTAAACAATAGAATAACCTTTGAAATTTTGGTTTTTAACTTAATATAAAAAGAAATACATTAAAAATTGTGTTGAAATCGAGGTAAAACAAGTTTAATAATGTTACAAAAATATTTTACATGATGTAAAAAATAGGTAAACAATTGTAAAATTTATTGCAGTTCATGTAAATAATATTACATTATATTTTTTGTATAATATATTACACAAAATGTATGTAGACAATCTCAAAAATAGGTAAAAAATTATGCTGAATTGTGCAAAAATAAGAATATTGTTCAGAATTCCATGTTAGTCAAGCAAAAAATTTCCTTTGAAACTATATATTACTACAATATTCCTGTATACATGGGTGATACATTAAATTGCTCATTTCACATTTGAATTGCTGATGATGATGATGATAAAAGCGTTTCCTTGAAAACAATTAAAAGCTCAATTATGAAGAAAATTATTGAATTTATTACTTTACGGTCAATGAATTGAAATTTTTCAAGAATTGTTTCGTATTCTTTTTATTTCTTGTATTGCGTAAATTTCTCTTACAGAGTCTAGCAATTATTATGACAATTTGCAATTTTGTTTTATGTGTCTTCCAGTGCACAACAACATTTTAATGACACGTAAAATTTGTGTATATTTTGTACTTTTCTTTTCTTTTTTCTTTACATACTTTACATAACAATCAATACATTGGCTGGTATGGCATAGCAAAAGGCACATGATGTTGTATTTTACGGCTGCATAAATTCTCAAAATGATTTCTGTTGTTGGTTTTTTCTTCCTTCTTTTAGTGGGAACATGCTTGTTAAAGCATAATTTATACCACGGCCCAGTGTATTGTCTACATATGGTGGTGGTGGTGGGTCGGTCAATTGGTTTTCAGTCACATGTTGTTCTTCAATTCTATTCTTAAATTCTCATCGACTCGACATGCAGAGCTTAAAGTGTTTGCCTATGGAAATACACACTAAAAATAGCTTTTCAGCTACACTTTTAGCTGTGATGTGTGTGACACTCACGCTCACTTATAATCACGGGTTGGTTGGGCTAGCTGGATAGCAGGGTGTGCGTGTTCTTAGTGGTCGTTGACAATAAACTTTTGCTGTTGTTTTGTGTTGGCCTGTTTAGAACCCATTTGTTGTGTTTTTTTTCTTCCTTCATATGAGAACAGGTCTTAGAGTTCAAATAATTGGTTAAGACTGTATAGAGAGACAGACAAACAGACGGGCAGACAGTTGTATGGTCAGTTGTACGTGATTGTCGAACGTTTTTTGGCGTTCGCACTTTTCCTTGCATGGATTAGAAGAAGTGCCCCTTCAGTGTTTTACGTTAAAAGGAAATCAATACTCATCGTTTACTTTGTTTGCTGGCTGTATTGTTATGCGATAATTATTGTTGTGTGATGAGCTTAAAGTGGTCATGCATTGCTATTAACCCTATAAGTGGTTAAGGCCATTAGGAGACACTGAAAGGGTACAAGACTTCAATCTGTAAGATAATCAGTCAACGGGCAAAGGTCGCTATCCACAAAGGAATTCGAACTATTCTCCCAATATCTCTACTCTCACCCACTCTAACCCATTCTTAGATACGCCTGTAGGCGTGGCACTTTGGAGATTAAGTCTAACTTAACCATTAGAAGAAACAAAGTGCCCTGAAGTCGGCTGTCTTTTACTAAGAACCAAGAGGTTGTGTTCTAATAAGAGAATGCCAGGCAACACACATCGAGAGCCGGAGTATGGAAAGAAACCTAATTTTAGTTTCTAACCCTTAATGGGTTAATCACTTTAAATTCAAAGGCATGGCAATGTGTACAGAATATGTCTTTAACGAAATTGAAACAGACAACAGCAACAAAACAAAGGAAAACAAATAAAGAAAATCCGCTTAAAAATAATCAATAGGGTGTTCCGAAAATAAAATAATTTAAATGAATGAAGAGGACAGGACAGGTTAGGATAGGAGGGAGTGGTAACTTTGTTAAATCAAAGCTGACTTGAGTATTTAGAGTGGCCCATTGCGAATCCACATGAAGCAATGACAAGTCCTGATAAAACACTCAGGACTTCGAATTTGAAGCTGGACACCGTTACAATTAAGCGGAAAACCGGACTCAAAATTTGATAAATTCAGTGGTCGTTCTGGGTGCCTATGCCAGTGGCAGAATTGATTGGCATGCTTTGGCATTGTTAAACAAAAGTAAAAGTAAACAAATTATACAAATTTAGGTGCGATGAAGTAAGATTTTTCCTCAGCCTAAGATTTTTCAGCGTCTAATAATCAGTCTAGCAGATGTATACCTATGTACATACGAGTGTGGCTTAATATTTGGTAGCTTGCTCTAGCAAGTGTATCAGATACACAATTACCCATAATATCCCTACCTATAGAACGTCAAAATATAAGAAAAGCGCTGCGAAAGTCGTTCAAGTCAATCATGATAGGTTTTACCCGAAAGGGACCCGAATACCTTTAGCCTAAGTTGAAACGAATGGGACCTAAGAAGCGAATCGATAAGATTAGTTATTCCAAAATAATTTCCTTTTAAACAGCAAACCAAACATTATCTGGACACCCTAAACTCAGCCAACAAATGAGAACATGCCAGTGGTTTCTCCCTCCCTTTTCTGGCTGCGCGAAAATTAAGCCCCGTACTACTTAAGCGTGAACATGTGAAATGTTGACAATGAAACTCAACACGTGTTCTAATAATGAAAACGGCAGAAATGGCAGAAATTCTAAACAAAAAAAAAAAAATCAAAAATAAGGTGTGAAATTCAATAATTGTTGCGTAGACTTGACGGACTGTTGAGGAATTTATGAATTTGAACTTCTTTAAATGGCCAAGTCAAATATGGAAAACCAATAAATAAAGTGGTATAGAAGAAGAAAGGGATGTCAATTTAGTAGTTTTTTTTATCGATAAAAAAATAATTTTTCTTTTAATAGACCTCTAATGGGGACGTTAAACTCGGCTCGTTAGTTGACAATATTTGACACGTCCCGGTTGAATCGTTTCTGGAACTTAGAGAACCAATTGTATTGCTATACAGTAGACAGGGCCACGGGATTACGTAAATAGACTTAAAAAGTTAACATCACAATGTAATTCAAGAACCTTTGAATTGGTCTTGAATAGGCTTTTCAGATTTCTCGAAAGTGCTGTGTAGTTCATTTGTACATCTGACCTTACCCAACCTAACCTAGACTTAAAGTTCTTCTTCTTTGTTTTATTATTAATAACAATTTAATTCGTCCAATTAAATTATTTCCATAAAACTTTGATGCTTCTGTTGCGTTTTTCTTTAGTTTTATTTGTCATACACGATGTAATTATTTCATTATATTGACGGCCTTAAATTTTGTTTGTCTATTGGTGCGAGTAATAAACATTCAAGGATTCAACGTATCCCATTACAATTTGTAATGTATACGCGTGTTTGTTTTACGTCATCATTGCCTACATCAAACATTTGAAAACATTCAACAATTATTGACATCTGCACGTCGGATATACTTTTAGGCTTAGGCTGGTGAGTGAAGTAAACAAAAGACAAAAAAATTAAAAAAATGTTTCATCAACTAATTTTAGGAGTCAACAAATAAAAAGTTTTGTGAAATTATATTATACAGCAGAGAGCAGGAGAGTAGCACAAAAAGTCTGAATTACAGGATATTCGAATGTGGTCTTTAGTATTTGAAACTGTTTGCCTGATATGAGACACAGAAAACTTCTTTAGATAGCGCGTTTCACATACATAGAACGAGTTTAAGTTCGAAACTTCTGATGAATTCCTCATGTCCATCCTGGGCACTCTAATTTATCAAGATTTTGTGTACAATAAAAGCCCAGATGCTTCATTCTCTTGCGATATAGCGCTGGGCATGTATTCAATAGATGGAAATCAGTTCTCTTTCCCTTCCTTTCCTCTACAGCTGCTACAGAAGTTATTGACCACGTGATGAAGATCAATGCTTGCCTTTAGAGAACCCAAAATGCAATGATTTAGCAAATATTCCTACAACCATGCAAAATGTGCTCCTTTTGAGTTTGAGCAGACTTATCGCCTTTCAGCGCTATCTGTGCCGCTTATGAGCCTATCCACGGCATGTATACAGGATCTATTGCTGCATTAAAAATTCTGAGCTTTAAGCTTCCTAGTGGTATTCCTAGTGGGATGTAGGGAATTCGGAATTTCGATAGCTGTATCCTATCTGGTCAATTCATCCTCCGTGAAGTTTCCGGAATGCGTTGAGGTCCTTGCAATAGCCGTAGATCGTTCTAAAGGTCGTTGTAGTGGAACTCAGTGGCCTGGTTGATGCCTGGCTATCTGGAAACTGTGGTGATAGCCCTTCCAGAGCTATTGTCATTTTTAATATTCATCACCACAGTCTGTGTGCGTGACACTTCCCCCTGAAAGACGCTGAAATGATCCGCTAACGTTATTATGTAATTGAATTCGCCTAATTATTTTCTATAAAAAAATTGAAGCCTGTGATGTTAATTATTTTTTAATGGTACCACGTATATTTACTGTTTAAAAGTAAGTTACGTTGGCAATACCGTGCCATTAATAAACACCACACTTTCAGAAAATGTATTGGTTTATGGCTGTGCTAAATTTTAATTCAACACACATTTCCGTTTACAAAAACAGTTTTTGAAATCAACAGTACGCCTGTAAGCTCATATACCCTTAATAACTGTGCTCTTTTAACATTTAAAAACTGGTTGTAAATGTTAGCGGCTCTTTATTTTCACATCCAATACGTGTGTGAGTGTGTGTGTTACACATGTGTTGCTGTCTTTTAAAAAATATTTATATGGACAGACCAACAGACAGTTTGCCACTTTGGGGAGTGTAGGTGTTAAATTCTGTGTTTCTTTATTTTTTTTTATTCGTTTCGGCTTCTGTTTGTATACGGGCCGCTCTGTCCGTGTTTTAGCTGTTTAATGGAGAAGTTAAACAAATAGCGACTCAAGAAATGCGAGACCACAACATAAATTGCGAACTAAAGTGGTGCTGTGTAGCCCTCAACAAACGCAGCAGAAGTGAGTTGTTGTTAAAAGGTGTTGGTAATGATATTGGGTCTTAACAGCAGTCGCTTGAAGAGATTAAATATTTGATTTGCAATACAAAAAAAAAATATGAATTATTTTGGTAGACTTTTTGGGAAATAACAATTCGAAATGTGTTCGAAAAGGTTATGGGCTTGTAAAGAATTTATTCGTAATTTTTTTAATTTATTGAGAATATTTTAGAATATTTTTTTTTCACTAAAAATGTTTCGCAACATTGTTGTTCTAACATTTTTTATGAAACTTTATTTTTAGGCCTTTAAAAGCATTATTTTAAGGAAAAATTCCAATTGTGTTTTCAAGAAATCATGTTTCATTTTTAAAGCAGCATGTTGCTGCAACATTTTGCCTGTGGAATTGTATTTTTCTCACTTTTATTTGCCAAACGCCTTTGGCTATTCTATCAATAAATTGCAGGCTACCAAGAATCCTTCATTTCAGTTTTCTAGGAATTGAACAACGACAGAGAGGCTGTTGAATGGTCTCCTCTTCTTCCTCGTCACTACAGATTCTGTTGATAGAATGCAGTGGTAGCCTTGTCAATATCCCTCTCTCATTTAGTAATCCACAGCTTTCCCAAGCATTTTCTATATGTAAGATTTTTTTTTTTTTTTGGTGAAACCAGCACTCAGGGGATGGCCCCTACTCATGCAGTGCATTGTGCAGGTTTTAGGAAAATGGGTTATAGGAAGGTGGAAGAGAGGGAGTAGTGTTTGTGGACATCTCAAGATGCGAACGGCAAGGAAACGATTTGCTGCTAAGTGACTATAAAATGGCCAGTGCTATACCTTCATTAGACAGTCTACAGCAATCGTCCCCAAGAAGCCCGCACCCTTCAGTCCTAGCTTCTCACACTACTCATGTTGTGTGTGTTAATTTGTATACATGAGTGGCTGTAGGTCCCAGTTTAAAGTCGACTCCGAGCGACAAATTTTATTGAGAAGCTTTTCATGGCAATTTTATTTACTCTCAGAGTTTTTGCCAGAAATCTGCTGAGAGGAAGTCGCCGAAGAAATATTTTCGTTTTGATGTCTGACCTGGGATTCGAACTCGGGCCTTCAGTCTAATAAGCCAACACACTACCTACTAGACCACGGCGACTTCAAGATGTGAAACTGTGTATCTTTTTTCTCCACACAAGTCCAAGACTACTACTGCATATTGTTATTAGGTATGGCAGTAGTTTCTCTGTTGTTCGTGGTACAAATTCCATTTATTCCCGGAGTTTTG
The DNA here is from genome assembly GCA_927399465.1 of Sarcophaga caerulescens. NCBI lineage: Eukaryota > Metazoa > Arthropoda > Insecta > Diptera > Sarcophagidae > Sarcophaga > Sarcophaga caerulescens. The sequence continues at coordinate 105,140,975 of OV656866.1, forward strand.
TGCTCAAAACTCATTTTATCGCCTCTTCGGTTCACACCTAAGCCACAACCGATCTCTTTAGATTGCCGGTCTACTAAATGGCTGTCTGCTGATATCCTCACTGCACACTGTAGTTATGCTATCTGTATTGCTAGCTTCATTCCCTCAAAATGACATCAGACTAGGATTCTTACCTCTCTGAAAGTTTATATAATCTTACTAAGTCTATTAGATTATTTTCTATAATATTTGAAAATATTGTGTCTGTAAACATGTTTCAGCAACATGTTGCACAATTTCAAAACTCGTTTTTTTTTTATTTTTCAATTCTTTTAAATATCTGCGTGGTATTTTAATTTGTTTTATTTTATGTTCAACCAACTGCTGTTACATTAAATGTATGTTTATGTGATTCGGTGATTATCGTTTATTTTTATTTCATTTTTCATTTGCCTTGTCATGATTATGTAGCCAAACTCAAAAACAATCAAAATAGTTCGATGAAAACATACATGCTGATACAAAACATAGAATTGATTTAAAACTCAATGATGATGATAATGCCGATATCACATGGCCTATCATTTGTTTAAAGAACGTACTTCATAATCTTGACATGATTTCCGCAGTTAATTTGTGCTCTCTCTCTCTCTGTGGCACATCAATACTGATTCGTTCGTTATGCTTTTGATTTGAAATAGAACGCATAGACTTTGTTTTCATTTCGTTTTGTTTCGTTTATGTTGCGAGAATATGGCACAATTTGTTTTAATAAATTTCGTTTTTATTGGAAAAAGCTTAGCTTTGCTTAGCCAGTTAGTGGTGACGGTCTTAAACCATAAATTACCATTACCAGCTTGGAGTGATGGTGCAAATACACTATAAAAACGCATCGTACTAAGACTGATGCTGAAGCTGCTGAACTTGAGCCTGGTATCAAGCCAGGCATTATAAATGTAAACATCGTTAGCATTTCTTCGATTTTTTCTTTTTTGTTGTTGTTTTTTTTTTATCACCATGACTTTGTGGCTGGCTAAATAATGCCTTGGCTAATGTTGCTATTGCTGTTGTGAAATTGCCAATGATTTTCCAACAATTTGAAATTGTAAATGACAGTGTCATCGATTAGAAATCAAGTAATTATCACAATATGGCACTTGTTATACTCCGTGGACGAATGAGAATCAATGTTTTGCAGCATGGCCGCAGAGAGGCAAACAGACAGACGGACAGATGGTATGAAGTCTTAAACACTATATTGGCTTTAATAATTGCTTTTGCCGTAGCCATAAACCTCAAAAGAGGTGCCAATGTTGGCATTTTTAAGCCGTCATCACTTGGCTTTACCTAGATGGCCTTACATTCGTTCCTTTCCAATCTCAAGTAAAGCATCGTGATTTGGTTTCCCTCCCTGCACAATATTTTTCATTTTGTTTTCTTCCCGCTTTAAGCCATTTGAATGTGTTTCTGTGTTTCTGTATTTCTTTATGGTCCTGGTAATAATTTATGGGATTTTAAGAATCATTTTATTCGAGCAACAAATGCGTTTAAGAATAATTGTCATGCCTTAGGCATGCTGTTTGACTTGAACATTTGAACACAATATTTTTTTTTTCTCCCTATTCTCTATTTCTCTATTTTTTCATCAAGTCTTATTAGTTTTTCTCTTATACTTTTAAATTGTGCTTGAAGTTTGGAATTGAAAGTCTAAAGCAAAAATTATAAATCGCATTTAAGCATGTTTTTTTTGCTCTCTCTTTCAAGTGTTAAATTGTCTTTGTCTATGGCACTTAAATGATGAAGTAGTTGCAGGCACTGCATGTTCTACTTGGGCTATAAACATTTTTCCTTTAAATTTGTTTATTGTAAACGTTTATGAACCATTTTAGATTTTAATGAGGCGTTTAATTTGTACAAAGAGGAAGGAAATATTTATTGGCAATTAGTGAAGGAAAAATATTAAAATTATATATGAAATGTTGCTGAAATATGTTGCCTTAAATATATATGTTTAGCAACATGTAGAAACAACAACTTGCGTAAGGAGAAAGGAAATATTTAAAGTCAACTAGGAATGAAGAAAAAATTCAAAAAGAAAAATACTAATAAAGTGTTGCTGCAACATGTTGCCTTAAGATAAATATTTATCAAGAAATTAATTATGCCAAATTATGCCAAAAGGAATGAAATGTTTAAAGGCAATAGGACAACAAAACAAACAAAAAACATAAAAAATAAAAAAATAAGAAAATGTTGTTGCAACTTCTAGCATTATATAAAATGTTTGATAAATGTTTGGCAACATTTAGGGGAAATATTGAATTTAAATATTTAATGAAAATAGAAAATAAAAATGCAAATAAAATGTTACTGCAACATGTATTTTTAAGGCAAATGTTTAGCAAAAATGCTTAAGCAACATGTTGTTCAGCTGCATAAGCAACATATCATATATTCAGTATAAAACAATGAATACGATAAAAACTTATTCATTTACAATGAGTTTAGTTTAACAATAATGTTTCAGCAACATGTTGCTAAGTTTCCAATAAATTACTTAATACCTTTAGAAAGAAATACAAACAAAAAATTTAAAAAATTTTGCAATTAACAAATCGATTCAAAAAATAGTTGTGCAACATGTTGCTCAGAAAAAAATTTAACTGATATTTTGTGAAAAAAAAACATGGAACATTAACGGTAAACTATTAAAACAAACAAAATCAATTTTATTTTAACGACAGCTGCATTTATGGAGCTGTTTTTCATTTATTTTGTGTTGTGTGGAGAGAAAATTAATTTTAATTTGTAATGACTTGGCACGCAAACAAACAATCAAAAATGTTTTAAACCAACAATCAGCGCGAATACTGGAAAAATCCCATACTAAAACTGAATGACTGAATGGCTGTGACTGGCAATTGAGCGAGTGTGATCAATGAAAAGGTCAACTGAAAAAGGCAGACAAATAAAAAACGCCCACCATAAAAACCGAAAACCGAAAAATTGCCCCACTTCAATTTGTTATAACGGCAATGACGACAACAAGGCGATGCCACAATATGCTGCAACCTAATAAGAAAAAAAAAACTTTAAGGCTTAAAGAAGCCTTTTTTTGTTGTTGGTGTTTTGCTGGAAGTGTTAACCAAACAAAAATCACGTCTAAGGGGATTGGTTTTGATTTTCTTTTATTTTCTGTACTTTGATTTCGAAAAAACAAAACAAAAATCCACTTCAATAACCAACAACTTGAACACAGTAGTTAAATTTTTTCTGCTCGTTAGTAAACTTTTATGTTGTTGTTGCCACTGTTGTTGTTGTAGCTTTGTTAGTAACAATCACCGATAAAATAGCAACAACTGGGCAAAATGTTGCCAAGTAACAAGATCATTAAGGTGCAGCTTAAAGTATCAAAATCTTAGCAACATTTCAATATACACTCACTACATATTCTTATACATATGTATAATGGTATACAAGTATGTGAAGACTGGCTTCCTACTTGCCTAATACTCTTCAAGCGGCCTTCTTCTTTTTCTTTTTTTTGTGTACAAGAACAAGCAGCAAAAAGTCTTTAAAGTCTGGTGTTAATTTTCTTTTATTTTTTTTTTGTTCTCGCTTTTAGATGGACTACAATTTTAGCATGTAAATATGGTTTTAAGTTGAATGAAATCCTCTTGAAAAATATGCATAACGAGGTAAAAATCATATTGAATTAGGTACGCAGTTACATTTGGGTTGTGAAAATAATAACCCTTTGCTAGCATTAAATTTTAGCGGATTAATTTTTAGTAAAAAATTTATGGAGATTTCTTATTAGTAAACATTGAAATGTAGGCTTAGCAACATGTTGCTTATATGAATCAACTTATAAATATTGAACTTGATTTGACGAAAGTTGACCGAATTTTTTTGCAAAAGAAATAAAATTTCATTAATAACCGCTTTTAAGCAAAAACTTAATAGAAAATATACATGCTTTGCAATATGTTGCTGAAAAATATGAAAAAATATTGTCATTAAGCAACGATAAAATATTTTAATTTCTTATGCAAGAAATTATTGCAACATGTTGACATATGTATTTGATATCATTTATAAATTTAAAAAAAATGTTGCTTAAACTCATTTCAATTATTTTTTTTTTTTTTAATACATTTGTGTAGAGTTCTATCAACATGTTGCTAAGAACTGAAATTCTCTTATTTCTCATTGAACATGTCTTCATCAAGAATATTAACACTGTTCTCTTAATCTACTTTGTGTTTGTGTTTCTTACAATGCCAGTAAAATATTTTTAATTATTCGTATTAAAATTCATGTTAAAATTCGTTCCTGAATGATAAAATTTATTTTCAAACCAATTTATTTCCTTAGCAACATGTTGCCAACATTATTTTATAAATTAATTGTGTTTATGGTCTTTAAAAATCTGTTTTGCTTAAAATGCCAGTAAAATATTTTTAATTATTCGTATTAATATTCATGATAAAATTTGTTCCTGAGCGATCGAACTTACTTTCAAGTCAATTTATTTCTTTAGCAACATGTTGCCAACGTTATTTTATAAATTAATTGTGTTTATGGTCTTTAAAAATCTGTTTTGCTTAAAATGACAGTAAAATATTTTTAATTATTCGTATTAAAATGCATGTTAAAATTTGTTCCTGAACGATCGAACTTACTTTCAAATCAATTTATTTCCTTAGCAACATGTTGCCAACATTATTTCATAAATTAATTGTGTTTATGGTCTTTAAAAATCTGTTTTGCTTAAAATGCCAGTAAAATATTTTTAATTATTCGTATTAAAATTCATGTTAAAATTCGTTCCTGAATGATCGAACTTACTTTCAAATCAATTTATTTCCTTAGCAACATGTTGCCAACATTATTTTATAAATTAATTGTGTTTATGGTCTTTAAAATCTGTTTTGCTTAAAATGACAGTAAAATATTTTTAATTATTCGTATTAAAATGCATGTTAAAATTTGTTCCTGAACGATCGAACTTACTTTCAAATCAATTTATTTCCTTAGCAACATGTTGCCAACATTATTTTATAAATTAATTGTTTTTATGGTCTTTAAAAATCTGTTTTGAAAATCGATTTTATTGAAGGTTTTTAATGTCTTAACAATAATTTTACATTCTTAACCTTTTTAATTGTGGACCAAGGCAATTTCTCATGTACAAGCTCTATAAATAGTTTTAGTTCTATAACTATTAAGATTTGCATAATTTTTTTGTTCTTTTTTATTTGCTGACTTGTAATATATTGGGGTTATTGCTGTTTATTCACGTACTAATATTGCCTCAAACGTTTTTGGGCTTTATTTGTAACATTCGTTACACATTCACAAACATTCAGTTTCCAAATATTTGCTAACAAACCAACTCTATTTGAGAAAAAAAAAAAAAATGCAAAAAAAATAATAAAAAATTATTTTAGCGGTAAAATATATACAAATATTGTTACTGTTGTTGCTGCAACATTTTTCTTTTTTGTTGGTTTTAAAAATTCATAACAAAACTGAAACGTGACAACAAGAGACAAAGCAAAGTTCAGTTTTATTATTTCGGATGCAAATATTTTACACAAAAACAGCAACAACAACAAAAAATTCTGTATATTTTTTTTGCCAACACACGTTTGCAATCAATCAAGTGTAAAATACTTGGTGTGTTGCAGCTATTTTGTGGCATAAACAATAGACACCAACAACAGCCAACAGCAACATTAGTTGTCTTTTAAAAACGTTACGTTGGTTGGTTTTTTTCTCTTAAGTAACTGCTGCATTTGAATCGTGTTGAATCGTGACATTAACAAGTCAAAACTATTTGTTGTAGGCAAATCTAACAACAACAACAGCAATAACAATAATAAGAAAAACATATTTGAAATATTTCTATATTGTCTGTAATGTTGCTAATGAAGCGCCAACTCAACAACGTTTCGTGGCATCCTTAAATGTTTGACAGATAACAGATCTTAATTAGCATAGATTTATTAATAAAATAAAGATTAAAACGGCATTTTAAAGATCAAAAATACTGCAAGTCAATATTGACTACGTTGTAGACATTTAACATTAGCAACATGTTGCTAAACAAAGTATAAAGACATGTTTGCATAAGAAAAAAAAAATATTGTTTGTAAAATATATTCGAATAAATCCCGACATATTTTTCAACTATTGTATTAGATTTGCAATAAGAACATGTTGCTAAAGAAGGTATAAAGACATGTTGCATAAGAAAAAAAAATATTTTTTGTAAAATATATTCAATTGTAAATAAATCTCGACATGTTGCCAAACTATTGTATTTAATTTACATTAACAACATGTTGCTAATGATCTGATAAAAACAAGCCTACAAATAAAATTTTTTGGATGACTTCTAACGGTATTGAGATGATTATGTAGTGTAATGATTTAATATGTTGCAGCAAGAACATTCTGCTTCGAAAAATAATAAAATTCTGTTTTGAAAATTAATAACAAAGAAATAATAAACATGTTGTTGAAGTATTTTTGTCAGAACTAGGTAAACATTACTTTGCAACATATCCCCTTTTCTTAAGTTTACCAAATCTAAACTTTGAAGCTTTTGTATAAAATTATTGAAATGATATGGAGGCTATAGACATGTTGCGGTCTATTGCAAAGTTTCTAAATATTGTTTAGCAACTTTTTTTTTATTGTTCAATAAAAAATTTCTAAGAAATTTTTTTCTAATAATATAAAAAGCCTTTTGAGCGTATTATTATCAATTAAAATTCCATTTAGTGTTTAGCAACATGTTGCTAATTTCTAAACAGTAAGTTTACTTATTAAAGTATAATATTTCCTGGTTGGCCCGTATACAAATATATGCATGAGTGAGTATTGCTAACTACTTAACCATGTACCTGCTTGGATAACGGCCAATAAATTTTGCTTAAACCATCCTTTCTTTTATATGGAAAAACAAATCTATGAATCCAACCAAGCAGCTACATACAATATAAAATAAAAATCAATAAAAATAAAGATTTGATTTCAATTTAATTTTTATATACTTTTGCCCATGTGGCCATATATCATTTCATTGTGAAGGAGAACAAGTTCTTGGCAATTGGCAATTGAATATATTTGTTTGCAACCAAATAAAATGAAAAAAAAATGAAAAAAAAATGAAAAAACACCACAAAACCGTTGCTTGTTAAATTGCTCAACCTAAACGTTGTGTAGCAAACAAACCATAGCGGCAGTATGCAGCCGCAAGTCCAGAACATATGAATGTCAAGCATAACCATAATTTCTTAGAGCATTTCATGTATCCACACACAAGTTATGGCCACATTTGGATGACTGCTATTACCACTTGAAAATATTTACGGCCATCGTCATCAACATTTCAGAAAAACAAAAAAAAAAAAACTTGATATTGAGTCCCGGCTACAATACTATTGGCAAAGGAAATTGAAATATTGTAATCCGTTTGATTTTAAATTCCAATTTTTGTTCCTTTTTTCAGTTTTTTTTTTCGTTTTTCTTTAATTTCAATTGATTTAAGACATTCTGGCTGAAATGACAGGTGAAGGTTTCATTTTGTTAGAACTAATATTACTAAGGAGGTTTTTTCTCCATTTGAATTCGATTTTCCAATGACCCAATTCGTACAAAATAAATTATTTTTCATTTTTGTTTGTTTTTGATTTGTTTAGCAAAATTATGTTGCTCAACAATGTATATAAACAATATACGTTGATTTCATTTGCTAAATAATTGAATACTTTGAAGGCTTTTAAATCTGCAATCTATGAAAACAAAGATCATTGAAAAGTAGTGGATCTGTGAAATTCTTTAATTAATGTTAACAAAATGTTGCTAAGCAAAATGTTGATAAGAAGTGTTTTGCAACATAACATGAGCATAAACTGGAAAATATTCTCTTTATTACTTTCGATTTAATAAACACAAGAATGTCTAAAATGTTGTTGAAAATAAACTGCTTCTCTTGAGTAATAAAATTTTAAAATGATGCTTTGCAACATGTTTCAAATAAAGTTAAGCAACATGTTTATTAGACAACATTTCATATATATTGCGAGAATACTTACTCTATTTTGTATTGTCGTTATAAAACCGCGACCGAAAGCGGGTCCAGGTATCGTGTAGCCAATAAAGATATCCGGGAGAATTGCACTTTAGTTCGGCATGCCATTTATACTTTCATGATTTATGGCTCTCAGCCTCATTCCCATTTTCGTGGCCACTTTTTTCGGTAACTTGTCTGGTAGCAGTTTGACTCCAAATCCAACACTACGAAAAATCACCGCAGAATAGAGTTGTTTTGGTTACAAGTATACATTTTAAGGCTTCGTACTCTAGTTTACGTCCATGGCTTTCTCGCAACAATATGTAGAGAGAAGTTCTCGCCTTAGGGGTTGCAATTTTGGGATTTGTACTTCAATTTGGTTTGCTGTCCAAAATTATACCAAAATATGTGTCCTTTGGGCAGCTATTCGTTTAGATACTAGAGGCAATGTGTATCTTCTCTTGAAGAGATTTAGTACTGTGTCTTGATTGTGCTAACTTAAGGGCCACATTTGTTGCACTATTTCTCAGCTGCCGAAACCAAATGCATCAGCATATTCTCTTCATGACCATTAGTGAAGAATTATGGTTGAGGTTCCATAGGAAAGACAAGATAAATATCTTCTCTGTGATCTGCTATGCCTACCTACATCAACTTTGTTGAATCACACTCTTTGTTTACCTTTTACATTTGCAACATGTTGCTAAGCTTTAATGTCAACATATAATGGCCATTATTATAGATAGGCCTAATGTTTTCAGCATGACTAGACACAAAATGCAATGTGTTGCCAACTTAATTCGTTAGACATTAAATTTCATTGGCGGTAATTAATTTTAAATCTTTAATTATGTGCAGAGTTGTAATGCTAAGTTGAACACAGTTGGCGCCTAAAATCGTTTTCAAGCTTTTAATGCTTAAAACAAGAAAACATAAAACACAGCTATTGAGGTCAAAATATTGGCTTTTAACCTCAAGAAACATTTATTAAAAAAAAAAATATAAGTTTTTTTAAAGGGGAAGTAGAAATATAAACGAAGAGAAAGAAGAAACATTTTTTGTAATCCTATATGACTAGCAAAAAATTTATTTTTTGTTTTTTTAATTTTTTATTTGTTTAATAATTAATCATTTCATTTAAAAATTTTGAATAAAACATGAATTATTTTTTTTAATTTTTTTGTTTGCAAAACAAAAACAATTTTTAATTAAGAATTGTTTCACAAAATACGCCTGACAACCCAAATGATTTTTCGAAGGCACCAGGCTGTCTATTATATCACACAGTCTCTAAAGCTTTAAAATATTGGGTTTTTTTTATAATTTATTTTTGATTTTCATTTTCTTTATCGCCAAGTCATTTCAATTTAAGTTTCATTTTTATTATTATTATTACAACGTTTGCTTATGTTTTTTTCCAAATTTTTTTTTGTTTTCAAATCCTCTGAGTGTGGATTTTGTGTCATTTCTGTGTCGATATCTATCTCCTCTCTGCTCATGCATTCATTATTTTCGTGTGAGATTGTGTAATAAAACCACTTTTTGTATATTTTAATGACAATTTTTTTTCTCTAAACTTTGCAGTGTGCCTTGTCGTTTAGCAACATTTTCAATTTATTTTGCCTGTGTATGTATATAAACATTGTAGCAATGTTATGCTGTGTGCTGTGTGCTGCTGCTAAAAGTGTCTTAAATTCAATGCGTTTCTGTGTGTCTTTTTTTTGTTTTTAATTAAATAAAATTAATATGGGTTGGAATAATAGTTTAGCTAATGAAGAAATATTAGCTCTCTACAGCTTAAATATTCTTTTAAAAAACCGTTTTTTTTTTTGTTATTTTCTATAAAAAAATTGAAAAATTTATTTCAGTATTGGGGCCTGTTACTCTGTTACCGTTGTAGTGCGTTAAAATTCATTAGAATTCATTTAAATTTTTTTTGTTTTTTCTGTTGTTTATACCAGAGTTTGACATTTAATACCCAGTTTATGGTTGTAATTGTAATTTAAATTGAAATTTATTTAAAAAGCATTAAAAATTAATAACATTTAAATGATTTGGTTATATAAATAACTTCGCAAAATTGTTAATTTTACGAGGGTAGTGTTATACAATAAATAACTGTTCGAAGTTTAATCGAAATGAGTCTTAATTTAGAATATAATTTTAAAAATATTTAAATTATAATTAAATTGCTTCATTTTTCTAAGTGATAATCTTAATGATCTGTTAAGTATGGGCATTCGTAGTCTGGGTGGTTTGTCTTGACGCTACAGATAGCTTTAGTGTTAGAGAAATTGAAAAACTATGCTATCATAGTCATTTTTTGTTTTTTACTTACGTGAGTTTCTTTTTCTAAAATTGAAACAACAATTTGATTTTTTTAAAACTTTTTTACTGGAATGAATAGCTCTTGTATTTATTTTTTCCAGATTAAATCATATTTATTTCAAATATTTTCCATAAACTTGTTGCAGCAACATGTTGATAGCATCTAGCAATAATTTATATCCATTATACCGTTATTTAAAGATTCTACAAATGACAAAAGCTCTGGAAATAAATCTTAATTAAGAGAAAAAACTTTGTTCAAATGGTTGTAGTCTTGGATTATTTCATAAAGTACAATTTTTTTTTTTTTTTTTTTTTTTTTGTGAAACCAGCACTCAGGGGATGGCCCCTACTCATGCAGTGCATTGTGCGGGTTTAAGAAAATAGGTTATAGGAAGGTAGAAAGAGGGAGTAGTGTTTGTGGACATTGGATTTAAATTTACCAATATCGTAACTGACGGTAAAAACTTTCGCAGGAAGATCATTCCACAAGCGAGCAGTGCGGGCAAAAAATGAATTTTCTCTGTAATTCATTGTGCGGTTCACTGGACAATCAACCACAAAAGGATGTGCTCGGCGAGAGGTACGAGTACCACGTAAAAATATGTGATTATCGGGAACCAAGCCCCTTATCTCTCGAGAACACCTCCCATTATAGTACCGATAGAACAATGAAACACACGCCACATTGCGACGATGCTCCAACGAAACAATAGAGTTGGATACCCTACTGTCATTAATAAGCGCCTTCGCCCTCTCCTGTACGCGGTCGAGAAGCTTCAAAATAGACTTTGAAGCACCGGCCCATACATGAGAGTTGTACTCCATCCTAGGTCGGATAAAGGTCCTGTAAATAGTAAGAAGGTCGGATGGAGTGAAGTATTTTCTGCACCGTTTCAAAAAACCAAGGCACTTGAATGCTTCCTTCGACACTCGAAAAATGTGAACGTTCCAACGAGCATCACAACTAATTCTCATGCCCAGAACATCAAGAGCATCCGCCTCCTCAATATTTACATTACCCATAGATACAGATGACAGAACACCAGCACCAGCATCACGCCGGTGTGTCAAAAAACAACATTGGGTCTTGCGCGCATTAAAATCGACCCTGTTCGCGCGGCCCCACTCAGAGATTGTTATCAGGTCATTTGTGAGTGCGTCATTCATGTTCGACCTCCTTGCCCCAATCGCCAAAAGGCTCGGCCTCCGATCAAATGAATATGAATGACAAATGTTGCTGTCATCCGCAAAAGAGTAAATAGGATTCGAAGTAATAGATAGAAGATCATTAAGAAAAATGAGAAAAAGAGTAGGAGAAAGAACAGAGCCCTGCGGTACCCCTGAATTTATCCTGAACTCGTCGGAAAAGACGCCATCTATAACCACTCTAATAGTGCGATCTTTGAGAAAGCTCGATATAAATCGAGAGAAGTGACTACCGACACCAAAAGCAATTAACTTCGCCACCAGAGCCTCATGCCAGACCCTATCAAACGCCTTTGAGATATCCAGAGCTACAACCTTGGCCTCACCAAAGCGGTGAATGGAACCATTCCACCTTTCGGAGAGTAACGCCAAAAGGTCGCCAGTAGAGCGCCCTTTACGGAAACCGTACTGACGATCATTTAGCAAACCGTTGGACTCTAAATACCTCACAAGGTGGTGATTAATCATGCTCTCCATCACTTTCGAAAGAGCAGAACAAACAGCTATTGGGCGGTAGTTTTCAGGGTTATTAGCCTCACCCTTTTTAGGGATTGGCGTGACATTAGCAAGCTTCCAGCATGAAGGAAAAATACCGGCACGATACGACCATTGCAACATGTTGAGAAACATTATTTCTGTACACACGATACATTTTAACCTCTTGGAGTATATTTCTTGCCAATTGCATGACACATGTTTGCTTATAGCCAATCCCTAGCCACTTAAATTCCTTACACTTATGTGGCCTAAAACTGTTAAACAATTTAAAAATTTTTTAAAAAATTTTTCAATTTTTCTTTCGTTTCTCACTCCCCTCTAATAAATATTTTTAAGTCATGATGATAAATTTTAAAATTATTTCAAACTAAAGAAACAAACGAAAAAAAGTTCATGATCAACAACAACAACAACAGCAATAACAAAAGAAAGAGAAATAATCATGTCTCATTATTAAAGTTTACATACCATCGAATAAAACATAGTTATTTAAAGCCTTCCAGGCTTTCCTGGTGGTCGCATTTTGCTCTGGTTTTTTGCTGCCTTTTTTTTTTTGCTTCTTCTCCTTCTTTTCTTGTGTCTTATTTCTATTTGCTTAAGATTGTTTAGCTTCTTGGCAACAACAAGACACGCTTTTTTCTTAAAGCCTTCAAATACAACATAAAGGCTTTTGTGCAAAAGAGGCAGAGATAGAGAGAGAGAGAAAGAAGATAACATTTCAAGCAGCCTTAAACTCCAAAGCATTCTTGTGTTCCTGTGCTACAATGATTGTGTTCATCAAACAGCTGCATTGGCCAATAATCATCATTAAAATGAAACAAAAAAAAAAAAAACAAAAAAACAAACCAATGTGGTCAATACACATACACCAGGGAGTAAATGTTCGTAAAACATTATTATGCAATAATTTTTATTATGTTTTGCAGAGGTTTTTCCATATCTTTCTACGACTTTATTTCCAGTTTCATGTTTCTAAGAATTCTTCTCAATTTTCTATTAACAGAACAAATTTTATTGGCTTTTTACATCTTTTTACATTACATACCCTTCCGCTGAACAACTAACCTGTGCCTGATACGACGGGTACCAAGATCTGCCGGCATCACTGTTAGTGGTGGCTTGCATAATACACCTACGTTGGCGCTGGAGATAATTTTATTCAACGACTAGGCACTTGTGTTAATTTTTCGATTTTTTTTAAACTTTTTTATTTGATAAAATAGCTCTTGTGTTTATTTTTCCATAAACTTGTTGCAGCAACATGTTGCTGGCATCTAGGAACTGTTTACAATCATTATACCGCTACTTGAAGATTTTAAAAATGACAAAAGCTCTGGAAATAAATCTTAATTTAGAGAAAATGATGTAAACTTTGTTAAAATTGTTGTAGTCTTCTGATTGCAACATGTTGAGAAACAATACTTATATACACGTGATACAGTTTAATCTCTTGGAATATATTTCTTTATTCCATACAAGAATTGCATGACATTTGTTTGCTTACAGCCAATCCCTGGATAGTGGAGCATAACAAATATTGAACACTTGATGATCCTAAAGAAATTTGGAACTATTAAAGATATTTACTTCTTAAGGAAGTCCATAACATCATCTTCGGAAATAGAGGTTTAGGAAAATATTTAAAAGCATTTCGGTAACGTCTCCATTCAGGTATGGATGGTTTGAGACTAAAAGAAACTGTCGGCGATGGAAGTTTTAGAAGTCAGTACGAAGAGTTCACTTTATAAGACTACCGGATCACTGTAGAGCCATCCTGGCGGAAGTTTCTGCCATACAGACTGCGGTAAGGCTCATTAAGATTGAAACTATCCCTCGGAGGAATTTTAGTATACTTTCTGAGACAAGCGGATGTCAAAGCACTGGGTTCTAACTTAACGAATTCCAAAACAGTTTATGACTGTTCCGAATCTCTCAACGATATAACAGACAACGTTACGGCATTCATATCTTATGGCTACCGAGATAAAGTGATGCTTAAGGTAACTGTAGATCGGAATTGATTTTAAACTGTAGGTTCCCCCACTCATGTTTAAAAAAAATTAACGCACACAACATAAGTGATGTGAGAAACTAGGTCGTAATCCTGACTGAAGGGTTGTAATCAGTGGTGTTGTCGAGCCGGAACGCTCCGGAACGTTGTTCCGGTACTTCCTTTTTGGACAGGAACGCGTTCCGGAACTAAAGATGATTTCTGATAACGAGAATTGGAAATGATTTTCGTTTCCTTTTTATGCTATATACAGGGCCGATCCTGGCGACGGGCGAAAATTGGGGGAAATCTCCCTCCCGTCGTCAAATTTGGGACATGAGGCCTAAAAAAAAAAAAAGCCGCCGCAAGGATTGGCATGGAAAATCACCCCCGTCGTTAAATTTGGGACATGAGACCGCACAGAGCGGCCGCCTACTCAGGATCGGCCCTGTCTATATAATTATATATACGCGTTCCGGTAAAAAAAATTAGCACAACACCACTGGTTGTAATGTCCAATTATGTATGTATGTAGAGCCGATGAATTGGCCATGCACTGTAGAAAAATATTTTTTCATTTGTTGCAGCATGTTGCTCTTGTCTCTTCTCTGGTAGGTGGGGACGAGGCAGAATTAAGCCTCATATTTTCTAAATTATTTGCCCTAAGTCTTCTTTTCTTCAATTAAACAATTTTTTTTTCTATGTTGCATCAACATTTTTCTATGTTGCATCAACATTTTTCTATGTTGCATCAACATTTTTCTATGTTGCGTCAACATTTTTATATGTTTCATCAACATTTTGCTATGACATGAGTATGAAATCATTGAATTTTTCTTTGGCTGTATGACATAACGTCTGGTGGTAGTAAAGATATGGTAGTTAATCGTTTAAAGATCGGCTAAAAGGAAATAGAGGCCAGCTCATAGAGGAATACAAAAAAAAAAAAAGATAAAAACAAATTTCATCTGAAGAAAGAAAAAAAAACTACTTGTTTGTTATTGTTGTTGCAGCTGTTGTTGTTGTTGTTTTTGTTGTTGTGTTAAAGTAAATATTTGTTTTTTGCATTTCTAGAGCAATACTCTACAAATTACACACGAGATCTTTACCAAAAGCAGGGGAAGTTTTGCTTATTTTTTTCTTTGTTTTTTTTTTTGTCTTTCTTTAGGTTCAATTCTTTTTGTTTTTGTTTTTTTATACGTTTTACTACATAGCCAATGCCAATGAATTGATCAACATTTTCCTTATCTGCCTGCCTGATGATCATGGCTATTGTTGTGCTGTTGGTTTATGTGTTGCTGTGGTTGCTGTGGCAAAAAACAAGCGATGGATTGATGACTGTTTTGAGAAGATGTAGATGTTGCACGAGTAAATGATGACTGCTTTTGTTAAAGATAGATATTTGCAATTGTGTCTGTCCGTCCGTTCGTCTGTCTATGTCTCCCGGAGTATGTCTATCTACATATCTATTCAATCGGTGTGGCTGTCTATGGCTGATATGAAAACATCAAATGTTTAAATAGTTTTTTTGGTTTTTTTTTTTATTTTTTATTTTGCATAATGCAACACAATTGATCTCTTGATCATGTTTTCTAACGAAATTTCTTTTCTTTTTTTTGGTTTTTTGCTTCCTCTATTGGCTGCAAACTCTTTATTATTTTTGAGGCTTTAATTTTAAAGAAAACATTGTACATGGCAGGAGTATATAAAATTTAATTTGTTGGTCTTGCTCTGTCATGTACGAAAATTATAGAGCTTTGCCCGTTTTCAGCTCGTTAAGAAAAAAAAAAAGAAGAAAAAATGGCAGGCAGGCAATGAGACATTGTCTAGCACTTGAGGTTGTATTTTCATCTAGAAATTATGGCCATAAAACTGACTTGTTGACATGTTTTCTTTGCTTTTCTAATTAACTGCAGGCATAATCAAATAAAATCCTTTAAATACCCCTCCTCCTGAAAACACAGAAAAATTTTATAATCTATTATACTACACATACATACAACATAATACTTCCATAGTCAGGAATTGCATAAAGTTTTGCCGCCTCCTAGATTACTGTAACATATTACAAGACGAAGTAATGGCCATTACCACGCTGTGGTATTGATCATGAGTATGGGATATTCTACTAATAGGATCCCCTATCCTCAGATCTCTTTAGAAAGCAACCTTCAAATCTAAATTAATTGGCACTTGCCTGGGTTCCCTTGACCTGTACTCGCAGCAGTTTTGTGTTAATCCGAAAAATGTAATAAAGCTACATTGACTCTTGATATTACATAGACTTCGCAAAAAGACATTCTCTTTGTGCTCATTTCTTAGTGGAATGCGAAGAATGGGAAACATTGAGTGATAAGATGTGCGTGACGATAAATTCGAATTTGAAAATCCAAGACGCAATCCATAAATTTTAGCAAAGCCACATTTAGCGTTAACAGAGCAAAATTTCCTCTTAACAGAGCAAATTTTGCCTTTAACATAAAACTGTTAGCTATTTGACAGTATCCCTCTGAACAAGCCCACTTGTTTAGGAGCTAATTTTGGGAACATACTATATGCAAAGGAAGGTTCCAAGGCCTCTTAATATAATCAGCAACATAGTCACATATAAAGTGATATGGTATTGAGAAAATTAGCTTTGAAAATATCAATTTTTGCTTAAGAATTTTCTGGAAGATCAGTGGCCATTTTGGAACATATATGTAGGAAATAGTACACCAAACAGACCATATGCAAATGGTAGTCCAGAGGGTCCTCTTTCGAACCGTAGTAGTGGGATAGCTGGAATAATTTTGAGAGTTGAGAAAAATTTCCGTCCTCCATCCCCACTTACCATTCTTTACATTTCCACACTTTTGTTTACAAATAATAATGATCATAATGAGAATTATATTTTATGTTAATACTCTGCAATAATTGCAAAGTACAAGACTAATCTACTATTGCCACTGTTAAACAGTTAACAGTGCTCTGTTAATAGCAAAGTTTACCCTGTTAGTGGCAAGAAGTGGCGCTGCTGAAAGAGTGGGCTTGCGTCTTTGGTTTTTAAATTCGAATTTATTTTCATACACTTCGTGATTAGTCATAGTTATTGGACTGATGTTCAATAACTCGGAAGACATCGATAAATATCCACGCAAAAAGGTTTTGTTTTTTAATATGCAAGATTCAATACCGTACCATGGAGGGAAAGCAAAACAACTGTTACAGTCTATTAGAGAAATGTTGGAGAGACGTCACAACGTTAGATGGACTCATAGTTTTAGACTATAAACACTTGCAGATCTTATCCGACTGTGGCAGATAGCAGCAGGCACTTTTACAAGACCTGCACCGATTCCAGCTTGCTTGAAGTTATGGCAACGTAAATATGAGGGAAAGCAAACCAACTGTCACAGTCTATTAGAGAAATGTTGGAGAGACGTCACTACGTTAGATGGACTAATAGTTTTAGACTATAAACACTTGTGGATTCCATCCGACTGTGGCAGATAGCAGCAGGCACTTTTACAAGACCTGCATCGATATAAGCTTGCTTGAAGTTATGGCAACGTAAATATTGAATGCGATGGATTCACCAAAGAATGTTGGGCACTAGAAGAGGTTTTTGAATGCAGACCCACCGTTGGAAATCTAATTTCCGCGATGTACAATCGAGTGTGTGATGTCGCCGTAGTCTAGTAGGTAGTGTGTTGGCTTATTAGACTGAAGGCCTGAGTTCTAATCCCAGGTCAGACATCAAAACGAAATTATGAAAATATTTCTTCGGCGACTTCCTCTCAGCAGATTTCTGGCAAAAACTCTGAGAGTAAATAAAATTGCCATGAAAAGCTTCTCAAAAATCTGTCGTTCGTTCGGAGTCGACTTTAAAACTGTAGGTCCCGCCACTAATGTATAAAATTAACGCACGCAACATGAGTGGTGTGAGAAGCTAGGTCGTAATCCTGACTGAAGGGTTGTAATGACCAATTATGTATGTATGTACAATCGAGTGTGTAGGGGAATGCCAGTTAACTGTTCAATAGACAATTTTCTGAAGAGGGAATACAGAGTGTTGCAACCACTGGGGCTACAACGGTCAGCTGAAAGAAAAGTGATGTGTAACGAACATTATGTTTGAGTATAGTGCTCTGAACGGCCTCCTAACCCAATAACCCTAGTTTTTATTTCAGGTGCTAGTAGCCATTTCATAAATAAATTAAAAATTTGCTAATTTAAGAAAACTCGATAAGCTATAGGAATGACTGCAACTTGAATTATTTTCACCCAAAAAAAAAAAAACTATTTCATGATTCATATGCTCTCCTTACATAAAAAATTGTTTATACGAGTATATGTGATCATACAAGTGTTTTGCGCAATATTTACTTTACAAGTATTACACACAATTTAAATAAATATCAACTACTTATTGCTGGCAACATGTTGCCCATAAATTAACTCAACATTGTTAATAAAAGTAAACGAAATTAAAAAAAAAATTTCAAATAAACTCGTGTGTAAACACACTTTGAACAGGCATCATTTATAATGAAATTAAAGCAAAAGGAATGAGAAAAAAGCGAAATCAGCAAATTTTTCATTTGTCTACACCTAAAACATATGTACAGCATGTTGCATGCAACATTAAATATGATTGCTAAACATATAGGTAAACACACGAACGAATGTGTATCAGCCATGCGATATTAATACAAAAACCAACCCACATATTGATATTATTAACGAAGCATTATTTTTTAGAAGAAAAATTTACAAAAAAAAAATCATTTTTATTTTTAATTTTTATTTTCTATTTTCTATAATAATTTACAACAAAAAAAGTGTTATAAAAAATTTTTATTTTCAAAATTATTTTCCACCTCAGTACTCGTATTAATTCGAATTGAATTTTCATCAAACAAACCCCATACTTATGATGCAAATGATTTCCCTTCAGTTGATGATGACATGTGTCATTAATTATTCATTTTCACTTTTTAGAAAAAAATACAACAAAAAATATTTTAAAAAATCTCGATTCTTTTTTTTATTAAAAATATAGAAAAAAACAAGAAAAATTAAAACCACAAATGTTTGAGGTTTTGTTGGGGATTTTGGTCTGGTCGCTATTGGTAGGGCATCCACACATGGAAATGCTTAAAAACAATTTATGGTGTCAGACAGATAGTAAGTCAGCCAGTCTGCCACATCATATAGTTAAAGTCATCATTACTCATATTAAATTACAATTAATTATAAAAGATTTATTTTTTATTTCATATTTTACTTCTTATTTTCTTATTTTTTTTTTTGTCATTGTAATAGAAATCGAAATCAAATGGCTGCTGGAGTTTGTCGCCTTGTTTGGGGTTTGGGAAAGTTGAAAACATTGAAAGCGAAAGTTTGTTTTTTGATAAAAAAAATTAAAAAATATAGAAAAGGGCCTATTTAACGCATAATAAATATTTAACAATCGTAATAAATTTAATAACAATTAAAATTACATTTAAAAAGAGGCATAAGTTTACCCATAACCCCATTATCAAATGTCGTCTATTTGGAGATTCTTCCAGAACCACCAATTAAGTTTAAAGCACTCTGCATAACATTTCTCCGTTGCAGTTTAGATTTTTCTTTACGATTATAGTGTTCCTGAAACCTTCGCCTGACCACTATGGTTACAGTTTCTGCATTCTCTCTTGAAAAATTTTTCCTGGTGAATAGTAGGCCAGCACTTGTCCCCCGGTTGACACATCTCAGTAAATAGACTTCCAGCAGTTCGCCTGCAATCAACAACCTTCTCTTTTACACGACCTTCCTAGATGAATCTGTTGCACTTGGCAGTTATGTCTTCAGGAGTTTGAGTTTGCCAGTTCAAATCGGTGCAGATATTCTTGGAAGCACCCATGATCACATAGGATCTGTGTGATGTAATAGTACAGTATAAGAACACAGTATAAGTCCCATCTAACATTGCGACACCTCTCCCATCTTTCTGTAATAGTTTGCAGAAGCTCTTCTAATTTATCCACCTTGCTTATTATAAAGCTAAACTCTTTCTCGTGGGTATCTATCGGTGTCTTCCAAGATATTGGAAATCTGTTCAATAATGATGGGCATTCGAGTAGTGGTTCCCATTCTCCTCGTCCCACTAAGAACTGGGCACAGGGAGAATGTCATTTAATACGTCTCTGTAATTTCTAGAGTCTATCCAACTCTATTACATTCCTTGGATGTTATTAAACATCACGAGCTGGTGTCTAAACTTGTTTTGCTTGAGTCTTCTCAGTAACCTAACAGAGCATTTTATTGATACCATTTGCTATAGAACTATACCTCAGGTCCTCATCATTCTCTATAGTCTGCCTTAGTGGGTAAATTACAACTCTCCGATCTTGCAAAGCCTTCGATCGTATGCATCATAAGTTTAAAAAAACCATCTTCAACCAGATATTTTCATCGGAGCGTCTATGCCTCAGTTCATCGTCATTCTTTTTTGTCTTCCTTAGTTTGTAAATTACAACTATCTGGTCATTCGAAGGCTTCGATCGCATGGACCACAAGTTTTAAAAGATTATCTTTAACCAGATATTTTCATCGGGGTATTGGTTGTTTATCTTAGTGGCTTTTATCAGATATAAACTGTAAAGGTCTTTTGTGTTTTGTGACGTCTGACGTCATTGATGTTAATAAACATTGTTTATAAACATGTTGCTCATGGTAGTTTAAGAAAAATCGCGTGAAATTATTTTTAGAATCAATGTTTCTTTAATTATGTTTCCGTGTCTTAGTTACAATGTTTATAAACATGTTGCTAAACATTGTTTTGTTTTTATAGTCAGATTTTTTTTAATCAAAAATCAATATTTTTAAATACAATAAATATTTTAAAAACTGTTATAAAACAATACCTGCCATCTTTCGTTAGCATTCAGCAATATGTTGCAAACACTTGGCATTATATACAATACAATTTAGTATTCTAAACTGTAAGCGGGTTACAGCAATATCTGTGACTCCATTTTGTCAATCAAAAAGCTGAATGCAACATGAAGTCACAATTTTTTTTTTTCCATTTCAGCCATCAAGAATATCTATTGGAAAATCTAAAAAACTAAACAAATGGTTTTTCTTTTAAAAATCAATTCAATTAACATAAATAATGAATGGATTTGAAAGAAAAAAATTATAGAAAAAAATGTTGAAAAGAAATAGGCAAACGGGAGTTTCTTTTTCTTACTTTTTTTTTTTTTTTTGTTAATTTTGTATCTTGTTTAAGATCTAAATCTGACAGTTAGTAGACTCTAATCATAAGGCAATTAAGTCTAATAAAACCATAAATGATTTGCCAATAACGTTTCGGATCGATAATTCAAATCTGAGATCTTTTAAACAAAAAAAAAAAACACAATAAAGCCTGCTTTTGATGTTTATAAAGCTTTGCGTTTGAGTTGAGTATGACAGTTGAACATGATAGAAATTGAAATTTTTTTCTCTGTTTTTTTTGCTTTACGGCACTCACTCACATGTGTTTGAATGGATGAATGATGGCTGAAATAATGATTGACCATGTTTATGTCCGTGTCCACTACGATGATGGAATGCGTTTTAATTTTTTTTTCTTTTTTTTAAATAAATCACCCGACCTTGTTTTGTTTTTCCTACCGTTTTACTACCGTAATGACCCAATTTCTTAAGAATTTTTTTATGAAAATCTCCTCTTCCTTGTTAGCTGGTTAGCAGTTTTAATTTTTGTTTTCAACTGACAACTCACGACCACCCTAGAGTTTAGAAATGTTTTTTCTGTTTTCTTTCTAATTGAATATAATTTAACTTGTTTTTTCTTCATAAATTTTTTGATCTGTGGTATGTGAAATTAAAAAGTCTGTTTAATTTTGTTGTTTTTTTTTTTATTTTTCATTCCTTTTTCTATGCATCTTTTCTAACCATTTAGTGATTTTCAATGTTGTTTACATTTCTAGCCGCCAGCTATTGGTCAATCACTTCGTATCAATCTGTTTAGCCAGCCGTTGATGGGCCAGCAATATGAAGTATAAACCAGTCTTAAAGCCATAATTGCTTTTCAATAAATCTTGACAGCAAAAGATGAAATACTTCCAAGGAGTGTGTAATAAGAGGCGTAAGTTTCAATTTTTGAATAATTTTTCTTTAGTTTTATATGCTACTTTATTGCAGACATTATAAGCAACTTTTAGCAACATGTTGCAATAGAAATATAAAAATCCTTTGCATTTTTAATACTTATTCTATTTCAACATTAGATAAAGAAAATCCTTAGCAACATGTTGCTGATATAAACTTTACAACAAATTTTAATATTTCAGTAAAAACAATAGCAAAATCCGTGATCAGTATAAAAATTAACATAAAATATAGCTATTTTGTAACACAATGTTTAGCAACATGTTTATAAACATTATGATTAAAAATCTAAAGCAAAACATATTAGAAATATTTTATGAAAACAATTTCAGTGTTTCTAAAACATTTCTTTACTAAACCAGATTCAGCAACATGTTTATAAGCAATAAATTTATTGAGTATATGTTTAGCAACATGTTGAATTCATCCCAATCCCAAGCGGATTGTGTAATAGATTATTATTTCTCGCTACCGATTGATTATATGGTCACCTATAACTATTTAAACATATGCTTAGGCATACTGCTAGCTTCTCCTTCAAATTTTTTGAAACTATACTCAAGTGACTCGAATCTAGATGAGAAGACTGGGGCGATGGATATACCATATTGAGAATTTGGATATCTGAACGTCATACAGACTGGTGGATCACTGTAGTATCTTTCAGGCGGAAGTCATAGCTATCTACTCAATAGCAGAATATTTCCTGAGAGTGTATTCGAACGTCATACCAATTTTGTCCTAGTCTTTCGAGAAGTAACGGATTTATCTAATGTCTATATTATATTTACTTCTGGGCGCAGAAGCATACCTAAATACTGTCTTACAAACATAGTGATCTGATAGGTTACCACTCTGGAAAACACCTTATGTGACCCGTTCATAAGGATCCTGCCTTGGCAAGGGAAATTTTGCTCCTTGGCGGACTCTGGAAGATGAGACCGAACCTTAACCTAGAAAGGACGAAATATCTTACTTTTCTCTCGATTAGACACTTATAATATGGTCTCTGTTCTCACAGAACGCTCCTCACGTGATTTCTGCAGCTGTAAAGACACGTAAGAGGAAACAGAGACTCTTGCTACATTCCTAGACATTTGTTACGGAACTGCCGTAATTTAGGATGATTTTTGGATATTGTCCCGGTATGTAGGTGGGTCTGGGTGCCTACAGCGAATATACGCAATAGTGCATATTGTTGTCTTTAATTGAATGGAAAGTGGTAGTCCAATGGGTCTAATATATTAGCCTAAGTGGAAATATCATATGTTTTAAGTATGGTGACGTCATTTGTCCTAACTATGCTAAATATGTAAAGTTCTCAATTTCATATAAAAATAATGGATTTCTTTTGATAACGCTCTTATTCACTGTTGGTTTTTTGACCACAAAAATTGTGTTTGTGGATCATAAGTATTTAAAGACTTTCTAATTCGTTATCGATCGATTCAATTGCAATGTTCTTCTAAAAAAAACGGAAAACCATCAGTAGCTATTTTATATTTATGATCTTAGATATTTTTGAATTTTTGTTGTTGTTGCTGTTGTTTTTTTACATATTTTCCTACTCATAAGACGTTGCATTCATCAGTTTAATGGTGCAACATACTCGCTTTTCTACACTCATTCTACGCACTGGCAAGTCATACTCCTCGTGTCAATTAGTTTGTCTATACGCTGGCATATAAAAATAGCTTAGGAAACTGACAAAAAGAGGGAGACAGATAGATATAGTGTAAGGGAGAGAGAGAGAGAGAGAGAGCAAGAGAGACAACAACTTGAAGTTTTCATCATTATAATTTATGAGAATTTTAAATGAAACCAACAACAGGCGTTGATAATATTTTAATTAAAAAAAAAAAAAAAAAAAAAACAACTTCACAGAGCCAAAACTGAAATCGAAAAAACGGAACGAAACTGTTTGAATAAATAAAAGTGAATTTATTGATACAAATTCTCTAAAAGATGCCAGATTAAATCAATAAAAATAAGAATTTAAAGCAAAAAAAAAAAATCATTTAACCTTCCTATACCCGCGCCAAAAAGTGAAACACCAATACCCGCGCGTTGGTCTGTGAGACCGACAATGGAAAATCCTATATCCTTGGTACTATTACAAAAAATTTTTTTTGATGCAAAAACGAAGCTTATTACGAATAATGAAGCTACCAGTGATATCAACTTACTGGCACTATTTTTTTACAAAAAAAATCGCAATAATAAAAAAATCGGTCTCACAGACAAACGCGCGGGTATAGGAAGGTTAAACAAAATATTTAACCCTTAAAAGGCGCAGGGTGTTCTCAAATCCGTGAAACTTTGTGTACAATATTGGTTGTCTGATATGTTATTGAATTAAATAGTTTAACAACAGGAGTTAAAATTGTTGATTTCTTGTCTACAAGTCAACCTAAGAGAATGAAATGAATACTCTTGGGCCATATATGGCCCATTGCGATACCATTGTTGGGGTATCGGGTTATATATGGCCCCTTGTGATACCATTTTCCATAGTTCTGGAACCATTTAGAGCTTTTGATAAAGACACTTAGACTACTAATGTCCTTTCTCCGCACATCACGTGCTTTCTCTTTCTCCGAGATAATGCTGGATATGTAAACAGTAATGTAGAACAGTTTCCTCCTCTTCTCGTCTTCACTTTCTGCAGAAGTTGTTGACCATATGGTATGTCCAAGTGCATAGTGCAATGCCCAGTAATAAATCCAACCGCATATTCGGAACTTGGGTAGGTTTCCCATTATCGACAGGTCAATGAGTTCATTTCGATAGTTGAAACCATGGTGCTTTCTCCTGTCTCTACTAAACGCTGGGCATGTCACTAATAGGTAAAGTCTTCTACTCTTCCTGAAACCTCTAGCGCCTTTAGAAGCCATTATGACTAAACCTATGTATGAGTCTCTTATGAGTGGTCATAATGCAATATCCTGTGCTGACTCCTACCACCATGCTGAGCTTTTTCCTTTGGAATTTGAGCGGAATTGCCATGTGCCTTGACCAGATTTGCAAGCTCGCACATTTGAATTCAATCGGTTCCAGTCTATTTATAGTTTCCTACTCTGGAGATAAACTTGAAAAAAAAAAAAATTTTCCTATAAAATCACACACAATTCGTGATAAAACTATTGAAAAAACGAAACAAAAAAAAAAATTATTTTCGTGAAATAAATTTTCTTTACAAATGATTTTTATCACTCCAGCAATTAAAATTAAAAATAAATTTCAAAATTTTTTTCTTTACAAATCTAACCAAAACATGTTAAACATTTTAACTGGTTTTTGGTTACCAAAATCGTAAACGAAAAAATCAATTTTTTATTGCATTTCCAATACGAATTCATTCAGGTACGCGATACCGAAAAACTTCATGTCTGGATTTGTTTATTCAAAACTGTACGAGTACAGTGTTTATGTCCACACACTCCCACATGCTGGTACCAAAAAAGTATTGAAATAGATTTCAAACTGTATTGGACGGACAGGACAGATTTATGCTATTGCTCTGACATAATCATGTTCTTTGTTTTTTTGCTGTAAACTGTAGTGAACTGTTTTGCAAATATTTTGTTACGTTTTACACACCCCATTGAGGAAATTAGTATTTAAGAAAGCGAAAAAAAAAATACGGAGAAAAACAAGCAACAAAAGTGTTCGCGAAATCCTGTATTAAATTCGGGGGAAGGTGCAAAATGTTCACACCATCATAGATTTCGTATTTAAAAAAATAAAACATTTTAGAGTGATCTGGTAGTCTAGTGGGTAGTGTGCTAGGCTATTAGCATGAGGGTTGTGGGTTCGATTCCCACCAAAAACCCTGATCTGTGACACTACACCGAGCACATTGTCGAAGTTACTCAGCTCGTATATATATGTATACTAGCAAATTGTACCCGGCGTTGTGCGGGTTATGTGGTTTGGATAGTTTAAAAAATTAAAAAAAATTATTATTGGGTAATTTTTGCATTAAAAATAACAATAAATAAAAAACCGGTTTATCGGTTTTCAAAACCGGTTTCTTAAAAAATGCAATTTTTTAAATTATTCGGAAACCGGTTTAACAAACAACCCAGTTTTTTGAATACTCTAAGTCCTAAATATAAATGCACTCAATTTGCCCGTTTTTGGCCCCTTTCCCCCTTTTTGGTCCAACTTTAGAAACGGAACACCTCCAATAGCTATTTGGGAAACTTAACCAAGCTAAATCGTAAAAAATTACCTATAAAACAGATAAAATACAGCATTTACGCATAAAAGTACTAAGTTTTGCCCATTTTTTCTCCTCTTTGACCCATTTTTTCCCCCTTTGGGTCAAAATTTTGAAAAGATTTATTGCCTATAACCTGCACCGACAAAAGCTCGATCTATATCCCAAATTTCAAGAAAATCGGTCCAGGCGTGATTGGCTAACAAACAAACAGACTTACAGAAAGATTTATAATATATATTAGGATATATTAGGATTACAAACTATATTTTAATTAATAAATAAAAAAAATTAATTATAAAACCCATGGGGAAGATGCCCATGCCCACAGTTTTACTGTGACTGACAAGTTTAGACGTACTATTCCGTCTAAAGGGAAATACGCAAACAAATACGCAAGACATTGATCGAAATTGAACGGTGATAAGATTACCGGATCAATGCTACGTCTTCCAGGCAGAAATGTTGGCCGTATGACATTCATATCATATTGGTACCGTGGTCATAGTTTTATTTCAGGAAACTGCCGAGAAGATGAACTGGTCAGACGTGGTACAACCTTCGAGTTCTATTCATTGGGAATCCCATGGAAAACTTTTAAGCTTCTAATTAATGGTACAGTAATGGATTCCGTTAACGTCACGTAGTTTGCTGGACAAGTCTGGCTGGGGAGTGCACGAAAAGCTTGCATAAACGACAGAAAATTACACTCAGAATAGTGGATAAATTCACTATTACTGGGCATTACATTAAGCAGGAGTTTAATTGACATTGGAACGAACTGTGGTATTATAATGGATTTTATATTGTTACGTTTTTACCTTTTAAAAACGTTAAAAATATGAGTTCGTAGATTGCAAATAAAATAAAAATAAATATGTGTTTAATTTTAAGTCAATTCTTTATTATCTGCACAACTTTTGTGCCACTGTTCGAACCCTTTCCACGTATACAATGATAACTTTCACAATATGTGCTTGTTCGTGATATTTCTCTGCTTACAACCTTTTTGTAAGCAACAACACTTGTTAGTTATTCTTCTTTGCTCACAACCTTTGTGTAAGAACAACACTAACAACTGTTTTCTTCATGCAACTTGTCTCCACACCAGTCTGACTGAATTATAACTCGATCTCGTATCTTCACACACCACTGGTTGAATTCTCACTCAATTCAACGCGACGTCGTCACACGACTAACTTAACTCGAACTCCGAGAATCACGTGTCTTCATACACGACTGACTGAATTCTAACTGAATCATCGTTGCTCGCTTTATCTTGCCTTTATATCACTGGATCAACAGTGTGATGGATGCCCTTAAAGGATGATGACGACCTTCGGGAACAATCCAAAAATGTAAACAACTTGTTTCCATTTTTGTTGTTCATGTATCTTGTTTACTTTCGTCCAGGCAGAGTTGTTGTTGTTTTGTTGGAATATTTTTGTTGTTGCTATATTTTTGTTTATTCATCGATCTTGTAAACAAGTTCTGTTGTTTTTGTTGCTATATGTTTACTCATTCGTCGATAACGTGAACAACTGCATTGTTTTGTTTTTGGGGCTTTTGTTTATCATTTTATGTGTGATCAAGTCCATTGTGTTGTTTTTGGAGTTTTTGCTTATTATTTTAACAACACCATTTCCATTTTCGTAACAATATTGTTTAAGTATGTCTATCCCATACCAAGAAGACTTCTAAATATTTATTAGAAGAAGATACAACATCAAATATGTTCAAATTTCCTAGATTTTGACTACACGAATGGAAGAAGAAAGACTATGTCCTAGAAGAATCGAAAATTACTGGAGAAAATAAGGAATCAAACTCATTGTCAGAGAACTTAATCTGGGCCTAAGATTTTAATCACCAAGGGTCTCATTATAACGTCTAATAAGTAGATATTTTTAAACTAGAGAGCTGCAGCCAACTTAACTTGAGTTATGAAGCTGACAGCATACCATGCTTAGGCGTTCGACGGCTTGCAAGGTTGAGAGTTAGGCACCCATCTCAAGAGTTTTCGCTTTCAAAATCCGCGTAAAAAACCACATGGAATGGATTGTATCCAAAGGACAGCAGTAAATATTACAAAAAGTCGTAGAGTAGTTACATTCGATAGCGTTTTCATCAAGTGCCCAACAGTTACTTCATCACCAGGTCCACCGGAACTAATTCAATTTAGAATTCAACTTGTCGTCTGCAAAGCAGTCTATCATGCAATGCAACCATAAGTGAAAACCGATGGAACAACTTCATCATCTCTTCTACCAATAGCACTTCTGATTATATGAGCTTCTTCTTCATCCTTGACAAAGTGTTCTCCTTAAGGGACAGTCGAAGTATTTCAAGATGCTGTTTACAAGAAGATTCCTTAACAGAGGCGAGTAGCCCGCGAGAAAGATTTTTACAGACACCGCCCGCCTAGTTCCCAGTAGATTGTCTACAACCCTTTAGTTAGGTTTACGTCCTAGCTTTTCACACAGCTGATGTTGTGTGTGTAAATTGTATACATGAGTGGTGGGACCTACAGTTTTAAAGTCGATTCCGAACGACAGATTTTTTGACAAAATTTCCATGGCAATTTTATTTACGCTCAGCGTTTTTACCAGAAACCTGCTGAGAGGCAGTCGCCTAATAAATATTTTTTTTCATATTTCCGTTTTGATGTCTGACCTGGCGTTTGAACCGAGGACTCACGTCTAATAAGCCAACACACTACCTACTTGACTACGGTGACTACACTCAATTAGCAAACCCAATAAGGGTCTTTCTAATGGTGTTTTCTTTTCTACAAAGAAAATGTTACCCTCTTACAAGGTACATTATAAAAATTTTTGACCAACCCTGTTGTAGTGTAATTTCTTATTTGAGAAGAACATAACACAAATATTAAAAAAGGGTATGCCCTGTGTTTACCACTTATTAAGAAAATGAATGAGGAAATGCCAATTTGTTCAAAGGTGTTGCCAGATCGCTAA
Source organism: Sarcophaga caerulescens (assembly GCA_927399465.1). Taxonomy (NCBI): domain Eukaryota; kingdom Metazoa; phylum Arthropoda; class Insecta; order Diptera; family Sarcophagidae; genus Sarcophaga; species Sarcophaga caerulescens. The sequence goes on from OV656866.1 coordinate 105,170,410, forward strand.
TTTTTCGACTTCATTTTTTGCACGCTTTTTTATAACAAAAAAAAAAAAAATATTTTAACACTGTTCTAACATTGAATGCAATTTTTTATACTGCTGACCATGTAGCTTTAATAATGTAATATTTCCTTAAGATTACTCCACAAAACAATGAAAAAATTAACTTCAAAATTGGAAAACGATACCAGGCGACTTTTTTTAAATTTCATCTGGTAGCCCTATAAATAAACAAAAGTCATCTGCTTTACAGGGCATTAGCATACAGGGCATAAAATGCAATGCCCTCCACCATTGGCAAGTGCGAATTATTTAGAATAAAACATACCACCCTTTTAGAGGGCGAAACATTTTTAAGAAACAAACGCAAAATTGCATTTTGCGTTAATAAAATGCAAATTTTCTGGTAGAAAAGAAAACACCATAATAGTCTTGTATCTGACATTATTGAATGCCCCTTCAATGGCTAATAAAGGCCGCAAGGATGTGAACCTGATCATGCAAATACTTCTCAATGTGACCAACGTTTATTAGTTTTTATTTATGATTTTAAACAATTTCTTTTCGATTCGATTTTAAATTGATTTTTCGGCCTCTGCAAATTTTATTCTTTTTTTTGTTTATTTCTATTGCCTCCAACATATTAGCCAAAAAAAAAAAAAAACAGAAACAAAGTGGATCTGTGGCAAATAAAGTCATTTACGTACGACACTGTTGTTCGTTCAATAGTAAATTATTGTGTAATAAATAAAAATTAATAGAATCCACAACAACAATAACATCTACAACATCTACAACATAAAATGCCATCAAATATCTTTCAATGTTTCCTTTTAAAGTCTTCAAATACAGTGGGTTTGTGTTAGGAATACAGTGTTGGCGTTTGAAAAAAGAACGCCTACAGAAGACACCATAAAAATACACAAAAAAAAAGAAGAAAAAAAGACGACAAACGCTTGCAAATACCGGCAATATTAACATGGAAATGATTTTTAAACATAAAAGAAGTTATTGCAAGCAAAAAAACAAGACTTCATTCATAAATTTTACGAAAATCATTGCTTTTTAAAGAGCGTACAGAGCGCGTAATATACAGGGGATGGTGCCTAACTCATGCCAAGTGTATTCTGTTGAAGCTAAGCTAAGCTAAATTGAAGTAGTGTTTATGGTCATTAAATTTGAATTTTTCTTTATTTAACGAGATACTAAAAAAGTTCAGGGGCTTCAATTAAGGCTATTCAACACCTGGTCTCTTATAAAGGCTGTGAATTCACTTTTAGAAACTTTTCGAGCCCATTAAGGGTTCATTTTATAATTGGGCAATTCACACAAGCCGTTGTATCGTTGTATTGAGTGTATTGTTGGACGATTATACAACAGTGTATGATTGTTGTTGATAATTTTCATGTAAAAATCCGATACACTTATACACATTTTTTTCATATGTTTTTCAAAAGTTTTATTGGTTTCGTGCTATCAAATTGTTTGAATGCCAAAAGAAATACATTTGGAATACATTTGGAATATGATCTGATACACAATACAGCATAGCATTAAGCGTTCACAAACAACCAAGAGTATTCAATACAACATACACGATACAAAGTCGTGTGAATTGCCCAAATATATTTGGTTCCATAGTTAGTGGTATCACAATGCGGCCTAGTGCGAATGTTTTTGGTAAATAACTCCTTAAGTCGCTGTAGTCTAGTAAGTGAAGTGTTGGCTTGTTGGATTCTAGCCGGGGTTTAAACCCCAACTTGGACTATACGAAATATGAAAAAATATTTCTTCGCCGACTTCCACTTAGAAGTCTTCTGGCAAACACTTTGAGAGTAAATAAAATTGCCTTGAAAAATTTCTCAAAAATCTGTCATTCAGAGTGGACTTTAAACTGTAGCTCCCGCCACTTATGGATAAAATTAACACACACAACATAAGTGATGTGAGAAGCTAGGTTCAGTGTGAGTTGAATTGAAAGACTCTGGTATCATTAATGGGCCACATTTATCCCTAGTTTGAATGCTTTTGGTAGATAATGTCTGAAGTCGCCGTAATCTTGTAAGTAGTGTGTTGGCTTATTAGACTCCAGCCCGTGTTTCAAACCCCCAGCTCGAACGAGACGTAATAAGAAGAAATATTTCTTGGGCGGCATCCTCTCAGAAGTCTTCGGGCAAAAACGCTGAGAATAAAATAAAATTGCCAAGAAAAGTTTCTCAAAAATCGTTTAAGCTGTAAGTGCCGCCAGTTATGTATAAAATTAACACATAAATGGTGAGAGAAGCTAGGTTGTAATCCTGACTGCAGGGTTGTAATGACCAAGTAAGATAGCTTCCTTTCTACCGGTGGCTTAAATTGAGGACTTGAAACGTATTTCCATCCATAGCTTTTTTAAATGAACAACAAATTGATTTAAATTTTTTTTAAAAATTTTTTTTTTTTTTTATTAAAATATTGTGTTTATCCTTAAATTAACAGGGTGTACATGTATTATGTATGATAATAAAATAAAAACAAAAAAATAAATAAAAAAGGAAACTAAAAACAAACAAAAATATAAAAATTAATGGCTTTAAATATTTGGATTTTTTGTGTGTCAGTGTGCTTAAAACTAACCTATAAAATACCTACAGAAATAGAGAGATAATAATTCCTTAAATCGTTTTATATTTACAAATATTTTTTAAAAATTAATTTAAAAGAATATCGTTATTTTAAATAAAAAATAAAGAATACAAATATACACTGTACAACATAAAGAGAAATTACTAAACAAGCTTATTAAAGTACAATCTAATTATGTATATAGAGGGATAACAGTCAAGCCTTTATAAGCTGAATTGGAGATTTCAAAGTTTATTTTTCAAGAGATTTAATCAAGAGATTTAATCAAGAGATTCAATTTTCCATTTAAAAAGCCTGGTACAAGTTATAAAGTTTCTACTGTATTCTTACAATAAATTACATTAAAAAAGGTGGTTGTCTAGGCTAACTTATTTAACATTACGGAAAATTATTTTTTTTTTGATAAGGCACTGTTAGTGTTCTCTTAAAAATTAAAAAAAAACTTACAAAAGGCTTTTCGTTCTTCTTTATTTTTCTTGTCTATATGTTTAATCAAGAAAATAAATACAAAATACAATCAAAAATAAATAAAATATTCTATTTAAATTATAATAAGCCTCTACTACTTAAGCTATTGCATTTTGTTATTCTATTTCATACTTTTTTGGGGGCGTGGCTCAGAGCTTTTATGAACAAACAAAAAAATACTTTAAAAGCTTGCTATACAAAATCTTGTTTAAAACTTAAAAACTTTTATAAAATGCAGTTACTGGTATGGGTTTGTTTCTAAAATATTTTTAAAAGCTTTGGCATTTTTAAGAAAAAACAAAAAACAACAGGGTTTTAGCAAGAGATTTCAAATTATATTGGGTTTCGGGAAAAAGTCGTGCACACAAGTAGTCGGTGGATGGCCGTAAAATGTAAGACTGGTAATCTTAATTGTTTCTCGTAACACTATAGCAAGGGTCATCATCTGTGGAACTAATGTCAGACAATCCTAAAGAAAGCAAACGTTCTAGGGATTGTCAAACCCAAGGACCTATTCAGAAAACATATTCGGAAGAGCTAAGAAATAAGGAATTTATGCGAATATTCTGGCAATGATACGAATAGCACTACTGAAGAACAAATGTGTGTGCTGGCAAATCGGCAACGAATGGATGTACTCATCGCAACATCCTACTTGAGAAAACTAGATATAGATCGGGACACCTGGCTATCGGCAACAAAAACCATAAGTTTTGATAAACGTCCTCTGTGCAACGCTTTTTCTTCTCACCAAACTAATAACACGGAACGGAAGAAAGGTAATAACACTGAATATCCGTTGAATCTGGAGGGCAACAGTGCATAATGAATTTCTGAAACCTGGTCAAAATGTTGATTCTTATCTGATCTATACAATCAACAAAATTAAGGAATTCTAAGCAAGCAATTTAATTAAAACGGCCAGTATTGGTCTACAAAAAAGGTGTTTTGTTTCGTCGTAACAACGCCTGGCCCTACACCTGCTTTATGTACGGGAAGAAGTTGAGAAATCTTGACTGCTTTCAGCATATAGTCCGGACCTTGCCTCTTCAGAGTATAATTTCTTTTGAAAATGTGCTAATAAAAAGCTTATATTCTTTAAAAACCTGTTTTTTCAGTTTTCAAAAGCTTTTCGGTGCATAAATACTGCTGAATAAGTAGCAAATTAATACGTAGAAGCTTTTTAAAAAAATTGTAAAGGAAAAACGCTCGTGTGATTCATTAAATAAAAGTTAAAAAGCTTTTAATACTAAATTACAAAAAAAATATAAATATCTTTCTAGAGCTTTTAAGAATGCAATACGAGGTATATTATCTAAGAAAAACGAAGAATCTTTGAGAATAAGTTCTAAAAGAAAAAACCTTTTTATGAATGCTTGTACCAGCTTTCAAGTTGTTTGTTTTCTAAATGCCCTTAAGCTTTTAAAAATATTTTATATTTACATAGGACATAACCGTGTAGAAAAGCCTTCCAGTTTGAAAGCTTCTTTCTCTATATAAATACTATGGTAATATTATTTAAATTTAAGCGTAAATCTCTTAAATACAATACATCTACTATTTATATGGCAGTTCTACTAATTTTTTTTTTTTAAATATCATTTTTGTTTTTGTTTTTATTTTTTAAATATGGCATCACATTTAGATCGTCAAGCTTTTTTTTTGGCGTCTCAAAAAGAACAGAACTTTCTTTCTTACTCAGCTTTCAGTGCCCGTAACCAAACACTCGCTGAGTAAAACATTATGCAGTGCATCCATATCAACCCAATCGCGACGTTCATTGCGTATGGATAGATTTCTTATGCAGCCTTTGAAATTTTCACGAGTCAATAATGAGCCGCTGGATGCAATTTCTAAAAGTTTTTTTTTTTTTTTTTAATTGTTAAGCTCAACTCATTTTGTTTCTATTGGGTTCCTAGAACACTTACCTGGTATACCGCCTATGTATAGAGGCGACTTGGTTTGTACTTTCCCTGAAGTGGTCTGCTGGGCCACTGCTATTGTCGCAGGCATTTGATCGATTCTCAAAGCCAGCTGTTCATAATCGTATAAGGCAGAGATATTATGCCACTTGTTATCGCATAAAGCATACTTAGAGGGCAGCAAAGATTCCACGCGGAATGGATTACCATCGCCTAAGTCGCAGGAGAAAACAATCTAAGGAGGAGAATTGAAAGAAAAGGGAAACTTGAAATGAATCTCAAGAGCAAAGTTTAGATTTATTTTTCTCTGATACTTACATTGCCATTAAATATTTCCAATGATAAGGCTGGAAAGCCGGTGGGTTCAGTTATACTTAATAGTATGCCTGAAAGCTCTGAGGTACGAAATTCCATTTCCAATTCTAAATATTTGCCCACATGGAAGTTGCGCTCTTGGAAGAGTAAAGAATAAAAATAGAAATAACTTGTAAATGATAATTAAACTTAAAAAGCTTAACAAGCTTTATAGGAGTTCAATAAAAGCTTTTAAGCTTACTGATTACTACATGAATAAGCTACTTACTGTACACCGCATAGGCATCTCCGGGAAAGAACGAACCACGCTCCACAATGGGAAAACATTGACCCACATGCAAATGTTTACCAGGTTTTGCCAAATCCTGTGTACTATTCGCAATGGCAAATCTTCTCAAACAGCCCTTAAACGGCTCCAACTTTATTAACAATTCGGCGGGCATTTTCGGAGGATTTTCAGGTAAACCGCCAACAAACACAAGATTAGAGGCAGCAATTTTCTTGGGTATTTTCATTTGTGCCGAAGTCTTTTGATCAGTGCGACCAATCTCCACCGACATGGTAACCTTACGATCTTGACAATTTAACGCAACATGATGCCATTCACCATCGTTGAGTTTGGCATGCAAAGGCAACTCTTCACGACGACGACCGCGTACTATAAGCAGTAGATGGCCATCCTTAAGGATTAAGGCCAAATAATGTTTTTGTTTCTCTTTCATGCCAGGCGCTAAGAAAATCAAACCGTTGGGATAGAAAGAGCGAAAATCAAAAGAAATTTGGAAATTCTTTTGCCAATAATTACGCACAGGTGCTTGCAATTGGGCAAAGCTATAGGGTTCATCGCCAAATTTAAAAGCATTTGGTTCGTATGAATAACTGCCGACCTAAGAAGATGAGATACGTAGATAAGAGAATATAAAAAGTTTTGTGTGTGAGAGACTAGAGAGAAAATTGAGAGGAAAAGTTCAAATGACCATGGTTAGTCTTTTAAGCTTTAAGCCACAACAGCAAAGACACACCCAAGAGACTTTTTTATTGTCAGGTTTTCTGTCACCTTAACCCAAAAAGTTTGTTTTCTGTGTTAGTTTTCGTAAAAGCTTCCAAAAAGCTTTTTTTTTTATTAATTTTCTTAACAGCTTTCTTTATTCTAAACAAATGGTTCTTTTCTGATGCCAAAAAAGCTTTTTAAAATTTTTAAAATCCAAAAAGCTTTTCAAAATTTTTAAAATCCAAAAAACTTTTTGGATTTTTTAAAAAAATATTTTTTAATATAAAAAGTTATTATTAATCCAAAAAGCTTTTTAAAGTAAATTTTACTAGTTTTAACCAGTATCTTATATCACCCCTAAGTCATAAAGTTTGTTTTCTGGGTTAGTTTAATATCAAGACGTACTGTTTTGTCAATTCTAAAGATATTATTTGTATTAATTTACTTAAAAGCTTTTTTTCATTCTAAATATATGTTTTCTTCCGATTCCAAAAAGCTTTTTAAATTTTTGAAATTCCAAAAAGCTTTTTTAAAATAAATTTTACCAATTTTATTAGCCACTGGCTATCACCCTAAGCCAAAAAGTTTGTTTTCTGTGTTAGTTTTCTTGAAAGCTTCTTTTTAGTTCCAAGACATACACTTTTGTCAATTCGATCAAATTTTTTTGTGTTAATTTTCTTAAAAGCTTTTTGAATTCTAAGGAAAATGTTTGTATCTCGATTCCAAAAAGCTTTTTAAAATCCAAGGAAAGCTTTTCTAAATACAAAGAGCTTTTTTAAATAAATTTTACCAGTTTTGTATGCAATTTTAAGTTTGTTTTCTGTGTTAGTTTTCTTGAAAGCTTTCAAAAAGCTTGTTTTTATTAATTTTTTTTAACAGCTTTCTTTATTCTAAAAAAAAAAATTTTATTCTACCGATTTCAAAAAAGGTTTTTAAATTCCAAAAAGCTTTTCTAATTCCAAAAAGCTTTTTTAATCCAGTTGGTTATCACCCTAAGCCAAAAAGTTTGTTTTCTGTGTTAGTTTTCTTAAAAGCTTTTTTTTCAACGCCATGAAGCTTTTTATTTTTTTTAATTAATTTTTAGTATGTTTTTTTTTAAAGTGTTATTAGAAGCCAAATTAGTAAGTGTTGTTGTTAAATTTTGAAAAACTTTTTTTGCAAAAAAAATAAAGTGAAAAAGAAAAACAAAATTTTGTGATTTTTTTAAATTAAAAAATAATTTTTATTAATGCCAACGAAATGCAAAATTAAATTAAATTTATTAATTAATAATTAAACTTAAATGTTTATGAGATTATAGTTACAATTCAATTTTTTTATTAAGAAATTATATTTTAAAAAATGAAAAATGACAACAAAATGTATGAAAAATTTTTATGAAAATGAAATGAAACGAAGTATGATTTCTAATGACAATGAAAAGCTTTATTACAACACACACACACACACAAAAAGCAAAATTTATGTTTTAAGGTGAAGAAATGAGGTGCTTTTAAATGACACTTAGTGCTACAGTTTATATTATTAAAAATAAAAAAATATTTACAATTTAATTAAATAAAAATGATAAAAAAAAAACAAAATGTTCCTAAACATGTCTACAACCATAGAAGTGCTTTTCTTTAAAACATTTACTTGTAATACAACATTGGTTTTAAAGTTAATATTGCTATGTATGTAAACTTTAATTTTAATTAATTTTACTTTAAAAGCTTAAATTAAAAGCTTAGTTAAATTATTATTTGTGCTGTATAAATAATAAATCCTTTTAAATGATCCCCATTTTGTTATATGTATTTATGCTAAGTGAAGTTGTATTTAATTTTTTTTTTTGGCAGTTAGTAACATTGACTTTAGTAATGAGCTTTTCAAAAAGCTTAAAGCTTTTTCATATTTTTTGGTTCACGAGTTATGTGATAATATGTGGTATGGTTTTAGTTAATGACTTAACAACTAAAATCCTATAAGAAAAGAAGAAAAAATATTTTATTATAAAATACATGCATATTGAAAGCTGTGTTCAAAAGCTTTCTAAGTTCAAAAATTATATAAAATTAAAAAAGTTAAAAAGTTAATTTTAAAAACCAGTAATTTAGAGTATGTGCCTTTCAAAAACAGTAAGTGATCTTATCTTAACAAAAAAAAAAGTATCTCGGCGTCATAAACCCATTCGTCCATGATGTAAAGACATCCAAAAAGAATTTGAGAACTCAGGACATTATTATCTCAAGAGAGAAAATGGCTTTTTAGGCTGCAATAGCACGTAAAGTACCCCGCTTAGAGAGATAACATATTTAAGCATTAGAAATCGATCGAAGGGCACAATTATTGTCAAGCATAAGCCTTCCAATTCCTTACCATTTCACTTCATGTGTGTGAAGATAAATTCCAATTTAAAAACCAAAGACGCAAACCCACATTTTTAGCAGCGCCACTTCTTGCTTCTAACAGGGTAAACTTTGCTATTAACAAAGCACTGTTAATTGTTTAACAGTGGCAATAGTAGATTATTCTTCTACTTTCCAATTATTGAAGACTATAAACATAGACATAAAATATAATTCTCATTATGATCGTTATTATTTGTAAACAAAAGTGTTGAAATGTTGTAAAGGATGGTTGGTGGGGTTGGTTTCTCAACTCTCAAAATTATTCCAGCTATCCCACAACCACGGTTCGAAAGAGGACCCTCTGGACTATCATTTGCATATAGTTTGTATGGTGTACTATTTCCTACATATATGTTCCCAAATGGCCACTGATCTTCTAGAGAATTTTCAAGCAAAAAATTGATATTTTCAAGGCCCATTTTCTCAATACCATATCACTGATTATATTACGAGGTCTTGGAACTTTCCTTTGCATATAATATGGTACTCATAGACCTACAGTATTTCCCAAAATTAGCTCCTAAACAAGTGGGCTTGTTCAGAGGGATACTGTTAAATAGCTAACAGTGCTCTGTTAATGGCAAATTTTGTTCTGTTAAGAGAAAATTTTGCTCTGTTAATGCCAAACGTGGCGCTGCTAAAATTTATGGATTGCGTCTTGGATTTTCAAATTCGAATTTATCTTCACACACATTTTCACTTCTGCATCCTGTTGCAGGGTAGAATTATGGACACATTTGCTCGCCATTTAGCCGGATAACCATAGTTTAGTTCCAGACAGTCCCATTCTATTTTCGACACGTTTGTAGCCGGTTAAAGAACCCTACTGATCGAAAGTATATATTTGTGGGCACTTCTTATTCTCCTACACACGCATTCCATCTCCAATTGCATGAATTTCATTTGCAAACTTCTCGGGTGGACATTTCTTGAAATGAATTTCCTAAACAGGTGCCAACTAATTCGAGTCTAACTTTATCTAAGAACTCGTCTCGAAGTTGACATAATTGGTTATGCAGACCGCACGGTCATTGACGATCACCAGGAACTCTTGGAAGAGAACTGTTCTTTATGATATCGTGTTATAACTACGAAGAGTTTGGCTCCATAGTTTTCTGTTGTTCGACAACATCACTTACTGTTTGAAATGAAAACTAAGCCCAGAATCCTTTAATATTTCCCTTAAAATAATACCTGAACCCCAATAGTCCATTTGCAGTGTTATCAACCCATATAATCCAGTTAATTACTATAAGCCTGTTATCCTTAAAAATATTCCTTTCAATTAACAATTTAATCCCCGTTACTTACCCTTTTGCAGCCCTCAGGAGCGGCTGTAAAACTTTTGCCAATCATGGGTTCTGTCTTCAACAAAATATCACTGAGGCCATTTACGCTACCCATGGCCGGGCCATTACGGCCAATTTGTACATTAACAAACGATAACGCCTGATTAAAATTCAATGTGCGATTATTGAAAACCACATCACGTACAGCGCCCTCTAGTTTAATAAAAGTAGGAGCCAAAGGTGTATAATCCTCATAGGGTGGTGCTCCGCCGATATACAAACCGCCTGCATCCCTAGGCATGCTGACCAACGTGGGAGAACCCATAAGATTTTTCGAAACTTGCAATTCATCATCCACCATCAATTCAAATTTGCGACCATTTTTCAATAAATTCACCACATGGAATTCACCATCGTTTAGGGAAACATTCGATTGCAATTGTATGAAACTACGGCCCGAGTTAATCCATACCTGGAGATGGCCATCGATTAGGGAAATGGAGTAGTTGCCCTTAAGGTCCTTGGCATCATAATCATCTTTGACTTCGGGTGGATAGGCTGCAAGCAGCAAAAGGCAGTCAGGTTGCAGAGTACGAAAAACAAAACCAGCGTTGGCTCTTTTACGCAACGACTGGCTGGCCAATTCTATGTAACCCTGGCCCGTAAAACCGGCTCTAGTGAAGAGAAAATTAAGAAAAAATTTAAGGAGTTAGCAGGAGGTATTTTTGAACACTTACTTTGTTATCATTTCCTTGCAAGAGGGCTCCACGCCAAAGAACGAAGAACTGCCTAAGGGATCATAGGTTTCACCGTTCACTTGTACATCCATCATGCAACCCAAGAAGGGATTATCAGCTCCAGGGGCTTTAGATGTAGCTGAGGTAAAACCTGGAGGAACACCTCCAAGATAATAAACTGGCTTGGAGAGATCGGGCAACATATGACTTTTAATAGGCACTGAGGGTGAACCCGTTATGGGCCTTTCATTGTTTACACGCAAAATACCATTCTCTGTACCACGCTTGGGTACAAATTCACGGGCAGCCTCAATTTTAATCCATTTACCGGTGTTGTATTTATTGGTGGTATTGATTTCCAATTTGGCTTCATCACCATAATCTATGCGGAACATAATACGACCACGACTGAGAGTCACCGAAACCGAGCGATTCTGTGGGAGAGAGGGAAAAAAGCGAAAATATTGTTTAAATTTAGGAGGCCCTAAATATCTTCAATTGGCTGTGCGGAAGGGGGAACTTACATTTTTATCATCTACCGCTAGGAATAACAGTGCATTCTCATCCAATGTTTTGAAGGTCATTTGTAAAGCAAACATATTCTTACGATAGGGCCGAGGGCGTGACTTCTTTACCTCAGCATATCCTAAGCCATTGAAATGTCTTGCCACCGACGAGGACGAAGACTCTTGGGCTCCTATCATGGCGCCACCACATTTGCCTTCACTGGTTATAAAATTCCATATGCCCATGGGTTTATTGTCCACCTCCACATTGTGTACGACCACATTTAAGCCCGGTGATAGCTGCAGATCTTTGGTGCGCAAAATCTTAGGATAACCACCCAAATAAATGCGTTCTTCTGGGGTTTGGAAAAATCGGGTAAACTCTACATCTGTGTTGCCCGTGACCGGCATTTGAGGCACTAACGAACCATAATTATTCATGCGTCTTACCAATAGGCTGCCTATATTCAGAGTGCGATTAACCTCTACATGATACCAGGCATCATCGTATTGCGGGTCTCTGGTTTGTATCTCCAAAGGATGTGTGATTATCTCTGTAATGCCACCCAAGTTCCACAAAAGTCTTACATGTCTCTTGAATAAATCCAAGGCTATATAACGTCCCTCTGTGCCTTGTATATAGAGTAGAGGGGAATTGCCATTACGATTGGGCAAGGCAAAGCTTAACTTAATGGTATTAGAAGTGGTTAAACCATAGGAGGTGGGTAAATAAGCTCGCAGACACTTGGGTCCTAAGGATTCCAGTGAAATTTTAATGCCCTCGGCAGCATGTTTGGCTTTGGCTATTTGATCTTTTAGATTTTGTATGTCCTTAGCCATGCTGGCATTCCACTTATCGAATTCCACTTGCTCTTTAACCTGCTGCTCCTCCACATAGGTTAGGGAAATATTAGCCAGACGGACATTAGTTTTGGTTAAGGAGATATTTTCCTCTGCCAAACCCAATTTAATTTCCCAATCCGGTTCCAAAATGTTAAATTTCTCACGCAGCTTTTTAATGTCTTCATGCAAATCCGCAGTATGGCGGCTTACAGCCTTCATATCCTGGGTAACCTTAGAGGCTATATCCAAACTTTCCACTGCATATTTACGGGCTGACGTATGTTTTAGGGACTGCATATGGCTGGTAACATTATTGGTGCGCTCGCCTGCCTTTATAATGCGTGACTTAATGTTTTCGACTTTATTTTCATGCACCTTTAACTGGGATTTCAAAGCTTCAAAAAGTTTAGAAAACGAAATATTAAAAAACGGGCTTATATGGTGGGGTTCCAAAAACCTACCTTCTGTCCTATTGATTTCCTGTTGGGCCTCATGCTTTAAATTCTTCGATTTGTTTAAGGAGTTGGCTGCCCTCTCTATAACCGAGAGGTTATAGCGGGGATACAATTTATTGTGGGCTTTGTAAACTCTTTCCTTAGCCTCCTTGGAGGCCAAACGGGCGGCCTCTATGGCCTCTGAGATATTTTTATGGGCCGAACTATGAAAATAAATTTTAAGAGATTTTTTTCTTCCTAAAACCTTAAACTTACCTAGCTAGCATGGCTATTCTAGCGCCATTCCTTGTGGGTTGAAATTGCCGGGCATATTCATTGGAGCGCTCCAATAAACGTGCAGCATGTTTTTGAGCCTTGGGCAGCCAATGTTTGCGCACTTCACGGTGTATCGAATCATTGTCATCCAAGGTAGCATTAAGCACGGTACCTAGTTTAATTACCTGATCCATATTACCACTCAATATTTCCAAACGTTGTACATTCCTTTCCACCAACACTGCTGTAGGGTCCAGCAAGGTCTCTTTTAGGTAATGTTGTATTCTACCTGTTAGCTCCTGTATTTGCTGGTAATCTTCTCGGACATAACTCTTAAGATTACGTATGTGCTCTAAAATATCATCGATTTCATTTTGCATATCCACTGTACGATCTGCCTGTATTCTTATATCCGAGATTCTAAAGTTGGTGTGATTCAAGTCTCGCCAAAACATTTCCACTTTGGCTTGCTGATCAAAACTCTCATCTGTGGCATTGCCAAACTTATAGAAATAATGCCAGGCACAGGCAGCCGTCGTACGTATATCATTTACCGAGTCTCGATGTTGTTTAATGGAGTCCAAATAAAACCTGGCCTGTTGTAAAGCCGTAGGCAGACTTAAATAGTTTGAGCCCCTACCATAGTTCTCCAGATTGGCTATATTTTCCAATATGCTAGCTTGCATCGAGTCCAGGTCCTTATACAATAAATTGGCATCGTTTAGTATAGATTTTACCGCCTGGTTTCTTTTCTCCGCCAGGGCTAAGGCTTTACGATTTTGGAACTTTTGATTCTCGCTATGGGAATCCAGTTTCAGTAAAGCTTGGCTATCATAGTTTATTAGCAATCTGCGGGCCGTATCAAAATCCTTAAAATGTTTATTTTGTGTGGCAAACATATCCTCATATTCCTCTACTTTAAGATAAGGGGCCGGTATGCCCGTCAAATCCATATTGTGTATGCCACGCCTTAATTTATAGCCTATCAACTCCACATAGTCCAGTAACAAGAGCGTACAATTATCGCATACTACCAATTATAAAGATCAAATGGAATTGCTTTAAAACGGTTCTTTTAATAGGGGATTTCCCCCGAAATTAAACTTACATTTGCAACCTTTCTCCTCGACATGGTATTTCGGCTGCTGGCATTTGTCACACTTCAAGCCAGTTACACCCTCACGGCAATAACATTGACCTGTTAAATCATCACAGCCATCTCTGCTAATGCCATTTAAGTTGCAATCACAAGTTTTACACACGGCAAAAGGTGAAGTCAAGGGGTTACCATAGTAACCCGAACGACACTTATCACACAATTTCCCTGTATAGCCTGCACGGCAAACACAATTCACTTCTCCCTGCCATACAGTGCAGCCCTTGGCAAAATTGCGACTAGTTTCGGGGCAAGGACAAGGCTGACAGCCATAAGGAGAATTGGGATCCCCATAATAACCCTCGGCGCATTGTTCACAATGGCGGCCGCCGGAATTTTCACGGCAATTCTAAAACATTTGCTCTTAAAAAGAATCTCGAATATTTCGTAAAACCAAACCTACCAAACATTGTCCCGTTTCTCTATCACAATCCTGGCTGCGTCCGTTACAAAAGCAAGCGGCAGCACGTCCTATTAAGTCCTCTATAAACACTGTCTCAGTTTCGGTAATATTTCGCCATCTGTAATAACCTCGCCCGGGATCCTGGCAGGATAAACCATCAAAGCGTTTAGGGCACTTACATTTCTCCACACCCTTGGCTATCATGCTAGTGGACCCCTGCACATATATTGCTGCATCCATATGGACATTTTTTAGACTTTACCCCGCCCAATTTAAAAGAATATTTCATTTACAATTAAAGCATCCATAACTTAGAAACTAAAACTTACATGATCTCCTCGAAATCGGCAAAGCAGGAGCCTCTTATCAGAACATGGCGTACATTTTGCAAGGCTGCCATGATTGTAGCCCTATCCACCGTTTGGCCATTGTGATGTAATTTCCAAAAGGATTCATGCAAAGGCACGCGATACGTTTCATTGCGCGAATATTCAAAAGTTTCATATTCAAAGAAATCCAAAATCATTTTCTTATGGGCATGCAACTGCACCAAAGGATAGCGCGTTAAAAGCTTCCTATCCAAGGGCTTATTACCGCCCTCGGTGATTAAAGTAAAATACAAATTGCCACCATAGCTGCTTACACGGTCACCATAAAATTGAGGTGGCAGCTGAAAATACAACGGATAATACAGTTGGTTATACAAGCCCATCGAAACATTGCCCGTGGAGCGTGGTATTAAGTTCAAGCCATTAAAATTCTGTATTTCAGCATCCTCACGATAGGTCTTGGACCCTGACATTTGTATCACCACAATATACTCATATTCGGAATGAGAAACATGCTGCGCCTTAAGGTATTGAATAGAAAGATTCCTGGACTCTGACATTCTAACATGACCCCAAGACCAATTGCTTTGCTCGCATTCGCTGGCCCGACCAAAGCAATAACATCGAGTGCAACCCTCCGGGTTTAAAGCCGTTAAACCAAAAGTAGACTGCATGCAGGTATCACACTTAAGACCCACCACCAAACTCTTGCAGGGACACTGGCCATTGGCATCACAAGTTATAAGACCATCCTTACTTACATACGAGCCCTCCACATCACAATTGCATCTGCGACACTCGGGATAACCAAAGTAACCCGGCTTGCACATCTCACATCTGCGTCCAGCATAACCTTCACGACACTGACACTGTCCCGATCTTGTATGACAATACTGGCCTATCGAACCTATGCGATCACAATCACACGCCGCACAGCCTAAGCGTGGCTGCCAACCCCAGGTGCCCGACATACATTGACTGCAACCCAAACCTCTACTATTGGGCGGACACACACAGCGTCCATTAATAGAATCACATACTTGTCCTTCTCCAGGACAACCTGCACAACGTTGACAACCATCGTTGGAGAAGCCAAAGAAACCATCCGTACATTCATTACACCGTTGACCACCCACACCAATCTTACAATCACATTGACCCGTCCAGGGATTACATTCGTGGCTTCTAGAGCCCGCCGGATCGCAGCGACAATCATGACAACCTATGCCTTGTGTTAGATTCCAATGACCCGATTTGCATTTATCACAACGCCGACCCGTCACGTTGGCTAAACAGTTGCACTGGCCAGTACGTTTGTCGCACGTGTTGCCTATAGCGCCTACCGTACTGCATTGACATTCTGGAAAGAGAGTAAAAGGAAGTCATGATCAGTTTAAAATATGCAGAAGTGAAGAGAGACAGAATTAGAATGAAAAATCTTTGAAATACTTATAATAATCGATTACTTTTCTATCTATAATATCTATAACATTTTTATGGAAAAACTATAATATCGATAACATTTCTATGGAAAAATTATAATATCGATAACATTTCTATGGAAAAATTATAATATGGATAATTTTTCTATAGAAAATCTATATTGTCGATAACTTTTTTATAGAGGAACTACATTATCGATAACTTTTCTATAGAGAAAGTATATTATCGGTACCTTTTCCAAAAAATAAACTATATTATCGATAACTTTTCTAAAGAAAAACTATATTATCGATAACTTTTCTATAGAAAAACTACATTATCGATAACTTTTCTATAAGATATTATTTTATCGATAACTTTAATATAGAGAAACTATATTATCGATAACATTTCTGTATAGAAACTATATTGTCGATAACCTTTCTATGGAAAATCAATGCTATCGATAACCTTTCTATGGAAAATCAATGTTATCGATAACCTTTCTATGGAAAATCAATGTTATCGATAATCTTTCTATGGAAAATCAATGTTATCGATAACCTTTCTATGGAAAATCAATGTTATCGATAACCTTCCTATGGAAAATCAATGTTATCGATAACCTTTCTATAGAAAATCAATGTTATCGATAACCTTTCTATGGAAAATCAATGTTATCGATAACCTTTCTATGGAAAATCAATGTTATCGATAACCTTTCTATGGAAAATAAATGTTATCGATAACCTTTCCATAGAAACTCAATGTTATCAATAACTTTTCTATAGAGAATCAATGTTATCGATAACTTTTCTATAGAGAATTAATGTTTTCGATAACTTTTCTATAGATAATCAATATTATCGATAACTTTTCTATAGAGAATCTATTTTATAGATCATTTGTCTATAGGAAAATTGTTTTATCGATAAAAAAAAAGATTCTTAGAGGAAAACTTTATATTTAATAACGGAAGTGATAGAGTTTTTTAATTGTCTTCTTAAGGCTTAAAGTACAGCGAAAAGCTAAAAAAAAAAGTTCAGCAATTGAATTTCCTTATAAATCCCGCCAAAATTTCGTTTCGCTATTCTTTTTCTGGCTTTTTTGTTTTCCATAAACCTGTCAAAAAAGCGAAAGTCGAGGAAAAACAATATTTTTTCCGCTTCTTCTGAGGATTTAAAATAATTTCTGTTTTTTTTTTTTTATTTCTTTGGTCGTTAACGTTACATTAGAAACAGCACGAGGTATTTGTCGGAGTTGAAAACAAATCACGTTTTTGACTCTGTGGAAATACAATACGCGAGTCCGGTAATAAAAGGCAGACAAGGTAGACGTTGTAAAACCTACTCTAACTCTACTTTTTAAGGTAGACATAACAGCAATAACAACAACAACAATAAATAACATGATTTTAGGATTGTTTTTTATGGCCAAGTAACTGAAAACCGTTTGCCAAACAAAACAAAAAAAAAGATTTTTGGCCGCTTATTTCTGTTTTTTTCTTTATCAAATGCCAGCACGAACAAGCACGAAAACAGCGAATAAATTTGCGGTGATCAACTCAAATTAATTTGCATATGACAAGATTTAGTTAAGAAACAACAACAACAACTAAAGAAAAAACCAACAACAACTTCAAATATTCATAACAAAAAAGAAAAACAGGCAACAGGTACACTTGCAGACACTTACTTCATGCCACACGAGCCAAGCAGCCTACAAACAGGCAGGCAGGCAGGCAGGCAGACTGTTGCAGCATTTGCAACCAGGAACAAAAAAAAAAAAAAACAAGCGAACGAACGACCAGGCAGACATGTTTCATTTCATTTTTGTTAAATTATGAATGAAAAATTTTTGTTATTAGAAGAACGTCTTTAAGGAGTTCATACGAAATCATAATGCAACTGCAACTCATTTGTGTGCAACAACACCAAATGAAGCACAACAAAATACGAAAGAAAACAGGCTTCAAAGGAGAGCAAAAAATCGGGCACAGAGACCTTTCTTTAAAGGCATGAATGGATGAAATTTATTGAAATGACAGAGTGACAAACGGACGGACGGACGGACAGACAAATGGGTAGACTAAACAGCCAGATAGACGTTATTTTTAATGTTTATTTGAACAAGTGTGGGCGCTAAAACTCTAAAAGAAAGTCAATGTTTCTAACAAAAAAAAAATGAAAAATATTGGGTAGGAGAACAAGTTGTTTCTATAAAACTAATTAAAAATTTTAAATTGATTAAGAAAATTAAAGAAATATTGGATTGGAGAAAAAGTTATTTTTTATAATTTTCATAAAAATTTATCGATAATATAATTTTTCTGTAGAAAAGTTATAGGTAATATATTTCTTTTGTAGATAAATTATCGATAATATAAATTTTATGTAGAATAGTTATCGACAATATAAATTTTCTATACAAAGTTATCGATAATATGTTTTCTATACAAAAGTTTTCTATAGAAAACCTATATTAACGATTATTTGAATTTTTCTATAGAAAACTTATCGATTATATAATTTTTATGTAGAAAAGTTATCGATTATATAATTTTTATATAGAAATGTTATCAATAATGTAATTTATTATAGAAAAGTTATCGATTGTATAATTTTTATATAGAAAAGTTATCGATTATATAATTTTTATATAGAAAAGTTATCGATTATTTAATTTTTATGTAGAAAAGTTATCGATTATATAATTTTTATATAGAAAAGTTATCGATTATTTAATTTTTAAATAAAAAGTTATTAATTATTTCATTTTTATATAGAAAAGTTATCGATTATTTAATTTTTATATAGAAAAGTTATCGATTAGTTAATTTTTCTATAGAAAACTTATCGATTATTTAATTTTTCTATAGAAAACTTATCGAATATTTATTTTTTCTATTGAAAAGTTATTGATTATTTAATTTTTCTATAGAAAAGTTATCGATTATTTAATTTTTCTATAGAAAAGTTATCGATTATTTAATTTTTCTACAGAAAACTTGTCGATTATTTATTTTTTCTATTGAAATGTTATCGATTATTTAATCTTTCTATAGAAAAGTTATCGATTATTTAATATTTCTATAGAAAAGTTATCGATTATTTAATTTTTCTATAGAAAAGTTATCGATTATATAATTTTTTTTGTAGAAAAGTTATCGACTGTATAATTTTTATGTATAAAAGTTATCGATTATATAATTTTTCTATAGAAAAGTTATCGATTATATAATTTTTCTACAGAAAAGTTATCGATTATATAATTTTTATATAGAAAATTTATCGATTATATAATTTTTATATAGAAAATTTATCGATTATTTAATTCTTATATAGAAAAGTTATCGATTATTTAATTTTTATATAGAAAAGTTATCGATTAGTTAATTTTTCTATAGAAAACTTATCGATTACTTAATTTTTCTACAGAAAACTTATCGATTATTTATTTTTTCTATTGAAATGTTATCGATTATTTAATTTTTCTATAGAAAAGTTATCGATTATTTAATTTTTCTATAGAAAAGTTATCGATTATTTAATTCTTATATAGAAAAGTTATCGATGATGTAATTTTTATATAGAAAATTTATCGATTATACAATTTTTTTTGTAGAAAAGTTATCGACTGTATAATTTTTATGTATAAAAGTTATCGATTATATAATTTTTTGTAGAAAAGTTATCTATTATATAATTTTTCTACAGAAAAGTTATCGATTATATAATTTTTATATAGAAAATTTATCGATTATATAATTTTTATATAGAAAATTTATCGATTATTTAATTCTTATATAGAAAAGTTATCGATTATTTAATTTTTATATAGAAAAGTTATCGATTAGTTAATTTTTCTATAGAAAACTTATCGATTACTTAATTTTTCTACAGAAAACTTATCGATTATTTATTTTTTCTATTGAAATGTTATCGATTATTTAATTTTTCTATAGAAAAGTTATCGATTATTTAATTTTTCTATAGAAAAGTTATCGATTATTTAATTCTTATATAGAAAAGTTATCGATGATGTAATTTTTATATAGAAAATTTATCGATTATACAATTTTTTTTGTAGAAAAGTTATCGACTGTATAATTTTTATGTATAAAAGTTATCGATTATATAATTTTTTGTAGAAAAGTTATCGATTATATAATTTTTCTACAGAAAAGTTATCGATTATATAATTTTTATATAGAAAATTTATCGATTATACAATTTTTATGTAGAAAAGTTATCGATTATATAATTTTTTTGTAGAAAAGTTATCGATTGTATAATTTTATAATATAGATACATAACATAAATATGTTTAACATATTTTTTTTTTGGTAGAAAAGTTATCGATAATATAAATTTCATGTAGAAAAGTTATCGATTGTTATAAGTTCTAAATTTTTGCTCTATAGAGAACATATTAAGTGAGAATAAAAGTTATTTCT
Organism: Sarcophaga caerulescens; assembly: GCA_927399465.1. NCBI lineage: Eukaryota > Metazoa > Arthropoda > Insecta > Diptera > Sarcophagidae > Sarcophaga > Sarcophaga caerulescens. Next base: position 105,190,966 of record OV656866.1, read on the forward strand.
TCTGTATGTTTTTCCTTGTTTTTAAACTTTTCAGTTTTAAGTTTATGACACTATTTAGCATTAACGTTACTTAAAGCATATGAACTCCTCTAATCAAAACCTGACTCCAAGAAATTGAATTGATCTCTAATGGACTGCGATAGTGGTCCCATAAAAGATGAGGCCAAAGTCACAATAATATTTTAACTTGCAGCAACAATGGACAATAGACAACAGACACCTTCGACAACATTCGAATGGCCATTGAACACGTTCAATTTCTGTAAAAATTGCCTAAAGAAACACAGGCAAAGACATTAAAACCCACAAGATTTGGCGAAAAAAAAGGTTGCCAAACAAGCTAGAAATATTGAACAAAAAAGAAAAAAATCAGGTCGTTTGTAGGCATTACTATAAAATAATCACAACAACAACTACAACAAGAAAGAAAAAAAACTTATAAACTAAGCAACATGCAAATCTAAACTCTTTACCTCTTACACTAGGTACTAGTCTTTGAAACTTTATTAGCGGAAATTCAAGTTGTTGCATGTGGTAAGCTGGTAAGCTTAAAGAGAAGAAAGACAACAACAAAAAAAATCACAAATTTTAAACGGAAAAACCTTAAAATGTAAATGAAATTGAAAAAAATAAAATAAAAACCGGTAAGAAAAGACTTAAAAATCGATGGCAAAATTTTTACAGTGGGTCGCAAATTTAATTTTTTTTTTTTTTGGTTTTTTTAATTTTTATTTATAAGTTGGCGTAAACGCCCACCGTTTTCTCATTTTGCCAGCAAAACACACAAGATTTCTTTTCATTCATAAAAATTCATTCGATTTTTACTACGCAAAGGCTTCAAAGAAGACTAGATAGAGAGAGAGAGGAACAGTAAAATTTAAAATAAAAAAAAAAAAAAAATTATTTACAAAGATAACCCACTAAAAATAACAAAATAAACAAGTAATTAAACTTTATTTTAAACAAAAAACAACAACAAAAAAAGAACAACAACAATAACGAATTTTAATTTCGTATACGTCCGTACATTGGCTTATAGTAGCCAATATAAAAATAATCAAGATTTAGCTCAAATCGAAAGCATATAAAATAATAGGGGTATTCAATGACTACAGCGACTAAAGACATACATACATAATTGGTCATTACAACCCTTCAGTCAGGATTACGACCTAGCTTCTCACACCACTTATGTTGTGTGCGTTAATTTTTATACATAACTGGCGGGACCTAAAGTTTTAAAGTCGACTCCGAACGACAGATTTTCGGAGAAGCTTTTCATGGCAATTTTATTTACTCTCAGAGTTTTTGCCAGAAATCTGCTGAGAGGAAGTCGCCGAAGAAATATTTTCATAATTTCGTTTTGATATCTGACCTGGGATTCGAACTCGGGCCTTCAGTCCAATAAGCCAACACACTACCTACTAGACTACAGCGACTTAAGAAGTTGTTCTAAATCTAGCCACCAGATTGGTCATGTACAGAATCCTGCAACCCTTACGACGTATTGTGGCTATGTGGTCTATAGTTTGTTTAACAGAGATCTGCGGTATTCTAAGGAATGCCTTCAAAGCTGAAACTTTAATAGAGGAAAAGTCTTCCACTCATATTCATCAGTAGCATCCTAAACTCATCAACCGAGTTGCTGTCACCTCACTCCTTATATACATACATACATACATACGTACATAATTGGCCATTACAAACCTTCAGTCAGGATTACGGACCTAGTTTCCTAGTTTCTCACCACTCATGCTGTATGTGTTAATTTTATACTTAAGTGGCGGGACCTACAGTTTAAAGTCGACTCCGAAAGAAACTTTACATGTCAATTTTTATTCATTTTCAGAATTTTTGCCAGAAAAGTCACCGAATAAATATTTTTTCATATTTCATTTTGTTGGAGATGTCTGACCTGGGGACTGAACCGTGGCTTCACGTCAATAAGCCAATACATTACCTACTAGACTACGGCAACTTCAAATTTGGTATATGACCATGGAAAATTCTGCGCAACGAGACTTACTTATAAGCAATGTGAAGATGTTGCGTCCCAGAATAAACTATTTTGAGCCTGTGGACAAACTTGAGGGTATCTTTCAAGGGGAAGTTTACATCAATATAAGATATGCTCAATTCAACTTTGTGCCGGAGTACAAAGGACGGGATATAGCAAACTGTTTGAAAGTCAGGTCACCTATCTAAGCACTCGGCTCCTCATACATATGTACATAATTGGTTACTACAATTCTTCAGTCAGGATTACGACCTAGCTTCTTACACCACCTATGTTGTGTGTTAATTTTATTCATGAGTAGCGAAACCTATTGAACAATCGATTTTTGAGAAACTTTTCATGGCAATTTTATTTGCTCTCAGAGTTTTTGCCAGAAATCTGCTGAGAGGAAGTCGCCGAAGAAATATTTTTTTCATATTTTAATTTTGATGTCTGAACAGGAGTTTGAACGCGGGCCTTACGTTTAATAAGCCAACACACTACCTACCAGACAACGGCGACTCTAAACACTCGGTTCGTATAAGATTAATTCGAAAAGAATATGGGATAACCTGGTACATCCGAATCAGTTATTCAAGAAGAATATGATCACCATGAGCTGCATTTCATTTCACGAAAGCAATTTGCAGTTAGTATCCGGCCTTTTGACCAGATACTGTAGATTTAAAGAGCACTTGTTCAGCATACGGATCGCGTCGAACCAAAAATGTAAATTGAATCTTCAGACTATTTATTTGGAACAGGTGTAGAGTAAAGCATGTTAAAGGGAAGTACCTGGGTGCATATTAAGAGCCGGGCAGTACATTATCCTAGCTGCTCCCGAGCAGTATACCGAAATTGATCAGAGCAATATGATTGTAAGAAACATTATAGGGTTACTCTATATAGTTTAAGGGTTACCAGGCTCTAAGAAGGTACAGGATGTTCATTTTGCCAGAAGTGGAAGCTAGTTTTGGAGGAGGACCTGATGATGGTAGATGGACAATTTGAAACCATTACGGGAATAATAGCCTTTGCGATATATGTACGATATAAGAAAGGCCCAAGTCTTATTATGACGTTATGGACGACACGAATGCCCTGGATTAACCGTTAATATCTCAAGCTTCTGTTGCTTGTCTTGATTGCCCCTAATATTAAGACACAAAACCATATTGCATACAATTTCATTGGCATACAATCTCTTACCATGATAACCTATTTACATATGCTGTTAACGTTTTCCTTAAGCTTTTTTATTTTGCTTTTTGGCCAATTTCCTTTTCTCCTGAACAGATTTCTTTTCTTTCTTTCTTTTTTGTTCCTGATTTATTATTAATAAACGATTAAAATGATTAAAATTGAAACTTTAATTACAAATACTGGCTTATTTTTCGATCTACTACGCGAACGCCATACATATGGATCGGCAGTTTGATTATGCATTTTGCGTTTGGCTTGAGAATTAATCTTCTTGGATGCCAGGCTGCCATGTACGCTTTCTTGTCTCAGATAAACGATTTTTTTTTTTTTCAATAATTTAAGCGCCATGTTCTTGGAATTATTTTTTCTTTCTTTTTTTCTTTATTTTTTAATTAATTTCCTTCAATGGAAAATACATTTTTTTATTCTCTTTAAAGATTTAGAAACGAGTTTCAGGAGTTATTTTAAATTTAAATTGTCTTTAATGAAAATCTTACGCCAATTTATATTAGATAAAGGCCAGATTTTTTAATCAAATTTGTTAAGCGGACCGAAGGACCATTTCTATTCTTCTTTCTTCGTTCGTTTCGTTTCATTTCATTTCTTATTTGCCGCCTTTTTAATAATAACTCAATCAAGTCATTTCGTTTGGCAACCTACAATTTAAAATGACAAATTAAGGCTTCAAATTAGCTATCAACAACAAACAGGGGCTTAAAGCTTTACCTGTGTTGTGTTCATTTCAAGTGGTGTTTCAAGGTAATTTAAACATCAAAGATGTTTATAAAGTGTTGAATATGTATCTAATGAATAGGGGGGGGGGCCAAAAGTAAATGTTCAAACCCATCATTTAGCAATTTACTGCTTTCCATTCCTCACTCTCTCTATCTCTCTCCTGCCTCTTTCAAAAATCATTACTTTAAGCCATTTAAGCCTTAAAACAGTTTAAAACAACAACAACCAAGAAAGAAAATTAATTTCAAATAAAAGCTCAGGAATCTACATAAAACGGCATCATCTGTGCGGCAATGATGCAAACAAGTTAGCCAGGCAAAGGTGGTGATGGCGGTGGTCTCAAGATAATTTGATAACTTTGCGCAACATTGTAAGTGTGCTGCTGTAAAGAGAGCACAATGCGGCTGCTTAAAGCTGTAGTAGGCTTTTAAAGCGAAGCACAAAGATTGTTATCGTTTGAAAGACCATTTAAAAGAAACTTCTTTTCCTCTTTTACTATTGAACATGGATTTAGAAATCTTTAAAATTGCTTTTTAAATTGTATTTCGTTTTTTCCCCCATTCTATGTAAACAATTAATTTTAATTTATTAAATAGAACGACGTCGAAAGAGATTTAAATTTTTTATAATCGTAAAAAGAATTCTAATTAAAGTGGAATACTTAAGAGAACTGCACCTTGCACAGAAAAAAAAATCTCCACTGTCCTTCCGTAGTGCAGGCAGTAGATCTTGTAACTTAAATCTGCGCCTTTGAATACTAAGGCAGAGGCACAAGATATTGTTACGTTTTTGCCTTTTAAAAACGTTTAAAACGTTGTTGTATTTTTGTTTACATACTTGTTTACCATTTTTTATGCTGGTGTTTGTTGTTATATTAAGCAGTACGATAATTTGTAAACAGGTTTATTTACTGCATTGTTTGGTCATTACAACCCTTCAGTCATGATTACGACCTAGCTTCTCACAACACTTATGTTGTGTGCGTTAATTTTATACATGAGTGGCGGGACCTACAGTTTAAAATCGACTCCGAACGACAAATTTTTGAGAAGCTTTTGATGGCAATTTTATTTACTCTCAGAGTTTTTCCCAGAAATCTCCTGAGAGGCATTCGCCGAAGAAATATTTCTTCATATTTAGTTTTGTTGCATATGTCTGACATAGGATTGAATCGTGGCCTCACGTCTAAGAAGCCAACACACTACCTAGTACAAATCAGATGTAATTTCGATGACAGTCCCTAGAATTCCAGTTGATATTCTATTATTCCTGCTGCTCTCTCATTTAGATCTGTAATACATGCCAAACAGGTTATTATGCTCTGCTGCACACAGTATTCTGATACCGAGTTCTTCTCAGCTGCTATCATGGCTTCAGTTGTAGAGTTAATAAAACTTCAGTTCTCTGCGGAATATACATAGGTCAACAGGGAAAGAAATTATGCTCATCACTGTCAAGATTGTTCTGACCTTCATATTGCTGCTGCATTGTATTTACCCATACTGTGCAAATACTACCTTATTTTTATGTATTACGTCTGTCATGCAGAGCATATCCGTTCATGGTCGATTGACTAGTGGAGAGCACAATGCATTGCAGAAAGAAATTTAATGAACTGTCTTCCTGCCGATCGGGGCGCTTCACCAGTGTCTCTCTGGTGTGGGTCATTGGGCACAGTGATATTCCGGGAAACTGTAGGGCCGACGAGCTCGCCAGAGCTGGTGCGCTATTTCCGGAATCCTCTTCTGTTGAATTGGGTATGCCACTTGCCTCGGTCAAGCTGACCATTGTGCGGAAGTTCTTTCGGGACGCCAACCTATCCTGGATCAATGAGGAGTCCTGCTCCACCGCTAGACTCACCTGGCCCAAGATGGATAGAAGGCGTACCAAGCGATTACTTGGTCTCGGTCGTTATGTCATCTCGACTACAGTGGCCGTGCTTACAGGTCATTGCGTCATGGGTAGACACGCGGAAAGAATGAGGCTCCCTTTCAACGACTTCTGCCGTGGATGCAGGTCCGCTGAGGAAGAGGAGACTGTTGTTCACTTTCTTTGTCAGTGCCCGTCTCTTGCTAGGTGTAGACATAGGTTATTTGGCGCCCCATTCCTTGTCAGCTTAACGGAACTATCATCTATTGACATCAAGGATATAGCTTCTTTCATCAAACTTTCTGGCTGGTTTTCCAGTGCGGGGTAGTCGTGCTTTTGTTGTGTAGCCCTTGCGCTGACCAACTTCTTCCTTTTCCTTGATTTTGGTGGAACTTGGTTAGTACAGGGACTGCGTTCACCCGTGGGCGTCACAACGGGCCGCTATGCGTGCTCAAGTGAGCTTTGTGATATTCAGAGCTACCACTTCGACCTTCCTGCAGAAGTCGCTTACAATACAAAATTCTAACGCCAATGCATACTACGTGCTTCTCTTCTCCTAATTCCTATGTAATACGGTATAAAGGAGCGTAAAGAGCATTTTTTTTCCTTGAGTGAATGTCACTTATTTCATCCTATAAGGGCGTGTGAGATATTTTTCAATCGAAATTGAAGTTTGTGCCACAATACGTAAATCCTTTAAAACACAGTGGATTGGTCAACAGAATCTTGCCTTTCATAACAATTTCTAAGCTGACAACATTAGCGTCAATCCCAGATTCTTCTAATAATCGGCATTAGGAATGCCTTTCGCTATCGATTTACAATTCATATCGTTACTCCTTGCCTTGCTTCCCATCAGAGATCAGCAATGAATCGTATTTTCGCTACTCATAAGCACTCATGCAATTTTGAGTATGAGTGAATCAACAGAATTGAAATTCAACTACTCTGATTCATTCGTACTCGCTACATCATTGATTTATAAGTATAGGTTACAATGAGTATGAGTACAACATTGACATCAAACTCACAACATTCGAAATGTGTTTGATTTATACGCCTACTCATTCTGATTTATAAATTTAGAAAAATACTTATAATACTTATAAGTGATTCGAGTGGCTCGAATCATTCATCAAAATTTACAGCCTTTTAAGCCAAAGAAGAAAGGAAAGACAAAGACAACAAGCAAAGCATACACACAATCTTCTTGTGAGTATAGTAGTGTTCGTACGCGAATCATACTTATTTTGTGCTTCGTGTAAATGTTAAGTAGAGACGAGTCGAAGTCAATAACATCATACGTATTGTTAAGTATGAATACGACGAGTACTTCCAACTTTGAGTATGAGTAGTATGAGTATCATATTAAAATAAGTATGAATGCGTATAAGTCTCAGAAATAATAAGTATGACTCGAATCTACTCATCGTTTTGAATACTCGTTGCTGATCTCTGCTTCCCATTTCTGGATAATCTCCAGTCTCGTATACCACTTTTGGCAAATGATGTTAATTAACCTACATTTTCAATCGATTCATTCGGAATACATCTTCTATATTCAATGAGTGTTCCATGACTTGTGCATCAATTTTAATTATTTATTCATTAAGGAAAACCAAGCCAATCAAAAAAAAAAAAAAAAAAAAGAATGAAAATGAAAATATTTTGATCGCTTTCTTTGACTTGCGATCAAAGCAGAAATGCAAGCAACACGAACTTTAGAGGAAAAACAAAGAAAAAAAATTGTAATAAAAAATTAATAATTTATGAAGCAGCCAGCCAGCCAGCCAGGCAACCAACCAAGAAGATTTGCTGTGGGAGGGTATTGTCTATCTAAAGCGCGAGTGTTCATTCCTAAAAGCAAAGCAATGAAGTGGAAAAATGAAATGAAATGCCATGTTTAACAATGTCGTGGCATAAAAGCTACCGTTTACGTTATTTTTTACACGAAAAAAAAAAAAAACACATAAAGAGAGCACTCTTTACAAATAAAATAAAAAAAAAAAAAAACGAAGAAAGATTTCCTGAAAATCTTTTCGCTTAAAAATGCTTAACTAACACACGCCTTCATGGCACTTCATTTCGTAAATGGTTGGTTGGTTGGTTGGTTTACTTGTGTAGCTGAGTGTACACACAGAAAAAAAACCCAATGTAAAATTAACATGGAAATATGTTGATTTCAAATCGTAGTAAATTTTCAAAAAAAATTTTAATAAATGTATTCTTAACATTGTTTCATATTGAATCAAAATTAAAAATGTTAATTTAATCTCAGAAATAGCTGATTTGACATTTTACACTTTAAAATAAAATTGTACACATAAGATTTAACATTTTATAATGTTAAAATAACATTTTTCACTGTTGATTTAATATAATGTATTTTTATAGTAAAAACAAAAGTTTTTAACGTAAAATCAAAATTGCGTTTAGTTGATATAACATGGGCCATTGTTAATTCAACATTATATTTACATGTTTCGATGTTGAGAAACATGTTGAAACAACATGTGACAATTTTAATTGATTAACGAATAGCGAATAAAATTCGTTTCATGTTAAATCAACAACACTGTTCATGTTAAATCAATGTTGGTTCATGTTAAAACAACATTCACAAATAATAGTTTTTATATAAATTATAAATAACATCGGTTCAAGTTAAACCAACATTTTGTTATGTTAAATTAACATTAGTTAATTTAAAATTGACATTGATTCATGTTGAATCTACATTGTATTCTGTTAAATCAAATTTATACCATGATGAAAACGTTTCGAACAAGATTGAAACAAAGTTGTTGAATTTTAAATTAACATGAAAAAAAGTTCAAATGAAATGAAATCATGTTGAGTGCCGCTATTTTGGAACATAAAAAACTTTTCATTCCAATATTAGTAAAGCTTGAATAAGTATTGTGGTGTAAAAGCGTTGTAAGCTATTACAGCTTATATCTTAAAGACAAAAGGTCTAAGGAAGTTTTTACAAATTCAAAGAATACTACCGAACAAAGTAATTATATATACTTATTTTTTAAATTCATATTTTAACCACCACATTATTTCCAAATTCATTAGACTAGATGACCCGTGCGAATATTTCGCACCGTTAGTTGTGATTTTTGTAACATAAAATGAAAATAATTAATAGAAATTTTATTAAAAGTATAAAAATATGTATTAGAAATCATAATATATCATACATAAATGCTCTTATAATACTTCTTTGAATACAATGTTAGAGGTAATGACATGATCGCTATCGTTAACTTTTTGCCCGTACGAATCCTTAATACAAACAAAAATACCTTTAAACGTACGCACTCGAGAAAAAGCCACGTATAACTGCCCGTGTGAAAAGACCGGTTCTGGTAAATACAATCCTACCTTTTGAAGGGTTTGACCTTGTTTTTCTTAAAACCTTTTTAACTGTTAAATATTAGCTGACACTATATATATGTATATATTAAAAGACACCGTATTACTACACTTCATAAAACAAACAATGCCATGACAATAACGACATTACCAAAATGGCTTTTAAAATTTTATATATGTATTATGTGGAATAGCATTACAATTAAGCGACCCTGTTTATCGCACTTGATCTAACAACTACTGCAAAGTATTGCCAAAACAGCTTTTTACAACTTAATATGCATATTATATATAACTGACTTAGTAATAAACGGCATTATAGTAATTAGCGGTATTGCCAGAATGGATTTTAATACATACTATATTATGTAGAACTGCATTACTATTAAGCGACCCTGTATTACCACACTTGAACAAAAACATATAATCATAATGACAACAGTATTAACATGCAGTTCTATATAAAATATAATTTTTATCAATGAAAATATTAATTTTTCAATTTCTAATTATTTTTCGTTATTAGTGTTAGATATAAGCTTTAAAATGAGATATCATTCATTAAATTTGATGCGATGGTATGGGAAATATTTGCAACCGACAAAAAAAGTGCTTTGGAAATAATATATATGATGATTATATACATACTATTCTGCTAAATCCAGTTATTTTACCAACCGCACGTTTTTCGGATAAAGGAGGAAAGAATACAAAAAAGATTTCTATACCAGACGCCAACGAGAGTTTTATTGTTCATCTTACCACTATTAATGATTATGAAAAGGTAATATCAGAACTTAAAGAGAAATATTATAATAGAAATTTAACTATTCAACCTTTCATAATAGTTGTAGGTCATAGTATTTATAACATTGAAAAATTTTACGTATATTTTGATAAAACACTCGTAAAATGTGATTTGTTTTTGAAAAGTTTAGATACTTGTTTTAAAATAATTAATACATTGTCTTTAGAATATCCAAAAGGTTGCCAAGGTCCCTGGCTTTTTATTCAAGAATACTTTTACGAAATTAAACCTATTAATGATAGAAAATTATCAACCATTTACTCCTTGTTTAACTTTTTAAAATAAATGTTTGTAATTAATTAAACATTAAAATATCACTTATTTATTTTATATTATAAATATAATATATATATTTTTATATAAATAAATATATTTTTAAAATGAAAATTAATAAACGTTATATTTTATATGAAAACAAAAATAATTTCTTTTTATTGGGCGGGCTTAATATAAGCAGAAAGTCAATATGATTTTCATGTTATTTCAAAACTAGAATCCTTTTGAATTAACAAGAAAATTTATGTTGAAATAATATGTTTGCATCTTATTTCAATATGAAATTCAAAGTTGAAATAATATGATTTAATGTTATTTTAAACATAAGATCATATTGATTCAATATGAGAATCATGTTATCTTAATACTAATTAATGTTGATTTGAATGGTATCTTAAAGTAAATTCAACGTGATCTCACTTTGATCCAACATAAGTAGCAATGTTGTTTTATAATGTTTTCAAGTTGTTTTTAATTGAAAAATAGTTATTTTTGGTTTACTGTAAAATAATGTTGAATTAACTTGAAACACCTATGGAGCAAAATCATAGCTGAAAAATGTTGATTTAACCTTGTTTTCGGCGTTTTTACAATAATTTTTTTCTGTGTGTAACAATAGAAATCTTTTTTATTTTCTTAGAGAAAATCTGTCCATTTCGGTGTTTCTGTTAAGAATTGCATTGAATTGACTGTCTAACTGACTGCCTTTGGGTGGGTTGGTTGGTTTCGGCAAAAGATCCATGCAATGCAGTTATGTAGATAGTGCGGGGGGGGGTTGGGGGGTCCAAAGTAGAAGGCCAGCTTTTCTATTCAATTAATTGCTTAAGAAAAGAAAACATTACATTTTCTTTTTTTTTTGTTATTATTTGCCCCGTTGATTGTGTCGTTTATTGTTTTTAGGGTGGTCTTGGTTCATTAATTCATTTGCAAAACGGCAAAGAACGAAGGAAATTGAAATATTTTTATTAAAAAAGAAAAAAGACAAGATTTTCTAATAAAGAGATTGCAGAGGAAAGCCATAAAAGAAAAATTTTTAAAGCTTTTGTTTTGTAAATAGAGGCGGTTACACGAAATTGAAATTGGGTCAGCTGTTGTTGGTTAAAGTTTTTCTGTTTTTTTTTTTTCTGTATTTTTTTCTTTAAATTGTTGAAGAATAAAATATAAAGACAGGAATAATTTCCAAAAAAAATTAAATACAGTTTGAATGTTTAAATAGATTCGGCTAGAAGATATTGAAAACAAATTTTGCGTGAATGACTTAAAAATTAGAAGTCGCCGTAGTCTAGTAGGTAGTGTGTTGGCTTATTAGACTGAAGGCCCGAGTTCGAATCCCAGGTCAGACATCAAAACGAAAATATTAAAATATTTCTTCGACGACTTCCTCTCAGCAGATTTCTGGCAAAAAATCTGAGAGCAAATAAAATTGCCATGAAAGCTTCTCAAAAATCTGTCGTTCGGAATCGACTTTAAACTGTAGGTCCGGCCACTCATGTATAAAATTAATGCACACAACACGAGTGGTGTGAGAAGCTAGGTCGTAATCCTGACTGAAGGGTTGTAATGACCAAATTATGTATATGACTTAAAAATTCTTCAAGAAATAAGATTTCCAGAGAGATAGAAAAACGTTACAAAAGTTACAACTTGCCGTTAAACTTGGCTTTATTTAAAGGTACCTTTAGCTAAAGGGAACTGTAAAGTTACCTTTAACTGATTTATGTTATTACAACTTACAGATAAAATAAATTTAAGTTTTTCAAAAAATATGGCAGTGCCGGAGCAAAATCGTTAAAAATGCTCAATTAAACAAGTTTTTTTTTTTTAACGCAGTGGCAACAGCGGACTTCGTTTTTTTTGTAGTAAAGGGTGATTTTTTAGCTATTATCTTTTTGGCAACACTGGTTTAAACAGCTCACGCACGTTTCATGTTTTGTTTCACTGTCAAACATCTTCAGTTTAGTCTATAATTTAACCAATTTTTTTTTTTTTTTTTTTTTTTTTTTTTTTTTTTTTTTTTTTATGACACCAGCACTCAGGGGATGGCCCCTACTCATGCGGTGCATTGTGCAGGTTTTTTAGGAAAGGTGGAAAGGGGGAAGATGCGAACGGCAAGGAAACGAGTTGCTGCTAGGTGACTATAAAATGGCCAGTGCTATACCTTCACCATTAGACAGTCTACAGGCAATCGTCCCCAAGAAGCCCGCAGTTTCTCACACCACTTATGTTGTGTGTGTTAATTTTATACATAACAAACGAACAACGCTTGCAAATCATTGAATTTGGCATCATTGGACCGTACCTCTTCATGCTGGATGCTGCGAATCGTAACGTAACTGTGAATGGTAAGCGCTACCGTGAAATGATATCCAACTTTTTTTTTGCCCAAAATGCAAGAGCTTGACTTGCATGACATGTGATTTCAACAAGACGGTGCCACATGCCACACAGCACGCGTAACAATGGACTTATTGAGAAGCGAGTTCGGCGAACATTTTATTTCACGTTCAGGACCGGTCAATTGGCCGCCTAGATCGTGCGATTTAACGCCTTTAGACTATTTTTTGTGGGGCTATGTTAAAGCTCATGTCTATACAGACAAGCCCGCTTCAATTGACGCATTGGAAGACAACATTGAAGCATTTATTCGTGAGATACCGGCCGAAATGTTGGAAAGAGTATGCCAAAATTGGACTAAGCGGATGGACCATTTGAGGCGCAGTCGCGGTCAACATTTGCATGAAATAATCTTCAAACATTAAATTATATGGAGCGTACTATCGATTTAAATAAAGGTTTCATGTATTTTTCTGAAGTTTGTGTTTTTTTTTTTTTGAAAATTTTTCCTATAGCTCTTAAAAAATCACACCTTATACACTCAAACCTCGTTTTATGCGATTAATTCGTTTCGCAAAAAATCGCATAATTCAAATTCGCATAAAACGATACACTAGCTTCATACAGAATCCACTAATAGGGATTTAAATAAAAAAGCGCATAAATTCAAATTTAACCCTTAAAATTCAAATAAAATCGCATATAAAAAATCAACAAAAAATTAATCCCTTGCTGAGACCATACAAAATAAGGAAAAAGATAGGAAATAAACACAAACTAATACAAAATTCCAAATAATGAAGAAAATACATAATTTTTCAATAAAATAAAAATATAATATTACTCCACGTCCATAGCATTTGAATAATACTTCATACATCAGAACCGGAAATCCCCAAAAAATTTACAGATAGAAATAACTTTGTTACGAATAACAAATTTTTTTGGATTTTAACATTCAATATTTCCTTAAAATCGTTTTTGCAAAGAAAAAATTTTAGAATTTTGAAACCGCATAAATTTAAATTCGCATAAAATAAATTCGCATAAAACGAGGTTTGAGTGTGTGCTCATTTTGTTTAAATTTGAAGTTGCCATCAGCGTTGCCACGACCAAAAAAATTTTATAACCAAAATTAAAATAAAAAATAACCAAATAAGGAAAAAAATAACCAAAAAAATTTTTTATATAAATGTATTTGTTTTTAACAAATTTAAAAATTAAAACGGGAGTGGCTAAAAATTTTTTGAGTAGGGATATAAGATAGAGTTGACCTCAATATCAACTGACAAAAATTTCAATGTCCTAGGTATCCTGGTTCAAGAGCTACAGGATGTTGTGTATAGGCAACATTGGGCAATGGTGTTATAAATTTAAATACAAGTTGATTTTTTTTTCAAATGTCGTTTATTTCAATTTATGTATGCAAGGATACAAAACAATTTTTTTGAGGATTGGAGCACAAGTGCACATTGCCTCTGCTGCATTTACAGGCTTTCCAAAGTCTACATCTGCCCCTTGTTCTTTTTGAATTTTTGGATTTTGCAGACTGTGCAACATGTGCTCTTTTATAGGGAATTGATTCAGAACCCGTAGAAGGAGCTGGGGTCGATGGAGAAGGTGATGAAGCTCCTGAATTCATTGTCAAATTGTCAAAAGGAGTGATGATGATGGACAACGTCTCTTTTTTGCGACAACTATAGTTTGACTTGTACAATTCAAGCATCATGTCCGCAAGATCAACACCTCCCATGTGCTTGTTGTAGCATTCTACTATACCTGGACGAGCTATAGTTATGAACTTCTTGTCTTTGCGGTACCACCATCTCTTGCATTCACTTGCATTCTTACTTGCATAGTTTGAAACTAGTTGTACCCTCTTATTACATCTTCTTCTTCTTAATTTTCCTCGTCAGCCGAATCATCCCAATCAAATTTTTCAATTTCATCCTGTGTCAGACCGTTTGGGCTCATCTTAGAATGTGAATACAAAAATAAGTTTTTATTTTTCGAAACTTACCATAATACGCATATACGCAACACTACATTTATAAAATTATTGCAGACAAACTAAATAATATTTTCAAGCCGGGTTTTTTTAACACGCTGACTGCCACGACAATTTTCAAGAAACTAACCAAAAATGACAATTTGATTTTTTTCACATTAGTGAGTACGAGATAACTCGTAGTTTGGCTCCCTAGAAGGGAACGCAATCTACGGTGAGGTAGGTGAGTAATTTAACACGTTGACTGCCGACTACGAGATAACTCGTAGATTGCGTTCCCTTCTAGGGAGCCAAACTACTCACCTACCTTTCATTATTTAGTTGTCGAAGTTGGTTTTAGGATGACTTAATTATATTAATGTGTTTTAACACTTTTTAAAATAAGGTTTGTTTTGCAAAATGAATTTGTCAATTTCGCTCTCGGGTGAATAACTACTACGGACACAGCTGACTACCAACCAATTAGCTGTAAGCTTAAACAACACATGAGGCTATATTTTTGCGAAAGAATCAGAATAAAATATTTAAAATAGCTGTACTTAGAGGCTCATAAACACAATGTTGCATATACGCAACATCGGGAATGAGAGGGTTAAACTACAAATAATAAATTAAGGTTTTTATTTATTTGTATTAAAATTTTTTTAATATTTCAATTGAACGTAATAAAAACGCTTAAAAAATTAAAACACTTTGCTAACGATTACAAAGCTTATAATGCAAATTTTCAAATAAAATTAAAGAAGTGATTGCTTTATTAACCATAATAAAAAAAAAAATAACCAAAATGAAGAAAAAAATACACATTTACACATTACAAAAAAAAAATAACCAAATTTGGTTAAAAATAACCAAAACGGCAACGCTGGTTGCCATATCGAAAATAGTATATAATATGGCAAGTTCAAACATAAACTTAACTTTAAAAGTTATCGGTAGGATGATCTTTCCTTTAGCTTAACGATCACTTCTATCTTATTGGGTACTCATAATAATGAAAAACAATTTATCTGACCGTTAAAATCCTTCCTTTAGTTAACGGCAAGTTGTAATAATGGCCCTTAGTGTAGTAGATAATATCCATTAAGTTCAGTAAGAAACTGTACGAGACAAAACGTCCCACTTCTTTTCAATTGCAAGAGTATTTTTATTCCATAATTTTATTACACGATTCACACGCTTAAAATTCTTCAAAAAAAACAAAAAACCAAAATAAAAAAAATTCTGAAATAACCATGACCAAATTAAATTCGGCAGCTCACAATATTTAGATGAGAGAAACGTTTTTTGAGAATGGAATTTAAACAGTTGCTGTTTAATTAAACTGTCAATCTTCATCATCATTTCGGATCATAAAAATTTACCAAGAATATCCACAGCATTAGCATCAGCAGCTCAGCAATAGCAAGTCATAAAACAAAACAAACCAAAAACAAAATTCCGTCATGACATTTACATGTTAACGATGAGTTTCTGTTTTTTTTTTTTAGGCAATAAAACGATAAGAAATATGGTCAAAATAAAAGAGATTGGATTACAAGAACCCACCAAAAGAAAAAAACAAAAAAAAAAAAAAACAATTTTTCAAACAATTTAACATTTTTAGTTTTAAACTAACATGTAACTGTTTGATAACAGGTTATCCATTTAGTGGTTTCAAAACCACTAGATTTAGGAATTGTCAAGCTGGTAAATATCTCTCATCTGCAGAATTTGGTATTTACGAAGTTGGATCAATCGAAGAATGCGTAAAAATAATTAACAACTAAACGGGCCACTACATATTTGAGCATTATAGAGTGATTATGATCGCCATAATTGACCCATTGTGCAAGGAAGTGGTAGGTTTATAAAAAAAATTCGAAAAATGTTGAAAGACTTGTTGATGAATCCTGGGCATCATTGCCAAAAATATGGCTTCTGTAAGAAAGTGTGGCATTTAATTCGAATTTGTCGATTCTGCGGCATTCTCAGCAATTGAATCTATTTTATCGCTCGATTTGGTACCTCCATTCATTTAAAATCCAACTCACCTGTCCGCCCACGATTCACAACGCCGTTGATAACCTGATTGGGTGCCGAAGCAACAGGAGGCGTTCATTGTTGATCTTTCGAATAGCATTTTCTTCTGCGATGCAGCTTATTTCTCAGCTCGTTTCAAACACCGAATTGATAATGCGGAAATGCATTACGTTAATGCCGCTTGGTTGGCTTCTTTAATTCTTCGATCTCTAGCAACAGGGCTTCTAAACGTTTTGTAAACGTTGCTTGGGTGGTTTTTTTAACTTCTTGGATACATTTCCAGCAGAGATCAGCAATGAATCGTGTTTTCGCTACTCATATGTACTCATGCAATTTTGAGTATGAATGAATCAACAGAATTGAAATTCAAATACTCTGATTCATTCGTACTCGCTACAGCATTGATTTATAAGTACAAGTTGCATTGAGTATGAGTACAACGTTGACATCAAACTCACAACATTCGAAATGTGTTTGATTCATACGCCTACTCATTCTGATTCATAAATTTAGAAAAATACTTATAATACTTATAAGTGATTCGAGTGGCTCGAATCATTCATCAAAATTTACAGCCTTTGTTATTGTTGCATATACAAACAAAGAAGAAAGGAAAGACAAAGACAACAAGCAAAGCATACACACAATCTTCTTGTGAGTATAGTAGTGTTCGTACGCGAATCATACTTATTTTGTGCTTCGTGTAAATGTTAAGTAGAGACGAGTCGAAGTCAATAACATCATACGTATTGTTAAGTATGAATACGACGAGTACTTCCAACTTTGAGTATGAGTAGTATGAGTATCATATTAAAATAAGTATGAATGCGTATAAGTATCAGAAATAATAAGTATGACTCGAATCTACTCATCGTTTTTAGTACTCGTTGCTGATCTCTGATTTCCAGCATCTGTGCCTCTAATGTATTCTGTTACAGCTGCTTGAGTGGTTTCTTTAGTTCTTGAATCTCCAGCATCCGAGCTTGTAAAGCATTCTGTTAACGTTGCTTGGGTGGCTTCTTTAGTTCTTGGATCTTCACCGTCCGGACTTGTAATGAATTCTGTTAACGCTGCATGAGTGGCTTGTTTGGTTCTTGCGTCCCCAGCAACCGGGCTTCTAATGCATTCCGATAACGCTACTTTGGTGGCTTTTTTAGGCCTTGGATCTCCACCAACCGGGCTTCTAATGCATTCCGTTATCGCTACTTTGGTGGCTTTTTTAGGCCTTGGTTCTTCAGCATGTGGGCCTCTAATGCATTCCCTTAACGCTGCTTGGGTGGCTTAGATAATGTTGCAAAGATGAGGCAGAGGAAGAACTTTACTTCACTTTTTGGGTAAATCCCCAGAATCTGAACCTCTCATGTATTACCCTAACACTGCTTAGGTTGCTTTAAAAAGGCTGCAAAGACGAGGAAGAGAAGGAACTAATAGTACGTACATCCCTAAAGATAATCTCTTCTTCTTTAAAGATAATCTCTCTGATCTGTGAAAGTTCACACCATTCGTCGTCCAAAAGGCCAGTTTTTAATTTGTCACCAAGATCATGGGATTCAACTGTGTTGTATTTAACATTGCGTTTGAAACCGCAAAATGGTTCACCCTTTTGCCATTATTGATTATTGATTATTTTGATAAATTTTATTCTGTTTTCCATCGTAAATCGTAATTAATTTCAAAATACTTTTTTAATTGGCTTTTCTGTATGATTTTTCTTAAAATTCGAATAAATTCGAATAAAATTACAAAGAAAGAGAAAAAATCGAATAAAATCAAATTTAGATAAACGTTTTGGCCGTCGTCGTCGGTTTTTTTTCCAAGATTTCAGTTTTAATGTCTTCATTTTTATCGCTGCTGCTGCTGCTGCTAATCTTGTCTTTGAAATTGAATTGAATTTCTTGCCAACAAACACTACCGAAATGCCAACAATTTTCCTCTTCTGAATTTTTTTGTATTTGACTTTGTTGTAATGTTTTATTCTGTTAGTGTTGTTGGTGTTGTTGTTGCTGTTATTGTAAATTAAACCATAAAGTTGGCAATTTGATTTAAAATTTTTTTTTTTGAAACGGAAACCATTAATTTCATACGTGTTGTTGTTGTTGTAGTTGTTGACTTTAAATGTCATTTTTCGACTTCGTATCACAACAAACAGAAAACCAGCAACAACAACCAACCAACTGCAATAAATATTTATGCACAAAAATTGGTAACGTCTGTGTAAAATATGACCAAGATTGGCAAATAAAAATTTATGAAGTCCAAGACTACGACATATAATGACTGTAAATCAGTAACAGTTTTATTCATCAAATAAAATTAAATTGAGATTCGAAGGACCATTACACACTTTCCAAAACGTTTAAATCAACAAATGCCGGAATTCAAATGTTCTCTGCTTGAAGGTTAAAGTCTCCCTGAGGTCAGATGGTAGGCCTCTTAAGTACCAAAAATCAATATCCAACCCAGTAATTAAACATTAGCTGGAGGAAATATTCCAACTTCAAAATGGATTTATCAAATAAAATCCTTATTTCGAAAAGTTCAATTCAGGTGAATTTAACACAAGTCCAGAATCTCCATCTTTATCAGTGACCTAAGGAAACAGCAATAATGCAATGAATGGTCATGCGATTTAAGCAAAAAAGAGACAATCATACCGATTGACAATCTTCTTAACAATACGAGTTTAGCAATATTGAAGTCGCCGTTGTCTAGTAGTAGGGTGTGTTGGCTTATTCGACGTAAAGCCCGGCTTCGAATCCCAGGTCAGGCATCGAAACGAAATATGAAAAAAAAAAATATTTCTTCGGGGATTTCCTCTCAGCAGATTTCTGGCAAAATCTCTGAGAGTAAATAAAAAAAACCTGCCATGAAAAAGTTTCTCAAAAGTTCGGAGTCGACGTTAAACTGTCGACGTTAAGGTCTGTGAGAAGCTAGGCCGTAATCCTGACTGAAGGGTTGTAATGGCCAATAATGTATGTATGTTTAGCAATATTGCATATAATATTGCGTCATACAAGTTAAGTTTACCTCTAAAACGACCGGAGAATAACCTCTTTAGTCGGGGTGGACGAAATACCTATGCACTGCAACTGTTCGGAGATTCTAAGCTCCGTACTAAAGCTTGACCTTGAAGACATATAAGATTTACTCCGCCTTAATGTGAAATATCTTTGTGGAATACCGGGTATTTAGAAAAAAATGCAAGTAATCGACTAAAAAATGCAAGTCATCAATAAAAAATGCAAGTCATCGATAAAAAAAAATGCAAGTCATCGACCAAAAATCACAAGTCATCGAGACAAAAGAATGCAAGTCATCGACAAAAAAGTGCAAGTCATCGGTTAAAAAATGCAAGTCATCGATAAAAAAAAAATGCAGGATATCGACAAAAAAACTGCAAGACATCGACCAAAAAATGCAAGTCATCGAACAAAAAACGTAGGCTATTGGCACAAAAAATGAAAGTCATCGTCTAAAAAATGCAAGTTATCGTTCAAAAAAAGCAAGTCACCGACCAAAAAATGCAAATCTTCGATCCAAGAAATGCAAGTCATCGACCAAAATTCACAAGTCACGGAAACAAAAAATACAAGTCATCAACCAAAAGAAATGCAAGTCATCGACATAAACAATACATGTTGTTCAAACTTGATTTGAACACTTAAATTATTTAACAAAAAAATGGGTTAATTTTGTTAAATAATTTTTATGTTAAATAACATAACTTGAGAGACAATTCTTTCCATCGATCAAAAAATGCAAGTCACCAACAAAAAGTGGAAGTCAGGGACCAAAAAAAATTGCAATTTATCATCCAAAAAAATGCAAGAAATGAAAGCCATCCGCAAAAAAGCAAGTCATGTACATAAAGACTGGAATGCGAGAATATTGCCCGCGTTATATTGAAAACTTTTTGTTGCTCAGTTAATGGAAACAATTAGCTTCGTTGCTTATATCTCTGGTCCCAAGTAACGCCCGACCGTAAGAAAAGCTGTTTTATAATCCTCGGGACCACGACTATCCAGCCCACAATGTAATTTAATTTTTTTAAATCAAATTTTGCCCAATTTATGACTGGTCAGAAATGGACATACACTAGTAAGGGGCTTCTCGTCCACCTTACATCAGAGGCCTAAAGTTGAGTTGCTATTGAGCGATACCAGAGAAAATTGTAAACCTACCAGCAGAATCCTAGTCCCTCAGGAGTTTACATGCCTGCTGGTCTAGTGACTAGCGTGCTATTCTGCATATGTGAGGCCTGAGTGTTCGAGAGACTTCAGTAACTAAGGTCTCTTGAAATTTAGGGAAGAACTCCAATGAAATATTTTCAAATATTTGAAGTTTGAAAGAATTGAATTGAATGAAGTCTTGTCTGGTGTTGTATTTTTAATTTAATCCAGTAGCCTTGGTTTGTAGTGTGCATTTGTAATGAAATGAAGATAAATGCTTTCGTATTTAAATATGGATGGTGTATGTCAGTCAGTGTGTGTATGTTTGTATGTTTGTGTGATAAAATAAAAGTGCGAAATTTATTTGAAAATCGTTTTTCATGTTTGCGATTTTTAAAGATTTTCCATGTCCAGATTGTGTTTAAACACTCAAGTATTTAACAAAAAAAACATTTTGTTTGTGATTTGATGTGCTGATAAATGAAAATTAGTTTCAAGAAAAAAAAAAAAAAAAAAGCAAGACAAGGAAAAGAAAATGAATGATTTCAAAGCGAAAACTGTGGCTTAACAAGTTTAAAAATTAATTTGAATTTGAAAATATTTTTTAAAAAAATTTTAAAAATGTATCGCATTTCATGCTCTATTAGCCTCTTTAAATAACTTTTTTTTTCGCCAATTTAATTTTGTTTTCGCTTTTTTTTTTCTTTCAAAATTATTGCAATTTGTAAACGATTTAATTGCCTCTTAATTTTGATATTTTTGTTTGTTTAAAGAAAATATTTGTTTAAATAATAATAAGAATAATTTGTAACAATTTTTTAACAATTTTTAATGGCTATTTATGTCTCTGTGAGTGTTCTATTCTCTGCACTCTTTGTAACATTTTAAGTGTAAAATTATTATTACAACAAAAACAAAAAACGAAGAAAAAATTTATTGCATTTCGGTGTTAATATGAACGAGTAGATGGTATTTGTTTAACACTTCAAATTGTCGTGTCAAAGCCATTAAGACTGAGAAAAACTATGATTATGGATGCACAACACACTTGAGAGATTTTTTCTCACTTGATATACATATATACGTACATACATAGGCCCCCTACAGACAAGCACATACATACATTATTGGTCATTACAACCCTTCAGTCAGGATTACGACCTAGCTTCTCACACCACTTATGTTGTGTGCGTTAATTTTTATACATGAGTGGCGGGACCTACAGTTTAAAGTCGACTCCGAATGACAGTTTTTTGAGAAGCTTTTCATGGCAATTTTATTTACTCTCAGAGTTTTTGCCAGAAATCTGCTGAGAGGAAGTCGCCGAAGAAATATTTTCATAATTTCGTTTTGATGTCTGACCTGGGGTTCGAACTCGGGCCTTCAGTCCAATAAGCCAACACACTACCTACTAGACTACAGCGACTTCACAGACAAGCACATAGGTGAACTAATTTTCAGGATTCACAACAGGTCTGTAGCTATGGCTGGACACTCGAAGGTCATGAGATCCACTGTGTTCGTCCTAGGAAGGGAATAAAGTGAAGTAATTGAAACAGGTCCCAGTAAGAAGACCTGTAATACGGTATATGGCTGCCGCGAACCTCTCAATGGAATGGTGAAGTGGTTGGACGCCCACATTAAATAGATATCGGGGCGTAATGTTATTCCAGGAAACTTTAGAGTGGATAAAATCACCGAACTTCATCAGGGCCGCGTGAGTAGCACCGAAAACGTGTAGCAGTTTTGGAAAAGGCTGCATAGAAGGGTAAAGGGAGTTTGCTCGAACTCCAAAGTTAATCATTATGGTCACTTATGAAAGTCGCATTGTTTGTGACCATATGACTAGTGACTTGTGGATGAGTTGCACAGACGATGAAGGGGAGGAAGCTGTTCTTCATCTCGTAGAAGCTTACCCTGCTTTATATGCACCCTAGTATCTGCTATGCAAACAATCTAATTATTCAGTCGAGAATGTACGTAAGGATTCTAAGCGATTTCATCACTTTTACTGGATAGTTCAAGACTAGGAGAAAAGCATAACTGTGGTATCACAATGGGCCATATTAAGCCTAAGTGCGTTTGTCTCTTACGTCCTAGTATCTGCTGCTGCAGACAATCCAATTAATCAGTCGAGAGGCTGCATCAGAATAACTGGTTAGCTTCAAGACTAGGCGAAAAGAATATGGCTTTATATGAACACGCATCTGAGAGACCCACCTTGAAGGATAAGATCACACTTACATCAATTGTGATAACACAAGACAATATCCAACCTATGGGTCAAACATTCCGTTTAGAAAATCATCTCAAAAAAAGTCACGCTAGTGCGTGAAGTCTTTAATCAAAGATGGTAGAAAAGATGAGGCTAAGAACCTCCGCTCCTTAATAACAAAATTCAAAGCACGTGAGCAAGTCTGGCGCTGGATTTCTAAGTACATCGGCATGCTTTCCAATGGTGCAATGACGTGTGAGAACCACCTGAGTCAGTTGGATGGCCATGCAGTTTGTGGAAATAAAATAAAATGTTGTGGAATAAAAAATGAGTTTTTTTCCTTATCCAGATCAGTCCAGGAGACTGTCCGGCCAACAAACTTGAGTGCCCCAGTACTTTGATCGGAGAGTATTAAGTTTAATTGAGTCAATCACTACAACTATACTTGGACAGTTCAGAAACTCTGCGCTCTATGACCCCCTCCCACCCCTGGCCGACGATATCTCTACATCCTAGAACCCATATAAGCCATAAGATCCGGAATTTCCCTAAGATTTCCCTTCGCATGGACGAGAACGCACATTGAAGTAATGTTCGTAAGGGACTTGATAGTTGGCTGGAAAAATTCCATCACTCAACAAGCATTGCTAAGCTTTGCCATAAAATCTACTGCAGTAGTCAGACAGACTACACGAAAGCCGCAGAGCCTTTAACGTATATGAGGCCTACTTTATCTAACTTTGTAGAACTATCGGTCTAGACTTCAGGCTGAATATCATGAAACTCTGGATGCACTTAATATCTTATCCTTCATGTAAAAATGGCAAATTCGATTTGGTTTCAAATTCCAGACAGAGATCTCTTTTAATAACTTGTAGTGAGTCCAACTATAGCGTTCCAGATAGTCGCACTCTATGTATTTAACTGCTGGACACAGAGTTCTATATAAGCAATCTTTAATATTTTTTGCACCACACCACCATAATCATTGAAAATAAAAGAAAAAAAACAGAATCTCTGGAATTTATTTCACACTTTAAGCTTAAATGAGGTGTTAATGGCAATTTAAATGGATTGAAATTTAACAATTCGATAGAACAAGAAAGAAATAAAAACATTAGCACTTAGGGTCCTATACACA
Source organism: Sarcophaga caerulescens (assembly GCA_927399465.1). Lineage (NCBI taxonomy): Eukaryota > Metazoa > Arthropoda > Insecta > Diptera > Sarcophagidae > Sarcophaga > Sarcophaga caerulescens. Next base: position 105,215,123 of record OV656866.1, read on the forward strand.
ATACATAAGTAGTTGTAACGCTTAACGCCTTTATTGTGTTTTTTAAATTTCTTTAACAAGATTTATGAATTTTTGAACAGATTTTTTTCGTTAATTTTATTGGATTTTTAAACTGTTTTTCTTAAAAATTTAAGCCCCGATTTCACTCACCACTTTAAACTGACAGGTTTATAGACTTAATTTGACATTTAACAGGCACAGTCAGACAAATGGACAGACAGACGACAGGCAGACAGACAGTAAACGAAATGTGGAAATCAAATTAAAACCAAAATGTACCTACGCTTAGAGGTAAAAAAAAAGTTCATTTTCTATGTAATTTGTCTGGTAATCTCTTGAATTATGGACGGCTATTGTGTTTTGTCATTTTGCGTACACACCCAGTATTTTTTTTTTTTTTTAATCACTTAAGAAACGATCAGCTTAGGATTTTTTTTCTTTTTTTTTTTTAATTGGAAAAAAGTCTACAAATTTAGAAGAAAAAATTTTTCCTTGCTTTACATGCTAATTGAAGCAAACCTGGTCCACCCCGGGTTTGTAGTCTGTCCGTCCACGCTTTGCTTAAATGGATTTGCCAAAGTCTCTCCACGTAGTTGTAGTTGCTTGCCATGCCAGTAAAACAAATTTTCACCTTAATAGCCCACTGTTTCATTAACAGCCAGCCATTGTGTTGTAATTTTATAAAAAGCTCTGTTTAAGCCCAGCTTCAGTTCAGTTACCGCATAAGCGCTAATTTATTTGCTTAAAATGATCATTTAATTTGCTCAACTGTAAAGACTTTTGCTAGACTTTGAAATTACTTTTTTAAGCGTTTTTGGTTTTTATCATCGATTTTCTTTTGTTTTTTTTTTTAATTCCAAAAGAAAAAAAGGAAAAAAAAAGACGAAAAAATTATGGGCGAGTAGCAAAGCAACGGAAGTTTAAATGCCGCCACCTCAAAACGTTTAACTTTAAGTTTCAATTTCGGTGATTGCATTGCATAATTGACAGTTAAGTATTTTGTATATGAAAACTTGAACGATTGATCGATAAAAGCGATAAAAAAGTCGTACAATGAACAACGAATCAATTAAGCATAGAGTGTCATTAATTGTCGTTTAAGCCATTATATGATGGTAGTGTTAAGACCTATTTTTGAGAAGGTCAAGTTGAATGACTTTATAGCGTGTGTGTGTGTGTGGAATAAACTGTAAACGACGCTCGAAACAAAATATACGCGGGTATTAATTTTAATATGGAGCCATTAGAGGTTTAATAAAACTGGACGCCTGATTGGGGAATGAATTTATGTTGCGGGTGTTAATTTTAGACATAAGTGGCGGGGGACCTACAGTTTATTATCGACTCCGAGCGATAACCTTACTGTCAGCATTACGACCTAGTTTCTGACACCACTTTTGTTGTGTGTGTTAAATTTTATAAAGGGTGATTTTTTAGCTATTATCTTTTTGGCAACACGTGAGCTGTTTAACGCACGTTTCGTGTTTTGTTTCACTGTCAAACATCTTCAGTTTGGTCTATAATTTAACCCTTAGAGTACGGAGTGGGGTAATTTAGGTCCCCCAATCTTAGTTTTTCTTGAATAACTTCGCAAATAATTTTTTATTGTCTTTTTCCCTTTAGGTAGTCCAATTTTATGTTGAATACTATATAAAAACTTATAAGTGACATTTAAATATCAACCTGTTTGTAATTGGAATGTAAGTTTTTCGTTCGGGGTACTCAAGTTACCCCACATCGTACTTAGCGTTACAAATTTTCGTTAGTTTTTTAGGACCAAAAATGGAAAATTACAAAAAAAAACCTATCCCAGCGACATATAGAAGACTATGTAAATGACATTGAAGACTATCCTAATGATATAGAATTAGATTATATAGATAGTAATTATCTAAGTGAATATAGTGAAACGGAAGACGAGATTGAAGAAGAAGAACAAGCTGAAGATATTCTTTCGGATATTGATGAAATTGAAAATGATGATGCTTTTCTTTTGAATGCGAAATATTGCACCGCTAAGTCTGGCAGAGTTTGGACTTTGAAGCCATTTCCACCAACGCATAGGTTACCCCAGGAGTAACTATGTAGTTACATGAGTGACGCTAGCGAAATTGATGAAATATTCAACCATCTCATAACACCAACTATCAAAAAGAAAATCTGTCTTCATACTAACGAAGAAGCCAAAAGAGTGTTTGAAAAATATAATGAAAAACATCCTGAGAGGCAAAAAAATATGGAAACTGGTAACTGAATGTGAATTTGATGCATTCCTTGGAGTACTGATAACAGCTGGAGCGCTACATTGCAGAAGAGAAAATGTAAAAGAAATGTGGAGTACTGACGAATGTATTATTATATTTTTTTATTTATTGTTTTTTATCCTTTAGAAAAGAATTGAATTCCTAAGTTTGTGTTCCTTAATTATAATCGTAACATGATATGTTTTAAAATTAATACGTCTTGATGTGATAATTAAAAATAAAAACTGAAAACAAATAAAATAATAATTTATTACTTTCAAAATAATATTTTGATTTCTTTTATGGCAACATATAAACAACAAAAGCCCATTTTTCTTTGGGGGATCTTAGTGACCCCACTCCGTACTTTATGTCAAAAAACGAGCTTCGTACTCTAAGGGTTAACCATGAATCGTCTTACAAACGAATAACGCTTGCAAATCATTGAATTTGGCATCATTGGACCGTACTGCTTCAAAGATGCTGCGAATCGTAACGTAACTGTGAATGGTGAGCGCTACCGTGAAATGATATCCAACTTTTTTTTTTTGCCCAAAATGCAAGAGCTTGACTTGCATGGCATGTGGTTTCAACAAGACGGTGCCACATGCCACACAGCATGCGTAACAATGGACTTATTGAGAGGCGAGTTCGCTGAACATTTTATTTCACGTTCGGGACCGGTCAATTGGCCGCCTAGATCGTGCGATTTAACGCCTCTAGACTATTTTTTGTGGGGCTATGTTAAAGCTCATGTCTATACAGACAAGCCCGCTTCAATTGACGCATTGGAAGACAACATTGAAGCGTTTATTCGTGAGATACCGGCCGTGAGATGTCGCCGTGGTCTAGTAGGTAGTGTGCTGGCTTATTAGACCCAGGCTAGACATCAAAAAAAAAAAAAATAAAAAATACAATAAGTATTTTTTCGGCGATTTCTTCTCAGTTTCTCAAAAAATCTGTCGTTCGGAGTCGACTTTAAACTGTAGGTCCCGCCACTTATGTATAAAATTAACACACACAACATAAGTGGTGTGAGAAACTGCGGGCTTCTTGGGGACGATTGCCTGTAGACTGTCTAATGGTGAAGGTATAGCACTGGCCATTTTATAGTCACCTAGCAGCAACTCGTTTCCTTGCCGTTCGCATCTTACCCCTTTCTACCTTTCCTAAAAAACCTGCACAATGCACTGCATGAGTAGGGGCCATCCCCTGAGTGCTGGTTTAATAAAAAAAAAAAAAAAAAAAATTATGTATGTACATACAGCTATGGACATTAAATTAGTATAAAATCCATTTATAGTTTGATTATGATTTTTTTTCCTACAAGGATAAAGACCTCTCATTCTGGAAAAAAAAATACTTTGGAGTGATGAAACAAAGATAAATCGTTTGGGACCGGATGGTAGAGTCTTTGTTCATCGGCCAAAATGTCAGGCATTTAATCCACGTTACACTCAAAAGACCATAAAGCATGGTGGAGGAAGCATCATGGTGTGGGGATCATTTTCATGGCACGGTGTGGTTTCAATCGTCAAAATTAATGGAAAAATGGACCGTTACATTATGAAGAACAAAATGGAACCATATGCATTTGAAAACATGCCAATTCCATTCATATTTATGCAAGATAATGATCTCAAACACACGTCTAAGCTGGTAAAGGATTGGTTTTACAAAGCGTACATTCGCGTTTTAGACTGGCCGGCGCAAAGTCCTGGCTTAAACCCGATTGAAAACCTCTGAGACGATATGAAATGTGTTATTGCTCAACAAAAGTACAAAAATTATGGACGATTTGTGGCTTTGAATACGGAACGCTTGGTACTCGATTCCCAAAAAACGTTGCCAGAATTTGATTGAAAGCATGTCCCGTAGATGCCACGCGGTGCTTAAAAATAAAGGCTATTCCACCAAATATTGACCAAGTAAACGAAAAACAATAATATTTTTACTATTTATTAAAATATATTATTTTTATTTCAAAAATTTAAATTTTGTGCTATTTTACTGTCCAGCTAAAATCTAGCATTTGATATGTTGCAGGCCTTAATGAGCATAAGATCGGCAATTTAGTCAAAATTTTTGTTTTTGCTTTAAAGAAGAATATGCCTTTTATGTTTTTAGGTTTAAATTTTTTTTGTAAATAGACTTAAAATACTATAAAAAATTAGATTGTTTTTATGACAAATTTTTGTGCTAATTTAATGTCCATGGCTGTATGTATTCAATTCGACAAATGTTGCTTCAACAAGATGGCCATTTTCCGTTGTCAAAATTCGGAAATCACTGTTTGAAGATCCGATATATAAAATTAAAAAAAAAATTTATATTTTTCAAAAAAAAAAATTCTTTAAGTAGCCCGCTTTAAAAGGCTTTTAATTTTTTAATGAATTTCTATGGAATTGTAACCAATTTTTTTTTTTTTTTGTATTTCAAAACAATTAACAAAACAATTAAAACAAATTAATTTTGTTTGATTGTTTAATTTACTTAAAAACAAACACATATTCACACATATTCACACTCACAGAAAATGTGTTTCACTTTTAACTGTCGTTTCGCCTTAGCTGGCATTGCCTATTTGACGTTACGCCTCATTAAATCAACACGAAATTTGTTTTGGCGCTTCATAGACACGAACACTTTGATCTGAAAATTTATTTCTATTTTCTATTTCTCTGAATTTCTTAGGAAACGTACATAAAAGTACGTCTGTCTAGTGATTCATAAATTTAAATTGGGTTGAACGCTGTCATTTGGTAGCTTAAAAGCAAAACGATCCATAAATTAAAACAGTTGGGGGACCTACACAGGGTTGTAAATTCTTTTGGGAGGCACAGTCGTTCATTTTAAACAAGTTGCCTCTGTAATATGCTGCTAATATTTAAATATTTTACTTTTATTAACGATAAACAAATAAGGAAAAAAATCGAAAGAAATATATTTACTACAACAATTAGAGCAGAAAAGTTTAATGGCAAAACAAATACTCGAAGTATTTTTAAATGATTCTATTCTATGGGCAAACAACTAATCATCTCTGCTGTTTGTAACTCTGACTGAGGGCATTGTATAGTAAGAGGATAGAGGGTCTGCAATTGTTACTATTGCGGTAAATTTGCACAAGACCGTAAGTAAAATTTCGAGAAAACCACAACTATTATCGAACATGCGGCTTAAACAAGGTGTTATAGAGGGCTATCCATTTCGTGGTTTCAAAAGTATGGGACTGGAATTCGATATCTGTCATACTAAGTTGTGAAACCAATTTTTTTTTTTTTTCAATTGAAAGTCTGACATTGACGAAAATGTATCGCTTAACTATCACACAACGCATAAAAATTATCAAAACCTACTACAAAAATGGTGATTCTGCCACAGCCTCGTATCGTGCGTTTCGGCAATTTTTCGAACAAAATTTTCTTCAGCGATGAAACACATTTCACACTCGGTGGGAATGTTATTAAACAAAATTGTCGTATTTGGGGTTCTGAGAATCCTCAAGTAATTGAAGAGAGGCCATTACATCCAGAAAAAGTCACTGTTTGGTGCGCTCTTTGGTCCGAAGGTGTGATTGGACCTTACTTCTTCGAAAACGACGATGGAACGACTGTCACCGTCAATTCGGAGCGTTATGGTCATATGATAACCGACTTTTTTTGCCTGCTGTTGAAGAATACGACTTGGAGGATATGTGGTTTCAACAAGACGGTGCCACATGCCACACAACTCGAGCGAATATGGCTTTATTGCAAGAGACATTTCCTGGCCGCGTAATTTCTCGTCTTGGCGATATCAACTTGCCACCAAGATCATGCGATTTGACACCATTAGACTTTTTTTTTTGTGGGGCTACGCGAAAGACCGTGTTTATGCAGATAAACCTTCAACTCTTGAGCACTTAAAAACCAACATTCGTCAAGTTATGGCTGAGATACCGCCCAATATGTGTCAAAAAATGGTCGAAAATTACCTCAAAAGAATCAATGCTTGCAATACTTCGCGTGGAGGTCATTTAAATGATGAAGTGTTTCACACATAATGTCAACGTTCAAACTTTACAATAAAAAAGAAATATCATGAAAAAATATTTTATATGTCTTTTATTTACGTTTACTTTTGAAACCACGAAATGGATAACCCGGTACTAGAGAGCTGCCACTTTGCTTAAAACAATGAGCATTTCAGCTGCATTTCTTTCAAACGGAGGATAGTTGAATACCGTTTCCAAAAGACTTGCATATGCTTTCCGAAATTGTACAGCAGTTGGCAGAATAAGTAGAGGAGAAGGCAAGTACTTAATTTGTCATTGCAGCCTTTCAGTCAGGACTACAATATAGTTTCTCACACCACCAATGTTGTGTGTGTTAATTTAATTTTTTTTTTTCAGTCAGGATTACGGCCTTGCTTCTCACACCATTCATCTTGTGTGCGTTAATTTTTTTACATGAGTGCCGGCACCTACAGTTTAACGTCAACACCGAATGACAGATTTTTGAGAAACTTTTTCATGGCAGGTTTATTTACTTTCAGAGTTTTTGCTAGAAATCTGCTGAGAGGAAATCGCCAAAGAAATCTTTTTTTTCTGGGATACGAATCCGGGCTTTTACGTCTAATAAGCCAATAAGTCGCTGTGGTCTAGTAGGTAGTGTGTTGGCTTATTAGACTGAAGGCCCGAGTTCGAATCCCAGGTCAGCCAGGTCCCAGTCAGACATCAAAACGAAAATATGAAAATATTTCTTCGGCGACTTCCTTTCAGCAGATTTCTGGCAAGAACTCTGAGAGTAAATAAAATTGCCATGAAAAGCTTCTCAATAAATTTGTCGTTCGGAGTCGACTTTAAACTGTAGGTCCCGCCACTGATGTATAAAATTAACACACACAACATGAGTAGTGTGAGAAGCTAGGACTGAAGGGTGCGAGCTTTTTGGGGACGATTGCTGTAGACTGTCTAATGGTGAAGGTATAGCACTGGCCATTTTATAGTCACCCAGCAGCAACTCGTTTCCTTGCCGTGCGCATCTTGAGATGTCCACAAACACTACTCCCTCTCTTCCACCTTCCTATAACCCATTTTCCTAAAACCTGCACAATGCACTGCATGAGTAGGGGCCATCGCCTGAGTGCTGGTTTCACAAAAAAAAAAAAAAAAAAAAAACACTACCCCTACTAGACTACGGCGACTTTTTGAATTTAAAAATAGCCAACGCTTAATGAAAGACCCTTTATAATCCCCTATAAAAAAAAATAAGAGTCTTTGATTGTTTTCAATAATAGTTTCAAGCATAAATTAAATTTGAATTTCTGTTGTCTTAAAGAATTACAAGTAAAAACCAGCAGCTGTTAACTAAACAAAGTTGAACGAATATGAACAAAAAAAAAAAAAAATTTTTTTTAAAATTATGGATTTTTAATAATTCAACCATAAATCAAAAATAAATTACAACAACAACAAAAAAGAAGAGATAGAGAAAATCTAAAAATAATTTTATATTGCAATACAGTTTCTGAACTGAACTCGTAACTGAACTTTTTCACCGAAAGCCCAAAAAACACAATACAAAACAGAGCTTCTTTAATCAGCCTCGTATTGTTGCTGCTTTTCACTAAGGAGAGGAGTATGCGTATCAATATGATTTGAAATCTTTGTAAATGATGAAGTGAAGTGGGCTTCTAGTCTAGTCTAGTCTCGTAGTCATTAATCATAATCATTTTTATTGTAATAAACTCGACACAGAAGCAATTATTTTCATATTGAAAACAAATTTATAAAGATTTGTCATGAAATTGAGAACAAAAACAAAGAAAAAAAAAAAAAAAACAAGAAAACAATGGGATTAAACAGAATTTTTTTTGTTGTTAATTTACTTCATAAAGAAATAAAAAAAAAATCCCATTATTGGTTAATAATTTAATAATTTTTTTTAAGAATTTTATGTTTTAGCAAATCATAGGCATTTGAAAATGATGATTTCAATGAAACTTTTATTTCGTCATAAAAATTACCCACTTTTGGTTTTATTCTAGTATCTTTCGCCCATTTTCTTCGAAAAATATTGGTTTTTAATTTTTTTTTTTTATCGAACGTCCCCGGCCTCACACTAACCCACCCTCACCCGACCGCGGAGGGCTCGTCCCCATAACGTAGGGACACGTATACACTACAGTCCGGACTATAGCGGGTTAGGGAAAAGTAAAGGCAACGACAACATAAATCAGCTACAGAACTTAATCACAAGCTGAATAAAGCAACAATAAACCATAACTACCTAAGACAAGAACGAGAATATATTTTTCTATAATAATTTACAAATTAATGGCAGCATATAAGCTACGTTTAATATTATAAACAGTACAATTAAAATCAATAAAATCATAATACATGTTAAAATCATTACATAATCTACGAAAAGGAAAATTACAACCATAGTTTTTTCTATAAAAATCTAGGGAAAAAGGACGATAGTGCCGTGAAAATCTTTCTGGAATACTGAAATTTAAGTTACAAAGCAAAAACTCGGAATCGATATCACCCTTAACCAGATTATAGACAAAACAAACGCCTAACACAGCCCTTCTACGTTCCAAAGTTCAAAGTTTTATCAGGCCCAATCTAGCCTCATAAGATGGAAACCCATTGGCATAATCCCATCCTAAGCCACGTAAACAGAATAATAAAAACTGCTTCTGCACAGACTCTATTGAATCACTATGACAACGATAGTATGGATTCCAAATAACAGACGCGTACTCCAAAATAGGCCTAACAAGTGAAATGTATAGCAGTTTTGTTATATAAGGATCAGTGAATTCCTTAGCCCATCTTTTCACAAAACCAACAACAGCCCGAGCCTTGCCAATCACCATACTAATATGATCAATAAAAGACAGTTTAATATCCAATAATACTCCCAAATCAAGAAATGAAGTAACAGTTTCCAAAGGGCAAGAATTTATCACATAAGTGGACGAAACTACGCCCCCGCGAGAGAAAACCATGCACTTACACTTTCTCAAGTTAAGATCTATCAAATTAGTCCCGCACCAAGTTACAAAGGAATCAATATTTCGCTGAAGAACAGCCTGACCATGGTCATCATCAAAAGTATAAAATAATTTAACGTCGTCAGCATACATCAGAATATTACAATAAGAAATAGCACAAGGAAGATCATTAAGAAACAATAAAAACAGTAAAGGACCCAAATGGCTACCCTGCGGAACACCAGAAGTAACATAAACAGTCTTAGATAATACATTCCTAAACAATACCCTCTGAGTCCTAAGGGAAAGATAGGAGCCCAGCCAACGATGAATAGTATCAGGATTACCGATCAATGACAGTTTATGAAGCAAAATTCCATGATCAACCCTATCAAAAGCTTTACTGAAATCAGTATAAATTACATCAGTCCGAGCCCTGGCAAGAAAACCCCTGAAAACATGCTTAGTAAATTCAAGAAGATTAGTGACAGTCGCCATGGACTTTGATGTTAATCCAACAAAACGAAATCATCATTATCGTACATCAAATCGCTTGACATTGATAGTCTATTGAAGTCGCCAAAACGTGCTGATTCACTGATTCTCGAAACTACTTATGCAATAAACTCAAAACCGATTGATTTATGTGGTTCCACAGCTTGTTGAAACCTTACATCGTCCACTTCAGTCAGGATTATGGACATAGTTTCTCAGACCACTTATGTTGTGTGTGTTAATTTTATATATACATATGTGGCGAGACCTATAGTTTAAAGTCGACTCCGAACACAAGTTTTTTGAGAAACCTTTCATGGCAATTTTATTTGCTCTCAGAGTTTTTGACAGAAATATTTTTTTTAAATTTCTGTTTTGATGTCTGTCCTGGGGTTTAAACCGTGACCTTACGTCTAATAACCCAACACACCACCTACTAGACTACGGCGACTTCATCGTCCACTTTATAATGTTTAATTTCAGTTAAAAAAGAAAAAAAAATTCGGTTATCATAGGGCCATGGTTCTTTCACAATAACATTTCCAGACCATAATGACCACCAGCAGACAGTAATTTTTTTTTTGATTTTTTCAAGTTGTGTCTGAGTCACAGAAATTGTGAGTCACAGAAGTCGTCGCAGTCAAGTAGGTAGTGTGTTGGCTTGTTAGACGTTAGGCCACGCGGTTCAAACCCCAGGTCAGATATCTCCAACCAAACGAAATACGAAAAAATATATTCTCGACGACTTCCCCTTAGCAGCTTTCTGGCAAAAACTCTGAGCGTCAAAATAAAATTACCATTAAAAGCTTCGACTTTAAACCGTAGGACCCTTCACTCATGGATAAAATTAACACACACAACAAAAGTGGTGTGAGAAGCTAGGTCGTAATCCTGACTAAAGGGTTGTAATGACCAATTATGCATGAGCGTATGTGGCTCACTGTAATACTACAGTATTTCAATTCATCTAACATTAGAACCATTCACAACTGCTGATGAAATCATTTTAACTCGCAATATCCTGATCAGTGAGATTCTCTTTATAATGTAGCTTAGAAGATGGGCATGTGCTCGAGAGATGAGGAATTGTTTTCTACTCTTGGTCGCCCCTCCAGAAATTATTAGTCATACGACTAAGATGCATGTCTCGTGAGTACACACTTTGAAATGGCTTTTCGCGCAGTCTTTATCATCATAATCGGTTCTAAGCTTGAAATAAGCTTTATTGCTGAAGGAAGATAATTTTCTTTTTCTAAAAATATTTGGATGGTATTTCTGTCATGTCTTGGAATGTGACCCCCAAGATACTCTGGCGTACAAAAGAATAGAGAGCTGACGTATGATACAAGTCAAGGGCCAAGAAGAATGCAGGCAACTTCCGGAGCGACACAGGGATCCATATTAAGACCAGACCTCTGGAACGCAACTTATGACGAAATCCTGAGAATCGAAATGCCGGAGGATACTTTCCTAGTCGGATACGCAGACGACATTGCGGCAGTCATTAGAGGTAGAAATACAGAAGTAGTTCAACGCAGACTACGACAAGTCATGATGCGCACTAAGAAATGGCTGGAATCCCACGGCCTGCAGTTGGCCATGCATAAAACGGAGCTGCTGTTACTAACTAGACGACATATTCCGACTTGGTCATCCCTACGAAGAGATCTATTAAATACCTTGGGATTAGACTGGACTCGAAACTGACCTACACAGAGCAGATAGAGTATGCAACAGCGAAAGCAGCCAGAATTACAACACAGCTGAGTAGACTGATGGCAAATATTGGAGGACCACTTCCAAGTAGGAGGAAGTTACTCATGGAGGCTGTAAATCGTATACTCCTTTATGGCTCTGAAATCTGGGCTTCTACTCTGAATACTCAAACCAGAGCTAAAAAACTGCTATCTCGCAGAGAACAGCAGCTTTACGGATCATATCCTCGTATCGCACGGTATCAACACAAGCCGCCATAATAATAGCTGGAATGGTTCCCATAGACCTTCAATCAATTGAGCGCCAGATGATTTTCAACGCTAGACAGAGCATGACTCAGTCGCAGAGCCTAGAAACGATACAGCACGAAGTCGTCTTAAAATGGCAACATCGCTGGGAAAATGAACGGTATGGTAGGTGGACACACAAACTGATTCCATAATTGCAAGTGTTGAAAAACAGAAAAAACGGCGAAGTAGACTACTACATAACCCAGATGCTAACCGGTCATGGATACTTCAGAGAATACCTGCATCGCATGGGGAAATGTCGCTCGCCATTCTGAATCTACGAGGAAGAGGAAATCTTAGACGATGCCGAACACACTTTCTTCGGCTGCAGATGCTGGGCCGAAAGACGTCAGGGTATCGAGGCTGAAATCGGCATTATTAATGCCACAAACGTCATGCTGAAAATGACAAACAGCAGAGAAAACTGGAACGCAGTTAAACAATTTGTGCACTATGTCCTGCGAAAGAAAAAATATGATCTAGACGCAGTAGAATAACAGAAGAGCGGAGTCTGGACGCAGGCTGACAATGATGGAACTGGCACAGGTGCCAAAAGGGGTCCACTTCGAAGTAATGCAACCGTAGTTCCGAGGTAGAATGATACCCCGGTTGGGAGACAAGGCGGGTTTTTAGTCGGTATACCCAGTGGGAGAGTCCGACATACCATGTATGGTGACGACCTTCATGAATGCATAAAGCATTTTCCCACCTTCCCCCCAAAAAAAAAAAAAAAAAAAAAAAAAAGCACGTTAAAAATATATCTTTTTTCTTGACTTGCTAAAGTCCTTAACCGATTAATTTAAGTGGGTTGTAAAGGATTTTCTGATAGCATTCTGACTTTATTTATTCGCATTTTTTAATTAAAAAATTCAAGAAATTTATCTTCATTTTCGCTTTTTTGTTCTGGCAATTTTGGCTACAAATTAAGAGGAGAATTTTTTGTGCTACACTTTACAAATAAGTTTAACGCTTCAATATTAAAAGGACAGACAACACACGCCAATATTTTCCGGTTGCAAAAAAAAAAAAAAAAATTTTAAAAAGAAATTCAAACCGTAAACGAAAAAAAATGCAAAAACTGTGCAATTTACATTGAATTTGTTGTTGGGGAGTGAATTTCGTTTTGTTTCCCTTTCTTTCATACAAAATTAAGCGCGAACTTTTGCTGTGTAAAGTACTTTTTGAATTTGGTGTGTGTGTGTTTGTGTGGGTAAAAACAATACCTTTGTTTATGATTTGTTTTGTAAATGTGGCCCCCGATTTTTTGTAGTCCGTGTTTTGTATTTGATTTTGAGACGTGTGCCATATTTATTTGGTAGCCAACCCACTGAGCCAGCCGTGCGTTTAACAGGTTTTTCACGTAGACTTTGTGTCGTTTTCGTTGTTAATTTTTTTTATTACGAACGTTGCCTTAAAAATTCACATAAAAAAAGGATTTTTTTTCTGTCGTTCCTAATTTTCCATATGCTGTACTAATGTTTTCCAATGTTTTCTTATGTGATTTTTTAAAGTTTTAAATTTTATGTTTAAAAAAAGACACCCAAACCGATTGACAAACAGTCAGTCTTATGAGCATTATAAACGTGGGTCTTTTTTTTCTTCTTTGCCTTACTAACAATGGTAATAAAACTTTGTTTATAAGGAAAATATCGAGTGAAAAACCAGACAAAAGTCTGTCAACTAAAGTCCATTAAAATAAGACAAAAACCAGTTGCAATATTTTTGGATTTTGGATTGCAAACATTTATGGCTCTAAAAATAGGCCCGCTAACTAAGAAGAAAAATAGTCAAATTTTTTATTACCTTAAATTAAAGAGATGTTCTTTTTTTTCCTTCTTTAATCCACGATCTATTGGTAATTAGTTTTAAGTGCCTATAAATCAATATATAGCCCCCAAATTGTGAAACAAAGAAATATTTCATATCTTTAACAAGTTATTCGAAAATATGATACTCCATGCCGCCTGCATCATAAATATTTTAATGGGAAAAATTTATTATCTTGATAATTTACTTTTATAAAATGCAAGTAATCGATAAATTTAGTTTTAGAAAATGCAAGTCATCGATAAATTTACATACATAGCATACATACATACATAATTGGTCATTACAACGCTTCAGTCAGGATTACGACCTAGCTTCTCACACCACTTATGTTGTGTGCGTTAATTTTATACGTGAGTGGCGGAACCTACAGTTTTAAAGTCTATTCCGAACGAAAGATTTTTGAGAAGCTTTTCATGACAATTTTATTTACTCTCAGAGTTTTTGCCAGAAATCTGCTGAGAGGAAGTCATCGAAGAAATATTTTCATATTTTCGTTTTGATGTCTGACCCAGGGTTTGAACTCGGGCCTTTAATATAATAAGCCAACACACTACCTACTAGACTACGGTCGACTACATCGATAAATTTACTTTTAGAAAATGCAAGACATTTATGAACTTACTTTTGAAAAATGCAATTCATCGATAAATATACTATCGAAAATGCAAGTCATTGATGAATTTACTTTTAGAAAATAAAAGTCATCGATGAACTTACTTTTGGAAAATGCAAGTCATCGATAAATATACTATCGAAAATCCAAGTCGTCGATGAATTTTCTTTTAGGAAAATGCAAGTTATCGATGAATTTATTTTTAGAAAATGTTAGTCATCGATGAATTTACTTTTAGAAAACACAAGTCTTTGACAAATTTACTATCTTAAATGCAAATCATCGATAAATTTACTTTTAGAAAATACAAGTCATCCATAAATTTACCTTAAGGAAGGAAGTACAAGTCATCGATAAATATACTTTTAAAAAATTCAAGTAATCGATAAATTAACTTTTAGAAAATGCTAGTTATCGATAAACTTACATTTAAAAAATGCAAGTCATCAATAAATTTACTTTTAAGGAATGCAAGTCATCGATGAATTTATTTTTAGAAAATGCGAGTCATCGATATATTTATGTATTTTTAGAAAATACAAGTCATCGATAAAATTACTATCGAAAATACAAGTCATCGATGAATTTAAATTGGAAAATGCAAGTCATCGATAAATATACTATCGAAAATGCAAGTCATCGATGAATTAACTTTTGGAAAATGCAAGTCATTGATAAATTTACTTTCAGGAAATGCAAGTCATCGATAAAATTACTTGCAAAAAACCAAAGTCATTAATAAATTTACTTTTAGGAAATGCAAGTCATCAATAAATTTACTTTTAAGAAATGCAAGTCATCGATAAATTTTTTTTAAAGAAATACAAGTAATCGATAAATATACTTTTAAAAATTGAAGTAATCGATAAATTTACTTTTAGAAAATGCAAGTCGAAAATGCAAGACATTTATGAACTTACTTTTGAAAAATGCAATTCATCGATAAATATACTATCGAAAATGCAAGTCATTGATGAATTTACTGTTAGAAAATAAAAGTCATCGATGAACTTACTTTTGGAAAATGCAAGTCATCGATAAATATACTATCGAAAATCCAATTCATCGATGAACTTTCTTTTGGAAAATGCAAGTTATCGATGAATTTATTTTTAGAAAATGTTAGTTATCGATGAATTTATTTTTAGAAAATGTAAGTCATCGATGAATTTACTTTTAGAAAACACAAGTCTTTGACAAATTTACTATCGAAAATGCAAATTATCGATAAATTTACTTTTAGAAAATACAAGTCATCCATAAATTCACCTTAAGGAAGTACAAGTCATCGATAAATATACTTTTAAAAATTGAAGTAATCGATAAATTTACTTTTAGAAATTGCAAGTTATCGATAAACTCACATTTAGAAAATGCAAGTCATTGATAAAATGAAAAAATCGATCTGGTTTCCTACCGTATTCTCATGCTTTTGGGTTCTGAATCAATATAGTCCTATAATGTGGATCCCTTTTCTCTGTAATGTTATCGGTCTTGTAATCATTTTAATTTTATTTTTTTAACGATAATTTTCATTTTTCTTTTTGTGTTTTTCTTCATATTTATTTATGAAATTGTCATTGAACTTTATCAAGCATTTTTCATGTGGGCTTAGGATAGTATTTAAAAAAATTTTTTTTTCTTCTAAATTTTTCTTAAATTGGGCTTAAAACGTGCCTTAACTGTCATCCAGCCTTGACAGTTTTAATGTCTTTGTCTCTGTCTCTGTCTTATGTTTTGTTTTGTTTTGATTGCAATTTTACCTTTAAGAACTGGGGTAATAAAAAGGGCACTTAACTGAACAAAAGGAGTGTGTGTGTAGAAAAACTGTTGATCACGATTTTCATTTAAAAATGTTTTGTTGTGGCGTTTATTTGTGTTTTTTTTTTCGGCTAAGCGGCTTAAAAGTTAACTCTAAGAGAGGGTATATTAACTGGTTTCCTTTAAATTTGTCTACACTTTTCGGTGTGTATGACCAAAACTTGTTTAAATTAAAAGATCAAATTTGTTGTTAAAAGTTTAACCCGAAAAATAAAGCAAAATAGAGGGGAAAAAATTAATTGAATAATAAACTTAAAATGTCAAATTGAAAATTTGTTTCTCTCTGCGGAAAATGTTAATCAGTGGCTCCTTTTATGCCCTTTAATGACTACATGTGTCGAATAGGGCATATTCATAAGTCATAGGTTTTGTATGCAAATGTAAGATACAGGAAGTCAGCATGTGAGCTGTAGCTGGCGTGGTGTAGTGGTGGTTACTACAAACACAAGCATCCCGGGTTAAATTAGTGAAAATAATAAATTTAATTGGATGGCTCGCCCTTTAACATTGTCTGCTCTTAAAACTCTGTGGAAGTCTAAACTCGAGGATACTATAGACTGTAGTATTCTCTTCGAAAGACTTACCTAATGACTGAATTGGTCGTTACAACGCTTTAGTCAGGATTACAACCCAGCTTCACACGCCAACGACAGATTTTTGAGAATCTTTTCATTAGCGTTTTTGCCAGAAGACTGCTGAGAGAAAGTGTCAAAACACTACACTTTAAGGGCGTGGCATTTCTAATATTTCACGCCTTAAATAATAAATTCATCTTAAAACTCTTAAAATAAAAATCTCTTACCCCTTTGACGATTTATACGTGGATCTGGTGTAGCGCTTATGGTACGATGTGGCACTATACGCACCCCCGGCGGACAGGGTACTGGTCCTATATTCCGATACACCACAATATCTGTATTACCCTGTATGACAACATTTTGCTGTTGATACGGCATATCATGGAGACTGGTCGAGTTAACACCAATGTAATGTTTAATATTCGTTGTGGTGGGATAAAAACGTGACGAGCTATTGGCATAGGCCGTTGGCGCTACATGATGATGATGATCGATTGTCGACGATACACGTATGGTTGATGAGGGTATTTGTACACTTTGTTGCTGATATTGATGCTGGTGTTGGTACGAACGATTGCTATACGAAAATTGTTGTTGCTGTTGGGTAATGAATGGTCGCTGATGATGTTGCTGTTGCTGCTGCTGTTGGTGTTGTTGTTGACTGGCAGTTGTAAAGCTGCTGCTGCTGGTACTAATACTACTGCTGCTGGTGGACGATGCTGTTATTAGTGTAGAGGCGGTTGTTCTTATGTTTGTAAAATTCTTTGGCTTGTAGGGGTTGTGTGTATTATTTTGTTGGTGTTGCTGTTGTTTATGCTGTACACTTGGTCGATTATATTTACGCCGCTTGCCCTTAAAACGATTTGCAGGTCCCAGCCCAGAAGCGGATGGGGAAGCAGAAGAGTTACGCGTATGATTTAAACGCCCATGCAAAGGTTTGCGTCTTAGCTTACGTTTTACTGTTTGATTGACAGGCTGTTTGGTTTGTACAATTTCATTTTGATGATTAAAACTACTGTTAACATTAATACTACGTCGTATGCTGCTACTCTTATTGCCTACACTTAGGCTCTTAACACTAAGCTGCGTTGTGTTTAAATTTTCGGTTTTATTGGCGGAGCTTGCCGCCTCCACTACTGTCGATTTAATTACGTTCACTTGATTTAACACATTAACTATGCAGACTAGCGTCAGTAAGATTTTTAACATTTTATTGTGATAGATGCCCCTTAAAAGGGGAATTTTTCGTTTTCGTCGTTTTTGCAAGTGTTTCAAGAACGTCTTTTCGCGTACTTTCTCACTTGAGGTTTTGTTGCACATATTTTTTTGGGGGGGGGCAGTTAAAGTTTTTCAATTAAAAATTTCATGTTAAGCTAGGGTTTTAATTGAAATTATCTTAACAGCAAGAAACATATTTAAAATTGTAAAGAAAGCCTGGAAGAAATTTCAAATTTCAGTTTAAAATACAGTTGAAGGCTTCATAGTCTTCTTTATTTCCCCCCAAATAATCCATCTACTGGTTCACTGAGGAAACTCCGGAGCGTTTCAAATTATTAATTTCATTGACCAATTTTTCCTACCACGAGTCCTAAAATATGTTCACAAGAGGCTTTGTTCTTAGACGATTACACATGGCAACCCTAACATTCTAGAATAATACATCTGTTTAGATGGAAAAGTTTAAATTAATTAAATCAATATATGGCAAGTTAAACAATGAAATGAAAATGAGTTGCCTTAGTCTTGTGGGTAGTGTATTGGCTTAATAGCTAAGAGTTTAGAACTCCTTCGTTGACCTCTTATCAGCAGTCTTCGGGCAAAAATTCTGAGAGTAATTGTTAATTGTTAAGAAAACTTTCGAAATTTTGGTGGTGTGAGGAGCTATGATGTAATTCTTACAAAGGCGTAACCCGCTCTAAAGATGAATATACTTTGTGGCATCCCGACTGACTCTACAAGATTTAAAGAAGAAATATTTCAATCACTGGTAGTTATAAGACCGCTCTTCTACTAGAAGAGTGGTATGGAAACCCAAGTAAATATCCTGCCCACCCAATAAATATTCTGTCACCATGAAGAAATCTAAATGATTTCCTCCAGACAACACAACTTTTTACCCTAGTGGCGAAAATGTTGACTGAAGGCCCTCTCGACCTATCAGTCATGATATTCGATGGTATTTCAACAACATCAGGAACATAATTCAATGCATTACTGACCGGATAAACCTCTCAAATACTCACAAAGGAAGTATTCCTGACATTGCAGTAGCGAGAGGCTCTTACCCACTACCACTTTCACAGAGATTCGGTAATTAGTGCTCAATTTTTGTCATGAGAGGATAACACTCAGAGCTGAAAATCGTTGTCTCGCCTTCCAACTAAACGCAGTAGAATCACTTAAAATCTTGAATTCATTGCCAGCGTGATATTGGGTGGCCCTATTAATTATTTTTAAAGTATGAAACGAGTAGTCTAGTAGGTAGTGTGTTGGCTTATTAGACGTAGGTTAATTCGACCTCCGAGTCAATGGACAAGTACACGTCCTATTCTATTAGACGTGAGACCTAGGTTCAAACCCCAGGTCAGACATCTTCAACTAAACGAAATATGAAAAAATATTTCTTCGGCGACTTCCTCTTAGTAGATTTCTGGCAAAAACTCTCAGAATAAATAAAATTGCCATGAAAAGTTTCTCAAAAATCTGTCGTTCGGAGTCGACTTTAAACTGTAGGTCCTGCCACTCATGTATAAAATTAACACACACAACATAAGTCGTGTAAGAAGCAGTCGCCGTGGTCTAGTAGGTAGTGTGTTGGCTTATTAGACTGAAGGCCCGAGTTCGAATCTCAGGTCAGACATCAAAACGAAAATATTTCTTCGGCGACTTCCTCTCAGCAGATTTCTGGCAAAAACTCTGAAAGTAAATAAAATTGCCATGAAAAGCTTCTCAATAAATTTGTCGTTCGGAGTCGACTTTTAACTGTAGGTCCCGCCACTCATGTATAAAATTAACACACACAACATGAGTAGTGTGAGAAGCTAGGACTGAAGGGTGCGGGCTTCTTGGGGACGATTGCTGTAGACTGTCTAATGGTGAAGGTATAGCACTGGCCATTTTATAGTCACCAAGCAGCAACTCGTTTCCATGCCGTTCGCATCTTGAGATGTCCACAAACACTACTCCCTCTCTTCCACCTTCCTATAACACATTTTCCTAAAACCTGCACAATGCACTGCTTGAGTAGGGGCCATCCCCTGAGTGCTGGTTTCACAAAAAAAAACACATATGTACATTCTTTAAATGTAGAACACGGCAAAATGAGAAAGAGAGAGTAGAAGAAAGAATTGGTCCAGTAACTGTGGCGAATATCAGAAATCCGGCTCTGACCAAAACCCAGACAGAAATTCTTGGAAAATCATTTAAAAGTTCGAATTTATTGCAAACGTGACATTGGGTGGCCCTATCAATTAATTTTAAAATATAAAACGAATATGAAAAATATAAAAAATAAAACGGCATCCCTGAAGAAGTTGGGATTATCCAACGAAACTTCGGATGAAAAAAGATTAAAATAATTTGTTTTAATTCAATTGTAGTGACCTAAAAGCCCAATTATAGAAGAAAAATGAAAAGTTTAGTTGATCTTGAATAGGCTCAATAAGCTGCGAATCAAATTGCTAATGATAGGCTACACATCTATGCTAACTTAACCTAAAAAATACGATTTTGTCTTTAATTAAAAAAAAAAACAACAACAACAACAAAAATGTTGTTGTTATTTTCGAAAAATTTTGTTTTTAATTTTGCTTGTTTGGGGAGTTGGATTACCCCACCATTTTAATTTAATTCCCTGACCATAAACAATTTGTTGCGTTTCATTTTACGATACAAAAATATCATGTTCTTCTAATTATAAAATGACCCAAATGTTTCAATCACTATTTCATAAAAAACCATAATTTTGTAATTTTCTTCACAGTAAAAAACCTCCAAAATCTTAAAGAAATTAAAATCATAAGAGTGAGGATATTTTTTTTTTTTTGTTTCATTTCAAATGTGTTAAGCCCCGCTGGGTTGGTAGTATATTTTGCAGGCCACATATGGAGCCTTGAATTGGTAAAACAAAGTAATTGGTGGGGAGCAGCAGCAGCAGTAAAGATATAAAGTTTCTTAAAACAAAAAAAAAAAAAAAACAACGAAAATATTCAGGTTAAAGTCTAAGCCTTAAGGGGTGCTTTAAGATTTATTAACACCACTCCACTCCAGCACAATTTGTTTCAACATGATTTCTCCTCCATTTACTACAACAAAATGTTTAATGACTCAACCAAAACTAACATTTTATTTAAAAAATTTAAAAATATTTCGTAATTATTGTTTGAGCAGCAATTATTCTAATTTTATTCGCTTAATTTTCGATTTTAAAAATAAAAAAAATTTATTTCGTTTATCACTGGAGTTCTAAATCTTTTTATAAACAAACACTCATTAAACTCATGTTGCAACATTTTCTGTTCATTAAACGTATTTAATCACTGCGCGATCGTTTTTTTTTTTGCTTAATCTCTTTCCTAACAATTTAAAAACATTTTAAGGTGGCCAATAATTTCAAGAATTTTTATAACGAAAATCCAATTCATGGCCAGCAACATTTCAGCTGCTGGTCAGAAGCAATTTTTGTCTCACAAAAATGTTCAAATTATTTCCACTAAAAAATTAATCAAAAAAATTCTCCAATCATTTTGCTTAATTTTTAATTTAATACCCAATTAAGGTGACCAGAGACTACTTAAAAAAAAAATAAAAATTATTTCTGATATTAATCAACAATATACTATACACAGTAACTTAAGAAAAATCATACATCCAAATCAGAAAACTACACTGAAAGGCATTGAAAAATAGAGAAAAAAGTAAGAATAACAATAACAAATCAACAGTGAGATTCTAGAAGTTGCCAAAACAAAAATAAATGATGTATTAATCTGCGTTTTCATGACACGAGCAGGAATTGAAAGAGCTAAGAACCAAAATATAGCTACGATCACTTCTTCACGGAAAGACGCGAAGACAAAAATACTGATGGTGTGACAGTGCCAGTAAGATGCGAGTTCCAGTCAAAAATCCTTCGAACTACTTATTAGAAAGTCTAATGGGGAGTTTGCAACAACAGCACAACAGGATCTGAATGATTGTGCTAATTGAGTTGGAACATCGTATAGAGCTAGTCGTTAATTCAGTCAACGGCTTTAATGGAAACAAAGCTAGGCTACTACATTGTAAGTCGCTTTCAAGTGTCCGGATAAAAGAAAAACTTCTTTGGACTTGCTGGAAGAACAACAATTTCCGCAGTGATTTGACAAAAGGAATTGTCCCTCATAGTCGCTAATAACTTGCGCAGAATTACTTGATTCTCTTTTGCTAATAAGGTAATGGCCTATATCATTGCTAAAAGAAGGGTATCGAATAAGCTGACACTTTTTCTAAGACAGAAACAAACTGGTTTCGGATCATATAAGTCGGTACATAATCGACCTCATAAACAAATTACACGTCAGTGGAATGCTGTTATCTACTTCAGTTATGTTTAATAGACTCCGAGAAAGCATTTCACAAATTAAGGAACGCCTTATTGAGAGTGAAAATTGTGGACAACGGGGGCGAAGTTGGAACTGGTTTTTGGCAGAGTGGAAACCTGTGGCCATTTGAAATAAATAAACTGAGTATAACATAAACCGGTTATTATTCGAATGAAATTATTTGATATTTTTTTTTGTTTTGGTTTAAATATTATTCGATTAACTCGTTTTTCGATTTTTTTTTCATTTAAAAGATACGGCAAATAATATGAACCAGTTCTTATTCGACTAAAACTATTCGAATAATTTTATGAAATTTTTTTCCTCGAATTTGCATATGTTTTCCATAAACAAAATTCTTCTTTCACTGATTATAACCAAATAAATAATAAGAACCGGTTAATATTCGAATACAATTAATCGATTACATTTTTCATTACAATTCCTTTTGTAAAGGAATAATTTTTTTCCATAAAAATTTTTGTAGGATATACCAAAATTGTGAACGTCTTGAACCGGTTATTGTTCGAATAAAATTATTCGAATAAAAATATTCGAATATGTCTATTTTCTATATTTTTTAAGGAAATATATCCTATAGAGTATACCATATACAGAGTACTGCAAAAATGTAAATCGATTATTATTCGATTAATTTTTAGTACTTCATTTTTTTTTTAACTTTTATGGATATATTTGGTATTGAGATCTGGTTTTTATTCGAATAAAATTAATAGATTAATTGAATAAAATTATTCGATTAATTTGTAATATTTCATTTTTTTTAATACTGTTATGGATTTATTTGGTATCGTTTTCATCTTTTAGTTACTTATCCTAAAAATGAGAACCGTTTTCTATACGAATAAAACTAATCGATTAATTGAATAAAATTATTCGATTAATTTTTAATATTTAAATTTTTTTTAATACCGTTATGAATATATTTGGTATAGTTTTCATCTTTTAGTTACTTATCCTAAAAATGAAAACTGTTTTTATATGAATAAAACTAATCGATTAATTGAATAAAATTATTCGATTAATTTTTAATATTTCAATATTTTTTTTAATACTGTTATTGATTTATTTGGTATAGTTTTCATCTTTTAGTTACTTATCCTAAAAATAAGAACCGTTTTTCATACGAATAAAACTAATCGATTAATTGAATAAAATTATTCGATTAATTTTTAAGATTCAAATTTTTTTTAATACCGTTATGAATATATTTGGATAGTTTACATTTTTTGGGTTAAACGAACTGTAAAAATGAGAATCAGTTTTTATTCGAATAAAATTATTCGATTAATTTTTAATACTTAATTTTTAATACTTAATTTTTTTAAGTTTTATGAATATATTTGATACAGTTTACGTCTTTTAGGATTGTAAAAATTTTAAAAATGAAAACCTGATTTTAATCGAATAAAATTGTTCGATTAATTTTTAATACTTAAATTTTTTTTTTTTGATACTTGTATATATATGTAGTATAGTTTACAACTTTTATGATTGTAAAATTGTAATAATAAGAACCGGTTTTTTATACGAATAAAATTAATCGATTAATTTTTCTTTTTCAAATTTATTAGACAGGCTATTTTAAAAATTTTCTCATAAATTTTTAGGTAAATTTACGTGATTCTTCGTTTTCTTTTTCTTTTCCAAAAAACATGTAAAAGTGTTGCTTTTTGTTGCATTTTTTAAATGATGGTTGTTGAGGAGTTGAGTATAAACAATCAGTGAATTTGTTATTTTGTTTGTGTTTCATTCATACAAAGTAAATTATTTTGACCCGGCTAAAATAATATACACATACACATAAAAACAAGCACTAAAAACAGCGATAATAAACTGTTAGAAAAATAAAATAAATTTCTTTGAAATTTTCAATGTACTCGTAAGTTTATGGTACTAAATCAACACAACACAACGCAACGCACATCCACACATCTCATGTGGGAGAAGGAAAAAAAGCGATAAAAATTGTTTGTAGTTTTTATTTATTTTGGTTGTTTGGTTGGTTGTGTAAATAATTTCAAAAGAATAGCAGCAGCAGCAGAAATAAAACATAAGCAGATGTTGCTGTAACAACAGAAACAGCAACAGGCAACAATAATAAAAACAAAAGCTTTAATTAAAACATGTTACAACTTAATTGTATGCAAACACCGGGGAGTCCTCCACTACAACACCACCACAACGGGCTGGCTGGTGTGGTGGAAGGAAAATTAAGATTTCAAAAGAAATGCTGTCTAAAACCAACACCACACCAACAACAACACCAACAGCCAAAACCATTTGTTTAAGAAGATTTTGTTTTTGTCTCTCTGCTTTGTTTTGCTTTTAACAGATAATTTCTTGTGTATTAAATCCACTAAACATTTGAAATATGATTTGAAAACAAAAACTAATTTGAAGTTTTAGCCTGTCTTTGCAGCGGCGGCCGCAATTTAATTAATTTGTTGTTTGTAGGCTTCTCTTGAAACGAAATTTGATACTTGAAGCTGCTGTACAGAAATAAAAATTTTGATGGAAAAAAAACTAAGAGAAGATTTTGAAATTTGATAAGAATTGGCCACTGCCACCAATTAACTGGAATTGTCGCTTTTAATTAAAATTTAAAACAAAAAAAAACGCTTTTTTTTTCTCAAAATATTTCCATTGTGCTTCACTGCATTCGTTTAGAAAATGTTGATCATCTTAGAGCAATAGCTTGTGCCATAATTCTTGCCATATAGTACGTATGTATGTACATACGTACATAAAAATTCTGTTTTAATTATTTTTCTGTTGTTTTTGCCAAGTAACAACAAGTAGTGGAACGTAGCATTATAATAAAAAAAATTTGTAAATTTAAATTCTTAGTAAATTATTCGCCATTCAATGAGAATGTCTTGTTAACAACACTTGACACCATAATTACCAGAGAAAAAATATTTTAAAGTCTCCCCTGCCTGCATAAGATAAATGCAGCCACAAAAGAACAGACCTTAACGAATAAGAGGGCACTAAAAAATACACAAATGTTTACATTTTTATTTTATTAAAAAAGTACTTTAAGAAAAGTACCTTTGTGGTGCTTTTAAAAAGTACCCATGTTGGTACTCTTCAAAAAGTACTCTTTTAGTGGTAATGATGTGTTAAAAGAATTGTTTTTTTGGTACTTTTAAAGAAGTACCAAAGTTTTCATGCCATTAGTTGAGCCAAATTGGGGATCAAACCCTCGGTAGAGGAAACTAACCCGAGTTCCCAATCTTTATACTCGAGAACTTGGTTAAAAATGTCAGAAATTGAGACGCCAAAAATCTCCATTTTTTACGCCTAGAATAGATCACGGACACATGAAGTGAAAGACAGTCTGCTCCTCTTCTTCTGACCCACAGCTCCTGCAGAACTCTTTGGCTGGAATGACAAGTCTTGCGGCATGCCAACCAAAAGCATAGTGGCCCGGGAGAATCGCTATTGTGCCTCCCACGAGACTCTATCTAATAGGGAGACATGCCTGTGGGCTAGGTAGCTCCTTGCTTCACTCGAAGGAAATTTGATATTTAATCCGGCATTCTCACGAACGTTTGCAAGTATACTAGGAACAGCATCTTTTACAACTCTGGAACTGTCTGAATTTAGAATAAAGGAGATTTCTTCTTCTTAATGGTGTACATTACACATACATAATTGGTCATTACAACCCTTCAGTCAGGATTACGACCTGGCTTCTCACACCACTTGTGTTGTGTGCGTTAATTTTATACATGAGTGGCGGGACCTACAGTTTAAAGTCGACTCCGAACGACAGTTTTTTTGAGAAGCTTTTCATGGCAATTTTATTTACTCTCAGAGTTTTTGCCAGAAATCTGCTGAGAGGAAGTCGTCGAAGAAATATTTTCATATTTTCGTTTTGATGTCTGACCTGGGATTCGAACTCGGGCCTTCAGTCTAATAAGCCAAAACACTACCTACTAGACTACGGTGACTGTACATTATTGCCTTTAAACTGAATGAAATGCAGTAGCACCTTGGGCCTAACATTTGGCCCGTGAAAGCACCTTGCTCAGTTTTATGTGCAGTGATATCACCTAAGCTAACCTTGCTAAGAATGTGATTTTTTTAAGAGAATTCGTTTCGAAAAGATACTTTTTTAAAAAGGTACAATTATAAAATGTTACTTTTATAAAAGGGTACTTTTACAAGAATATACATTTTCAAAAATGTACTTCTATAGAAAGGTATTTTTTTAAAAGAGTAGTTTTGAAAAAATGTACCTTTTAAAAGGGTACTTTTGTGAAATAGTACGTTTTTAAAAGTGTACTTTTGTGAAGAGTTACCTTTTTAAAAGGGGTACTTTTGTAAACCGTACCTTCTTAAAAGGCTACTTTTGAAAAAGGTATCTTTTTAAAAGAGCACTTTTGTATACCGAACCTTTTTAAAAGGATACTTTTGAAAACGGTATCTTTTTAAAAGGGGTATTTTTGTAAAAGGTACCTTCTTAAAAAGTACTTTTATAAACCGTACCTTCTTAAAAGGCTACTTTTGAAAAAGGTATCTTTTTAAAAGGGTACTTATGTAAAAGGTACCTTCTTAAAAGAGCACTTTTGTATAGCGTATCTTTTTAAAAGGGTACTTTTGTAAAAGGTATCTTTTTAAAAGGGTACTTTTGTAAAAGGTACCTTCTTAAAAGGGTACTTTTGTAAATGGTACCTTTTTTAAAGGGTACCTTTTTTAAAGGGTACCTTTGTATACCGTATCTTCTTAAAGGAGTACTTTTGTAAAAGGTAAGGGTACTTTTGTAAAAAGTACATTTTTAAAAGTGTACTATTGTATACCGTATCTTCTTAACAAGCTACTTTTGTAAAAGGTACCTTTTTAAAAAGGTACCTTTGTACACCGTATCTTCTTAAAGGAGTACTTTTGTTAAAGGTAAGGGTACTTTTGTAAAAAGTACCTTTTTAAAAGGGTACTTTGGTAAAAAATACCTTTTTAAAAGGCTACTTTAGTAAAAAGTACCTTTTTAAAAGGGTACTTTAGTAAAAAGAACCTTTTTAAAAGGGTACTTTAGTAAAAAGTACCTTTTTAAAAGGGTACTTTTGTAAAAAATACCTTTTTAAAAGGCTACTTTAGTAAAAAGTACCTTTTTAAAAGGGTACTTTAGTAAAACGTACCTTTTTAAAAGGGTACTTTAGTAAAAAGTACCTTTTTAAAAGGGTACTTTAGTAAAAAGTACCTTTTTAAAAGGGTACTTTGGTAAAAATTACCTTTTTAAAAGGGTACTTTAGTAAAAAGTACCTTTTTAAAAGGGTACTTTAGTAAAAAGTACCTTTTTAAAAGGGTACTTTAGTAAAAAGTACCTTTTTAAAAGGGTACTTTAGTAAAAAGTACCTTTTTAAAAGGGTACTTTTATAAAAAATACCTTTTTAAAATGGTACTTTTATAAAAAGTACCTTTTTAAAATGGTACTTTTGTATACCGTATCTTCTTAAAAGGGTACTTTTGTAAAAGGCATCTTTTTTGATAGGGTATCTTTTCAAAAAGTTACTTTTTATAAAATTTTAATTTCCAGAAAGTGCCAGGTATTGTATTAATTAAAGAGGATATTCAAAAAAAGGTACCTTTCACAAAATAGTACCAATTGTAGACTTGAATCTTTAAAATCTTAAAAACTTTGGGAAAAAAAATTCTTTATTTTTTATTCTTTAAAAACCTACTGGCTATAGGGCACACAAACGTTTAGCAAAGAAAAACCAGAAACGGAAAGAAGAAAAAAAAAAAAGAAGAACCGAAAGCGATAGTGAGTGTGAGAAAATATTTTTTTTTTGAATTGCATTTTGAAAAAAGCTTCTGAAAAAATTTTATTCGCTCTGTGGCAGGGGAGCACATGCAAGTGAAGGTTTTACAGGCAGTCTGTCAGTCAGTCAGTCAGTCTAGTCTGTCTGTCCAGCCAAGTGCATATGAAATCTTTGTCTTTGGAATTGTCTTCAATTTGAAAACATGATTTTGTCGTATTTTTCTTTTTCTATCTCATCATGATCATCTCACCACTGTCATCCTCATCATTATCATGGGTTTCTTGAAGAGTTTTAATTTCTTTGATTTTGTTTGTTTTTGTTGTTGTTGTTGTTGTTTTTATAACAACAAATTATTAAAGGTAATTACGTTTAAAATGTTTAACATGCTAAACTTTTTTCATTTTCTCCTCTTTTCCTTTAGCAAGATTTTTCTTCAATGACTGAACTGACGAACTGGTTATATGACTGACTGACTGACTAACTGACCGACTGGTTTTCTTTGTTGATTTTACGATCATTGATAAAGAATGTTTAAGATTTTTAACTTTCGTTTAATGGCTATGGAAACACAGAGAGAGAGAGAGAGAGATAGATAAAGACAGGAAAGCAATTTTCTCTTTTTTCTTGAATTAATTTTTCAAAAAGCTTTTCTTCTTCTGTTTTGTTCTTGTATTTCAACAAATATTTTTTTTTTTTTGTTTCAAAAGATCAATCAATTGAAATTATTTTTTTTATCAAAATTTCAAATCACGTTCATTAGCATGCTCGACTGTATACATATGATTCCAAAATAAACGCTTTAATTATAGTGAATGGAAGTTTTCAAAAAATCTACACACAATAGCAGCCATTATCATCATGAATGAATGAAACCGAAAATTAAATAATTTCAACGACAATTTTCTAAAACATTGGCTTTAGAAATATAAGAAAGCTTGCGGCCTTTTATAGAAAACACAAAACACAACGCATTTGAACACAATGTTGCCGTAAAGAAATTCAAATTGTCTTAAAAACGAACTAAACGTTACAAAAAGCTTTATTGGGAGGCCCATTAATAAAGTTAAAGTTTGTGTTTGAAAAGATGTTTAAGTAGGACACGTAAAACTCTTTACGAAGAATGTCATTAAAACCTAGTTTATAGGCCAAGTATACCACTTAATGTTGACTTATCATGTGCAGTTAGCAGAGCGTTTAGAATCTACTTTTAATAGAAAATATGTCAACGAAATTCCACGTTGCTATCGATAGTTACAGGAGTAAAAATTTTCAAATATAGCCCCCTGCATTCAAACTCGAATGTTCAGTTGACAATCATTTCCGATAACTTTGACGCCAATCTTAATATCCGTACAGACTGATCCATGCTACAAATACTTTAAGGAACGACAAGGCCCAAGATTTCAAAAATATTGTTACGTTTTTACCTTTTTAAAAACGTTTAAATATGAGTTCGTTGATTGCAAACCAAGTAAAAACAAATATGTGTTTTATTTTAATTAAACTCTCTTTATTGTCCACACTTTTTTATATGCCACTGTTCGCACTTAACCGATACAACAATAATTACTACAATTTATTGCTTGTTCACGATTATTCACACACAACTATTCGCTATACTGCTCACAACGGATATCTTCGAACCACGACTTCGCACGCAACTTCACTCAAGACTGACTCAATTATAACTGACTCAATGCCTGGCTTGTCTTGCCCTTTTATATGCGAACGTCTTCAGTCTGATGATGGTTCTCGAGGTGGAAGGTTCGCGTTCTCGCCTTCTCGAGAATTCTTTTGCGACTACATTGTTTATTGTTGCGGTTGCATACTTGTCTGTCCCTTTTTCTCTCATACTTATTGTAGCTGGTTTACCTATAAGTTCGCTGTATGTGTTAATGTGTATTTGTGTCGTGTGTATTGTGTACGCATTGTCACTTGTTATTGTAGCTTTTGTTTTTATGTGAAACGATATTAGGTCGTTTCGATCTGCGTAACAATATCAACCAGGAACTGTTTAAAATCGATGCAACCCGTAGTATTAACATTAGGTTCTTTCACTCTATGATATGCCTTAACGGCACACAAGTTGCATCTTTGTGGTGTGATGATTCATTATTACCATCACAGAAACTGCATGTTAAGGTCGAGAAGATCCCTATTCAAAACAACTGTTCTATGAGGCCACAATGGCCAGTCAAATGACCGGTCGGTTACTATATAACACATCCACTTCTACTTCCGGTGTACTACTTTCGGATAGTTTGATGCAGAACTCAAATCTTGTTTTATTGCAATTATCAGTAAAAGTCCCTTCCACCAAACATCTCTTTACAATCCATAGTAGAAACCTCATCTGTCTGCTCATTACCGTGATTTCCAACATCATCTGGGCTCAAGTATAGGGTAGGAAGTTATCTAATTTGCCCCTCCCTAGCCGATTCAGTATGTATAGACGGTTTCATTGGCGTGAAAGATTTTTCCATTGGAAATCTCATCTGCCTGGTCATTGCCATGAATTCCCACATAATAGGGGCTCAAGCATAGGGCTCCCCCCCCCTCTAAGCGATTCAGACAGACTGCTGCATTCAATTTTTAAGTTAACCTCACACAAGCTAAGTACTTAGATAGCGACCTGAAACATCTTTCGAGAGTATAGACTTTCATTTGGAAGACATCCGCAAATTTCTATATGAACCCGGAATACTTCATTGTGCGACCAACACCCCTGTTGACGTCTTAATTAATACATGTCTTTGACCCATCCCTATACCACATATATACATACATAAATTGGCCATTACAACCCCTTCAGTGAGGATTACGACCTAGCTTCTTACACTACTTATGTTGTGTGTGTTAATTTTATGCACAAAAGGTGGGACCTGCAGTTTAAACTTGACCCTTAACGACAGATTTTTGAAAAACTTTTCATGGCAATTTTATTTTCGCTTTCAGAGTTCTTGCCAG
This sequence comes from Sarcophaga caerulescens, assembly GCA_927399465.1. Classification (NCBI taxonomy): domain Eukaryota; kingdom Metazoa; phylum Arthropoda; class Insecta; order Diptera; family Sarcophagidae; genus Sarcophaga; species Sarcophaga caerulescens. Next base: position 105,246,034 of record OV656866.1, read on the forward strand.
AAATCTGCTGAGAGGAAGTCGACTAAGAAATATTTTCTCATACTTCCTGTTATTGGAGATATCTGGCCTGGGGTATGAACCGTGGCCTCACATCTAATAAGCCAACACACTACTTACTCGACTACGACAAATAAATAATGGTCCTCCAAATTGCTTCATTCATTTATATTAGTCAGGCTCGTTGGGAAGCAATTCTGAGGTACATATAGACTCTATTGGTTTTGTCCAGAATACAGTAAAAGAGGAAGTTCGAAGTGTGTTTGAGCTGAGCTTTGGAGCTGAAGTTGTAAGTTGTAAGTGTGTTGGAGCTGAGGTTGTAAGTCAAGGCACTACCCACTAGACTATGGCGACTTTAGAAACAGTTTCTTCAAATGTGTCTTAAACCATTCAAACTTTGCTGTCTGCATAATCTTGGCAATCAATAGTTGGGCATTGATTAATTTCAGCAAGAAATTAGACACAACTAGACTTCACATTTATGGGGAAATAACTCTAGTTTGGGGGCAACTTCTGTTTATACAGAGCCTTGCCATTACGTACAATTTCATCAAGAGTTCATTCACAGTCAGGCTTTACATTTGTGGGGCAAATAAATCCAATTTGAAGGCAACCTCTTGTTAAGAAGACCCCTACTACACTTTCGGTCTTTGAGCTCTTTGTCTCAAATCGACTGGAAAGTACTTGTGCCCTTCTATTCTATGACCCCCCAAAGGTAGTATTTTCAACTAAGCTCTCTAAATTAAGAAACATGAGTCGCCGAACTTTCATTAGCTTGGTGTGGTGGTTTTATAGACTTTAAAAGCACTTCATTTACAACAACAACAATAAAAAAAGCTTTTTTTTTTAATGGAAATAATTTTGCTCATTAAAGCACTTCCTCTTGGAAGACAACAAAAACAGCCCAAATTACTTACAGCAACAGTTTACAACATAAACCTTCAATAACCTTACGGAAAAAGGTTTTTTTTTTTTTAGAAAACCAAGTGAAATAAATTTAAAAACTTAAAATATATAATTCTGGGAACAACAAGAACAACAACAAAAAGAGAAGACAGACAGACATACCGGCCATAAAACTAAACAAATAGTAGTCATGACCAAATTAGAACATAATGACCCCTAAATTTGGAAGAAAAAAAATTTTTTTTTCCAATAAAAAAATATTACAATGGGGTCTAGAAGGGGCGGGGGTTTAAGGTAAGGCCTATAAAAAAAAGCAAACAAATCTTAGACTAATATACACTTTAATGTGATGATGATGATAATAATCATGTTTTAGATGAACTGATGAACATCATTAACATGATATTTATGTACGATGATCGAGAAGAACAGAAGGAGGGGGCACTAACTATACATGCGTTTAAGTTAAAATATATTTTACAGACAGAAAACGTGACGTAATAAATTGTTAAATAAGTTTAGAAAAAAAGGAAAACAAACGTCATGTTGTTTGTGTTTTTGGTTTGTTTTTTTTTTTTTTTGCTTTAAAACAAATACCGAAAACTGTTGCCTGTAATGTTTAGAATGACTGACTGACTGGCCCTGAAGTTAGAGTTTTGCCGCCAACACCATAGAAAAAAAATTTGTGTGTGAAGATAAATACGATTTTAAAAATCCAAGACGCAATCCATACAATTTAGCAACGCCACATTTGGCATTAACAGAGCAAAATTTCCCTTTAACAGAACAAAATTTGCCCTTAACAGAGCACTGTTAGTTGTTTAATAGTATCCATCTAAACAAACCCACTTGTTTAGGAGCTAATTTTGGAAAATACTCTAGATCTATGAGTACCGTACTATATGGAAAGAAAGGTTCCAAGGCCCATTAATATAATCAGCAACATAGTCCCATATAAAGTGATATACATAACATAATTGGTCATTACAACCCTTCAGTCAGGATTACGACATAGCTTCCCACACCACCAATGTTGTGTGCGTTAATTTTATACATGAATGGCGGGACCTACAGTCGACTCCGAACGACAGATTTTTGAGAAGATTTTCATGGCAATTTTATTTACTCTCAGATTTTTTGCCATAAATCTGCTGAGAGGAAGTCGCCGAAGAAATATTTTCATATTTTCGTTTCGTCTTTCGTCTAATAAGCCAACACACCACCTATTAGACTACGGCGACTTCATATAAAGTGATATGATATTGAGAAAACTGGTTATGAAAATAGCAATTTTTTGCTTGAAAATTGTCTAGAAGATCAGTTGCCATTTGGAAACATATACGAAATAGTACTTCTATACACGACTATATGCAAATGGTAGTCCAGAGGATCCTCTTTCGAACCGTGGTAGTGGGTTAGCTGGAATAATTTTCAGAGTTGAGATTTTCAATTTTGAAAAATCGATTTTTGGCCAAAATTATATGAAAATTCTCTTGAATATCAGTGACCATTTGGGAACATATAAGAAATTGTACACCGTGCAGACTATAAGCAAATGGTAGTCCAGAGGCTTCTCTTTCGAACCGTGGAATAGCTGGAATAATTTTCAGAGTTGAGAAAATTGGAAAAGTAGAAGACTAATCTACTATTGTCACTGTTAAACAGTTAACAGTGCTCTGTAATAGCAAAGTTTACCCTGTTAGAGGATAAAAGTGTGGGTTTGCGCCTTTGGTTTTTAAATTCGAATTTATCTGCACACACATAGAAAAAAATAAGGAGTGCGCACAAAAAAAAATGGGCCTACTTTTAAGCTTATAACTTTTATCATAATTGAAAAAAATGAATACCGTTACATTGTTTTTGCTAGTCATCTGTTTCAAAATCCACGTGCTAAATATTGCAATAGCAAAATTAGTTTTTTGAAAATGGACACCCAACAAGAATGTCGTAAAAAAATAATTGAAATTTTCAATGAAAAACCGCGCCGCTTACAAAAAATGATTGCTAGGCTCGCAGGTGTTAACCAAAAAACAGTTTCTAAGTTAAGAATAAAACAATATAAGGAGTCTTTAAGTATTGAGAGAAAGCGTGGAAGTGGAAGAAAAAAAGGATTTGCCGACCAAAACAAAGCAAGTAAAATAATACGTATTTTTCAAAAATTTCTGGAAGAAAAGTGGCTCAAAAAGTTGGATGCTCTGAGACCTTTATCAGAAAAAAATTTTATACACAAAAGAATTCAAATATTATTTACTTTAATTGAAATATAAAACGAAAAAAATCCGACACTTAGTTTTATTTCTATAACGAAAAGTGTAAGTCCAGTTTTTTTCGTGCGCACTCCTTAGTTTTTTTTTTCTTTCAATCCCTTCAATTTCAAACAAAATTTCTGCTTACACACCACCAACTCCCGTAAGAAAATATGTATATTTTCTGCCTCCCCTAGTCTTACGAATTTCTTTTTCTGAGTGTAAAAAAATAAACTGCAGAGACAGACACACACTCTACATAAACGTTACCAAAAGTAACCAAAAAAAGTAGTTTCCTTTTGAAATTTGGCGGCAAAAATAGTTGATTTGTTGTTGTTGATTTTTTAGATCGTTTTCTGTTTTAAGTTTGAACGCCTTTTTTTTTTCTTGTATTTTTCAAGTTTAATTCCATTGTCTTGCGTTACGTTTATTGCCAGCATAGATTTGATGGATGTTTTCATTTGTTTTTTTTTCTCTTCTCCGTTTGTTTTTGTGTTTTGCCAATAAAAAATCTCAAATTACATTCAAACTGTTTCTTAATTTTTTTCTTTGTCTTCTTCGTCTTCTATGATACACAGAAAAATTTTTACACATTTTATGTAAATCTTTAGGAATCATTTGTTATCGTCGTACCAAATGATTTATTTCAGTATCAAATGAAGTAAATGAATCAGTGAGTGAGTGACTCTTGTTTGTTTAGACCATATCGCGTTGTTAGAGGCTTTAAAACAATTTGTCATGCGGTGTGAGAAAAAAAAAAGAAACATTAAGGGAAGTCATCCCTCGCCTCAAAACAGCAACTTGAACTTCAACCTGTGACTGGATTGAAGGACCATTTAATGCTAAAACAGTAGTTTTCTTGTTATAGATGTCACATTCGATAATACCATAGGTAGGGTGTTAAATGGAAAGGATATAGATCCTATGATATCCAGATGGATGGCAAAATTCCATACTCATGATCCAATCGGCATAATAGAGGTTGGCCATGAATGTGAAAATCATCTCTCGCCTCAAAAGAACAACTTCAACTTGTGACTGAACCGAAGGACTATTAAATGCTAAAATACCAGTTTTCTTGATATAAACGCCGCAATCAATAATACTCCTCACAGTCATGGCTAGGGGGTTAAATAGAAGGGATATAGAACCTATGATAGCAAGATGGATGGCAAAAATCCACACACAAGATCTAATTGGCACAACAGAGATATCTCAGAATGTGGAATCCTTTAGCATAATGGGGAACACTTTTCATACAAGATAAATCAGAGATTTGCGTGACCTAATAAATCGGTGACTAAATCCATACACAAGATCTAATCGGCAAAACTGAGATTTACCATGAATGTGAAAATCATCTCTCGCCTCAAAAGAACAACTTCAACCTGTGACTGAACCGAAGAACCATTAAATGCTAAAAAAAGCAGTTTTCTTGATATAGACGCCGCAATCAATAATACTCCTCACATTGTCATAGCTAGGGGGTTAAATAGAAGGGATATAGATCCCAGAATATCCAGATGAATGCCAAAGATCCATACACACAAGATCTGATTTCTCAGAAAGTGGAATTAGCATAATGGCGAACACTTTTCATACAAGATAAATCAGCGATTTGCGTGACCTAATAAATCGGTGACTAAAGTCGCTGTAGTCTAGTAGGTAGTGTGTTGGCTTATTAGACGCAAACTTGTAGTTCAAACCCCAGTTCAGATATTTCGAACAAAACGAGCACTTGGCTCTTATGAGATTAACTGGAAAAATCAAATGGACTGTCCTGGACTATCTGAATAAACTAAGCTGGCAAAAGAAATTCTTCTCCCTCTGGTTTTAAGATCAAGTGGCAATTCACGGCAATTAGCAGGTGGATAAGCTTCCAAGAAGAGCAACTTCCACAGTTCCACAGCATTGATGAGGCCAGTAACTCTCTGTGAAGTGGCAAGAGATGTTTCAAAAGGTACACCTAGCCAAAGGGGAAATAGAAAATGTATAAGACTTTGCTCAAACCAAATAAGTTTGAGGCGATCTAAACTTCTAAATACGATGACTGGAGTTTTCTATCAAGCATCAGGAGCAGTTTGAGATTAATTATCGATCTTTTGAGCATACAGGAACACTTATTTAGAACAGGAATCGCCTGAGCCTAATATGTAAATTCTGTGATGTACAGCATGAATCATACGAACTCACAGTTGGACTCTGTAAGGTATTAATGCATCCCATAAGGAGACACTTGGATGCATATCAGATGCTAGACAGAGAATTATTGTCACTGAATAGCATTCCAAAGTTTGTCAGGGCAAAAGATGGGAGAAGACATGATAGGGACACTCTATATGGATTAAGGGCAGTACTCTGGCATCTCTGCGGAAGAATAAGAGTAAAATACCTTTTGATAAGAGATTCCTCGTCTTGATATCTATCTCCCTCTAATACGATAGACCGTATGGAAGCCTATAAGAATGGAGACAAGGTTGCTAATGAAATACCAGACAGTTTCTGCAACAGACACATAAATTGAAGCATTTTTTCGAATAGAAAAATGAATAAAAAACGCCGTAGTCTAGTAGACGTGTCAGACATCATTTCTTCGGCGACTTCCTCTCAGCAGATTTCTGGTAAAAACTCTGAAAGCAAACAAAGTTGCTATGAAAAGTTTCTCCAAAATATGTCGTTTGGAATCGACTTTAAAATGTGAGCTCTGCCACTCATGTATACAATTAACGCACACAACATAAGTGGCGGGAGAAAGTAGAAACTAGGTCGTAATCCTGACTGAAGGATTGTAATGACCAATTATGTATGTATGAAGGCCTAAGTTTAGCTATTTCCCTTCCGATAATCCCTTCCGATAATCAAATGACTCGAAGCCTTTAGGTAGTCTTCCTTACACCATTCCACCACGTCGGTGGTGGTGGATTTTAATTATTTTTCTATGAATCCAAAATCAGACACTTGAAAACGTAACCCAGGAAGGAGATTGAAATAGAAAGCTGTATGTGTAATCAACGTAAATTTGGTTTAGAGGCCTATTTAAGGAGTTTTAAGCATTTTACACAGTTTTCATTGAAACATACGTTCCTGGCAAAGAATCATTTTTTTTTTTTTGATAAATTACGTAATACAGGAAAAATATTTTTTTTTTTTTTCGATTGAAGGTCTATTTAGCAAATAAATAAAAATTCAAAAAAATCGATTTTTTTCCCCAAAAAATTATTCACACTTTTATCGATAACACATACAGAAAAAAAGGTTTTTTTTCCCCAATACCAACCATAAATTAATAAAATTTGACAGAAATTTATAGCACATGACGATATGGCAAACAAGGACTATCATTTTTTGGCAAAAAAAAAAATATGAATTTTTTTAAAATTTAAAAAAACGAGAGAAAAAAAAGAACAAAATTTCTTAAGAAATCTAAATTTAAACCCTCAACCATACCCATAAAATGAAACCAAAAAACAAAAAAAAAAGAAAAGAAACAAGGAATGAAGCCAAAAGCAATCTATCGATCGATTTCAAATCAAAAATATCCAAAAAAAAAAAAGAGAAACAAATAAACTCAAGTCGCCCAGCCTGTTTATTTTGAAATTTCGCTTAAACGGGCGCCATAATCTGACATTTGAAATCAAGTTCAAGCGTTCATTTCTTCTTTTGAGTTTTTTTTTTTTTTTCTTCTTTTTTTCAGTTATTTTGTTAACCTGGGCTAATTGGGTCAAGAAGATGAAAAAGGTAGAATCAAAAAGCAAAAGAAAAAAAAAAGAAAAAAGAATGTTTTCTTGTCTGCGCACAGCATTTAATTGGATTTGCCGCCTTTTAATTAAAAGAAAATAAATATCGAAAGGATTTCTACTTTTGAAGACATTGGACATTGCTTTTCTCTCTTCTCCAGAGTTTTATGTCTCAACTAATATGAACTGAAAGCTTTCAGAAGAGTGAGCAGCAGCTGCACTTGTTACCAAAAAATGTGTGAGTAATTACGATAACCCAGCAAAGAATATATTTGGAAAGAAGTTTTTAAAGCTTTCAGATTTAGAGATTTAAACTTTAAAATCTTTCAAAGATTTCTTAAATGAAATGAATTTAAATCCAAAGGTTGCAGCCTTTCAATTGCTAAGATTAAGATTTCGATAGCGATTTCCCAAGATTAAGTCCTTCAGCGGAAATTACATGGCCCACCTTACTATTGAAAATTAGAATCATTCATCTAGTTTTCTACAAAATACCTGGTACAGACCATAGGTAGGTAGGTAGGTAGAAGTGGCTGTCCACCCGATGAGCGGACACACTTAGGTCTCATACAGGGCCCATTGTGATACCACAGTTTCATCTTTCCCCTATTCTAGGAACCACTCGGAGCTTCCGATGAAGCGACTTAGACGGCCAATATCCACCCATGACAGTTCATCTACGTCCTCCATGTAGTAGGCACCCAGGTGTTTCTTTCTCCTCCGACCAAGTGCCGGACATGTGCAAAGTAGGTGAAGAATAGTTTCATCCTCCTCTTCATCTCCACAGCTTCTGCAGAAATCATTCGCAAGGTGTCCAAGACCAATACGCCTCGCATGTGTTCCTATAATACAATGCCCCGTAATAACCCCGATAACAGCTTTGAGCCTGCTTCTTTGGAGCTTAAGCAGAGTCATCGTGCGCCTTCTATCCAGCTTTGGCCAGATTTTTTGCGCCGCTCTGCCCTTATCCGAAGCTGCCCATCTACTGTTGGCAAGGTCCACGATTGCATTGTTAATCATAAGCCCACTGGTACTTAAAGGGATCCCCAATGTAGAGAATTCATCAGAGAGCTCGACGGTCGTACCCCTTCTGGCCAATTCATCCGCTCTGCAGTTGCCGGGAATGTCCTTATGTCCCGGTACCCATGTGATACAAACATCACATCGGTTCGCCATCTCATTGAGACATCTGCGACAGTCGTATACTGTCTTGGAGTTTATCACACTAGAATCCAGCGCCTTGATGGCCGCTTGGCTATCGGAAAGTATAATGATCCTTCGCTTGCGAACATTTTTGTCCGCAACAACCATACATACATACATAATTGGTCATTATAACCCAGTCAGTCAAGACCTAGTTTCTCACACCGCTTATGTTGTGTGCGTTAATTTTTTACATATGTACATACATATGTACATGTGTGGCGGGACCTACAGTTTAAAGTCGACTACGAGCGACAGATTTTTGAGAATCTTTTCGTGGCAATTTTATTTTAACGCTCAGAGCTTTTGCCGGAAATCTGCTGAGAGGAAGTCGCCAAAGAATTATTTTTTAGTATTTCATTTTGTTGGAGTTGTCTGACCTGTGGTTTGAACCCTGGCATCACGTCTAATAAGACCATGTCTTGAGATAATCCTCCCTGCTTGGAGTTCTGGCATAAAATATCCTATCCAGACTAGATTCAGACGACTCTGCTTAACCACAAAACACTTTCCTTTGTGTTAACCTATGTGCGATTAGTGAATATGTTAGGTGAGCCAGCGTAAATTTTTCCCTGTCTGATAGGGGAATGGAGACCAGAGACCTTTGGAGTTGCATTGTTTTGAATTGTAATAAAATGAATGCCTGTTCGGAATATTAATCCCTCATTCAAATTTTGCTTCCCTAGTCCGCTATTGAAAAGGTAGGAATGTATCATACATACATACATAATTGGTCATTACAACCCTTCAGTCAGGATTATTGACCTAGTTTCTCACACCACTTATGTTGTGTGTGTTAATTTTATACATAAGTGGCGGGACCTACAATTTTATTTACTCTCAGAGTTTTTTCCAGAAATCTGCTGAGAGGAAATCGCCGAAGAAATACTTTTTGTATTTTGTTTTGATGTCTGGTCTGGGGCTCGAACCCAGGCTGTACGTCTAATAAGCCAACACACTACCTACTAGACTACGGCGACTTCAATGTATCATATGTATCAGGAATGTATCATAGTTTTCTGAAAAAATTTTCAAATTTACGGACACGATACTATAACTAGGAAAAGGGTAGCTTGTGTTGTAGTAGATGCTTCTGATTTTACTGTAACAATCGCTAAAAAGTCCCTGAAATCTTGGGAAAAATTTAATTTTCTATTCGCAATTCACTGCTGAAATAGAAGAGACTTGATGTATACCTGAAGCGGATGCTTAAGTGTGGCGAAAAATAAAGCACAAACGAAAATACGGTGAAGCCTGACAGACGGTGAAATAGCTAGGATCGCCACACAAGAAAAGTCAAGATGTGTGTGTGTTGAGAAGAAAAGAAAAGAATTGTTCATTATGACCTTAAGTAACCTAATCAAATGACTGATTCTAAGCTCAACTGTAAACAATTAAGGATATTAAAGGAAACTTTTCATTCGAAATGTGGAAAATTGATCCACAAAGAAGGAGTTGTGATTCCATCATAACAACGCCACACCATACATATCAGAGATCAGCAATGAATCGTTTTTCCGCTACTCATAAGCACTCATGCAATTTTGAGTATGAGTGAATCAACAGAATTGAAATTCAACTACTCTGATTCATTCGTACTCGCTACAACATTGATTTATAAGTATAGGTTGCAATGAGTATGAGTACAACGTTGACATCAAACTCACAACATTCGAAATGTGTTTGATTCATACGCCTACTCATTCTGATTCATAAACTTAGAAAAATACTTATAATACTTATAAGTGATTCGAGTGGCTCGAATCATTCATCAAAATTTACAGCCTTTGTTATTGTTGCATATACAAACAAAGAAGAAAGGAAAGACACGGACAACAAGCAAAGCATACACACAATCTTCTTGTGAGTATAGTAGTGTTCGTACGCGAATCATACTTATTTTGTGCTTCGTGTAAATGTTAAGTAGAGACGAGTCGAAGTCAATATCATCATGCGTATTGTTAAGTATGAATACGACGAGTACTTCCAACTTTGAGTATGAGTAGTATGAGTATCATATTAAAATAAGTATGAATGCGTTTAAGTATCAGAAATAATAAGTATGACTCGAACCTACTCATCGTTTTGAATACTCGTTGCTGATCTCTGGTATACACATTATGACACAAATTTTGGTTTGAAAAAGGTTTCAAATAATTTTCTTGCTTTTAAAAAATTTTTTTTCTAAGCTTGGGTGTTCAATTTAAGACTTCCTGCAACGTGATCTAATTTTCTTGGGAAGGCTTTTAACATTTAAGTTTTTGCACAACATTTAACCACAAAAATTTAATGTTTAATGTTCCATAAACGTTGTCATTTATTATATTTAAAAGTTTTTTTTTATTTATTTTTTGGTTTTTAATTTTTTGTTTTTTAATATTTTCATAAGAGCCATTCCACATCAAAGCAAATGAAAGCGGCAAAATTTGTGAAAAAACAAATTAAAATTCAAATAAAAATGATTTTTATGACGCACATACATATAATAGTTAAAATTATTGGTTAAATGCTTATAAAAAAACACAACAAATTTGAAAAAAAAAAATATGAAAAAGATTCCAAACCATAAAAACCACAGAGACACGATTAAAGGCAAAAAACATTTGCTTCCCCAAAAAATATTGAAATTTGGCTATTCAAAACGTACGAAATATGTGGCTTCAATTTAAGCTACCAACTTAAATTTTAAATATTTTTCTTAAAGCATTTTAACGTTTTCATATCTTATTTACCATCTATCGCTGTGCATCTTTTACAAGTAAATCTTCTGACAAGAATTTATTACAACAGCAGGCAGAAGGCAGCATAATTTCATTTCTTCTTCAGATTTTACAATCACTCTGTGACGACTGATAAGAAAAATTTTTGTCATGCTTTAATGATTTCACAAGAGTGTTAAAACAAATATTTTCATTTTTATTTTTTTATTGTAAATATTAAAAACGAAATGAATTTTTTATTTAATACACAATAAAATAATTGCTCAATTTGAATGAGTATTAACAACAATTAACAACATTATAACCCAGCAAACATTATCACTTTAAAAGCTTTTATGGCCATATCTATCGTACTGAAAAAGTTATTACGGCTGTGTTAGAGGTAAACTGTTAAAGGACTTCATTGCAAAGGATTTTACTATATATTGGAGTCTCGGCCTGATACACCAGAATTTTTATTTGAGAGCACCTGACATTGGAAAACTTTTTATGCCCCAGCTATTGTGAGCTCGAGATCACCATACTTTGGGGGAATGTACTATATCAGACTCATGGTACTATACCAGACTCTCAGAGGTATGGACACCTTCTTGATGGATTAGGTATGCACAGATATACCTTAATTGTTCTCTTCTCTTTCAAACTACCTTCCTAGGTAGGTAGGTAGGTTGGAGTGATAGCTTTGATAGCAAAAGCTCTCTTGAGCGTGCATAGTGGCCCGTTGTGAACGCAATCTCTTTACTGAGCAAGTTCCAACAAACCAGGGGAGAAGAAGAAGTTGGTCAGCGCAAGGGATGCACATTTAAAGCACGACTACCCCACGCTGGAGAACCAGTCCGAAAGTTTGATAAACGAAGTTAATCCTCGACATCAATGGATGGTATCTCCGTCAAGCTGACAAATAAACTATATGTATCTGCACCTCGCAGAGATCAGTAACGAGTATTCAAAACGATGAGTAGATTCGAGTCATACTTACAATTTCAGATACTTATACGCATTCATACTTATTTTAATATCATACTCATACTACTCATATTCAAAGTTAGAAATACTCATCGTACTCATACTTAACAATACGCACGATGTTGTTGATTTCGACTCTCCATGATTCAACATATACACGAAGCACAAAATAAGTATGATTCGAGTACGAACACTACAATACTCGCTAGAAGGTTGTGTGTGTGCTTTGCTTGCTGTCTTTGTCTTTTCTTTTCTCTTCTTTTGTAAATGCAACAATAACTACTACTGTAAATTTTGATGAATGATTCGAGTGACTCGAATCATTCGTAAGTATTATAAGTATTTTTCTAAATTTATAAATCTGAATGAGTAGGCGTATGAATCAAACAATGAATCGAATGTTGTGAGTTTGATGTCAACGTTGTACTCATACTCATTGCAACCTATACTTATAAATCAATGTTGTAGCGAGTACGAATGAATCAGAGTAGTTGAATTTTAATACTCTTGACTCACTCATACTCAAAATTTCATAAGTACCTATGAGTAGCAAAAATACGATTCATTGCTGATATCTGATATGTATCTGCACCTCGCAAGAGATGAGCATTGACAAAGAAAGTGGATAGCAGTCTCCTCTTCTTCAGCGGATCTGCACCCACGGCAGAAGTCGTTGGACGGGAGCTGCATTCTTTCCGCGCGTCTTCCCATTACACAATGACCTGTAAGCATGGCCACTGTGATCGAGATGGCGTTACGACCAAATCCAAATAACTGGTTGGTGCGCATTCTATCCATCGAGGGCCAAGTGATGGAGCAGGACTCCTCATTGACCCTGGATAGGTTGACGTCTCGAAAGAATTTCCCCGTGATGGCCAACTTCACCGAGGAAAGTGGCATCCCCAAGTCGATTGAGGAGGATTCCGGAAGTAGTGCACCAGCCCTGGCGAGCTCGTCGGCTCTGCAGTTTTCCGGAATATTACTGTTCCCGGGGACCCAGGGAAGTGTGACACTGAAGCGCCCAGGAAGAAAAACTATCTACCTATCTATGTAAGAATATTCGTCCCCAGAGTGTGGTAATATCGCAGAAAGTGGACACAAAATTCCTGGGAGTAATAATGGACAGTAAATCTAATACGGAGGGCTCATATAGGGAATGATAGCCTAGCACGAAGACTTTCTCAATCTTGATAATGCAATGTAAGTTTTAAGCACTGGATATATACCATGAAGCCGCCGTAGTCTAGTGGGTAGTGTGTTGACTTATTAGACAACAGTCCGAGTTTCAAAGCCTGACTTCTTCTCAGCATTATTCTGATAAAAGCTCTGAGAGTACAAGAAATTTGTCATGAAAGGGTCAACGTTAAACTGTAGGCTTCGACTTTCATGGATAATATTAACACACACCCATGTTGTGTGTGTGTTGCGGTTGAGAAAACCTTGACCTTAAGGCTGACTAAAGAATCGCATTCAGCAAACAAGTAAGTAAGCAGAGTTTCTTCAATTGATACCATGATAGCAGAGAGGAAAACCAGAGACGTGTTTCGAAGTATGAAGAGAAAAATCGAATCTGTACGTGGCAGATACATAAGCCATAGACTTTTAAGCGTGGATTAAATTCCGACATAGTAACAAAGAAAGGTTTTTACGAGATATGTCCCTATGGGGGATTGTTTCATATGCGCGAACAGATTTTATCAAAGACAGATGGAATGCGTTAACGAACTCAACAGATTGAAAGTGTGGAACTGCAATACTTGAAATAGATTCCTTTAGCTATTATAAGAAGCATATGAGATCATAATTTCAAATTCCTTTGGCTTTCTTTACAATTTTTAAATAATTTTTGTTATTCATTTTTTTTTTTAATGTTATTTATAAATCTTACACAAATCTTTTCATGAATAAATTTTTTGATTAATTAATTTTAACTGATAAACACAACTTTTTTAAACTTTTAACTCTCAAAATACTTTGAAAAATTTTTTATTTTTAAACTTTTCACAAATCGCTTCAATTATTCACATTTTCCTACAATATTTCCATTAGATTTTACTATAAAAATTAATTTAATTTCGTTTAATTAATATTGCGATATTTTTTTAATTTTTTTAAATTTTTTAATTTTTTTTATCAGATTCTTTCTAATTTATTATCACGAATATATTTATTATTTTGCATTTATTTTTATAACTTTAATGTTTTATATTTTAGTTATCAAGTTTATTTCTCTACATATTTTTGTTGCATTTTATAAATAAAATAAAAAAATATTTTAATTAAAAAATAAACTTAGATTTTTTTTTTTTTAATTTTTGGATTAATTTAAGTTCTTTCAAATATTTTTTTTATATTAATTTTTTTATTTAATTTTTTTTTTTTTTTTAGATTTAGTTTTGAATATTTATACTTTGTGTATTGATATTTTTAATTTTTTTTATTTGTAACTAGCTGTACCCTGCGCACGTTGCTACGCCTCCAACTAAAACAAATTTGAATAATTTTATTGATTTTGTTCATTTAAAAAAAAAGTGACATAAACTTTAGAAGTGTAGATATTTTCGATTATGAACATTTATTGAAGTGCTGTCGGAAATTGGTAATACCAACTTATAAGCCTTCATCGGCTCATGCGCAACAACTTTGCTAAAGATCATAACATAATAAAATGCACAGTTTACGATTTAATTCATTTTTAGTAATTCTCAGTGGCGCCACCTGTCGGAAATTGGTCATACCAACTTATAAGCCTTCGTCGGCTCATGCGCAATAACTTTGCTAAAGATCATAACATAATCAAATGCACAGTTTACGATTTAATTAATTTTTAGTAATTTTCAGTGGCTCCACCTGTCGAAAATTGGTCATACCAACTTAGAAACCTTCGTCGGCTCATGCTCAACAACTTTGCTAAAGATCATAACATAATCAAATGCACTGTTTACGATTTAATTCATTTATAGTAATTCTCAGTGGCGCCACCTGTCGGAAATTGGTCATACCAACTTATAAGCCTTCCTCGGCTCATGCGCAACAACTTTGCTAAAGATCATAACATAATCAAATGCACAGTTTACGATTTAATTAATTTTTAGTAATTTTCAGTGGCTCCACCTGTCGAAAATTGGTCATACCAACTTAGAAACCTTCGTCGGCTCATGCTCAACAATTTTGCTAAAGATCATATCATGATCAAATACACAGTTTACGATTTAATTCATTTTTATTAATTTTCAGTGGCGCCACCTGTCGGATATTGGTCATACCAACCTAGAATCCTTCCCCGGCTCATGCGCAACAACTTTGCTAAAGATCATAACATGTTCAAATGCATAGTTTACGATTCTATAAAGTACATACAAACATACATTCATTTTTATATATATAGATAGATAGAAGATAGAAGATTATAAATTATTTTCTAATTTTATTTTAGTTTTTTTAACCTTCTGCCAGGCCTTAACTTGTCCAAATCAAGAAATTCTTTAAGCAGCATTATGAAATGAAACACTAGGCGGCAGTGATCAATTAATTGGAGTGTAAACACCAAAAATAGATCTTGAAATGGATTTGAATGAAGATGAATAAGTTAATTGACATGCATACAGAGTGTCGGGCAATGTTAATGACAAGATTTGGGTCTACATACTTCATAATGGCCAGAAAGTAACAAGGAAGGCAGTGGAATGCATTGAAAGCATCTTATTAAAACATGCCGAATGTACTTCGATTTGCAGGCAATCTTTTTAGAAAAGACCAAACTTGCCATATATCTGTATATGCAGAGCTTGCAAAAAAAATCTTTGAATGCAAACCAAATAGTGGCCTATTGCATGAGCTAGCATAATAAATTTAAAAAGAGCTCGGTTGAAGTCGTTGTAGTTTAGTAGTTACCCTGCAGGAATTGGAACAAGTACTTAACTAGTGCCTTATACTGGGTTCAGACATGCACCTTTATTGCGTAAATCGCAATAAACGGCATTATTAATCTCAATATTTCATATAAAATTTCAATTAATTATTGGCCAATAAATTCATAAATTGCTATAATATTGATAAAAACTTTAAATGCAACACTGTCATAAGTACGTTCAGTGAGCAGATTACATTTTTCCGAACGCTTTCTATTAATATTTGACAACTCAAATGTAAACAACGACAAACAAAAAATGGAAGGTCAGCAGAAAGGTTTGTATTTTATTTTGAGTTTCATATCAAATTTTTCTTTCTAATCCTTCTGAGAAAAGCCACTTTGGAGTCAAAAGTAGTTCCTATTAACCGCAACAGCTCGGCGTTTCGGTTAATCATTAGCAATACCTTTTTAAATGTTAAATTGTTTTCCATTTTTTCTAAAAAAAATGTTGGCACTAATTTTCGCGATTAAATTAAAAGCAATGTTGTTGAAGCAATCAGCTGTTTTGTTTACCAGCTGTCAAATAAATTTTCATATATTATATGTCTGAACGCTAAAAATATTGTTCTCAATAAACCGAATATTGATTTAATAAAAGTGCATGTCTGAACATAGTATTACTAGTACAAAATTCACCAGTACTAGTTCCCAACTGTAAACTTTCCTATACCGTCTTAATGCTCAAATTAACAAATTACCATTCGTTCTAGAAGCAAACTAGTACATTTTGAACCTATTGGCTGCTTTAGAACCAGTATATTACTAGTTCTTTTTTTTTTCTTTTCTTTTTATTAAAACATTTAATTTTTCATTAAAAAAAACGCTTGAATCAAATGGTAAAATTGTATATACAGCTATGGACATTAAATTAGCACAAAATCCATTTATAGTTTGATTATGATTTTTTTTCCTACAAGGATAAAGACCTCTCTCATTCTGGAAAAAAAAATACTTTGGAGTGATGAAACAAAGATAAATCGTTTGGGACCGGATGGTAGAGTCTTTGTTCATCGGCCAAAATGTCAGGCATTTAATCCACGTTACACTCAAAAGACCATAAAGCATGGTGGAGGAAGCATCATGGTGTGGGGATCATTTTCATGGCACGGTGTGGGTTCAATCGTCAAAATTAATGGAAAAATGGACCGTTACATTATGAAGAACAAAATGGAATCATATGCATTTGAAAACATGCCAGTTCCATTCATATTTATGCAAGATAATGATCTCAAACACACGTCTAAGCTGGTAAAGGATTGGTTTTATAAAGAGCACATTCGCGTTTTAGACTGGCTGACGCAAAGTTCTGGCTTAAACCCGATTGAAAACCTCTGACACGATATGAAATTTGTAATTGCTCAACAAAAATACAAAAATTATGGACGATTTGTGGCTTGGAATAGGGAACGCTTGGTACTCGATTCCCAAAAAACGTTGCCAGAATTTGATTGAAAGCATATCCCGTAGATGCCACGCGGTGCTCAAAAATAAAGGCTATTCTACCAAATATTGATCAAGTAAACGAAAAATAATAATATTTTTACTATTTATTAAATATATTATTTTTATTTCAAAAATTTTAATTTTGTGCTATTTTACTGTCCAGCTAAAATCTAGCATTTGATATGTTGCAGGCCTTAATGAGCATAAGATCGGCAATTTAGTAAAAAATTTTTGTTTTTTCTTTCAAGAAGAATATGCCTTTTATGTTTTTAGGTTTAAATTTTTTGGTAAATAGACTTAAAATACTATAAAAAATTAGATTGTTTTTATGACAAATTTTTGTGCTAATTTAATGTCCATGGCTGTATATATTATTAAAACAAAATTGTTCGAAATTTTTCTCAATCTACAAGTGGTGTAATCGAACTACTTCTAATACTAGTACTCATCAGCACTAGTACTTTTTCATAAAAAGTCTTGCCCTATTTGCACTAGTGCCTGCTGAACTAGTAATAGTACTAGTAGCTTTTAGACAATTAACGCTTGATTTCCTGCAGGGTCGTATGTGTTGGCTTATTAGACGCGAGCACGTACTTGATAATCCAGCTCAGACATCTCGCACAAGACAAAATATGAAAAATATTTCTTTAGGGACTACCTCTCAGCAGTTTTCTGGCAAAAACTTGAAAGAGTAATTAAAATTGCCATTAAAGACCTTTAAAAAACTGTAGGTCCTGCCACTTAGGTATAAAATTAACGTATAAAACATGGGTGGTGTTAGAAACTAGGATGGAATCCTGGCTTAAAGGTTAAATATTTTTTATTTATTTTTTTTTTTATTTTACTATTTATATTGTTTTATTTTTTAAATATTTCATTGAATTGGCTTTAAAAATTTTTTTAAATTCCGAATTGAGATTTTTATATGTACCCGGTGTTTTATTATTATTTTGTTTAATTTTTTTTTTTTTTTAATTTTTGATTTATTTTAATTTTTGTTTTAATATCCAATGTATATATTAATTTATGCTTCATTTAGTTATTTTTTATAAAATATTTTTTATTTAGGATTTATTTTAAACACTTTATTTATTTATTTATTATTATTTTTTTTTTATTGATTCCTTACGTATTCATTTTAATATTTAAAATATATTTGTATATAATTTTAAAATAAAAAACCCATACTTTTTCCTTTATTTTCTTTCTTTAATTTTATATAATTTTCTAATTCACAATAACATTTATTTTTTATTATTATGAACTCACATAAAAAAACACTTGGGTGTTTAATGCAACAAATTACAATTTATTTTTTTATAATTTCTTTCGTATTTTTTTACATTTATTTTCTACATAATAATTTGCACTTTTTTTCCATTCATGCAACATTCATGAAGTTGTCTGTCGTTTTAGCCATTCAAATCGTTAAGAACCATTGAAGAAACAAAGAAAAGTTGCAAGAACAAGTGGTAGGTAACACATGAAGAAGTACGGAAAAAAATGGAAGAATAATAAATCCAAGAAATCGATGATTGAGGATGTCGCCAATGCAAAAAGCCACAGGACAGTTTAAACGTTTAAACTGACTGACAGACTGCCACAATGCATATGTTTAAATAAATAATAATAAAATTGAAAATACATAACACACACATACACACAGACACTGATTTTAAACGACTGTATTTAATTTCTATTAATTTCCACAGGTTATTTGTAGGTTTTTGCACGTTTTAATGCCTGACCAGCCTTAATCCAATGCTATTTATTATGACTTTAAGCCTTATTTTTTGCATTTTCTTTTCGCCTAAACTTCCTTTTTTATTACAAAAGCAATCGATCACTTCATTTTATTGTGCACAATAAAATTTTCATTTTTTTTTTTATTTTTCTGTTGTGTGATTTTGCTTATTTGGCAGAATTTTTCCTTATTTTCTTTGAATTTTTTTTAACACAAAATAAATCCACCATTAAATCGGTTTTTTATTATTAAAACACGCGTTAAATCGTTAAAATTTCTTTTATTTTCTTTAAAAAACGAAAAGAAAAAGAAATAATTTTTTCGCATAGGTTTTGCATTCTAAAAATTCCTAGAGCAGAAAACCCAACCGTTCGCACACGCGGTGTCGTTGCAACTGTTTGTTATTTGGCCGACAATTGGGGGAATAACTGTTTGTTTGCTATAGTAGTACCCCAAAACAAAACTATACACGCACACACTCGCACACACACTCAATTCATAGCCAATATAAGCTCCCATTAATAATATTGCGGTTCTCTCTCTATCTCTCTCTCCATAAACATACTCCCAAAGAGTTTTAAATTTCATGAAGTAATGAAGTTTTTATGTTCGTATTTAAAGTTTTAAAGAACTTGTTCTCTATCTTCTGCTCTCTCTCTCTCTAGTTTAATTCAACTCTCTTGCTTGTATTAAAATCAAGGAAGGAAAACAAAACACGCAACAAAAACAAAAAAAAAACTTTGTAATTGACAACAACAATATTCATTGGGGAGCTACTCCACATTTTAATTTATTGTTATTGTTATAGTAGTAGTAGTAGTAGCCATATAAAGTCTGTTAAATAGAATGTGTTGTGTTTATAGTTTGATTGGTAAGCGGCAACATGCCGTAGGTTTGTTACAACCTGTTCTGATCAAACAAATGTTGCTAAAGCTTAAGCAACATGTTTATACTCATGAATTAAAGTAATTTTAGAAAACTGTTCATAACTTTTAAACTAATGAAGCGATTTTAATGAAATTTAAAGCAAATGAAAGCTATATTCCAAGGGAATATTAAAATTAACAAATAATTTAAAAAAATTCAATATAAAGTTGAGAAAATAAACAAGTTTGAAATACTAAACTATTAAAAGTTGTCGGTTTTAAAAGAAACTCACGTAAAGCTATGATTTCGATGAAACTAATATTTTTGATTATAATGATTAGACCTTGCCATTATAAACGAAATGCAATGTCGTTTCAACGAACTTCTCTAAAATGGTAGCAGCAAATAATACCTTTTGAGATAGTTTCGGATTATTTTTTTCGCTCATTTCGCGAGTTGTCTCAGCGATAACTCCTCTAACACTAAACTATTACTACTTAACGGGATCAAATCGCATGATGTTGTTAAAAACACGTCCAAATTGTGAAAATACTTGTTATAAAAAGCTTTTAATTCAATAAAACCAAACCGGATGATGTTGTGTAGCTCGTGGCACATTCAACTACAGAGCTTTGAATTGAAGGTAATGAGTTTCAAGCCTCATTTTCAAAATAAAAGCGACGCAAGAACATCTTAAGCCAGCAATGCTGACCTAACACCCACTTTTTCCAGACCCAATGGTTTTTCCACGCTTACAGCTGGTTTTTCCCAGCTACATATGCAAGAATTTGCTGGTTAACGTAACCAAAAAATGAGTTTAAGTAGGTAAAAGTGGTTGTAATCCAAGAGGACAAACACACTTAGAACATGTGCGGCTCATAGTGATACAATAATCTTTCAATTCCCTTGGACTCCCAATATTCATCATTGACAGACAGTATGATGATCTGCATAGAGAAACACAGATGCTGGCGATGAACCAGAGTTGAAGAACAATGTTCTGTGCTTCCCCATCTCTTCAGAAATCATAAGTCATATGGCTAAGATCAATGCATATCGCAGAATCCATCAAGTACGCCAAACGTGCACCTCTGAAGTTTAAGCATATTTTCCGTGCACCAGTTGTATCACCCTATCTTCTTAGTAACCGAAGCCAATCACGTAGCACTAATGGAATCCAATACGACACTATCTGAGCTTGAAATGAGCTGATAAACGCACATTCCTGTTGGGAGCGTTGAGAGTCTGTGTTTTTTGGGAAACAATACTTAAGCAAAAAGTGAAAATTGAATTCAAATTGTTGTCATCGGTAAGTTAATCACCCTTATTCTGGTTGTCGTCGTCGACGTCGTTTTGCGTCGACAGTTTAAAATTGGTATTCTGTTTGTCGTTATTGACAGTTATAGATGACTGTCGACACACATTTGGTAATCTGTGAGTCAATACGCCGCCGATATTGTGTTGTGTCGACTCTGATTTTGTCGACTCTGATTTTATCGACATCATTTTTGGTAACGACGACGACGACGACGGCGACGACGACAACGACAACCAGAATAAGGGTGAATAATTGTCGGAAAGATTTGACTACAGTTTCTAGGCATCAAAGAGCCTGGACTGGTTACATATGCCAGACGTTTATGAACACACGATAAAAATTTGAACAAATTTGTTTAAATTTTTTTAAATAAAAATTTGAAAAACTGTTGTAAAAATATTTCGAAACTATTTTCAACAATTTTTAGTGGAAATTCCAGACAACAGCTATTTTTCATTATTATGTAGGTACTTCGAAAACAAAAACTAATTTTGGAAAAGAAAAGAAAAACAAATATTTTTAACAAATAAAAGTCACGTTTATTATGTGACTTTATTTAAATGTTGCAAGTTTTCTTTTTTAATTTTGTTGTAAACGAAACTGTAGTTTTTTTAAAGACCCACCGCATAATTTCCGCAATATAAAGATTTTTCTACGAATTTTGAATTTGAAAAAAAAAAAATATGAGGAGTGTACGTGATTTCAAACAGCATGTTAAACATTTGAAATTGAAATTTAAAGTCTATACTATGCCATGGCTGTGGCTATGGCTGTGGCTGTGGCTGTTGCACTTTTAAGATGACAACAATATTGTCAAGTTGCAACATGTGATTAAAAATTCAATTTCATCAACAGCTACAGCTAGCTACAGAGCAAAAGCAAAAACAAAAAACAAAAGTCATGTCAGAGACTCAAAGAAACTTAAACTGTGCTCTAGGAATGCCGTACTTTTAATAAGAATTCAGAGACAAATTCTTCTGAAAAAATTATTTTCAAAAAAAAGGGTAAAAAAAATCTGTTACAATTATATTTTAAGCAGACAAACAGACAGACGGACACGTAGGGAGAGACACACAGACAGCCACTTGGAAACATCTTTTAAAGTTAAGACGTACAAGACTGTTGGTTTTGTGTACTACAAGTGAAGTGAAGTGAAGCATTCATTGCCAAAGCAAAAATAGATCATTTTTTTTGTAAAGAAAATCCTCATTTCTTTAAACAAATACAACAACAACAACAACAAAAAATTAAAAAAAAATTTTCTTTCGTACAACAAACTGCACCTTTTTCTTTGGTAACCTAAGCATTGGTATGTGCCAGCAAAGTCTCTATATATTGTAGCTGCATTTAGCGGGCCCCTCCAAATGTTGAATTGTTTTAAAGGCAACACAACAACACCTTGAAATGCAAGAATGAAAGGAAGAAAGAAAGAAGAAAGACAACGCGTTGTTGGTTTTAAAATGACATCTCTTAGCGAGAGAGAAGAGATATTTATGGGTTTTTGTTCTTCTTCTAGCTGTCGTCTCTTCTTCTAGCTGATTGTTGTTGTTGTTGTCGTTGTTGCAATTGTTGCTGTTACCTTTCTAGCAATGTTTTGCAATTGTAGCTGCTACCACTTGTAGCATGTTGTAGCTATTTCTGGCAAACATTCATTACAATGTTACAAGAGTGCGTACGTTTAGTTTTTTTTTTTTTTGTTTTTTTCTGTGCATTTTTTTGGATAAAGTTCTGCATACGCATTATGCAGAACAGAATTGTAGCTTAACAGTAAAGAAAACCAAGTGAACCATTATTTGGCTACCAACTTACTTAATTGATCATTGCAACCCTTTAGTCATTATTCCAACCTAGCTTTGCACACAACCCCATGTTGCGTGAGTCAGTTTTGATTATGAATGGCAGAACCTACAGTTTAATGTCGTCTCCGAACGATAAAGTTGAGAAACTTTTCATGGCAATTTACTCTTAAAATTTTTGCCCGAAAGAAATATTTTTTGTGTTCCTAAGCTAGGGTTTGAATCAGCAATGAGTATTCAAAAAGATGAGTAGAATCGAATCATACTCATAATTTCTGATACTTATACGCATTCTTACTTATTTTAATATCATGGAACCTCTCTACTCATATTCAAAGTTTGAAGTACTCATCATATTGTTACGCAAGAACAAACGAAACGACCTAATATCGTTTAACAATAAAAACAATAAGCAAAAGCCACAAAAACAAAGGCTATGAGTATGAGGGAGATGGATAACGCAAACGCAACATAAGCGAACGCACAAGAGGCAATGTGTATACAATACACAAATGCACACTAACAAATACATCGAACATCTTCCAAATAAACCAACAACAACAAGCATGAGAGCAAAAGGGATGGACAAGTAAGCATACGCAACAACAAGTAATGTAGTCGCCATAGAGTTTTCGAGAGCGCGAAGCCGCGAACATTCTTCTTCAAGAACGTTCGATGTACTGTTCGTGTTAGACTATAAAAGGGCAAGACAAACCAGGCAACGAGTTCAGTTGTAATTGAGTCAGTCTTGAGTGAAGTTGCGTGTGAACTAAAGAGTCGTGTTTGAAGATATCGGTTGCGAGCAATAGTTGTGTGTGAATAATAGCAAGCAATTAATGTTGTATCGGTTAAGTGTGAACAGTGGCATAAAAGTGTGAATAATAAAGAGAGAGTTTAATTAAAATAAGACACATATTTGTTTTTTTACTTGGTTTGCAATTAACGAACTCATATTTAAACGTTTTTTAAAAAGGTAAAAACGTAACAATATATATACTCATACAACACGTATGATGTTGTTGATTTCGACTCTCAATGACTCAACATGTACACGAAGCAAAAAATAAGTATGAAAAGCGTACGAACACTAAAATACTCACTAAAAGGTTGTGTGTATGCTCTGCTTGCTGTCTTTGTCTTTTCTTTTTTTTTTTAATGCAACAACAACTAAGATTGTAAATTTTGTTGAATGATTCGACTCACTTGAATCATTTATAAATATTATTAGAAGTATGTTTCTTTAAGTTATGAATCTAAATGAGTAGGCTTCTGAATCAAACACATTTCGAATGGTATGAGTTTGATGGCAACGTTGTAAGCATACTCATTGCAACCTGTACTTATAAATCAACGTTGTAGTGAGTATAAATGAATCAGAAGTTAAATTTCAATATTGTTGACTCACTTATGTACATACATATATTCAAAATTTCATGAGTGCCTATGAGTAGCGAAAAAACAATTCATTGCTGATCTCTAATTGCAAACCTTTAGTCATGATCAGAACCTAGCTTTTTACACAACCCCATGTTGCGTGAATTAGTTTTGGCCATGAGTGCCGGGACGTGCAGTTTAACGTCGTCTGCAAACGACAAAGTTGAGTAACTTTTAATGGCAATTTACTTTCAAAATTTTTGTCGAAAAAAATGTTTTTTTTTGTAATTTCTAAGCTGGGGTTTGAATCACAGGCTCCCGTCTAATAAGCCAACACCCTTCTTACTAGACTACGGCGATTTCATGGCTTCCCTACAGCCCATTTATAGCGCCTAAAGTCCTCTCCCACATTAAAAATGTTTCAAAATGGCTGTCACCAAGCTCGCTGTGAGTTATGAGCCGTAAACGGCTTATTGGGTAATGCCACTCCATCATGACAATTTAATACATGAAAACAGTTAATGTGACAGTGTCACGTGAATCTTTCGAAAAGAACAACATGTTGTTGTGCCACAAAATGAAGAAGACGACGACGAAGCAGAAAAAAAATCAAAGAAATGAAGGTAATGAGAAGAGCAAAAACAAAGAGAAACAATTGAAACTGAATATTTAAGTTGCTGAAATGAAAGGTTTTCTTTCTTAAAAAAAAACTCTTAAGCAATAACAATAACAACAACAACAATATGATAAAAAGTTAAACAAGAGGCTGCTTAAGTTACAACAACTGGATCAAACAACTACAAGTAGCTCTGAAATGTCTGAAAATTAAAAGAAAGAAAATCTGTTTTGCATAAAACCATGGCTCTTCTTCTCTCTTGTTTTCCGTGGCTTTTTTGATTAGAAAAGCAATCCTAAAGAAAGAGGCAAATTGTTTTCAAAGATTTTCTTATTTATTTATTTTGAAAGTTAAAGATCACTAAACAGAAGAAGAAGAAAATGTGAAAATTCCCACAGTCAAGACAAGGCAGACACAACACACTCACTGTTAAAGGCTGCTGGCTTGCTTTGCTACAAAGAAATCCTTTGTTTCTGGCAAAGAATCAAGGTGGCAAGAACGACAATAACGATGCTGATGATTTTCTAATAAAAATAACGGAAATAAACAATTTATCGCATATCCTAGACAGAGAGATTTTAATCAGAAGAGGGAGGGGATATGGAATGGAGTGGGGTACAGGTAATTGAAACCATATTTTTCATCTTTTTAATAAAATTTTTCATTTGGACTTTGAAAGAAGAAAAAAAGCCTGCAAAATAATCTTTAAAAATACTTCTTAATTGTCAAATAAAACTGATTTTCCAAATATTATTGAAAAATCAAAGGCAGTCACAGTAGAACACGACATACAAAAGTTGAACTTCAAATCAGAAAATTTACACTGGCCTACAAAAGTTAACACAAAAAATCCAAAATATGCAGTAAGCGGTTCCCCTGCAACTACTCAGTTTAACTATTGAGCTGTAAAGGTCTCTGCAATGTCTCTCCCTATCCTGTAGTTCTCGCAAACTCCAGGAAGTTGTTCGTAGTCTGTAAAGACAACTCCTTGCCTCGTGCTAGATAAGGATCAAGGTGTTTAATTGTTAATTAAGGCCACAAAGTTTTCAAGTACATGTTTTGATAAATCATTCTCCTCATTGCAGAATCTTCATACTGACATCCGATCCCTATCCTCTACAAGTTTTCTTTTGAGTCTACAGTGCGGTTAGTATTTTCGAAATATACCTGCTTGGACTAATGCATTCATAATTGGTCATTACAACCCTTCAGTCAGATTTACGGACCTAGCTTCTCACACCACTTATGTTGTGTGCGTTAATTTTATACATGAGTGGCGGGAGCTACAGTTTAAAGTCGACTCCGAACGACAGATTTGTGAGAAACTTTTCTTAGCACTTTTATTTTAACGCTCAGAGCTTTTGCCAGAAAACTGTTGAGAGAAAGTTCACCGAAGAAATATTTTTTCATGTTTCGTTTTGTTGGAGATGCCTGACCTGGGGGATTTGAAACCAAGCCTTACGTCTAATAAGACAACACACTATCTACCAGAGATCAGCAACGAGTATTCAAAACGATGAGTAGATTCGAGTCATACTTATTATTTCTGATACTTATACGCATTAATACTTATTTTAATATGATACTCATACTACACATACTCAAAGTTGGAAGTACTCGGCGTATTCATACTTAACAATACGTATGATGTTATTGACTTCGACTCGTCTCTACTTAACATTTACATGAAGCACAAAATAAGTATGATTCGCGTACGAACACTACTATACTCACAAGAAGATTGTGTGTATGCTTTGCTTGTTGTCTTTGTCTTTTCTTTTTTCTTCTTTTGTAAATGCAACAACAACTAAGACTGTAAATTTTGATGAATGATTCGAGTGACTCGAATCATTCGTAAGTATTATAAGTATTTTTCTAAATTTATGAATCTGAATGAGTAGGCGTATGAATCAAACAATGAATCGAATATTGTGAGTTTGATGTCAACGTTGTACTCATACTCATTGCAACGTATACTTATAAATCAAATTTGTAACGAGTACAAATGAATCAGAGTAGTTGAATTTTAATACTCTTGACTCACTCATACTCAAAATTTCATAAGTACCCATGAGTAGCGAAAATACGATTCATTGCTGATCTCTGATCCCTATTCTCTACAAATTTTCTTTTGAGTCTACAGTGGCCCGTCAGAAGTGCGGTTACTATTTTCGAAATATACCTGCTTGGACTAATGCATTCATAATTGGTCATTACAACCCTTCAGTCAGATTTACGGACCTAGCTTCTCACGTTACTTATGTTATGTGCGTTAATTTTTATACATGAGTGGCGGGAGCTACAGTTTAAAGTCGACTCCGAACGACAGATTTGTGAGAAACTTTTCTTGGCACTTTTATTTTAACGCTCAGAGCTTTTGCCAGAAAATTGCTGAGAGGAAGTACCGTCGAAGAAATATTTTTTTATGTTTCGTTTTGTTGGAGATGCCTGACCTGGGGGGGTTTGAAACCAGGCCATATGTTTAATAAGACAACACACTACCTACACTAGACTACGACAACTTCTTATGCATCCTGCATGGACTAATTTATGTCTAATATCTCTTTTCTGATTTTAATAACCTCTTCCCTCTCCAATGACCAATGTAATTTGTGTATATCCTACTGAGCTATAAAAGAATAACATTCTTAAAGCTCTTGTAAGCAAATAAATAAATAAATAAATCTTTGCTTTCGTTGAGTGTACATTCCCGAACTCTGACTGAAATTGATTGTAATTCATCTGAACCTTTGACTACTAAACCGCCACTGATGTTATTGGTGAGATACTGATGTTAAGATTTCATTACTCAATTCCTGTCTTTTCTTTTTCTCCCTTTTCCTGAAAAAAAAATCCTTCAAATCTGATTCTTAATCAGCTGAATCGAATACATCGCTATACCTTAAAACATTCCTCCGAAAATTGCGAATAAAAAAAAAAAATTATTTCCTATCAACCACAGCAGGAAGTTGGGTTGCCAATGATTTTCTGCCTAATTTTCTAATTTTCCACATATTTAAGCATTTATTTCAGCTTGACACACACACACACGTACACTCTTTTAATTTTCCTGCAATACCTCTCCATCCATATCGGTTATGATTTGCTTGTAATGAAAATTTTTAACTCCCCTTCGAAAACAAAAAAAAAAAAAAAAAAAAAAAAGAATTAAAAAAAAAGAAACAAATTCAACGCATCGTTGACCTATTGAACTATAATCGTATGGAAAAAACATATTTTTTATGCTCAACGGCAATAAAATACAGAATCAAAACCAACAACAATAACAATAACAACAAGAATTAAAATCTTTGAAAACATAAAACAGACATTCAAAGATACTTTCATCATTGTATTGTGAACACGAACAAAATATTTTACAAGAACAACAGCAGCAACAACAACAACAATAATGAATTAAAAATAAACCACAGAAATTAAACATTGAAAGCAAAAGAAAGACACAAAAAAAACCACAAAAAAGTGCTTAAAAATCTAAATGTTGGGTGCGTTACATCGTTTTCTTGGTCGTCTTTTTTTTTTTTTTTTTGAGTACCAAATATACAGGGTAAAACAAAAATGAAAAAAAGAATTCAGACAGATTTAAACTCGGTACCAGGTTCCTCTATTTCTAACAAAAATTGTTCGAAGTAACACTCAAGTACTTTCGTTCTTTCTTTTCTTTTCAGTTCAAACCTCAGTTCAGACATCTCCAACAAAACGAAATACGAAAAAATATATTTCTTCGGCGACTTCCTCTCACCAGATTTCTGGCAAAAACTCTGAGAATAAAATAAAAATTGTCATAAAAAGTTTCAAGTTTACCACTAACACACATAGCACAAGTGATGTGAGAAACTAGGTCGTAATCCTGACTGAACGATTGTAATGACGAATTATGTATTGTTACGTTTTTACCTTTTAAAAACGTTAAAAATATGAGTTCGTAGATTGCAAATAAAATAAAAATAAATCTGTGTTTATTTTTTAATTAATTCTTTATTTTCTGCACAACTTTCGTGCCACTGTTCGAATTTATTCTACGCATACAATGAATAACTTCCACAATATGTGCTTGTTCGTGATATTTCTCTGCTTATAACCTTCTTTATAAGCAACAACAACACTTGTTAGTTATTCTTCTTTGCTCACAACCTTTTTTTGTAAGCACCACACTAACAACTATTTTCTTCGCGCAACTTGTCTGCACACAAGTCTGACTGGATTATAACTCGATCTCGTATCTTCACACTACTGGTTGAATTCTCACCCAATTCAACGCGACGTCGTCACACGACTAACTTCACTCGAACTCCGAGAATAACGTGTCTTCATACACGGCTGACTGAATTCTAACTGAATCATCAACAGTGTGATGAATGCCCTTGAAGGATGATGACGACCTTCGGGAACAATCCAAAAATGTAAACAACTTGTTTCCATTTTTGTTGTTCGTGTATCTTATTTACTTTCGTCCAGGCAGAGTTGTTGTTGTTTTGTTTGTTTGTCTTTCTGCTATATTTCTTTTATACGCGGTCGTTGTTGCTATATTAGTTTATTCATCGAACTTGTAAACAAGCCCTGTTGTTTTTGTTGCTATAAGCTTACTCATTCGTTGATCACGTGAACAACTTCATTGTTTTGTTTTTGGAGCTTTTATTTTTATGTGTGATCAAGTCCATTGTGTTGTTTTTGGAGCTTTTGCTTATTATTTTAACAACACCATTTCCATTTTCGTAACAGTATGTATTAGAGATCGGCAATGAATCGTTTTTTCGCTACTCATAAGCACTCATGAAATTTTGAATATAAGTGAGTCAACAAATGAGCCGTTTATTTTGAAAGTGGTTTAAGTCCATTTTTTCTTATATTGAGATATTTAAGGGTTTGTGTTTGAATTGTTTCAAAAATATTTTTAACTGGTATTAAGTTGTTTTTATGGTTTTGTAAGCTTAAACATGTTAGAATATATAACGTAATACTTTTTTTAAACATTACTAGAAAAATAAGCAGTGTTTCAGAACCTAAAATGGACTTAAACCACTTTCAAAATTAAGTCCCCTTAGTGTTCTTTGTTTAATATTATTATAAGTCAACAAAATACTTTAGTTTCACAATAATATTGAACAAATTACCCAAAAGAATTGTATACCTAGTGATTCCTCTAAATAGTTATGTTTTTAAGGTAAGTTCTTGGAATTATTATTTTAAAGAATTGAAATAATTGAAATTGGAAATGTATTATTTTTGATGTAGATGAATGTAATAGCTTTAAAATAAATAGGGAAGCTTTCAATTTAGATACAGATTTTTATTTATATAATTAGAAAAACATGTAATTAAAAATATTTATTAATTCGTTGACTAAGAAATTAAGGATAATATTAACGATTTTGCCATATTATTTCTTCTCATTTAGTTAATGTGTGAGGTTGTTAAAATATTCATGGTGCATTAGTAACTCCATCATATCCTTATACTTAGGAGTTGAAATGGGGCGTACATTTTTGTATAGTGGTGTTAATTTTATTTTATTGGAGTTCCTTGGTCTTCCCCGACAAGGTAATAAATCAAGTATTTTGAACTCTGTATCCACTTCCATAGATTTTTTCTAAAACATTTTATAGGCTTCACTTTTTATAAATCGCATCCAACATATCCTTAAACAATTTACAGGTTCGCCACTAATGTTTTTAATCTTTTTTTGAAAAAAATTATTTCTTTCAATGGACTTAAACCAGTTTCAAAATAAATTTTTTTCTATTTCGTTAACTATATAATTTTCAAGTGCCCCAAATCATAGCAATTTTAATGATACTAGACTTAAATTTTTTATAAAATAAAAGATTATATAGGATTATGATTATTGTTATCATTAATTAAATTTTTTTAAAAAATGGACTTAAACCACTTTCAAAATAAACGCCTCAAATATTGAAATTTAACTATGTACTCTGATTCATTCGTACTCACTACAACGTTGATTTATAACGTACAGGTTGCAATGAGTATGCTTACAACGTTGACATCAAACTCATACCATTCGAAAAATGTTTGATTCATAAGCCTACTCATTTAGATTTATAACTTTAAAAAAATACTTCTTATAATACTTATAAATGATTAGAGTGACTCGAATCATTTATCAAAATTTACAGTCTTAGTTAATAGGCATTTACAACAAAAGAAAAGAGACTCATAAGCAAAAAAGACAGAACAGCAAGCAGAGCAAACATACAATCTTCTAGTGAGTATTTTAGTGTTCGTACGCGAATCATACTTATTTTGTGTTTCTTGCATATGTATTACTGTATCTGATTGCAATCCGAAATCAATCGAAATCAATAACATCATACGTGTTGTTAACTGTTATATGAGTAGAGGTTCCATGATATTAAAATAAGTATGATAATTATGAGTATGATTCGATTCTACTCATCTTTTTGAATACTCATTACTGATCTCTGGTATGTATGTGTGTAGTTATCCTCTACTCGCTGTCAGCTTTAAAAAGCAAGAAACGTTGAGAACAGAAAGTGCGCATTACGTGAACACAACACTTATTGGACTCTATCAATGTAACTTCCATAGTAATAACTCTGCCATCGACCAGATATCCATTCTACACCAAATTCTGCCGAAGCCCCATGATAACCAAGTCAACACAAACCATAGCTTTGTCGATTATAAGGCTACGTTCTATAGCCCGAAAAGCGATCGCATTTAGCTGCAATGCCTGTCCTCGGTATTTCTAAAAAGCTGATAAGGCTGTGCTGTATGACGTTGGGCAAATCTTGCAACTCCCTCAAAGTAGAAACAGACCTCTTCGATCCTTTTCATATCGGTCAAGGTTGCAGACAAGGCAAACAGTTATCATGCGACCTCTTTAATTTTTTAATGGGGAATTCATCACAATGGCTCCATTTTCTCTAGTTAATTGCAAACGCCAATAATATTGACACCATCGGGCGTTCCAAACGGGATGTTACTGATGAATTTAGTGCTATAGAACGTTGGTCGGCGAAGAAGGATCTGATCGGTCGTTCCACGTGAGATGTTACTGAAGCCATTAGTGCTAAAGAACGATAGTCGGCCAAGAATGATATGACCAAAATATATTAAGTCGACAAGTATTCGCGCGTCTTATTGGAATCCAGATTACCATCGACGTCTATATTTTCGACAATGTCAATGATTTATTTACCACGACTTCAAGCGTGAAATTTCTTTTGCCAGCGGAAGTTATTATGAACTCAATAGGGATTTGAGTAGCAAAGATTGCTCTCCTGCGGCGAAATTAATGCCGCATTAAACCCTAATTCACCCCATACCTCACTAAGGCGCGAAAGCATTCACGTTGATTGCCTTTGATCAGGTTAACTAGGTCAGTGTGTAGTTGCGTGCATGCTTTCGCGCCTTAGTGAGGTATGGGGTGAATTAGGGTTTAATGCGGCATTAATTTCGCCGCAGGAGAACAATCTCCCTATTGAGTTCATAATAACTTTTGCTTACAAGTTTGCTATGATTTTCGCATACCAAACCAATAATAAGTAGTATGTCCTCCTTATCCTCGTTCCGATAAGACTGCTATGGCGGAATCGAAAATCGAATCATTTCTGAAGCGATAGAAAGTGGATCACATATGACGATAATGTGCGAAAAAGTTCATTAACAAAGCAAAATGAAGCTTGGAAGATGGTATCAAAACCAAAATTAATACCAAAAGAGATAATGCTGTGTGTCTTGTGGGGACTGGCAGGGAATTGTTTGTTACAAATTTGGGGTGCGGAGGTCATGGACGTATTGAAAGTGACGCAATGATTGTTGGGTGACAGGTTTTCCCTTAACAATCTTCTTATTCACTTGGAGACTTTATAAGATCATTTAAGGATAACTCTTAGAGTTTCAAGTCTTACGTGCGTTGTGGAAACTTTATTTATGGCCAGGGCTGAAAGAGCTCACAATCTTCCATATGTTCCAGGGCATAAGTATTCGGATTTCCCCAAGATGGCGGCAGTGGAAATGTCTTAGAATGGAATCCACAAGGCAGACGATGAAGGGGCTATTGACTAATACTTAGCGGAAATGAAGAAAACAGGAGAGTGGTAAGAACATGATCATATTCCTTCTACAAAAAGGAGATAAAATGTTAGTTTAGTACCAAAAAGAAGGTACTTTTCTGATTCAATACTGAAAATTTCTCTTTTAACACTATTTATCGACAAAACCCTGTTAGTTTTTCTATTGGTTTGATATTAAGGAACCTGTTCTAATCCATTTGCTTTTGGGGATTTTTACGGTTCCATAGACAAATCTCTTCTGGTAGAGTCGTCTTAAAGCCTTAACATTTTTTTAAGAATGAAACATTTTTTTGGGACGCTTCTTTTTTTTTCTATTCTGTGGCGGAGAGGACAGCATTGGAATGGGTTGGTGTTGAGTTTTAATAGGCATTTTAAAGAAGAAAATGTTCGTAAAGATCTTGATAGTGAATGGCTGTTAAACTTTCGTTTAAAGCTCTCCAATACAACAAACAAACGGTCGGCAATGCAGAGGAGAGTACTCCATTGAGTACCAATAAAGAACAAGTACAACAGATCCTCTGTACATATATTTATTAATGGTTTTTTGTTGTTGTTGATTTTTATGGTTTTTATAACAGACAGCTGCGGTTTTCGTAAGGCCTTCTCCAGTGTGAGCCAATAACAGACATTGCTAAGCCGGCATTTGAGTTGAGCTGAGTTGAGGCTGAGATTTTTTCAAGGTGATAACGAACCATTTCAAATGAAGAAGAAGAAGAAACAAATGAACGAAGGAAACAGTTCTTTTCCCATTTTTTTTTTTCTATTTCGTTAAAGAAAATTAAAGGTTTTCCTTTGGCTTGGTTTTTTGTGAAAAATAAAAAAGAAAAGAATTAAAAAGAAATTGTTTTTGTTTATAAAAGTTATGGCCTTAAAACTTCATCAGCATTGTGAAATCTAAATGGTTGACAGGTTTGCCAATAAAATGTCCCATAACAAGCCGAAGATTTCTTTCCAAACTTTTTTCATTTTTTTTTTTTTGTTTTTTCAAAATCTATTAGAGATCTAACGAAGAGAGCACAACGATACATTATTTCAGTAATAAATTCTTTTCAATATTTTTTAAATCCAATTTTTTTTATTTAATTTGTGAAAAAAAAAAAAACAATTAAAATGGGATTTTTTTGGTACCATTTTGCCACTTCAAAACAAACCATTTCCACTAGAACTGTTAAAGTTATTGAAAAAGTATTGAATTATTGAAAATAAAGGCACAAAAGGCCTGTAAACTGTTTTCTAAAAATGAAAAACCATAAGCACTTGGGCTTGGTACTTTTGAAATTTTCACAAAGGTACTTAGATTCAAAAAAGGGGGATATTTTAGTACCATGTACTACATTTAAAAGGAAAAACCAAGAAGACTGCTAAAAGAAAACTTTAATTCAAGAAATAAAGTACTTTATTTGAAAAACCATTAATAGTACCAGCTATTGGTACTAAATTGTAGTACTTAATTACCAGAAATTATCACAATGCATTTACATTGGGAGAAACAATGGACTTACATGCTGAAATTATAGAGGCTCTCTACGCTACTATAAGGCAATCCGAACCAAAAAAAATTACGACAAAGTGGAGATATCGCCACTCAACCATGACGATTTTAAAATCGTAATAAAGCAACTCAAGACCACTGATCCAAACAACTTGTTCGCTAAGTTCTTTACGGCCTGAGATAACGAGCTAGTAGGGTGCATGTCCCAGTTTATTTACAGAGTATGACAGCCTAGAATCTCAGTATCATCTGTCCTGATCTGAAAAACCTACAGCATGCGACATATGCCATCTGCATAGGGTTCTAATGACTATATTTTGTGCGAATGACTGCAATCTATCGCTTAGCATTGATTGGACATTAACAATGCGGGTTCGAACATGAATAGTCCCAGCATCGACCAGATATTCATACTACTTCAGCTCCTAAAGAAGATTCATGAAAATCAATTAGATAAACAACATCTTTTTGTAGAATATAAGACAGCATTCGATCGCCCGATAAGGGAAAGACTTTTTGCCCAAGCATTGATTGTACGTTAACAGTACAGGTTCGAACATGATTAGTCCCCATACCATCGATCACATATTCATACTACTCCAGATCCTGACGAAGATCCATGAAAATCAAGCCAATAAATGCCATGATTTTGTCAAATATAAGACAGTATTCGTTAGCACGATAAGGAAAAAACTTTTTGCCATAATATCTCAGCTTCATATCCCTGCGGAGCTGATAAGGCTGTGCAACATAACGTTGACGGACTTCTGCAACTCTGGCATGGTAGGAGAAGACCTCTTCAAACCTTCTGACACTATAAGACGTTATAGACAACAGCCTATCGACAAGCATTGATTGGACATTAACAATGCATGTTCGAACATTAATAGTCCCAACCATCGACCAGATATTCGGATGTTGGAGAAGGTTCATGAAAATCAAGCCAATAAATACCATGATTT
The DNA here is from genome assembly GCA_927399465.1 of Sarcophaga caerulescens. Lineage (NCBI taxonomy): Eukaryota > Metazoa > Arthropoda > Insecta > Diptera > Sarcophagidae > Sarcophaga > Sarcophaga caerulescens. The sequence goes on from OV656866.1 coordinate 105,281,415, forward strand.
TGTAGAATATAAGACAGCAGTCGATAGCCCAATAAGGAAAATACTTTTTGTTCTAATATCTGAACTTGATATTTCTGTGAAACTGATAAGGCTGTGCAACTCCATTATGGTAGGAAAAGACCTGTCCAAACCTTCTAACAGCATAAGAGGTTGCAGACAACACATTAGGCGTAATCATGCTACTTCCTAAAGTTCGTTAAGGACAGAGTATTGGTGGAGTAGAAAGTTCATTGCAACATTGACATGATTAGACGTACCAGGCCGTATAGTCTTCTGTGCTGTAGAACATGAGTGTGCCAGGATTGTTCTGTTAGTAAGTAAAGACAAAACCTAGTATAAATTATTGTTACGTTTTTACCTTTTAAAAACGTTAAAAATATGAGTTCGTAGATTGCAAATAAAATAAAAATAAATATGTGTTGAATTTTAAGTCAATTCTTTATTATCTGCACAACTTTTGTGCCACTGTTCGAACTTATTCCACGTATACAATGATAACTTTCACAATATGTGCTTGTTCGTGATATTTCTCTGCTTACAACCTTTTTATAAGCGACAACACTTGTTAGTTATTGTTCTTTGCTCACAACCTTTTTGTAAGCACCACACTAACAACTGTTTTCTTCGCGCAACTTGTCTGCACACAAGTCTGACTGAATTATAACTCGATCTCGTATCTTCACACACCACTGATAGAATTCTCACTCAATTCAACGCGACGTCGTCACACGACTAACTTAACTCGAACTCCGAGAATCACGTGTCTTCATACACGACTGACTGAATTCTAACTGAATCCTCGTTGCTCGCTTTATCTTGCCTTTTATATCACTGGATCAACAGTGTGATGAATGCCCTTGAAGGATGAACAATCCAAATATGTAAACAACTTGTTTCCATTTTTGTTGTTCGTGTATCTTGTTTATTTTCGTCCAGGCAGAGTTGTTGTTTTGTTTGTTTGTCTTTCCGCTATATTTTTTATACACGGACGTTGTTCCTATATTTTTGTTTATTCATCGATCTTGTAAACAAGCCTGTTGTTTTTGTTCCTATATGTTTACTTATTCGTTGATCACGTGAACAACTGCATTGTTTTCTTTTTGGAGCTTTTGTTTATCATTTTATGTGTGATCAAGTCCATTGTGTTGTTTTTAGAGCTTTTCCTTATTATTTTAATAACACCATTTCCATTTTCGTAACACTATAATTTTGACCTTGTAAATGAATTTATTTGCCTTATCTCCAGCCTTACCAGCGAAAACTACGTTAGTTTGGGTTTACTTCACGGTTTCTTTTAAATTTTGTTTAAAAAATGTTCTCTTTGTAGGCATTGTGATTTTGTTAGGAACATTTTCTGCAAGAAAACTTTCATGATATGAACATCACCAAATTTTTTTTTCAAAAAATTTTTTTTTTTAAATTTTTCTGAAACTATTTTTCAAACCTGTTTAAATTGACAATATTTTGTGTGTAACTGTAACAAATTTGTGCTGACAACTGTGTGAATTGTTAACAAAAAAAACCTCAAATATGGAGGCACAAACAAATCAAATTTTTGCGGCATACAAATGGGTCTTAAGAAAGAAACAATTTTTAAATGTTTTCTTTTACTTTAACAGACCACAAATATTCAAATCAGCCAATATTCGTTTGTTTTTTTTTTTGGATTTTTTACGAAAGAATTTGAAAACCATTAGAGTAGGAAACATTTAAAAAATCTTTGGTGGTCGACCCAGTGTATCAATTGTTTGAATTCAAATGCCATTCAAATCAGACCAGACATGGAACAGAATGTAAATGTCACAAATTGGTCGGTTATAAGATTGCATTTGTCATGTTTTTGTTTTGTTTTTTTTTTATTGAATTTTTCCAAAAACATTTCTGGTCATTAAAATTGACAAAAAAAAAAACAACAAAAAACCAGACACGACCCTATGAGTCATACGCATATATGGCACGCACTTACTGTTGTGTTGTTCAAATGAAATTGAAAGTTTTTGTTTAAAATCCATTAAATTCGTATTTTATAGCCAATTTAAGGAAAAGTGCAGTTATTTGCTCTTTGAACTGTTAAACTAACTGCCTTCTATTATTGTTGTTAAGGTTACCATCACCATTAATTTTATGGCTTTTAAAAATAAAACACTTGCCATGAATTTTTTTTTTTTTTTTTGTTTGCCTTTCGGCGGGTTTTCTACTCTTCTGCCTTTCAAATGACCAAAGTAATTCAACACTTTCAGTTTAATGGCGGCACTGACAAGCCATGCTTGAGACAGTCAAAAAAAGAGGCCCAAAAAAAAATAGAAATTTTTTAGGCAGTTTTCCCTCAACACAAATGTAATTAAAAAAAGACAACAAAAAACAAAGAAAAAATGAAAGGAAATAAATTTTCTTTTAAACAGCCATAAACCTATGTTTGCTGGTCATTTCATTTCTATTTTTCCCCAATTAACGCTTGTAGTTTACACGCTAAAAACTTTGTAATAAATTTTCTTTTAATGAGGTTTTCCTCTTCTTTCTTTTTTTTTTTTTTGTTTTGACAGAAATAATAAAAATTTTTTGTAAACAACAAAACGATTTAATGACATACACAAATGCTGTCATTGTGACATTTATGTTCTAATAAATGCGTTATCCAGTTGACAGTTTCAAAAGTCAAGTGCCATGATAAGGCTATGATCTGCATCAGGATTATGTTGCTGTTATAATACTTAAATCTGGCCACCTCTTTGTTTTAACAGTATCGACAATAACTTGACGAATGTTTGTTTTCAAATGCCGCAACGTTAGGACATTACATAAAAGGCTATATCCCGCAAATCAGATGGCCTTGATGGCTAATTAACGTTGCTAAATTGTAAAATTAAACTTTCTGGAAGTCGCCGTAGTCTAGTAGGTAATGTGTTGTCTAGTAGGTTGACGTAAGACCACGGTTCATACCCCAGGTCAGACATCAAAACGAAATATGAAAAAATATTTCATCAGCGACTTTCTCTCAGCAGATTACTGGCAAAAACTCTGAGAGTAAATAAAAACTGCCATGAAAAGTTTCTAAAAAATCTGTCGTTCGGAAGCGACTTTAAACTGTAGGTCACGCCACTCATGTATAAAATTAACACACACAACATAAGTGGTGTGAGGAACTAGGTCCATAATCCTGACTGAAGGGTTGTTTGTAAGGACCAATTATGTATGTATGTATGTAAACTTTCTGGCCTTCAGCATGTTGGTATCATATAAGGGGACAATATACACCCCAGAGCCTTGAAGCCTTGAGAACCAGAGCTGACGCAGCTGCAGCTTCCGAATAACATGACCTACCAATGCAGCTACTGGATGTTAATACACTTAACAACGTTCATATCTTTGAGGAGATCTCATACAACTCATTGTTGGTTCGAATGCGGAAATCGTCGTTAACTCGCAACTGGACCGCAAATCTTTCGTAGGTGGAGACCAGAGATCAGCAATGAATCGTTTTTCCGCTACTCATAAGCACTCATGTAATTTTGAGTATGAGTGAATCAACAGAATTGAAATTCAACTACTCTGATTCATTCGTACTCGCTACAGCATTGATTTATAATCTTCTTGTGAGTATAGTAGTGTTCGTACGCGAACCATACTTATTTTGTGCTTCGTGTATACGTCATGGAGAGTCGAATTAACAACATCATGCGTATTGTTAAGTATGAATACGACGAGTACTTCCATCTTTGAGTATGAGTAGTATGAGTATCATATTAAAATAAGTATGAATGCGTATAAGTCTCAGAAATAATAAGTATGACTCGAATCTACTCATCGTTTTGAATACTCGATGCTGATCTCTGGTGGAGACTATTACCGACATGGAAATCTACTTCGTAGATAGCATAAAGTTGTCCTATAAACTTCGTAGTGAGTGCAGTACATTCCACGCTAAAGTGTTTCAGATTAACAATGCAGCGGCACTAATCTACAACAGATTACATCGTGGGATATGTTGGTTATCTACAGAGATAGTCAAGCTCCCTTGAAATCAATGCCTGGGCATTATGTTTGCTCCAGGCTAGTTTCAGCAGAAAGATCTTCACGAAACTCCTTGGACAGATGCAGAGTACACTATTGAAGTCCGTGGCATAATGAATGACAAAGGAAGTCCCAAAAAAAGGGCGAACATAGTGAAACGCTCAGTTAGACCTACCCTGAGACACTACTTCCGACTTATAAAAAGGAGAGTAGACACATCATAACAAAATAGAGGAGATTGCTGAACCTTCAGGCTACTACGGGCACGTAGAACTTCATAGAATTTTTCTCTCGATCACTCACAAAGTCAGGTGCATCGGTGGATATATGCGTCCACGCTTCAGCTGCATATTACAGCACCAGGAAGGATAGGATCTTTGTACAGCAGTATTCACTTCGTACTAGAGATGAGCGATATTTTCAAAACTGTGATTTAATCACGGTGATTGATAATTCACTGGTAACTACAGTGATTGAAATTGCCAAATAACAGTTACTAATAATGTCGTTCTTTCAAAATTGTTACGTACTCAAATTTATTTCATTTTGTTTTGATTATTTACTTTTGTCTTTTATACATGAACTTTCTGTGAAACTTAATTGTCAAACTTCATATAAAAAAAAATTACATTAAAAATAATAACATTGATGACACCACTTTGAATTTGTTTAGTAGTCTTTTCGTAGTATGTATCTAGTTGTCTCTTTCTTACGACTTAATAAAATACGTTATTGTCATTATCGTATTTACACTTATTCCTCTTTAATGTAGGTCTTTTGAAAATACTGTGATCACAATCACTGATTTAAAGAACAGTGATTAACAAATCACGTTCACTGAGAACAACGTTCTTCAAAAATCACTGGATCGCTCATCTCTACTTCGCACAAGAGAGCTCATTGCTACTCAAAGGCCATAATAGCTCGTGTTAGCAAAAGTGATTCCTTCTGAGGTGCATTAACTCTGCTCAGATTCCAAGTAAATTTGCTGTTCGTTAGGCTACTCCCAATAATACATGAATATATACATAATTGGTCATTGCAACCCTTCAGTCAGTATTATTGACCTAGTTTCTCACACCACTTATGTTGTGTGCTTTAATTGTACCTACAGTTTAAAGTCGATTCCGAACGACAGATTTTTTGAGAATCTTTTCATGGCAGTTTTTATTTACTCGCAAGAGTTTTTGCCAGAAATCTGCTGAGAGGAAGTTGCCGAAGAAATATTTTTTTATATTTTCGTTTTGTTAGAGATGTCTGACCTGGGATTTGAACCATGGCCTTACGTCTAATCATACATGGGCATACTGCATTATAATTCTAATGCATTAAGCTTTTCAGTATTCAGTAAATGTTTATTTTTTTATGTTTCATTTTTGTAACTGTAATTTTTTGTCAGTAATCAGTAAAAATCAATTTTTACTGAAATTTTACTGGTACTGCAAAGTGCCCATCTATGCGTCTAATAAGCCAACACACTACCTACTAGACTACGGCGACTTCAAATGTGTTCCAATTGGTAATTATCCAGCAAAAGCTTAGATTGCCGCAAACACTTTTAGCTTCGGAAGAGCCTAACGAACATCTCTTCCCAATCTACAGAAAACTTTTGCGATCTCTACTCCATCCAAGCTCTCCTGCCTGCTCATTACGACTAATTCCTACTTGACCTGCGATTCAGTAGAGGGTGACCCTTGTTTTCATGCCCAGTTGACGATGTTCCATATTTTGCACTTCCAGTCCAGGTTGAGTAAAGTACATCTTCCGCTTTAAAGGCTCTACGCCTCCACCCCTTTCACAGAATCTATCTATCGATCTCCTCGATCCATTCCCATACCTTAGAAATGGCCGACTTTCTTATCCTCAATCCCGGTTAGAAAAGTGAGCAAATATGGCTCTTAGGATGCTATGGAACTGTGCTATTCAAAATCCAAAAAATTTTTGTACTTCCTACGGAATTTTTTTGAAAATCCAAAGGAATTTATGGCAGTATTTGCCTCTCTCTAACAATTTACAATACAAAAAACAACGCATTTGTACAAATCAAACATTGATTTGAAATCAAGGCTAGAATCTAAGAAAAGCTTTAAAAAACAAACCAAGAGTCTCAAAAAACTTGCCACAACAAACAAACCAACAAAATCTAAATGCAGTTACTAAACGACAACACAAGAGGACTTCTTTTAACGAAAAACAGAAACAACAACCTGCGGCTGGTTAGTTTTGCTAGATTTTTACAGACAGACAGCATTCCAATGTCCATAAAAAATGTCAACAAGATTGTACAGCTACAATGGGCTACAATGGCAACAGCAGCAGTAATAGCCGGGCAATACGTAAAATGCAACCAACATGTTGCATTCTTTCAAAGTCAACAACAGGCAGCAATAGCAAGCAGCAGCAGCATTGAAGAAATAATATTCAATCCTCCAATCCAATCCAATTGCAATGAAATCAAATAAAATCACATACAAAGCTCCGCTTAAAATAGTTGCAAAGCAAAAAAACAACAACAACACAACGTTTGTCTTCTGTTTGCTCTTACAAATGCGGCTTAAGACCTTAAGAAACTTTTGTCGTCAAAGTGCTGGTTTATAGTACAACCGTGATGTGATGTGTGGTGTGGCGTAGTGGTGGTGGTAATGTGATGTTAAAACAAGCCAGCTTTAGTATTGGCAATGGGCATTATGGTCACTATGCTGTAGCCATAACCATGGTTTTCCTACTATTGAGTGGGCTTGCTACACTAAATGAGTCAACATTTCTTAAGAAATATGCCAGCCAGGCACCAGGCTGTCTACAAGTAAAATCGTTCACAGTCAGTTTTGTTGTGTTTAAAATTGAATTTAAAAATTCGGTTTCAATTGCAAAACAACAAAACATTAACCAGGTTAAGGGTTAAAAACAATTAAAATTATTCGTAATTGTTTAATGAAAAAAAAACTGAAAAATTTCTTGGGTTTTTTCTTCGGAAATAGAGGACGGAATACTTTCTGTCCTACTACCAAGGTGCATAGAGGAACCAAATAATACGATACGTAATAAATATATGCCTCAGAAGTCTAACTCTTACCCTCGCCTAGTGCAGGGCAAGGCTGGCATACATTTCAAAGGTGCAAGAAGAGTCTACACTCTTTAAAAATCCTACGTAACACGCCTATAGGACCAGCAGTTTTACTGAGACAGCTTTTATAGATTGAGTAAGGGCCGTTCAGGGGTCCTTTCCTGGACATCAAGGAAGTGGCTACACTTCTTGTGATACAAACTTGATAATAATCATTAAAGCTTAATTATTAACAACAATTGCCACAAATTTAGCATTTTCTACATATGAGGCGTATGATTAATATTAATTATGGGTTGTAGCACTAAATTGGCCATATCTTGAGAAGTTATCAAAAGTTTAAAAAACAAATAATAGGAAATGAAAGCTAAGGCTTTAAGCTTTTTATTGATACCTAAAAAGTTATGATACAATATGATTTTAATCATTAAAGCTTAAGTCTCAACGGAAGTTACCACAAATTTAACATTTTCTACATATGTGGCGTATGATTAATAATAAAATTATGGGTTGTACCACTAAATTAGCCATATCTCGAGAAGTTTTCAAAAGTTTAAAAAACAAATAATATGAAATGAAAGCTAAGACTTTAAGCTTTTTATTGATACCTAAAAAGTTATGATACAATATGATTTTAATCATTAAAGCTTAAGTCTCAACGGAAGTTACCACAAATTTAACATTTTTCTACATATGAGGCGTATGATTAATATTAATTATGGGTTGTAGCACTAAATTTCCCATATCTCGAGAAGTTATTAAGATTTTAAAAAACAAACGATAGCAAATGAAAGCTAAGGTTTTAAGCTTTTTATTGATATTGAAAAAGTTTCACGGGTCCATGAAAAAAAGTATGGAAAAATTACAAAGAAAACATAATTTATGAATTAATTTCTAAAAAAACTAACATTTTTTTAATTCCACAAATTTGTACCACCCTAATAATTTGATATTTTAACAGCAATTGCAAAATCCATCCACTTTTAGTTGTGACACATAAAAATTAACAGACGATAAATTTTGTAAAGTTTAAAACAAAAAAAAAACCAAAAAAAAAAAGAATTTTGAAAATAAATTGAAAAATAAATGTTAACTGTTGGCTGGCAAAAAAAAAAAATTTTTTTTTTCTTTTTTGAAATTTATCGTTTTCTTATATAAGAAAATATAATTTTATTGATTTTTGAAACGAAAAATAGATTGTAATTGAACATATAATTTATGTTGTTTTTAGAAGCATAAAAAAAACATTCGAAATGTTTTACGATTATTTGCCAGAAACATTAAAAATTTCATAAAAAAATTTGAAATGATTTCACATGGAAATTAAGATTTAAGATAAAGCTGAATAAAGATTTATGTATGTAAACTATAATGAAATCGGGAGGAGAGGTGTCGCCAACTCACCCAGTTATGTTTTTCATTTAAAAATTGTATAATTATCTGATTAGTGTGTAGCAGAACAAACAGTCAAATGGAGATTCCATTTATACCTAACATTTAACGACCTCGAGAAGGCATTCCTGTCGAAACAATCATAAAACCATATGGAATGGTCTGTCCTGTAAAGAAATACCATCAAGATATTTCTCATTAAAAGATTAAAAACCAACGCTACATGTAGGAGGGCACCCCATAGAAATTTACTGAGCGATGAAACAAATACCCAAGGGGCCGTGTTATTATCCCCTTTTCTATTAAACTGTGTCCTGAATCAATTGAAAGCGAAAACGATCCATCCTCTATGGGTACCAGAAAGAAAATCGAAGAACACAAAACATAATAAACAGTGTCCCTCCTCCTCATCAACAGACAAGAATTCTGTCAGATGAAAAAATCCTGAGCAGTTGATGGAAAGAACTGCAAGCAAGTGCTACTAAGCTTGTATTTCAAAGGCGGTCTGAATCGACAATGTCGGAACTAATTGCATTGGGTCAGGCAATAGTCTACGATGTGCAATAGGAATGTATCCATGCATTAATATTTGAAGATAATTGGGTTCAGATATGCCAAGATTCTGAGTGCTGTCGACTAAATCATATGGCCCCTGTATCCGAATCTCTTTATTGCAAAAGAATGTGAACACAGAGGATGTGAATTTTGTTGAAGAGAGAAGCCAACGAAAATTTTTCCAGATGGAGACCAGGTGCGTGACGTAGATAGTCTACTTGTGAATCACGCGACCTTTGAGGTTGTCTTGAAGGTGGGGACTATCACTGACGTGAAAATCTACTTCAGAGATAGCATGAAGTTAACTTATAAACTTCGTAGTGTGTGCAGTGCATTTCAGGCTAAAGTGTCTCAGATTAACAATGCAGCGGAACTAATCTAGAAACAAATTACATTGTGTGATAAGTTGCTAATCTATGAAGATAGTCAAGCTATCTTGGAGCCAATGACTGGACATTATGTTTGCTTTAGCAGAAAGATTCTCACGAAGTTCCTGGCAAGATAAAGAGTGCAGTGTTGCATTCCGAGATATTGTAACGTATGGAACTATGTGACTGACAAAGGAAGTTCCAAAAAAAAAGGAGGCGAACCTGCTGAAACTGCCAGCTAAACCTACTATGAGACAATTGCTTTGGACTGATTAAAATCAGAGTAAATTCTTCAAGGCAGAATATGGAAGAATGCAGAATCTTAGACTAAAGGCCAGATTTACTCGTTCTAGAACTTATTGGGTTCTGAATCGTGAAAGAGAATCTGTTATCTGAATATTGATTGCACTTTGAGGGCAGGCATTACTAAGTGATTTCTCTGCAGATTTTGTATTCATTGTGGCAAGAAATTCAGAGCCTGTTGAGCAAATTCTGTGTCTCTACCCTGTCATGCAAAGGCGAACACTGTCCAAAGTTCCTTTGGAGAGTAGACCACTGCATGGGGTTTCATTTCTGGCATTAGCTGGCTTGTAAGGCGATTGATTCTGTTTCTCTCAATTTTAATCCCTTTTTTACTAGTAGATCATGTATCCTTAGTAGGTCTTTTTTACTTTCCTGGAACTTTTCTATGCTTATCATCATGTTTCTAGATTTCCTCTCCGTTAGACGTAAATTTCTGAAGGTAAACACAATGGGCCGTTTTTGAACTCCGGGTGGAGAAATAAAACTTAAAATCTTGTATAAATTTTGAAAGCCCTCATGAAATAAAACAGGGAAGCATATTGTTACGAAAATGGAAATGGTGTTATTAAAATAATAAGCAAAAGCTCCAAAAACAACACAATGGACTTGATCACACATAAAATGATAAACAAAAGCTCCAAAAACAAAACAATGCAGTTGTTCACGTGATCAACGAATAAGTAAACATATAGCAACAAAAACAACAGGCTTGTTTACAAGATCGATGAATAAACAAAAATATAGCAACAACGTCCGTGTATAAAAGAATATAGCGGAAAGACAAATAAACAAAACAACAACAATTCTGCCTGGACGAAAGTAAACAAGATACACGAACAACAATGATGACGAGATGTTTACATTTTTGGATTGTTCCCGAAGGCCGTCATCATCCTTCAAGGGCATTCATCACACTGTTGATCCAGTGATATAAAAGGCAAGATAAAGCGAGCAACGGGGATTCAGGTAAAATTCAGTCAGTCGTGTATGAAGAAAGGTGATTCTCGGAGTTTGAATTTAATCGTGTAAGACGACGTCACGTCGGTGTGAGAATTAAATCTATCGAGCTTTAATTTGGTCAGACTTGTGTGCAGACAAGTTGCGTTTGAGAACACAGTTGTTAGTGTTGTGCTTACAAAAAAAAAGGTTGTGAGCAAAGAGGAATAACTAATAAGTGTTGTTGCTTACAACAAGGTTGTAAGCAGAGAAATATAACGAAAAAAAGCACATATTGTGAAAGTTATCGTTGCATAAGTGGAAGAAGTTCGAACAGTGGCACAAAAGTTGTGCAGATAATAAAGAATTGATTGAGAAATAAACACATATTTATTTTTATTTTATTTGCAATCTACGAACTCATATTTTAAACGTTTTTAAAAGGTAAAAACGTAACAATATTAAAAGAATTTTTTTTTTTAATTTTTCTTCCAAATTTAGGAAATTTGTGGAAAAAATTCAAATAAATAAACTCATGTTGCCATTATTCTAATTGTTTATCTGGGAATAAATAAAAGAGTTTATGATTACTTATACCTTTTATTACCTCAGCCAGGCGTTTAATTGCCTTGAAAAAAAAAAATTTTTTTTTGTTCTCAACAGAAGAATTAAATTTGTTTCGGTGGTCTTTTGTACACAAACATGATGACAAGAGTGACCCCTTTTTTGTATCGTGAAACAATAAGATTTGGTCTGGTGATATTTAATTTTCTAGTTTTTTTTTTCTATTTTTTTAATTAATTTTCCGGCCTTTTATAACAAAATTATGTTGGTCATGGAGTTATTTTTAGTATTTTATGCACACAAAAAAAAGAAGAATTAAAAAATCTTTTTTTTTTTTCTTTTTTTGTTTCCTAAGTTTCCATTACTCTTTTGAAAGTGTTACAGTTTTCAAATGTGACATGTTTGATGATGTTGCAATGCTTAAATTACCACCAACCTGGCAGCAGCAGCAACGCCAGTACCAGAACCTATGCTGCTGGCTGTAAGCAGGCTATGATGATGACTGACATTTGATAGTTTGTTTGAAGAAGCCCATCACAGCACAGTGTTGCAATTTGAGTGTCTTATTAGAGTGTCATCTTTACATTTCTTTTCTATTTTTTTTTTTTCTTCAGTAGTTCTTCAGTAATGACTTCTGTTTCTTTTCTATTTATTCAGTTTACTGAGAGAGAGAACACACAGAATATGTCATGCAACAATGTTGCACCAGTTAATTATTTGACCATAAAATATAGTTCATGGTGTTCTCTGTTTTATTCGGTAAAATCTAAAAGATGAAGAAGAACTACAATAACAACAATAAAAAAAAACTAACAGCATTAATGGCATAACCTTCTGTTCATTCTTCTGTTCTCTTCAAAAGCCATTGTTTTAAAGTCATTCCAAAAAAAAAAACTTTTCATGTGTATTTCAAAACTAATTAATTACACTGTGTTACAAAAGTTAACGAACTGAAAACATATGCAGGGATTGCTTCATTATGAGCAAATTTATACAATTAAAACTGAGCTTTATTTACTATAATTATGCCTGGATTATCACATCAATACAGGGTTAATTTCCTTTTACACTAGAGCCCCGACATGCGTCGTTAATGGGGACCGGAGAATTGCGACGCAAATCGAAACGACGCAAATCGAATCAACTTTTTCTATAAAAATGCATTGAAATTTAATTTATTGGGACCAAGAATTCAAAGGAAAGCAAAATGAATGAATAATGAAAACATTTTTCATTATTTTATTTAGTTCAACAAATGTTTTTTAATTATTATAAAGAAATAACAAAACAATAAACAGAAGTTGCAAGAATTTTAAAATACAAAAAAAAAATTCTAAATATGTACCACAATACAAATACAGTAGGACCTTGATTATCCGTGATTCGATTATCCGGCAACATCAATTATCCGGGATGGAAAAAGAAAATTTTTGGCATCGACTTAATTTTATTTTGGATCGACTTAAATTTTTCTGCATCGTTTAACCGTGATTACATCTGTTATAATCAAAAATTTTTTTCTATTATTTTGGACAAACAAGCGAAAAAGGGTAATTCCCTCTTTAGTACATGAAATCCTTATCTACTGTTCACTGTTTTCTGACAAAATTATTTTTTTTATATTTTTGAAACATGTATGTATATAAAATCCTTGAATTATTTAGTTTTTATATAAATATGTACATATTCATTTATTAATTAATAAAAATATTTATTAAAAAACTAGCCAAAATTGGAACTCAATTAACCGGGAAAATCGATTATACAGAATGCTTCCGGGCCCAAACATAACGGAAAATCGAGGTCCCACTGTACTAAAATGGTACTACTCAATGCTGCAAGAAAAAAATTAAACGTATGTAGCGTCACAAATCGAAATTTAAACGACGCAAATTGGGATTCAAACGACGCAAATCGAATCGACGCCAATCGGGGACGAAACGACGGAAATTTAATAGACGCGAATCGAAATTGCAACAACGCAAGCTGAGTTTTGTCAATTTTTAAAAAGCGACGCAAATCGAGTCGACGCAAGTCGGGGATCTAGTGTATTCTCAAGAATTTTTATAACAATTTGGCGTGGTAGTCCACAAATTCACTACGAAGATAAGAGGTTCCCCCAAACTCAAGAAACTTAAGTTCCAGTAAGGCTTTACTTACTTACAACCCTTTAGTCAGGATTAGAACCTATCTTCTCACATCACTCATATTGTGTGTGTTAGTTTACCTATGAGTGGTGGGACCAACTGTTTAAAGTGGACTCCAAACGACAGATTTTTGAGAAACTTTTCATTGCAATTTTATTTTATTTTCAGAGTTTTTTCCAGACTCTGAGACTGCTGAGAGGAAGTCGTAGGAAAAAATAAAGTCTTTACTGACAGCTACAGATCAATTGGCAAAGCTGGCAATAAAATCTTTTCGATTGAATCTTGATTGTCCTTTGCAGACTTTAATAAATCTGATACCAGAATATAGCGAGAGAAGTTATAGGCATATTTACTGATAATAAAGCAACCAAAAGATCACTAGAGTGCCTATACACCTCATACATACACATACATACATAATTGGTCATTACAACCCTTCAGTCAGGTTTAGAACCTATCTTCATCACTCATATTGTATGTGTTAATTTTATACATGAGTGATGGGGGACCTACAGTTTATAGTCCACTCCGAACGACAGATTTTTGAGAAACTTTTCATGGCAATTTTATGCATGGTTTTTGCCAGAAATCTGTTAAGAGGAAATCGTCGAACAAAATATATTGGCTACAGATCAATTGGCAAAGGCGGCGATTTAATCTTTTCGCCTAAATAAATTCAGGCTGGCATAAATCAGATATCACAGCATATCGAGAGAATAAATAAAGCAATCAATAGATCTGTAAAGGGGTCTATACACCTTATTTAAGATTAAATTCGAATTTTTCCTACCAAAAATCTTTCCCATCTAATAACAGTTGAAATGTTTTTCCACAACCTTTTGCTATTTTCTAAATTTCCATTCAATAAATCCGAAATAATCACAACAGTAGCCTTTGTTTAACCATTTCAACTGTCTCGTGTAGTATATTTCATGTTTCGAACAAAAACAAAAAAAAATATTTTAACGCCATAAAAAACATGGACTTCCTTAAATATGTTTTACATACGGTACACAATGATACCCGTATATACAGTGCCGGTCAATATAATAGCACCAATTACAATAATCTGTTTCGAAAGCCGTAAAAATTTTACCAGTTTACTATTATTTTTTTTTTTCAGTGTAAAAAACAGTTACATACACACAGCGCCATAAGTGAGTCAAGACCCACTATAATTTTAAATTTTCTATTATAAAAATAATTTTTGCGATTTTTTTGTTTTAACATTTTATAAATAATAAATAAACGTTGTTAATTTATTCGACTATTCTCATTTACTTTTCTCGCTATCCTAAGAAAATGAATTATTTCAGCGGTGTTTACTCACTTTTGACGCTCACTGTATTTTGTGTTCTCTTAGAGAGCGTGTATTTTTTTCTTAAATTTTGTAATCGTTGGTTAGTAATGAATGATCAATTATTAACACTTTGCTTTTCATGCAGTCAATTTAAATTAGGTAAAAAAGTATCAACGAAAAGAAATTACAATTGAAAAGAACAGAATTAGTTGGTGCATTTTGTGTAGAATTATTCAATATTTTTGTTAAAATTGCATAGCAATGGGTCGCGAAAAGCCAATAATAATAAAATAAAACGTGTAATAATAATAAAAAAAATTGCCATCCGAACGGAAATAGTACTCCGAAATCAAAATATTGCTGGACTGTTCTGACAATATGATAATAAAGGCCTTGAGATATGATCCAAAAGCTGAATCTTGTGGTAGGAAATGAATTTTGTCACCCTAAATGTTAAAACGTTTAGTTCGAAGGACTAAAAGCAATCCGTTTATGCCAGCTACGGAACTCAAAAACGAGTCAGATGTGCCGGCAAGCGTGGAAACTATTCGTCGTAGGCTACGAGACAACAATCTTAACGCTTGTAGTCCCCAAAAAGTGCCGCTCCTTTCCTCTAAGCATGTTGCAAGACGGCTGTCGTTCGCAAAAGCACATGTAAATTTACCCATGAAAAAGTAGAGGAGCGTGCTATAGACAGATGAGTCCAAAATTGTTCTTTTTGGTGGAAAGGGTTCCAGATCTTTTGTTCGCAGGCCACATAATAGTGAATACAAGCCCCAGTTCACAGCAAAAACTATCAAACATGGTGGCTGTAGTATTATGGTATGGGACTGTTTTTCTTGTCAAGGTGTAGGCCCCATACATTGGATAAAAACCACCATGGATGCATCGGGATATGTTAAAATCCTTGATGAAATAATGTTACCGTATGCTTCCTACGAAATGCCGCTGGTGTGGATCTTCCAACAAGATAATGACCCAAAATACACCAGCAAAATGGCAAAAAAGTGGTTTAGCGAGAACTCAATCAATATGATGGAGTGGCCTGCACAATCCCCGGATTTGAACACCATCGAAAATCTGTGGACGGACATAAAGAAAAAAGTATTTGCGATAAAACCAAATAGTGTTGAAGCCGTTCAGAAAATTTGGGGTTCCATTACAGTTGAAAGATGTCAACATTTGGTCGATTCGGTGGGAAGGCGTTGCTCAGCTGCAATAGCGCATAAGGGACACGAACAAAATACTGAAAAAATGTTTTAATTAATCTACAAGATATCCCTGTGAAATATTTTAATTATGTTTATTTTATTTTTAGTAACACAACTAATGGTGTTTTCTTTTCTACAAAGAAAATGTCACCCTCTTATAAGGTGCATTAAAAAAATTTTTGACCAACCCTGTTGTAATGTCATTTTTTATTTGAGAAGAACATAACACAAATATTAAAAAAGGGTAAGCCCTGTGTTTACCACTTATTAAGAAAATGAATGAGGAAATACCAATTTGTTCAAAGGTGTTGCCAGATCGCTAATTTTTCGACTTCATTTTTTGCACGCTTTTTTTATAACAAAAAAAAAATATGCAATTTTTTATACTGCTGACCATGTAGCTTTAATAATGTAATATTTCCTTAAGATTACTCCACAAAACAATGAAAAAATTAACTTCAAATTGGATAAAAATACCAGGCGACTTTTTTTAAATTTCATCTGGTAGCCCTATAAATAAACAAAAGTCAACTGCTTTACAGGGCATTAGCAGCACTCTCGATTTATACAGGGCATAAAATGCAATGCCCTCCACCATTGGCAAGTGCGAATTATTTAGAATAAAACATACCACCCTTTTAGAGGGCGAAACATTTTTAAGAAACAAACGCAAAATTGCATTTTGCGTTAATAAAATGCACATTTTTTGGTAGAAAAGAAAACACCATAATTGTTGTAAAAAATTACCTGAAGTGCTATTATTTTGACTGAACAATTTTTTTTATTAATTAGTTACAAAAGTTTAATCTATTAAAAGAAAGCAATTTATTTTTTTTATGATAATAAACCATGTACATAAAAGAATATTTTATTGAGTTTTGAATTAAATTGGACTAACATTTTAGTAGATGTGAACGGACTTAATAAAAATTTTAACGTGGTGCTATTATTTTGACCCCAACTGTACATATTTATTTGAAAAGCCAAGCTTCACTACAACACACAAATACACACACACAAACTAGTGTTATGATAGTTTAAAAGCATCTTTAGATTCACATTCAAAATTCAAAGCTCATCTGCAGTTCATTAGAGTCATTCATTCGTTTCCATACATTTGTTATCAATAAAAACAAAATTGTTTATAATTTTATTATTTCAACAACAACAACGACAACAACAAGAGGAAAAAGATAGTAAAAAAAAATCTCATTACACCACTCATTACATTACATTGTGTATAACAACAGCAACAACAATTCATTCATTTGTATTCAAATATTGTTTGGGGATGGTGGCGTTAATTAAAAAAAAAATTCGATTTGTTTTCTCTTTTTTTTTTTCAAAAAATAATTAAAAATAGTTTTTATTAATGATTGTCGTCGTCTCAATACTTTTATAACAAAAAAAAAAAACAACATAAAAAGAAGAAGAAATTATTACAAAACCCCTGCATTCATTGCATTACTCGTAGAGATAGTGATGATAGTGCAGAAAGGCGTTACATTTTCTGAATATCAGCTTATCAGGAAAGATTTAAAATCTTGAGTTCAAGCCTGAATTCATAATGACAACACGATTGACAATAACTCGTATGTAATGCTTGGCCAATTACCCAGACAATGGTGAAGCTGAATATCCATGCAATCAAGGTAATGGTCTGCATTAGTGAGGCTTTAATGTTTCCATTTATTATAGGCTGCTGCAAACCTTCTAGATTGCCGCAAAAAACACCAGGAATATGCAACAGAAATAAAAGCTTATGAGATCTCATTGTAACAATGCTC
Organism: Sarcophaga caerulescens; assembly: GCA_927399465.1. NCBI lineage: Eukaryota > Metazoa > Arthropoda > Insecta > Diptera > Sarcophagidae > Sarcophaga > Sarcophaga caerulescens. Next base: position 105,299,053 of record OV656866.1, read on the forward strand.
TGCCACATGTTAGAAGCTTAGTTGAAAACAGTGGTGTTGTGTTAATTTTGTTTTTTTACCGGAACGCGTATATATAATTATATAGACAGGGCCGATCCTGGGTAGGCGGCCGCACTGTGCGGTCTCATGTCCCAAATTTAACGACGGGAGTGATTTTCCATGATAATCCTGGCGGCGGCGTTTTTTTTTTTTTTTAAGTCTCATGTCCCAAATTTGACGACGGGGGGAGGGAGATTTCCCCCAATTTTCGCCCGTCACCAGGATCGGCCCTGTATATAGCATAAAAAGGAAAGGAAACGAAAATCATTCCCAATTCTCGTTATCAGAAATCATCTTTAGTTCCGGAACGCGTTCCTGTCCAAAAAGGAAGTACCGGAACAACGTTCCGGAGCGTTCCGGTTCGACAACACCACTGGTTGAAAACCATTTTGCTAGGAGTGGCTGGAAAATTTACTTAAAACGCCTTCTAGACTGAACTACCATCGTGGAACTACTTACATTTGTTTCCATATGTTCAACGCTTCTCTTTCGAAAGACGAAATACACACACGTAATTGGCATTCCCACGACAGTCGGATCTCACGTAATCCGTCTCTTTTTTTCCGACAAAGTGTTATTAATAGTGACACAAGAACCTCGTGTAAATTCCTCCTCGGCATAGGCAATTTTAGAGCCATTTTTGCAAATAAAATAACATTAGGACCCGAGGTTGGCTTGCCCGAAGTGTCTCCTCTAATGGTTACCCAGTTAACCTGTATAGATAAACGGGAACCATAACTGGTTAAACGATTACCCAAATAACCTTGCGGTGCCTGCCAGTAAATGGCTTCCACGTCTGATAAGTCGTCATGCCATAGCCCAAGAAATTTGTGTCTGTATCCAACACTGGGACGGCCGTTTGGGATCTGGTGATGTCCGTAATTTTCCAATCATTTAGAGTCTCAAAAGCCAAAGTAGCCTTATAAGCACTAGAGCAGCCAGCTGTTAAACCGCTACACCAGCAAGGTGTACATCTTTCCAGATTAGTTTAGGTTAGGTTAGAGGACGTGTACTTGTCAGTTAAGACAAGTACAGTACCCGGAGGTCGAAATTGACCCATTGTACAACGTCCTTAGAGAGGGAAGGAAATAGAGGGAATAGGATGAAAGGAGGGCATGTAGGTAAGGGGGGGATTATCTGCACTTAAATCATAAAATTCCTCTTTACACGGTGAACAGGTTTCACCTTCCACAAAAAGCCTTGCACTGGGACACGCCACCATATTCTTTGTGGTTCTTTGTGGCCCCTGCTATCACACTCACATTTACGACAATTCTCACCATAATAGCCACCCATGACAATCGGAACTACTCTCCGAAACAAGCCGATTACTCATCGGCCAAGGATTGTTAAAAATTGTTATTGCAAAAACTGTTTTCCTTGGGAAAAAACAGCAGAGCTGCTACAACAAGAACAACAACAACACGCAAATGGAGTTGAACAGAACACACGCTAAGATAACTTTGAGAGAATATTAGAACGACATTGGAATCCAAATTCAGAGACGTATAGAGAAAGACCGATACAGGCATGGCAAAGAAGGTGAGACCGAGTAAATTGTAGATGCATTGGCGTATGAATTTAAAAAAGTTGGCAAACGAAGGTAAACGATTGCCAACGAATTGAAATATTTTTTATTTTTTTTTCCTTTCATTTCCAGAAAACAATGAAAGCCAGAATGAAAGATTATTACAGCTGGGAGAGAGAGAGAGAGGAAGCTACATTTAAGGTAAAAGTCTTTATAGGCATTATAATTAAATAAATTAAATTTAAAGACTCGAAAAACTTAAGCTGGCGAGTCATCATCGTATTATGGATTGAACACAAGTGGTGGGTAATGGCTGGATGCCACAAAACGTAAAGAGCACTTGAAATCTTTACTACAGGCAGTCTGAAAAACGAATTTTAGTGCAGCAGGTCAATTGAGGCACGTCTAGGCTGTTAAGACATACAGAAAGAAAAAAAACAACAACATTGTCTGCTTTTAATCTTCCAACAGAAAAAAAAGCTACAGAAAAAGAGATCAATAACGCACCATAAACAATTTAAACTAAAAAAAAAAAAAATTAAAAACAACCAAACAACGCACGTTCCAAAAAAAAAAACGAAAACGAAGAAGAAAATATCAGAAAAATTCACCATAAAATATAATCTTAATCAAAAGAAATATTAACGAAAAATATTGAAGAAAAAAAAAACGATTAAAAATTAAGAAAAAAAAAAAAGAAATTGAAAAACATTTTCAACTTCAAAAGTGTGGTAAATGCTTATTAAGATTTAATATTTCCTTTAAAAGATCTTCTTCTTCTTTTTTTAAATAAAAGAATTTAAAATTTCTTAAAACATATTTCCTCTTGAGAAACATTAATAAATAAAAAAAAAAATTATGAAATAAAGAAATAAATTCCAAGGTAATGCCACTTACCCGTACAGCCATCTGATTCTGCTTTCAAACCGAAATGCCCCTCTTCACATTCATTGCATTTGACACCCTGTACGCCAGGCTTACAGCGACACTGACCATTCTCCGGATCACAGCTATAAGGCTCTATTGAACCCCATTCATCACAAGAACAGGCTGCACATTTAAGTTCCAATTGAGCATAACCTTCGGCACATTGATTACACTTTTGGCCCGCATAACGAGGTTTACACAAACACTGGCCATCCGTGCTATCGCATACCGAACTATCAGAGCCATCGACAAAACAATCGCAAGGCTCACAGCCCATGGAGGGATCACCCCAGTAGCCCATTTTGCAACGTTCACAGTGCCAGCCTTCGGTGTTGCCTCTGGAAGAAAATCAACAAATTGTGTGACAAGAAATAAAAAGAAAAATTTTAAATATTCTACTCACTCGCATACTATACACCTTCCGGTAAAAACATCACAGGGACCACCCTCACAATCGCACAGCTTGCATGAGGAACCCAATTCGGTTGGCTTGCCATAGTAGCCATCATCACACATTTCACAGTGATCACCGGTAAATCCCGGAGGGCATTGTGTACAAATATATTCTGTATTCTCAACAACACCATAGATGGGGTTTATGTCCATGATCGCATACGACTTAAGCTGGCAGCTGGGTGAGAAATTATTGCTCTCCTCTAAGAGAGGACATGCGCAAGGTTTACAATCGTTAGGTGTGCCATGTAAGGGATTGCCATAGTAACCGCGTTTGCAGCGTTCGCATCTTGAAAGGGAAAAAGAAAACAAAATTTTTTTTAATTTATCTGACCTTTGACCTTTTGTAAGTGTACCTTTCTGACTGAACAAAATGGATTCGGTATTCCCATTAATAGAAGTAGCATAGGCCCTACGAGAAATGACAGAAGGACAGAGGTCTTGCACGCATATTCTCTGAGAACAAAAGATAGGGAAGAAATTATAGGGGACAGTGCAAGCAGGAGATGCTCACAAGGTAGGGTTCTTTCACCACCAAAGTGAAGCTTAGATATGGATGATGTAATCGTCTAAAGTCGCCGTAGTCTAGTAGGTAGTGTGTTGGCTTATTAGACTGAAGGCCCGAGTTCGAATCCCAGGTAAGACATCAAAACGAAAATATGAAAATATTTCTTCGGCGACTTCCTCTCAACAGATTTCTGGCAAAAATTCTGAGAGTAAATAAAATTGCCATGAAAAGCTTCTCAAAAAACTGTCGTTCGGAGTCGACTTTAAACTGTAGGTCCCGCCACTCATGTATAAAATTAACGCACAGAACATAACTGGTGTGAGAAGCTAGGTCGTAATCCTGACTGAAGGGTTGTAATGACCAATTATGTATGTATGTAATCCTCTAAAGTTGGTATTGACTGCCAAAATCTACGATTTAAGAACCTGAATAATGAAAGTTAAAGCATCAATTTGGCAGCTACACTCTGTTTTAAAACATGGAATGGGTCACCTATAGATAGACAGACAGAAGCGATCCCAGAAGAAATATTCGGATGCCATGCCAAAACCAGTGGTTATCCTCAAAGCGGAAGTCCGCAGCGAAAGATATGCACAATTCAAATTGAGCAGAGGGAGTTTCCGCGCTGCTGATAGGCCCAAAAAAATTTTCTGTGTGGGGGGAAAACGGTTGAGCCGAAGACACCACTTAAAAATGCTACCAACCATTTCTTTACTTTTTTACACCACTGTAATTCACAATAGCATTTTATATGATTCAAGTCTTGACTAAGTTACGTACAGCAAATCCAAACACCTTTTATTTCCCACATCTAGAGCTCCTACTTCTTATAAATCGAATATAATGCTTAAGATAAATGGAGTATGAGTTGAATTTCTAAAACTAGTCTGCATTTAGTCAGGTTCCCAACCCATAGTTATATCCACCACTTTTAACCACAAAACTTAAAATACATTCCACTTACCTCTCACCATAGGTGTTGTGCATACAATTTCCACAGCCACCACTTTGCAAATCACACGAATTCGAATGACCATTACAAGGGCAGGGTTTACAGCGTCCCACTTCATGATGATCTGAGGAATTTTCATAGATGCGTATATAGCCAAAGTCACAGGACTCGCATGATAGACCAGTATAGCCTGCGGGGCAAACACACTGTTCCACTCTTGTAGTGCGTGAACCACCCAGTTCTGTACCGCCCGTGTAAATAATGACACGTTCCAAATTGGTTTCCACTTGATCGGTATGAAAGGCTGCTCTTACCAGTAAAGCTTCTAGATTTGTTAACACCGCGAGAAATTGTGATCTCGAGACCTCCGAACCATGGTATTCATTTCTTCTTAAACGAGTTTTAATATCCACAACCTCTGCGGGAACGTGATACCAATTTGTTTCCGACAAAGTAATGTTAATAGTAGCACTAGAACCTCGTGTAAATTCCTCATCGCCATAGGCTATCTTGTAGCCATTTTTGCCAAATAAAATAACATTAGGACCCGAGGTTGACTTGCCCGAAGTGTCTCCTCTAATGGTTACCCAGTTAACCTGTATAGATAAACGGGAACCATAACTGGTTAAACGATTGCCCAAATAACCTTGGGGTGCTTGCCAATAAATGGCTTCTACGTCTGATAAGTCGTACATGCCATAGCCCAAGAAATTTGTGTCTGTATCCAATACTGGGACGGACGTTTGGGATCTGGTGATGTCCGTAATTTTCCAATCATTCAGAGTCTCAAAGGCCAAAGTTGCCAAATAAGCACTAGAGCAGCCAGCTGTTAAACCGCTACACCAGCAAGGCGTACATCCTTCCGGATTATCTGCACTTAAATCATAAAATCCCTCTTTACACTGTGAACAGGTTTCACCTTCCACAAAAGCCTTGCACTGACACACGCCACCACATTCTTTATGGTTCAAGGTACCCCTGCTATCACACTCACATTTACGACAATTCTCACCATAATATCCTGCTGCACATTCTTCACATTTCTCGCCTTGAAAGCCTTCTAGGCACATACAAGCGCCACCTTCGGCATGACAAATACCTGAGCAACCTTTCCCTGAGCATTCACATTCCTTACAGGGTTCAGTAAGCATAGATCCGAGAGGCCTATAAAAGCCATTCAAACAAAACTCACACTCATTGCCTGTGGTATTATTGCGGCAATCTTGACATACTCCACGATCCAAAAAGCTATCATAGACACAGGTTTCAGCATGATCATTGCACTGGCAAATCTCACATTCATAAGCCTCTCGCATGGTGCCATTACGAAAGGGCTTGTCTTGATAGAGAGGACAACACTGTCCGCAATCATTGCCACACGTATTATGCTGGCACTCACACTGCAATGTCGACTCTAAGCCCGAGAACTCTTTTTGACCGCGATATTTTTCCGCCAGCTCTTTGGTTCTCTCCGCATGGCCATGACAATCCAAACGGGCACTTACCCGTATCTGTTTCAAGGAATAAAAACTGCGCTTTTCCAAGGAATGAGCATCCAATTGCCAATACACGCTGTTATCCAAATTCGCCGTCGAATGCATGCCCTGTAAGCGTATTCGTATATAGCGGGCAGTTATAAAATCCATTAGCTCTTGAGTTTGCTCCATAGCTCCCGGACGATTTTTTAACAGGCTAACATGCAGCTCACCATTCTCCAAGGGTAAGGCTTTGGAGAACTGGGTGGTACAGATAACTTCGGTATCATTTTCAAACTGATATTTGCCATTCTGACCGGCCAAGTTGTAACGCTGCCGGCAGTCCACATCAGAACGTCCAAAATATTGCCAGGCTACAAAATTTTGTCCATCTAAAGATTTCTCCAAAATCCAAGAAGCCGGACGAGGAGAATTCGCCGATTTCAGCATGACATAGAAGACCTGGTAGATCTGAAAAGATAAGAGCAATAAGGAAAGAATTAAGAATTGACCAAAGACTGTAGGGATAAAGAGAGTCGAGTTCAAGGCAAGAAAAAAGTATTGAAAACAGCCTAGGGGTTCCAGCACACATGTTGTCTTAATTATTAAAAAGCCTAGAGTCCTAAATTTATAGAAGAAGTTGAGGGTTGAAGTCTGTGATAAGAAATTGTAATCTCTTGACTGGTAATGATAGCGGTTAACATAGGAAATCAATTAGGATTCGGACCATTAAACCAGTTATCTCTTACTATTAAAGCAGGTGACATGACAGAGGGACACTAAAGAGCAGATCGACAACGAGTGGAAGTTGGTTGAAGTATGGTTGGAGTATTCTAGAGTGATTTCCGGATATCTGCTTAGGCTATCTATGGCGAAGTTAAAGATGGTGAATTTGGTAGTGGAACGTGGCTTCCATGCTGGTTCAGTCACAATAGGGGGTCTTTATAATTCATATACTAAGTTCCTTTGATTTATAAAACTTGAAAGTTGTATAATTCGGTTATTCATGAGAATTGGGATACCTGAGGAAACTCTCAAACGATATTCACAGATAAATTCTTTATGAACTTATCAGGCTCTTTTATGGCATTGACAGCTTGTCAATAAAAAAAAAGAATACAAAAAATCCTCACCAAGCAGAGACCACTGGAATGCGAACTCAGATCCACCTCTAAATTCTGGCTTCCATGGCTTAAAGTTGAATGGGAAAACGGAGAGTGATAGGTATATAAACTCCCAGATCATTGCAGGCGAAATTCATATCTATCTTCACGGCAATTAAGTGGCTGCTCAGTAGCACAATACACTCTGGTAATATACCAATATAGTCGTCAGATCAGGATTCCTTAAAGTCCCTCTTGATTGTTAGAACGTAGTTCCCGATGATTAGGGACATACTCGAAAACTGCGTTGTGCTTGTACCGACCAGCACGATAACCACACTGAACGCTAACGCTTTCTGTATATAAGACAGGAGTAGTTGTAGGTTGATTTTATTTGGTTATGTGTGTACATTTATGGAAAACTTGGCATTAAATATGTGGGACACTTCCAAATAAGAAGTCATGCCAGTCCGTTTGGCTATCCCTTGCATGGTTACTTCAGAAGAAGAAAGAGACCCGTCTGTACTTAATGTGTCACTGTCCACCAATCGCACGAATATATGACTGTGTAAGGCTTTTGCAGATGGTAAAACCTGTTCCCAGTGTAAAAAGGGATTTTATGATTTGAGTGCAGATAATCCGGAATGAGGTACATCTTGCTGGTATAGTGGTTTAACAGATGGCTGCTCTGGCGTTTATATGGTTACTTTGGCTTTTGAGACTCGCAATGATTGGAAAATTGCCGACATTACCAGATCCCAAACTACAGTGCCCGTATTGGATACGGAGATAAACTTTCTGGGCTATGACATGTGCGACTTATCAGACGTGGAAGCCATTTACTGGCAGGCACCCCAAGGTTATTTGGGTAATCTTTTGACCAGTTATGGTTCGCGTTTATCTATACAGGTTAACTGGGTAACCATTAGAGGAGACACTTCGGGCAAGCCAACCTTGGGTCTTAATGGTATTTTATTTGGCAAAAATGGCTACATCGCCTATGGCGATGAGGAATTTACACGAAGTTCTAGCTGCACTATTAACATCACTTTGTCGGAGACAAATTGGTATCACGTGTCCTCAGAGGTTCTGGATATTAAAACCCGTTTAAGAAGAAATTAATACCATGGTTCGGAGGTGTCTAGATCACAATTTCGTGCGACTGACATCTCTGACAGAACTGTGTAAATTTTGGAATAATTGACGTTGCTTGGTATATTAGAGAGAGCCTGGGTGGCTTGGGGTTGAAGATTAATCCAAATTGTGGAGAACGTCATAGTTTAATTAATAATAATAATAATAAACCCGCATGTTTTAATGACTGATGTCGTCACTTACGCCGTGGTCGCCGTGGTCTAGTAGGTAGTGTGTTGGCTTATTAGACGTAAAAGCCAGGGTTCGAGTCCCAGGCCAGACATCAAAAAATACAAAAAGTATTTTTTCGGCGATTTCTTCTCAGTTTCTCAAAAAAATCTGTCGTTCGGAGTCGACTTTAAACTGTAGGTCCCGCCACTTATGTATAAAATTAACACACACAACATAAGTGGTGTAAGAAACTGCGGGCTTCTTGGGGACGATTGCCTGTAGACTGTCTAATGGTGAAGGTATAGCACTGTCCATTTTATAGTCACCTAGCAGCAACTCGTTTCCTTGCCGTTCACATCTTCCCACTTTCCACCTTTCCTAAAAAACCTGCACAATGCACTGCATGAGTAGGGGCCATCCCCTGAGTGCTGGTTTCATAATAAAAAAAAAAAAAAAAAAAAAAAAAAAAAGACCCCATTTGGAAATCTTATTCAATTGAACGTCACATTTTACACTATTTTTAAAATTCCCACAAAAATTCCTTCCACTGCAAACGAGAAAAAACTCATGTTTTATTGTGGAATTTGTTCGAAATCTTATCTTCGATTTATTTTTTTTTTTTAAGTCCGCATTTATTTAATCAAACTCTGAGTGAGCATGTCTTATTTAAACATTCAATGCGTTATCGCTTTAAATTTTTTTTTTCTACTTTTTCCTCCAGTGTTGTTGTTGCATGCAGCTGATTTGAAATTAAAAACGCGATAATCGAACATTAAAAAAAAAACTGATGCAGATTATGATTTAACGCTTATACGACTACAGTAAGTGACAAAAATAAATGGAACACGAAAAGAGGAATTCAAATATTTTTTATTCTCACGGTTAAAAATAAAAACATTTCGAAAGAAATTTTGTTTTTCGATTATGGAGGCAGAAGAGAGAGAGAGAGAGAGTATACCATTAAAGTGTCTTGATGGTGTCAACCAAATATTTAAATACAGTGTTAATTTTCATGCGTCATAAAATATCTGCTTAAAAGACATTTAAATTTCAAAAACCATAATAAATTCACAGAAGAAAAAAAAAACTGAAAATATTTCGAAAAAAAACACGCCATTTCAAATCAGTTTCTTACATAAATTCCAATAGATTTCCTTAATCCAGTCCGCACTGAAAAAAAAAAAACCTAAGAATTCCCCTCCCAATTCATTAGATGGCGAGTAGTAGCTTATCAGTGGATTGTTTTTCTGTTTGTGTTTTTCTGTTTTTATTTTTAAACAATTTGTTCTGCTCCCAATTTACAATAATTTCTATTTGATTTTCTTCAAATGAGATCAGTTACACTCCCGCCAAAGGCCTTTTTAAATATTTCTGAAGCGTGTGAAAAATTTGTTCAATTTGTTCGCCACACCATCACAGTCACGGTGATGGGTTCATTTCATTTGACATTATTTTTGGAGGGACTGGAAAGAAATTTATGACACTTTAATGGCCGTGTTTGTCTAGGAAATAACACACAACAATGGTGTGTTAATGAATTTGTATGAATTGATATGAGCAGAGTAATAAATTTTAAATAATTTAAAAACTAATATACAGTGGAAGACAAAATTTGTAGGAAAACAAATTTTTTTTTTTGTTAAAAAAAATAAGTTTTTTTCAATGCATGGATAACTTATAAAAATAAGAACAAAATAAATGGCTATCGCTATCAAGCCCTCACGCGATATTGGAAAGGTTTAAAACGGCCTGTGGTTAATAGAGAGCTATGCCCGTCGACTTGGCTCCCACTCACTTGATTTCTACAGAAGTTGCGATTTGGAGAATACACTTAACGTGTCGCAATCTAACCTTCACGCGATATTGGAAAGGTTTAAAACAGCCTCTGCTTAATAGAGAGCCATGTCCGTCGACTAGGCGCCCACTCACTTGATTTCTACAGAAGTTGCGATTTTGAGAATACACTTAACGTGTCGCAATCTAACCTTCGCGCAATATTGGAAATGTTTAAAACAGCCTCTGGTTAATAGAGAGCTATGCCCGTCGACTTGGCTCCCACTCACTTGATTTCTACAGAAGTTGCGATTTGGAGAATACACTTAACGTGTCGCAATATAACCTTAACGCGATATTGGAAAGGTTTAAAACGGCCTCTGCTTAATAGAGAGCTATGCCCGCCGACTTGGCTCCCACTCACTTGATTTCTACAGAAGTTGCGATTTTGAGAATACACTTAATGTGTCCCATCGCAACCTAGCCTTCACGCGACATTTAAGAAGTAGTCTCTATCCTCACGGGGCACTGCTTAATAGAGACTTGGCACTCACTCACATGATTTCTGCAGAGGTTCTGATTTGGAGAAGTCACTCACTGTGTCAATGCCCAGTCCTCATGCGGCAGCGTCCGATAATATCGGGAACGTCTTTATCTGGCTAAGCTGAGAAGGAGAAAACATCAAAAAAGAACAGGAGAATATTCGAAACCATTGTGAGGTTATTTAACGGGAATGAAAGCAAAATATCTGGGAATAATCTGGACAGTAAGCTGTCATGAAACGCGCATATAGAAAGCATTTTTAAGAAGGCTTGTAGGAACACCTTTGTGGTGCCATTGTTTGGCCAGACAGGACATATTTGAATACAACTCTGACGAAGTGGGATAAGATAAATAGGCTAGTATGCTTTAGTATAAGCATAGCAATGAGAACCTGTCCTGGTTTTGAGATAATCTAAACTCTTTTTGGATGATTGCAATAAAAATGCATCAGACTGTCCAGACTATCGTGTAGCCTGCAAATTGTAACCATTCTGCATGGTGGACTTAAAGAACACTTGTTTAGGATAGAAATCACCTCAAGTGCAATATTTAGCTCCTGTGGTAAGGGGAATAGAAGTAATCGTAGTCTCATGGGCAGTATGTGTTATTAGACGAGAACCCACGGTTCAAACCTTACCTCAGACACCTCAAACATGACCAAATACATATGAAACAATTCTGAGAGTATATAAAATTGCCATGAAAAGTTTCTCTTTCTCTCTTTCTCTATCGAATTTAATCTTTACCTCCCACAACTAATTGATAAAATTAACACACACAACATAGGTGGTGGGAGAAGCTAGGTTGTAATCCTAACTAAAGTGTTGTAATGACCAATTAAGTAAGTGGAGTGAAGAATAAGAAGAAAAGAAGAATAAATCAACAAATACTTGCAACCTATACGGAGAAAGGTGTTTATCCAGTACTAAGAAAGAAATTTTGTTTAGAAAACGCACAGGGGATGACCCCTATATCCCCTAGCACCACTACACGACAATAACTATAATCATGGGGTGGCCCTAACACTTTTTCCTCCCTCATTCCATAGATCATTACCATGATTTGACTTCATAACGAAATTAATTTAACAAGAAAGTGTTAAATTTTCAATTATTTTGATTATGTTTCCCTCAGAAGAGAGGCCCATTATCTTTGAAAATTTGTTGACACGTAAAATTGATTGATTTTTAATATTTAAACTTACAAACACGCTTACATACAATATATACCGCCTGTAATAAATCTTTTTACACTTTCAACACCATAAATGACACCCGAAACTTGTGAACGCTTAAGATATCCCCCAAACTTCTTTATCACAACCAACCACTTGAGGCAAATGCGGTGAAAGAAAACCTGACGCCATTTAATTGAAAATTGTCCACAAAAAAAAAAAAAAACCGCCAGAAAAAAGTTACCGTTATCAATGGCCACAGATCAAAAGTCAAACATGGAAAACATTAATTTGTAATTGAAATTTAAAAACTGAAATTATTTTAAGCGCCAAATACCATGTGTGCACAACATAACCCAGCAAAATTTTTAAAAGCAACGATATGTTTTTCTAAAATCCAAATGGGGTCACTCATGCACATAAGACTTGAGGTACACGTTTAGAAATATTTCGAGAAATAATGGCGAATATTTAAATTAAAACATGGTCGGCTTTTTGACAACAGGTGGCGCCAGCTCCTCTATAAACTGCATATACACTTGGCCGGCCATATTAGCTGTTGTTAAACGCAAACAATTTGTTTAAAAACTTCAATTACCAGAAAGAGGTTTAAATGGCTGGTTGGTTGGTTGGCCAAAAAACAAAAACCAGCAAATTTGGCTTATGTCTGTCTGTCCGCTTTAGCCATTCGTTTGAATTAAAATTTAAATGTTTGCAATTTTTGGATTTTTTTGGTTTTGTTTGGCAAAAGAATTTAACAAATCATTGCATAAATTGTTGGCCATTTAAGCAACAAATTTTTTAGATTTAAAATGCATAATTTGTTGTTGGTTTTCTTGCTCATTTGCTAGCAAGCAACGTTGGCCTTCAATTAAATAAATGTTGCAAATTTATGAATTGGACACTTGATAATTAACCACGAAACGGATTGCAATTTTTGTTTGTTTGTCTCTCAAAATAATTTTTAAATTATTGTGGAAGAGAACAGCGATTAATATTTTAAGTGTCAACACTTTAAATTGTTAAATCATAAGTTATAATATACATATGTATACATCAATGATTACCATTTCATAGCACAATTGTGCGGAGAGAACTCACACGCATTCTTGTGTTTCTTGATTTAGTTGTCGATCAGACTGCGACAAGAACACATGTGCGGCGGATGCTTTACCATTTTTTTCAGAATGACACTCAAAAAATATTGTATGTTAAAAGATGCTTTTGATAATATTCAATGCCTTATATATTTTGTCGCATAGTATAATTTTTTTTAAATGCTTTAGAATGCTTGCTTTTTCTCTATTAATAAAAAATGGTTTATTATTTTTTTTATTTTTATTTATCTAAAAACATGGTCTAATTTTTAAGCCAAATATGGATACCTTTACGATCTTTTAATAAAAAATTGATTTTTTTATTTTATTTTTATTTATCTAAAATTATTAAGCCAAAGATAGATAGCTTTACATATGAAAGTTGATAAAGTGAAAATCAAAATAACGTATATTACAAACACTTTTCTATGGCTGTAAATAAATCAATTCTCTCAATTTATTTTCTCTCTCTTACTCACTAATACATAACCAAAAAATTTTTGGTAAACACTGGTATACATACATATACTATATGTATCTAGCAATACCACATACTTGATGTGGGAATAATTTGAATTATTTGAAGCTTTAAATTTAAAGAAATTAAATCCAATACTTGGTTATATTAAGACATAAATATGTCAATACATAAATTTATCATGACATAAATATGCCAAAAAAGAGGAGATGGAGATATGTGTAATTAACATAGAAGTATTACAAGACATAAATATGACACGACATAATGATGTCAACACCAAAAAAATACAGGGACCGTAACTGTTATAACTTTTATCGTAAAAGTCAGAAAATAATAATTATGTTTTGATCTTTATTTTTTCGAGCAAAAATAAAAGTTATTTTTTGACTTTTATTTTTTCGAGCAGAAATAAAAGTTATTTTTTGACTTTTATTTTTTCGGGTGGAAATAACAGTTTTTTTGACTTTGATTTTTACGAGCAGAAATAAAAGTTATTTTTTGACTTTTATTTTTTCGAGCAAAAATAAAAGTTATTTTTGACTTTTATTTTTTCGATCAGAAATTAAAGTTATTTTTAGACTTTTATTTTTTCGAGCAGAAATAAAAGTTATTATTGTTTTAATTCATGATGAATTCATAAAATTTATTAAAAAATTCTTTAAAACAATTAAAGTAAATTATGTTAAACAATTATTAGAATTAAGTTTTGCTATAAATATTAATAAATATTATGAATTCATCATGAATTAAAACAATAATAACTTTTATTTCTGCTCGAAAAAATAAAAGTCAAAAAATAACTTTAATTTCTGCTCGAAAAAATAAAAGTCAAAAATAACTTTTATTTTTGCTCGAAAAAATAAAAGTCAAAAAATAACTTTTATTCCTGCTCTTAAAAATAAAAGTCAAAAATAACTTTTATTTTTGCTCGAAAAAATAAAAGTCAAAAAATAACTTTTATTCCTGCTCGAAAAAGTAAAAATCAAAAAATAACTATTATTTTTTTTCTAAAAAATAAAAATGAGATTTTTAAAAAGCATCACATTTTATAAAAATTTTGTTCAAGACAATCAAAATGGTATACTTGGTTTTGTTCTCCGACATTTCGTTGCAGTTGCTTTTTTTAATCAAAAATTCAAAAATAACAGTTATTTTCGGTCCCTGAAAAAATATGTCAAAACATAAATATGTAAAGGCATGTAAAATCAAAACAAAAATATATCAAGACATATGTAACTATCCGAAGACATCGGTTAGGTTAGGTCGGAATGGTAGCTCTGATATCACAAAGCTCACTTGAGCACGCATAGCGGCCCGTTGTGATGCCTCGGGTGAACGCAGTCCCTGTACTAACCAAGTTCCACCAAAATCAGGGAAAAGGAAGAAGTTGGTCAGCGCAAGGGCTGCACAACAAAAGCACAACTACCCCGCACTGGAAAACCAGCCAGAAAGTTTGATGAACGAAGCTATATCCTTGATGTCAATAGATGATAGCTCCGTTAAGCTGACAAGGAATGGGGAGCCAAATAACCTACGTATATCGTACGCAATGACCTGTAAGCACGGCCACTGTCGTCGAGATGGCATCACGACTGAGATCAAGTAATCGGTTGGTACGCCTTCTATCCATCTTGGGCCAGGTGAGTCTAGCGGTGGACTGGGTCCTCATTGACCCAGGATAGGTTGGCGTCCCGAAAGAACTTCCGCGCAATGGTCAGCTTGACCGAGGCAAGTGGCATGTCCAATTCAACAGAAGAGGATTCCGGAAGGAGCGCACCAGCTCTGGCGAGCTCCTCGGCCCTATAGTTTCCCGGAATTTCACTGTGCCCAGGGACCCACACCAGAAAGACACTGGTGAAGCGCCCCGAGAGAAGATCGAGACAGCGGAGACATTCCCTAACGATCCTAGAGTTATTCACGAAACCCGATAGAGATCTTATCGCGGCCTGACTATCAGAAAAGACCGAGACGCGAGTGAAAGGAGCATCGTTGACGAGGATCCATTGAGCGGCCCGGTAAATTGCCATCACCTCCGCCTGAAACACGCTGCAGTAGTCCGGCAGACGGAGAGAAAATCTGAAGACATAAATATTTCAAGAATATATTAAAAATCTAGACAAGCGTGCGAATGAGCTCTATTCGGACCTAACCTTCCATTTAATGCCCACTAAGGCAGACATTGTAAAACAGCCTAACGTACTGTTGCCCACGGATTTTATCAAGACAGATGGAAAAATGCCAGATACGATCTCGAAGAAATAATTTTCATATTTCGTTTTCTTCGAGATGTCCAAGTTGGGGTTTGAACCCTAGACTCACCTCTAATAAGTCAACACATTACCTACTAGACTACGGCGAATTATCATCTAGTAAAGCTAACACCGGTAGAGTTGTGTAGCCCATAGTGCCGTCTTTTTGAAACCACATACTGGTCATAATTTTCAATTGCAGGACGAGCAAGATATTGCAGCAAATTTGACCCAAGGTAGGTAAGGAGCGCTAGAAAAGTCTGCTCAAACTCTAAAGAAATAGACTCTGCTTCGTTGTCCGCGTCATTACTGAATATTATATACATACTATCCACTTAGATGAAAAGTTTGAGATTTGGTTATCCAAAAATCTAACTTACTTACTTACTTAATTGGCCATTAACAACCCGATTAACGGATTTCGGTCTGCCGTACATATCCTACCAGGCGCCTCTGTTTCTTGCGCGCCTACGCCAATCGATGACAGAGCTTCCTCGATTTGGTCCTTCCAACGCAAACAAGGTCGTCATCTTCGCTGACTTCCGCAGATCCCCGCATCAAATACCCGTCTCGCCGGAGCATCCTCCTCCATTCGAACGACAAGGCCTAGCCAGCGCAGCCGCTGGATATTAATACGCTGCACAACGTCTATGTCGTTGAGGTGCTCATACAGCTCACTGTTGGATCGAATGCGAAAATCATCGCCGACTGAATCGAAGCTCTTACGTAGGACTTTTCTCTCGAATCAAAGCTGCCAAAAAGCTAACCGCTTCCACAAATGTTGTAGAGATGATGTATGTAGGTCAGGAAACAATTCTTTATGCAGTGGGTACATAAGTGCTTAAGTGCTTGCACTATGATCTTTGCGGCTTCATCAAAAACTTCGGCAGGGTTCAGTTTTAGACGGAAAGCTTCTTTGTGTTAATACAACAGGCCAAAGAGGCCTTCCTGGGTAAGTCCAGGACTACCTATCTAGTGATGTATATTTCTTGTTTCCTTTTGTATTTTAAACTTTCATATTCTTTCATTAATTTGAACATTATCGAAGAAAATCTTCAATTATTCTATTTATTTACCCTCTACGCCCTTTATTTAACACATTTGGCCACCCTTTCAATCAGTTTATACGCACCATAAATTGTTGTTGCATTTCATTGTTTTGTTGTGTTAATTTGTGTTTATTTTCTTTCTTTTCCTCTCTCTCTCTCTCACTGTATATTGCAGTTGATGTCTGTTCATGTCTGTCAACATGTTGACTCAAGTGCCAAAATGAGCAGAAACAAAAAAAAAAAAAGGAAAAAAAAACGCCAAAAATAAAAAAAACAAAACGAAAGAGTTCAACAACACTAACCCACACTACAGCCCATACACACAGTGCACAAAAACAAAACGAAAATTAAAGGAAAAAAACATCAACAACATCATAAACATCAACGTGAAACAACAGAAACAAAAACAAAATTAACAACCATAATAAAAACCAAGAGCTAAACATGTGTGAGCCAAGTCAAGTCAGTCAGTCAGTTAGCTGGCTGAACAGCCTTTCTTATTTCTAGCACATGTTTTTTAACAACAACAACTACAACAACAACTCTAATAATAACAAAAGCATTGAGAATGACTGACTATTTCAAATATTTTGCTGTGTTTTGTTGTGTTGTTTACTTTTTTTTAATGCCGGCCGGCTCTTCTTGTGTTTTGATTTGATTTTTTAGCTGAAGGCGCTCGTCTCTCTCTCTCTCTGTGCACTCTCTCTGTGTGTACTCTCTCTTCTATAACAATTTTATTACCGTTGTTTTCATGTTTTCATGTATTTTTTCTCACTTTTTTCTTTTTTGTTATGGTCTGCTTAAGTTGTTGATTTTGGTTTGTCTATTTTGGTTGATTTTTTTAGGATGCTATTCTAGTTGTTGTTGTTGTTGTTGTTGCTTCATTATGTTATTGTTTTAAAAATAAACGCAAGACACTATTTTTCTTTCAATTTAATCATGTAGAAAATTATTTAAATGGCTGCAGAAATATTTTCTAAACAAAATATGGGCCTCAGATTTGTTTGTGGGCGCTGTGAGCCTATGAGTAGCAGTAATTTGAAGACAAATTTTTCTTTTGGCACACTTTGCCCGTTAAATTCAGTGTGGCAAATTGTTGATGCAGAATGAAACGAAAAAGAAGAGAGAGAGACAGAAAATTATGGTGTTTTGTTTTAGCAAAGCAAATTAAAATTAAAGAAAATTTTATGTTATGTCAAGACATAATCTTCTTAATTTTTAATATTTCCAATCCATCAGCAATGAAGAGTATGGCAAATGATTAAGGAATCAGAACTCTCTTCACCTGATAGAAGGCACAGACAGTCAAATCCGATTAGTATGATGGCTGAGTCATCATTTTAAAGGTTTCCACCAACAATTGCAAGTAATGAAGTATTCTCGACGGTGCATAGTCGGGTAAAAGATGTTAGCTTATTACATGTGAGTCCACGGTTTAAACCTCAGCACATCAGATATCTCGAACAAAACGAAATATGAAAAAAAAATATCTCTTACGGTGACTTTCTCTCTGCAATTTTCTGGCAAAAATGCTGTCATAAAAAGGTATCTTCCGCCCCTCATAGATAAAATTAACACACACAACATGGGTGGTGTATAGGGTTGCAAGCCTGGCTGGATTGTCCAGCTTTTTTAATGCTTGTCCAGTTTCAAGCTAAAATTTAATTTGTCCAGCTAAATAGAAATTTTTTTAGTACACTGCAATAACTTGGGCAATAATTTTCATGTTATCTTTGTCAAATCATGTTAGCCAACACTGATTGTACATTTGTTATACAACTAAGATATGATTTCCCTCTTCTATCATCACTGACAACATGTCTCAACACTTGAACAGCTGATGTCATAATAAATATTATTGCGAGCGATAGTCAATGTCTTTACGTACAGCTTTTATTTTTTTGTACATGAAAATAATAAAAATAATTTGCAGAAAATCTTGAAATGGATATTGATGAAGAAGCTGGTCCATCCAAAAGACGACTCACAACTTTCTGTGTTAGATGGAAAGAGTTTGCAAAATATGCTAATTGGATAAGAAAAAAAGATAATTACACGGCAGAGTGTAAGTTATGCCAAACAGACATTATAATCAAATAAGAAGGCAGCCACTCGCTTGATAAACACATAAAAACAAAAAAAACATAATAAAATGGAGATGTCGCAGAAGTTGTCTCAAACTATTTCGAATTTTGTAGTCCCAACAGAGACAAAAATTGTATTTTTTTTATGTCCAGCTTTTTTTTGTTTTGTCCAGCTTTTTAAAACCCAATGTCCAGCTTTTTGCGAATCGGAATCTGGCAACCCTAGTGGTGTACGAAGCTAGACTATAGTCCTTACTATTGGGTTGTACATACTAATAAGTACAAGGATGGGATAGGAGCTGGATTTTTTGGCTCCAGAGTGAAATAATCCGTGTCCATTGGGCATATAGAGGGTACCTACCAAGCGGATATCTATACTATTGAAAGATGGCTTATTTCAACTTGGATAATTAAGCGAATAATAATAATTATTGAATTTTGTTACCAATCTGGCCCGCCTAATTTCAAATTGTTGTTGGAAGCATTGTTGCCAATTTATTTTTAACAAACAAAATGTTCATAAAATTTAAGAAAGAAAAACTAAAAAACCACAATAAAATGTTTAACAAAAGAAGAATTTTATTTTTATAAACAAAATCCTATAAAAATATGCCAAAAAATAAAATCATAATTCAGGCTAATAAAACATGCCCAAAGACAGACGCGAGAGTATTAACTCGATTTGTTTATTTAAAATCTACACACAGAAAAAGGAAAGAAAAAAAAAGTTGACAACATTTTCAATAACTTGTCACTGAACACAACAACACTGCCTGCAGTAAAATAATCAGTAAAGCATAAAACACACAGACGCACACACACGCATATATATTACAATGGACCCAAACCGAACACCATGGCCTTAGTATGTGATTTGAAACTTTAAAATAAACAATTACACTGATGCACACATACATGCATATAAAATGTAAACAAAACATTTTTTTGTGAAAATAAATAATGACATGTGTAACATGTCAAATGTTTGTCAACATAAAACAAATGAAATGGCTAAAGAAACACACACACGCACACAAAACTAACAAAAACCAACAACAACCAAACGAAGAAAACCACAACAAACACTTTGCATATGATGAAGTATGCAAAATAACTCACACACACTCATGTATGCAAATAAATCAAATTAAAGAGCACCAAAACTAAAAACAAAGGAAATGACTCATTAACAGTTTATTAAACAAAAAACATACACACATGCACATCATCTACCAACACTTGTATGCTGTGTATAGTGAGATTATCAAACATTTATCATGTACTCTCACTCACTCATTCACGTAACATAAATGTGGTTTGCATCGTACATTTGTATTCGTGTAAGCAATTTCGTTTATAATTTCGTGAATGTTTCGTCGTCGGCCATTAATTAAATGATTTTCGACAGTTTAGATTGATTTATCGAAACGAATAATTCAAATTAACCGCAAGTTTTTTTTTTTTATTGAAAGAAATAATAATGAAAAGAAATAATTTTTTTGTCAAAAATTATTATTATTGGGTGTTGTCTTGTTTGAACAGATTTTATTACAAAAAATTCTTCAAAAAATTTTGTGTTTATAAATCAAGCGCTGGCATTATAATTCACTACACGTGTAATGCAAATCAAAATGATGTTAAAAACGAATTTAATGTTGCCAGACAATAATAAAAATTGAATTAACACGTGGTGTGTGGCTAGTTTAAGGGCATTGTAACACCCGATCCTCTTAAACAATTTCCCTTCTTAAGTGCTTAGTAACATCTAGTTCTCCAGGACTGTAAATGACTACGATTGCATCGAAATGCTTGTCAGCTGCCATTGTGTACGATACACACTGTCGTTTAAACAAACGCCTTAGCATCCATTACAGTAATCGATCCATCCTGAAAATTGCGAAAATGTGGTGCAAAAACAATTTCTCTCCTGTGGCCTTCTATTAAAGCAGAAGCTTAAGTTGGTAGCCTTTAGGCTCAACGCATTCAAACCCTGGCCTGGGCTATAGACATACTACTATTCTTGAAAGACCTAGTCACATCACGCTCGATTATGTTGTTCCTTATAACTTCCAGAATAGGACTTTAGAATTCCAACTGCACACTTCTGGTCTAAAGACCCGGAAATTCCTCAAAGGACCCTTGATGTTTATACCGAAGGCTCTTAGTTACGGGACAGAGAGGGCTGTGGTACATTTATTACAGATTCTGATAAAAAAAAAACTTTCTTATAGGCTGCCTGACAGTGTTTTCCAGGCAGAGGTCATGGCTATTTTTGAAAGCGGTTGAATGCATGCAAGGTCTGCGGCATTTTCCCTGAAAACCTCTTGATTTAATTCAACAACTGGAGTGCGATTAAGTCCCTAACGAAAGGAGTTTCAGCATCCAGCCTTATCCATAAATGCCGAGAATTTCTCAGAAAAATTGTGAAGCATTCAAGGGTAACTCTTGGAATCGTTGGAAATTACATTGCTAACGAGCTGGCCAGAGCCAATACGGAAATCACAAAGAGTTGGCATTCTGCAGAAGTTATGTATCAGAGGAGGTGAATGGTCTTTTATCTCATGTATCAGTGCCCTGCTCTTTTTGAACTCTTATTCTCTGAAATCTTTGAACGAGCTTTCTTCTTATGCAGGGATTGCAAGAGTAAAAATTGTTTTGGACTCGAGTTGGTTTCCTCTAGGGATCACCGGGTTAAACATTTATTGTGGTACCACAATGAGCCAAAATGCTGCCTAAAGTACCTTTAAAGGAGTTCGCCACCTTACCTAACCTAACCTTGGTGTATGAAATGAGCATCATTGCTAAAGAAAATTTTGTTCAAAGTAACAACATTGAAAGCCTTTGCTTTGCATATTTACGGCGTTAAGAATGATCAACTGTCTTCAATTCTTGCGCTAATTGGACTTTATATGGATCCAAATGTAGACTATGTTGTAAAGAGCCATAAAACTGGCCTATAGGATACTATAGAAAACGGAAGCAATATTTTCAGCAACATTACATGTTTATTGTAACTTCGTACAGGTTGGGAAAATTCCTATCAACATGTTTCTAAAAAATGTTTAGCAACAGAATGCTTAACAAACATGTATAGCAACAAATAAAAAAACCCCGTATAATACATATTTTTCAAACAATTTTCAAAGTATTGAGATCTTAAAAAATCAAATCCTTTAATCGCTGATCATTATCAACTTCAATTTGACAAACGCCACACATTCAGCCAATAGCTCTTCTGTTAACTAATGTCATTGCAGTAATTATTGTTGTTGCTACTAGTATAACTATTATTAGCACATATTTGTTGTAAGTTTGAAAGACATTTAATATCACATCATCATGTCAAGCTAGTGGCTGTCATGTCAATTAATGTTATAGACTCTCTCTCTCTCTCCCTCTCTTTCTTTCTCATTCTTATAAGCTGGTTATGCTTAAGCAACATAAATTCTCTCACTTGTTGTTTTTGTTGCCTGCATAGTAACTCAAGACTTTTAAACTGTCAATTTAAATTTATGGCGTAAAGTTACAACATTAAACAGGCAACAAATTGTTGTTGTACTATTACTGCAGCAACTACTACTACTACTGCTGGTTATCGTTGAAAATCTGTGCTTAACATACGTTGCCAATCAATTGTATGGGTTTGTGATTGGTTTGTTAAAACGATTTAAAGGAATTTTTCTTTATTTTCTAATCATATAAGTGCCTAAGGTTGGCTTAAAGCATTGATTTAGAAAATATTTTTTAGTTTTTTATTTTCTTATGTATAAAACCATATACGGAATTTTGGCAAAAGAGAAAAACAAAGAAATAAAAACGGTTTTTACGGGATAATTGAATCATTAAATTTTACCAAATTTGGCTTAGCGCTGTTGGTATAAAGATTAAGCAACAACAGTTAAAATAATTCTGCAATAATATAAAAAAAAAAAACGAATGAAAAACCATTAAACATTTAAAATACTTATAAACATGTTGCTAACACAGACGAAATTCATTCAAACGTACAATGAAGAAGAAAATTTAAAGAAATTGTAATGAAAATGCAAGAATCTAGTGCAACAAATGTTTATAAACATGTTGCAGGAACTTCAAAGTTATAAAATGATTCTAAACTTACTTCCAGGCAATGCTAGCAACAACAGAAAAATATCAAAGCCAACAAAAAAAAAACTTGGTTAAAAATGCTTAGCAACATGTTGATTGAACAAAAAACTTGATGTTGACGCACATGTTGCTTAGGAATCTTTCTGAATATTTCTATTATTTAAATGACGTTACTGTTGTGACATTGTAAAGACTGTGACCCTATTGCTACGAAAAAAAATTAAACCAAATGCCTAGATTAGGCTGAATTGGCAACCGCCTACTAGAGGCACTGATTAAGGGACTTTATGTCTTATTTTGAATAGTTCCAATTCTGTTTTGATTAGTTTAAATGCGTTCCACCACACAGATAGATATCGCAGCACAGTGTCCAAAAGTTCCGATAGTAAATTTGGATCTTTGTGTTGGCTTGCTACCACATACCATGTCGCCTGCATTAACGATTGTCACGCGGCTTTTAGTAGGGTATTGGAGTGGAGATTCCAAAGCAAAAGCAAGACTACATCTCCTTATAGTGTCTCGCCCAAAGCTAGATACAATAAGTCTGCATGTAAGCAAGCAGGGAAGATACTTTTTATTTCATTTATTTCTGTCTTTCGTAATCTTTCTATGTGGTTTTGTTATAGTAATTTTGGTCTTTATTTATTCGTAATTTCTTTATTGTTTTGTTATTGTAATTCTCGCTCCTTTCCCATAACGTTTTTCTACGGATTGTTTTTCTTGGTCGTTTTTGATGAACAGACTTGAACATTTTCAAAAATCCTATAGTTACTGTGTACAAATTATGTGACAACTTGTTTATAAACATGTTGCATGAAACATTTTGACAGACGGCCCATTAATAGTTGTAACAAATAACTCAAATTGTAACAATTTAAACAAGAAACTTAAAAAATTTTCAAAAAGATTTTCTAGACATATTGATTACTGTACGATATTTAAACAACGCAACCAATAAAATTGAGGATAACCTTGAGAGACTTTAACTTGAAATATTTTTTTCTATTTGTTTGAAATTCTGTTAAAAACAAAAATCAATTTAAAATATTTAATGTATTCAATAAATACATTAATTTTGTAGAAAAACCACCCCGTGTGGTTTACAAAAACCATTTGTTGTTTGAATTTACGACTTGCCCGAGCATTAGTTGAAGACAAGCTAATGCTCCGCCAATTGTAGTTTCAAATAATTATTGCCTTTAATTAGCCTGCATAGAAATTTTGAAAATATTTCACAATTTCTGTTGAAAATAAGGGAAATAAGGGCATTTT
The DNA here is from genome assembly GCA_927399465.1 of Sarcophaga caerulescens. Lineage (NCBI taxonomy): Eukaryota > Metazoa > Arthropoda > Insecta > Diptera > Sarcophagidae > Sarcophaga > Sarcophaga caerulescens. Next base: position 105,323,172 of record OV656866.1, read on the forward strand.
GAAATGTTGTTGTAAAGTTTTAACTCAACTCAACTGTCAAAATATGAATTTCAAGGAAATGAAAAATCTTTTCAGCAATTGCGGATAAAAAAAAACAATTTTTATTCAATAAATGATTTTCTTTTTTCGCAAGAAAAATGGAAACAGAATAGAAAGGAATTAAAGGAATAAGAACAATAAAAAATATGAAACAGAGACTGGCAAGTGTTGGTATAAAACTGAGGCAAAAGGTGCAAGTAGTTAAAATTTCATTAAATAATACAAATTCCGGATTAATGGATGTCAGTTAAGGCTATGGCTGACTTCATAAACGCAGTTTGCAATGTAACCTTACAATGTATGGTGTTCATAAAAGCAGTAAAATTTGTTTTGGCAATGCCTCATGTTCATTATTGCATGGCAATGCTTTTCAGTGCGAATTATTTGTCAATTTCGTGCACGGTTTTTATTTGTGATTCTTTGTAAATATTGTTACGTTTTTAACTTTTAAAAACGTTATAAATATGAGTTCGTAGATTGCAAATAAAACAAAAATAAATAAGTGTTTAATTTTAAGTCAATTCTTTATTATCTGCACAACTTTTGTGCCACTGTTCGAACTTCTTCCACTTATACAACGATAACTTTCACAATATGTGCTTTTTTTGTTATATTTCTCTGCTTACAACCTTCTTGTAAACAACAACACTTATTAGTTATTCCTCTTTGCTCACAACCTTTTTTTTTTTGTAAGCACTACACTAACAACTGTGTTCTCAAACGCAACTTGTCTGCACACAAGTCTGACCGAATTAAAGCTCGATAGATTTAATTCTCACACCGACGTGACGTCGTCTTACACGATTAAATTCAAACTCGAACTCCGAGAATCACGTGTCTTCATACACGACTAACTGAATTCTAACTGAATCATCGTTGCTCGCTTTATCTTGCCTTTTATATCACTGGATCACGATGATGACGACCTTCGGGAACAATCCAAAAATGTAAACAACTTGTTTTCATTTTTGTTGTTCGTGTATTTTGTTTACTTTCGTCCAGGCAGAGTTGTTGTTGTTTTGTTTGTTTGTCTTTCTACTATATATTTTTTTATACACGGACGTTGTTGCTATATTTTTGTTTTTTCATCGATCTTGTAAACAAGCCTGTTGTTTTTTTGTTGCTACATGCTTACTCATTCGTTGATCACGTGAACAACTGCATTGTTTTGTTTTTGGAGCTTTTGTTTATCATTTTATACATGTTCAAGTCCATTGTGTTGTTTTTGGAGCTTTTGCTTATTATTTTAACAATTTCCATTTCCATTTTCGTAACAATATTTACATTTATTGGCGGCAAAAATTTTGTAAGTACTAATGTAATTTTTTGTACATAGTGAAAGAAAATAGAATCATGAAAGGAAAAAGCTACTCATAGAAGTGCGTTTGAGGCATGAGCCAGCCTTCAGATCGAAAAAAAGAAAAGAAACTCAATTTTGGAACAAATAATGTGGGATATTAAGGAAATTTATAGGACTTTTCCATTTAAAAAAGGTGAAACTACAAGATGTTTTGTAAATATAATGGGAACATACTTTTCTTCATTCGAAAATGAGAATAAAACACGACATGTTCTAATTTTACAAAAATTTAAAGTTTTAGGAATTTTTCTCTTTGAATCTTGGCTAGTTAATAATGCTATATGACGACGCTTTCCTTTGTTTAAAATATTTTTGATCAAAGTGCTGCTTGAATTTCTATTATCAGCCAAATCGAAAGCGGTTTTCAAAATAAGACCGAATTTTTTCTGAATATTCATTTAAAAAAATTAAATTATACATTCAAGGATGAAAAGTTTTCGCGTTCATAAATACTATATTAAAATGTCATCTCATTATTTGACAAAGCAGTGTTGCAATAAAACATTTCTTTGCCTTGTAAATGAATTTTTTTGAAGTGTTGCATTGCAAACTGCGTTTATGAAGTCAGCCTCTTTTTTTAATATTCATCAACGACCAAGATAAGCCTCATACATCATACATGAATGTTGGTATGACCACATCCATTAATTTTCATTATTTTTTTTTAGTTGTAGGAGTAGAATTTAATTTTTCACTTCAACTTTACAATTCTTTTCTAGTCCCAAAGTAAATTGCTTTAAATGTTTACAAGAATTGTTTATTTTCTTAAAAAAAAAAAAAAAAAAAATTTCAAAAAAAACGGAAAGAAAAGTGTACATGATTTTCCATCAGACAAAGTGAAATGTTTGGACTTTAGCATGTAAAATCAATAAAAATTTCAAAACGTCGAGTATAATATTCGACAGCCTAAGCAATTACCAGGCAATACAGCGTCATTATCATTTCCATACTCATACTCATTACGCAGGCCATCACAGGCAGACCACAACTACAATAAAAAAAAATAACACACCAAAACCGTATGTATTGTTTACTTTAAAAATAACAATAAACAGCCACGAAAACCAGAGAAAAAACACAACAAATCTGGTGTAAAACATAACAAATTTTCATGCAATTCATATACAGTTTGCCCTCGGAAAGCTTGAAAATGCATTAATTTGTTGTTGTTTTTATTAAAAAAAAAAAACTTAGAACAGTGTGTTGTTGTAATATGTTCTTTGGCATATTACAGTTTAACTACAATAACAACAACAACAACAACAACATTAAGTAAACAACATTCCATGGTATTCGATGGCAGTTTAATAAGAGAATTTTTCTGTTCAAGTACATGTGGTCTGAATAAATTCTTCATAAAGTCTGTCATTGTTGTTGTTTACAAATTTATTTGTAAAAGAAAAATATTTTTTTAAATTTAATTTAATTCTTAACAATTGCTTTAATTAATAAAAAAAAAAAAACATAAATTAAATAGAACAGAAAAAAAGAAAAAAATTCTGCAGAATTTTTTACTTTTGATCTACACTAACGCTCCAAAGGCTTAGGAAACAAAAATAAAAATTCAATATCTACAATACCTCCTTACACCAAACCAAAATTCAAGTCCATAGCTTCAATAAAAACAATTTTTTTAAATTTTCTATCAATTTCAGCCAAAAAATTAATTTATTTGAAACTACAATTGGCGGAGTATGAGTTAAAGTAAAACAAATTCTCCGCAAATTGTAGTTTCAAATACATACGTAAATATTGTTACAAGTTATCCGCTGTAGAGTAAAAATCCAGTGAAAGCTAAACTAAGTACCTATCTCCCTGGTTCAATAGTACAGTATTTTAATAGCCGGTTACATCTTAATAAAGTGATATCTCCCAAAACATACATAAAGCTATGACTTCGGTGAATACTTTACTTCGTTGTAATGCTTGAACTCTTTCACGACATATCATGTGATTGAAATAATCCTCTTTGGATTGGTCGTAGCAATTAATTCATTTGAGGTAGTTTTTGATCATTCTTTTCACTTTTCGGCAACGAAGAAGACTCAACTGAAGCAAAATTATTTCCATAAAAACAGTATAATTACAGATTGAGCTTTAAACTGAACTCTTAACTAGAAAGATGCCCAATATTGGTAGTCCAAGACTAAAGGGAACATCAAAGAGTTGGATGAAGAATTGGGGTATTAACCTGTATCTCTTAAAATTTCACCGTAGTCTAGTAGGTAGTGTGTTGGTTTATTAGACATGAGGCCAAGGTTCAAACCCCAGGTCAAACATCTTCCAACAAAACGAAATATGAAAAGATATTTTTTCGACAACTTCCTCTCAGCATATTTCTGTCAAAGAACTCTGAGAATAAATAAAAATTGCCATGAAAAGTTTCTCAAAAATCTATTGTTCGCAGTCGACTTTAAACTGTAGGTCCCGCCAACGTGAGAAACTAGGTCGTAATCCTAACTGAAGGGTTATAATGACCAATTGTGTATGTATCTCTTAAAATTTTGGGGCCGGCATAATTTCAATACAAATAATAGCGCGAGTTTTTCGAATTTATATGATATGGAGCAGAGTAACCTGTAGCCGCAGTACAGACGCAGTACGTCAAACTAAAACTATTATTATTACTACTATTGACTACTGTTATTACTAACTGTCACGGATTGTTAACTGTTAACCTTTAGATCTCTTTACACTTCAATTAATTTTCGCCTGGCAACTTCTAGAATCTTACTCTCTATGTAGTTTTGTTATTGTTTTTCTCTTTCTTTGTTGTTTTGTTTGTATTTTCCAAGTCTTAGTCCACGACATCAAAAGATTGTACAGATCATTTGGAAAGGCGTGAACCTTTCTGTGGATTGGAAAGTGATCCTCGGCGAAAGGTATGATGTATATGACCTTGTGAGGTATTCTAGATATTCCATCGTCTATATCTAGAATAGCGCAAATTGTCATCACCTTTATGTCCAAGGGCTTCTGAAAGGCTCCTACAGAAGCCTCTGTACGTCTACTCGTTCTATAAGTGTATTGCCTAGGATGAAGGGTTGCAAAGACCAATTATGTATGTATGTATGTATGTATCTCTTAAAATGTCGGGGCCGGCATAATTTTAATGGAAATAATAGTTCGAGTATTTTCGAATTTATATGATATGGAGCAGAGTAACCCTTAGCCGCAGTGCGGAACCTAAACTATTATTATTACTACTATTGACTACTGTTATTACTAACTGTCACGTTTTGTTAACTGTTAATCTTTAGCTCTCTTTACACTTACACAATTAATTTTCGCCTGGCAACTTCTAGAATCTTACTCTCTATGTAGTTTTGTTATTGTTTTTCTCTTTCTTTGTTGTTTTGTTATGCTAATTCTTTGTTGCATTTTTTATTGTTTTCCAGCTTATATTCTGCCTTTTGCAGAAAATAACAACAATTCACTTGCATTTTTAAACATTACACTGCATTATCGACATGTTGTCTCTTTCATAATACACATTTCATGTCAAAACATTTACAAAATATGCCACTTGCCGAGCAATTTTCTTGCAATCTCGCGCACACACAATTTCTGAATGGCCCTCCATGTGCGTGCTCCCAGCCGGTTGCCTTGTTTTTATTTTTTTAATTAATTTTGTTTTGTTGTAATTTCTTAATGGTGTTAATTTCAAGTGTGTTAATAATTTTTCTTTTTCGTTTATAATTTTTTATTTTTTCTTCTTAAATATTGAACAGACTTGCGGGACGGACTCTTGTTTTCTTGTAGACTGAATTATTTATGAGACTTGAAAGAGGAGAAGAAGAAGAAAAACGAAAACGATTTAATTTTCTATACGAAGAACTGAATTATTAATTGAACAGACATTTTTAATGAATTATTTTTTAATTTTTTTTTTTTTTTAAATTTTTTATGGTCATAATTAGTGGAGATTTTATTAAAAAACTGACTCGCTCTAGACAAGTGTATGTTTAACGGGGAATTATCAATTATGGCAGACTCTATTGGAGTGTCAAAATATTGTTTAAAGTGTTGCCACAGCAATTGAAAGTGATGGGGTATGGAGTTTTAATAATTTCAAATTAACAGGGGGTATTCACAGTTTATCGCATGAATTGCATCAAGAGTGACGGATGAATGAAATATCTCGGGATAAACAAAGGTAACCCTCACATGTATTGCTGGACCAAAGTACATAGTCATTCATATGCAGAGGGGCAAACGAATGATCAGACATAAAATGTACTCGTTAGAAGAGGAAGGATAGGATAATGAACCCAACTCACAAAACAAAATTCATCTTAAGAAATTAATGGCGGTCATAATGGGAAGGATACTGTACCCTGAGTATACACGCTTAGATGTTGGGAATAACTTGCAACGTTTTCTCCAGAATGATTGACAACAGGCTCACGTTTAAGGAACACCTGTCGTACATCGGTTGAAAATGTGCGGCGACGACATGTCCACTTTCACAAATAATGCCTAACTTAAGAGACCCAAAACAGGAAAAAAGACGGTAGTGACATCGATCGATATATATACATACATAATTGGTCATTACAACCCTTCAGTCAGGATTATTGACCTAGTTTCTCACACCACTTATGTTGTGTGTGTTAATTTTATACATAAGTGGCGGGACCTACAGTTTAAAGTCGACTCCGAACGACAGAATTTTGGAGAAACTTTTCATGGCAATTTTATTTACTCTCAGAGTTTTCGCCAGAAATCTGCTGAGAGAAAATCGCCGAGGAAATATTTTTTGTATTTTGTTTTGATGTCTGGCCTGGGGCTCGAACCCTGGCTTTACGTCTAATAAGCCAACACACTACCTACTAGACTACGGCGACTTCATCGATATAAATGCAGCCCCTATATGGGCCGAGGCTGTGGGTAAAAAGAACTCTAGAGCAGGAATAGAAGCGGCCTACAGGAAATCCGCTCTCAGCGTAATTTCTGCCTACCGCAAGGTGTCTACTGATGCAGCATTAGTGATTGCGGGAATGATGCCCCTAAAGCTAGTAGAGGACCCAGAGAGGAGGAAACATGACATAAGGAGGGGAACAGATCTTTCGAACCCTGTTAAATTAGTGGATAATGCTATGGATAGATGGCAGCAAGACTGGTCCAATTCCACCAAGGGAAGATGGACCTACAAACTCATACCGACTATATAGACGAATGGACTAAAAAGAAACACGGCCAGGTAAACTTCCACCTGACACAGTTGCTAACCGATCATGGATTCTATAGAGCATACCTCTATAAGTATGGTCACGACATGAATGAAGCATTCTCTGAATGCCGGATTAAAAGGAAAACGGCGTAGTATGTTTTCTTTAATTGCTGTAATAACGAGGAAAACAAAAGAAAAGAAGAAGACGAGAATATCTTCTCTATTACTATAAGATACTTGGGGACCTGAGACAAAGGATTTGTAATCATCCAGTATTACGAGAACGTGTCTAGCTAAAGGTGATCAGGATGTTGATAAATGCCAGCCAGTAGTGATAGTTCTTATAGAACTCAAGTAAGCTTTTGCTTTTTTAAGGTGGCTGGCCTAGCGTTTCTTTAATAACCAACGTTTTTTTCCAGACCGAACTTCTCCGAAATCTTAAAATCTCTTGAACTATGAACGCCCCTAAAATAATTTTCTCTTTCACAATTCCCCTGGCTTTTACCCATATTGTCACCATTGACTTCGCTATGCAGAGCTTTTCTCTTTTTAATGGTTTTTCCGCATATTTTGAAATAAGTTTTCTTATTTTTTTTTTTAATTCTATTTTCTCTGAGCACAGTGCACAGTCACAGTCATTTATTATTGTCAATAATTCAATATTTCTCTTCTTCTTCTTGTTTTTTTTTTTTTTTGTTTTGTCGCATTAATTTTCGTTTCAAATAATGTTGAGGCAATTTTCGCTGCCACATGTCACAGCATGAATCTGTAACAATTTGTTGCTCTTGTTGTTGTTGTAAAGGGCTATCCATTTCGTGGTTTCAAAAGTATGGAACTGGAATTCGACATCTGTCAAACTAAGTTATGAAACCAATTTTTTTCTTTTCAGTTGAAAGTCCGACATTGACGAAAATGGATAGCTTAACTATCACACAACGCATAAAAATTATCAAAAACTACTACAAAAATGGTGATTCTGCCACAGCCACGTATCGAACAAAATTTTCTTCAGCGATGAAGCACATTTCACACTCGGTGGGTATGTTAATAAACAAAATTGTCGTATTTGGGGTTCTGAGAATCCTCAAGTAATTGAAGAGAGGCCATTACATCCAGAAAAAGTCACTGTTTGGTGCGCTCTTTGGTCCGAAGGTGTGATTGGACCTTACTTCTTCGAAAACGACGATGGAACGACTGTCACCGTCAATTCGGAGCGTTATGATCATATGATAACCGACATTTTTTTGCCTGCTATTGAAGAATACGACTTGGAGAATATGTGGTTTCAACAAGACGGTGCCACATGCCACACAACTCGTGCGAATATGGCTTTATTGCAAGAGACATTTCCTGGCCGCGTAATTTCTCATCGTGGCGATATCAACTGGCCACCAAGATCATGCGATTTGATACCATTAGACTTTTTTTTTGTGGGGCTATGCGAAAGACCGTGTTTATGCAGATAAACCTTCAACTCTTGAGCACTTAAAAACCAACATTCGTCAAGTTATGGCTGAGATACTGCCCAATATGTGTCAAAAAGTGGTCGAAAATTACCTCAAAAGAATCAATGCTTGCAACACTTCGCGTGGAGGTCATTTAAATGATGTAGTATTTCACACATAATGTCAACGTTCAAACTTTACAATAAAAAAGAAATATCATGAAAAAAATATTTTATATGTGTTTTATTTACGTTTACTTTTGAAACCACGAAATGGATAACCCGGTATTTTTGATATTATAATAATATTTCTATTAGCTACTGTTGTTGTTATTGTTATTAGCATTATTGTCTCGTATATTTAATCTGTCTACGATATCTGTCTCTATTGCTTTGGCATTGCACTGTGCTTGTTGTTGTCAATTTAAATTTAATTTTGAAGAGAAAAAAATAATTGAAAAGCAAGGCTAGCTGTTTTGCAGTTTTTAAGTTTAACTTCCATACGTAAAACTTCTGTTTTTTTTTTTGGAAATATTATTTCTTTTTGTTATTGTTGTTTTGAAAATTTTTAATTGAATTATTTTGTTATTGTTGGAGGAACTTTTTATTTTTTAATTGAATTTGAAAGGCATGTTAAATTTCAACACAGACGTTGTCGTTTGCATTTGATTTTCAATTTGATTTCCATTGAATAACATTTCAATGGAAATTATAGACAAGGAAATCGAATAGGAAAACATTTAAAAAGAATGGAAAGAAATTTTCATTTCAAATAATAAGGAATCTGAGGATACGAATCCACTTAAGACACTTATAACTCTTAGAATAATAAAAGGATAAGGGATATTGAATCTCAGCACAGAATAGGATAGAAGAGAAGTCGTACGAAGGACCATTGTAATACTATATGAGGCTATAACCTACGCTCATAAGTTCCCATGAATCCGTCTCATTGAATATCAGCATTGTAATACTATATGAGGCTGTAACCTACCCTCACAAGTTCCTATGAATCCGTCTCATTGAATCTCAGCACAGAATAGGATAGAAGGGAAGTCGTACGAAGGACCATTGCAATACTATATGAGGCTGTAACCTACGCTCTTAAGTTCCTATGAATCCGTCTCATTGAATATCAGCACAGAATAGGATACAAGGGAAGTCGTACGAAGGACCATTGTAATACTATATGAGGCTGTAACCTACCCTCACAAGTTCCTATGAATCCGTCTCATTGAATCTCAGCACAGAATAGGATAGAAGGGAAGTCGTACGAAGGACAATTGTAATACTATATGAGGTTGTAACCTACCCTCACAAGTTCCTATGAATCCGTCTCATTGAATCTCAGCACAGAATAGGATAGAAGGGAAGTCGTACGAAGGACAATTGTAATACTATATGAGGTTGTAACCTACCCTCACAAGTTCCTATGAATCCGTCTCATTGAATATCAGCACAGAATAGGATAGAAGGGAAGTCGTACGAAGGACCATTGTAATACTATATGAGGTTGTAACCTACCCTCACAAGTTCCTATGAATCCGTCTCATTGAATATCAGCACAGAATAGGATAGAAGGGAAGTCGTACGAAGGACCATTGTAATACTATATGAGGCTGTAACCTACGCTCTTAAGTTCCTATGAATCCGTCTCATTGAATATCAGCACAGAATAGGATACAAGGGAAGTCGTACGAAGGACCATTGTAATACTATATGAGGCTGTAACCTACGCTCTTAAGTTCATATGACATTGAATCTCAGCACAGAATAGGATAGAAGAGAAGTCGTACGAAGGACCATTGTAATACTATATGAGGCTGTAACCTACGCTCTTAAGTTCCTATGAATCCGTCTCATTGAATCTCAGCACAGAATAGGATAGAAGGGAAGTCGTACGAAGGACCATTGTAATACTATATGAGGCTGTAACCTACGCTCATAAGTTCCCATGAATCCGTCTCATTGAATCTCAGCACAGAATAGGATAGAAGGGAAGTCGTACGAAGGACCATTGTAATACTATATGAGGCTGTAACCTACGCTCATAAGTTCCCATGAATCCGACTCATTGAATCTCAGCACAGAATAGGATAGAAGGGAAGTCGTACGAAGGACCATTGTAATACTATATGAGGCTGTAACCTACGCTCTTAAGTTCCTATGAATCCGTCTCATTGAATCCCAGCACAGAATAGGATAGAAGGGAAGTGGTACGAAGGACCATGAGGCTGTAACCTACCCTCACAAGTTCCTATGAATCCGTCTCAATGAATCTCAGCACAGAATGGGATAGAAGGGAAGTCGTACGAAGGACCATTGTAATACTACATGAGGCTGTAACCCACCATAACAAGTTCCTATTAATACGTTTTTGCAATCAGCCTTAAGGCTTCGGAATTTAAAACATGCCTCCTTATAATCAGGCTGTAAACAAGACTGAAAGTTTAAAGAATTTAGTGACCGATGGGTTAGACTATCTAGAAGGAGTGAACTAAATGAGAAAAGTCCGTGTCAAACGTGACAATTCCTTCTCAATCGATCTACAACCTCTACAGAACTCATTTGCAGGTAATGCAAGCCCCTGCACATCGGAAAGCCAAAGGATTACATAAACTTGCAATCCCGAATTCAAGGGTTATATGTCAACTTAATTAAGCCGTCAAGACTTGGTTAATAGAAATGGCAAAGTCGACGAGTATCAGGGATAATAAGGGAGTCAGATCCTCATCCAAGTTCTCTGGAATTATATACCTATCACTAGAAGTAGACTAGAAAACGAGTATGAACTTGGATTGGAAGTCGTACACGGGTTAATACAGTAACTACTAGGTGGAGTTGCTCAGTAGTAGAGTATTCCTTCGGAATATACTGATCTGCCACAAAGTTCCTTGTATACATATCGACATTCAAGCTTGTCTATGAGTGTCGCTTACATCCCCAGGAAACAACAGATCTTTTGAAGGTTCCAATGGCAGAGCAGATGTTGAACTATATAGCCATCCTTGTGGTCTGTATCATGATGGTACTCGAAGTAAGGAATTAATTGCACTTCACAGGTAACACCTCCAGGGAAGAAGAGAGTACTTGCTCGAATGCAAGGTCACAGGCAGTCATAGTGTTGTGGGGCATTGTGTAACCTGATATGGAATTGTGTAGCTGATATGGAATTGGGATAGACCCTAGTCGGCCTATTGCAGGTTAAGGTCTAGACTTTAGAACATCTCCCCTGTAACTCTACAAGCTTTGGAGAATGAAGAAAAGGATGAATACTCTGAGTAGAGTAGGAAGCCGACATTCAATTTGTTCCGAATGATTGATTGATTGATCCGTTAGTTTAACATAGATTGGCTTATTACTCTCTAACTCTATCCTCTTTTTACTTTATTTTCGTTTGCAGGACAAGCACTAGGCCCCAAATTTTCTCCGAGTGTACTGTATTTGACATAATGGCTGTCCTCAACGCAACCCATCAACCATGTCTCATCCATGATATTTTCATATCGCATCTACGTTTTGCAAATATCTTATTGAGACTTAGTTACACATCATCTAAGTGTTAATCATATCTTCATTGTCTTTTTAAATCGTTTCTACATCTGGTCGCACATATTTTTTATGTTCCTGATCCTATCTGTCTGTCTAGACCCGTACGCTTATAATTTCTGTACGTACCTGTTTCAAATCCAATGTTATTGTTATGTATTCATAATTTCGGCCATATTGAAGTGTTGGCGATTGCCACCATTGGTCCTGCATGTTAACATTCGAAATCACCGCTTCAATGGGCCTATGTTTGGCCACATCCGATGAATGGGCATTACAAATGCCACACTGTGTAGCCCATTTCTTATGAGGATAGGCATCCACCAATTTACAATACTCTTCACGACCATTTTGACCACAAGTGGCATTGACAGTAATCGATGCACGGGTGGCAACATTAAAAAGTTGAGGAAATAGGCCACCACCACTACCACCATCACCGGGATTTCCGGGAGTATGAAATAAAGTTTGTGAATCACTGTGACTATTTAAGAGACGTAAGGCTGTAAATAAATGCAAAGAATTGAGAAAATATAATTAAGATTTTATGTTTATATGGTAACAGAGAGAGAGAGAGAGAGAGAGGGGGGGGAAACATAAATAAAACTACAGAAATATTTCTACAAACATTTACAAGTTAATTTAGTGATAATGTGGCAACAAATAATAAAAAAAAAAAATTCGAAAACAAAAATTTTTGTTTTTTGATGAAAGCAAGACAGAGGAATTAAAACAAACCAAGCCAGGCGAGAGAACCCCTCTATTAGTTGAAAACTAATGTTATAAATTAGTTAAACTAAGCCACTAACTGTCAAATGTGACAGTTTGCATGCAAATAATTTTAATTGCACTCATGGTAGTCGTCAATCTTGATATTTTACTACAACACACGTTCGCTTGCCATTTCAAATAACAACAACATCAGCAACAAACAACAACGACAACAACAAGAGTGGCAAAAAATAGTTACAAAAAAATGTTAAATGCTTTACTTTGGTTACAGGTTTTAGGCCAGGCCAGGCCAAGCCAGGCTTAAATCAACACATACGGCCGGACAGACAGACAGACAGCGAGTCAGTTGTTAAGCTAATGGACGGACTGTATAGTAAATTGATAGACTTAAAGACTTGTAAGTGCATTAAGTCGACTTATTTTATGGCTGACGACCAATATCATAAAGCTTATCCTAAGCTATGTTTAATGCTATCGCACTGTATCTTTAAGCCACAACGATTACGATAATATAATCATGAACATGATCATTACGATCATCATGCGGACGACGTTGATGGTGATGATGACGGTGCTGCTGATGAAGTTTTAGCCAACCTGACCAGACAGCCAGCCAGCTAGCCATAGTTTATAGTTGCAGTTGGCTTTTCCAATCAAAACTGCCTATAAATCACCAAATAATCGTACTCCAATACTCCATATTTGTGGCAAAACATTTAGAAAACCACACAGTAAATAATAAAAGATTAAAGAAGACTTTATTTAACCAACGAAACAATTTCAATAATTTTGTTTTGCCTACCCATGGAACAATTTTGTCACCCACTGTTACTAATCTTATCTCCCGCATTAAAATATGAACTGTTTTTCTCTGTGTTGTTGTTGTTTTTTTTTTCTTTTTGATAAATACTCAAACATATCTGCTGCAAAATCTATCAATTGAGATAAAAAATTGTGTTTTTCCTCTTAAATCATACGCAGGCATACGTGCATGCAACAAGTTCTTGCAACAAATTGCAATAACAACAGCAAAAACAAAAAAAGATAAATACGAATTGCTAACATGATTTTAATCGAAAATAAGATTTTTTTTCATTAAAATTTATCATGAAATCAATGCAGTTTCTCATAAAATATTCGATCTGGTTTTTCTTTTCTTCTTCTACTTCCTCTACTTTTTTTTAAAGAGGGGGAGGTCAGTGTGAAATTTATGGCAAATAAGGCAGCGGGTGTAACTCTGGATTTATGAATCCAGTGAGAGAGTTTCAGATTTTTTATAACGAAACTGAAAAGATTTCTAAATATAGGCGAGTACAGTAGGTGAAGTGACGTCATCACACGTAAACACCAATTGATTAGACTCACGGTGCTTCCAGGTTTTATAAGACAAACGTGTTGGCCCAAGAGCCAAAGGAAAAAGTACCAATACTCTCATACACCTTGCAGCGAGAGACGTTTATGGGCATATTACGTGACAGACGGACTCTTCCTCCTACTTCAGCTAGCAATTTCTACCAATGGGTATACCTGCCTATCAGGCAGTGTCTCTTAAAAATAGAGATCTCTTAGTGATTGTCGAAGCGAGAGAACAAATGAGCTGAATTGTTCTCCCTGGATTAAGATGATGTCATCTCAACTGCTCTCTTGTTAGTAAGTGTTAGACTTACTTACTTACTTACTTAATTGGCCATAACAACCCGATTAACGGATTTCGGCCTGCAGCAACACATCCTTCCAGGCGCCTCTGCTTCTTGCGCGCCTACGCCAGTCGGTCACACCAATCGATGACAGGGCTTCCTCGATTTGGTCCTTCCAACGGATACAAGGACGTCCTCTTCGCCGACTTCCGCAGATCCCCGCATCAAATACCCGTCTCGCCGGAGCATCCTCTTCCATTCGAACGACATGGCCGAGCCAGCGCAGCCGCTGTATATTAATACGCTGTACAACGTCTATGTCGTTGAGGAGCTCATACAGCTCACTGTTGAATCGGATGCGGAAATCATCGCCAACTCGCACTGGACCGAAGATCTTACGTAGGACTTTTCTCTCGAACACTCTCAAGGCAGCTGCATCAGTTCTTAATAGGGTCCATGCTTCTGCGCCATAAAGAAGCACGGGTAGGATGAGCGTCTTGTAGAGTATTATTTGTAATGTTAGACATGGAGTGAAAATTATTCGCCTGATTTTCATTCTCACCGTGACTACTGCTTTTGTCGTATAGCGGTGAACTACCCTCGACGTATAAAGGATATTGGTATTCCAATTCTGTTGCCCTGAAAAACTTCAAGGTTGTTATTCGGTGTCAGTAAGGATAATTTCCCCTGTCTAATGATGTGGTCCCCCTGTCCGTTGACCTGGGTACATCACATAGTGTACATATTGGAATGAAGGTGGTTGCTTTTATGACAAAGTGCTCCTTGAGTCTCTGGTGTTTAATGAAAAAGGTCGGCTACTAATCTCACACTATTCTTGAATAGTCTGATCTATTTTCAATCCACATAATGGCTTTGGAAGTTTTCTGCAAACAGAAATTTTTCACTGACAGAGGCTCTTGTCAAGGTATCACTATATAGCGTTAACCTGCCTCAAACATAACTGGCTTGAGACAGGTCTTCGTCTTTTCCATCATCCCTTTCGGCGAGAATCACTTTCCACTCCACGGAAAAGTTCGCGCCTTATAATATTTTGATGTCGTAGACTAAGACTTAGAAGATACAAACAAGACAACAAAGAAAAAGAAAAACAATAACAGAACTATATAGAGAGAGTGAGGTTCTAGAAGTTTCCAGGCGGAAATCAATTGAAGTATAAAGAGAACTAAAGGTTAACAGTTAACAATTCGTAACAGTCATTTATAACAGTAGTCAATAGTAGTAATCATAATAGGTTAGGTTTAACGAATGGCTCCGTACTGCGGCTACGGGTTATTCTGCTCCATATCATATAAATTCGAAAATACTCGAACTACTATATCTACTGAAATTATGCCGGCCCCGAAATTTTAAGAGAAACACACACATACATAATTGGTCATTACAACCCTTTAGTTGTAGGAGTACGCCCTAGTTTCTCACACCACTTATGTTGTGCGTGTTTAAATTCTTTAATACGCGAGTTTCGGAACCTACAGTTGAAAGTCGATTCTGAATAACAGATTTTTGAGAGACTTTTGCATGGCAATTTTATTTACTCTCAGGGTTTTTGCCAGAAATCTGCTGAGAAGAAGTCGCCGAAGAAATATTTTTTCGTACTTCGTTTTTATGGAGATTCCTATCCTGGGGTGCGAACCGAGAACTCACGTCTAATAAGCCAACACACTACCTACTAGACTACGGCGACTTCTCAAAAAGGTCGTTTACTTTCCTCAACTACTTCTCGATAGTTTGATCTCTTTTCAATCCACAGAATGGCTGTGAAAGGTTTCTGCAAACAGAAATTCCTCACTGGCAGAGGCTTTTGTCAAGGTATCACTAAATAGCGTTAGCCTATCTCAAGCATAATTAGCTTGAGAAAGGTCTTTGCCTCTTCCGTCATCTCTATCATTTCCAACTTCATAACAAGGTTCACGGCTTATCAACTGCGTAGAAGCAGCTCTTTTCAAATGACCTGTTCAATCTTTCGATGTCACGGACCTAAACATGGAAGTTACTGGCAAATATACCCATGAGATTTCGAAATATTTTTCTCTAAGGTCGGACACAACCAGCAAAAGTTCTTCACTATTACACCCAATACATGTAAACAGGGGGTATTGTTTTTAGGCAACCACACATCACAAACCTATCATCCTACAACCTGCTACAAAAGATCATTTAAAATCGAGGTATGTAGTACTACAACGGGTTCAACTGCAACCTTTAGGAGCCATTCAGAAGCCCTTGGACAAAAACATTATGACAATTTGCGCTATTCTAGAGACAGAAGACACAATATATAGAATGAAGTCGCCGTGGTCTAGTAGGTAGTGTGCTGGCTTATTAGACGAAAGGCCCGAGTTCGAATCCCAGGTCAGACATCAAAACGAAAATATGAAAATATTTCTTCGGCGACTTCCTCTCAGCAGATTTCTGGCAAAATCTCTGAGAGTAAAAATTGCCATGAAAAGCTTCTCAAAAAATCTGTCGTTCGGAGTCGACTTTAAACTGTAGGTCCCGCCACTCATGTATAAAATAAACGCACACAACACGAGTGGTGTGAGAAGCTAGGACGTTGTACAATGGGTCAGTTCGACCTCCGGGTACTGTACTTGTCACAGTTGACAAGTACACGTCCTCTAACCTAACCTAACCTAGAATGATTCGCAAGGTTATATGAAAGAGGTTAGGTTAGGTTTGAGAACGTTTACTTGTCATTGGGACCTAGAGGTCAAAATGACCCATTTATATTCGTCCTAGAAGAGGGAGAAAAAGGATAGTGAAGAAATTGGAAAAGGAAAAGAGATAGGGGAAAGGAAGGATATAAGAGACGAATTGGACAGATGTACCTTACGTGTCCCTACGTAATGGGGACGAGCCCTCCGCGGTCGGTTGAGGGTGGGTTAGTGTGAGGCCGGGGACGTTCGATAAAAGAAAAAGATCTGTGAGAGCAAATGCAGGGAATGAGATGAAAGGTTTGTCGCAACCACAAGTTGACCAGAAGCTTTTGTAGTTAACTTACGAATCATTTGCACCATATAACATGCAACATGTAATTAAAAATTTAAAAAGATTTCAGCCTACTTTCAAGGTGCTTAGCTTTCAATTTGTCAAGCTTAGAAGACATAAAATAAAACTAAGCGTTTATAAGCAGCATACATATGGGCCGTAAAAAATACCTTGTAAAGCGTGCCATAAATTTTTCAACATTTACAATGAAAATTTGCTTGCTTGAGCCACATAAATTTACACTTTTTAACAGTCTTTTAAAGTCTTTTTAATTTTCTAAAATACGCGCCATAATGATGCCGATGACGATGATGATGATGGTGATGACGATGACTCACCATTACTTAGGCTTAACATTCGTTTTGTTTTTTTAGTTTTTTGTCAAGCAACGTCAAGCAATACAACCAACCAACAGGCCAAAAATTATTAGGACAGACAGATATTATGACAAATTAACACAGGGTAATGCAGCAAAAAAAGAAAAAAAACTCGACTAAAAACTGAGAAAAACCAAATAAAAATGACAAAGAGAAGCTAAGAAAAAAAATAAAGGCACAAGCGTAGGGACAGACAGACAGAGAGAAAGAGCGAGACATGAACATTTTTTATGGAATTTTAATTTGAAATGTCAGCAGCATGTAGGCGGTCATCTCACATGCAAAACTTATTGCCCGATATGTGAGCATAAGCATGAGCATTAAGGTGTAGGGTAATCAAGTCAAGTAGAGTTAAAGCCATATGAGTTAGGCACACGGGCCATGTATATAGCTGGCAGGCAAACTATGGCACACAGTCAAACAGCCAAAGAGCCATTAAATAACCATGTGTGTGTGTTTTTTTTTTTTTTTTTTTCAATAATAATGTTGGCCATAAATGAAAAACGAGTGGCGCTTAACATTGATTTGCTACGAGTGAATGAGTTGCTCGTTGGCTTAAATCAATAGATTAAATTACTAATTAAATGGTCGTAAACAAAGCTGGCCAGCAAAAGCAACTTAAAATAATGAACTTTTAACCTGTGCATTTGATGGCACAAAATTAATTTTTGAAAGGCAGCTTATTGTCCTGTTCAAAATAGTAGGCTGCCTTGCCACCTTCTAAGCCAACAATCATATTCTCATGATTAAAACAAAAACCCCCTCTTTGAAGTACTCCAGTCTCTTCACTTTCTTCCTCTCTTAAAACGCCTTAAATGCTTAGAAATTTTTGAAACACCACTTCATGGGTATATTGACCCGCATAGCGTAGCATAGCCACAAACCTTTGATGCTGGTAACCCATCAAACCAGTGTGAAGTACTTTAACTGCAGACTTTAGACAAATATTGACTCGTTAAATAGAAAAACAAATAAGAATACAAAGACATAATACAGCAAATATTAGTTTTGTTTTTCTTGTAATTATTATGTATTTGTTGTTGCTGTTAGAACTTCTTTTTTCTTTCTTTTTCTTCAAATATTTTACAAGAATTCCTATTAAATAGTGACCGTCAAGCAAACAAGGAAGCAAAATTATGGGAACATTTCAAAAAAAAAAACACATTGATTGAAGGAAATAAAAAGAAGATTCTGGGAAAATCCAATACAATTTTAAATATTTTTAACGTCTCCGCAGGCATATTGTTAGATCAACTATTTGCAGAGAGGCAGTTAAGGGTAAAGGATTACTCCAATGACATTAAAAGCTTTCGAATCCAATTCAAAAGTTTATCTCAGTCCTGCCCAAGCAGCACAAGACCAGCTCTTGGAAAACCGAAAAGATTTTTGTATGTCAACAAAACTCTGGAGAGCGCCTACTCATGCAGTGATATTCACCCTTATTCTGGTTGTCGTCGTCGACGTCGTCTTGCGTCGACAGTTTAAAATTGGTATTCTGTTTGTCGTTATTGACAGTTATAGATGACTGTCGACACACATTTGGTATTCTGTGAGTCAATACGCCGTCGATATTGTGTTGTGTCGACTCTGATTTTGTTGACTCTGATTTTATCGACATCATTTTTGGTAACGACGACGACGGCGACGACGACGACGACGACAACCAGAATAAGGGTGATTATGTTGAATCTAGAAAGCTAGGTTGTGAAAGAGGAAGGAGTTTATGGACATTAGATTTGAATCTGCAGGAAGTGCATACCACGTACGAACACATATGTACATACATAATTGGTCATTACAATACTTTATTCAGGATTACGACCTAGCTTCTCACACCACTTATGATGTGTGTATTAATTTTATACATGAGTGGCGGGACCTATAGTTTAAAGTCGACTCCGAACGACAAAAAAATTTTTTGGAGAAACGTTTTCATGGCAATTTTATTTTACTCTCAGAATTTTTGCCAGAAATATGCTGAGAGAAAGTCGCCGAATAAATATTTCTTCATCTGACCTGGGTTTTGAAGCGAGATCTCACGTCTAATAAGCCAACACACCAACTAATAGACCACGGCGACTTCAACGTACGAATGCAACAGCTAAAAAACAAGTTTTCTCTGTTATGCTTTATGCGATCCACAAATCAATCGACCACTACCGGATAACACAGAACTAAACACAGGACTGAAAAGTAGCTCTGGTTTAAGTAGTTGCAGAGGGCACCAAGAAGGACTGAAGACGTTCTATGGTTTTTCAAGCATTTTCCTTACAGTTTGCCAAGCCAACGTCAGAGTAAAGTCTCAAACTGTGGACAGCACAACTAGACATAGTTGAGATGACAAAAATGACACTCAATCGATCTCCAGAGTTTACGGAACGTACGTAACTCTTTGAAGCTATGGAAATGGCAGAGTGTAAGGAGCTTCTTGTGAAATCTAATTACAATACAGAAAACAGATTAGTCTTCAGCACTCCAAAGCGACTCAGTTGTCTTCATCCTCGAATTACTCTGAAACAAAGGGACTTACACTGGCGAGCAAAAATGGATAAATAATATTAACAAAATATTTTAAATCCAATATTTTTTGTATTTAATGCAGTAAGTAAGAAATTGTAAATAAAATAATTTCAGACGCTGAAATGGCCAACACAAAGTCCGGATATAAATCCGATCGAGAATTTGTGTGCAATTGTAAAACGAAAATTGGCACAGTATGAAAACCCTCTAAATAACCTTAACGAATTGTGGCTAAGGATTGAGGCAGAGTGGCAAAGTATAAACAGCGAAACCATCAAAAAACTGGTAGAAAGCTTACCAAAACGCATTAAATCAGTAATAAAGAATAAAGGATTATGGACAAAATACGGAATTTTTCATTTGAAACGAAACGAGCAAAATTGGATAAATGCTACTAAATAATATTTAAGCTGTATTTTATATTTAAAAGGAAATCTAAAAAAGAAAATCTAGTCTAAATAAATGTTTAACATATGAATTGTTTTTTTTTATTTTAATAAATAAAGTACAAATATAAAGTTTATATTTTTTTTAATATTATGTATCCATTTTTGCTCGCCAGTGGATATGCATACAAGAAATCTGAAGATTCGATGATGTTATACTGATATTAGGGTCTGAGCAGTCAACTACCGCAATCTCCAGGTTATCCCTTAAAAACACCCCAATATACATAATATTAATGCGGCGCAAACTCCTCCGTTTTTTCGCAACAGGAGCGAGTCCTTCGGATGATTGCTGTCTTTTGTGGAATACTTTTAAGCTTTTTATATTTAAAATTATTTAAAATTGTGTTTCCTTCCAATCTTGGTAAGTTCCAGAACTAAATGTTTGTTTAAGTAAATCCTACAACCATAATTCTGGAATAGTGAGGTTTTAAACCTGGTTTCCAGAAAACAACTACAAATTAGACCTTAAAGATTTTTAAAATTATTTAAAATTGTGTTTCCTTCCAATCTTGGTAAGTTCCAGAACTAAATGTTTGTTTAAGTAAATCCTACAACCATAATTCTGGAATAGTGAGGTTTTAAACCTGGTTTCCAGAAAACAACTACAAATTAGACCTTAAAGATTTTTAAAATTATTTAAAATTGTGTTTCCTTCCAATCTTGGTAAGTTCTAGAACTAAATGTTTGTTTAAGTAAATTCTACAACCATAATTCTGGAATAGTGAGGTTTTAAACCTGGTTTCCAGAAAACAACTACAAATTAGACCTTAAAGAGAAAGCAGAAGACAATATAACAACATCAAGGCCTATTAGTTTTGTTTGCCTTTTAGAGGCGACAAGTGTTCATTAAAAGATAAATACGGAGCCGTTAAAATGCGACTAAAAATGAAAATCCCAGCCAACTAAAATTGTCGCAAATTGTAATTTTCCTTTGAAACTTGAGTTTTAAATTTGTTCTGCGGCTTTCAACAACTTGAAAACAATTAATCATTGAGCACTTGAGGAATTTCAATTAAAATTTAAATTAAAATTTTCCATAATATTTACAATTTCCCCTGCGATTCAACTCTTTCTCCCTCTTGTTTTCTTTTCAAGAAAGAAAGAACTTAAAGAACAATTTAATTAAAACAGATTTTTCAGATTCATTTTTGTTTTTTGCTTTTCTTTCCGGAGTATAACGAAAAATTGTAATCAAAATGCAGGCAATTATATGAGGCAAACGAAAAATTATACCGTCTAGCAGCGACCATTTTTTGCTTTAAAAATTTTAGTGTCTGAAGTACTTCCTATAGTAGTAGTTGGAGTAAGAAAATGAAACGGTTGCGGTGGACGATTGCTCAGAAAAAGAGGAGACCCTTTCATTTAGTACAAGACCTTTGGGAACATAATGAAGGCGACGTTGACGTTGATAAAACATACAATGTTTTTTTTTTGGGGGTATAAAGAGGACACTAACAACCACAACTAATTGAGTTGTAGTTGGTGTGCTGCTTGCCACAACACCACAAGATTTTGGAGGCACCTCTATGACATACACACTCCGTAATAATATGCTGTGACTGGCATAATATTTCAAAAAGAAAAAAAAAACACAGGAGCCTCATAATCATGTTTATTTTTGCAACTTTTTTAGTTTCAATTCCTAAGGAGGGGAAAAGGGGCAGGGGCAAAGATAATATATCTTATGTACAATATAAATGTCTGTCTGGTGGGTGTTGTCGTCATCTTTAAAACACTTTTCATTTTCTGTAGTTCAGTTTCAAATTTTTTTTGCTTTTTCTGTTTGCCTCTACCGGCACTCTGCCGGTTTTAAATGGTTGGCTGGCTGACTGACTGTATCATAATGTGTCTGTTCTTTTTATGCTTAATTTGGCAGACTGTCAAAATGATATAAAGATCCCTTTGTATTCCATCGTTTCACTTCTTTTTTTTTTTTCTCTTGGCTCCCTTGATTTCTACAGGTTTCTTTGTGGTGATAAAACATATAATAAGACCTGCTTACAAAAGACTCTTCAAGGATTATTTTCACCACACTTCACGAAAAAAAGTTCTCTCTGGTGGCGTAAGAAGGCAAGTGATAGGGGGAAGTATAGCCAACATTATAGCATAAGTAAACTATTTTTGTTGTGTTTCTTGTTAGAGGAGAATGCTAACCTTAAACTAGGTTCAACTACATAGTCTCTGACAATACTCTCGATAGGTGATTTGAGTTTGGTCCAACTAAGGGCGGATCCTCAGGTTCCCTGGCTTTTTAGTCACGAGTCCATGATTCAAACCCATCCTGAAGAAAGTAAAATATCAAGGAAATATTTCTTTCGGCGACTTAAATAACTCCTACATAAATTCGGCTGCAGCTGAGGGCCAGAGAAGGAAGAAGAACTATCTTACACCGCATGTATCTGTTTCCGGCTCTTGTTATGAAGAGCCGTAGTTCATGAACTTCTGATTTTCTGTGATCTTTAACTAAACTACCCTAAATAAGAATTAATACAACAGCGGGATTTATTTTAGAGTCGAAATGGATTGCTGTTGGTAATGTTTAAACTCTATTTATAGTTCATAAATTTTCGATTTGACAACTTCTAGAACCCTACTGTTGATTTGTTATTGTAGTTCTTTTATTTTGTATCTTTCATTGTCTTTGTGTGCCGCTATTCTCATAATTTCTTTATTGTTTTGTTAAACAGTTAGCAAACTGGATCACACAGGAAAGCCGTAGCTCAGGATACCACGCCCATACTTGGCACAGGCAAAGCCAAATCGAAAGAGTAAGATATGTGCGATAAAATAGATCTCCTTATGGGCACAATAACATACCAGATACACGAGAAGCCACAGAGGCCAATGATATGTGTTTGGTGGTTTTTAATTTCTGGCAATAATTCTAGGAGTAAAAAAATTTGCCATAAAACTTTTCTAAAAAATCAGTCGTTCGGAGTCGACTTTAAATTGTAGAGCCCGCCACTCATGTATAAAATTAACACACACAACATAAATGGAGTGAGAAACTAGGTCGCAATCCTGACTGAAGGACTGTAGTGATCAATTATGTATTTTTGCAAAATTATTATTATTTGTTATCGATAACTTTTTTTTTGCAAAATTTTACAAAAATTTGTTGTGATTTTTTTAAAAAGTGACCAAATATTAACGATATATTAACAAAACTTACTACTTTAGTTATGGTTTAAAATTCTTTTTGTTATCGATAATTTTCTTTAATAGAAATTAAAGCATCTAAACGCTTGAAAAATATGACAATATTTTTTGTGCGTAATTTTAAGAATGTACCAACAATTAATGATACTTTCATTTTCACACATGGTTTAAAAGTTATCAGTTATCGATACAAAAAAAATGTAATAATTTTTTTATATAACATACCAGATACACGAGATGCCACAGAGGCCAATGATATGTGTTTAGTGGTTTTTAATTTAGTTATACTTCCCTTGCTTTTTTTAATTTGTTGCCTTTATAATTTTGATCAAAACTTTATATAAACTCTCGCCATTGTTGTTGTTTTTGTTTCTGTTTTCGCTTGTCATTAATCAAAACAAAAACCTCAAAAAAAAACATCTTTTGAAAAACACTCTTGAAATCTCTGTTATTTTCTCATTTTTTCTTGCCACAACACAATTCATTTAATATTTTGGCCACAATTTTTGATTTTTTTTGATTTTTATTTTCCTTTTCATTTACTTTTTGAACAACATTTTATCACATGTTTTTGTATTGCAAACACAGCCCATTATTCTTGATTAATTTCATTAAATGTTGCCGTTGTTGTTGAAATGTTCAAAATGAGTGTTTGTTTGTTTGTCTGTTGCAATACTGAAGTTTACTTTAACACACATCCCCTCGAAAAGATGCATCGACAGACAGGACAGACAGATTTATACAATCACTACTCACAACAATAGCCACTTAACCCCACATTAGCCAGGGCAACACCTCAAACGAAGACCCGCAGACGCTGTTCAAAGCAAATACAAGGCGGCATAGGCTTGCTTGCTTATCTTTCTTAATTCAATGCATTGCATTGGCAATGTCTTCCAATGCAATTCAATCAATTTATTTCTTCAAAAAATGGGAAGAAAAACAGCACTACACCACGTTAAAGGCCATTTAATAAGGCATCATTCACTTTAACAAAAATTACCATAAAAAATTCCCGTGTTAAAGACATGAGGCTTAAATGGGCCAAAAAAAAAAGCTATGGATTGAATAGGGAGAAACATAAAATGGTTTCAAAAACAGTGGAAATAATTGCTGGAACGATTAAACACGATATTTGTTGAAAACTAATTGGTTTTTGTTAGAAAGAAACAAACATTTCATTTAGTTTTAAAATATTTTAGTTATCGATAAATTTTTATCATACTAGCGTTGTACATTTTAATGACATTAGAAAAAAAATTTAATAAGTTTTTCTAAATTAAGGAAAAGCTATTAATTAAACGAAATACTTTTGTTAAATTATTATTATTATTATAATTTTGTGTTATCGATAACTTTTTTTTTATAAGAAAGTAGAACACTCAAATTTTACAAAAAATTTTTGTTATTAATTTAAAAAGCTACCAAAGATTAACGATATTTTAACAAAACTTTGTTTTCACACATGGATTGAAATTTTTCAGTTATCGATAACTTTGTTTAATAGAAATTAAAGCATCTTAACGCTTGCAAAATATTACAAAACGTACGTAACAGACGTGGACAGACGATATTTAAACAAAATTTTCGTTTTCACTTATGGTTTAAAAGTTGTCAGTTATCGATAAAAAATTAAATTATTTTAGGAAAAATGGGTTAAAAAAATTATTTAAAAAATTTGATTAATTTAAAAAGGTACCAGAGATTAACAAAACTTTCTGTTTTAGTTAAGGTTTAAAATTTTTCAGTTATCGATAACTTTGTTTAATAGAAATTAAAGCATCTTAACGCTTGCAAAATATTACAAAACGTTATTTTTTACGTAATAGACGTGGACAGACGATATTTAAACAAAATTTTCGTTTTCACTTATGGTTTAAAAGTTGTCAATTATCGATAAAAAATTAAATTATTTTAGGGAAAATGGTTAAAAAAAATTAAAATTAAAAAATTATTATTATAGAAATAAACAACTTCTGCAATAAAATAGTTTTTGAAGAAGTTATCGATAAAATCAATTTTGAAAAAGTTATCGATAAAAAAGTAACTATTTCTGGGAAAATGGATTAAAAAATTGTTAAATAAAACATTGAAAGACATAAATATTTTTTGCAATAAAATTATTTTTGAAAAAGTTGTCGATAAAAGAATTTTTGAAAAAAGTTAACGATAAAAAAACCTGGGTTGGTGTAAAAAGCTAGATTATAATCCTGGCTAAAGGATTGTAAGGATCAATTAAGTAGGAAAGTATGTTATCGATTACAGCTATTATTTTCCATAATTTTTTAGTATCAAATATTTCAATATTTTATTGGATGGCTTAAATCATTGCATTATGTTTAACAATCTCTCTTATAAACTGTTTAGAAATTTGGGTTACACACTTAAAAAAGAAATTCACTGAGCCTGTTGCACACAGTAAGAATTTGATTTGATTTTCCTTTTTTTTTTTTTTCTCATTGCGGAGATGAATGAGTCAATGAATAATCGAAAAATCTAAACAACAGAAAGCATGAAGCCAGCATAGACAAATTAGGAGCAAACACATGGCTACATGGCTTGAAACAATTTAAATTCAAACTCCATTTTCCATTGCTATTTCCATTGCATTTTTGGATTTCCTGATGTGGCAAGAAACACTCGAGTTTGAAAAATCCCAAGAGTCATGTAAACAAAACCAAATTGATGAACAAAACACATGAGCCAAAGACAGCAATGCAATGCAATTGCAGTGAAACGGAGCTAAAAGTAAACAATTTCTTTTAAGTAAGTGTAGTTGAGAGTCTTGCCACAAATTGTAGCATGTAGAAATACGGACACGTACAAAACTGCATACGAGTACATGTTGCAAGTATTTGTTAAGTTTTTAACTCAAAAGTGTAAACAATTTGAAATGTTTGTCTTGCTGAAATAAATCTTTTTGAAAAACAGAGATTTTTTTAGTTTGTAAAGAAATTTTCAACGCTGCTGGAGGTCTGGCGTGAAATATATTTGAAAATAAGGCAGCTTTTGGAAAAAAAAAAAAAGATTTCCCCCAAATTAAGTAATAAAACGAATTGAAAATCTTGATTTTTCACAACTTAATTAGAGGCTCTTCTCAATGGGCTTTTGATTTCTGCCTCCATCACCCCTCTTATTTGCAGGCAATTTATGGTGGCAACTTCATACTTCTTAGCCGTCTATGTATGGCTACAAAAGCCAGCCTGCCAAAAAAAAAATGAAACATTTTTTGTTTTTTTTGTTGCTAAAGTTGGCAGCTGTAAAAAGCCAAAAAGAAAAAAAAATTAGAAAAAAAAAATGCTTTACTTGCTTGCCTACCAGCACTTGTCGCTGGGTTTAAAAAAAAAATTGTCGCTACACGAATTTGGCCAAAAACACCAGCAACAACAACAGCAACGCCAGCAACAGCAACAATATTGTCAACATTTTTCTGTACAAGTCGGTGACAAAAACGCTACACCATGAAACAAGACAACCTGAGAGGCCAGAAGAAAAACCGAAGAAAAAAATTCAAAATTCGCCTGCAAACAAAATTATTAATAAAGCAGTCGAAGAAGCAGAAGAAGAAGAGGAAAAAAAATTTGTTAACGTTTTGTTTTTATCTGTGGCAACAACAAACAGCAAACAACAGCAACAGAAAACAAAAAATTTATATTTAATTGGTAGCAATATTTTTACAGACATTTAAGATTGTTGATGTTTGATAAACTCAATTGCACAGTAAATGTCTCACGATTATTAATTTTTTTTGTTTGTCTTTTTTTGGGCTGAAAAAACGTTGTTGTTCTGAAATATTATTTTTTATTAAAATTTTTAAAAATGAAATTTAATATCCAGCATAAAATTTTAACAAGGTTTTCTTTATAAATTGTATTCGAATTCGAAAATGTAATCGAAAAGGTTATGGAACATTATTTTCATTTTAAAAGGCAAGAGGGTTCGTCTATAGGATAAGATAGAATGAAGTGACAGCGCCCTTGAGCACACACAGCGGCTTTTCATCTACCTGCCTACTACTTCTTGCAATAGAAACTCCTATTAACGTGTACTCCTCCTATCTTTCGTCGTTTTCTTTGTTAATTAATTACACGGTGCGACAGTGAAAATACACCCGAGTAACTACATAGTCCATGTTGTTCAGTTAGTTGAGGAGAACTCAAAAATACCTTTTTTATATTTCTCGAACCCTCCAAACTTGTTTTATTTGACAAAAACTGTTTTTTTTTTTTTTTGACTTTACGCACAAAATTCTGGATTCCTCAAACATTTCTCATCCGATTTCTAAAATTTAAATCTTGTTGGAAAGGGGAGAGATGGACCTTTAAAACGGTATAACCATATCTATTATTCAACTTAATATGCTATGAGTTTTAATGAGGTAAACTTGGAAAATTCGAATTTTTTTCATATTTTTTCAAGTTTGTCCATTCATAGTAAGTAGCAAACTTTAATTAAAAAATATAGGATAAGTGATAATATTCTTAAAGTCTGTTCTCTTGTGAAGAGATTGAGTCATCATTTGATCAAATCGGACAAAAATTACCGTAGTTATTATTTAAAGAGTCTAACAGTCGAGTGATATTTTTTATATATGTCATCTCATCAAATGAACTTTTAGTTCAAAAAATTTCAGAATTTTTGATGGATCTTGATTGTTTATCACAAAATGTGTCAATTTCACGTTTGCACGACTTCCAGAAGTCGGCTAATATTTGTGTTTTTTGCAAATAATATTAATTCTCTTTGCGCAAACATTGGCCAACTTCTGGTGGTCGCTCAAACGTGAAATTGACACATTTTGTGATAAACAATCAAGATCCATCAAAAATTCTGTAAATTTTTGAACTAAAAGTTCATTTGATGAGATGACATATATAAAAAATATAACACGACTGTTATACTATTTATAAAATAACTCCGGTAATTTTTGTCCGATTCGATCAAACGAAATGCCAATCTTTTCACAAGATAATGCACTTTCAGAATGTCATCACTTATTTCATATTTTTTAAGTAAAGTTTGCTACTATGAACGGGCAAACTTGAAAAAATATGAAAAAAATTCGCATTTTCCAAGTTTACCTCATCAAAACTCATAGCATATTAAGTCAAATAATAGATATATGTATACCGTTTTAAAGGTCCATCTCTTCCCTTTCCAACAAGATTTAAATTTTGGAAATCGGGTCAGAAATGTTTGAGTAATACAGAAATTTGCGCGTAAAGTCTAAAAAAACAGTTTTTGTCAAATAAAAAAAGGTTGAAGGGTTCGAGAAATATAAAAAAATAGTTTTGAGATCTACTCAACAAAACTCACAATCTACACTAAGTCATTAGCCGGGTGTATTTAATTTTCTTTATTTTGTCGCATAGTGTTATTATTAATTTTAAAAGCAAAAATCTTTGTCTATAGGATAAAATAGAAGGGAGGGTCAGCTTCTTTGAGTACAAACCGGGGGTCGCTGTGATACTCCAGAACTAAACTGATAAGGCCAGATTAACTGGGTCTTGAAAATCAGCAGCATTTAGACCTTGACTACCCTATACCGGGGTTCGCTGTGACACTCTAGAAGTAAACTGACTAGGTCTTGATAATCAGCAGCAGTGAATTTACACTTAAGCCCAGACTACCTTAAAATTAAGCCAAAAATTCGCCAAAAAAGCTTAATGAATTTAATTATCAATCATTATCAATTATCAGAAGAGAAATCGGCGTTTAGTCATAAAAGTACGTTTTTTTTTAAAATGGAACATATCGACGCCTCCGTTCTATAACATTCTAAGACGAAAAAGTGTGTTTTGAGTTATGAGCTCTCAAACTTTTCACGCGACGTACAACTATATGTGCATTCTAAGTAGATTTTTCCTAATAACTTCGGAACGGATCGGCAGATCTTAACCAAATTTTGATTTTTAAGTTAGAGAACGTAGAATTTAAAAATGCAAGAACATTAAAAACGTTCTAAGTGTACTTAGAACGTTATAGAATGGAGGCGTCGATATGGTAGAATGAAGTACCCGCTCCGTGGAGCACACACAGCAGAGATCTTGAAACCCTGACTCCCTTAGAATCAATACGATACCTCGTAACAATAGAAGTTATTGTTGGACTATGAAGAAAGAATAGAATATTGTCTATGAAATGTTCTATACTCTCTTCCTTCTCAGCTGATCTACAATCGCTATAGAAGTCATTAGCATGTAAACAAAGCTTCATTGCATGCTTACCCAATACGCAGTGACCCATGAGCATAGCTACAGTATACTCATGCGAGATATATCGATCTTGGTCATCTGACTAATGATTTTTGCAAACGAAGAGGGAATAATACTTCACCTACTGGAGAGAACATGATTAACTATTAGGCTAGTTTACGCAACCTACAGTTTAATATCGATTTCGAATGATAGATTTGATAAGCTCCTTTTGGCAATTAGTTTAAATACAGGACTTTTGCAAGAAGACTGCTGAAGGCAGTTGCCGAGCGAGATAGTGTTTTGCAAACTGTTAAGAGTTAAGATTTCACCCTCAAACCCTGTTCCTACTCACTGGACTACAGTTACCCACCCTACGGGACATACATATAACTCCCTTGCTCCTGATGGATCATACAAGATTCAGCACTGGAATCATAGATTTGATAAGCTTCTCATCACAATTAGTTTACTTCTAGGATTCTTGCAAGAAGACTGCTGAAAGGAGTTGTCGCTGGAAGTAGTGTTTTTCAAACTGTTCGCCCTCCAGCTCTCCTCTGGTATGGCAAAATAAAGGGCTATCCATTTCGTGGTAAATTGTCAAAAGGAGATTGATTTAAGGCTAAAAATAGCAGCTAAAGAAATGGAAATTGTGTAAAATTAAACAACAAACTAAATTACTCCCAAAAAAATACTCCAAAAAAAAAATTACTCCGAAAAAATTTTAACTCCGAAAAATTTTACTTTGAAAAAAATTTTACACCGAAATAGAATTTTAAGCAAAATTTTAAATGCCATACAATTTTCTAAAGAAAATCTTTGATGCAAAAAAAAAAGTTTGAAATAAAAATTTGAGTACGACATAGCTTTCTAAAAAAAATTCACACTAATTTTTCGATGTGCGAAAGAAAGTTTTAAAGTTCAGGTACTGAGTTATCACGCATTCGACATCTGTCAAACTAGGTTGTGAAACCAATTTTTTTCTTTTCAGTTGAAAGTCTGTCATTGACGAAAATGTATCGCTTAACTATCACACAAAGCATAAAAATTATCAAAACCTACTACAAAAATGGTGATTCTGCCACAGCCTCGTATCGTGCGTATCGGCAATTTTTCGAACAAAATTTTCTTCAGCGATGAAACACATTTCACACTCGGTGGGTGTGTTAATAAACAAAATTGTCGTATTTGGGGTTCTGAGAATCCTCAAGTAATTGAAGAGAGGACATTACATCCAGAAAAAGTCACTGTTTGGTGCGCTCTTTGGTCCGAAGGTGTGATTGGACCGTACTTCTTCGAAAACGACGATGGAACGACTGTCACCGTCAATTCGAAGCGTTATGGTCATATGATATCCAACTTTTTTTTGCCTGCTATTGAAGAATACGACTTGGAGAATATGTGGTATCAACAAGACGGTGCCACATGCCACACAACTCGAGCGAATATGGCTTTATTGCAAGACACATTTCCTGGCCGCTTAATTTCTCATCGTGGCGATATCAACTGGCCATCAAGATCATGCGATTTGACCGTGTTTATGCAGATAAACCTCCAACTCTTGAGCACTTAAAAACCAACATTCGTCAAGTTATGGCTGAGATACCGCCCAATATGTGTCAAAAAGTGGTCAAAAATTACCTCAAAAGAATCAATGCTTGCAACACTTCGCGTGGAGGTCATTTAAATGATGCAGTGTTTCACACATAATGTCAACGTTCAAACTTTAAAATAAAAAAGAAATATCATGAAAAGAATATTTTATGTGTGTTTTATTTACGTTTACTTTTGAAACCACGAAATTGGTAACCCGGTACTACTCACTAGGCTACTACTGTATACACACGCTACTGGGCGTATGTCCTATAACTCCCTTGCTCCAGATGGATCACACTAGAAGTAACACTGGCTCTCGTTTACCTATCTCTTGTCTAGTGTCAATCACTTCCCTCTGATAACAATAGAAATTCCAATTGACGTGTACTCCTCCAACTAAATTAGCTAAGAAAAAACGTGTCTTTAATTAAACGAGAATGAAGGAAGCCACTGGTCATGCTTGTGGTAATTATCGTTCCACATTCATATGCAAATTTATGTTAATGAATCTATTTAAGGAGTCATTTGGGTATCGATTTCGCATAAAACAAGACACACGATTTTAAGTGGCTCCACCTTTTGGCATATTTATGAACTTGTTTGTGTTCTGGTAGCAAAGAAAAAAAAAACACATGTGCCACCATGCCATGCCGCATGACTGCGTTGTTATTTGTAATGAAAACATCTTTGCATTTTATTATTCATTGCCATTGCCGTGTTGTCAGCAGCATTGAATAGGAGAAATTAGAAAAACGTATTGAATTGGACTGAACTGAACTGAAGAACGGAAAATGCATTTTCTAAAGCATGTTGCAGGCATGTAGACAAGGCGTATTAGTGTTGCTGTTGCTGTTATCGTCTCTGCTTCATTGCAATTAAATGCAAAACTAAATTGTTGCTGTTGTTCCCAACTGCTTAACTGCATGTGAAGGCACGCATAAAAGAAAGGAAGCGTAAAAGAATTTGTTTCTGTTTTTTTGTTGTTTTAATAACAACACCCCCTCCTACCTACTAAGGCTACTGCAACTGCCATTGCAACTGCAACTTTGATAATCAAATTTTATTCCTCGTAAATTGTTGTACAGAGTTAGACAAACTTTTCTTGTCCAAGTTTTGTTTTCAGTTTTCCAATGTAAAACCATTTGCGATCCACTGTCTTGTCAGTTTCGTGTGTGCCACGCTTAAGTGTACGTGATTAAAAATTCATTGTTTTTGGTATGTTCCTCCATGTTGCCGCCTCATGTTGCTATTGCTGTTTATGTTGCTACTGATTAATTACACTTCATAAGCGTTGTTTTTCATTTTTGTTTTTTGATTATTTGTTTATGGTTTGGTAAAATGTGATGAAAGCTTTTTTATTGTTTTTTTTTTTTTTTTAATTTTCCCTTTTTATGGTTGGAATTTCCCAAAAACGGCCGCACCTCCGGAAAAGGTCAGAATGTCTTCATAAATCATAAATTTTTTATTTTTCTTTTTTTGTTTATACGGCGACAGTCGTAACAGAAGCTACTCAAATGTTTGGAATATTTTATGTTAAGTTTTAAAGAAATTACAACAAAAAAAATGCATATTAATGGCGGGAAAAATTTTTTTTGGTTGATCCATATGATAAGAGTGTCAATTACTCTTATGGTAGGTTACACTTATCGCACACCATTTTATTAAGTACCGTAATACTCCTCCTCGTACCAAAAAAATAAATTAAACAATTTGGCATTTGTATTTAACCAAAGAAACATTGTTCCTGAAGTCCAGGTTAGTGTTCTGCAAGAACGAGTTACTGAAGACAATAAGACAGCGCCAAAAAAGGTACTTAACTGCCTGCTTCTATCCCTCGCGCCACCACTTACTTACTTATTTAATTGGACATTACTACGCTTTAGTCAGGACTTCAACCCAGCTTCTCACACCATTCATGTTGAGGGTGTTAATGTTATCCATGAATGTCCTTCAGTTTACAAAGCGACTCCGAATGACAGATTTGATGTGATGTCACATGAAAAGTCGCCGTAATCTAGTAGGCAGAGTGTTGGCTTATTAGAGGTGAGGCCACGGTTCAAACCCCAGGTCAGACATCAAGACGAAAACATGAAAAATATTTCTACAGCGACTTCCTCTTACTAGATTTCTGGCAAAATCTATAGGAGTAAATATAATTGCCATGAAAAGTTTCTCACAGTAATCTGTCATTCGGAATCAACTTTAAACTATAGGTCCCGCCACTCGTGTGTAAATTTAACACCTATAAAATAGGTGGTGGGAGAAGCTAGGTTGTAATCTTGACTAAAGATCTATAATGATCAATTATGTATGAAGCTAAGCTAACTAATTAATCAGGCTCACGGTTTTGCATTAAAGCGATTTTTTTCAGTTATCGATTACATTGTATTTATCGTTTGTGTGCATTATTTAGTCATTTTTTATTAAAATTTTATGTTTTTTGATTGTAAATCCTTCGTTAATTGAATTTCTTGTTGGGGAGGGGAACCTGATGCTAATGCAAACCTTATGCTGATGTTGTTATTGTTGTTTTTGTTGTAGAGTTGCAATATATAATATTGCAACTATTTTTGCTTATCGCCAATTTAAGATGCACGCACAACACAACTATTGATGCCGAGTCGACTGCCATAATTGGAAGTATAACGTCGTAACGCAATAATGCCTAGAAATCATCGTTAAATGTCACCAGCAACATATAAGCCGCACCACCTCGACGACAACAACTGACTTTTGTTTTTTTTTTTTTTAAACGCGGTAAGTGGCGCGAATTAAAATTCAAATTTTTTTTTCTTCCGTTGATACGTTCACACCAAGAGTCTGGGAGTCATCAGTCAGTAGCAGTAGCAGCAGCAGCAGTAGTTCTTGCATGTGCTACTGCAGAGCCAGAGAGTTGGGTTTAAATGTTAAACAGACAACAGACAACGACCATGTTGTTGTGTTGAAACAAAAGAGGGAGTGAGTGAGTGAGTGAGTGAGTGGCTATGTTATGTTATGGCCTGGCCTGGTCTGGCCTGCTGGTGGCGTTTAAAATATGGTAATATTTTGTATAAATATGGTCAAAAACAAACATTTCCACTTTAAATTATTATCTTAAGATTCTGTTGGTGGGTGACGATGAGGTGATTCAATTACATTTTGGCCACATTAGTGCAAACAAAGAGAGAAAAAAAGGGGTCACACAGAACCAAAAAAATAAATTAAACAATTTGGCATTTGTATTTAACCAAAGAAATCGTTGACCATGTGTTGTGTATTGGCCATAAATGTTTTAAAATTAAAAAATCAATTAAAATTTAAACAAAAAAAATTTGTTTTCATAAGAAAATTATTTTTAAAATCAAAAAAAAAAAACCAAAAACAAATGGCAAGTGGAGGTCCCTTTTCTTTTGCAACAACAACACAACACACTGTTGGGCATGTTTATTGATTCACCCATCAGCCAAGCCAGCCAGCCAGCCAGCCATCTGTCCATCAACACGACAGAGTATTTTGTCTTTGAACTGAATTTCTTTTAAAAACAAAAAAAAAACTGAATGACAATGACAACAACGTCATGATGTCTAGGATGATATTTATAGGACACGGTCGTCGTCCTCCTCTTCTTCTTTTTTCCTCTCCCATTTCTGGTACAATGAAATGAATCATCGTCAACATGATCACATTGATCACACAGGCATGGCCAACAAATCAATTGCAATTCCTTTTAATTTGTCTTTGAAAACGAAACATTTTTGTGCTGCACAAGAGGCATACTCACTCAGGACAGGACAATATTGTTGTGAAAATAAATGCAGGCTTTTATTTTCATTAATTTTAATCACGTAAACTTTTGGCACTCCTTTGCCAGCCAAAAAGAAAGAAAAAGAAACAGAAAAATTGTCTTTAAAAGGATTTTGAAAAATATTTTAAACGAAAAATATTTCTGCTGACCAAATGTTTCAGTTGAGGGGTAATAAATCAAATTAAAATTGCAGGCAATAAAATTTTTAATTGAAATTCAAACTGTGGCAGCAGCAGCAGCAGCACTTGATAACAAAATTGCTTAAAAAAATGTTTAAACCAAAAAAATTTTTCTTACCTCCCATTTGAACACGCCCCTCTAATAAATTGAAATGCGAATAATGGTAATAATGGGCTTAAAAGTCTACTAAAACCACAAAGAAAAATTTTTGAGAACCCCAAAGCAAAAGAAAATTTATACAGAAAAATAGTTGAGTTTGAAAAAATTCCAAAAAAAATTTTCCAAATTTTTTTCGAAAATTTTCAAAAAAATTTCTGGAATTTTTTTTTCCGAAAATTTTTTT
Organism: Sarcophaga caerulescens; assembly: GCA_927399465.1. Lineage (NCBI taxonomy): Eukaryota > Metazoa > Arthropoda > Insecta > Diptera > Sarcophagidae > Sarcophaga > Sarcophaga caerulescens. The sequence goes on from OV656866.1 coordinate 105,358,717, forward strand.
TGCCCCAAATATATTTTTTACTCCGAAAAAATCATTATATTTTTTAATCCGAAAAATATATAGTTTTTTTACTCCGAAAAATTTTAATCACGTCAAATTAATATTTTTTTATTCCGAAAAAATATTTTTTATTCGGAAAAAATATTTGTTTACTCCGAAAAAATATTTACTCCGAAAAAATATTTTTTGTACTGCAAAAAAATATTTCTTTTTACTCCGAAAAAAAATACTCCGAAAAAATATTTTTTACTCCGAAAAAGTTTTTAATCCGAAAAAATATTTTTACTCCGTGTCCTTAGACTGCTCTTGATACTCTCTGTTCTGCTTGACTCTACTGGACTTATCCGTCATATGCAACGCGTAATACCATACGCTCGAGGGAATTGTGCTGTTGAAACAACGCCGATCACTCGGTCACTCCGACATTCCAAATGATTTTTCTCCGCTGATACTGAACTGAAAAATGGAACAACCGATCGTTATGTTTACCCCTGGTTTTGAGTATTTTCATACCAGAAAGGAATCTGTAACACTACTACGGGCTGGAAAATCTATTTTCACTGAAAGGTTTAAACTGGATGAAATCACTTGTAAGGATCTCAGACTGGACAGACTCAACCATTATAAACTGGATGAGTGGTCCAGTATTTTTGAGGTGGAGATATGTATGTGCTCTTTTGAAGGTCCTTAAGGCCTCAACAGCATTTAATCCAGATTCAAACATGATTTTTGTTGCTGCTCAAGCTGCTCTGACCGTGATAGAATCGGTCTAGTGTAAGACGCATGTGGCTCGTCATTGTAAGGACTTAATAGGAGCCTTTGGAACGAATTGGAGCAGTTTCTGATGGGTTCCATAGCATATAGATTCAGACGTGATTTCTGTTGATAGTCAAGCTGCTGTGAGCATAAGCATAATAGAATCGGTCTAGTGTAAGATGCATGTGGCTAGTGATTGCAACAAGGACTCAATAGGAGACTTTGAAATGGAATGAACCAGTTTCTGTTGGGTTCCGTGCAAGATAGAGTTTTCACTCGATTAGTGATATGGTCGTTACTTCCAATATTCTGCAATAAGCAACTCGCACGAAATATTTGCGAGTTGAGTCAGGCAAATAAAACAAAATTACACAAGAAAATAGCCAATAAGACTTTGGCTATCGATAATAGTAGAATTCGGACAATAAGTTGGGACTCAATAAGCCCAAAGTGAGACTAAGGTGGATTATTTAGGAAACTGTGATGTTAGGTCGTTGACGAGATTCTAAGACAGTTCTTTGGAGAATTTCAGCAGCATATAGGGACATGAAGAGGAGTTGAAGACGGTAGAATAACTCCTCTGTGATTGTCCAGCTTGCTCTAAGTGAAGTTTGATACCGTGGTAGAGAATTTCTTGGAGGGTTTATGAGACTAATGACTGAATTCTTTGCCAAACTGTGATGTTAGGTTGTTGAGAAGGGTCTGAGTCAGTTCTCAGTAGAATTTCAGCAGCATACATATGTGGAAATGAAGAGGAGTTGAAGACGGTAGAATAACTCCTCCGTGACTGTTTAGTTGTAAGAGAAGTTAAATGCCGTGGGAGAGGATTTCTTGGAGGGTTGATGAGGCTAATGACTGAATTCCTTGGGAAACTGTGATGTCAGGTCGTTGACGAGAATCTAAGACAATTCTCAGTAGAATATCAGCATCATATGTGGAAATGAAGAGGAGTTGAAGACGGTAGAATGGCTCCTCTGTGATTGTCCAGCTTATTGAAAGCGAAGTTTGATACCGTGGTAGAGGATTCCTTGGAGGGTTGATGAGACTGAATTCCTTTGGAAACTGTGATTATAGGTTGTTGAGTAGGGTCTGAGAGGAGAGGATTCCTTCGAGGCTTTAAGTTTCCTCTTGTTAGTCGATATTCTGCTGCTTTTTAATTCAAATCTTTACTCCGAACTTATTTCTTTAAGACGGTATTGTATACAAAATAATTTTCAATACATGCACTGCCGTGTATAGAATTTTTTCCCGGTGTACATAGATTCGAATACCTGTGGCACAATTTTCTGTGGAAAAACTGGGAATATTTTTGTCAAAAAATAAAAATTTAATAAGAAATCGTGTTTCTGATTTATGTTGGCGACCAGGTGTTAAAAGAATTATTAATTGAATCGGTTTTTTTTTTTTGGTTTGTTAACCTGATATTTTAAGCATTTTCGAATAGCGTATGGTTTTAATTTCATTGACAATAATTTAGTTTTTATTGTTATTTATTTTGTATTTTCATTGTGTATTTAATTTATAACAATTTTATAAACAGTTATGGTTGCTGTAAACAATCTTTTGTAAAGTGCTACTTTGGTTTTTGTTTTTTTGAAAGGTTTTTTTATGCAGCATTTGAAAATGATACCCAAAAAACTGTCGATATTGAGGCAGTAAATTAATGGAAGTAAAAACAATTTATTTTAACGATTAAAACCCATTTTTTTATAGCAATTTTAAAGCTTTAATTAAGACAAGCCAAGCGTAAGTAAACCTTTCTTGGTTTTTAAGAAGAAAAAAAAACCAACAAAAAATCACTTGTTCTCTGACCTGTAATGCCTTCAAAAATCATCCTTAAAATATATTACAGGCCATACGTACACATTTTTTTCCATCTTATTTCTTGTGGTAATTTGAAATATTATTTCTTAAAAATCAACGCTGTCTCTCGGTCTGTCTGTCAACGACACTGTGTGTATGTGTCTGCCATTTAATAATAATTTAATAAGAAGTGTCAAACAGTGATCACGACTTTGTCTGTGCGCTGATGCCAGAACCCAACAACCCAAAATCTGCTTAAGAAAATATAAACAACAACATAAAGAAGGAAAAAAAATTCCTTGAAAAGATAAATGACAACCTAAGGCTGTGTTTGAACGTTTAAAACAAATCTTTCAAAGCGATTGGAAGGAGGAGGTACACTTAGGCAGACATATTTTAGTTGGTACAACAACAACAATATTGTTTTAAATATTTTTTGATGCCAAAACAATGATAATTATCACGATTTATGAGATACCAAAAAAAAAAAAAAAAATACGAGTACAGAGAAAAAGAAATAAAAATTATTTCTTTGAGAAGGAATAGCTTCCATAAACGGCTTGAAGTTCAAATAAATTGTCAAAAGGAGACTGATTTAAGGCTAAAAATAGCAGCTAAAGAAATGGAAATTATGTAAAATTAAACAACAAACTAAATTACTCCCAAAAAATTTACTCCGAAAAAATTTTAACTCCGAAAAAATTTTAACTCCGAAAAATTTTACTCTGAAAAAAATTTTACACCGAAAAAGATTTTTAAGCAAAATTTTAAATGCCATACAATTTTCTAAAGAAAATCTTTTATGCAAAAAAAAAAAGTTTGAAATAAAAATTTGAGTACGACATAGCTTTCTAAAAAAAAATTCACACTAATTTCTCGATGTGCGAAAGAAAGTTTTAAAGTTCAGCTACTGAGTTATCACGCATTGTGCATACTAAAGGGCTATCCATTTCGTGGTTTCAAAAGTATGGGACGGGAATTCGACATCTGTCAAACTAAGTTGTGAAACCAATTTTTTTCTTTCCAGTTGAAAGTCTGTCATTGACGAAAATGTATCGCTTAACTATCACACAACGCATAAAAATTATCAAAACCTACTACAAAAATGGTGACTCTGCGATGAAACACATTTCACACTCGGTGGGTATTTTAATAAACAAAATTGTCGTATTTGTGGTTCTGAGAATCCTCAAGTAATTGAAGAGAGGCCATTACATCCAGAAAAAGTCACTGTTTGGTGCGTTCTTTGGTCCGAAGGTGTGATTGGACCTTACTTCTTCGAAAACGACGATGGAACGACTGTCACCGTCAATTCGGAGCGTTATGGTCATATGATAACCGACTTTTTTTTGCCTGCTATTGAAGAATACGACTTGGAGAATATGTGGTTTCAACAAGACGGTGCCACATGCCACACAACTCGAGCGAATATGGCTTTATTGCAAAAGACATTTCCTGGCAGCGTAATTTCTGGTCGTGGCGATATCAACTGGCCACCAAAATCATGCGATTTGACACCATTAAACTTTTTTTTGTGGGGCTACGCGAAAGACCGTGTTCATGCTGATAAACCTTCAACTCTTGAGCACTTAGAAACCAACATTCGTCAAGTTATGGCTGAGATACCGCCCAATATGTGTCAAAAAGTGGTGGAAAATTACCTCAAAAGAATCAATGCTTGCAACACTTCACGTGGAGGTCATTTAAATGATGTAGTGTTTCACACATAATATCAACGTTCAAACTTTTCAATAAAAAAGAAATATCATGAAAAGAATATTTTATATGTGTTTTATTTACGTTTACTTTTGAAACCACGAAATGGATAACCCGGTACTTTGAGCTTTCTTCAACCAAGGATTAATAAATAGGTGGCACAGTGTCTTTCCTTCAAGCAAAATTGAATCTCAGGCTTTTCATAGGAAAAGCCAGGCACTGACATTTGAGTTGGAAGATCACTAAGAAGACCCTAAGAACCACATCTAGTGCAGAAGTCCTGTCAAGAGAAGTCAAGAACCTCCGCCGTGCCCTTACATTTGGTTGGAAGTTATTTCATCCCCCTAAGAATCACATCTAGTGCAAACCAGAGATCAGCAACGAGTATTCAAAACGATAAGTAGATTCGAGTCATACTTATTATTTCTGATACTTATACGCATTCATACTTATTTTAATATGATACTCATACTACTCATACTCAAAGTTGGAAATACTCGTCGTATTCATACTTAACAATACGCATGATGTTATTGACTTCGACTCGTCTCTACTTAACATTTACACGAAGCACAAAATAAGTATGGTTCGCGTACGAACACTACTATACTCACAAGAAGATTGTGTGTATGCTTTGCTTGTTGTCTTTGTCTTTCCTTTCTTCTTTGTTTGTATATGCAACAATAACAAAGGCTGTAAATTTTGATGAATGATTCGAGCCACTCGAATCACTTATAAGTATTATAAGTATTTTTCTAAATTTATGAATCAGAATGAGTAGGCGTATGAATCAAACACATTTCGAATGTTGTGAGTTTGATGTCAACGTTGTACTCATACTCATTGTAACCTATACTTATAAATCAATGCTGTAGCGAGTACGAATGAATCAGAGTAGTTGAATTTCAATTCACTCATACTCAAAATTGCATGAGTGCTTATGAGTAGCGGAAAAACGATTCATTGCTGATCTCTGGTTGGTAGATCACTAAGAAGACCCTAAGAACCGCATCTAGTGCAGAAGTCCTGTCAAGAGAAGTCAAGAACCTATGCCGTGCCCTTACATTTGGTTGGAAGTTATTTCATCCCCCTAAAAACCACATCTAGTGCAGACGTCTTGTCAGGAGAAGTCAAGAACCTCCGCCGTGCCCTTACATTTGAGTGGAAGACTCTCCTTCCTCTTCAGTACCATAGCTTCTAAAGAAATCATATTAAGTCTACCGAAATGTCATTTAATTATGAAGATTCATATGAAGAGTCGTGCGATGATATATGAGGTGGAATATAGTCATTTCCTTGCCCTAAGGACCACACATAGTGCAGAAGTCTTGTCAGTAGAAGTCAAGAACCTCACCGTGTCCTCCTCAATACCATAGCTGCTGAAGAAATCATATTAAATCTACCGGCATGTCATTTAATATGACAGTGGTCTGCATAAACCGTGTTAAGTAAGTTCTGTATGAAGAACTGTTCCCACTTGAAGGCATAATTTTGGCGTTTATTTTTTTCTGCATATGTTATCAGAACCCCTTTTTTAATTGCCACATTGTATTCATACATAAAGGAAGTTCATTATTCTTTATTGGCCATATAACTTAAGATACTGTGCGCATATATCTTAAAATTTTTTATTTTCCATTGAATTTAAAAACCAAAAATACACCTGCTGTCTGCCATTAAAAAAGTTATGTGTTTGAACAAAATAAAATTGAAACTGAAACTGAAATTGATACGAAATTTGCATAAATTTCTGAGTTTAGAAAACCCGCATTTCAAATAACAACACAACCAACAAATCAATGGTTAAATAAAACGCTTATTTGATTAAGAAAAAAATACAAGAGAAAAATCAAATGAAAACGGCTGAAACAACTACAAACGTGACCAATAAAACTTAAATACTCACAATAAATTTCAAGAAAACTCATTAAGATTGAAAGAAAATAAAGTTTTTCTGATTTTCCAAAGAATTGAAAAGAAATAAATTGTGTCTTGGGTTTGTAAGCAAAGAAAAAAAATTAAAAACCAAAACGAAAATTAATTTAAATAAGACCTGGGCCTGGGCTTATGGGCTTGTCTTGCTGCCTAACACAATACAAATCGTCTTTATTATTGTGGCTGCTTACAATCAATTTGTTTCTCTCTTCTTCCATAGACAAGTCAATAGAAAATGATTTCGTTCAGGTTCGGTTTTTTTTTCCTCCTCTTCTTTTGTTGTTAATTTTAAACAAAAAAATTTCCATAATAATAGCCCGGGTAATTTAAAATTGTTACCATTTATTTTTATTGTTGCATTGTGTTGTTTGTTTTGAATTCAAATTCAAACATTTCATGTCTTTCGAGTCATTCATTATTTTTAAAAACATTTCAATTCGCTTCAAATTCCGTTCAAATTCAAATCATTTCCAAAGTCTATTCAAATTTTTTTTTCGTCTTCATTTTCATTTTCGTTTTTTTCTTTTAATTTCTAAAGTTTTAAATTTAAAATTTAATTTTTTTTTTTTCAAAGGAAATTTCTTGGTTTTTATTAATGATTTCGTCGGTTTTTTAGGTGAAATTTGTTTTGAAGTTCTGTTTGATGTTTTAATTTCGAACATGCATTTTATGTCTGGTATGTTCATAATAATTCAAAGGCCATAAATTATGGTTATGTGGAGTTTGGTATTTAAAAATTAAAATTTTTTTAATTTAATTTATAAAATTCATAATTTTTGTTTGCGTCATTAAATGGTCTTAATAACTCACTCTCCCTAAGATCATCTTCATTTTATTCGAAATTAATAAGAAAATATAAAAAATTTGAATCTACAATTGGCGGATAAACGTAAGATTTCATGGAAATTAACAGAACTTTATTTTTAAAATTATTTTGAATCTACAATTGGCGGATAATTATAATATATCCGATTTTTTTTTTTTTTTTTTGCCTTCATTAGAACTATCGATAACTATGGTTTGGCAGCTGGGAATGGAAAACTGACGTTTCTCTTTAATTAAGTTTACCAGGTCATCATGTATCATCTGACGCCAGAACAACAATTCTGAATTGCAACATTCATACATAATTGCTCATTATAACCCTTCAGTCAGTATTATGGACCTAGTTTCTCACACCACTTATATTGTGTGTGTTAATTTTATACATGAGCGGTGCGAACTACAGTTTAAAGTCAACTCCGAACGACAGATTTATTGAAAAACTTTTCATGATATCACAACCCTTCAGTCAGTATTATGGACCTAGTTTCTCACACCACTTATATTGTGTGTGTTAATTTTATACATGAGCGACGTGAACTACAGTTTAAAGTCGATTCCGAATGGCAGATTTTTGTGAGAAACTTCTCATGGCAATTTAATTTTTTTATATTTTCGTTTATATGTCTAACCCGGGGGTTTGAACCGTGGCCTTACGTCTAATAAGTCAACATACTACCTACTAGACTACGTGGACCTCACACAACAACAATTTATTTTAAAAAAAGTACGTTCCGTAGAGTACTTCTTCATTTTACAGTCAACATAAATGACCTAGAGTGCCTAGTGGGCGTAATCTAGTACGTAGGGTGTTAACTCATTAGACGAGAGTTGGTGGTTTAAACCCCAGCTCAGATATCTCGGACAAAACGAAATATGAAAAAAAATATTTCTTTTGGCGACTTCCTCTCAGCAGTCTTCTGTCAGCAATAAATAGAACTGCCATGGAAAATTTCTCAAAAACGTGCCATTCGGAGACGATTTTAAACTGCAAGGCACGGAACTCATGGATAAAATTAGCATTTACGTCATATCTCCAGGCTTTCTAACACTGGGTGTGCTAACACTTCTGGAAAAATTTTGATTATCGATCCCTGCTGTTTTACGGTTATTCAGTCAGTCAGCTTAATTTCGCCCTTCGCTGGCGGAGAATAAGATCTGTCGAGAAGATAGACTGAGAAGTAGACTTTTGTTCGTTTTTGGGGGTTTTATATGAAATGGAAATTAGTCTTATTGTGGTATACATATTTGGCCTTAAGGACCCGATGTGAGACAGTTGGCAATTCAAGACAGGATTTCATAAGCGTTATTAGGTTGTGATTTATGTTATAACTTAAGGAGAGACAGGAAATTCTAATTTATTAATAAAACAACCGACGTTTGAAGTAGAAATGAATTATTTTTTTTAGTATATTTCCTACTATTAAAGGGTGATTTTTTAGCTATTATCTTTTTGGCAAGACTGGTTTAAACAGCTCACGCACGTTTCGTGTGTTTTGTTTCACTGTCAAACATCTTCAGTTTGGTCTATAATTTAACCATGAATCGTCTTACAAAATGGGCTCTTGGAAAGTTGGCCGAAGATCCACTTTTTTATCGAAAAATTGTGTTGAACAACGAAGCTCATTTTTGGCTCAATGGATACGTAAATAAGCAGAATTATCGATTTTGGAGTGAAGATCAGCCAGAAGCATTGCAAAAGCTACCAATGCATCCAGAAAAAGGCACAGTTTGGTGCGGTTTATGGGCTGGTGGCATCATTGGAACGTACTTCTTCAAAGATGCTGCGAATCGTAACGCCTTTAGACAATTTTTTGTGGGGCTATGTTAAAGCTCATGTCTTTACAGACAAGCCCGCTTCAATTGACGCATTGGAAGACAACATTGAAACATTTATTCGTGAGATACCGGCCGAAATGTTGGAAAGAGTATGCCAAAATTGGACTAAGCGGATGGACCGTTTGAGGCGCAGTCTCGGTCAACATTTGCATGAAATAATCTTCAAACATTAAATTATATGTACCGTACTATCGATTCAAATAAAGATTTCATGCATTTTCCTGAATTTTATGTGTTTTTTTTTTTGAAAAATTTTCCTATAGCTCTTAAAAAATCACCCTATACTATTACTATTTTCATTAAAATTTTTTATATTTGACCAATTTTTTAACTCCATTTTTTTATAAATGACTTTTTCAAATAATTAATCTTCATCCTTTCAAGCTTTGCTCTTTCATAAAAGAAAAATAAAAAATAATATCATTATAATCCGCTTCACTAATGGAGTTTTTAAAATTTTTATTTGAAAGCATTTTATTTTTCACTTTTTTAGGGGAGTTTTTGTTTATTTATTTGCAAAACATAACGAAAAATCAAAATTTATTTGCAAATTTATTTAAGGCTGATTCTGGTTAAGAACACCACCAGCTGGACGGCCAAACGCATTCTAAATTTGGAGCAAAAAAGAAAGAAAAAACAACAAAGAAGTCGCCATCCAAAACACCTGCTTTTTGAGCAAGTTTTTCTAAAGGCATGTTATGTTCTTTATGGATGGTGTTAAAACCAAAACCAAAAAAAATATTAGGGAGTCACACAATCAAGGAAATACGAAATGTTAACATAAGAACTAAGAACTTAACTTCAGCAGCTGTCTCCGAAAAGGGGAGATGAGAAAAAGAAAGAATAAAAATAATAAATCAACAGCAACCGAAAACAAATTGAGAACAGAATAGAATAGAAGATTTCTTTTGTAGTTCTGGTCCTATCAGCAATATGACATTGACTTCTCATATGAACTGTTCTGCATGACCAAACAGAGGCATGCATAGGTCACAATTGCCGTGACCTTTAGGGCATACAACCAAAGTATAATTTTTGATTTGCACTCTTCAAACAGTTCCCTACATTCAGTTTCTGTAATACAAGCGATTTCAGACAATAGGAAAATTTGTATGAAAATAACTCCAAAAGACGCCCTAGTCTAGTAGGTCGTGAGGAGTATTGTAAACTGGTGAATGTCTACCCTCATAAGAATTGACCCACGCAGTGTGGCATTTGTAATGCCCATTCGTGGGATGTGGCATAGGCCCATTGAAGCGGTGATTTCGAATGTTAACATGCAGGACCAATGGTGGCAATCGCCAACACTGCAATATGGCCGAAATTATGAATACATAACAATAACATTGGATTTGAAACAGGTATGTACAGAAATTGTAATCGGAATTCTTGCTAGACAGGCAGATAGGATCAGAAACATAAAAAAGTATGTGGGACCAGACGTAGAAAGGATAAACGATAATAAAGATGTGGTTCACACTTATATGAGGTACAAATAAGACTCAATAAGATATTTACGAAACGTAGATGCCGTGGTCTAGAAGGCGCCGTAGTCTAGTAGGTAGTGTGTTGGCTTATTAGACGTAAATCTCGGGTTCGTATCCCAGGTCAGGCATCAAAACGAAATATGAAAAAAAACATATTTCTTCGGCGATTTCCTCTCAGCAGTTTTCTGGCAAAAACTCTGAGAGTAAATCAAATTGCCATGAAAAAGTTTCTCAAAAATCTATCGTTCGGAGTCGACGTTAAACTGTAGGTCCCGCCCCCTACGTATAAAATTAACGCACACAACATGAGTGGTGTGAGAGGCTAGACCTTAATCCTGACTGAAGGGTTGTAATGGCCAATTATTTTATTTTTTAGATGCCGAGGTCTAGTAGGTAGTGTGTTGGCTTATTAGACGTGAGGCCACAGTTCAAACTCCAGATCAGATATCAAAACGAAAATATGAAAATCCTCTCAGCAGACTTCTGGCAAAAACTCTGCGAGTAAATGAAAATTGCCATGAAAAGTTTCTCAAAAATCTGTTGTTCGGATTCGACTTTAAACTGTAGGTCCCGCCACTCATGTATAAAATTATTACACACATCATAGGGTATGAGAAGCTAGGTCGTAATCCTGACTGAAGGATTTTAATGACCAATTATGTAAGATCTCCTAAAACTCTAAGAGTTTAGATTCATAGTCCACCCTGTTATTAATTCTGGTAATGCTTAAATATTTAACTCAATTCGGGAATACGAATCTCTTCCTACTCCTCTCCTAACAGTCAAATCAATTCTATTAAAGGCCAGAAAGCAGCCCTTAAGGCCATTATGTCCATCTGGAAAAGGCCTTAATGGCCTAATTATGTTACCATTGGACGCCTCTTTGTCAACTCTGAAAATATGTCGCCATTCACAGCTCACTACAGCCTCTAGCCATCTATAACTAACTGTTTAGAGTTGTTGCCACGATTAAGGCATCTGTTTCCCCATTCCCCTCTATATTATACGGAGCCTTTTAAAATTTCATAATTTTCTGCAACCTCTGCCACGAATTTCTTTCTCAAAACTCAATAATCGTTGACAGATAAGCATTTAATTACAGTTATAAAGTCATTATTGTCCAAATAGCTTCTATATGAACTCAGGATGACATTTTCATTTAATTTTTCTGTGACTCCCTGTCCCCTTGTCTTCGTTTTTTTTCTCTTTCTCTCACGGTACACAAAAATCACCGCTAATAGATAAAATGTGAGAAGCTAGGTTGTAATCCTGACTGAAGGTTTATATTGACCAATTATGTATGTATGTATGTATGTAACTTCAAAATATAAATTTTTCAACGTTGGAAACCCCTTGCCATTCTGTAATGAGAGGATAATTCCTTTGTTTTAAATTTAAAATAAAAAAACCTCAAACATTTTATGTTAAAACCTCATGCCTATTTGTTTATTTACATGTTAATCTTAATTCTGCTCAACGATTTATCATTTCAAAATCTTGCACAATAAAAGAAAAAACTTAAAAACATTTTAATTAACTCGACCAGAAAAGAAACGCAGGCCCATAAATTATTTAAAAATAAATGGTGATCCATACATTTAGGCCTGAGGCTTTTCTTAAATGCTCCGTTCCGCCTCTTCTTAGATAAGATGAAATGGTTAAAATGTAATACAATCCCCTCTAATTTGTTTATTGTTATGTTATCTTTATTAGTGAAAAAACAAAACCAAGAAAAACAAAAACAAAATCAAAAACGTTTTTTAAATATTTTAAAAAATTAGAAAAAAAAAATATCATTTAACCCCACCACTAATTAATTTAAAAATAAATCGTTTTCATCGTTAAATATTTTATTTTTAAATGTTTAATCGCGATAATGGCGAGAAGAATAGACGTTTTATGTTTCAAAACAATTTTCAACACTTTTTTTCCTGCTCTTCCCCTATCACTTATGACCACCACCATGATTACACATTCAATTTTTCATTCATTTAAAGACTTTTTATTTTTGTTGTTTTTATTGTGTTCACTTTGAAGTTGTCAATGAATGTTTGTGAATTTAAGAGAGAGACAGAGAGAGAGAGAGAGAAAGAGGAAAAAAAAGAACGTAAAGATTTAAAGATCTTTTGTGATCGTCACGCTTTGCTGCATAAAAATTTTGTCTCATTCAAAAAGAAGAAGCAGCCAAGCAGCTCAATATTGCATCACCATGATCATTACAAGCATAATGGAAAGGTGTGTGTTATTGCAAAAAAAAAAAAAAAACTATTTAACCCTTCGCTCCTAAGAAGGTTAACATAAAAAGGAGATAAGTTCTGACAAAGAAATAAAGCCCTGCTCTGAAAAGAAACAAACACGATTCAGGCCGTGAAGATCTTTTACGGAACACATAATAGGTAGGTAGAAGTGGCTGTCCCCTCGATGGAGTCATGAGCGGACACACTTAGGCCCTCCACAGGCCCATTGTGATACCACAGTTTCACATTCTCCCCTAGTCCAGGAACCACTCGGAGCTTTCTATGAAGCGGCTCAGACTGCCAATATCCATGCATGACAGTTCATCCAGATCCTCCATGTAGTAGGCACCCAGGTGCTTCTTTCTCCTCTGACCAAGTGCCGGGCATGTACACATTACAACAGTCTCATCCGCCTCCTCATCTCATCTCCACAAGAACACATAATAATTCTGCGAACTATTATCGAATAGTCCTCAGCTTCTACCTCCTATTTGCCGGTTTCTCACGTATGTACGGTCGATATCATATCCTAACTGCTTGCGTGAGAGTCATTAAACAGCAATGGCATACCAAAATGCACACGACGCTAGAAAGAAGAGAAATATTCGGGTTTCTAGACTAGCTCTGGCGTAAAACAGGGTAATTTTTTCTCCCTAATTATCCTTACTGCTCTTCAACTGCGTGATCGAACAAACAATCTTCGAAGCACCATACGGCATCTGAAATCTTATTCGGTATAGATTACGCAGATATATCGGGTCCGCCATCTAACGTTTTTTTTTCAACTAGTGCTTATTTCGTGAATGGTAACACTTAGCTCATGTCTGATTTGACAGATAATTAGTTTTATCCTTCCGCTGAACGAATATGGTTGTATATTCGCGTTTTCTCTTCGCTAAGTGGGCCTGCGATCGACTTACAGAAGATGACGATTTTGGCAAAAAAAAAAATCATCTTTTCAGATGAAGCTCATTTTGAACTTAGCGAGTATGTAAACAAGCAAAATTGTCGCATTTGGGGCACAGAAAACCCGCACGCATACATTGAAAAGCCGACGCACCCAAAACGAGTTACTGTTTGGTGCGGATTTTGGTCCAGAGGCATAATTGGGCCATTTTTCTTCGAAAATGAGCAAGGAGTGGCCGTTACAGTCAATGGCGATCGTTATCGGGCCATGTTGAACGAATTTTTGTTCACAAAAATTGAAGAGGAGGATATTGGCAACATTTGGTTTCAACAGGACGGCGCTACGTGCTACACAGCCGAAGCTATACTCGATGTTTTGCGCCCTGTTTTTGAAGATCACATTATCAGCCGCAGAGCTGATGTCGTTTGGCCACCTCAGAGCTGCGATTTGACACCGTTGGACTATTATTTGTGGGGTGCCGTCAAGATAAGTGTTACGCCAACAAGCCAGAGACAATTGACGCTTTAAAGGACAATATTCGTGAAGCCATTGGTGAAATACAGCTGCACACAATCGGTAATGTGCTTAAAAATTGGACCGATCGTGTAGGCTATTGCATGGCCAGCCGAGGCAGCCATTTGAATGAAATTATTTTCCATTATTAACCGGAAGGATTGTACTTTCAAATAAAAAAAGAAATTTGAGAAAATATTCAGTAGTTTTTTTTTAAAGCATTTTCAAAAAAAAAAGAAGTTATTTGGCGGACCCTTTATTCGTCGTTTTTCTAATCACTTCGAAGACATTCAAGAACGCTCAAAACGTCGGACAAAGCAAGGGCTCACTATTGATATTTCAAGAGCAGATAGTCGAAGGCAGGGATAAAAAGCTTGTGCCCTAGCAGTATCATTATGTTTCGATGATGATCCGCAAACTGTTTGAATAAGAAATCCACAGGCATAAATTGGCATAGATAGGTAACAAATTGCAAGTGATCGATGCTATATGCAGTAACGATAGATTCGCTAGACTATCGTGAAAGGGGTAAGGGTAAGTCAATGAGGAGAGAAAATTCTGATTTAAAGTGTTAAGGAATATAAAGACTTTAGACTTTTTAAGAGGTGCATCAAGTACCGTATTCATGCGGATAATCATCTAACACTGGAGCAATTTAAAATCAACATTTTAATGAATCTTACAGCCAAGGCACTTTCATGTCTAATTATTATTATTTATAGTCTGTCAACTTCTAGAACTTTACTTGTTGAATTGTTATTGTTTTCTTTCTAATTCTATGCATGCCTGCACTATTTATTTCAACTTTAGTTTTTGATATGGTGTTGCACATTATATCAAAGCCCAAAAATTGATATTAAGTTGTGTGGCGATCAATTTCTAGTATAAAGCCTTTAAGGGTTAATTTTTGTTTAAGTTTTCTTTGAAATGCAAACAATAAAAAAAATCTTTTGGTGCCGTTTTTATGATATTTATTTACGATAATTTGTTTTGCTGACTGTTTTTGGGCACGTCTTACTGTTTAACAGGAAAAAACTGGAGCAGGAAAGAAAAGGTTTTGCAAGATAAAATCGTTTACCGTTTTAAAGGAATTTCGAAAATAGTTTTTTCAACACATATTTACGAACTAAAGAAACCAAAAAAAAAAGAGTTTAAAAATAGAAAAAATATGTATGTATACGTAACGAAAGTGCACATACAGTGAGTGAAGAAAGTCTGTACATTTTCCATATAAGAATTTGAAGAAGAATTTGTTTAAATTTAAAGTTTTCAAACTTTTCAATGAAGTTCTTGTAAAAGACTGTAAAATACAAGAAAATTTCCTCTCAAATCGAAAGGGAATCGAAATCGCTGATGGAATTCTTTTCCGTTTTGTTTTGTCGTCGATCATGAAAATCTTTTTCAAACATTATTTGCTTTTACAGTGTGTGATTTAATGTTAAACAACAAGAGATACAAACAAAAACAATTGTTTTATTGACAGGCACTTCACTTTTCCGAACTTCTAGTTTACATATCCCCTCTCAAAGCCCTATTCATTCACTTCAAAAGTAATTCAAACAAGCTAAGCAGACATATTCATAGACAGACACACACAGGTAGTGGATGTGATGTGATGTGGTTTCAACCGAACAATCCAGCGCTGGCTGGCTGGCTGTCTGTCTGGGTGACTGGGCTGGCTGCTTCTTGTATTTTTTTCTTTGTATTGATTGTGTGATGATTTAACAAGTGAAGTGAATGTGAATGAGTAATTGCGCTAGGGTAAGTGGGTATACAAACGTATTTGTTTATAATCTTGTAACGCTTATCAATAAAATGAATACGCTTAAGAAAATATTATGTTTTCCATCATTTTCTTTCTTTCGTTCTTCTCTTGGATTTGTTGGTTCGGTCTGCAGCCGAACATCATTATGATGATCTTCATTGTCATTAACATCTTAATGATGAACGAAATGACGACAATGACGACGAATTCTTCGACGATATTGGTTTTGTATATTTATTTTGGATTTTTTGTATGTTTTTCTTTATCTCTTTGACGATGTTTTTTTTTTAAGAAATTACCTTTAAAGGTTAAATATTGAACCATAAAAGCGATAATGAAAACAATTTTTCAAGAATTTCTTTCACCTTTTTTTCAAAATTCGAATTTCTGGATGAAAAATGTTCGTATAATGGTTTTGGAAAAGAAGTGATAAAAGAAGGGAATTTTAAATGGAGAAAATGATTTCATAACTGGCAGTCAGCAACTTTAAAAAATTTTTAATTTGTTTCAATTCCATATCGTTCCAAAAAACACCACAGACAAAGAATTAAGGATTTTCATTGAAAAATGCTTATCTTGTTTCAATTCCATTTTATTGCCAAAAATTATCAATGTTTGCAAATATTTTACAAATTGTAAAATTCCATATCGTTCCAAAAAAATATCATGTTTTCATTCAATCTATGTTTGATCTCCAGACTGACATAAGTTTCGCTGGTAACGATGGGGCCTAGGTTAACAAATCCCTTGACAAATGCGAACGTATAATTGTGAGCCCTGACTTGGAATCTCCTACACCCTACTTATCGCCAACATATGCTTCGTATTGGCAACATCTCTCGTGATATCCTCTATGATATTTATGTTATCGACTTGCTTATACAACTGGTCAGTTTTGTAAAAAAAAACCGTATAACCCTCTGCATGACAGAGCTGAAAAAGTTGCATGATAAGGTGTCGTCTTGTCAGAAACCTTAAACGATATCAAAAGAATCGGAAAGACCCTTTATCACTTTGGTTCACTTGCAGTAGTTGATTAATGTCATGCTGAACAGTCTTATCTGCTTCAGGATTGTGAAAATAACCAATTGCTGCCTTCTGCTCAAGAGAAAAATGGTCTGTGACGACTTCAGTTTCATGGGTCTTCCCCAGGGCTTGGCCTAGTGTGAATATCTGCTCATTGATGGAATTACCAGGTAGTAAGTCACACCAATAAGGTCTCAAGATCAAATATGAACGGCAAACTGCAATGTTCTGCAATAGGAGCCGTTTTTTTGCTGCGTTATCCCCGTAAGTATCTTCATAGAGCCTTTGGCGCTCGAAAGCATGAACTGTCGCCGCAATATGAGAAAGAAGTGAGAGATATTGATCCACACTACACCAGTATCTTTAAGATAAAGTGGATCGATCTCCAGACTTTCTAGAGTTAAGCAGTGAACAACTCAACATCCACTTGAGATCGCAGCTCCTAGACGTTTACCTTTCTCAGCGTTCTATCGTGTATAGATCTAGAAGCAATAATTTTGTGAATGTCCCAGGCAAGTTCTATAATTATATAATAGTTCTGTTTCAATTCCATTTTGTTCCCTTCATAGTTTAAACTTTTTATTGTCAAGATTTTCTTACTTCTTCGTAGGCTATGAGGCTTTATCTAAACTTAGATTTTTCTTCCATGTTTTCTTGTCTACAATTAGCCTTCAATTCTGTTTCTTTATCAAGTTTTTTTTTGTTTTTCTTTGTTGTTGCTATTTCGCCAGTTGCTGTCAAAAGCAACTTAAACAAATAAACAACAAATGTTGCCATTTAATATTTGATTTTTATGATGACAGGCAACACGCCATTACATTTTGACATTGACAGTTATGCGTTAAACTAGACATTCTCACACATACAATGCACACACACACATACTTACATATACTCTTTCAATCATTTACTCTTGTTTTAGACAGGCAAACTGTAAACACACTTCAGTCAGTGCTGCATAGTGCACAGTGCACTGAATTTAAATTTTGACAGTGTAAACAGTATACATTAGAGAGTGGAGAAGAGAGAAATATTTTTCATGTTTTTGTTGTTTTTAATTGTTTAAACATGTAAAATGCAAATGTAACAGCAACAACAACAACAACAAAATATCTATGAAGTATAAAATGTTTTATTTTGGTTGGTGTATCTTGGAATACGAAGCAGAATGTTCCTCAAAGACTTTTATACAAGATAAGCCACTGTTTACTTTACAGAGCCAGACACACGTTTAGTGTTGGTAAACGTTTGTAAATTTAAATGGCATGTAAACAATTCTCTTAATGTGGATGTAATACGGACAGAATATTGTTATATGTTGCTTGGTGTGAAGGAAAAAATAATGCCAGGAAAAGAAGGCTCATTATAATGCGTTAAAAGAATGTTATGGAGTTACATCTAACCTGAACAACTAATCTGTATGAAGAATTAGATCCTCATTATCAGTTTTTCTTCGAATTTCCATTTCCATTAGGCTCATTATGCAGCGTAATGGAAACAAGATTCAGAATAGGACATCCTCTATTTGGTTAATAGCTTCTGCTTTAATTGCCGCCCGGAGAGGTCCACTATAATTTTGAGAAATGTTTTGCAACTGAGACTGAATAATAACAGTGAACCCAGCAAATCGAAAGTTGCAGTTGCCTACAAGATAGGCACCATTCTATACCCATTATTTGCATTTGTTGATGACAGTTAGTGTGACAGGAGCGGTACAAATGTAAAATATTAGTGCGGGAAATTCGGAGTAACCATAGAAATGCAGATCTATGCCATTAAATCATGTATACATACACATAATTGTTCATTACAACCCTTCAATCAGGATTACGATCTAGCTTCTCACACCACTCATGTTATGTGTGTTAATTTTTATACATAAGTAGCGGGACGTACAGTTTAAAGACGACTTTGAGCGCCATATTTTAGATAAACTTTTCGTGGCAATTTTATTTACTCTTAGAGTTTTTGGCAGAAATCTGCTGAGGGGAAGTCGCCAAAGAAATATCTTTTCGTATTTCGTTTTGATGTCTGACCTGGGGATTAAACCCCGACCTTACGTCTACTACATATTAGTTCAGTAAATTCGCGGTAACCTTAAAAATGTAGGTCTATGCCTAGAGAAGTTGTGCTCAATTCACCTTAAAGTACAAAGGATAGGACTTAGCACTCGGCTCATATGATATTAACTCGTGAAATGCACGCGACTGATAGAGAGAACTTAATTGGATAGACAGAGTAAATAATGTTGTCCTCTTTGGAATGTCAAGTCATTTGGGCATTTACGGCAATGAGTAGCCAAATAGCCTTTTAAAGAAAGGAAATTTCACGCTGCTGGGTGATCCAGAACCTAGAGTAGAGTGGCGAGAGGAGACGCGTTAATGCATTTCAAAATAATACATTTGCGAGCATATTAAAGTCACAGGCAGGTAGTTATTCTTTCTGGCAGCGAACCGAACAACATACTGAAATTTGCCAGAGCAACAGGATTGGAATCGCCGTAATCTAGTAGGTACTGAGTTGAGTTATTAGAATAAAGGTCGTGGTTAAAACCCTGGCTCAGGCAAAGGTGCTCAATAATCTGTCTTTCGTAGTCGACTTTAAACTGTAGGTCCTGTGACTCATGGATAAAATTAACATGAGTCACAGAAGTTATAAAAAATATAACACGACTGTTAGACTCTTTAAATAATAACTACGGTAATTTTTGTCGGATTTGATCAAATGATGACTCAATCTTTTCACAAGAGAACAGACTTTAAAAATGTTATCACTTATCCTATATATTTTTTATTAAAGTTTGCTACTATGAACGGACAAACTTGAAAAAATATGAAAAAAATTCGCATTTTCCAAGTTTACCTCATCAAAATTCATAGCATATTAAGTCAAATAATAGATGTACATATGTATACCGTTTTAAAGGTCCATCTTTCCCCTTTCCTACAAGATCTAAATTTTGGAAATCGGGTCAGAAATGTTTCAGTAATCCAGAAATTTGTGCGTAAAGTCTAAAAAAACAGTTTTTGTCAAATAAAAAAAGTTTGGAGGGTTCGAGAAATATAAAAAAAAAAGTATTTTTGAGATCTACTCAACAAAACTCACAACCAACACTACGTCATTAGCCGGGTGTATTTAATTTTTTTATTTTGTCGCATAGTGTTATTATTAAAAATCATTAACATTTCAAACATACAGAGAAAAGTCAAGTTTTCTTTTTACAGAAGATTTACAACAAAGTAAAACTAATTTTCAGCAATTAAATGAAGCTGAGAACGAAAGAAAGAAAAAAAACATTTTTTTTTTATTTTTAATTATTAAACAAACATAAAAATTAATTTCTTTTCATTAAACTCTTCTACTTTTATCGCTAACAAAAGATCTTTTTCTGGGTTTAATATTGATTTGAAAGAAAGAAAAAAGAGAGAAGATAGTTTCCCAATGATAGCATATCAGGAAAAACATGATCATGGCGATAGTAGGCTACAGCTTAGCTGCTTGCTTAACTTGCTGAGATGACAGAGAGAGAGAGAGAGAGAGAGAGAGACAGAGAGGTGATGAGATGGCTATCTTTACATTCTGGTGTCAAACGGCAATTAACAACTTGATTGTATTGTTTATTCCATGTGTTTATTACATGTGTAAACTTTCTGTCATGCTGTAGGAGTATAGGCAGATAAGACCATGGATAAGACGAGACAATATATACGTCAGGGAGACAAGAGGCTTGGATTGGAAAACAAAAACTTTTTATTTCTTGTGTTTTAATTAAGTTGGAAGCGCAGAAGAGTGAAAAGCAATCCATAAGAATTCCAAGCGCAATAAAATTTGTTGTTAAACTGTTAGACAAACACTACCAGAAGAACAAGAAATAGAAGGAAAAAGTAGAAGAAACAACAGGCAAACAAGAGAATTTATTACAAGAGACAACCATTGAACAAATTCAATGATGGATTGAATTTATAGAAGTTGTCGAGACATAAATTAAACCCAGCAGATATGGGGAGACAGTCATAAACAAAGAAGTTGAAAAATCTGTCATGGTAACCAGAATTGTTTTTTTTTTAATTAATAACGTATCTGGTTTTAGCTTGGTTATTGAAATCAATTGAATTTTTTTATGAAATAATTTCGAAATTTCGAATCTAAGGACTTAGAAAACCATTCCCCTGCTTGCTTTCCTCTATATCATGTCTTCTCTGCGGCAAATCTGAAGAAACCTAAGTAAGCAGGTTTAAAACTCAAGCTAAGCTGGTTCAAAAATCAAGAACAATAAAGCAATTGGCCCTGGGACAATAGTAACTCAATTCTCTACGGCAGAACGTACTGTCAACATGTACATCTGGTCACATAGAAGCGTATGCGCAATGCAAATTCCCTACAAACTGTACATAAGTCGTGGTAATACTCAAAAAGGGTACTCTAAAGCAGTGCAAAGACTGCAAGAGACTAACACTACTGTACGCTTTCAAGATATCATATCAATGGTAATTTTAGAGGTATTTTATCGGGAATTGTCTTTGAAAATAAACCGATTATGTGTACATTAAATCAACACATCACTCATAATAATCGCAAGGATTTTAAGGCACTCTTCAAAAGTTTCGCAGATTTGGGAATATCATTCGATAGTATTGGAAGGGAAACAATATCGTTCGTTCGAAGAACATAGCTATTTCTGTCGGTGTAAACTATGCTTTAGAAGCCAAGAAATCAGGAAACATAAGCGGAGTTGGACACTATCAAGTGTACCTTTCCTTATGGTTGTGCAAGAAGTTCATCAAAAAAAAATCCTTCATCACAGGTACTCTAGTACCGGACAATTACTGAGAAGACGTGCGTTTTGTGGTCTCTTGTTCTTCCACATCATCACAGTTTCTGTAGAAGCCTTTGTATGGTATTCCCAGTCTTCGGACGTGGGCATTCTGAGGTCAATATTCCGTTATAACTGCATAGAATGCTTAAAATGGACTCTGATCAGGTTTATCGCAAATTTTATTCTTTATATATCCATAGCGGGTCATATCTGCTTGTAGCCCCTACAAGTGGGTTCATTATACCACGTTTCCTTCGCAAACAAGTAGAGTTTGTATTCGGTTTTTGCAACTCCGTCCGCTTTGTTGTTACCTTCAGTGTCCCCATTTCCCGAAACCCACATGAAGGTAACTATGAATGTCTGGTTATCTTCTCCAGAGACGACCAGCATTCTTGGACAATTTTATATGCAGTTCTAGGGATCTAGTGGTCTGCTTTACTGTGAGTAGATATATTTGTATCTCCACTCGATATACTCTGATACTGTCTACACACAGAGGCAGCGCGAGCAGTATTACAGTAATCACGTAGTGCAAGGCATTATCTATGTATGATTCAACTGTTCTGAAAGTCTTCTACACCCAGCTACGTGTGAATCCTTCAGTGAATACTTGAATGACATTCTCTAAGAGATGTAAACCATTATCATAATAGAACCTAACCGGTATTTTTGTTAAAAAACCAGAGTTTAAAGTGGGTTCAGGCATGGTGAAGTCAATAGAAATATCTGGACCGACTATACCCAAGATTTTGACATGTCCAAGACTCTAGATTTTCGTCTTCTTGTAGCGCTCAGTCTCATTACTGCCTGCGCAGCCTCGCAGGGTAGGTTTGCAAGAAATCCTTGTAATTGTTGTTTAATTTGGGAACCTCTGCTTTCTAATCTCAATAGTATTCTGAATACTTTCACTTTTTTGAATTCGTTTTCTAATGCCATCAAAACACCTCATTTCCATTTAATTTTCTTGTTTGTTTTTTATTGTCTTTAATTATTCCAATTTTTGTAATTCTTTAGATTAAAACTGCTTTTGTAATTGTTGTTGTTGTTGTTTGTGTTATTATGATTTGAAAACGAATAAAAAGTTTCTTCTGCTTTTTTTTTTTTTAATTTTTTATGATGAGTATCGCTTCGAAGACTATTTAGTTACTGCAGAGTATCAGTTTTCAATTACAACAACCGTAGCCTGTAGCCATAACAGATTATAACACTCGCAGGCATACTCGTTGTATACATAGGCATGTAGTGGAGGGAGTGAGTGTATTAGTGATGCTCTTTTGTTAATTGCCCAGGTTTTAACACAGCATTTATTGCAATGCATTGTAACAACAATGTTGTTATTGCTAATGTTTTTGTTGTTTTTCTTGTAACAATGCCATGCTACTCGTGTACAACATATGGATGGCAACGTATGTATGTGTTGGCAATAATAAATACAATAGAAGGCTAGCAAATCGCTCTCTCTCTCTCTCTCTCTCTTTCTCTCTCTATCACTCTCAAAGTGTGTGTGTTACTAACACATGCAAGAGTAAGCATGTTGTGTTGTGTTGTGTTATTTACAATCTATTGTTATTGTTTTAAATTCTTTTTCTTTTTATGGGTATTTCTTCTTCTTCTTCTCGTTGTTTTCTCGTTATCAAACAATAGGGCGGTAACTCTTATAAAATAAAATAGAATGTTGTCTGTGGGTATATTCATTCTCCTTCATTGTAGGGCTTTGTCTCCTTGTTAATGCCACAAACAACGTATTTTTTTTTTTGCTTTCTGTTGAGTTTTGTCTGTCTATCCGTCTGGCCCTCATAATGAAGGTTCATGCATATGGACACGCGCTAATAACAACATATGGTCGGTTGGTTTAATTTTTGTTGCACAAAAAACACAAAAAAAAATATGACACTTTAAAAAAAAGAGCAAGAGAAAGAGAGAAAAAAGGTATACAAAAAACAAAAATAGTATAAGGCAAGCTAACGACAAAACAAGAACAATGTCATTAAAAAGTGAGCAACAACAACAATAATAACAACAAAAGTGTATAAAAACTTAAATCAACTTTAACATCTTCATTAGTTTTAACGAGCATTTCTTTGGACAATTCATGTAAAGTTCTCATGAGAATATTGAGGATAATCACAGTTTAACCCTATGACGGACACTGACGTCTATAGACGTCATAACATGGGGGGACATGACGTGTATACACGTCATAAATTGTTTTCTTCATAAAATCATTATAAAGCAAGTGTCCCACGAGAAGACCTCCTAAAATTTTGGTGTCCGTCAAAGGGTTAAGGTGGAAATAATAAGGCTGTAATGGACAGTAGAGTGCACACATTCATCCAGTTACTGTAACAACTAAAAGAAAATAGTGGGGTATACAGTGGGATTCTGATTTTCATGCACTAGAACTGAGTTGACATTCTGTAGGTCTAGAGTAGTAATAGGTGCAGTAAAACTGGGCTGGCATTAGAGAGAATCCCGTCTATAACTGGTAAGTGACCTTAGAAAGCATGAAACAGAAAGGCAAAGGCATAAATGCCAAGATATCCTATTGTTCCGAGATATTTGTCTTACAAGGCCGTAGCAAATTCAGCTTACGAGAGCTCCCGATAGAAATATTCGGAAACTTATCAACAGCAAGACGGCTATAGAATCGTTGGATCCCTTCCACGTATTACGCAGAACGGAAAATTTTATTTAAGTTTGCAAGAGGGCTTACCTTACACTGGGCGACACAATGGGCTATATGGACCACCGAGTGAACTTGCAAGCTATCCGCTAACCCACCTAACCTAACCTAAGTTTGCTAAATGGCCCCAAATAATAAAAGTGGACATAATAGTACACTCCATTGATATAATCTGGCACTGAAAGATGAAAACCTAATGCTAAAACGTCATGTGCAGCATCAGATAGCGGTAATCATCGGAGTTTGGAGTGTTGGCATATACGTTAAGAGAATACGACTGCACATTATAAGCCCTAAACCAGGGAAAATTCATGAGATTTACTTCAAATTGTTACTCACATCTGGAATTGTGTGAATACGATGCAAGCTTTAGAGAATCGCAAGGTACGACCGAGAGTGTTCTTCATGCCCTACTACATACATACATAATTGATCATTACAACCCATTAGTCAGGATTACGACATAGTTTCTCACCACACCACTTATGTTGTGCGCTTTATTTTTATACATGAGTGGTGGGACCTACAGTTTAAAGTCGACTCCGAACGACAGATTTTTGAGAAACTTTTTCATGGCAGGTTTATTTACTCTCAGAGTTTTTGCCAGAAATCTGCTGAGAGGAAGTCGCCAAAGAAATATTTTGTCATATTTCGTTTAGTTGGAGATGCCTGACCTGGGGTTTGAACCGTGGCCTCAGATCTAATAAGCCATCATACTACCTACTAGACCACGTCAACTTCAATGCCCTACTGCCTATGAAAATTTGGTTGGATATCCTCAGGCATGACTGCAGATTGCGGAGAACAAAAACCCCTGTAGATATACCGAGCATTGCAGATTTTGTGGAGAGTTTCCGGTAGTTTCGTAGATGATTCTGGTTTACAAAAGATTCATGAAGCAATGTGAAAAGCAATTGACACCACAGAAGACCAAATCTAATACCAGGGTGAGATTGACATTCCTCTGCAGGTTGACAAGCAATTAATTTCACAAAAACTCTGCTAATTTGCAAAGGAAGCATGCAAGAATAGACGTAGAGCCTCCGGATAGATCTGGGCCGATATGGATAAATGCAGAATAAAAATGTGCAATTGGCAAGGATAGACGTAGAGCCTCCAGATAGATCTGGGACAATATTGGTAGATCTGGGCCAGAGTAAAAATGTGAAATTGGCAATCACAAGCAATTCTGCAATTATATGTGAAGAATCTTGTTTTTGCCTTAGTTTCTCGAAAGGCAAATGATTCTCGAAGCTATGTAAGATAATAAATAGGCAATCTAATGATGATGTCAAGCAACACTAAAGCTTTTGGAAGAATTCAGTTTAACTGAAACTTAAAGACTTGCAGGCGTTTTATTTATAAAAAAAAATGTTTTCCTCGCTTCCCCTGTTAGCATCTCTACGTACCTTTTTGCTGCCAATTAACCATTAAATCTTAGAAACTGAGAATATCATCAAACATGATGCCAGGCATTTGCCAAAAATAGCTGCCTCAGCTGCATTTCAATTGCAATTGAAATTTATTGTGTAACTTTTTCTTAATTCTCTGGGAATTCCTTAAGAACTCACAGCCACACAACCGCACACCAAATTTGGAGGTGCCAGTCTAAGCTGCCATATACGCAGGCAATTTGTTAAGACAACGGCCACTGACCGGACCACTGACCACTTTCGTAAAGAGTAGGAAATAAAGTTTCTACAACAAGCATCCATGGCCATGGCCAGAGAAAAGCAGCAAAACATTCTTGGCATTATTAAATGAAAGCAAAAAAAAAGAAAAGAAAGAAACGCTGAAATAAACTTTCTCACATCATGGAAGGACAGACAGACGGACAGACATGAAATGTTAAGATCATTATTGTTATTATTGTTATTGGCCACCATATAGAAAGAAAAGGTCTTTCAACTTGGCAGTAGGAAATTATTGGTTTGTTTGCTTTCCAACTCACAACTAAATATAGCAACGGATGGATGGCAGAGATATCGATTAATTTCTTCTTCTTCTGCTTCTTCTTATTTTTGTTTTTATTATCTTTTACGAGTATTAAAAACTATAGCACAGCTTACACAGCATAATTGAACAATTGATCGATGCAATGAGAGATGTTGCCTCTTCTTGATGACTTCAAAACCAGGCTGTTTAACAATGATTACAATGATCATCATGATGATGATCACCATGATCATAATCATGATTGTAATGATGACGAAGAGATGCTGGCTGCTGTTAATCGTTGTGATCGTCTTCGATGACCACATTTTGTCTGGCCGGCCGTTTCGTAGCTTTTAAATACCTGAGTAACATTGAAAACTGATCTCATGGCGTAACCGTATATGGCCATGTGAAATGCTTGGAATGAAACGTTGACTATCTATTGCCTCTAATGACGATAGCCATGAGCTGCTTGCCAGCGTAAGAAAAATTAGAAAAAGAAAAACAGAAGAAGAAAAACCAATCAAAACAATCGCTTTTAAGCAGGAAACTCTACTTTAACCATATTTGAGCATAACCACCACCAAAAGCACATTAGAGTGAGTGCTTGCCAAGGAAGTAACCACAAAAGAAGCTTGGATTTACCCCCCTCCCTTTTATATTTTACTTTTAAAATACGAGGTAGGTTCAATACGTAAGATTAATTGTGTTTATCCTGTTTATTGCAAAACTAATAGTCAATAAGGATACTGTTACGAAAATGAAAAATCTAGATACTGGTGTTTTGCTTTTACATTGCTTAACATTAAAATTATAAACAAAAGCTACAAAAACAAAACAATGCAGTAAATAAACCTGTTTACAAATTATCGTACTGCTTAATATAACAACAAACACCAGCATAAAAAAAAACGGCAAACAAGTAAACAAAAATACAACAACAAACGCTACAAGAATAAATGTAAACAACGTTGTTTACAGTTCTGATTTCGAGAAGGCAAAGTCAAAAACATTCGCTTTCAAGAACATTCATCAGACTGTTTACGTTGTCATATAAAAGGCAAGGCAAAGCAGGCGACTGCGTTAATGAGCTTCAGTCAGTCTTGTGTGAAGACGCGGTGCGTTAGAAGAGAGTAATCTCCATTACAAAGATCTGTCGAATAATTGTCTAGTAATTGTTTTGTTTATCAAAGGGTATAAAGACAGGAATAACAAAGAAAAGCAATTGTTGTTGTTTACATCAAGTTGTGAACAGTGGCACACAGAATTGTGCGAATAATAAAGAATTTTAATTAAAATTAAACACAAATTTATTTTTATTTTATTTGCAATGTACGAGCTCATATTTTAAACGTTTTTAAAAGGTAAAACGTAACAATACTTATAGAGCAGCAACACTTATCTACAGCAATAAGTCCTACATTCTTTACGACCTAACTAACGAAATACTCCCACAGAAGCAAATCAAACATTGAAAATGGAGATAAAAGTCGGCTACTATCTCAAGGACAGTGCTAAAGTGGAACCCCTTAGATTAAAGAAGCCTAGATTCTCGTAAGAAAACCTGGAGACAGCCAATAGCCCAAAAAAAAAAAAAAATTCGGAAGTAATTGCATAAGGCCTTGTATTCAACGGGTTTGTCCCCTCAAAACTTTTTCTCTCCTCTATTCCACTAAATAAGAAACAGACGGTACTTATATTGAAGTGCATCAAGGATTGGAACAAGATTTGGCACAAATATGTGCCACGTAAGAAACATAACTTTGCTAAGTTTACCTTAATTGTTTATACAACCCTCGTATAATCGATATGTACATACATATGAAAAGAAACTTTTTAAAGCTTAAATTTATTGAATGTCCTAAAACGGAAACTTACCGTTGCGTTGCAATTTCTGACGTTGGCCACCACCTAAGCCCGAACCACCTCCTCCTCCACCGCTACCATTTCGATTGCGTTTACGCTGCAATTGTTGATGTTGTCGATTACGTTTACGTTCTGATTTCTGGTTATTATTGCCAATCGGGGCAAAGTTGACGGAGGGGGAGAAGGACGCCGTAGTTGTTGCCTTTAGCAATTCGGCTTCTGTATCATACTCCGAACTGGTGCTAGAGGCACTGGTTGATGGTGTCAATTCCATATAATCCAATTCAATATTGCTTTCAATCAATAAACCACTTTTAGTTTTGCGTCTCTTATTGCCAAACTGTTGTTGTGGCTGATGCTGTTGCTGCTGATGCGGCCGACCATCAGCAGTTTGTTTCACATGCTGCAGTGTTTGTTGTTGTTGTTGCTGTGATATTAGTCTAGAGGTAGGCGATGAGGGTGATTGGCTTAATTTGGCGCCTGTCCACGATACCACACTCGTCTCAAAGTCTTGATAGTATTGGTGGTGATAGTTCGGTGTGGCATTATTTGTGATTGTAGATCTGGTCGCGGCGTTGTATTGCTGTAGCAAATCACGAGACGTGCGTTGCTGATATGTTGGACGTTGTTGCCGTCGTACATGCTGATGCTGCTGTTGCTGTTGATGCATTAAATCTTTGGTATGCGCAAGTGTTACCTGCCAGCTTAGCACTAGCAGCAACATTAGTAACGACCATAGTGTGGGTGCTTCTAGTTTTAGTGGCGGGTCAAAGGTTCGGTTAGCGGCCCACTTAGACCTTGTCTGTGATTTAGTTGTTAAAGGCAACATTTTATAAATTTTTCTCTTTTGTTTACACAGGTTTTCTGTTATTTTCCAATGCCATGAGTTTAATTTTTAATGTATATGGAGGGTGGTAGCCACCTGAAAGTAGAAAGAAAAGACAAATTTAAAAACATGATTTAGCTTAGAAAAATAGGGGGAAACCCTAATAAATCTTGGTCAGTAGAGCTGAAGTTATAGTTGAGTTTCAAACTCAATTCCTACATTTTTACCGACGAAATAAGGATCAAAAGAGTCTACAAAGGCTTCACGAAACTCTTAAGATAGGTTTGGTCAACTAATAACGGCACACTTAGACCCCCTAGGCCAGTTGTGATTCCATGAGACTCGAACTAGACTGTACTCAACTTGCAAAGGCTAGTACAGCAGAAAATTCAATTTAAGTCATACGAGCGATTTAAATTCCTCTGAAGGGGAACAATTAAACGATCGCACCCAAATTTCATTTATTTGTAAGGAAAACATGGGTTACTGAATCCACTTTTAGAGAGACCAGACAAATCTAGTCCTCTATGGATATATGAAGAACAAAATTTGCGTCCCCGCCCAGGGGCAGGGAACACTACGCAACGACTTTTGATGATGTAATGTCCAGCCGTGGTGTAGTAGGTAGTGTGTTGGCTTATTAGACGTGAGACCTCAGTTCAAACCCCAGGTAAGTCATCTCCAACTAAACGAAATATGACAAAATATTTCTTCGGCGACTTCCTCTTAGCAGATTTCTGGCAAAAACTCTGAGATTAAATAAAATTGCCATGAAAAGTTTCTCAAAAATCTGTCGTTTGTGGTCGACTTTAAATTGTAGGTCCCGTCACTCATATATAAAATTAATACACACAACATAAGTGACGTAAGAAACTAGGTCGTAATCCAGACTAAAGGGTTGTAATGACCAATTATATATGTATGTAATATCCAGCACTTTGGAATCTGAGACGAAGATTACTTGGACATCCAGAATTTATTGACAGAACCTATCTAGCAAAAGAGAGGTTCCAGCTAGGAATTAAGAGACGAAATAGGTGCATTAGTCCAGGGTTTAACGTAAGTTTCGCCATGACGAAATATGTACAATCGGTACTAAATGTTATATGATCCAAGTAAGCTAGGATTTTTGAGTCAACTGCCAATTTAACATAAGCTAACCTCTTCGCTACCTTATGCAATTGGAGTGTAGCGATACACTCTGTAAACAATATTTAGGACACTACTTACTGCCCTAAATAGTCATAAGCAGTTATGATAACCACAAACCATTTGAGGACAATATTTGATAGGGAATTCACCTAATTTCCTAAGGAAACCTCGTATACGTACAAATTAGAGTCTTGGCCTATTTTCGTTTAAAAAACAAAAACTATTGTTTTGATTTAAACATACTTTATCGCTCATTCCCATTCTCTCTCGCTCTCTCCTGTCTCCAATAATTATCACTTTCATGTGTTACTTTTGAAAAAAAAAAAAAAAATTCAGACGATAAAACATTGCGGCCCCAAAATAAAAAAAAAATTTCTCTAAAAAAAACTTCCTTTTTGATTAAAAAAAAAAGAAAAAATAATTGTTTTCTTTTGACTGTTAGTCAGCCTTCTTACATTTGTGATTTAGTGAGTTGAGGGTATGACGCTGCGCTGTGTATGACAATTCTAAGAAAATTTTGAATTTTTTCTTTTTCTCTCGACGACTTTTTTCAAAATGATTTCCGGTGCATTTGCTTTCGGGATTTATTTTTTTTTCTTGTTTTTTATTTCGATTTCTTATGTTTTAACTTTAATTACTTGGCACTGCACTTGTTTTTAATTTCAATTTGAATTTATTTTTGCTCATGACAAATTTTCATTTTTTTTTTCTTATTTTTGCCGAAAGACAGCCCTCGTTTTAGTGGCAATTTTAAAAGGACTTTGCCAACATTAACAAATCACACGTGCAATTGCCTCAACACGATTTTATTAAAGCACCAGACATTAGAATGAATTTTCTTCTTTTTTTTTTCTTTTTTGGTGACAAATAACGAAACAAAAAAACCCCGTGTTAAATATAGATTTTAAAGGGCGCGTTTGTAATAGGCGCGTAATACTAAGCGACGCTGTCCGTTAGCAACGTTCTAAAAACCGCAAAATTTTGGCACAAAAAAACACTTAAAATATCTTCTTTTTTTTCTTTCTCTTTCTCTCACTCTTTTCTTTAAATTTCTAAAATAAGCCAGAAACTATTTTTAAAACGTCCTCTTCAAAAAAAAACAAGAGTAACGGCACAAATATTTTTCTGCTTCTTTTTTCAAATTATTTTGTATTTAAAACACTTTCTTGCACTTTTTCTTTATTTTTTAATTCGATTCTTTTTAAAGAAACTTTATTTTCAAGATTAAATTTTATTTTCTTTTGCTTTTTCTTCTATTTTTTTCGATTCATTGAAAAACTTTTCTTTGCTTCTCTTTTCTTTTTTTTTAAATTTTCAATTTTAATGCACTTCCGTTTAAGAAAACCGTTGTTTTCTTTCCGCATCCACAACCGTTCGTTACGCGCCTTCTCGTTCAACTGAATTGCAAACACAAATGCGTTCGTTCGTACTGCTGCCTGTTGCCATTGTCAAAGAGTGTGGATTCTAAATAGTATGTGTGTGTGTGTGTGTTAGTGTTAAAGCATGGTGAGTTTCTTTTGTGCTAGTGCACTTAATGCACTTCATATTGAAGATCGTCTCTGAAGATCTTTCTATTAAAATGGTGAGAATATCTTCAAAGTAAACAAACTAAAGTGGACTTTAAGAGAACTTTAAGTGAATGCATGTTAATGGAAATGAGTATTTGAGGTAAAAATTAAAGTTTGGAATAAGAACAATAACACAAGACGTCCATATCCTTGCAAAATGGAATACAATAAAGGACCGCTACCACGAAATATATTTTGAAACTTTTCCACAGTGCTCTGGAAACTGTTCATTAATGACAATATTTTTGTAGGAGCACCTTAATCTGGGTATATCCTTGATTTGTATCCTTATGGAGGCAGAATACTCTTGAAAAGACTCGGAAAGCTAGCTGTACAAAGTAATAGTTGTACTGGTAATGCCTTACAGTGTGTCCGTTTAGTACGAAACAGTTACAAGATAATAAAATTGCAAGATCCTAGACAACATAAGAACATAGTTTACGAACGACTCCAACATAGGCACTTTACTGGATGGAGCAACCGGCAATTTTTGCAGCGACAGAAACTCTTAGGCATGCTAAGACTTTGATTATAAACTTTAAACAGACACTACTGAAACGGATGGGCAGCTTATTCTCTAAATGCTCTAGAAATATTCATTGAAACGGGATGGTTAGACAGGTTGTAGTACGTTTTGTGAAAACTTGGATATCAACACTGCTCAATAGCAGAATATTTCGCGATAATATTCTGATCTACAAAGACAACCAAGTTACGCAAACATTCCTTATGCGCGCTAGGTTGCTCGGGCACTAAGATGAACTGACCGAGTCATAATTCAAGGAAAAGAAAACTGTTGATTTTTCCCTCTCGAGGTGGAGAAGGAGGAACGTAGCAGATTTTTCAATGGTTATCACAATGGATATACTGTGTATGGGATTGCCGAAATTGCGAAGAAATTTAAAGAGCCTGGAAGCGTTAAAGATACCTTTAACCATCGTAATGTAGGCTCTACTGAAAATATCGCTTTTCACAGGAAGTGCACCGTTCTCAGTAAGTGTGCCTATCTTAGGGCTCGTTAGAGCATATTTTGCATTCATCCTTATGAAGCCTAACTTATACATCACCACACCGTCGATATGCGGATTGGTAGCGAGAGCAAAAAGCTTTCAATGCCTGTTTTTCAATTTTTCAAACAAAATATTCTTCGTCACTGAAGTGCATTTGATCTCTAAAAATTTTTAAAAAATATTCATCATTTCTCTCTGCCGGCTTTTTTAATTTCTTTGTTTACTTTTTCGAGTTCGTAATGCAATCAATAAATTCACCACTTTTGTTTACACAAAACAAAACAAATCACTCTCTCACACAATCCACACACAGTAAACAAACAAAACAAAGTTACACACATACACGTAGGCAATCTCACACGTTCTTATACGTTTTATCTCTTTCATGTTCGCTTTTATGGTATGTAAGGAGAGGAAAAATTCAAACAAAACAAAGTCATACTCACACACGCACGCACACGTAGGTTTTTTTTTAATCACCCATATTTTATCTCTCATCTATACTCTTCGGATAATAGTAACACACACATACCCAAACAAACAAAGGCTTATTAAGGGAATTAAGGAAACATGTTTCGTGCTTAAATAACGCATACATACATACACACAGTCACAAAACGTAATAAAATGAACGAATTATCCAATTATTGTCAAATGTAAACAACTACAGAGAGAGAAAGAGCCCTTACTATAGGGAGAGTATTTGTTCGAGATATTTTTAAGTGTTAAATTTGATTCATAAGTAGTATGTGTAGAGAATACTTGAGGGCCTAATCCTGTGATATAATAAGTAAATTAGAGTTACCCATGTAAACCCCAACAACACAACAAAGAAATTGTAGCACAATATTGTAAAGGAAGCGCCACTAGGTCTCTCTAATAGATATCGATAACACTTATAAGAAGACAAGAATGGAAACAAGGGTCCGTATTAATTTATAGCCCTTGAGAGCATTGTGCATCATGTTTTTTTTTTTAAATACTTTGTAAAGGCATTTTTTCTGGGAATTTCTGTCTCTTTTTTTTCGTTCATTCCCTTTTTATACTCATGTTTAGTTATGTGTTCGTGTTGTTGTTGTGTAAAACATTCCATTTACAATTTATGTGTTCTTTTTTGTTTTTGTTTTTCCGTTTTCAAGACCATTTTTATCTTGCATTGGCACGCAAACCTCTGCAAACTGTGCCTTTTAAAGAGCATAAGAACCAAGGATTGAAAAGAAGACCAACATTTCCACATGTAAAGTTTTTCTACGAATTTTTTTAAACCATTTTTATTGCCGTTTTTGTTTTATTTTCATTTCGCCCGCACACACGTTCCATCATCATCATCACCATCACCATCACCATTACATCAGCGTCGTTATCGTTTTACTTCAAGTACAAGTTTTGTTTGGAATTCTTTTTTTTTTTTCTGATCCTGTCATACTTCTGCATTCATTCTCACCATCATCCTCGCCGTCATCCTTTACATTGGCCGCTAAAGGCATAGGCATCTGCATGTTTATATGGATACTTTTGCTGGTTAATGCATTTATTTTTAGATTACTTTTATAACCCCCTCTTAAGCCTTTAGGAATTAAAGCCCCAGTAGCCACACAACATTTTAACGGCAACAATAACAACAACAGAATAACTATCAACAACAACAGCACAGATTTAAGAGCAGCACTTGAGCCGTGCTGTTGGGATTAAAAACATGTGTTTGCGGCTTGTTTTTCTTCACTTTAAAGTCCACACCTCGAAAATATTTAAATGGAGGACAAGCGTTACGTTAATCGATAGTGACAGATGGTTTAGAAAATAAAAAGGAATGCCAGATTTTTGTTTCAATGAAAAATTTGTAGTAGAAAATTTTCATAAAGTCTAATAGATTTTTTTTTTTTACTAAATGTTATCGTTTTCATAACGATAACTGATTAAAAATTATCTTTAAGAATTTATAATGATCGAAAGAAAATAATGATAAAATTTAATTCGTAACATTTTCGATAACAAATCTAAATCTTGAATAATTATCAATATAGTATCAATATAGTTATCAAATAAATAATATAGTTATCAATAAAAAATTTCGATAACAATTATCGGTAAGAATATCTATCACCAACAATAATCGATTACAGATAAAATATTACCGATTATATTTTATCGTTATCAATTATCGATAAAAAAATATTATAGATAACAATTAATAACTAATAATTATCGATAACAATTATCTATAAAAAAATTATCGATAATATTTATCGAAAGGGTTTATTGATAACTAATTAGCGATAACTAATTTCGATAACAATTATCGGTAAGAATATCTATCACCAACAATAATCGATTACAGATAAAATATTACCGATTATATTTTATCGTTATCAATTATCGATAAAAAATATTATAGATAACAATAACTAATAATTATCGATAACAATTATATATAAAAAAATTATCGATAATATTTATAGAAAGAGTTTATTGATAACTAGTTAGCGATACAAATTAATCGAAAACAATTTCGATAACAGTTTTTTACACGATATAATCGACTACAGTTATCGATAAAAAGAAACTATATAAAAAATACCATTATCTGAGGATTATTGATAATAATTATCGTTAAATATCTATCAGCAACAGTCATCGATTACAGATAACAAATTATCGATAGCATATTATCGTTACTAATAATCGATGAAAAATTTATCGATAGCAAATTATCTATGTTATTTACTGATAACAAAGATAAAATGTGGACGATAACAATTTCGAAAACAAGTTATCGATAATTACACTATAAATTTAAAAAAAAAATAGATATTAAACTTAACAGATAACATTTTCGATAATAATTGCTAGTATTGATAAAAATTTATCGATAATAAACTATCGTCATATAAATTTATCGATAATATATATATCGATATAAATTTATCGATAATAAAATTGTCGATAATAGTTATAAATTGATAAAACAAAATTAGCGACAAAACTTATCTGATAACAATTTTGATAATAATTACTGATAACGAAGTATGGGATAATATTTATCGATAACAAATTAATGATTAATGTAACAACTTTTCAAGTCTCATTCTGTGCAGAAACATTTGGAAACTAAAATCGATAACAAATCGTAAAAAATTGAAGAAGAAGATTTAAAATCTATCAGAAAAACTTAGAAAAACATTAGCATTTGTCTGGCCACCTTAATTTTGTGATTTTTTTCTTGTTTCTTCCCTAAAGATACTGATCATGTTGATGTTTAAAACGATTTTTTCAACTTCTCTTTACAAAAAATCAACACTTTTTTCCTTTGGTTTTGAGGTAAAAAAGCAGGGGAAGCGGGATCACTATTACAGAGTGATCGATTCTCTATTTTATGTGCTCATGATACGATACGATACGATATTATGAGCTTCAGCTGTCTAGTTGTCTGTCTGTCGACAAACACATCAACACTATTTAACTGACACTTAAAAATCTTATGAAATTTTTTTGAAAAATATTTTTTTTTTCTTTTTCTTTAACCGATATTTTGTTGGTGGCTGGTGTTGTTGTTTTTTATGGGATATTAAAGTGTCTGAAAGCGTGGCTGCTTCTCATGTTTTAAGGCGATTTTCGATTTTATTTTTAAAGCGTTTAAAGCATTTAAATGTTGATGGTTTTGCATTAACCACAGAAGCAGGGGGCATGGAATGAATGTTTAAAAGCAGTTGAACGGCGTTAATATTTAAAAGAAATTTGGATTAGATTTGAAAAACTATGTTTTAAAAATTTATTTAACAGGAATTAAAGCGATTTGAAATAAACGCGATAATTTGTAATAACAAAATGCCAATTAAATCGATAAGTTTTCTTTCCTTGTAGCAATTAAACTCCCATAGAAGCCTAAAGCATTTGGCTTTGGGGCCACCCGGCAATCAATATTTTTCAACAATTGTTTGCTTTTTAAATGGCTCTTAAGCCCAGGGGAAATACATATATTCTGAAAAAAAGAGAATTTAATTTAATTTCTTAAGCTTTTTTGTAACAAATATTTTGTTTTTGGAGGAACCATGCTTTTGTCAACGCATAATCCATCATTTCCAAAGATGTCTTGTGCAGCAGCAGCATGATAAACTTCAATAAACTAAAGGCTCGATCGTCTGTCCGTCTCATCCAATCGCTTGTTGTTGGCTGTTCAAATAGTTAGACAAGTAATGAGATCTAAATCAGTCTTAAACTTTGTTGTATTTTGTCTCTCCTTCCTTTTTTTTTTTGTTTATTTTTTTCAGTTTTAATGGGTTTTTTGTATTGTTGGCGCTTGTTTCTAATCTGTGGACAAATATTAGCGCAGCGTCTAAACTATTTGTGGCATGGAAGAGTTGCAACGTTCGCTGTAAGTACTAGAGATGATGGTGTTGTTGTTGTTGCTGTTGTTTTTGTAGCCTTAATTGGACATAATTTAAATTCCATTCGTGAGTTTGTTGCAACAAAGACAACAAGAATAACCAACAAAGACTAGCCAGTGGTAGATTGTTTGCCAAGCAATTTTAGTTGCTTGGCTAATAGGCGAAGGTGTACACTGAGAGAAATGAGCGGGAAGCATTTTGAACATAATGTTGAATAAGAATAACACTACCTTCCGCAATAGTAATCTCCTTTCAGCACTCTAAAGATAGCCTATCTTCAAAATTTATATTATTGGCTTAAAGTACAGCTGTCTCTTAACTCCAGGATCGTTAGGAAGTGTCACCGCTGTCTCGACCTTGTTTCTGAGCGCTTCAGTGTCTCACTTGTCTTGGTTCCCGGGGCACAGTTACATTCCGGGGAACTGCAGTGCCGACGAGCTCGCCAGAGCTGGTGCACTCCTAGCAGAATCCTCGTCAGTCAACTTAGGTATGCCATTTACCTCGGTTAAGTTGGCCATTACGCGGAAATTCTTCGGGACACCAACCTATCCCATATCAATGAGGAGTCCTACTCCACCGCTAGACTCACTTAGCCCTGGATGGATAGAAGGCGCACCAACCAGTTACTCTGAATTGAGCGTAACGTCATTTCGATCACAGTGGCCATGCTTACAGGCCATTGTGTTATGGGAAGACACGAGGAAAGAATGCAGTTCCCATCTAACGACTTCTGCCGTTGGATGCAGATCCGCTGAGGAAAAGGAGACTGTTATCCACTTTCTTGGTCAATGCGCATCCCTTGCGAGGTGCAGATATAGGTTATTTGTCAACTTGACAGAGCTATCATCCATTGATATCAAGGATATAGCTTCGTTTATCAAACTTTCGGGCTGGTTTTCCAGCGTAGGGTAGTCGTGCTTTTAATGTGCAGCCCTTACGCTGACCAACTTCATCCCTAGTTTGGTGGAACTCGGTCAGTACAGAGACTGTGTTTACCTGTGGCATCACAACAGGCCGCTATGCGTGCTTAAGTGAGCTTTTAGTATCAAAGCTACCACTCCAACCTACCTACCTACCTACCTAACTACAGCTGTTTCTTAACGAAATCGGGCATAGAATTTCTGCTTATTCTTGCACTAAAGCCTTCAGAGACAGATTCAGAATGGTATCCAGGATGGGGGCTGGTGTCTTTTTCCACACTTTAGATTCAAGGAGATCTGTAGAATTTTTTATATGAAAGTTTATACCATTTTGCAGGCCTCTAAAGTTCTGAGTAGTCGGTGTTCTGTTGGTAGAATTATCGCTTACAGTCAAGCTTCTTCTAGTTCCCTGAAGTCGTTTAGTAGCTACGCGAGCATATTTATCTCATGTAAGGAGCACGTCTGACATTCACCGTAATTAAGTCCGACCCTCGGTACATTAAACCAAGACACATTGTTCATAGACTGCTGTCGAGAAACAGGAACACTCAGGCACTGAAGATAACCTAGTTAGGGCAAACATTAGATTATCCTCTTCTGTTTTTAGGCACGTGATATACGTCTACCTTTTATAATGTGGAGATTGAACATGCCAACCTACCCAAAAAATTTGATTTCTCTGTTGTTCTAAGAGATTTTCCATATTACGACTTCAAGTGACCCACAAATTTTCTCTCACTGTACTTTTGAATTCTGGTTAGTGAAGGCGTTTTTCTAATTTTCTTTCTCCTTAACGTTACGTTACGTTACACTTCTATCTCTGTAGCGAGAAGAAGAAGAAAGTGCAGTTAGTTTTGGACAGCATACGACCACATGTGAAAGTGTGTATGTGTGTACGTGTGTGTGTAAAAGAAAAATTTTAAATTCTATTTAAACTGTCATTAGCGTAAAAGCGGTCTGTCGGTAGATATTTTGTGTTCCTAATTATTATTAAAAAAAAAAAAAAAAAGGAAAAATGTAGAACAAAATGAGGCCTGCCAACAACGGTAGGCGAGTGTAAAATGTACATTTCCTTCATTAATGTTGCACAAGCAACAGGCATATGCGGTCTCTCCAACCATTAAGCGCGATTCATTTACCATGATAACGACTTAATCGTTTAAATAATTCAAAAGGATTCCCAACAAAAAAAAAACAGACTGTGAAACTCCTTTTTCAGTCACTTCACATGTCTTTTTGTCAATAAAGGGATCATCTTTCCCCCTTTACATTGTTCTCCATAATTTCTAAGAAAGCAGGACGGAATCCTTTTTTCTTTTATAAATATTTAAATCAAAAAGGAATTGTACAATCGAGCACAGCTCAAATATCTTTTGAATTCTTTATTTAAAGGCTTTTGTTTGGTTTGAGAAATGTCAGTCATTAAGCAGGTTAAGAAGGGGTACATGAGGCATTTAAGCCCTCATTCATAAATGTTTTTTTAACTGACAACGACGTATCACTTCCGGAAGTTTCATTCATCTTCTGGTTTTTTTAAATTAAAAAGGAGCAGCATATAAAAAGATCTTGAAAAAAGCAATATAAAATAAATCTCTTATATGCAAGGCAAACTCTTATACTCACAGTATAAGTCTTTTACTCCAGACTAGTGTCTTATACTCCGACTACAATTAGTGGCTCAAACTCATACTATTCTCTTCTAATAGAGTTTTATCTGCAGACGTCTTACTATACCAAGCTCATATATAAATATCACGCAGACTACTGCAATTAATTAACATTAAAGCTTCAGGCTGAGACTGCCCCCTACTTATACTCGAGTCTTATGCTCTGTACATATTGTACCCTCTTATACTCCAAAAATATTTCCTTCAGATGTCAAGAAGAACAAAAAAAAAGACACCCGTGGACGCTATGTTTCGGCCCAAAAAATTTCGCTTTTCTTTGCTTTTGCATCCATTTATTTTGATATTGGAATTCCAATTAAAGCTCAATTATCGCACTAGGCTACCGAAACTAGTTTCATTAACAGCTTCCACGCTCTTCGGCCGGTGTTTTATTTAATGCAGACAAATGTCTCTGCGTGTCATTAATAAATAAATTATCACAGGCAACAAAGTCCAATTCGCCCATTCGTTCATCTTTCCATTCATACTTTGGCAGCAGGCAACAGGCAACAGCCAGCAGCAGCATAAGACTACCAAAATCCACTTGGAGAGACAGACGGACAGAGCCAATCATAACATAATTTACGTAAACAAGTCCTTTGTACAATTAAAGAGACAATGATTAAGTGGCAGCAGATAAATCCTTATAAAACACTTTATCATATGAGGCTCCATGCCTCCGTTCGCCTTCTCCGTTAAATTTCATAAACAAATGAAATCTCGCCTTAAGGAGATGATCAAGAGCTCAACAAATGATGTGAGTGAAGGAGAACAAGTGGTGGAAAGAGTTGAAAAATTTGTTTAAAACTTGATTTAACAAGCTACTGGCACAATAAACCAATTTTAAAATGAATATCTTGATCTGTTTTCTTTTTGGTTTTGGCAGGTACTAGTGTTGGCAGAATTTTATTCGAAAATTTGGTAGTCACCCTTTATATTATTATATTGGATGGTTAATGTCACGATTTAAATTTTAGGTCAGTTTATAGAGAACTTTCCCTTATAAATACTGTTTTATACACAGACTACGGTTTAAATCAGACTAAAATACTAAAAACAAACACTCTGATCACCTCTAATACATCAACTAATCTGCTATAGTCCGACTGCCGACTACAGTCTTATATTCAAACTACCGTTTTATACTTAAGCCTTATCCTAAGAATGCCGTCTTGTATTCAAACTGCCGTCTTATACTCAAGCAACGGTCTTATACTCAGACTACCGACTTATATTCAAACTACCTTCTTATACTTAAGCAACCGTCTTTTTCTAAGAATACCGTCTTATATTCAGACTGCCGTCTTATATTCAGACTGCCGTCTTATACTTAGACTACCATCTTACACTCAGACTACCGTCTTATACTCAGACTACCGTCTTATACTCAAGCCACCGTCTTATACGCTAATTACCGTCTTATACTCAGACTATCGTCTTATACTCAGACTACCGTCTTATACTCAAGCAACCGTCTTATACTCTGATTACCATCTTATACTCAAACAACCGTCTTATACTCAGACTACTGTCTTATACTTAGACTACCGTCTTATATTCGAACTACCGTCTTATATTTTAGCAACCGTCTTTTCCTAAAAATACCGTCTTATATTCGGGCTACCGTCTTATACTCGAGCAACCGCCTTATACTCTGATTACCATCTTATACTCAGACTACCGTCTTATAATCAAGCAACCGTCTTATACGCTAATTACCGTCTTATACTCAGACTACCGTCTTATACTCAGACTACCGTCTTATACTCAAGCAACCGTCTTATACTCTGATTACCATCTTATACTCAAGCAACCGTCTTATACTCAGACTACTGTCTTACACTTAGACTACCGTCTTATATTCGAACTACCGTCTTATATTTTAGCAACCGTCTTTTCCTAAAAATACCGTCTTATATTCGGACTACCGTCTTATACTCGAGCAACCGCCTTATACTCTGATTACCATCTTATACTCAGACTACCGTCTTATACTCTGATTACCGTCTTATACTCAGACTACCATCTTATATTCAGACTACCAACTTATACACAAGCAACAACCGTTTTGTACTCAGAATACCGCATTATATTCAAATAATCATATACCCAAGCAACTGTCTTCTACTAAGACAACTGCGTTATATTCTTATATTCAGAATACCGTCTTACATTCAGATTACCGTCTTGCATTCAGAATATCGTCTTATATTAGAATACCGTCTTGTATTCAGACTACCTTCTTATACTCAGTCTAATACACAGACTACATTCTTATACTCGGTCTTATACTCAAACTACCGTCTAATAATTTTACTACCACCTAAAATATATTAAAATGTTGGTCTTATACTCAGATTACTGTCTTATACTTGGTTTTATTCTCAGATTACTATATAATACTTGGTCTTATACTTATATTTGTCTTATACTCCGATTCTCATTTTATACTCTTTCAATGAGCTATTGCTTTAGATAGCTTTACTAAGTCGTGTTTAGTCGATTATTTTTAATCGTTTTCTTAGCAGCTCCAATGTTGCAGATTTAATCTGGACTAAAGAAGCGCAAAATTCAATGTACGAGTAGAGTAGACAGAATTTTTTTTCTGTACGAACCCAAAAACATGAATTAAAAATCAAAAACGAAAAGGAGAAAAACTTTTCATTTCGTGATGTGTTGCAAGTTTTGACCCACTAAACGCATTTAAATTACCAACAATTTGTTGTGGCAAGTCACGCAACACTGAATTGCTAAATTGATGACGACGATCGGCATAACTATAAATACAATACCAACAACAAATTATAATGAAACAGACGGACGGATGGCGTACTTCGTTTTGTGGATTTAAGGTGTGTTTTTGTGACTGCCACACACAAAAACAAATTCGTGGCAACCTTTTGTAATGAACGTGAATCAAAATAATTTCGATAACTTTTAATGATTAAACGAAAGCGCACTGTTGGAGTTGTACAATGGAAAACATTTCATAAATAATTATTAAGAATCTGTTCTCTGTGCTGTATTCTCTGTTCTGTGTTGCACAAGCAATTACAATTTAAATGCCACAAATAATTAGAAAATTGAAAGCAAAACCATTCATTATCCCTGCCTCTTAGTCACATTAATATTGTTTTAGAAACTTAAAAATAGTGCTGGTCTCCAAACATTCTTTAAGCGACAGAAAAATGTCATTGAAAACCACTCACTTCGTCACTTTGTCCAGTCAACCGACCAAGCAATCTGTCACCAAATGACCACTTAACTGAGGCGGTTATTAACCAGAAAATTGTTTTTGCTTTCAAAGGCAGGCTTGCAAGCCAAACCAAAACGAACGAACGGACTCTCCATTACAACTGCTGCTGGTTTAACGAAACAATTAATACTCGGGGCTATCTATGGGGCTATACTTAAAGCCTTCAAGCAGCAACGGCTGTAGCATTTCAAATCATTTTTTAGTTTTTCCTTTTTTTTTCGTTGTTGTTGTTGTTTTTTATTCTTCTCTATTTCAAATTGTCGTTGCCAACTTTTATGTAATTTTTGTAATGATGACCAATTATGGAGGCGCAAATGAAAATGTTGTCTTTGTCGTTGTCGGCCTTTAATGCTGACTAGAGATTCGCTTCGAAGATCATGTTGTTGCTTTGGCAGCAACAGCAGCAGCAACATTTACTAGCTACAATTACGTGATTATTGTTAATGACCAAATAATGGCTTAAAATAAGAAAATATTTAAATTTTATTTTTAGTTTTTAATTACTACGGCAGATGAGATGCGATTGAAAGTAGAAAAAAATCCTACCAAAGTAGCTGAAGAAGAGGTTCCTGAGAAGCCGACCAAAGATTCAATCAAAAATTCTCAAGCGGAATATAAAACAACTGAGAGAATGAGCCTGAGCCTAAGGAAAATGCTACAAACGCAGGATAATGCCGATAAATAGCCACGCGAGTGAGCTTAGCCTGCTTTATAGCATGCAAGATACACAATCACTGCCACATTTAGGCAAATCACAGTCTATTAGGGAATGGCAGCAATAGTAAATGGGACATATGCTCTTAACCTTGAATAAACACCGCACGGCGAACTTTATACAGATTCTGACTGGATATGAGTGCCTCTAACAATACCTGCAGCGCTTAAAGTTCGCACATAGTCTTAAGTGTTCAATGTGTTCGACTGAACACAAAACAGTGGGACATGTTACTTTCCTGTACGATAGATACACCAAAGAATGAAAGTATAATTTTCTAAACGTGTCAATCGCGCGACAATTGGAATGCTGGACACCTATTCGCAAGAGGAGTTTTTCGTGGATTCGACATACATACATAATTTACATAATTGGTCATTACAATCCTTCAGTCAGGGTTACAACCTAGCGTTAATTTCCAACATGAGTGGCATGACCTACAGTTTAAAGTAGATTCCGAACGACAAATTTTTGAGAAACTTTTCATGAGAATTTTATTTACTCTCAGAATTTTTGCCAGAAATCTGCTGAGAAGAAGTCGCCGAAGAAATATTTTTTCATATTTCGCTCAGTTGAAGATGTCTGACCTGGGGCTTGAACCGTGGTCTTACCTCTAATAAGCCAACACACTACCTACTAGACTACGGCAACTTCGCATATCGACATATATAGTTAAGAGAAAAAACACATCACTGCAGCAACTGGAACTATCGCAACATTAAAAGTGCGAACGTTTTAGGACAACTGAACTGTAAGGAAAAAGGCATTTGAGCTTTGAGTTCTACACGTCTGCCTGACGTGATAATTAATCTGCGTTTCTAGGAGGATGATACCGTCAGACACGGGG
Source organism: Sarcophaga caerulescens (assembly GCA_927399465.1). Classification (NCBI taxonomy): domain Eukaryota; kingdom Metazoa; phylum Arthropoda; class Insecta; order Diptera; family Sarcophagidae; genus Sarcophaga; species Sarcophaga caerulescens. Next base: position 105,403,169 of record OV656866.1, read on the forward strand.
GTTATTCTAGTAGAAGTCCAACACTAACTGAAACTTGAAATTGCTTTACATCGCGATAAAAAAAAGAAAATGTCTCTAATCTGAACGTAAGATGGTCGTCTGAGTATAAGACGGTAGTCCAAGTATAAGACATTAGTATATTTATGAGGCGATAGTTTAACCACAAAACAACGATCTGAGTATAAGATGGTGTTAGTCTCAGTATAAGACCTTTGTCTCAATATAAGTAAATAGTCTCAGTAAAAGACGATAGGCTCAGTATAAGACGATAGTGTCAGTATAAGAAGTTTATCCTAATATAGGACTGTATAGTCTGAGGTTAAAATGGGACTGTGAGTACACGATAGGTACACTATGAGTGTAAGACTGAAATCCGAGTAAAGGTGATAGTTTCATCAGGAACATAGCCTTAGTTGGACATGGTAGTCTCAGTATAAAACAGAAATCTGAGTACAAGACGTTAATCACAGTATAATATGGTATACGAAGTACAACATAGTAGCCACAACCTTGGCTCGAGTGTGGAAAGATATTGTTAGTATAAGACGAAGGTTTAAGTTTGTAATTCGAGTATAAGATGATATTCTGCGTATAAGACAGTAGTTTAAAGTCGCCATTCGAGTATAATATAATATTCTCAGACTAAGTAGGTAGTCTTAGGCCGAGGCCACGCAATGAGCGGCAAAGCGGTGAGCGGCTGAGCGGTGAGCGGTAGAGCGGCGAGTTTGAGCGGCAAGTGGCTTATTACTGAGCGTCATTTCTGAGCGGTTAGTTGTTAAAATGCCATTGTCAAGAGAGGTTTGTTTAATGTTTTTACGCGAAAATCGTATTTATATTTACAAGAATTTAATGCGTTTAAGAAAAAAAAGAAGATTTGGTATTCATCCTATAAATCAAGCAAGGCGACATTACGGCGAATTTAAGCATTTATATACAAATCTACGCAAATTTCCAGACAGATTTTGGCAATACTGCCAAATCTGTGAAATCCTTTGATTTGCTGTTGCAAAAAGTTAAGACGAGATTGACAAAACAAAGAAAAGCAATTTTCCATGTTTATACTTCGCCGCTCAGAAATCAACTAAAAATGAGAACAATTTCTATTCCTGAGCGGCGTCGCTTAGCAGCTCAGAAATGCCACTTAGCCGCTCAGAAGTGCCGCTCATTGCGTGGCCACTTCAGTAGTATTCCATATGTTTTAATTTTTTGCCGCTCACCGCTTTGCCGCTCATTGCGTGGCCTCGGCCTTAGGTCGTAATTCGAGTATAAGACGGGGTCTTGAGTATAGAAATGTAGTTTAAGGTGGTAGTCCGAGTATAGAATGGTACTCTGAGTGTTAGGTGGGAAGTTTAAAGTCTTAATCATAGTTTAAGACAGTATTTAAGGTGTAAGACGGGTAGTTTAAGGTCGTTATCCATATAAAAGCTGATATTCTGAGCATAAGACGGTAGTTTAAGGTCACAGACCGAGTATAAGACGGTATTCTGAGTATACGAAGGTAGTTTAAGTTCGGAGTCCGAGTATAACAATATATTCTGAATGTAAGAGAGTATGTTAAGGTCGTAGTCCTAAGTACAGATCGTATAGAATAATATTTTGAGTATCGAGTATCATGAGCGAATACCATACGCCGATCAGAATTTTGTTATGAACTTATCTCCTCCCTTTACCTCAGAGACTACCTAAATTCCTGCCATTCTTTAGGTCATGTTACTTAGTTCAGAGTGTAACGCTACACTGAGCTGAATAAAATCCATTACAGGAGATGAAGTGTATAGAAAATGATTTTTGTTTTGAGTATAAGAGTGTAACCGAAAAGTATTTGAGTACAATAGCTGTCCTCAGCTCAGCAAGGAAACAGTTTGACAACAAAGAGAAATTAAAAAGAGAAGAATATTCTCCGAAAACCACAATATGAAGCATATCATGCACGTACTTTAATGTCTATGTAACCAATATCAATATCATTTCAAGCACTTACTCTCATTTAACCATGGAGTCATTTTAAATAAAAGCCATAAATTTTCACCAAAAGAAGAATCAATCTTGGACCACATAAAACACACCGACAAACCTGACAATATACCCACAGAATCAGAAAGCAAATTGCCTTCAAAAAATATTTTTCAATTAAGGCGGCTCAAGGGAAACTTATGCCGCCAAATAGAGTGATAAAAGAACAATTAAATCGAAATCTGTTTACAACCAAACTACAACGTATTTAAATCTCTTTTGAATGCCTTCGTTTAAATTGAATTGCTTTTAAAGTCTGGTATTCTTTAAAATATAATCATTAGATGTGCTCCTTAAAGTTTTAAGGGAATTGTAAACCAAACAACTGAACAGTAGCCATTAAGCTTAAAGGCTTTAGACTCTCTATTATTAAGTGTCCTACACAAAACGAGCTAACATAAGGCAAATAGGTAAAGTTGTGGAGGGTTTTTTTCACTTAAAAAATGCGTTCATTCTTCTTCTCAACAACAATGTAAACATAATTTGCGTTGGTGTATATGCAACACGTTGCATGCACTTATATTTTGCATGAACTAGACTTTTGCATGAATGCAAGCCACATGGAATGCAGCATTCAAACGTAAGCATTGTATCACAAGCTTAAATAACGTGGCACCTTAAGAAAAAAACTAACTGAGACGGGGTATGTAAGTAAAGCGCAACATGGTTTCCCAGTAGACAGTATAACAGGGTTCTAGAGAACGTTTACTATGATGGTAAATGCAACAAACAGTAGCAACGCAATTGAAATAAAAAAAAAACAAAAACAAAAACTTTAAGAAGGAGTTTTTGCTGTCGGTGGCAGTAGTTGTGGTGTTTGGTTTTGTTGCATTTGTGGTGTTCCTTTATTAACTTGGCAAATACATTTACGACACGCACTTTTCCATGCCTATTAAAAGTGGTAGAACCACTCAAGGAACACTTTTCAAAATCAAAAAGGAGTAACAAACAACAACAAAATATTTCTTAAGCATAACGTCTGGCAGAGAATTAAAAGGTGCTGCTCCAGCAGCTGAAAAACTTATACGATTCTGAACTAAAAAGTGCAAGAAAATTTGTCGTTTGTACACTTTAATGCTGTGGTTATGCTCTGGACTTTTGTCTGTCTCCGGTGGTTTTTTTTTTCTTTTTTGGATTTTTAATAATCAAAACAAATATTTCTTAGTTTGTCTATGCTGAACGTCTGTCCCTGCTCCTACAAGTCGTTCTGCTATGCGTATCTGCAAGTTTCTTTAAATGAAATACCTTTAGGGTCTCATAAATTATTAAGACAGACAGAATTCAGACAGGGGTTAAGTTATGTTGTAAATATTTGTTTGATTTTCTTGTTTTTTTTTTCCTTTACAAGAAGAATTGGTTTTAATGGCATGAGAAGGGAAAAAATAAAAACAATTTGCTGAAAATAACTTTCAATAAAATGCAGAAGTATTTTAAATAATAGAATACAGTACATAAGAATACAGTACACAATACATAATTGGTCATTACAACCCTTCAGTCAGGATTACGACCTAGCTTCTCACACCACTTATGTTGTGTGCGTTAATTTTTATACATGAGTGGCGGGACCTACAGTTTAAAGTCGACTCCGAACGACAGTTTTTTGAGAAACTTTTCATGGCTATTTTAATACTCTCAGAGTTTTTGCCAGAAATCTGCTGAGAGGAAGTCGCCGAAGAAATATTTTCATAATTTCGTTTTGATGTCTGACCTGGGATTCGAACTCGGGCCTTCAGTCCAATAAGCCAACACACTACCTACTAGACTACGGCGACTTTTTTACACACAATACAGCACACATATAATACAGTACTTATATATAATATAGTACTTAATATAGTACAATATATAGTACAGTACTTAATATATTACATAATACAATATATAATATACGTATATATATATATATGTATAGTACATAATACTGTATAACTTAATATAGTACTTAATACAGTACTTAGTATAGTACTTAATACAGTACTTAATACCACACTTAATACAGTATACAGTACTTAATACCGTACTTAATACGGTACTTAATAATGTACTTAATATAGTACTTAATACCGTAATTAATACAGTACTTAATACCGTACAGGAATACAGTATATATTAATACAGTACTTTTAAATAAAGTTCTTTGATAGTAGAATGCAGTATCCTTGGAAGTAAGTTGACATAAGTCAAGCTGGAGGCATCAGTGGTCATCACAAAAAAATTCTCACAAATCTCTGTCGCTCTTCACATCTAGAAAATGTCAGGTTAGACTAGGTGGCGAACACTCCTGGAAGGGTAAACTGCGTTTTAGGCCAGAGTTGAGTCTCATTGTGACACCACAATTAATATCCAACCAAGGGATCAAACATTTTTTACAGGAAACCAACCTATAGGGCGAAAGTTCAGTCGAAAGTTGAAAGAAAAAGGTTCTTCATGGCCATCTTAGGCCAGAGTTGAGGCTCATTGTGACACCACAATTAATATCCAACCAGGGGATCAAACATTCTTTATAGAAAACCAAACTATAGGAAGAGAGTTCAGTCGAAAGTTGAGAGAAAAAGGCTCTTCATGGAGTTTAATCTCCAGAGTTTAGGCTCCCCAATCAGAGGATCAAACATTCTTTATAGAAAACCAAACTATAGGAAGAGAGTTCAGTCGAAAGTTGAGAGAAAAAGGCTCTTCATGGCCGTCATACGCCAGGGGTTAGGCTCATTATGACACCACAATTAATTTCCAACCAGGGGATCAAACATTCTTTATAGAAAACCAAACTATAGGAAGAGACTTCAGTCGAAAGTTGAGAGAAAAAGGCTCTTCATGGAGTTTAATCTCCAGAGTTTAGGCTCCCCAATCAGAGGATCAAACATTCTTTATAGAAAACCAAACTATAGGAAGAGAGTTCAGTCGAAAGTTGAGAGAAAAAGGCTCTTCATGGCCGTCATACGCCAGGGGTTAGGCTCATTATGACACCACAATTAATTTCCAACCAGGGGATCAAACATTCTTTATAGAAAACCAAACTATAGGAAGAGACTTCAGTCGAAAGTTGAGAGAAAAAGGCTCTTCATGGAGTTTAATCTCCAGAGTTTAGTCTCCCCAATCAGGGGATCAAACATTCGTTATAGGAAACCAACCCAGAGGGAGAGAATTCAGTCGAAAGTTGAGAGAAAAAGGCTCTTCATGGCCGTCTTAGGCCAGAGTTGAGGCTCATTGTGACACCACAATTAATATCCAACCAGGGGATCAAACATTCTTTCCAGGAAACGAACCTATAGGGAGAAAGTTCAGTCGGAAGTTGACAGTAAATGGCTTTTCATAGAGTTTAAACTCCTGAGTTTAGGCACATTGTGATACCGCAATTAATATCCAACCAAGGGGTCAAACGTTATTTAAAGGAAATGGAACTGTAGGGAGAGAATTCAGTCGAAAATGGCCAGAGGGCACTGGCACATAAGATGAAAGACAGTCTGTTCATCCTGCACAGGCCCATAGCGCTTATTTGTGGGAATGCCAAATCCATTGGCATGCCTTACAATAAGAAACGAGTACTTTTACAAATAAAAAAGTACTTTTACAATTAAAAAAAAAAAAGTACTTTTACAAATAAAAAAAATACTTTTACAATGAAGCTTTAGTTGTTTCTGCAAAGAAAGTATTTTTTCTTTAATACCTTTTTAAAAAAAAAAACTTTTTTTTTTGTAAATTAAAAAACATTTTATTTCCCTTGTTTTAACTCTTTTCAAACTTTCCCCTATAAAATCATAACAATTAGTTGAGTTTTTAAGCTTCAATTCAAAGCACGTCTTCAGATAATTTTTGGCAATTTTGACACATTTTCATCGCAATCACAACAATATTGTCATTTTGTTTTGAACACTGAAAACTGTTACACGAACGAACGAAACTTTAACAATTTGTGTCCGTTTTTTTTTAGAATTTGTTAAAATTTTTATTACAATTTTAATTTAAAAAAATCGGAGTTTTTTTGTGGTTTTATTTTCTTGTGATTTTTACAAGACTTGCATCCACAGTCAACCCATTTAAGGTGCTCATTAGTTGGCTGTGGAAAAGCAACCTTAACTTTTACCACAAAGTCAATGTGATAACCACACCACAAAGCCAATGCTTTTGTGGCATCAAACTAAGCAGAGGAAAGAGAAAGAAAGAAAGAAAGAATTAAACCACAACAACAGCAAAAACAGAAGAAGAAGAAGAGGAAAAAAAAGGGACTTTGTTCCCCCAACCAAAAATGGTTAAAAAATCTCATCAATTTTGCCATTTTTGTCGAAATGCATTTCGAGAGGCATAATGATGTCTGTTTCTGTTACTGTTTCAGTTTCTGTGCTTCAGTTACTATTGCAGTTGGCTTGTCTGTCTTGTTTGTTTGCAATTTTAGTTGTATGTAGATTGTGTGCATTCTGTACTTTCCTTACAAGATCCCCTTTCTTCTTGACTTTCTTTGTCTTAATAAAGGAAACAAGAAGAGTGGCACCACAACCATAAAAACTTATTTAAAATTGGTAAAACGCCTACAAGTGATGCCGATGCCAATGCCGTTGCCGATGCCAATGTAACAAGTTCATGCGATAAATTCTGTTGCAAAAAATCATTTTTCTTTTGACTTTTTTTTCTTCTCTCTTACACTGGGATTCAAAAAGGAAGTGAAGACATAAACCTTTTAACAATCACCTCCACTCAGCCAGTCAACCAAAATGAATGGTGCGCCTCATGCCTATGCCGATGAAAGCAACCAGTCATCAATATGACAAAAGTTAAGAAATTATTTTGAATTGCAATCAGAAAGCGAGCAGAGACAGAGAAATACTTTAATACAGATTGAATGAATGTGGTGTCGGTGGTGGTGGTGGTGGTGGTGGTGGTTGGACGGTGTAGTAATGAATTATTTCTTTATAATAATGGGAACCTCGTTTGTACACAAAAATAAAAAACAATTCGACTGCCAATCATTAAATGAATTATTTGCTACAAATTTCGTTTTCCTTTTTTTCTTTTCTTCCTCTTTTTGTTATTACAAATCAGCCCAAAGAAAGAGAAACTCATGGATTAACAATGATTTGTATGTGAGCTTTAAAGAGGAGATGACGAAAAAAACACTCAATGATGAACTGGTACTAATGGATGACCTCTTTAAAAGTCAGCATAGTTAGGCTGAATGGCTGAGAATTCACTCAGCACTTAGGGCCATTGTTATACTCTCTGAAGTTACCATAATCTAGTCTAGATTCAAACCCCAGTTCAGACATCTCGAACAAAAAAAATATCTTTTTTGCTACTTCCTATCCTTCCTAGCAGTTTTCAGACATAAATTCGGAGAGTAAAATAAAGTTGCCATGAAAAGTTTCTGAGGAAGCATTAAATAGTAGATCCCCTTATTCTTTAATAAAATTTACACACACCACATGGTTGGTGTGAGAAGCTAGGTTGTAATGCTGACTAAAAGATTGTAATGAAACAGCACCCGAACGCTCACTCCTGTATTCTCGATAGGAAGTAAAGATTTCTCATTCTAGCACTAAGGAGTGGTAGAAAACTCACAACGCAGTCTGAAGCTGAAATCTTAATAAAATTTACACACACCACATGGTTGGTGTGAGAAGCTAGGTTGTAATCCTGACTAAAAAATTGTAATGACCGAACGCTCACTCCTGTATTCTCGATAGGAAGTAAAGATTGCTCATTCTGGTTAGGTCACTAAGGAATGGTAGAAAACCCGCAACGCAGTCTGAAGTTGAAGTCTTATAAGCATCTCAATCGGATGAGAACGGAGGTATCTTTCAGGCGGAGATATTTACTATTCCAAAGACTCTTAAGGCCGCCGCACAGTGTCAGATTTTGCAAATTTAGGGGGACTAAACTCTGTATTTCAAAAACTATTAATGGTAAAGCCACAAATTTTTGAACTTGGTATTATAATGAAAAGACGCATCTTTTTAGAAAAATTGGGCGAAATCGGACAACTGACACGCCCACCTCCCATGTAACAGTAAGAATAAATATGCTAAGATTGCCCCAAGGAAAGATTGAAAGTTATGGCCAGGAGATTTTTTAGGGCAAACCCATTAGGATAAACCCATATTTAAAAATACTCGGGCCTTACTACACTGAAAAAAAATTTATAGCTGGTCAAAAAATATATTTTTATTTTTTATTAATTTAATATTTGTTACAGAATAATACAATAGTAGGTAAGTACATAAACATTTAATTTACATTATTTATTCCAAATCAGAGCCATCAGAGTCGTCATTATAAATATCCTGCTCTTTAAGTAATGCCAAAACTTCAGGAGTTAAAACGTGTTTTTTAGTTTTCGGATTTTTGCGCAAACTGCATATTATCGGATCAGATGATATCAAAAGTCTATGCAATAAATCAGTATTAGAGTCAACTCTAGATGTTTTTCTCGTAAAATTTAGTCGATATCTTCTGTTGTCTTTATTCCTAGCTTCCTGTGCTTCTTCCGATAACTGGCCTATTGGAAGAATACTGCTATCTATAATTTCTTTTGCATGGAAGAGGACTTTGTGTACTGTCACTGGCATGAAGTACCAAGAATATTTCTCTAAATATATATTTCTTGTAATTTTTGCGAACTTTTCAAAAGCTGTGGAATTTATTGGATATCCTGATGCTAAACATTCTAGGATAATGTGAAAACATTTTATCAGTTCCATGTCAATATTAATTATCTCTGCTGTTTTCTCGGCGTTTCTAAAAAATCTTCTTGCCGTGTTTCCATCGTTAGAATTTCCGGATTTTTGTTTTGGCATATCGACAAGTAATCCCATTTCGTTTTTAAATCTTTTTTGGATATGTTTTTTTCGTTCCAACAATTTTGCTTTATTTTCATCTCCTCTAACTTGCCATTTTTGAATGTCTGTTCTGTATGCAATGTGTAAGAGACATTCCATAAAACGGATCCAGGCATAGAAGGTTGACTCAAGTATACTGAGAAATCAATTTTATATGCGAGCCACTCACTGTTAATTTTTAAAAACTTTGATTTTAATCTTTGAGACTTCCTCCACTTTTCCAGTATATCATGGCAAATTTTACTAACAAAAATTTTTAATTTTTTAAGATCAATAGTTTGATTGGATCCATTACTAATATTTCCTAAAATAAAATCAAAGACCCGCTCATATTTATTATTTGGCGCAGCGGAACACCAAACATCGAAAATTTGTTGATTCGACATTTGCGAGTTCATGATGAACTTTTGAAAAAATGTGTATGGGGTATGCAAAAAGATGCAAAAAATATTTTGTAATCCCAATAGGTTATATATTAATTTATCATATAGTGCCAACAGAACCTTGGAATCAAATGGTATTCTATATTTTTGATTCCATTAAATATTTGTTAATTTCAAAACTTACTTACAATAAAATGACTTACTTTAAACGGCACAGAAAAATGTGTCCTCACTTATATTTCAAAAAGCTTTATTACTATTAATAAATAGATTAATACCTTTAAAAAGCAAAAAAAAAATGGAAAAATATCCATAAACAAAAAAGTTATAATGATTCAAAGTTATTGAATACTCGGCAGAAAAAAATAAGATTTTTATTTTTTGTAATATACACGACATTCGGAATACCGTTACCTTGTTTTGGTTTACATTCCTTCACTTTCTTAAGCATTTATTTATTATTTGGACAGTTGTCTGTCGTACTGCATTTAAACTTAATCAAAAAAACACACAAAAAAAATTGAGTTTAGTCCCCCTAAATTTGCAAAATCTGACACTGTGCGCCGTTGCTGGTCTAGTTTCTTTAAATACGAATTCTTACATGGTTCTGGTTTATAGCCAGGCTAGCGGCGTGGTGTAAGTCAACACTGGTTTGTGACTGTAAGGACTCCTTAAGACCGGACTGGTAAAGGCCGTAGTGGTAAACCTCATCGACAAAAGTGTCAATGCCAGACTGGGATTCCACTCTATGAATGATGTGATGGTTGGCCATAATCATTCAATCCATTATTCCAATGGACTTATCGGGAGATAAATTAGGGAGAGGTATTTATGGTTCTGGGACTTATCGAAAAATAAGTTATGGAGAGACATGAAAGGTTCTGCGAGGATAAATCAATATCAATATCAGTAATAAAACCAGTTTGCTGCTACGGCTTAATAAGTCGAACGTAAGACTGGCGACAGGGTTCCATACGAAGTATCGTAATGTTAGTTCGTTGATAGGAATCCGTAACAGACTGTGGCTGGTTATGTGAAAATAAGAAAGAATTGGAGACTATAGAGTACCTATTTTGCAGCTGTACAACCCTCGATAGGAGAGTGTTAAATACTTAATTTAGGTAAGGGATCCCTCATGGGCTTGATCTCTCTATCGGAAGCCGACATTCAGGCGCTCTTGAGATGTATAATGGGATTGGTCCCTGTCTAACTGATCTTATTCTCGCTTCATCTCTATTTATTTTGTTTCCTTTCCAAAGACCTTCGTGTGTATTTCATCAGTCCTTATGGCTGTACACGTTCTCAAGCTAACTGACCAACCCACCAAACATCTAGTAGGGTACAGTTTTCCCGCTTGTTATTTATGGTTTTTAAATTGATCATTTAATATCGTCATGTAAAAAATCCATCCTATAACCTAACAATTAAACTTCATAACCTTTAACTTGAATTTTATTGTAAACAGTTTAACACCTCCTATGTACCCACATCCAGAGAAAAGCGGGTACCGCAAACTGTTACAAGGAAAGGGGGAAGGCAAGAAGCAAGGGAAGCAGAAGAGAAGATTAACAACATTAACATTAAAGTGTCATTATTTTCTGTTTAACATGCCATAAAAATGTTTTCAACAAAATACCCAGTCAATGGACCGCCATAAACAAATTTACAGAAACTTTTAAAGAAACTGGTTCGAGGGATTTTTTCGCTACTAATGACCTTAAGGCCATTAAGAAAACCAAGAAGATGAAGAAGAGGAAAGAAAACTTAAATCTCAGCTTTGAATTCATGGCTTTTCGGTGAAGAAGCTGAAGAAAATAAAAAAACAAAAAAAAAAAAAAGCGAAATAGTTTCTGGTAATACAACACGTTCAAATAACAATCATTGACAAGATTTTTGTTTATGGCCTCTTACTAGCCAAATAGGCAGTTTTCAGTTCGGCTGTCCGCATTTGTGGAGTATTAAAAAAAAATTGTGTTTGTAATACAAACAGCCAGCTTAGTCAGCCAGCCAGTCAGCCAGCGGCATTTGGTGTTACCAATAAAAGAAATGCTGTAACATGCAAGAACAAGCATAATTTGTTACCATTTATCAGCAAGTTACCAATACCCGATACCAATACCAATAATACTACCAACATGCGGCATTATTACCATGACTTCTACTACTTCTTCTGCTATTTGGTGGGAATTACAGTTTTAAGTACCAAATTAGATATCATTTTACACAATAAATGCGTATTACTTGGGCAATTATAATGGAATTAAAAAGACGGCCATTATATGGTAATCATGGTTGCATATAAAAATCGCATTAAAGTGTTACCAACAGAAAAATCGTGTTATAAGCCTCATTTGGAGAGAATAGCGTTATTAAAACGGTTGTGTAAGGCGGCTTTGTCGACACCATCAAAAATTAAAATAAGTTGGACAAACGATTTGGAATGAGTCTCAATGATGGTCACTTGAAATTGTTTTCAAATATCGGGTCCGCCATCTAACGTTTTTTTTTTTTCAACTAGTGCTTATTTCGTGAATGGTAACACTTAGCTCATGTCTGATTTGACAGATAATTAGTTTTATCCTTCCGCTGAACGAATATGGTTGTGTATTTGCGTTTTCGCTTCGCTAAGTGGGCCTGCGATCGACTTACAGAAGATGCCGATTTTGGCAAAAAAAATCATCTTTTCAGATGAAGCTCATTTTGATCTTGGCGGGTATGTAAACAAGCAAAATTGTCGCATATGGGGCACAAAAAACCCGCACGCATACATTGAAAAGCCGACGCACCCAAAACGAGTCACTGTTTGGTGCGGATTTTGGTCCACAAGGCATAATTGGGCCATTTTTCTTTGAAAATGAGCAAGGAGTGGCCGTTATAGTCAATGGCGATCGTTATCGGGCCATGTTGAACGAATTTTTGTTCACAAAAATTGAAGAGGAGGATACTGGCAACATTTGGTTTCAGCAGGACGGCGCTACGTGCCACACAGCCGAAGCTACACTCGATGTTTTGCACCCTGTTTTTGAAAATCGCATTATCAGCCGCAGAGCTGATGTCGTTTGGCCACCTCGGAGCTGCGATTTGACACCGTTGGACTATTATTTGTGGGGTGCCGTCAAAGATAAGTGTTACGCCGACAAGCCAGAGGCAATTGACGCTTTAAAGGACAATATTCGTGAAGCTATTGGTGAAATATAGCTGCACACAATCGATAATGTGCTTAAAAATTGGACCGATCGTGTAGGCTACTGCATGGCCAGCCGAGGCAGCCATTTGAATGAAATTATTTTCCATTACTAACCGGAAGGATTGTACTTTCAAATAAAAAAAGAAATTTGAGAAAATATTCAGTAGTTTTTTTTAAAGCATTTTCAAAAAAAAAAAAAGTTATTTGGCGGACCCTTTACTTACTAAAAAGTGGTAGGCAATAGACCTCGATAAATAAGCAAATTTTCAATGCTTTTAGGGGAGCACTCCTACTTTCCTCAGTGATTTATGATATTTACGCTTGCAGAAGAGGGATAGGAGTGTTACAGCTAGAGGTCCAAGGCCTAAAGTTAACCTTTGGGGGTTTAATATGGTGGTTCAATCGTAAACCTGGACTTACCATCGTCGATACATACATACATAATTGGTCATTACAACCCTGCAGTCAGGATTACAACCTAGTTTCTCACGTCACTTACTATGTTGTGTGTGTTAATTTTATACATGAGTGGCGGGACCTACAGTTTAAAGTCGACTCCGAACGACAGATTTTCGAGAAGCTTTTCATGGCAATTTTATTTGCTTCCAGAGTTTTTGCCAGAAATTTGCTGAGAGGAAGTCGCCGAAGAAATATTTTCATATTTTCGTTGTGATCTCTGACCTGGGCTTTTAACCTTGGCCCTACGTCTAATAAGCCAACACATTACCTACTAAACTATGGCGACTTCAATCGCCATTGTCAATGCTTTTAAGAAAAGTCGCTGAACGCTCAAATGTCGACGACATAGTCATGGTCTAGGCACTTGCACGGGGTGACACACTGAATTCTGCTGGAACTTTTCGTAAAATGAATCTAAAAACAGCTCAATTGGAGTTGCACAATATACAGAGGCTAGCGTGTGTTAGCATACAAGAGGCATTGAGAACCTGCCCCACAGCGGCGCTGGAAGTTTTGTTAAATTTAAATGCGCTGCACATGGACCAAAACTGGTTAAGTTAGTGGGAGACAAGTCTAACATGAAATCCATTACGGGATTTCGGAACGTAAAAGATCAATAGGGTGACAGTTCACTGCTTATCTGTCACCTGGACTGAACTAGTAGAGTCTAGGATTTTGAAAAGTGCTTCGCAATGAAGGTTAGTAACAAAAATGAATAGAGTAATCTGGAAGCTGTATACATACACAATTGGACATTACAACCCTTCAGTCAAGATTACGACATAGCTTCTCACACCACCTATGTTGTGGGTGTTAATTTTATACATGAGTGGCGGGACCTACAGATATTTTTTATTTTATTCTCAGAGTTTTGTTTTTTATCAGAAATCTACCGAGAGGAAGTCATTAAAGAAATATTTTTTTTTTCTGTTTTGGGATTTAAAACGTGGTCTCACGTCTAATAAGCCAACATACTATTACGTTATTACCTTTTAAAAACGTTTAAAATATGAGCTCGTAGATTGAAAATAAAATGAAAATAAATTTGTGTTTAGTTTTAATTAAAATTCTTTATAATTCGCACAATTCTGTGTGCCACTGTTTACAACTTGATGTAAACAACAACAATTGCTTTTCTTCGCTATTCCTCTGTTTACACCCTTTGCATAAACAATATCAATTATTAGACAATTGTTCGACAGATCTTTGTAACGGATATCTTCAAACCACGATTACTCTCTTTAAACACACCGCGTCTTCACACAAGACTGACTGAACTTCACTAACGCAGTCACTTGCTTTGCCTTTTATATGGCAGCGTAAACAGTCTGATGAATTTTCTTGAAAACGAACGTTCATGACTTTGCTTTCTCGAAATACAAGAACGAATCTTGGAATAGGAGCAGGAGTTTTTGTTCTCAGAACATAGCAACACCATCTGACAGTCAAGTCGTCCATTTCAGCACTCGACTGTCTGAATAAATTGAATCAATTAAGTAGACAGAATAGGGTTGTCCTCATCTGGGTTCTAGATTATGTGGGAATTCTTGGCAATGATTCATTACAACTGATAAGCCAGTTTTATCACAACTTGGTGAGTAGGCCTCCAATAAAAGAAAAAAACTGTTTTATTCTGCCTTCTTGAAATGAATTCATCTAATTTATCTTCATTTCTAAGCCAACTGACTGCTCTCATCTATTAATTTAAATAGACAAACAACTCCTTTTTCAATAAATATTCAAATTAAGCAACCAACGTTTAAGGGGCCCCTGTCAAACAAATAACAATTAAGTCATATTGTCTACAATACAAATACAAATGCGAGCCATGTTTTTCAAATTTACGGCCAAAGAACACAGAGAAAAAGAAGAATTCTTCCTCTCCGGAAAATCTTTGTATTTAAATGATCACTTTTTTCTACAAAAACAAACTTAAATTATCGATAATGATTGGAATTTTCCAAAGAAGCCCTCCCGTGACAAAAGTAAACATTACACACGCACACGAATGTTTCTATAAAAAGAACACAAAGAATTCTAAACACCCAGGGTGGTCTCTGTCTCTCTCTCTCTCTCTGTCTATGTCTCCATGTGTCTTTATGTAAAAACAAAAAGCTTATGAGCAGGCCTGCCTAGAGAACAGCAGACATTGACAGACGAAAGACAAAATGCGTTGAAAGGTTTACAAGTGTTTTCACACGCACTGTTCACAGCGCATGCGTGCTCATGTGTAACATTGACGATCGGGTTATGAGGTCTAGTTTTGGTCAGAACCAAAACACAGTTTTATTAATTTCGTGTGCATTTAATGTCACTACGGGTGGATATTGTAGTTTAACTTAAACGAAGCGGCGGCTTATTTGAACACGCTTGGTATTCTAGGAGTAGGAACTTCAAAGAACAAAAAAAAAAAACAAGATTTTCTTCAAAATTCTAAAAATAATTTAAAAAAAGGTTCAACAACGATTCTTTCAAAATAGGAGTTACGACCTCAGAATTTTAAGTGGCTGTTTCCAACAGTTTGGTTGGTTGCTTGGTTGGTTGTTGTAAAAGGAAAGGGTCATCATCACAGAGAATTCTATTGAATTATGGTAATGAAATCATTGATAATTTGTTTGTTTAGGAGGCAATAAATTTCTGAAATGACAATAACAAATTTGTTCAAAAAGAGATTGAAAGATGAGGTTAAGCAAGTCATAGATAGATAAGATATGAAAGCTACAAACAAATTCTAAATTTAGAAAGTGTGTATGCAAAATATAGTCATTGCTTAAGTAAATTATAGGCGAGATAAAGTTAGGACTTAAGAAAAACTAAAGCAATATATGGAATGGAATTAAACAAGATACACACAATAAATTAAGCAAAAGGCATACGAAAGTCAGAGAAAGGCTTACGAAAGTCAGAGAAAGGCTTACGAAAGTCAGAGAATAGTTTATAGGTAGATAGGACAGCGACTAACGATGAATTTAGAAAGTGCGTAAGCAAAGTTTGGACATAACTTAAGGAAATTATAGGCAAGATAAAGTTAGGATTTAAGAAATAAGCAATATATGAAATGGAATATATGGAATGGAATTAAACGGAATACACGCAATACATGCAAAAGGCATAGGAAAGTCAGAGAAATCTTTACGAAAGTCAGAGAATAGTTTATAGGTAGATAGGACAGCGGCTAACGATGCTTCTAGTCTCCGATATACAATGCTTAACATATTATTTTTAATAAGCTAAGAACAAAACAAATAGCATGGACTAATAACCATCATTATTGGCCAATTCTTAATTTGCTCTATAGCCCCCCTTAATATCCTTCGCTTATTGGCTCCAAAATGGCATGGTAAGTCAGCGTGAAAATCAAAAATAAATCTTAAGACGAGCGTATAATTTAATATCAAAAGATCTTAAATAATATAATTTGCATGGAAGAATTAAATGCAATCAACAACGTGTCTATCATAATCATGGGCCAGTGCATCAAGTACTAAAACAATAAGCCTGATAGTAAACTACAACAATTGGTGAGCGGGGGGGAAACATTGCAAAGCATGAAAAAAAGGAAGGATACCTTAAGAAAATAATTATTAAACTGAACAAATTCCAGTTTTTTTTTTTTTGGAACCGCATGGGAAATCGAAGCAATAGGCATAAGGATTTACAATAAGATAAACCACATGATGATAAGACGAGAAACCTGCTGGGCGAGGACTGAGCGTAAGTTGGTAAGTTTGTCAGGGTTCTTAAAACCGCTTCCAGGCTATATTTGTATTTGCAGTGAACAGATTTGACGGAGAACAAAAAACAGAATTGGACATCATCGCACATTTACTATGTAATCCAACAACTTGGAAGAGATAATATTACGTCAGGTTCAGAGCTGACACTGACACCAATCACAGCACAACTGAAAGAGTATTGAAAACCGATTGTATTCAGAAAAGCACGGTTCAAGGTCTCCTGGAAGTTGTCTTAATCTCGACGACAAGCCGCTGGCAGCCGTAGCAAAACTGTGATATGTTAATATTAGGATCTGTTATTGTCACAATGAACCCAACTGCTGGCTGTGATACCGGAAAAAGGAGACCTCAGATTAGGGTGATTTTTTAAGAGCTATAGGAAAATTTTTCCAAAAAAAAAAACACATAAAATTCAGAAAAATGCATGAAATCTTTATTTGAATCGATAGTACGGTCCATATAATTTAATGTTTGAAGATTATTTCATGCAAATGTTGACCGCGACTGCGCCTCAAATGGTCCATCCGCTTAGTCCAATTTTGGCATACTCTTTCCAACATTTCGGCCGGTATTTCACGAATAAATGCTTCAATGTTGTCTTCCAATGCGTCATTTGAAGCGGGATTGTCTGTATAGACATGAGCTTTAACATAGCCCCACAAAAAATAGTCGAAAGGCGCTAAATCGCACGATCTAGGCGGCCAATTGACCGGTCCCGAACGTGAAATAAAATGTTCGCCGAACTCGCCTCTCAATAAGTCCATTGTTACGCGTGCTGTGTGGCATGTGGCACCGTCTTGTTGAAACCACATGTCATGCAAGTCAAGCTCTTGCATTTTGGACAGAAAAAAGTTGGATATCATCTCACGGTAGCGCTCACTATTCACAGTTACGTTACGATTCGCAGCATCTTTGAAGAAGTACGGTCCAATGATGCCAAATTCAATGATTTGCAAGCGTTGTTCGTTTGTAAGACGATTCATGGTTAAATTATAGACCAAACTGAAGATGTTTGACAGTGAAACAAAACACGAAACGTGCGTGAGCTGTTTAAACCAGTGTTTCCAAAAAGATAATAGCTAAAAAATCACCCTTTATAACAACTGGAGAAATAAAATTCTACTGAATACAGTCAATAAATGATGACTAATGATGACTCGCCTATCCACAACAATGAAAACCTTATTTACTTACTTAATTAAGTATTACAACCCTTTTAGTCAGGATTACAACCTTGCCTCTCACACCACCCATGTTGTCTGTGTTAATTTTATTCATTACTGACGGTACCTACTATTAAATTTCAACTCCGAATGACGGATTTTTAAATTTTATTTGCTCTTTAGGCTGGAGGTCGCCGAAAGAAATAGGAATTGAATTGAAAGGAATTTGAACCATGGGCTCTCGTCTAATAAGTCAACACACTACCTACTAGGCTATGGCGACCTTGCTTTGAGAATATCCAAAGAAATGATGTTATAACATGACCTGGAACCAGGTAAACACTTTGGCAAATAACCGGGTAAAGAGAAAAACTAAACGATCACCATCTAAACTAACTTAGTCTAGACTAATCTGGCTATCTTAAGAAGAACAAAACGTTTATTATTTTGACTTTCAAAGCAATGTTTCAACTATAGGGATACCTTCCCCATTTGATTTTGTAATACTTGGCAAAAAGAAAAAAATTCCCCCATTTATTGTATATGAATTACGGCGAAGATTTTTAAGATTTGAAATTAAAAAAAAAAACCAAAACGAAAAACAGGAAACCAACTAAAGAGAAGACCTTTAAACACTTCAAAAAAAAAAAATAAAATAAAAACCAACTGAACTGACTCTATGATTATATGATGCCATAAGATCTTTCATATTTTGATTGCTTTTGTATTGCCCCCGCCCTTTCTAGGGGGGCATACGCATGCTTGAAATACGAAACCAACTGGCGGTCAGTAAGTCATTTATGTAGTCAATCTTTTTAAAGGCATAAATTTTATAACATACTCATATGCATATGCTAGCATATGCCCCTCGTATAACATGGCATGGCATTTAATAAAAATGTTTCATTCACATCTGCTAGACGACTTTGTCTACAGTTGGGCAGTTGGACATAAATATGTGCAGTTGCAGAGTTGCAGTATGAAGACATTTAGATGTTATAGGAAGAGGGGCTATGCTTCTTTTGGCCTTTGGTTAGAATAGAGCTTAAGAGAGTAGAAAAAAAATCATAAATTATTACAATAATTATTATAATTGGCCTCTAGAAGTGCCATAGAGAGAAGACATAAACTTCCCCATTTAATGAACTTTAAAGAGCATAGGAGCCAGACTAAAAAGAAATTTTAATTAAATTGTTAACCGGATAATAATTTGTATTACAATGACTTTTTCTTACGCTTGTCTTTGTTTTTCTTTCTTTGGTTTTTAATTTGAATATTTAATTTTTTTTAATATGACACTTGATTGGTTATAATTTACGATCATAATACGAGCATAATAAGAGAGTCAAATTATTACAACAAAGAAAAAATGCTTTAAAGATTTATGCTCCCAAGTTAATATGCATAATTATGAAGATATAAAATGTTGTAATAGATGCTATCAGCCTTATAGAGAAAGAGAAATAGGAGATCCATATTTACATGCGCACATTATATGCGCACAAAAGCTGTTATAGAATGCTGTAGGCATTATGGCAAAAGATCCGTAATTTATTGAATTTTCCTCCTCTTAACTCAAAGATCAATACTGTTACGAAAATGAAAAATCTAGAGACTGGTGTTTTGCTTTTACATCGCTTAACATTAAAATTATAAACAAAAGCTACAAAAACAAAACAATGCAGTAAACAAACCTGTTTACAAATTATCGTACTGCTTAATATAACAACAAACAGCAGCATAAAAAATGATAAACAAGTAAACAAAAATACACCAACAACACTACAATAATAAATGTAAACAACAATGTTTATACAGGGTGGGGCAAAAGTCGCGAAGGGATTTGAAAAATTAATAACTTTTCTAATTTAATTTTTTTTTTTATTTTTCTTTTTAGGACTTGTAAAATAAATCTGGGAGATTAAATATGGAAGGCTACAACGTTATCCAGCGAACCAAAATCATAGAACTTTATTTTGAACATCATCGATCAATAATTCAAACTCAACGAGCCTATCGTCGTCATTTTAATGTGCGGAATTCACCATCCGAATCAATTAGTGACACGTTTTCAGGAACAAGGCTCAGTAAGGGATCTTCCACGAAGCGGAAGACCACATTCTGTAATTAATGAAGCAAATATTCAACGCGTTCTGGAGAGTGTTGAGGAGAATCCTGAAACATCAACTCGAAGGCGCTCTGCTGAGCTGCAAATGTCTCGGCGATCTTTACGCAGAATATTAAAGGGAAATTTACATCTTTTCCCATACAAGCTGCAGTTAGTGCAAGAACTAAAGCCACGAGATTCCCAAGAACGATTAAACGATTAAACCCCTTCGTGACTTTTGGCCCACCCTGTATTTATAGAGATTTCGAGAAGGCAAAGTCATGATCATTCGCCTTCAAGAACATTCATCAGACTGTTTACTTTACCATGGAAAAGGCAAGGCAAAGCAGGCGACTGAGTTAGTTCAGTCAGTCTTGTGTAAAGACGAGGTGTGTTTGAAGAGAGTAATCGTATTTTGAATATCTCCGTTACAAAGATCTGTCGAATAATTGTCTAGTAATTGTTATTGTTTATGCAAAAGGTATAAACAGAGGAATAGCACAAAAAAAGGCAATTGTTGTTGTTTACATCAAGTTGTGAACAGTGGCACACAGAATTGTGCGAATAATAAAGAATTTTAATTAAAACTAAACACAAATTTATTTTTATTTTATTTGCAATCTATGAGCTCATATTTTAAACGTTTCTAAAAGATGAAAACGTAAGAGTATATAGAATGGTTCCTCTCTTCAAAGAGTATGTAGCCTCTAGCCGCTGTAGGCCAGGTTGTCATTCCTGATATTATGCCATTCTAGGCCATTCTCTGTACCTTAACAAACATCAATTGAGCAGCTTTCAACTACTTTCTGGCCTATGGTTACAATTTGTTTGTGGTATAACAATGGGACCTTGCCTTGCTTGGGAAGAATGTCGGCCACCTTATCTAACCTAATTTACATTGAAAGAATTCTCTTATCATTTAAATATGACCCCCAACAACTATTTCATTAAAAATTTAATTCAGCAGCACATTTTCTTTTGAATTGTTTCACTTCGTTTCTGCTGTCATTCTGACTTCCTACTTTGTCTTCGTGTTCTGACAACTCAATTGTTACAATCTGTCAATCACAATAAGCCAATGCAACAGTTAAATGCAACATACATACATCCATGCATACATCTCTTATTCATTACTGCATTACATTCAAACAAAACAATGCATATGTTGTCTACTTTAAACTCCGGCAAATAAGAAGAATTCCTGGTATTAAAGCTATGGAGAGCTAGTTGTGATAGTGGTGGTGGTGGTGGTGGTGCTTTGACTTCAAGTCAAATGTAAATAATTTTTTAACCCACTTAAATATGCAAGACATGTGCAGGCATTTAAAAGTCAATTGCCACATAATGACAGACTATTTTCAAAAGTAGCTGCTGCTGCTGCTGCTGCCACAGCCAACAGCCAACAACCACAATTATTTCCTATGCAACTACTTGTTTAGCGAAGATTATTATTTAAACTCCGTGTTAAGAAATGATGAAGAAAGTCTTTCCAATGGTAGTGTGTTGGTTTCTCAACTTGGTAGACAGACAGATGTGTGGCTTGAAATGTGGACAATTTCAAGCTTCGCAAAAAGAAAAAGAAGAAGTCAGAGACATAGAGAAGTCTCTGTTGTAATCAGAGAGTGAACATAATTGACAACCCACTCAATATTCGCAATAACCATGTTAAGCATGCGCAATATTCGTATCCCCAGCCATATGATCGAATTGCTTCGAAATTGTTTTTTAATGTGTTTTTAAAATGTACAGGGTTGTGAGAAAAGTGGAGTTACTGGGAGATGAAATTCAAAAGAACACATTTTTCTTACTTTTAGGCAGACCATGATTAGAACTCAACTTGATAAAGTCTGGAATGTAGTTTGGTTAGCCATTACCTTGGCTTGGCATAATCATTAAACATCCTGGTGTGTTCTCTACTAAGGAAAGCTCATTGGATTTTGAATTTCTAACGAAGTAATAGAAAACCCTTAACTCCTCGTCGAAGTCGCCGTAGACTAGTAGGTAGTGTGTTGGGTTATTAGGCGTAAGGCCATGTTTCAAACCTGAGATCAGACACCAAAACGAAATATAAAAAAATATTTCTTCGGCGACTTCCTCTCCTACAGATTTCTGGAAAAATCTCTGAGAGTAAATAAAATTGGTATGAAAAGTTTCTCAAAAATCTGTCGTTCAGATCCGACTTTAAACTGTAGGTTCCGCCACTCATGTATAAAATTAACACACAGAACATAAGTGGTGTAAGAAGCTAGGTCGTAATCCTGACTAAAGGGTTGTAATGACCAATTGTGTGTATGTGTTAACTCCTCGTGGAAAGTTTCAGATACGGGCAAGATATAGCAACAAATGCAGGAGAGAGCATAACAAAAGTGCACTCTTAGCTTAGTTGTTGGAATTATTACTGGACATTTCATTCTAGAAATTCATATGAGGTATATTCGCCTTGACCACACGACCAATTAATTTTGTGAAAGATGCAGAGTAGTGGCAGAGAAGTCGACTGCTCTTCACCTCTTGCGTACACGTCCTTGTTTATTTAGTGGTATTGGGTGTAGCTATTGGAAAAATGTGCAAATAACACCTCTTTTAGAATCGTCCTTTATATATCATCAGTTGACAAACTCAATTATGCCCCGAGGATAAAGTGTTACATGCCCGTGTTTGATGACTATGTTGATGGATACCAAATGCTACCTGTCAACACTGTATCCAAAAAGCATAGTGGACTACTGTGTTTTACTTTTTGAAGATTTTTAGTTCTGTTTAAGCCGTCTAGTCTTTTTTCTAAGTGCTTGCAGAGAATTAGGCAGGGAGTCTGAAGGCTGTAAAAGACTACAGTTTGTCAGGGCAACAGGATTGAAGAGGTCATTTATTTATTGAGAGAATACCTTATACGCATAGGTTGAGGTCAGTACAGTCGTATATAGCGCCGTCCTCTAGCATCAACATATTGGTTAGATTTGCTACCCTATCTTAGCCATATTTAAAGCATATTATTTGGTATTAAGGAAATTCTAAATCAATCCAGGTAGAGCATTCCAAAATCCTAAACTTGTAGGTTTTTAAAGAGATTTCCAATACAGACAACTCGATTGTGCCGTGTCTGATTAATAGATCAGCCGTAAGAATCCTGTTCAAGGTTATTATGTGGGAACACAGTAGCCTTACAGCGCTTTTCTGGAGATTTTCCCATCCAATGTTAAGAGTATGGTTACTTAGCAATCAACTGGAGACTGGCTCAGATGCTATTATTTGTATGTGTGTGAAGATAAATTCTAATTCGAAAATCCAAGACGCAATCCATAAATTTTAGCAGCGACACATTTAGCGTTTAAAGAGAAAAATTTCCTCTGTTAGCTATTTAACAGTATCCATCTGAACAAGCCCACTTGTTTAGGAACTAATTTTGGGAAATATTCTAGGTCTATGGGTACCATATTATATGCAGAAGAAGGTTCCAAGGCCTCTTAATATAATCAACAACATAGTCACATATAAAGTAATGTGGTATTGAGAAATTTGGCTTCGAAAATCAATTTTTTGCTTGAAAATCTCTAGAAGATCAGTGGCCATTTTGGAACATATAAGAAATAGTACAACATACAGACTATATGCAAATGGTAGTCCAGAGGGTCCTCTTTCGAACCGTGGTAGTGAGATAGCTGGAATAATTTTAAGAATTGAGAAAATTTTCGTCCTCCACCTACATCAACCAACCTTTACATTTCAACACTTTTGTTCACAAATAATAATGATCATAATGCGAATTATAAGGGGTGATTTTTTAAGAGCTATAGGAAAAATTTTCAAAAAAACACATAAAATTCAGAAAAATGCATGAAATCTTTATTTGAATCGATAGTACGGTCCATATAATTTAATGTTTGAAGATTATTTCATGCAAATGTTGACCGCGACTGCACCTCAAATGGTCCATCCGCTTAGTCCAATTTTGGCATACTCTTTCCAACATTTCGGCCGGTATCTCACGAATAAATGCTTCAATGTTGTCTTCCAATGCGTCAATTGAAGCGGGCTTGTCTGTATAGACATGCGCTTTAACATAGCCCCACAAAAAATAGTCTAAAGGCGTTAAGTCGCACGATCTAGGCGGCAATTGACCGGTCCCGAACGTGAAATAAAATGTTCACCGAACTCGCCTCTCAATAAGTCCATTGTTACGCGTGCTGTGTGGCATGTGGCACCGTCTTGTTGAAATCACATGTCATTGCATTTTGGGCAAAAAAAAGTTGGATATCATCTCACGGTAGCGCTCACCATTCACAGTTACGTTACGATTCGCAGCATCTTTAAAGAAGTACGCATTTTGGTAATAAAATTCAATGATTTGCAAGCGTTGTTCGTTTGTAAGACGATTCATGGTTAAATTATAGACCAAACTGAAGATGTTTGACAGTGAAACAAAACACGAAACGTGCGTGAGCTGTTTAAACCAGTGTTGCCAAAAAGATAATAGCTAAAAAATCACCCTTTATTTCATGCCAATAGTCTGCTATAATTGCAAAGTACAAGACTAATCTACTATTGCCACTGTTAAACAGTTAACAGTGCTTTGTCAATAGCAAAATTTATCCTGTTAGAGGCAAGAAGTGGCTCTGCTAAAAGTGTGGGTTTGCGTCTTTGCTTTTTAAATTCGAATTTATCTTCACACACATACATATAAATTATTGGCAATGGAAATGGTGTTGAGGCAATATTTTCTAGAACACAAAAATCAAAATCTAAGATGCAGTTTTCCATACTCTTTTTCTGTCTGTTACTTGTGATGTTGTTTGGAAAGTGTCTGTCAATATCAATTACGTAATATTAGAGCTTGTAAAAAATTAATAAAACTAAACATTTCCACTCTTTATCGAAAAGAAAATGTTCAGAAAGCAATACAAAAAAACTAACTAGAAATACTACAAGCAAGTATACGAGGAGTACAGGTACCTGTTGGAATGTAATGATAAATATAGAGGAGATATGGAGAAAACAGACAAAAAAAAACAAAAACATGTTTAAGCCTCTTGGCCAAATGCTTTTTCCTGGCCTACAGAGCAACAGCAGCGGCGCATTTATTATAAAGAAAATTATTAAAACAAAGAAAATTGCTGCTAAACGGTAACATTAAAACAGTTTAAGATTAAATAGGTTTTTCTTTTGCTTTTTTTACTTTTTTTTCTTTCTTCCCATTTCATTTCATCTCGCTAATGATAGTAATTTAAACCGTTAATTATGAGTTATTTTTTATTTTGTCGATTTCTGAAAAGCAACAACAATAACAACAATAGTGAAGAGATGAAAAGAGGTGTTTACAAAAACATCATCAAGAGATTAATTTAATAGACGGGTTATTAGATTAAACGCTATTAAATATTGTAAATATAGAAGCAGACAGAGAGAGAGAGAGAGAGAGAACGGGTGATTCAATTTAAAACAATTATTATTGCCTTATTAAACCGATTATTGATTACATTTATTGTGTTAATATTATAGCGGGAAAAGTTTATGGCATTTGGTTAATAATTACACACTTAGTTATAGACTTTCATTGATTACATTCATCTTTTTATTTTTCTAAGAAAAAACCAGATTTTTTTCAAGACAATACTTATGAGTTGTAAAACGTAGCGTGTCATTAATTCCTTTACGCACTGTATTACATTTTGTTTTGATAACTTAACTTGATAATTAAACTTGATAATTAAACTTGATAATTTAATTTGATTTTATTTGATAACTTACATTTACACCTTTTACATTACAACCCTTTAGTCAGGTTTACGACCTAGCTTCTCTCACCACCCATGTTGTGTGAGTTAATTTTTATCCATAAGTGGGGCGGAACCTACAGTTTAACGTCGTACTCTGAACGCCATATTTTTGAGAAACTTTTCATGACAATTTTATTTTAATCTCAGAGTTTTTGTCAAAAGACTGCCAAAAGGAAGTCGCCAAAGAAATTTGTTTAAAATTCGTTCGTGCTCGGGGTACGCGCCTTATAAACCAACTCACTACCTACTAGACAACGGCGGCTTATGTAAGTTCAACTACATACTACTTCTTATTCGATTTCTATTTTTTTTTTTTGCTTTGCTTCAGTTCTAGACTGATAGGGTTGCTGGCTATTGTTGGCTAGCAACACCGCCATCTACAACTGTGTTTAAAATAATAGGAGTGCTACCATGTAATATTTTCGAAGTTCAAATTTTTTATTGTACCAAAAGAGAATCTCATAATAACTTTAATATTTATCATGACATTTAATTATTTCTGTGTTTGCCCTTGACTTCGGTTGATCAAAAAAATAGGAGTGTGAGTGTTTTTTTAAAAATAACAATATATAAGAGCATATAATTTTAAAAAAATGTGAAAAGTAAGTATGGAAAATGAAGTTGAAACTTTTTCTACAGTGATTCCCATAAATTTTTGTAATAGTGGGACGAGGGAAGCACTGTTCTGAAGAAAAGAGAGAACTAATCAAAAATCGTCAAAAAAAGGCAAAACTTATAAAGAAATTAAGGAAACCGATCAAATGATCGGAAATGCATTAAAATATAAAAAAAAACCAGAAACGCTTGGGCGCAAGCGCAAAATATCAACTGTCGATGACCGCCGAATTGTACGATACAGCAAACTAAATCCTTCGGCGTCTTCAAAAAAATTCAAAAGGATCTGAATCTTGCAGTAAGTGGCCGAATAGTAGATTCGTAGACGACTGATAGACAGCAATTTATTTGCAAAAAGTCCATGAAAGGTGCCATTGCTGACAAAAAAACAGGCAGCAGCATGCTTAAAGTTTGCCTAAGAACATATCGATTGGCCGAGAGAAAAATGGAGAAACATACTGTGGACCGACGAAAGCAAAATGGTTTTATTTGGTGGTATTGGGTCTAGACAGTATGTTAGACGTCTGTCCAACACCAAATATAAAGCTCAGTATACACAAAAGACAGTTAAACATGGTGGTGCAAAACTAATGATATGGGGAAGCAGATTACGGAGACAACCGATTTGACAATTTACGTAATTACGGTTGTCTCCGTAATCTGAAGAAATATTAATTCGTAATCTTGTTCTTAATAACACTCTGAAAGAATAATTTGAGGCTTTTCGTTCTCTTCGAGGTGTATAAATTAATCCCATAAAACATCTATGGGGAGATGTTCAAAAATATGTTGCAGAGAAACAAGCTTCAAATGCAGAAGAACTATAGATGATCACAGTGCGCGATGCGTGGCATCAAATTCCTTCAAAGAGATGCCAAGATCTTATTGACTCAATGCCTCATAGATGTGCTGAAGTCATTAAAAACAAAGGTTACTCAACCAAATACTAAAACAGCTATACTATCTAATATATAAAATTCTCGTGTCACGGTGTTAGTGGTTAAACTCCTCCGAACTGGATCAACCGAATTTCATGAAATTTTGTGTGCATATCGGGCAGGTCTGAGAATCGGACAACATCTATTTTTCATATCCGTAAATGTTAAGAGGGCCTGACAAATCGTTAAAATTGAATATTTAGGTACATATTGATCGTAGACGAATAAAATTTGGTGGGTAAGTTCGTAGAGTCGATATCGACAAACTCACCAAAAATAGGCGTGGCAACCCTCCCCCTTTAAAAGATACCTATAAATCGGCTAATTCGATTGTTTATAACTACATATGTCCGTTACTTTTTGTTTTGGAGCGAGTACAACAACTGCAACTTCGTCAGCGCTACCCATGATTCGGGCCTCTTATTGTTATTCTTTGTATGCCTCACCTAAATAACGTACCGACTTCGATTAAATTTTGAACTAAATAGATAGATCCACACACTTATAGTAAGTTAGTTATTTTTATATAACTGTTTTATGCAGCGTATTACAATAAATATATAGTTTGACCTGTTTTGGGCAATAAAAAAATCTATTTTGGGCGGGACGAAGTTCGCAGGGTCAGCTAGTAATTTATAAAAATGTGTTTGTTATTCATCATATTAAAAACTGACAAAAAGGGCTTTTTTTATAGTGATTTTCTTTTAGCACGGTTTTTCCACATAAGAGTGAATTTTTCGTGTTACACGGTTTTTTATGGAACCTATCTTCCGTGTAAAGCGGGGGATAGGTGTACTCTGACCGTTTTTCTTGATACAGAGGGCGCTTTTGATAACGTTAAACCGAAGTCGGTAATTAATGTAGTGAGACAACTGGACATTATTATTTCGGTTATCGATACAGATACATCGAAACAACTGTGGGCGCCTCAATTGTTTCCAAAATTGGAAAGATTATAGAGAAATTTTAAAAGACTGGAAGTAGATTTATGTATATTTTATCGAAATATAAAATTTAACCGCTAAAATCGAATTTCTAAATTTCACAACATTCTCAGCAATTTGTCTTATCTTACTCATCCTATCTGGGCCGCATTTATTCAAAAACAGCACCATTAATCCAAAGCCCTATGACCGTATGATAAACGACTTTTTTTTTGGCCTTCAATTGAAGATTATAGAGTTTTGTGGTTTGAACAAGGCGGTACCACGACCTACACACGTTTTGCCAACGTCTATTGGCCACCAATATCATGCGATTTGACGCCGTTAGAGAGGCTAGATCAGAAACTATGTTTACTGAAAATGCGCGAAATGTCCGAAAGGGTGTTGGACAACTGTCTTAAACGGATTGACTTTTTACATAAAATATTTCGTACACAGTGCATTAAAATGTAATTAAAGTTTTATGGAAATTATAGCTTTATATGTATGTATGTGTTGGATTTAACTTTATTAGTAAAAAATTATGCCACAAAACTCACTTGTTTCTACTTTGAAGAACTTCCATACTCCCGCTCTCTTTTTCTTCTTTAGATTCATGCCCATTACAATGCACAAATTGTTCTTATAAGAAAGTATGGCGATGAAAATCCAACAAATAGATTTTAACATGTTTTTTAACACTTGATTTATTGAATTATTGTTTTTATATGTAATAAATAATTCATATTTTTAATTTATGCACTAAAACAATTTAAAGATCACTAAAAAACACTAATTTTACACAAAATAATTACTAACCGCCATTAAAGTGCGTAAAAAGAACTAAAATTACTGAAAAAGAATGTTGTCAAGTGTTTATTTCCCCAAAAAAGCGTATAAAAACGTTGAATTCCGTTTCATAACACGAAACTGGCTTCACTAAACATAAAGAGCAGAGCAATTGTTTTGCTTTACAACTGAGACAATGTGTAGATTGAGAGATTATGCAAATAAACAATAACAACAACACGACTGTTTTTAGCTAAGCAACAAGGAAAGACAAAAACAATTACTTGCGAGGAGATTTTAATCTCACTAATAGAGCACACGTATGTAAGCCGCACACACAATGTAAATGCTTTGCTTACTTAAGAAATTGTTGTTGTTTGGCACTACTTTGGACATATTTTTTGAGTGTTTACAAACAATAATTAAAAAGAAAGCATGAAATAAAGGTGTTGCCATTATCTGCTAAGGCTTGTATTACAATATAAAGTGTTTTTTTTGCTTGAAATCCTTTAAAATTGTTAAAAACTGTAACTAAATCGTTATTTTAATTAAAAATCATGTTTTATGCAATGTATACTATAAAAACAAGTTAAATATAGAAATTTTAATTAAATTATTCTTAATAATAGCAATTATCTTAAGATGCGGGTTAATGGAAAAACATTTCATATAAAATAAATCCCCCCCCCAAAAAAAAAAGAAGGCGTAACAGTTTTGATACCTTGAAGTCAAATAACCTTCCATTTTCATATTTAAATGCATTAATGCATAAAAAAAAATAACCGCCTGGAAAGCATATGATCTCATGTATTACTCTCTGACTCCATATAACAGGCTGTAAATCAATGGGGGGTTCCAATTTAAAAGCTCAAGTACATCATATTACAGGTTTTACAATGTCTGGCTATGCGAATATACATATGTACGCATGTTATGCAGCAACAATAGCCAGTTATTACATTGCGCCTCAGTTCACTTACCATCAATCGTTCGTTATGCATTCTGTTGATGTTATTATAGCACAATAATCACAAGATTTTATCGATAAGATTAAATTCCTAAAGCTGTCACAATTTAAATACTGAAGTCTGCTTCTCTTTTTATCTTCTTCTTCTCTTAGTCCTGTTTTAAACGTCTGATGAGAAATGATAAGGATTTAATTTAACAGACAGAAACATACATATGTTGGGTGTACAAATAAATTTTGTCCGTTTTTTTTCCTTCCATCTTTAATAGGGTTTTAAATTTCCAAATTAATTTCTTATTAGTACAAACCGAGTTTGAGAATTCCTTTCTTCTGAAAGGAGTTTGAAGCCAAGATTGGAACCATTTCCAATACAATTTATGACAGTCGTCTTTAGAGTACTTTTCTGTCATGTTTTAGTAAATTATTTGCCAAAAAAATGTTCCTCCTTTTGGCTGTTTTATTTTCGCGGAAGAAGAAGAGCATTCCCAAAATTGCCAAAAACTCTCAGACATTTTTTAGATTCTTATCATTATTTTGTTGTGAACTTTACAAATTGTCTTGTTTGTTAAAAAACTACTGTGAATTTCTCAGGCAATTTACATAATTTACATTGGCATGTTGCTCGTATTAGCCAAAGTACTAAAGGAGTCAACAGCAGCAACACCAGCACTTCAATAGAAGTGTAAACTCAGGCGAAACCTGAAAAAAATTTTTTGTGCAATTTTGTTGAAAACTTCTTCTTTCCTGGTTAGCGGTATACTCTTCCTAGTGAATATCATCTTTTGCACTCTGTATAGGTAAACTTGTGTGTGTGTAAACAGGGGTCTGGTGTTGTTTTCCCAATCGTCGTCGTTATCGTTAGCGGTAACTCCTTCAATATCATCACATCACATCACCTTCTGTTTATGGTAATTGTAACATGATCAGTTATTTTTTGGCTTGCTATGAACCGTCTGTCTGTCTGCACTATGGTTTGCAGAAATGGCTAGTCAGCTAGGCTGACTGTATTGATAAGTGTGGTCAAAAATTTAAAAGAAGACCAGAAGAACAACAACTTTTCGTACAAACAGTTTAACATGAAAAGTGATTCCTGTTCTTCGATTTTTCGAGATTTTCTTTTTTTTCTCTCTCTCTCTCTCTTCACCTTTCCTTTGCTTACATGTTTCGTGTTATTTTCTTTCACAGATAATTGACATTTTGACTCACTACTTGCGGTTACTGTGTGCATTTAGATCTGCGGATGAAAAAAAAAAATAAATCCCAAACCAAAGCACTGAATATTAAAACTTGTGGCCGTGTAGTGGAATTTGCATAAAATTTTGTTTAAATTGGCTTCAATGTTCATTGATGTTTAGCAGTTTGCGAGTCATGTTTGTTTATGTTTATATGCGGTTTATTGTTGTTGTTGCTATAGTTGTTGTTCTCGTCTTTGCTGTCTTGTGTTATTTTTGCTTTGTTAACTTCACATGCTTAAAAAAAAAAAAAAAAAAAACTGTGTGTATGGGTTTCATTCTTTCTCCCACTGTGTGTGTGTGTGTGCCTATTGATGGAATTGGTTGCTTACGTATCAAAAATTGACAGTTATTTTTGGAGAGGGGTCACCAGCGCGTTAAGAAAACAACACGATGATTGATGAGAAAGTAGTATTTGAGTTACTTTTCTTATGCTAAAATTAATTTATGTGGGGGAGTTGAATTTATGCGGAAGTTTAAGCTGTTTGATGCAGGTTAAAGATAAAATACCAAACGGTTAAATTTATAAGAATTAAAGGTCAATTATAGAATAAAATATTAGAAAATGGTTATCGATAACGCATAATAGCCATAGACAACGTCGAGATTATAAGAAAAGTATATCTGGGAAATGCACAAGGGGAAGTACTGTCTCTATTGCTGTGGAACTTGGTTATGGAGACTCTACTTGCGAAGTTAGAGGAAAATGACACCTCTGGCACATCTCCAAAGCGGTTTGACTCTTGTTAAAAAATATTGCCAACAATTGCTTAAATTGAAATTTTAAAAATAACGTTCCCAATTTCGATAACAGTTTGAGAGCCATTGTGCAGGTTTTGTGTAATACACTCGTCTTAAAGTATGCTTTTCTTTTTTAACAATATAAACTGAAATGTTATCAAGGGCAGCAATACTAAGGGTTGCAATATTTTAAATGCTTTTTGTTATTAACAATTGTTAACAATTAAGTAAAGTTGTGGGATATATACAAGGATTTGTTTTTAATTTTCTTTTGATCTGAATTTATTTGTTTTTTTCCTTGTTCTCACATTTTTCTCTTGACTGGGCAACTCTTTTCCCAGATGTTTGCTTAACAAAGCTTCTAAAACCTTATAAACAGAGACCGCTTACAGTAAAACAGCTGTTGCTTATTTTTAGTACACATGCATACTCTTTCTCTGCCGCTGTTTATGTTGTTGTTGTTTTATGTTTAGTGTTAACACTAAATGCTCACTGAAAGTTTAGTAATGCCATCAGTAGTTTCGTGTACGTGAGAGCTAACGGTTCGTCGACTGTGAAAATACGTTATTAAAAGAGCAAAACTACTGCATTTATAACAGAGAGTGTGCTTGTGTATGTGTGCGTGTGTGTAATTTAGTTGAATGTCAACAACAAAATTTTAATATTTTTTGGCGTTTGTTTGTGTTTTTAAAGTGCAATAGAAAGAAAAGTGTTTATTTTTAATAACTTAAGCAAATAATTGTTGAAAATAATAACAAGAAAGTCATGAATTTAAAGTAAAACAAAACAAAAATATTTTTATGTATTGGCCAACAACAACGGCCATTATTAATAATAAATAAATACTATAAATGGCAGTAGCAATAGCTCATTGAGAACCAACCTCCTACCTGCTCTTAAGAGGCCAGTGAAACAGAAACGAAAAGAAAAAAGAAAACAACAACAACAAAATTCCATTTAATTGTCACTTGTTTAGAAATACAAAATCAAACAAAACCCGATAAAAGCCAAAGAAAAGAAAAAACAAAACGTTGCGTGTTTATTTAACGGGAAAGAGAAAAAGCAACAACAACATAAAAGACCATAAAAATACGTTTAAAATTGCATTAAAAAACGTTGGCAAACATTAAAACGTTCTATCGTACTACACCACCATCATGGATTCGGTCAGTGCCAATTATGAGGAATTACAGCATAATGAAATTACCGCCATACCCCAGTATGGCTTGAAACTTAAATTTGATCATGTCTGGCCAGAGAAACGCAACCAGAACTTGCGTCCCTCCATCAAGCAAACATTGCCGCTCGTTCCCTTAGCATGCAGGTAAGTTTTGTATGAGAGTGGGTTTCTAATTTTACGGCTCTTCTGTGTAAAGAGAGAGGCTAATTTAGGTGCTTAAAGTTTTATTTCAATTTGTAAACAAAGTGGGAGAGAGTAAGACGAACGAAACGAGTGAGTGAGCGAATGAATGAATGAATGTGTGTTTAAGGCAGAGGTAGAGATTGTTTGAAGAAAAAGCCGCAAATTATTAGAGGGAAATTTAAAAAAAAGTTTTTTTTTTTTTTTTTTTTTTTTTTTTTTTTTTTTTTTTTGGTAAAACCAGCACTCAGGGGATGGCCCCTACTCATGCAGTGCATTGTGCAGGTTTAGGAAAATAGGTTATAGGAAGGTGGAAAGAGGGAGTAGTGTTTCTGGACATTTGATTTAAACTTACCAATAACGTAACTGACGGGAAAAACTTCCGCAGGAAGATCATTCCACAAGCGAGCAGTGCGGGCAATAAATGAATTTTCCCTGTAATCCATTGTGCGGTTCACTGAACAATCAACCACAAAAGGATGTGCTCTGCGAGAGGTACGAGTACCACGTAAAAATATGTGATTATCGGGAACCAAGCCCCTTATCTCTCGAGAACACCTCCCATTATAGTACCGATAGAACAATGAAACACACGCCACATTGCGACGATGCTCCAACGAATCAATAGAGTTGGATACCCTACTGTCATTAATAAGCACCTTCAGCCTCTCCTGTACGCGGTCGAGAAGCTTCAAAATAGACTTTGAAGCACCGGCACATACATGAGAGTTGTACTCCATCCGAGGTCGGATAAAGGTCCTGTAAATAGTAAGAAGGTCGGATGGAGTGAAGTATTTTCTGCACCGTTTTAAAAAACCAAGGCACTTGAATGCTTCCTTCGACACTCGAAAAATGTGATCGTTTCAACGAGCATCACAACTAATTCTCATGCCCAGAACATCAAGAGCATTCGCCTCCTCAATATTTACATTACCCATAGATACAGATGACAGAACACCAGCATCACGCCGGTGTGTCAAAAAACAACATTGTGTCTTGCGCGCATTAAAATTGACATTAAATTCGCGCGGCCCCACTTAGAGATTGTTATCAGGTCACTTGTGAGTGCGTCATTCATGTTCGACCTCCTTGCCCCAATCTCCAAAAGGCTCGGCTTCCGATCAAATGAATATGAATGACAAATGTTGCTGTCATCCGCAAAAGAGTAAATAGGATTCGAAGTAATAGATAGAAGATCATTAAGAAAAATAAGAAAAAAAGTAGGAGAAAGAACAGTGCCCTGCGGTACCCCTGAATTTATCCTGAGCTCGTCGGAAAAGACGCCATCTATAACCACTCTAATAGTGCGATCTTTGAGAAAACTCGATATAAATCGAGAGAAGTGACTACCGACACCAAAAGCAATTAACTTCGCTACCAGAGCCTCATGCCAGACCCTATCAAACGCCTTTGAGATATCCAGAGCTACAACCTTGGCCTCACCAAAGCGGTGAATGGAACCATTCAACCTTTCGGAGAGTAACGCCAAAAGATTGCCAGTAGAGCGCCCTTTACGGAAACCGTATTGACGATCATTTAGCAAACCGTTGGACTCCAAATACCTCACAAGGCGGTGATTAATCATGCTCTCCATCACTTTCGAAAGAGCCGAACAAACAGCTATTGGGCGGTAGTTTTCAGGGTTATTAGCCTCACCCTTTTTAGGGATTGGCGTGATATTAGCAAGCTTCCAGCATGAAGGAATAATACCGGCACGATACGACAAACAAAAAAGGTTTTACCTGATAATCAGTTACTCATGCCATGCCATGCTATGGAAGTCTATAGTCCAGTTGGGTTTTGTTGCAAATTTTCTAACGTTTTTAAAAGTATACAAATCTATTTTGAGTTTGAGATCGTAAAATTCGCTCAGGCGGCTATGTTTGTTCGTTTAAATAAAAATAGTTACATCCAAAAGACAAAGTATCACCGACTTCGCCACTCAGAATCATTTTACCATGATATGATTGCCAAGATATAAATGACATGTAGAAAATTATATGGCGGACATCGGTACCAAAAGGCGGATTGAGGGGATATTATTATTGTCGTGTAGGAGTGCTAGAGTACTGCAACCATACGATTTATTTTACTTACTTCATTGGCCATTAACAATCCGATTAAAGGATTTCGGTCTGCCTTAACACATCCTTCCAGGTGTCTCTGCTTCTTGCTCGCCTACACCAGTTGATCGCACCAATCATTGACAGGGGTTCCTCGATTTGGTCCTTCCAAAGCAAACAAGGTCCGCAGATTCCCGCATCAAATACCCGTCTCGCCGGAGCATCCTCCTCCATTCCAACGACATGGCCGAGCCAACGCAGCCGCTATGAATCGAATCTCTATAACAACTCTCGCAATACATATTATTCATTGTTTTTATCGATAACTTCCTGCCTAGTACTTGTTAAGCAACCAAAAGTATCATTCTGAACTACATTAACGCCACGCAGGTTCCCAATCTACATATTGGGCTTGGGGCGATCCATATACAAAACAAGTGTTTTTTTTTTTGGTTCTACAATGCCAAGGCAAAAGGTCGGTTATAGATAGTCTGATGCATGACGCAAATCTCTTCTCATTGAAATTATCCAACAAAAGTCAGAGACTTTCTCAAACCCCATTTGACCTGAATAAAGTCTACGATTGGCTCTCCATCTTCCCTTCGGTTAGCATACCCTTCCAAAACATTTCTTTTCTTTCCACAAAAAACTGAATATACCAGCAACATGGAAGCTCCCTACTCGGAGGCTTATTTGCATCCCCATTGCCGTGAGTTACCACGTGACTTGAAATCCAATACAGGGGGATAAACCTCTTTTTTCTGTCTAGATTAGACTGAAGAGCTTTTCACTGCACCCACTTCATTTTTGGCTTCAACAGCTGTCTTCTGAAAGGGAAATATGAGGAAATGATCAAAATTCATTGTGAGGAAATATTGGTATGACATCATGACAATTCCAAGAAAATTTCTCAGCTTCCGTGTGTCGAATATTCCTTTGGAACTAAACAGAAAAAGCTTGAATTACTTTTGGTGCCATTTAGAGGCCACTATGCTTGCAATTTGCACTCTACAGGATGACAATAACCGATTATAGTACCTACAGATTCTTCAGCGGCTCAAGAGGAGTCAATAACTACGTGTGTAGCACGGAGAATAGGAAATGCAGGCCAGTGGTGTTGTGCTAATTTTTTTTTACCGGAACACGTATATATAATTATATAGACAGGGCCGATCCTGGGTAGGCGGCCGCTCTGTGCGGTCGAGTTCCGGTTCAGCAGAAAAAAACGTTCCGGACTCTGGTTCACGGTTCGGAAAAACAGCCGGTTCGTTCCGGTTTTTGTTCCGGTTCGGTTCAAACCCTTGTTTGAAAAAAATTAGAAAAAAATCAGCAATTCTTTTTAATTTTTTTTTCAAAACGTCAGCCAATTCTCGTTATCAGAAATCATCTTTAGTTCCGGAACGCGTTTCTGTCCAAAAAGGAAGTACCGGAACGACGTTCCGGAGCGTTCCGGCTCGACAACGCCACTGATGCAGGCTAATACACGCATTGTGAACAGAATTAAAAGAGCTTATCCGTTTCCTTAAGAACTGATCTGTCTTCCTTGCGCCACAGAACCCTTATTTTCAGTAAATCGTACATTACAAAGACACACAACAAGCCAGATCACATGGTGACAATAATTGTAAAAATTCTTCCTCTTAAGTTATATGTATTTATTAACCTTCTGCTGTCAATTCTGAACAATTGAATTTCACTTTCCTTATACGCTTTTATAGCCATCATCACATAATAATTGTTTCATTTTTTGTGTTGCCAAATTTTAATCTGACAGACTAGAGTTCGTACATAATATGTTCACCCAATACCAGTGACCCATTTATCATTTAACTTTTATTTCATTTGTTTTCTTTCTGCTACTGCTATGGTAAAAGAAAAGTTTGAAAATAAACTTTTTCTTTCGCCAACAAGTAAAAAAAAAGGGAATAAATAAAGAAATACAAAGAAAAAAAGGACAAGAGCAACACTGACAAAAAGAAAAACAATAACAAAATAATAAAAATGAACATGATATCCTAACCTACCAATAACAATAATAATAACAAAACAACACTCACTCACTCAACAGTATTGTATTTACTCCAGGACTTCCTCTCACTTTCCTACTGTACTCTCTTCATATCTACCACTCTCTCTTTCTCAAACAAAATCACAACATTACCGTATTACAAAAACAAAACAAAAATCACTGGGAAAACTAGCAAAGAAATATAAACTTCGGAATGAACGCATATATATGTATGTGTGTGTGTACGTTCATACTTGTAAACAATAATGGAGCTTTGAAAATAACTGTTCTTTTTCGCGTGAGAGAATGTGTTTAAATGCGTCTGCATGTGTGTGTGTATGAAAATAATTTTTCATACATTTACGAGTATTTTAAAGGAAATTGTTAGTGTACAAAAGGATGTAGTGAAATAGAAAAAAAAAGAAAATGGGAGAGAAGAAAGAAAAAAAAATACCGAAATACTGCTGACGCCAGTAAAATTTGTTTTTAACCAAACATGTCGTCAGCGTGACCATGTCTGCTGGTAGTAAAACAAAAATTTATGTCAGGGAATGGCTGGCTGGTTGTCTACACACACCCAAACGCAGTGTTGCCAATGTAGCGGTTAAGGATAATGAATATTTTTTTTTTAAATAAGCAGGTTTCTTTTGACAATTATTTTAAATAGTTCCCCTGCTTAAACCTATAACAAACAAAAAACAAAATTGCGGGCAATCGCTAACACGTATACGAAGTCTCACTGCACAGGTACCTATACGTTACTCAACGGCCAATGAAAATGTATACCGAGATAGTGATGCCCAATGTATGGACTGGTAATTGGAGTCTGTTCTAGCGAGTTCATGTTCATCAGCTACATAATTACCCGGGATGTTCCTATTACCAAGAGGGCTAATATGTATGTATTTCGATTCGAAAGAATCATTTTCGAAATACCATATCTTACACCGTAATAATACGTTATAACCAGCGTTGCCAGATTTTTTTTAAAAAACTTTATTTCTAGGAAAAAAAACTTGTTTTCTACAAAAGTACCAACATTTTTAAAGGAAATTCCGGAGCCCGGTGCCCTCTGTTGGTGTTTTTTGTCCGGGACTTATAAAATACAAAATATTTTATTTAAAAATGTAAATATTTTCTGTTTTAATACTGAGTTTATTGAAAAAAACTTTAAATTTAATTTTGTCGAAAAAACTTTTTTTGTTAGAAAACAAATTTAATTAAACCTTTTTCGCATCTCCAAAAACTTGAAAAAAAAGGAAAAACTTAGCAAATAGCAACGCTGGTTATAACTCCCTGAAATTCAAATGCATGAGCTGATTAAGGCGTTTGCGGCTTATCCCATCCAGTTTAAATCCGAACGTTTCACTTGAAAAATTCTTTATGCGTTTTTAATAACTTTAACGTCTCTAGACATTCATATAAATCCCCTCAAATTTAATCCTTTTAAGTCATTCTGCATTTGACATTATTGGCAGCTGAAACCATCCTCCCCCACCTACCATCTGAATCATATTTATTTGCGTGTCACCGGCACATACATCTTCACAAATAAATAAATTCTCTGACATTAAGTCAGCTGCTCGTAAAAGTGATTGAATAACAACTGTGGCACCCAAACTACTGCCACATATTTTCATATAGTTTATAACCTTTAGAAATGGCTCCTGTCTTAATACATACCTCAAGGAATAATTGTTATACAATGTACACTTTTGTTTAGAAACATACTGTTACACTGTGTAACAAAATTTATTGATTTTAAATATAACAGCAAGCCTTACCGCTCTTCCTTAAGCTTACTGCTGGTTAAGGTTGAACAGCGTTTGACTGCGTTGAGTTATTAAAAATCCATTAGAGTGTCACTTACTTTGTATTGTGTAAGTCTTCTGCTTCTCTCTTTCCTATGCTCTCTCTCTCTCTCTGTCTCTTTCTATCCCTCTGTGTCTTCAAAACCTTTGGCATTTATTTCTTTCAAATTCGAGTCTTTAAACAAGGAAACTGTAAAGAGTGCATAAAAGTTTGGGGGCGGTGTGAAAAATCCCTGACCTAACCTTTCAATTTGCGGTTAAAGCCTTCAGGGAGGACATTAACCACCATGGATTTCTGTTACTTTTTGTTGGCAACACAAACACAAACAGTTGAATGAATTCTAAAGAATCCTTTTCAGTTAGAATTTGGCAAAAAAAAAATAGAAGGCAACTCAGGAGGATAAAAGGATTTCTTGTTACAATGTAAAGAATGAAGAAAAAAAGGAAATAAGAAAAGAATTGGTTTGGAAAATACTACTCAAGGATACTGTAAGAGAGCTAACGTTTTAGGAGCCATTTCAATAAAGGCAAGAGGAAATATGAACTTTATCTACCTGGTGAATTATAAAAACAAAGCAAATAGTTTCAAGGAGAGCATGCAAAAGGGCAAAAGAAAAATTTGGGATCATTTTAGAAAGAGTACCACACATGTATTGCGCCTGAAACGAATTTTCTTACCAAAAGCCGTGAAACTTCAGGATTTTTTTTAGTAGAGGAGGCAGTTACTTTCCTGCAACTGGCATAAGAACTTTGGACACAGTACATCAACTTTCAATTTGTTAAGGAGTTTGAATAAGCAGCAATGATATGGACTGTAGGCACAAGCGGATCTTCTTGTGTAGTCAGCGGAACTGTCTTGAAGTATAAGGTCCCGTTTGGGCCAGAAAATAAGCTGATTGTGATACCCCCAGATAAATATCCAATCCCGCGCTCAAACATTCTTTATAGGTGTCCATCCCGACTCCAAAATATATCGTGTACTTGCAGAGATATCAGTAAACAAGAAGTTTACTGTATCTTTATCTTGTACTGTAGCAAGATTCTGTATTACCTACCTTCTCTTCAGACCTGCAGCTCCGTTTAAAGTCATTTGAGGGAATGCTAAGTCTATTTTGTCACGCTCTTGCGCTGACCAACTCCTTCTTCGTCCCTATTTTGGTGGAACTGCATTCACCTGTAGCGTCACAACGGGCCGCTACACGTGCTCAAGTGAGCTTTTGGTATCAAAGCTACCATTCCAACCTAACCTAAGTCTATAGACATTTCTTCCAATATTGATAGTGGAGATTGAGAACCACAATTATAAAATGAATTGACATACAATTTAAGAAAAGAACAGTTATCTATATATATAAAAATGAATGTATGTTTGTATGTATCTTATAGAATCGTAAACTATGCATTTGATCATGTTATGATCTTTAGCAAAGTTGTTGCGCATGAGCCGGGGAAGGTTTCTAGGTTGGTATGACCAATTTCCGACAGGTGGCGCCACTGAAAATTAATAAAAATGAATTAAATCGTAAACTGTGTATTTGATCATTTCATGATCTTTAGCAAAGTTGTTGCGCATGAGCCGGGGAAGGTTTCTAAGTTGGTATGACCAATTTTCGACAGGTGGAGCCACTGAAAATTACTAAAAATGAATTAAATCGTAAACTGTGCATTTAATTATGCTATGATCTTTAGCAAAGTTATTGCGCATGAGCCGACGAAGGCTTATAAGTTGGTATGATCAATTTCCGACAGCACTGCAATAAATGTTCATAATCGAAAACCTCTACATTTTTAAAGTTTATGTCAATTTTTTTTTAAATGGAAAAATCAATAAAAATGATTCAAATTTGTTTTAGTTGGAGGCGTAGCAACGCGCGCAGGGTACAGCTAGTATATAATATAACTAATAAACAGTTCTCTTCTCATTCGGCAAAACCTACCAATGCCCTCCTTCTGGTAATGAAATTGAGGACAAGAACAGACGTCAAGTCTACCTTCGTGAGGAAGTTTCCTAAATCTGACATTCGGGGTAAACTTTACACTGTAACTGGGTGGTGTGAGAAGCTAGATTGGATATCTTCAATACAGGGTTGTAATGACCAATCAAACTATTATTAGTTACTTCGATGTATAAAAACATAATGTGTGTAAAGATAAATTAGAATTTGAAAATCCAAGACGCAATCCATAAATTTTAGCAGCCCAACATTTGGCGTTAACAGAGCAAAATTTGCTCTTAAGAGAATAAAATTTGCCCTTAACAGAGCAGTGTTAGTTGTTTAACAGTATCCATCTGGACAAGCCCATTTGCTTAGAAGATAATTTTCCGACAAATACTAGGTCTATGAGTACCATATCATACTCAAAGGAAGGTTCCAAGACCTCTTAATGTAATCAGCGAAAAAGTCCCATATAAAGTGATATGGTATTGTGAAAATTGGCTTTGAAACTATCAAGTTTTTGATTGAAAATTCTCTAGAAGATCAGTGGCCATTTTGGAACTGCATAGTGACTATACGCAAATGGTAGTCCAGAGGGCCCTCTTTCGAACCCTGGTAGTGGGATAGCTGGAATAATTTTGAGAGTTGAGAAAATTTCCGTCCTCCACCCCTTTACATTTCAACACTTTTGTTCACAAATAATAATGATCATAATGAGAATTATATTTTATGTCAATAGTCTGTAATAATTGGAAAAGTAGAGGACTAATCTACTATTCCCACTGTTAAACAGTTAACAGTGTTCTGTTAATAGCAAAGTTTACCCTGTTAGAGACAAAAAGTGGCGCTACTAAAAATGTGGGTTTGCGTCTTTGATTTTTAAATTCGAATTTATTTTTACACACATAAAAACATATTAAATTGTTAATACAATCCGAGGAAATAATTAAAATAGAATTTATCAAAACAAAGGTAGTGACTCACTGAAATCAAACAAAGACCAAAAAATTAAAAAATAAAAGTAAAAATAACAATTAATTTCATAAACAATCGTAAATAAAACATTATTTTGGGCAAGATAAATGCAAAATGATGACAAATTTTTAAACTCAAATAAACTACACGTACAATGTACTACATTTGACAGCTGATTACAACTGCATTTAAAAATGGTTCGCTTCCCTATCAATATGTAATGCTAACGTGTTATAAGTAAATGTGCTGATTAGATGGTTTATTTAAAACCCATTTTTTTGATTATACAACCGAGATAAGGTTTATTACACGCTTATCGTTAAAATTATTAAAAAAAAATTTCAATGTTTCCAACGATAAAACACAATTACAACGTTAGACGTAATGACGCAGTTTATAGTTTATTTCTCTTAACCCTTTAAGCTGCTTATCGCTTGTCGCTGGCATTGTATTTTACATGGAGATTTTTCTTTCTTATCGAACATAATCATTAACTAACGATTAATTTTTTATATGAAAAATAAATTTATGAATACGATGCAAATGCAAATTTATATGCGAAGGTTTTGACTTAGTTTTCTACATATTTTTCTATTTTCCTAGTTTAACAATTAAATTTTTGTTGTTGTTTTTGTTTTTGTTTTATATTCTGTTACGTTTTATTATAAAACGTTTCCCATCAAGAGCATGAGAAACTAGAACAATAGTTTTTGATAAGAACAAGAAGAAACAGTAGCAGAAGCAGAAGCAGAACTGAATCATTGAACATGTTTAGCCCACTTTTGTGTTTCATTTAAATCGTATACCATAGCAGCAGCATAAGCAATTTTAACCCCTTAAATGCTTTGAAGTGCTATAATCGATTTAAAGGCATTAGCACTTAACGGAAAAGATTTTCAACTCACTATAAGCAATGAAAATGCATAACTTTGCCTATATTGGCTTCAAAAACCATCGATCTGGCAAGACTGTCAGCTGTTTTTATTGTTGTTCTTGTTTGCTGTTAAAGCTCACTTGAGCACGCAT
Source organism: Sarcophaga caerulescens (assembly GCA_927399465.1). Lineage (NCBI taxonomy): Eukaryota > Metazoa > Arthropoda > Insecta > Diptera > Sarcophagidae > Sarcophaga > Sarcophaga caerulescens. Next base: position 105,446,207 of record OV656866.1, read on the forward strand.
AGCGGCCCGTTGTGATGCCACGGGTGAACGCAGTCCCTGTACTGACCAAGTTCCTCCACAATCAGGGAAAAGGAAGAAGTTGGTCAGCGCAAGGGCTGCACAACGGAAGCACGACTACCCCGCACTGGAAAACCAGCCAGAAAGTTTGATGAACGAAGCTATATCCTTGATATCAATGGATGATAGCTCCGTTAAGCTAACAAGGAATGGGGAGCCAAATAACCTATAAGTTATAAAAGTGAATAACAGTCTCCTCCTCCTCAGAGGACCTGCATCCACGACAGAAATCGTTAAAAGGGAGCCTCATTCTTTCCGCGTGTCTGCCCATGACGCAATGACCCGTAAGCACGGCCACCGTAGTCGAGATGACGTCACGACCAAGACCAAGTAATTGGTTGGTACGCCTTTTATCCATCAAGGGCCAGGTTAGCCTAGCGGTGGAGCAGGACTCCTCGTTGACCCAGGATGGGTTGGCGTCTCGAAAGAATTTCCGCGCAATGGTCAATTTGACCGAGGCAAGTGGTATACCCAATTCAACAGAAGAGGATTCCGGAAGGAGCGCACCAGCTCTGGTGAGCTCGTCGGCTCTGCAGTTACCCGGAATTTCACTGGGGACAGTTGCTCAGAGCCAGACCGGGTACTAATCGGGAGTCTTCTCAACCGAACCTACACCGCCAACTTAACGGCGACGGACAAGGAACGTACTTTGAGGCCTGCCAGGGTTTTAACGGGACGGGGGCAGCTGTAGCCCTAGCCTGGAGCCGTTCACACCGGGTTTCACCCCGGTGCTACCGTGCATACACAACTAGGTCCAGAAAGCTACAGCCACCAGCTCAGAGCAATCAAAATCAGAAATAGGGGGGTAGGAGTGGTCAGAAAGAAGAGAAAAGGGTCGTGCCAAAAGGGGGGAGGGGTCAGCCATAGTCACCCCGGCTGAGAGGGAGGTGTTTATTGACTCCCCAGTCTAGATCCGTAGTGTTTTGTTAAGGGCAGGGCCACCTCTAGCAGGATGTGACGATGTCACGCACTAACGGTCTTGATAGGGTAGAGGCTGGGGGCTCCGAGGGAGCTATGATCGCATATCCCTATCCTGCGGAAACCGCTTGACCCCTTGTTTGACCGCTTGTTTGCTGTTAGATTAAACTGGTTGAGGGATGTATGCCCATCCTAGCAAAATGAATCCCTCTGCTCTGTCTCTCTCTTTACCCGTCTCCAGTTTTTTTCTTCTTTCTTCCATTTATTTTTTTCCTAGAACGAATATTTGGTCTCATGAACTCCCGGTGTCTCTATGGTTAATTTGGTCACTTCCTAGTGACTACAGGATATCTGAAACGGTTTTAAAACGAAAATACCAGAAAGATTTTATTATGATAATGGGCAATACACCTCCTAGAAAACGTTTTCCATACACGACAATATCGAATGTGGAATCCTGTCAGATCCATTAAATCTTAGATTGTTTCTTGCATTACCCGATTGCATACATACATACATAATTGGACATAACCCCCTTTAGTCGGGATTACGACCTAGTTTCTCATACCACTTATATTGTGTGTGTGTTAATTTTATACATCTGTGGCGGGAACTACAGTTTAAAATCGATTTTTTGGCTCGAAATGTGCTGAGAGGAATTTGCCGAAGAAATATTTTTTAATTTTTCGTTTTGTTAGAGATGTCTGACCTAGGGTTTGAACCGTGGCCTTATGTCTAATAAGCCAACACAGTACCTACTAGACTACGGCATTATCCGATTACTGTAGTACTATTCAGACTGAAATAATGGCTATAAAGACTATTGCTTTTCGCATTCGATATCTGAACATGTCTAGTAGAGATACATATGTGACAGTGAAAAGGCCATTAAATTCCTAGGCAATGTGAACACGATAATTAAGATTGTTCAAGAATACTGGGTATAGCTGGAGAATATAGCGAGACATTCGATATTGACTTCATTAAAAGTTTGTGGACACGGACACAATCGGATTTTTAAACATGTGTGAATATGTAATGACAAGGGAAATGAGAAGGCCACTAAACATATTCTGTGTCAATTATTGTCTAGTAATTGGCAACCTGAGGCGATGAGTTCTTAAATACCCAGGATTTATTGACAAAACGTAACGGCAGTATAACAAGACCTAATACGAGTAGAACCCAAATGGGCTATACTTTTAGAGTCTGCTTCTGACAATTTAACCTAGACGAACCTATGGTTATGTAGCCTACCTACCTACAAGTAGGCCTCGATGTGCAAAAATAGTTCAGCAAGAGATTAAAGAACCAAAGCTTCAACTTCTATTGCTTTGCTTACCATTTATCGTAAATCTTATTTGTAATGCTTATATTTCCATAAATAGGCACGTATTAATAGAAAAAATCTTCATTTTTATAAGTATGTGAAGATAAATACAAATTTAAAAACCAAAGACGCAAACACACACTTTTAGCAGCGTCACTTCTTGCCTCTAACAGGGTAAACTTTGCTATTAACAGAGCACTGTTAACTGTTTAACAGTGGCAATAGTAGATTAGTCCTCTACTTTTCCAATAATTACAGACTATTGGCATAAAATATAACTCTCATTATGATCACTGTTATTTGTGGACAAAAGTTTTGAAATGTAAAGGATGGTTGGTGGGGGTGGCCTCAACTCTCAAAATTATTCCAACACCCCACTACCACGGTTCGAAAGAGGACGCTCTGGACTACCATTTGCATATAGTCTGTATGGTGTACTATTTCTTATACAGTATTGTATACCCCAATTAAGGTGCACAAAAAACTATTGAAATCAATATTTCGTTGCGAATCCTTTATTCTGAATGACACACGCACATCTTTTAGGCATAGGGGACATTAAATTATTAATTATTTCAGGAGATATTGCTTCCCAGGCTATTTTTGCGGCTTCAAATAAATCTTCTTTGGTTTTGCAATTTTGTGGGTTGATTTTTAAGTTAATGATTGGATTGGAGAGCTGGCTTATCAAGGCATCAATTGAGTGCAAAATATTCAATCAACAGACCAATTATTTCTAGGCTAATTTAAAAGTTTTTACAGACTGGTCGCACATCTCCTACTTATTCTGGAGGAAGGTCACGTGAAACCTTGCGACATGAAGACTCCTTAATTGAAAGGACAATCCAAAATGATCCTACAGCATCTTCTAGTCACATATGAAACCACTTAGATTTAAAAATAACCGAATGAACGATTCCCAGAAGGGCGGTAGAGGCCGGATTATTCAGTCGACGACCAGCAAAAAACCTTTGATATCGCCAAACTTGAATTCGCCAAGACCCATCTCAACGGGAGTGTCCAAAAATGGATGAATGTGCTGTTTTCTGACGAATCTAAGTTTAAATTAAAGGATTCAGATGGCATAAGGCATCCAGAGGCAGGCCAAACGGACAACGGTTCAATCCTAAATGTACTGAGGGGGTGCTTTAGTTTTGGCCAATACTGTATGTTTCAAAATGGCCACTGATCTAGAGAATTTTCGATCAAAAAATTGATAATTTCAAAGCCAATTTCTTTAATACCATACTTTATAGGGGCCTTTTTTTACTGATTATATTAAGAGGCCTTGGAACCTTCCTTTGAGTATGATATGGTACTCATAGGCCTAGTATTTGTCCTAAAATTAGCTTCTCAGCAAGTGGGCTCGTTCAGATGGATATTGTTAAACAGCTAACAGTGCTCTGTTAAGGGCAAATTTTTGTTCTGTTAAGAGCAAAATTTTGCTCTGTTAACGCCAAATGTGGCGCTGCTAAAATTTATGGATTGTGTCTTGGATTTTCAAATTCGAATTTATCTTCTTCTCATCATCATTTTTATTGCCTTAAAATTGTATACGAAAACATTTCGATGCCCTTAAAGTACATTCAACTGTTAGTTTTTTATTGCCTGCCCCCTAATTTCTTCTCTCTTCCATTTTATGTACGCAACATCGTCGCTGCCCCTTCATGCCAGAAGAACTTGATGAATATTTTATGCATCATTTCTTCCTGCTTCAAATCAGAATATAAATTGAAGTTTTAAGCATTTTAAGCAAATATTTGTAGAAGCATTTCTTTTATGCATTCTTTGTGTAATGTCCTCCTCTTGCAACACATGATTTGTGGCCATTTGTCAAATGAAAGTATTTTTAGTTTTCCAATGCATGTGAATAGAATTTTCAAAGAATCTTTGGAAATTTTATATCCAAAATTTTATTTGCTGAGTATGCTTACATGCATGCTTACATCAACCAGGTCCATTGCATTTATTTTTTCAATTTTTTTTTTGTGCTTCAAATTTTTTATTTTCTTTGTCTGGTAGTTTGTTTTTCTCTTTCAAAGTTTTTGTGAACGTTTAAGGCAATTGCTGCTGCTAAATTTAGTTGCAATACGTTTTAGTATGTCTCGCCTGTAGTTTGGAAATTTATGCGTATGTTGCCAGCAGCAGCAGCAGCAATAGTGGCACTCACTAGTGTCGCCTCTAGTTACTATGTAAAGTTGCTGTATGTCGCATAAATTTAGTCTCAGACAGAGCTAGAGAGTTCAATGTAACTTAAAAATATTCAATTGCGTTTTTAAAATATGCAACGAATTTGTAAGTGCTCGTTAAGATATGAAAATTTATTGCATTTTTAATAGCTAAGGGAATATTTTGAGGGGAGGATACGTTTAAATAACTAGAATCTGTTCCACTCTCCATATTCATTATTGGTTAGGCAATCAATAAAGACTTGAGATCCATTCATTTTACTATTTCGAGGGGGAGAATGTGGCTAAATCTTCTGCTTCCCGGTTCACAATACAATTCTTGAATATAAAATTCAAACAATCACGGAATGTGTACGATAAACACGTTTTAAACGGTAATAATGGTAATAGTGACGTCACTTGTCACAACTTTATGGGTTAGGCGTCAGTTATGGTTTTACTGCCCATATCACATGGCGATCTATTTTTATACTGAACACGCAGTGCCGTGTGGAGGTATGATTTAAAGGCGAATATTTTAAGGCCTATCCGTTAACTTTATAGTCAATCTGATTGCCACTTGTGTCGATAAACCGCATGTCTAGTTGAATGCCTAAAACTAGAATTAGCCGAACGTTCACGGAACGTATGTCCCTTTATACATACATAATTGGTCATTACTACCCTTCAGTCAGGATTACGACCTAGCTTCTCACACCACTTATGTTGTGTGCGTTAATTTTATACGTGAGTGGCGGGACCTACAGTTTAAAGTCGACTCCGAACGACAGTTTTTTTGAGAAGCTTTTCATGGCAATTTTATTTACTCTCAGAGTTTTTGCCAGAAATCTGCTGAGAGGAAGTCGCCGAAGAAATATTTTCGTTTTGATGTCTGACCTGGGAGTCGAACTCGGGCCTTCAGTCTAATAAGCCACCACACTACCTACTAGACTACGTCCTTTTATAGCATAGCAAAATAATGCAAATGTTTACGATTGGGAAATCGTTCTCGATTGCCTTTCACATGCTAGGAACAAACGTACTTTCCCTGAACGTTCGGCTAAAGGTATGGACAAATTGTAATATCATTGACGAATCATCCTGGATGCAGAAGCAAGGATGCCTATCAAGAAACACAGACGGTACGTAATAAAATTTGATAGAATTTTTAGTATTCTCAAAAGAGCGCGGTGGAGGTCGGAACGATGATCGCTAATCGATCAGTTGTTGAGACAAAGTGTGGAGATTGTAGAATTTCAAAGCTCCTATAGCCCATGTTGCACCGTTCTAATACTATGTTCAGACATTCACTTTTATTAAATCAATATTCGGTTTATTGTGAACAATATTTTTAGCGTTCAGACATATAATATACGAAAATTTATTTGACAGCTGGTAAACAAAACAGCTGATTGCTTCAACAACATTGCTTTTAATTAAATCGCGAAAATTAGTGCCAAAAAAAATGTTTAGAAAAAATGGAAAACAATTTAACATTTAAAAAGGTATTGCTAATGATTAACCGAAACGCCGAGCTGTTGCGGTTAATAGTGACTACTTTTGACTCCAAAGTGGCTTTTCTCAGAAGGATGAGAAAGAAAAATTTGATAATACTGGATAGCTTGCAGAAAAGAAAGCTTTTGCTTATGACACTGTTAGAGGAAAATGAAACTCAAAATAAAATACAAATCTTTCTGCTGACCTTCCATTTTTTGTTTGTCGTTGTTTACATTTGAGTTGTCAAATATTAATAGAAAGCGTTCGGAAAAATGTAATCGGCTCACTGAACGTACTTATGACATGAATTTATTGAGCAATAATTAATTGACATTTTATATGAAATATTGAGATCAATAATGCAGTTTATTGCGATTTACGCAATAAAGGTGCATGTCTGAACCCTGTATAAAACGGAATTGTTGTTGAAACTCGTAAGGGAATGTATTTTTCTTGATAAAATTTTCAATCAACTATTGCGCCACGGAAGCAAATTCCAAAGCGACATACAACCCATTGGCAACCCTTCTCTCAGTAGAGTTTGTGTTAATGTGGAGAACTAGACCTTCCTACACATATTTTGTGTCTCTTTTCTGGCGTGCACAGATTCAAAAGCCTTGAATGGAACTTCTTCAATGACTTTGGTGAGCTAACTCTGCTATGAGTTCTAATACTGAGGGCGTGTGAGATGGCTCTGTTGGTGATTTAATCAGGTTCTCAAACGTGTACTTGATTTATAGCTTAAAATCGTAAACTTACCTACTTATTTGCTTGCTTTAACGGTTTCAAAGGTGATGGGATAATCGGTAGATGGAGCCAGGGTTGCTCTAAGACTGTTAAATTATCCTCATATTTTCTTGTTTTACATGCTTCCTTCTTTCCTTCAAATTTCCATAAATTTTCAGCTTTAAAAATTAAAATCACATCCTCTCAAAAGGGGAAACACTACGTAGAGAGCCTGGTTTAACCCATTCGCTGCCAAGCCTAAATTATATGAAGTCATTCCCATTGCCATTTATATTTTGAGTGTTATTGTTTACCAAAACCCTGTTATTTCTTGGTAAGAGCACATACATTATCAGACATAATCATTTACAAGCAGAAAACCAAAGACGAGTATACTCGTCGTTGGCAATAGGAAGGCAGAAGGACTCGATATCCTTTTTCGTATTTGCGTACGTTTTAGTAGAAGTAAAAAATAAAGTATTTTTGTAAAAAATTTTATTTGTAGTATTTTTCAAGTTTTTTACATATTTATATTATGTTTGTGACAAAAAAAATTTTTCTAATTCAAAAGCCTGCATGTTATAATATATTTAAAGTAGGACGAGTATACTCGTCTTGGCAGTGCGGGATACCCTGTCAAAGACGAGCATACTCGTCTTGACAGTGCGGGATACATTGTCAAAGACGAGTATACTCGTCCATGGCAGCGAATGGGTTAATTTTAATGGTTCTACAATTCCTTACTTCCTTATGCCTGACAAATGATTCCTGTTTGTAATTCCTCTCCCTACATAGAACAGTGAGTGCTATTTACCACGACTATTAATTGGTATTTACGTAAATACAGCTGCACACGTAACACAAGTATTTGCTGCCATAAAACATTCCCTATTTCCAGCAACTCACCGACAGACGCCGTGCTAAAAGCTTTATTTTTCTGATTACTTTGATTTCATATATGTATTGTTCACACCCACATAAAACCCATACATATGCAAAAAATTAAAAAGTCCTTAAAAACAATACTCTAAAGGGTGTTGTTCTGCTATAAGTGACTGAATGTACAAGTGAGTGGGCGAGTGAGTCAGTTGACTGTGTTCATGGGGTAGGGAGGTATTGGTTGGTAGGGGTCTCTTTGGAAATCCATTAAAAGGTGTGTTCTTTACAAAACGCCAGTAAATAATTATTACAGTGCCCGTGATGATGATGATGATTATGATCATAATGATGTGCTAAAGGTGTAGGCCAGTTGGTACGCAAGTTTTTTTAAAGGGGCTAGAGTAAGGACAGTAGCCACTGAAAAGTTTACATTTTTTTTTTGTTAATAAAGTTTGTAACTTTTTATTTCATTTCGTGTTGGCTAGAGACGTGACATGTTTAATTGTATAGATTAAGGGTATTCACTTCGAAGTTAAAAAAAATCGTATAATTTACTAGGGCCATTTTATAGTCCAATAAGGTTTAACAAGCTCAATGAAAAATTTTTCAAAAATTCATTTTCTTTAAACTTTTGCTTTTATATCTGAACGAACACCCCTAATGTGTGGTGGCCTTATGGTCTTTTAGAGAAATATCAGTTGATTACTTAATAGTAATAAAAAGCACGTTCGCTTGAATTACAAATTTAATTATACAAGTTTTCTTCTCTTTCTGTCTGTCTTTCCAATAAAAAAGACAAGAAAAAAAAAATAAATATGAAATGAGTGACACAATAATAAAGAAAAATTAAAAAGAAAATGAATACAAATTAAAAACCTGTTTATAGCAGAGTTGTAATCGATATTTTAATAACTTTCTCCACTTGCTCTTGGCGTAACTCTCAATGGAGAACTAAATTGGTCGGATCACGTGAAAATGAACTGTGGAAAAACTTTTGCGATGCTTCGAAATCTCTGGATGTCACAGTATTTTACACCAACTGATATTCGAATGCTATTAGCGAAATCATATTTACTACCGACTCTTATGTGCGGATGTGAGCTGTTTGCTAGCTGCGATGCAGTTAGTAGACGAAGACTTAATGTAACTTACAACGCTATAGCACGATACATTTTTGGCATCAGGAGAAATAGTAGCATATCGCATTTCGCCCGACTAATTTATAATGTCACATTTGACAATTTATTGAATTGCCGGACTCTGCTATTTCTACACAAACTTATATATAATCGACAGCCACCTTATTTGTATGAGAGATTGATATTTTCTAGGTCGAATAGAGGGAATAGGATAAACTCTGTGAAATTTAACAAGGCCATCTCTCAACAACATTTTTTTATTCACTCCATTCGTCTCTGGAACCAACTTCCCCCTCAAATACAAATGATCAGCAATGCAAAGCATTTCAAAACTGCCATTTTCAAGCACTTCTCTTAGTTAGTGTTCTCTAATTTTTGTAAATCTGTTTCCCCGTAGTTTTATTATAATTGTAATATTCTTTTTTTCTTTTTTAATACTTTTTGTGATAATAATGTTTTTTTTTTTTCCATTACTTTACTTAAATTTCCTTTTTTTTAATTTTATTTTTAAGTTTCTTTTCTTTTTAAATTGATTTTTTTTTTTTGTTAAATTTTGTTAAAGTAGTGAAATTAAATGATTCAAAATTAATGTTTGTAACAATTGCTAAGCAATACTGTAATATAAGATTTATTCTTGTTGTATTGTTTTGAACAAATAAATAAATAAATAAAATAAAATAAATAAATAATGTGTGCAGGAAACATTTGCAGTAAGAATATATGATTGGTTCAAAATCTCCTGGATCGTGATCAGTTTTCTAGCTGATACTCTATTATTCGCGGAGTTTATATTAGTTAGGCGAGTTCTCATTGAAAAGTAAGGTTCCAGAGGTTAGTGAGCATCGAACATTCCCGTTACTTATTTACTTAATTGTTTACTTAACAACCCGATTAACGGATCTCGGCCGGCCTTCCAGGCGCCCCTGCTTCTGGCGCGCCAATGCCAGTTGGTCACACCAATCGATGACTTCCTCGCTTCCTCGATTTGGTCCTTCCAACGCAAACAAGGTCGTCATCTTCGACGACTTCCGCAGATCCCCGCATTAAATACCCGTCTCGCGGGAGCATCCTCCTCCATTTGAAAGACATGACCGAGCCAGCGCAGCCGCTGGATGTTAATATGCTGCACGTGTCGTTGAGGAGCTCATACAGCACACTGTTAGTATTTCCCGTTAGGAAACCATTTGAACGACATGGCCGAGCCAGCGCAGCCGCTGGATGTTAATACGACGCACAACGTCTGTGTCGTTGAGGAGCTTATACAGTTCACTGTTAGTATTTCCCGTTAGGAAACCATGAAAAGTGAAGAATCTCTCCATAGCAAAATACGAGCACTGAATATGGAATGAAATATGGTCGCTTCTGTCTATTGAGATCCTCAACTTCTGCTCAGTCATTCGAGGGAATATTGGCTCTCATGGCATGCTTTCCAATAGTACAGTTACCTTTGAGAACCGCAAAAGTGCGATGGATGGCCAAACGATTTAAAAAAAGCTGACCATCAGTGCTCTTCTTAACCAAAACAGTCCAGCAGAGTCCAGCAATATTGCACGTATCTTCCTGCTTCTTACGCAGTTGGCACTCTCCGTAACACGACAAGAGAATACACAGCTTAAATGTATCTTATCACTAACATCAGACCAGAAGACTGCAATTAGAATCCTAAAATCAAATATCCTATCAACAAAATTGTAAGGATTCATATTGTCAATCTTTCTTTAGTCCATTAACCCAGGATTAAACTGGATTATGCTTCAATAGCAGGTTAGGTTAGGTTAGAGGACGTGTACTTGGCAAATGAGACAAGTACTTGTTGACCCGAAAGTCAAGTTGACCCATTGTACAAAACGTCCTTAAGATGAGAGGATAATAGAGGAGATAGGAAAAAGGAGAGGAAGTAGGAAAGGGAGAATAGGAAGCGGAGGAATTGCACAGACCAACAAAGGAGAGCGCGACTACACTAATGAAGCCCTACCACTACTCAACCAGCTCAAGCTAATAATGAATTTATGTAGAGCCTTAATGTAGGCTTTCGACACAGGATTCGAACCCTCAAAGAAGCCCCTGCAAAGGGTCTTCAACCTCAACCTTCTAAGGGCTGGGCAGTTATAGAGGTACTCGATAGTCTCCAACTCCTCCTCATTGCAACGTACCCAGCAATAGTCCGACTGGGATCTGTTCCTTGCAGTGCTTCGTGATAAACCCAATAGCAGTTTAGATGGTAGTCAATTGAATATAGTCAATAACGACTCACATGGAATTGTAACAGAGTGCACTGACCCTCATGTAAAGACTTGTAGGTTACTACTGTTCGTGCGCTGATGAAACAGTTGACCAAGTCTAAGTTCCTCTTACACGCCAGCATCAATTTGACCGCATTCCTATTGATAGGACCTGAACGATCGTAGATTCCAAGGCAGTGACAGACGGTTCCTTCCTCACAACTTTTGCAGTAGAAAATAATAGAGGAAATGTTTAATCGACATGCCGTCCTGTTTGACAGTGCCCTATGGGGGAAGGGCTACCATAATAAATGTCAGGTCGATGAAAAAATTAGTTGTTTCGTAACTTTCTCAAGCTAAAGAAATGATGTATCTACTGTAGCAGTTTCTAGGATAGTATGATTGCCATCTTTCGTTACCTGTCAATATCATCTTGGGTTGTTGTATTGACTATAGTAGCGAAAATCATTGCTCACAGAGTCCGACTATTTCCGAAAAGGCAGTGCTAAATGATCTTCCTCGTTCGCTATTAATGCTTTCCTCCCTGGATGTTCAGATGACTTACTTACTTACTTGACAATGGCATTTATTTAATTTTATGTTCCATCGTTTTTACATGGAATTTAAAATAATTTTTCCTTTAAAGCGCTTAAGCATCATAATGGCCTTTAAGTTTAAGCCTTTAAGACATTAAAATTAATCTGATTCCCTAAAGGGATGTTCAAACCACTTACAAACACACACAGAAAGCAAAAATTCCCCACTTTCCTTTTCTGTTTTTTCAGTTTTTTTTATTGTTTTCTTCTGCCTACAATCTCAAGTTTCTCGCCACAAGCAATTGTTCTTGACTTTGAAGCATAATTGACCTTTAAAAAGAGGGAAAAAAATAGAAAACAGAAAAAAACATGCTGGTACTAGGAAAACCCATGTAATAAAGAAACCCAACAACCAGCCCCCAGCACACAGCAATGAGCGACACTGTCAGCCAAACAAATGTCTTAACATTGTAAGCCGATATCCAACACCAACTGACAATGACTGCGACAACAACGCAACGACGACGATGACTTGGTAACATAAATAAAAATTTTCTTACAACGTTTTAGCCAAAACGTATGACTATGACATCATTGTGGTGTTCAATAGAAGAAACAAAACCTCCTACTTCTCCTCCTCCCCTTTATGCGTGTAACATTTATAATGATTTCTGGTTTTTTCTTTTTTTTACAGATATGCCGCTTACTATTGGAAAGTATCACGCGAGGGCAGACGCTGTTACATGGACTACTACTACATGGAGCATGGCAAACAAATGTATGGTGTTCCCCTGGGCGGTATAGGCAGCGGTACCATTGGTCGCGGCTATGCTGGTGAATTTTGTCGTTTCCAAATGCGTCCTGGCATCTATGAATACAACACTGTGCAGGCCAATCAATTCATGGTTACGATTAAAAATCAAAAAGATGAGACCATCTTTCAAAGTCTGCTATCGAAATCAAATACCAGCAGGTATGTATATTGCATTCTTCCATTATACAGTTCCCTGCACACTTAATGTAATGGAAGTGAATGCTGTAATGTTATTAAGTGGTTGTGTTATATTGTTGTTGTTAGTTTGACACCTGTTGTATTGAAGTGTGTATGTGACTAAATAAGTTAATAAGAGAGAGAGAGAGAAGTATGGAAAATTGTTATGCTCAAGAGTATACAGTGTTGCCAGATGAAGTGAGATTACATTATTAAATTTGAATAAAAAACAACAAAAAAAATTTCCAATAAGGCCGCATGAATCTTAAGTTAGTATAAAACACGGTCAGTGTTTGTTAGTTGAAACATGAGTCCTGGTTCGATCCATACTAAGGGGTGATTTTTAAGAGCTATAGGAAAATTAAAAAAAAAAAACACATAAAATTCAGAAAAATGCATGAAATCTTTATTTGAATCGATAGTACGGTCCGTATAATTTAATGTTTGAAGATTATTTCATGCAAATGTTGACCGCGACTGCGCCTCAAATGGTCCATCCGCTTAGTCCAATTTTGGCATACTCTTTCCAACATTTCGGCCGGTATCTCACGAATAAATGCTTCAATGTTGTCTTCCAATGCGTCAATTGAAGCGGGCTTGTCTGTATAGGCATGAGCTTTAACATAGCCCCACAAAAAATAGTCTAAAGGCGTTAAATCGCACGATCTAGGCGGCCAATTGACCGGTCCCGAACGTGAAATAAAATGTTCACCGAACTTGTCTCTCAATAAGTCCATTGTTACGCGTGCTGTGTGGCATGTGGCACCGTCTTGTTGAAACCACATGTCATGCAAGTCAAGCTCTTGCATTTTGGGCAAAAAAATGTTGGATATCATCTCACGGTAGCGCTCATTATTCACAATTACGCTACGATTCGCATCATCTTTGAAGAAGTACGCTCCAATGATGCCAAATTCAATGATTTGCAAGCGTTGTTCGTTTGTAAGACGATTCATGGTTAAATTATAGACCAAACTGAAGATGTTTGACAGTGGAACAAAACACGAAACGTGTGTGAGCAGTTTAAACCAGTGTTGCCAAAAAGATAATAGCTAAAAAATCACCCTTTACTATATAAAGCGGTTGTATGGAGACTAGCGTTCCCATAATATATTTACGCGGATAATCCCCTAACTGTGCTGCATTTGTCCAGTATTATTTGTATATGGTTGATCAGCAGGTGTTGCCAGTCGCATTAATAAGGCACGCAATGCTTTTGCCCAACTTAACCCTTTTGTCTAACATATCGAGACACACCAAAATTAAAATTTTCAATTCCAACGATAAATCCACATTACTGTACAGTTGCGAAACATGGAATATGAACCAGCGCGATGCCCAGTCTCTTCAAGTATTTGTTAACAAATGACTGCGTAGAATCTTGCGTGTTTACTGGCCTTCCGTAATATTCAATGCCCAACTCTGGTCAAATACAAACCAGCAACCAATTGAGAGGGAAATAAGGAGACGCAAGTGGGGCTTGGACGCACTCTTCGTAAAGAAAGCCATAGACTGGAATCCCCAGGGAAGCAAGCGCATCGGACGACCATCACACACCTAGAAACGCCAAATCACAATCGAACTATCCAAACTATGTACGTCTACAATGGAACGAAGTCAAACATCGCGCTGATGATCGAGGTCATTGGAATCAACTTGTTGTGGCCCTATGCTCCCTAGAGGAGTAAAAGGAACATATGTATGTATATACATATTATCGAGATACGGCCTGGAATATTGAAAAAGTGTTCGAAAATTACCTAAAAAGCTTCGATGACTGCAACCAATCCAGAGGCGATCATTTAATTGATGTTTCGTTAGCATCGCAGGTACTGAACCGGTCTAAGCATTATAATAAATTAAAATTTTATTCGAAATCATAAGTTTTGTTAAGCTTGGAAAACTGCAGAGCCGACGAGCTCGCTAGGGCTGGTGCACTACTTCCGGAATGCTCCTCAACCGACTTGGAGATGCCACTTGCCTCGGTCAAGCTGGCCATCGCGCGGAAATTCTTTCCAGACGCCAACCTATCCTGGGTCAATGAGGAGTCCTGCTCCACCGCTAAGCTCACTTGGCCCTCGATGGATAGAAGGCGCACCAACCAGTTACTTCAACTTGGTCGTAACGTCATCTCGATGTGGCCAGTGGCCATGCTTACAGGTCATTGTGTTATGAGAAGACAGGCGGTAAGAATGCGGCTTCCATCTAATGACTTCTGCCGTGGGTGCAGATCCGCTGAGGAAGAGGAGGAGACTGTTATCCACTTTCTTTGTCAATGCCCATCTCTTGCGGGGTACAGATATAGGTTATATGGCTCTCCAACCCTTGTCAGCTTGACGGAGCTATCATCCATTGATGTCAAGGATATAGCTTCGTTTATCAAACTTTCGGGATGGTTTTCCAGCGTGGGGTAGTCGTGCTTTAACTGTGCGGCCCTTGCGCTGACCAACTTCTTCTTCTTCCCTGGTTTGGAGGAACTTGGTCAAAATAGAGACTGCATTTACCTGTGGTGTCACAACGGGTCGCTATGGGCGCTAAAGTAAGCTTTTGGTATCAAAGCTACCACTACAACCTAACCTATAAGTTTTGTTGCATTTTATTTAACTTTACTTTTAAAACCGCAAAATGGGTAACCCTTTACTATTATCTATCAAAAAAAAAGTACAAGAAAACGTGTCTACATGTACAGAATTAATACAACACATCTGGCCACATTGTTTCACAATCTAGTTAACGGATTTTCTCTCTCTCTCCTTCTCTCTCTCTCTTAGTATTAAGCAAAAAACGAAAAACCGTTAGTTTTATTATCGTTTTAAAATTCTTTTATTTTATTCATGATTTTTTCAAAGTATTTTCATATGTCATGTCTCATGTCAAGTCATGTTTAATTCTTAATATTTTCACATTTTATAGGTCATACTGACATACACACATAAGTACATACATATGTACAGACTTACGTTGTGTAAAGAATTCCTTTGCATATGTAATATGATTTTCAATGTAAATTTCATATTTACATTCATACATATGACTGCGTGTATGTATGTATATGTACGGTTTTGTTTCACATCCTTAATATCCTTGGGGACATTCTGGCAGTTCTGTTTTTTATGAATTAATTTTTTTATATTTTTAAAATTTTTTTTTGTTGTTTTGTTTTTTGTTTGAGTACCTCTATTTTATTGTAATTCTCATTTATTGTATTTCGTGACTTGCTACACTCGTATGTACATATTTGCATGTCATTATTTAAAATATTCTTTTTTTTCATTTTTTTAAATTTATTTTTCTTTTTTCGTTTTTAAAAATTTTTATAATTTTACAATGATTGTATTGTGTTTTGTGTGTTGTATCAACTCTTACTCGTAAAACCATATTTCTAATTTTCGAGAATGATGTAATTCCCCTTGTATAGGTAGAGAAACTTCAAAGACCTCAAATTAATTTGTGCAAAATTGTATTTCGAAATTATTTAAAAGCCTTAAGAGGCAATTAAATACGGAGTTTGGTTAGACAAAGTTAGATGGCGCTTCGTACTTGAAGCAGAAGGTGCCACTAAGGCCAGAGTTCAGGGCCACTGTGGTATCATATTTAATATCCAACACAGTAATCAAAAAAATTCCCTTTGAGAAACCAAGCCTATTTCAAAATAAACAATTCCGAGTAGCGATGTGAAGTTCAGTTAAATATGATTGAACTTCTCAGACCTACAGCTGCTGCAAAAGTCATCGTAGTCATGCCAAGTTTACGGGGTAGGTTGGAGCGGTAACTTTGATACCAAAAGCTCACGCATAGCGGCCCGTTGTGACGCCACAGGTGAACGTAGTATCCTCCAAACCAAGGAAGAAGAAGAAGAACTTGGTCAGCGCAAGGATTGCACAAGTTTACGGGGAATACCTTCCATTAAGACAATACATAGTGCATTAAGTGGCCATGCGATTTAAGGAAAGAAGACCATCAGTTTTTCTCTTCTTATACATAACAGCCTAGCAACACCTAGAGTTATTGCACGTATGTACCTTCCTGCTGTAACTGAAGTTAAGTTTCCCTATAAAACGACTGAAGAAAACCCAGCTTAACTAAGGCAATCGAAATACCTATAACATGTTTGAGATTGTACGCTCTGTACCAACACTGTTCAGTTCAATAGCAAAAAATTTGTAACGACATTTCGATATTCTTCCTGAAACCCAGTATATGTGTTACCTTTGGAATGACCCAGCATGCATGACTAGGACGGATGAGAAACTGATGTTTGTTAAGTACTTGACTGCAAGCTGGTTGTCTTAAGTAAATTCAGAGATTTTAGGAGAAACAATCGTCACCCAACATGCATTGCGCCGCTTGCAATATGGTCCAAACCTCCGCATTAAAAACTGTTGTAGTGGTAAGGAAGGCTAATGTCGGAATCCTTAATAAATTTACCACAGCCTATTCTGTCCAGCAATTTGTAGCCAACGGCATATTACTCAAGGATTTCATCGGACACCTTTGAAACTTGCGACCAAAACTTCTTAGTTGGAATCTAAAATCAAATATTCTTTTTCGGAAACTATAAGGAACCATATATGTATGTAGTCGGAACGTATCTGCCTATGTCTACCCAGAAATGCAGCATGTCCATAGTCCAGGTTAGACCAGTATTAAACTGCAATGAGTCTTACTTCCTCTACCTCAGCCTCACGTCAGAGGGAAGCCAACTGAGTAACTTTTCACGGCCTATTCTGTCCAGCAATTTGTAGCCAACGGCATATTACTCAAGGATTTCATCGGTCACCTCTGAAACTTCAGGCCAGGACTTCTTAGTCGGAATCTAAAATCAAATATTCTTTCTCGGAAATTATAAGAACCCGTATAGTCGGAACGTATGTGCTTATGTCTACCTAGAAATTCAGCATGTCCATAGTCCAGGTTAGTCCAGTATTAAACTGCAATGAGCCTAACTTCCAGCACCTCAGCCCTCTGCTTCAACAAAAAGGTCAGAGGGAAGTTAACTGAGTATAGTAAACAATGTCTTTGACTCCAGTAACTTTTGTACAAAGATGACTTCATCACGGCCCTGTAGAGCCTGTATGTGATACCTCGTCTAAGCCACCATATTTTAATTGAATACCGGAATTTACGATGGATTCCGACTGGTTACAAACAATCAAAAGGCGAGAACTCAGGCCGACTACAAACTCTAGTAATCTTAGTTCAAAACATTGAATTTGCCTTGTTCAAAACCCTTGAAGGCGAAAAATATCAAAAACTATTTTCAAACGTATAAAATCAACAGGCTTCCATGCACTCCATCCAAACAATCTTCATTTATTAGCCAACAAAGGAACCACAAAATTTTTAAATTTCACTTTAGAATCGGTCACATGAGTAATTTATTCCAGTACTGAAGCGTTCCCCAAACCCTTTTATGTCAGCAACAGAGATCAGCAATGAATCGTTTTTCCGCTACTCATAAGCTCTCATGCAATTTTGAGTATGAGTGAATCAACAGAATTGAAATTCAACTACTCTGATTCATTCGTACTCGCTACAGCATTGATTTATAAGTATAGGTTACAATGAGTATGAGTACAACGTTGACATCAAACTCACAACATTCGAAATGTGTTTGATTCATACGCCTACTCATTCTGATTCATAAATTTAGACAAATACTTATAATACTTATAAGTGATTCGAATGGCTCGAATCATTCATCAAAATTTACAGCCTTTGTTATTGTTGCATATACAAACAAAGAAGAAAGGAAAGACAAAGACAACAAGCAAAGCATACACATAATCTTCTTGTGAGTATAGTAGTGTTCGTACGCGAATCATACTTATTTTGTGCTTCGTGTAAATGTTAAGTAGAGACGAGTCGAAGTCAATAACATCATGTGTATTGTTAAGTATGAATACGACGAGTACTTCCAACTTTGAGTATGAGTAGTATGAGTATCATATTAAAATAAGTATGAATGCGTATAAGTATCAGAAATAATAAGTATGACTCGAATCTACTCATCGTTTTGAATACTCGTTGCTGATCTCTGGTCAGCAACAAATTGATCGATTTTAAATTGTGTTTCTTTTTTAACTTACTGTGTAACATAAAATTGAATCTAACTTTTCCTAACTAACTAAATGCTATGTAAACTAACTACTCTAACAAAAGCTATGCTAACTGATGTAATGTATGAACTAAGTAGCCAAGACACAAACCCTATGTTTTTGTACAGTTTTTTTCTTAGTTTTAATTTCAATTGTACTTTTATTTACATTTTCTTTCTTTCCTTTTTTTATTTTTCTTTTAAACGCACACACACACATATGAATTTTACATACACATTCAAACACTTTAAACTTATTATTCCATATGATTTGCTTAAACACCCATTTGGATTAATTGGATCTCGGATATACTTACATAATGGGGGCTTCTTTTCTTTTCGGTTGGTTATGGTTATGGTTTTCGGTTTTGGTTTGTTACTCCACTACCACCACCACCACCACCATACACTTGAAATGATTTTCCTTTTCATGCCACCTAGTAGTAGTTATAGTAGCCAGGCTAAATGTCATTTACCCAATTGCAGTAACAATCGTAATAAACAGCCGCTGGCCTCTTGGCAATCTTTATTGGATGAAAGCAAATGCCATTATACGGGCCTGTATCCGCGTGCTTGGACTGAATATGATCTCTCTGAGTATGGCATACGTTTAGTGTGTCGCCAGATTTCGCCAGTTATACCGCATGATTATAAGGATTCCTGTTTGCCTTGTGCGGTATTCGTTTGGTCGGTGGAGAATGTAGGCGAAGATGAGCGAACTGTCTCCATTACGTTTACCTTTAAGAATGGCACCGGCAATAAGAAACAGGATGCTGAGGGTAGTGCATCAACAGAACTTTTTGTGGAGGGCAATGCTAAGGGCGTAACCATTAATCAGAAAATAAACGATATGCCCTGTTCATATAATTTGGCTTGTCGTGTCTTACCCGAAATCAATATAACCCGTTGTGCACAGTTTGATCCTTGCGGCACGGGCGATTACATATGGCAGCAGCTAAAGGAGCAGGGTCAACTAAATGAGGAGACGGAGAATGAAAGTTTGAAAAGTAAGTTGCCAGATCCCTTTTATAATGCTTCGTATGTTAAAAAGAATTTTTTTTTCTTCCTTTCAGCCAAAGATGTGGGCGTGGCTTTATGTGCTCGAGTCTCTTTTAAACCCAAATCTTCACATGATTTGGAATTTGTTTTGGCTTGGGATATGCCCATTATACATTTTCCCAAAAAGCTTAAGGCTCACAAGCGTTACTACACCAAATATTTTAATGCTTGTGGCGATTCTGGTGCGAAAATCTGTGAGTATGGATTAAAACATTATAACAGCTGGGAGAAGGCTATCGATAATTGGCAAAAGCCCATATTAAATGATGAGTAAGTGCAAGAATATTTTTGTCTAGAAGGAAAAAAGGTTTTTAAAACTTAATTTGAAATCTTTAGAGGCTTACCCGATTGGTATAAGAGCGCCATTTTTAATCAACTTTATTATATATCGGATGGTGGTTCGCTATGGCTATTATGTGACTCTTCTTTGGGCCAGGATTTGGAGAATAATGATCCCCGGTAAGTAATAACGATAAAAATAGCTGGCCTGACGTCACGCCTTAAAAAAGTGCCTCCGAGATAAAACATTTGCCCAGAAGGAAGACTTAGAGTCTGCGCTTAGTGCGCTAATCGGTATAGTCCTTCCGATAAACAGATCATGGAACTTATTCCATATGTTGCTGAAAACAGTCGACCAAACTAAAAGGAGCTTATGCTTGAGAAATAAAGAAAATTTTACGCAAATTTCTTTGTTTCTTTTGATAGATCGGCTAATTTTGTTACAGCCCTCGTACAATTACGTTAAATACACACTTTTCTTATATTGTTTGGTTTCTTTGAAATTTTCCAGTCATGCTTACGGTCGTTTTGGCTATTTGGAGGGCCATGAGTATCGCATGTACAACACCTATGATGTCCACTTCTATGCTTCTCCTGCTTTGGCTCATCTATGGCCGAATTTACAGGTTCTTGTTGTTTAAAAATATTGTTTTGAATTATTTTTTATAAAAATTTCCTTTTTTCAAACTACCAGGTTAGTTTACAGTATGACTTCAAGGATGCCATTGCTGCTAACTTAAACGATACACGTAAAATGCTTTACGATGGCAAAGTTATGCCGCGCAAAGTTAAAAATTGTGTGCCCCACGATTTGGGGGATCCAGATGAGGAACCTTTCACTCTAATCAATTGTTACAACATACACGATGTCAATGATTGGAAGGATTTGAATACGAAATTTGTCCTGCAAGTGTATAGAGACTACTACGTTCTAAATGAATTGGCCCAGGCGCAAGCGGACAATGCCAGTAAATTTAGTTCCATCGAGTTTATAGACAAGGATAGCTTATATGAAATGTATACCCAGGATAATAAACGCAAGAATTCGGTGGAAGATAAAAAAGAAAATCGTAAATCTGCTTCAATGTATATTAACGAAACCAATGGCAAGGTTTACTTAATGGATGCCATGACCTATCTAAAGGCTATGTACCCGGCTTGTAAAAGTATAATGGAACGTACTGTTGAGTATGACCGGGATAATGATGGTTTAATTGAGAATACCAAAATGCCCGATCAAACTTATGACTCTTGGGTTATGGAGGGCCCAAGCGCTTATTGTGCTGGCTTGTGGTTGGCTGCTTTGCAAACCATGTCCGTAATGTCGAATATCTTGGATCAACCTAATGATTGTTTACGTTATCAGGATATATTGGAGAAGGGTAAACGTTCTTTGGAAGAGAAACTATGGAATGGCAGCTATTATCGTTTTGATACATCCCACAGCCATAAGGATACCATTATGGCGGATCAATTGTGTGGCCATTGGTATTTGAAAACCTGTGGTTTTGATTATGAGGTAAAGTTTTACAGAATATGTGCAGGAGAATAATACAAAAAAATTCTTTTTTTACAGATCTATCCCAAGGAAAATGTACGCTCTGCTTTGAAACGCATTTACGATAACAATGTTATGGCTTTCCATAATGGCTCTATAGGAGCTGTTAATGGTTTCATAGCCCATGGTGATCCTGAAAAACCTGGCCATGTGGATACCAGCAATATACAAGCCGAAGAAGTCTGGCCGGGTGTAACATTTGCTTTGGCTGCCACCATGATCCAAGAGGGCATGTTTGAAGAGGGTTTCAAAACGGCAGGTGGCTTATATGATACCATATCGGCAAAATGTGGCATGAATTTCGAAACCCCTGAGGCATTTTATGGTGAAAAACGTTATCGTTCGATAGGCTATATGCGGCCTTTAAGTATTTGGTCCATGCAAGTGGCCTGGGAACGGCGCAAAGCTTTAAGAGACTAAATTCTGTGTGAGAAGGCAAACAGAGAAAAAGGATTATTTTATTAAGTATTTATGGATGAATAAAAAGCTAAAGGGTGACAATTAAATTAAGTTTAAGGGTGCAGTAGTTATACTAGAGTACACCAACTATTTTTTTTTCTTTTTATTATTATTTTAAGATTTTATATTCATATACAGTTTAACTAAACCCCCTAACCGCCTATTTACAAACGAAACCAAAGAGTTTAAAAACAGTATAAAAAAGGAACATATAGAGCTTGTTTGTTACAAATGAAAAAGAGGCCTCAGCTAAACAAAAAGTAGAGCACAAATTAATTTTTAAGTTTTAGAAATGAAATTTTAAACAGAAACCAGTAAACAAGTAAATAATCTAAAGCATAAAGTAGTTTATAAGTAAAGATGCATTTTTTTATATTTATATACTCTATATATATAGTATAATTTAAATAATTATGTTAATTTCTTCATCTTATTCCTATAAGTTTTTCTTTCTTGCATTTGTTTTTGTTTTTTCTACTTCAATATTATGTTTCTCCCTGTGTTCCTAGTTTACTTTTAAGTATTCTTCCCCATATTTTTTTTTCCTTAAGTTCTTAAGTTCATTTCCTGCCAAATGTTTTCTTGGTGAAATCCCAGAAATTGTATTGTTGTCAGTGTTTTGTTGAGATCGGTGCATAAAAAAAGAATTAAAAATAAAAAGAAATTGTTTTATTTATTGTGTTACAAATACAAAAAACTAATTGGTGTTATTAAGTGTTACAAGTAATTATTAAAAAACAAAAGAAAAACTATTTATTAAATTAAAACCAAACATACAATACATATACCAACATACATACAAATATATATAAATAAAGAAAATATATAAAAGACAACAAATATTTAATCACAAAACTAAAAGGCGTTTTATTTTAGTTACCAAAGCCGACAAGAATTTCAGTCCAGCAACCAGACAATGCTTCACTGTATCTGAATCCAGCATCGGAATACCTCCTATCTAGCCTCAAAGAATATTTCTATAATGTCTTCTCCAAACCAATTGCCACGACAAACTTCAGGATGCCGCTTGGTATCTACAAGTATGATTCAAAGTGTTCAAAGAATTCTTATTTTCTCATTCTCATCATCACAGAATCTACTTGTAGGGTTCGAGATCATCTTAATTCTTAACAAGTTTACTTTAAGTCTACAGGACCCTCTCAAAAGACTGCTTACCAACCTCAAGTTACTCCTGCCTAGTCTAATGCATGAGTCAGATCTCGTCTTATATTTCATAACAAAAGTTTTGGTTGCCTCACAACCCATTTGGTTCGAAAAAAGCCTTTGCCTCTCTTTATCATCCCTATCGTTGAGTATGGCTACGGATTTGTACTTATTAATACCCAGAGATCAACTAATCTATTGTAATCGTCCTAATAGGTAGGTAGAAAGAAGGAAGCAAAGAAATAGAGATAGAAGTCGGAAAAAAGAGTAAAGAAAGACACGACTAAATCACACAAGAAAGCAATAAATAAACTACAACCATTATGTCTGTATACCTCTCAGCCAGCTCGAATGCCTGCTCTCGACTGAGAATCTAAGCCATTAAGGAAACCTCTGCCCAGAGTACTCATCCTAATAAGGGCTGGACAATTACAAAAGTGACGTTCAATAGTATCGAACTGCCCTTTATCGCAACATACCCTGCAATAGTCTGGCTGGGATCTTTTCCAGATACTTGTCAGAGATCTAATCGGGCTCACACTAGATTTATTCAGATCCAGTAGTAAGCCTGTTCTAACACTGTCCATTGAAAGCCATAGATTGCTAGATTTCTGGTGGGCTGGATGGCCGTGCAGAAACTTAATATACCCATACTCGTTCATCATATCCAATACCACCCGCTGTTGTAGTCGTTTGTGAGTATCCGAGAACTAGGACCTTAT
The DNA here is from genome assembly GCA_927399465.1 of Sarcophaga caerulescens. Taxonomy (NCBI): domain Eukaryota; kingdom Metazoa; phylum Arthropoda; class Insecta; order Diptera; family Sarcophagidae; genus Sarcophaga; species Sarcophaga caerulescens. The sequence goes on from OV656866.1 coordinate 105,470,008, forward strand.
TATACCCATACTCGTTCATCGTATCTAATACCACCTGCTGTTGTAGTCGTTTGTGAGTATCCGATGTGGATGTACGACCTCTATGTTCTTTGTTATCTTCTTAACGTAGCATTCCAGACGAGCCAGTTATTGCTAAACTATATTAAACCAATAAAGTCGAAACCTTAAAGTTCATTTCAAAGTTTCTTAATTGTACGAAAAAGAGAACGAAACTTTTCTTTTATAAAAGTAGGACACATTAAAGCTTTCTAGATTATTTGCACAATTTAAAAAAAATATTTCTTCAAACATGTTCTTCGTTCTTTGCACATTTTTTATTAAAATAAAAACCAAAAACAATTCTTTAAGTCTTACTTGAAATACTACAATGTTTCTTCCTTTGTTACCTGATCAACGTTTGCATTAGGATTATAGGAATTACGCCATTTATTTAAAAACTTTTCATATTCACGTTTACTGCGACAAACAATAACCAAACTGGAGGGACGACAGCCATACTGTTTCAGTTCTTCTAAGCGTTGTTTGGTTGTCTCCAAACTGTGACATAAAACGCGTGGCACTTGAGCGATTTCATAGCGTGTAAATTGCGCTTCATTAAGCAAATAGTCTAGGACTTCTTTTATTTTTGTAACTCTTACAGTGTTAACCTGAGGATGTTTATTCATAATGGCTTGAGCCTCTTCAGCAGTAAAACCTAAACGTTCGCCCACATATTCTGCTACCGTTGTCTTATCGCCTAAGACCTCTAACTCATTCAATGAGATTTGTAGAGACCTATTTAAAATATTTTAAAATGTTTGATTACTATTGTAACGAATTTATTTGGTGGACTTACTTTTGTAATATAGGTTCTGGGCATCTAACCATCCAAGGCATAATTTTATCCTTTTTGGCTTGTAAAGCTCTTTTTAGTCTTAACTCTACAGCTCTGGGGGCATAACGAAAACCCCATAGATCCTTTAATATATTCATGGGCTCCACATGATAGGTAATCATGTGCTCTAAATTTGTCTTAAACATATCCAAGGGCATTTCCAATATAAACAAACGATTGGCCAAATATTTTGTTACGGTGGCGGCTGGTACATTAAGCTTTTCGGCTATAAAATAAACACGATTTCCATACTCAATTTGATTATGTTCCCTATTTAAGGAGGCCACTAGCTTGCGCAGTCTATTTACTTGCAAACGTAGAAAGGGCACAAAATCGTTAAGCTCCCGAAAACCGTTAAGAGATCTCACCAGTTCAAGTTTCTCTGATAACCTTTCTAAATGCGTAGAAAAATATAAATGCTTGAGTGAAATTTCCTTTTTTTTTTTTTTTGGTTGCTAAATAAACAAACTTACTTCTGTCCAATGTTATAATCCAAGGATATTCAACAAAATTTCTTTTGCTTACACCCTCCATGCATAACATATCCAAAGTTTGCATTAAAGATTTCTGCCGGTAGTTTCTCATTACCACTTCATCGTTCATTATGTGCTCTACATCTTCTTCACTTAAACGGAATCTTCTACTTAAGGTGTCTATTAATTTCTGTGCACTATCACGTTTTTCATATTCGATTTTATATGGTATTATATACTCGGGATCGCCTTCATTGATTTCAGGCGGTAACGCAGAAGCCGTTTCTGTATTACGTAGTGGTGCAGAACACGCTAAGGATCTCAGGTGCTTGTTGGTATAAATAAAATGCACTTTTTGGGTTGTATTTTTCAGAAGTCTTTGTTGGAAGTTTAAAACTAAAGAACGTTCGAATGTTTTTATTAAATGACGCCACATTTTGCATTAAATTTTTGTATTTTTCGATTTCATTTAGAATTTCATATTTGTTTTGGTAAAATTAAAATAATAATTTAATCAGCTGTTTTATACTTCCAAATCATTCACAATAACATTGAAACTTATCATACAGGAGATAATATAGTGATGCCAGATCATTGGTTGTAAAGAAAATGTAAAGAATAGTTTTTAAACAAAAATGCTGTAAAGCATTAGCATTTTGTTTCTTTAGAAATAATCCACGCCGCTAGCTAAATGAAATTGCTTGTGGTCCACCGGTGGTCTATGGCGGGTAGAACTTGTTTAAATGCCATGCGTACTCCTCAGAACCCTTCTATTACAGTATAACTCCTATTGAATGTATTTAAGTATTGAAAACAGTATGGCATTGCTTAATTAATAAAGTATCATTCACAATAACACATAAGCAGAGCGTTCAGTAGGCCATATAAATTAAGTTTCCCTCCTCTCGGTGTTTGTATTTTCTTTGTATGTAATTTTCAAATAAATTTTAAGGTATTTTTACAATTCGGAATTTAATTCTTTTTATATAAAATTTAATTTTTATTTTCTTTGACAGACATGTCCAATGATTTGTGCTCTCCATATCAGTGTAACATATGTTTAATGTTACAAAACTATGATGAAGAGAGCAACTCCAATTCACCGCCTAACAAAACATTCCCCAGACTACTAACGTGTAGCGGCTGCCAATTAATAAAATATTGCAATAGTGAACATCAGAAAATTGATTGGCCCATACATAAAGAATTATGCCAAGCTATACAAAAAATTAAAAAGAAATCAAACTTAAAACATCCCTTGCAAGTGTCAGGTCAGCTTTGTAAACGGGATGATATGGAAACCGCTATAGTACAACTGAAGTATTTATTAAGGAATACTTTGGGCAGAAGTTTGGAATTCCAAGAGGAAGAACTCACTTCTTTTCCACCCCACTGCCCTTTGTGTTTTCAATTTAGAAATTTAAAAGCATTCTGCAGCAAGTGCTTTAGCCAGTCTTATTGCACGGAGGAGCATAAACAGTTGCATAAGGACGAACATGAAAAAGTTTGTAATCTTTTGCAAACGTATTATTGTCCTTATAAAGTAAGAATCATAAAAGATGAATTTTGCATGCAAATCCAAGACAAACTAAAGTCTTTAGAAAATATGGATCTGGTAAAGGCATTTGAAGAAACCTTTGGTCTTACACTAGCTAAGCAACCCTATCAAGATCTAAAAAATTATCAATTGTTTTCCCATGCTGCCGATTTTAGTTGCATTATGACCATTTGCTATGCCATAGAGCAAATAAAAATGAATACACAGGATATCAAGAAGTTTAAAATACTTGTATTGGGTGCCAGTATCGAGTCTGTCTTATGGTTTAGAGAAATACATTGTAAATTATTTTTCATGCTTAATCCTGGCATAAAGCAACTGAGTATCGAATTTATTGGGCCTGAGCTAATAGAAACCGCAAGCAAGGAGTTAGAATTTCATTTTAAGGTATTTTTGTATTAAAATTATAAAGATTTTTTTGTTTTTAATAAGAATTCTTCATTTTCAGGACTTACAACGCTTAGTTAAATTTGACTTTTTTAAAGGACTATTCCAAGATTATTGCCAACATAATTCCAAAGTTACGCATTTAATAATGGCTTTTAACTGTGGCTTTTCGGAACATTCCCAAACTGCTAATACAGCTTTATGTTTAACAAATTTAAACGCCTTAGAAAATTCAGTTAAACAGGACGACATTCAAACCAAAGATACATGGTTTCCGGGTCTCATAGAAATTCTACAAACGTTTGATACGCCCATTGTTTTTACCTCTTTCACCGAACAGGAGTCCCACTTTGATTATGCTGCCTTAAAAAATGCTGCCCAACAACAAAAACTTAAAGTTCATATTGAACGAATTTTAAAAGTAACAAAAAATCCTTTTCATGATTTACGTCCATTGCGTCAATGGTATACACGAGATAAAGAGGAGTTTTATTATCGCAATGGCTATATACAAGCGATACGTACGCATTTAGAAAAGTAAGTGTTTTTTTGCTTTGATTACATTATATGTATTGTAGTTTTTTGAATTCCATTTATTTAATCCTATTCCTTTGTATCGATTTTATTGCATAAAATTGTTGCATTTTACAAAAGCCTTTACAGTCTTATTTCACGAAATTTATTTGGAATTTTGTTTTTACTCGACATTTTCACCTGCAATGTAATGATTTATCAGTGAACTCAGCTTTTAAAAACGATTAGCCATGACAAATTTAAAGTTACTTTTTAAAGGAAAGAAAATTTGCAATTAAAGAAATACAGCTCTAAGCGATTAAAAGTCTTACGAATGCTTTGCTGTCGTATTTGTTAATAAGTAGACTATGCAGATATTGCATTGTTGAAGTTCTTATCAAAATATTCATCATTTAAATACACTCATCTTTTTTATTGCATTGCCTTTTTGTTTATTAAAAAGGAAAAGACTAGGGGACTCACGTATGCTTTACTTTTTTTACTTTAATAATCAGAGTGTGCCCTGTTGGTATGCATAATTTAAGTTCTTATCAAAAAGTTCATCATTTAAATAAACTCATTTGTAATCTTCAGGTAAGCTTCATTATATTAATATTTTTTAATAAGCAGCAGAGTTTTTCCCCGTTGCATTTGCCTGATAAAGCCAATGATCTATTTTAATCAACACGATTTAATTACCTTTATTAAAATTCTTAGAATTTATAAAACCGAACGTTTTCCAAGAAATTACGATTGAGAATATAGAACAAGTGTTCTTAATTAATCTAAGTGATGTAACCCTAACTCCTGTGTAGAGGTTAGATCTAATTATTGTATTATATGGACTCCTCGGTCGTTAGTAAGATGATAAGGATGTTTAGTAGGCTCCTCCTTTTGTCCCTAGTCAACAACGTAGCAATATTTACAGAAGTCAATACATGAAATATCCATACGCTCCTGCCATTGTTTAGGAGTTCGATTTTTTGTATTAGACACTATCTGCTTTCATTCTGAACAAGAGGTTAACGTCTACGGTAAGCGAGGGAATTTAATTAATGAAATTAAATCAGATGTGGAATCAGCTATCCAAGAGCAATAAGGTCACTGGCTGCTAGATCCCAAGTTATGTGGGAATTCACAGCAATTAGCAGACAGACGACCTTGCGAAGAGGGAAGCTTCAATGGCGCTAATGGGACTGGGATCTTTCTGTGGAGTGGGAAGAGATGGTTAGAAGTGTATGCTCAGTGGAAGAGAAGATAGAAAGGAAAGCAGAGACTCTCCTCATATCAAACTTAATCTAAACCTATGTAGGATAATTAATTTAGTAGGTGATTTGCTTCAATCAAACTATTTAGGCGTAAATTGAAGTTAGAAACTGTTTTTTTGACTGGATGCTGTAGATTTTGAGAACATTTGATCGCTTCGAACCCAGTATGCAGATCCTGTGATGATGAGAGTAAATCATCACAACGCATGCTTGGAACCTGTGCAGCTCTAATGCGTCCTAAAAGGAAGCACATGAACGTAAATCGGGTGCTGTGACAACGAGAGTTTGTCAACGCAATAAGAATTGAAGAGACATTATAGGGATACCCTTACAGCTGCTTTATTAACCCGGTAACCTGAGGGCTACTGACTCGCTATAAATTAGAATCCGAGTATCAGTTCTAAATACTCAGCAATACTACGAAGAGTTTGCTTCACTGTGACTAATAAATACTCACTTTAATATGGTATTGCATCCATCGTTTGAAATTAATCATCAATCCAACCCATCTCTACAACATAATCCATCATCTTTTGAGAGCTCAATTATTTAAAAAAAGTGGACGTAGATGTAGCAGCATGATATACTATTTTACAATCAGCTTCTTAGCTGAAATTCTAGTTGCCCTCTTGACAATTAAGGAAATACATTTATTTATACAAAAATATCAAATGTGCCTCTCATAAGCTTACCTTCACGTTCAAGATATAGCTGAACCATCATATTTGATAGCCATCTTTCTCTAATAAAACTTTTTGTTTTTAAAGTTGCTTAAACAGATTTTATTTACAAAATTTAATACACTTTTACAAGAAGCCCTTATCTAGACCACATGGGTCTACAAGTTAACGTCTATACCACACTAACTTCCTTGTTGATTTTGCCAACCCAAAATGTGGCATAATCTTTAACCACAGTGGCTACGAATTTAACAGTACCCTTGTAATCCTCTGGAGCCAACCATTCGAATTCTACACTTGTAATCGCTTTCTTATGCAAATGAACATGAGTTAAGGTATCCTAAGGGATTGAAAATTTTTAGCAAAATTTATGAGTTCATTCAATAGGCTTTAAAACCATTCTCTCTACTTACACCTTCAGCTGAGCATTTTAAAAGTTGAGACTTGTCTTCCTCCAAAACTTTGAAGGTACCCACCGGTTCTTGTCTGTCATCCTGAGCTTGTAAAATAAATCCTAAGAAATCGTCACCGGACAAGGTTAATTTAATTTTTTCACCAGACTTAACGCTATCTGCGCCCGAAAAGCTATAAGGAGCTGTTGTGTTTTGAGGTCGAGCATGATGGCCTGGTACCAAACCATTTTTACAAGAATCTCTAGGTGCACCTCCAGGATGTCCCAAGGCAGGGGCAGCCAACAGGCAAGCAATCAATACCAAACGCAGCATTATAACTGTAAGGTTTAAATTATTATAATAAAAGAAAACAAAATTTACGTTCTGTGCCTATTTGTCTTACTCGTACGACTGTTAATTCTACAATAATTTCAAGTCTTCGCTCTCAAGCGTATTTGTATGCTTCGTTTAGATTGATTTGCGAAAAGATAATAAATCTGTTCGAAGAATTATAGGCGAAATTCTGTATAAAAAAAGATTTTAATTTGTTTGCGAGAATTACCCTTATTACGACTAAAGCTGCTTCATTTACATTTGGATTGAGTTGAGTGTTAAACAAATCAAAAATAATTTATTTATTTACCATTTTTATTAACATTTCATTATTCTTTTTTAATAAGTTATAAAATAAATTATTTGCTCAACATATTCGACAGATAATTTAATGGGTTTTAAGCTCAAAATTTTGGGGCGTGATAAACTTCACTTCTAACAAGAAAACTACTCATGGAATACATTAATAGCCCATCATGAATGTGTCAACTTACAGACTAAAGGGCTATTTATAATATTCTTAGAAAATAATAATCAGAAACGTCATCTCTGTCGAGATTGTAATAAAAATCTGTCAAGAAAATTGCAAATCACGTTTTTTTTTTTCATCTACGTTGATTAAGTGCCTAATTAATAATATCTTAGAAGACATTTTACAGTTTCTGTGAACTCCTTGTAGAGTCAGCTTCCTATACGTCAGATAGATGTTCAATCATGTAGGAGACTACCTTCCTCTTTGGCAAGATATCTCCCCAGAGCTGTGTATTGTTTTGGTAAATATCAGGAATTTATTTTTGCGCTTGTGATCCTGTCTCATCCTGTATTGAATGTCGTATTAGTCTTGTCTTTCCTTAATGTAAACATAGTTTCCACAGCTCCGATCCTCACAATCATATGTAACGGGCTTCTATCCAATAAGGCCTCCGTAGGACAGGGCTCTCATTGCCCCAATTATGGTAACACATGTTAGCCTCTGTAATCAAATTCCTTTAAGAATAAATCTTGAACTGCATCTCCAACAGTTTTCTGGCTGTTTTTCGCATGTTATGGACGTCCTTGAAATACTCTACATATATGAGCTTTCCATGTAAGTTTACTGTCCAGTATTATTCTCACATATTTTGCATAAATTTTCCTCGTTTAGGTGTCGAATATTTATCCATTTAGAAAGTTTTCTCCTTCTAACAAGTCTCATAGACATGAACTATCGACTTATAACTTTAATATCCTCTTGAATTTTTTCACGAATGAAGGATGTTACCACCAAAACTATGTCGTTTGCATCATAGCGACAGTCAAAAGTTCATCCACAACCAAGCTACACCTTAGTAGGAAAGTTGTGGCCAAGTTTTGGTTGTGTCGACCCTTACTACTCCATTCCCAGTTCATATATAAGTATATACTCTCAGATCGTGAGTATGGGACCTCTGTCATGCCCCTTCTCGGTGTTTAGTTACAAATGGTGACTAACATTTGTAAAACCATTCAAGTGTGATTTTGTGTTTTTAATGCCTATATTCGTAATAAAAACAAACACCTGCTAAAACTTTTAGTGCCAATATATTGTCTCCAAAAAAAAAACTTCTTGAAGAAGATTTATTAACAATTTATCACATTATTTTGATGTAAAAAAAAATACGTTTTGTTTGTTTTTTTGCTTAAAATTTACGTGAAATATGAAAATAATACATTTATTGTACAGAGACCTCCTTAATGACCTTACGGATCCAGTAGGTGCCACCGTCCTTGGCTACGGTGCCAACAAATTTGACAGCGCCTTTATAATCACTAGGAGCAATCCATTGGAATTCAACGCTGGTAATAGGCTTTTTATTCAGTTGCACATGGGTCAAGGTGTCCTAGAAAACAAAGAAAATTATTAAGGAACGTGCTTTATTTTTCTGTGTAATGAGATTAAAGTACACTTACACCAGCATTGGAACAGGTCAAGAGTTGTGATTTATTGGTTTCAATAACCTTAAATGTACCCACGGGTTTCTCATTAGCATCCTGGGCCTGTAAAGCGAAACCTAAGAATTCACCGCCACCCAAAGTTAAAGTGATTTTATCGCCAGCCTTAACGGCACTGCTACCGGAAAAGCTATAGGGTACTTGACTCGATTGTGGCTCCACATGATGTTCAGGTGTTAAACCATTTTTACAAACAGCTGGTGGTGCACCAGCTGAATTGCCCCAGACGGTAGGAACAGTCAAACACAAAGCAATTACCATAAAGCGCAACATGTTTTGATGTTAACTGTAAAGTGAAACAAACAAACAAACATTTGAATATATTAAAGGAAACTGGTTCTAGTCTAGTATTGCACATGGCATTTGTTTTTATTTATTTCAATTCAATTTAATATTAAAATTTATTAAAAACTGTTTGTCATTAGATTTTTTATTAACCTTGGCTTAAACAAACAATCAAAAGAAAAACAAAAATGAAATATTTATTGACTTGTAAGTGGAAATCTATTGGCCTGACTTTAGTTATTTATGCATGATGTATGCATGCATTTCATGTAAATACAGTGGGCAATTTTATATTAAATGCACTTGAAAAGTTTCAAAAGTGAAAATCATTTCAAGGTGCCTGCTATTATAGCATTTAATTTTGGTCTCCACTTAAGTACTTTTGTGCCCAAATTGTTAATAAAACTATAGGAAATTGGACTACGAGGGTAGTCTTAAAATTAGTTGGCCTAACAAAGAAAACAAACAGAATCTTCTTGATATACTTTCGCCCTCAATATTCTACAACTTCTGTAACATATCGGGGATTTTTTTAAACTTCATGAGAACTATCGACTTCAAGAACTATCGATAACTACGGTTTGACATCTAAAATTGTCGTACTGTGGTGACATCATATAGGTTCAGTAAAGTTTTGGCAAGTCATTATAAATTGCTTCCAATTAGTGAAAATTTCTTTCGCCATTACGTAATCGCCTGTGAGGATACAGTGAAGATTTCACCCGAAGAAGATCTGATTGTCACCTGACTGCCAGAGAGGATAGAAATGCTAGTAGTTGGAGATCCCTTTCTCAGTATCAGTACCGTATTTTAGGGCCTTTACCTTGGCCTGAAACACACTATAGTAGTCAAAGAGACAGAAAGATATCCTAAGATTAGGCCCTTCAGAAAAAATTCCACTGTCTACCTTATTATTATGTTTAGAACAGTATGTGTAGGCTTCTACAAAGACCCCGGAGTAGACTATGCCCCTTTTATGGACGTTTTTAAAAGAAAATGCCACCACAAATTGGCAGTCATCACGATATCTACCTGTCGCACTATTATAAGGAATTTTACAATCCAATTTAATATGTTGCCTTGTTTAACTTCTTATTTTTAATCTCTCATTTGCGTGCAACGTTTGGTTTTATAAATTTTCAACAAGTTCATGTTAATAGCTGTAAACGTTTTCATATCCAAATTATAACTGACGTGGGGTAGGGCTGCTATTTATAAAATGATTGATTTATCTCGCTGTGAAATAGTAAACTTTTCACTTTAATGTGAAAATAATAATCATGTGAAAGAATTATACATTACAATATGCCAATTTGTTGAGTAAATTATCTCTATTATTAAAGCTTGAGGTTAATCACCCTGAAAACTCACGCCCAATACTAATTAACATTGCATTTTGTTAGTGTGCTATGAAAAGTATGTTTGACTATCACTTTTATTGGGGAAATATTACTGTTAAGCAGTATATTTTCTAAGATTTAAGGCGTTCTTCAAAATTTCACTGCTTTCTATGGAATGAAGGCGCTCTATTGCTGTCAATCTGTAACTTAAAAAACGTACACTCTAAACCAGGTTTTGAATTTATACAATACTAGCAGATTGTACCCGGCGTTGCGCGGGTTATGTAGTTTGGATTAGTTTAAAAAATTAAAAAAAATTATTGGGTAATTTTTGTATTAAAAATAACAATAAATAAAAAACCGGTTTATCGGTTTCGAAACCGGTTTTGAAACCGGTTTCTTAAAAAATGCAATTTTTCAAATTATTCGGAAACTGGTTTAACAAACAACCCAGATCTTTGAATACTCTAAGTCCTAAATATAAATGCAGTCAATTTGCCCGTTTTTGGCCCCTTTCTCCCTTTTTGGACCCCTTTTGGTCCAACTTTAGAAACGGAACACCTCCAATAGCTATTTGGGAAACTTAACCAAGCTAAATCGTAAAAAAATACCTTTAAAACAGATAAAATACAGCATTTATGCATAAAGTACTAATTTTTGCCCATTTTTTCTTCCCTTTGACCCATTTTTTCCCCCTTTGGGTCAAAATTTTTAAAAGATTTATTGCCTATAACCTGCACGGACAAAAGTTCGATCAATATCCCAAATTTCAAGAAAATCGGTCCAGGCGTTCAGGCGTGATTGGCTATACACTCAAATTGCCCGTTTTTGGCCCCTTTCCCCCTTTTTGGACCCCTTTTGGTTCAACTTTAGAAATGGAACACCTCCAATAGCTATTTGGGAAACTTAACCAATCTAAATCGTAAAAAATTACCTATAAAACAGATAAAATACAGCATTTATACATAAAAGTACTAATTTTTGCCCATTTTTTCTCCCTTTGTCCCATTTTTTTCCCCCTTTTGGTCATGGCTCGATCTATATCCCAAATTTCAAGAAAATCGGTCCAGGCGTTCAGGCGTGATTGGCTAACAAACAAACCAACAAACAAACAAAAAAACAGACTTACAGAAAGATTTATAATATATATTAGGATTGCCCCAATGTTCCAATACAGTTGTACAAAAATTATGTATTTTTTTAAATCATTTTTTAACTTCAATTTTATTTCTTTTGCTTCACTGAATTGGTTTTAAAAATCTATACGAGTGTAGGTTTTGAATTTATATAATATTGCCCCAATGTTCCAAAACAGTTGTATAAAAACTATGTATTTTTTTAAATTCTTTTTTAACTTTAATTTTATTTCTTTTGCTTCACTGTATTGGTTTTAAAAATCTATACGAGTGTAGGTTTGTTTAACTTATTCTTTCCTTTTTTTTCTTCATTATTATTTATCTTATCTTAACAATTTATTGTACATTTTATCATTGCCTTTTTCTTTTATTTTTTTTTTTTCCTCTTACCAAACATGACAATTTCGTAAAACCATTAAATTAATCAAGGTTACATGTTACATGTTTGTATATACATATGTATGTAATATATACATATGTATTGCAAGTATACAATTGTAAAATATTGCAAATGTAGAAGCAAAAAACTTTAAATGACATTAAAAACTCATGTCGATTTCTATATTTTTGGTAACATTCGTTTAACTGAACAACACCCAGGTGTTATTATTTGGTTATTCTAATTTCTAATTGCTGGCTGGTCTTAGAAATATAAAAAAAATTGCCGCTTTAGTAATTTTGCTAAAAAGATAAAAGACTGGTTTTTATATTAGGCAAGGAAAAAACCAAAAGTCACGACTGTCTGACAGACAAGAAAGAAAAAAAAAATTAAGACGTAAACTATGAAACTTTATTTTCTTACGTTTCAAATAAACCGGTATATATTAGTTTTAATTTAAACACTTAAGTTCTACGAGGGCTGTTATTTATAGTTTAAGAAATGGTAAAAACGCTCAATAAAGGCTGCCTTCCAAAATGTATCAATACAAAGTTTGTATGCAGTTCTACTACTGTAGATATGCAAAGTAACCAAACAATGCATCAACTGTAAATCCGATGCCTGATTGCTTTTTGACTGCCTTAAAAATACACATTGGTGACGTTTTGAAATAGAATACATTGTATATATTTTGTACAGCGGCATTATGAAACACGATACTTTGTTCAAACACAAAGCAACTGACATTTTGGAAGGCAGCCAAACTATGTATATCAGGTATGTGATGAAAATCGATTCGTTTTCAAGTAAAATCGAATTTGGAAAACGAACGTTTTGTTATAAGATATGATGAAATCCGAACGGTTTTAGTTTCCATTTTTTGATTTATTCTAAACCGTCTCATGTAAAATAACAAACTTTTTAGTAAAAAAAAATAATTTTTTAATTTGTAAAGCGTAACAAAGGCATTTGTTTTATCAACCTCAATTTTTATAATCAACAATTCTAATCGTTTTGAAAATATTGAACGCAAAAGGTTAAGGGATGCATCAAACCCGGAGAGACGTTTATAGTAGGAATTTTTAAAATGGAGGTCGTGGTTCATGGCTCTTAGCTGATTCCGGATATGCGTTAGAGCCTTTCGTACTAGTTCCATTTAAAAAACCAAGTGCGTGATCAGCTCAACATATATTTAATAAAACCCATGCATCAGCTAGAAATCTTATCGAAAGAAAAATCGGTGTTCTCTAAAGCAGATTCCGTTGCTTGTCTAGCGCTTTATGGTATAAACCGCAGAAAATTGTTAAAATAATAAATATATGCTGCGCACTTCACAATATGTGTAACTTTTACAAATTAGACCACAATTTTGATACTACGACTACTCCACTTGAAGAAACTGATCTTAGTGAAATCGAACTTGACTTAAGTAATCCAACAAATACTGAGGCAAGCAGAAACCGGGATGCAATTGCAGAAAGCCTATTTTTAAATAATTTTTTTATAGTAAATAAATGAGAAATATAAATAAATAATTACATTTTCGCTTCAATATTTTAATCAAACAATTTTTTTTTATTATTAAAACAGAAAAATTTTAGCAAATCGTATACAAATGGTTGCTCGATTTAAAAACGAAAATCAAACTAAATTTTCGTTTTCTATCACATTCTTATTTTTTGAAATTTTTATAGAACAAAATGAAAAATGAAATCGAATTCGGTTTAAGAACAAAACCAAAACGAAACAGAAATAAGCGGTGCCATCACAACTATTTCCGATTTTATAGCGTTTTTTGATCGAAATCGTTTTTCATCACATACCTGTATAAGAACAAGCAGTACTTATTAGATACTTGGGAATAGAGGTACATATATGGCATACAATAATGCATTTCATTAGTTTAGTTTAGCTAGATAGTCTGATATTAGCGAGATAATTAGGAATATTATTTTATTATACGGTTGGTTTAACTGTGTGGCCTACTATTGGCGGAGTCGCGAAAAGCTCATGAAAAAAACGTTCCATATTCATAGTACACGTCTAGTTTGTATATCAGGAATAATTCATTAGAAATTTCAAGGTTTGTTCTTAAACACAGCCCTTGCGCTGACCAACTTCTTCCTTTTCCCTGATTGTGGTGGAACTTGGTCAGTACAGGGACTGCGTTCACCCGTGGCATCACAACGGGCCGCTATGCGTGCTCAAGTGAGCTTTGTGACATCAGAGCTACCACTCCGACCTAACCTAACCTATCTTAAACACAATCAATGTACTGAAAGTAATACACTGACCGTTACACAGAAGAAGCTGCTTGAAGTCCCTTCGCCTAACTCATCAAGTCAGCTACTGCAGATAACATTGCAAGATAATTTAATTATCACAACAAGTTGTGATACTAGATCTTCTTGGTTTTTGAGACGAATTTTTAACGTACAGTTTAGGAATGAAAAAATATTCTTTTTGTCTCTTCGATAATGGGCAAATTGATTTAAAAAATTAGTTGAGAACCTATCCAAAAAGCTGTGAACTGTTACATTATATTTCTCAAAATATAAATACCGACCCTTGTATAAACATTATTGAAATTGTTTAAATGTTAAGTAAATTAAATGTCAATAATTAAATAATTTATAGCATAATTAAATACATCGTAAAGAAATATTAATACTATCACAGTAATTATAAACACTTTTACTATGTACATATACATAGAAATGGTATTAAAATGTTATCTGGTGACAGAGATTGACTTACTCTGTAAGCCAAGATAGAATCTAAACTTCCTCATAGGCAGCATAGCGAAAGCTATTAGCGAGTCTTAAGTATTTTGTTTAAAACTAAATGTTTTGAAAAGTCTTTAGAAAATAATTGAATAATTGACAACAATTATAACAAAAAGTTTCCTGTTCTATATAAGAAAAAACAGAAACAGCTGAAAGCAATTAATTAGAAATGCTGTTTTATCATTTCAATCATTTTTTGTTGACAAAGGTATTTTTTGTTGGTATTTAAGAAAAACTGAATATTCTCAATTTTTCCGCAGATTACACTATGCGACAAAATAAAAAAAATTAAATACACCCGGCTAATGACATAGTGTAGGTTGTGAGTTTTGTTGAGTAGATCTCAAAAATATTTTTTTTATATTTCTCGAACCCTCCAAACTTTTTTTATTTGACAAAAACTGTTTTTTTAGACTTTACGAATAAATTTCTGGATTACTCAAACATTTTTGACCCGATTCCCAAAGTTTAAATCTTGTTGGAAAGGGAAGAGATGGATCTTTAAAACGGTATACATATATCTATTATATGACTTAGGGCCATTATTACAACTTCCCGTTAAAGTTGGGGTTAGTTAAAGGTACCTTTAGCTAAAGTGAACGGCAAAGTTACCTTTAACTTATTTTCGTTATTACAACTTACAGATAAAATAAAATTAAAATATGGCAGTGCCGGAGCAAAGTCGATAAAACTGCTCAATTAAACAAGTTTTTTTTTAACGCAGTGGCAACAGCGGACTTCGTTTTTTTTGTTGTATATGCTCATTTTGTTTAAATTTGAAGCTGCCATATCGAAAATAGTATATGATATGGCAAGTTCAAACATAAAGTGATCTTTAAATGTTAAAGGTAGGATGATCTTCCCTTTAGCTTAACGATCACTTCTATCTTATTGGGTACTCATAATAATGAAAAACAATTTATCTGCCCGTTAAAATCCTCCCTTTAGTTAACGGCAAGTTGTAATAATGGCCCTTAATGTCATATGAGTTTTGATGAGGTAAACTTGGAACATGCGAATTTTTTTCATATTTTTTCAAGTTTGTCCGTTCATAGTAGCAAACTTTACTTAAAAAATATAAAATAAGTGATGACATTCTGAAAGTGCATTATCTTGTGAAGAGATTGGCATTTCGTTTGATCAAATCAGACAAAAATTACCATAGTTATTATATAAATAGTATAACAGTCGTGTTATATTTTTTACATATGTCATCTCATCAAATGAACTTTTAGTTCAAAAATTTTCAGAATTTTTGATGGATCTTTATTGTTTATCACAAAGTGTGTCAATTTCACGTTTGAGCGACCACCAGAAGTTGGCCAATGTCTGCGCAAAGAGAATTAATATTATTTGCAAAGAACACAAATATTAGCCGACTTTTGGTAGTCGTGCAAATGTGTAATTGACACATTTTGCGATAAACAATCAAGATCCATTAAAAATTCTGAAAATTTTTGAACTAAAAGTTCATTTGATGAGATGACATATATAAAAAATATAACACGACTGTTATAATATTTATCTAATAACTATGGTAATTTTTATATAATTTTATCAAATGATGACTCAATCTCTTCACAAGAGAACAGACTTTAAGAATATTATCACTTATCCTATATTTTTTTTTATTAAAGTTTGCTACTATGAATGGACAAACTTGAAAAAATATGAAAAAAATTCGAATTTTCCGAGTTTACCTCATTAAATCTAATAGCATATTAAGTCGAATAATAGATATATGTGTACCGTTTTAAAGGTCCATCTCTCCCCTTTCCAACAAGATTTAAATTTGAAAATCGGGTCAGAAATGTTTGAGTAATCCAGAAATTTGTGCGTAAAGTCCAAAAAAAGAGCTTCTGTCAAATAAAACAAGTTTGGAGGGTTCGAGAAATATAAAAAAGGTATTTTTGAGTTCTACTCAACTAACTGAACAACGTAGACTATGTAGTTACTCGGGTGTATTTTCACTGTCGCACCGTGTTATTACAGCTTAATAGATGTAAGCTTAGTTGCAAGCCTGAGCTTTTCATGAGTATCTTTTCAAGCAATATAGATTATTGATTATTTGAATTCCATTACAACATTACAATCCTGCAAAAAGAAATATTTTCGAATAATGAAAAAATGCTCTTTGTATAGACCACCACGTCCGGTAGATACAGATCTACTGACATTCAGAGAAGGGTAAGCAAAAGCAACCAGGCTTTTGTTTGAATATTTCTTTGCGTGAAGTGAAAAAGAATATTTCTAATTAACTATCAACTGCTGTATACTGCTGTTTCACTATTGTCTACAAATTGTAGTTTTATTATTATTTTTTTGTTTCATTCAACACACGACCATTATTCAAATCTTTTATTTCAATTTCGATTTCAGACAGTTTTTTAACCTTCAGCAGGCAATGATTAATTATTGAACAGCATTTATGTTTTTAGAAATAAAATTTAAATTTTAAAAAGACAGATTTTTTTAATTACGTTTCTTAACAACAACTTACGAGATTGATTAGTTGTTTTATATGAAGATCTTATAACTGAACACACGAATTACCATAAAGCATGTTTGGTTTTTAACGTCATTAATTTTTGTTTCTTTTTTTCGTTTGGTGTTAAAGACGTTACTTTTGTTAATTATAAAGCTGGCTTAAAAGTTACCTTTAAGCCATATGTTGTATGACTAGATTTTGGTGTTTTGAAATTGTGTTAAAAAAAAAAAAAACTAAAAGTTTTTTGTGTTTTTTTTTTCGATTGTTTTTATTTGATTTTTAAAATAGACAAAATAGTTTGAAAAGAAATATAATGATACAGAGAATCATAAAAGCTTAATGATGGTGCATTAATTATTCCTAAAAGATACATTAATGTATAGATAAGTTATCCACTATGGGTCTGGGGTTTCAAACTTGACAAATTGATACTTACAATTCTGTTTAGGATTTCTTTCTAAGATCGTTCTGAGAATTTTATGAAATAAAATATCTTGGCTTAGAATATTCTGCAAATTATCTTCTACTAGCTTTACAAGTTAACTGCGTAGACCTACGCTAGATTATACAAAGATTGTACAATGGCTTGTATTAATTATGATGAGTAGTCCACATCAGAGATCAGCAACGAGTATTCAAAACGATGAGTAGATTCGAGTCATACTTATAATTTCAGCTACTTATACGCATTCATACTTATTTTAATATGATACTCATACTACTCATATTCAAAGTTAGAAATACTCGTCGTATTCATACTTAACAATACGCATGATGTTATTGACTTCGACTCGTCTCTACTTAACATTTACACGAAGCACAAAATAAGTATGATTCGCGTACGAACACTACTATACTCACAAGAAGGTTGTGTGTATGCTTTGCTTGTTGTCTTTGTCTTTCCTTTCTTCTTTGTTTGTATATGCAACAATAACAAAGGCTGTAAATTTTGATGAATGATTCGAGCCACTCGAATCACTTATAAGTATTATAAGTATTTTTCTAAATTTATGAATCAGAATGAGTAGGCGTATGAATCAAACACATTTCGAATGTTGTGAGTTTGATGTCAACGTTGTACTCATACTCATTGTAACCTATACTTATAAATTAATGCTGTAGCGAGTACGAATGAATCAGAGTAGTTGAATTTCAATTCTGTTGATTCACTCATACTCAAAATTGCATGAGTGCTTATGAGTAGCGGAAAAACGATTCATTGCTGATCTCTGGTCCACATCCCATTTAACGAAATTGAAGACAGTTGATTAGAGATTCGAGATTTCCAACAGTGGTGTAAAGATGGATAACTTCGAAGACATTTGCCGCCGATTTTTATTATGAAAAAATCATAAGAGGAATGCTATTCAAACTAATTTTACCGTCGTCTACAAGTATTCTCTGCTAAATTTATGTACATACTTATATCAATCGATATACATCTTTCCCCTATGAGAACAAGCCTTAATTGCTAATAGACTACCTGATGTCAATCTATATTAAGTCAAATATAAGAATATCTATTATAAACGATCCAGAAAACGGCTAGCAAATTTTTAAAATCCTTTTAAAATCCATTCAGAAAGCCTTATTATCCTACCGTGGAATATAAATAAATTTAAAACACCAAAAATCAAAGGAAAAATCCAAAATTATATTGAGAAACAATAGAACTCGATAAGCAAAAATTTCATTCCCACTTCACCCTTCAAAGACGACGTTGTTCTAGGCAACGGGACGTGGCAAATCTAATAAACTAGATCCTGCTGTTTGAAAAAATTGATTAATAAAACCAAAAATATCAAAGGAGAATATATTTTCTGAAAGCTCAATGGTCCTTAAAGGAATGAAGGAATGAGGAAAACAGCATCACATTCATCTCTTTATGACAGTGATCATAAAATGGTCTTGTATCTATGAAGATTGAGACAACACTATGCCTGATTGCAGATCCTGCATTAAAGTCTGTTTTTTGTTTTTTTTTTTGGGGTATAGGTGAGGAGTTGTAGACTTTGGGGATCTAGAAATCCACTACTCTCAGTACTTTCAATACAACCCACGTAGATTATATAGCCGTTTTCAATGAACGATCATATTTAAGTCCAGTCCAGTCCATATAACGACTTTCATTCTTGTGCTGTCTAACCAATGACTATCTCAATCTTCTAATATAGGCTTGGAAAGGATAATTTAAAGATTTTTTTGTTTTTCATTTTATTATATTTTGTTATTCCACTCGCAATGCAGGCTATGGAGTATAACTTAAAAAATTTGTATTCACTTTATAATCGCACATTTTTCCTTCTTGAAACCTTGACAAATTTCCGCTTAATTTTCATTTCATTTGATTAGGAACCCAAATCTTAAATTCATTAATTAATTTCAAATTAATATTCAAATATTATTAATAGTTATTCATATTTGATTGAATGTGAACAATTTTCCGCAACGTTGATTGTGAAAAGAATAGAGTTCTTATGGGGTTATTTTCAAGGCATCTTTTGTTAATTATATTTAATTATTTGAAATTAATTGATAAAAACAAAAAAACAAAAAACAGAAAACAATTGTATTTAAATTTTTTTTTTTTTTTTTTGCTGTTTCTGTTAGTTAGAGTTCAGTGATCAGCCATTAACAATAATATTTCAAACAATAATTATTTTTTATTTCAATTCTTTCAATAATTTTTACTTCTTGAGAATTTTTTTAATTTTTTTTTTTTTTTTTTGTAAAAATTTTACCTTGTTTTAGATTTTTTGCAACAAACTTTAAACACAACTTCAATAAAACTAAATATTATCTTTAGTTTCAACATTTATTTATACAAAATTTCCAAAAAAAAAAATCAGTTTTTTTTTTTAAATAAAAAATTTATAAGAATTAGACCAACACTATTATTGTTTAAAACCAATTCAAGCTTTACTTTGAGATTTTCTGTAAACCGGCTTTTCAAAAAAAAAAAAGCTTTTTATTGTAAATTGAGAGTAACTAAAGAAGCTTTAACTATTGCTTATAAGCGTATATACGATACAATATCATTAATAACATGCGAGTATGGGGTGTAGTATGAAGAAATTCCTTTTTTTTTCCACATAGTTGAATTCAGTCAGACGCGTTGTTATCAGTATGAATACATTTGCTGTAAAGAAGTTACCGGTAAAATACAGTTTTTATGAGCAAATTATCGATAAAATATATTTTTTTACGGAAAAGTTATGGATATAATCTATATCTATGGAAAAGTTATCGATGCCATATATTTTCTAAAGGAAAGTTTTCGGTATAATAAATTTTTTAACGAAAAGTTATCGATATATTTTCTATACAAAAGTCATAGATATACAACATTTTGTATAAAAAAGTTATCGATAATATACATATTCTATAGAAAAGTTATTGATAATATACATATTCTATAGAAAAGTTATCGATAATATACATTTTCTATAGAAAAGTTATCGATGAAATTTTCTATAGAAAAGTTATTGATGAAATAAATTTTCTATAGAAAAGTTATCGATGAAATAAATTTTCTATAGAAAAGTTATCGATGAAATAAATTTTCTATAGAAAAGTTATCGATGAAATAAATTTTCTATAGAAAAGTTATCGATAATATAAATTTTTTATAGAAAAGTTATCGATGATATAAATTTTTTATAGAAAAGTTATCGATGATATAAATTTTCTATAGAAAATTTATTTCATCGATAAATTTTCTATAGAAATGTTATCGATGAAATAAATTTTCTATAGAAATGTTATCGATGAAATAAATTTTCTATAGAAATGTTATCGATGAAATAAATTTTCTATAGAAATGTTATCGATAATATAAATCTTTTGTAGAAAAGTTATCGACGCAATCAAATTTTTTAGATTTGTATAGGAAAAGTAAAGTCATCCTTGTAAAAACTTTTCTTTGGACTTATCGTCGATACAATGAATGTTATCGATAGATATGCAAAAGTTATCGATACTATAAATTTTATATAGTAAAGTTATCCTCCACCTGGGTAACAATCTTGTCGTGATGTGGGGGCTTAAGTGTACTTCGATTCACTCTGTGACCCAGTGTGAATTGGAGTGCATGACTAAAGGTTACCCTAATATCGTGGGTAGACTCTGATTCGGATCGATGTCATGCTTGATCTTTTCGAACCGTCGGATCACGTATATTTTCATTCATACCCCTAATCTGGAGTGTTATGCGACCCGTGCTCATCAGATGGTTTGCAGTCAGGGGTCTAATCCGACTGTATTAGAACGGAGCCTCACTGATACCTGGGCGCCTCAGTGTGTAATAGGTTTTTACCAAGTCCTTGTCATGCTAACGGGGGCTATGGCATGATTGACCTACTTTCCCCTACACTCGTGGGAACAAAATATGAATGAACAAACAAACAAAAACAACTATAAAACTAATAATATACCTGGAATTGATGATGACTGGACAAACGCCCCTGGACATGATTATACATCCCTCTTCAATACGCGGTTTCAGGCAAATATCGTTGACGATAACAATGAAATTGCTACAAATGTCGCCCCTTCTGTTATGCAGTTACCAAGTATGGAAGAGCCTTTCAGAGAGGTGACTGCCCCAGCGGTTGCTCTAACGACGGTTGATATATGTGGGGAGTTATACCCGTCATCTGGAGAAGACGGTGATTGTACTATCATAGGAGAGAATGCTATTAACCCCGAAGCTCAATCAGCAACTGGTTCGGACTGTGTGGGTGATGGTTCCACCTCTGACAAGAAGAAGAAAAAAGTACGCAAACGCTCCGCCCAACACATAGAGAGAAACACATATCGCCGGGCGTGTACGATGTTGAAAAGATTTGCTCACTACGATACTAATTCGCTCTCCCCATTAGAAGAAAAAATGCTGGCACGACATAGGAGAACTGTTGCGCGGTATGAAGCCAAATACCCGAATAGTGTTCCTCCGAATGGAATCCCTTCACAAACAACTGCACCGTCCCCAACATTCTCTAATAAAACGATTGTGCAGCCAATAGCTTCCACGTCCAAATCTGTAAATAACGTATCCGCTGATAGTTTCACACCCATCGTCCCTCAGTTCTCCAAACCGTATTATTCTCTTACGAATAATACGGTTGCACCTTGTACTATCGATAGGGAAAAGGGGGTAGAATCTACCGCGTCCAAATCTGTAAATAACGTATCCGCTGATAGTTTCACACCCATCGTCCCTCAGTTCTCCAAACCGTATTATTCTCTTGTGAATAGTCCGGTTGTACCTTTTACAGTCGATAAGGAAAAGGAGGTGCAATCTACCGCTAATTCCCTATCCCAAATGAAAGGTACTAAGTTTGAAACGATTGAAGACACAGCGTACGCTCAACCCTCCCGGCAGGTTCCCCAAAAGGCAAGTCCTGTGAAAAGAACTAAATCTTACGAAGTACCCTCCGGTTCAAAGCGACCCAAAAAGCAGATGAGCTCGGGAACTGATCCTTCCCTTCAAATAGCGTTCATTGACAGATCGGATTCGGACGGTAGAATCTTGCCGGAAAAGTGGGACCTTATTGAAGAAAGGCTCATTGAGTTGATGATGGAAGACAGTTGTGATGGCAGTAATGCCCGTATCTCCTCCATTGGATGGTCAAGAGGAATCAAGGTTGCGGAGTGTGAAAATGAGGGAACTGTAAAGTTCCTCACTGACGCAATAAAGCGCCTTGGTGAACCGTGGCCTGGAGCTCAATTGGACGTGATCCCTCAATACCAGCTCCCCTTGCGTCCAACTGTGACGGTTTGGGTTCCGCCTACGATTAAGAACGTGAACGGCATACCTGAACTTATTGGGAAACAAAACGACGGCTTAGACACCAGTTCGTGGGTAATCGTCAACACCCTGGGTGTTGAAGGGAAATACAAAGGTTTCGATGTTCGCATTGCAGTGGATAACGCTTCGTTTAGGTGGTTGAGGGCAAAGGGCGGAAGGGTATTGTGTGGACTGGCACATCTAAAGGTTCGTCATCCGGATATTGGAGATGCCAAAATCCAAGAGGAGGCTGAAAGTGCTGCAGTTTATTCTGCATCTCTTTAAAGCCGCCTCACACAATCTCTTGCATACCCTACGCCACCTTGACATCGATAGTGCTCTTACCGAAGAACCTTAGATCCCTAGGGATAAGATTCTTGGTTTGGGCGATAAGGTAAGATTCTGTATTCTAGCTGGTAGTAAATTGGACTTGATAATCTCTTCTTTCTTTTGTACAGGTGACGTAGCTAACGTAGTTTATAGAGATGACTCTGGCACTGAACTAATGCCGTCATCTATATATACTATATACCCTTTGACAATATAACCCCACCTGGACGCATTCAACTTCGGGTGGAGCAAGCGAATGAAAGAACATGATATCTCGTCATGGGTTGTGATGACAATGTCCATCACACTCAATGGAGAAGTGGTGCCCTAATTAATAGAGGTGAGTTGATTTTAAATTTTATTATTCTTTACGGGATTACTATTTGTAATGGTGGTAGTATGTCAAGTTTTTGGAATCGTATTAGAGAAGCTGTAATTTATATTACGCTCTTTAACATGAATAGATCTATGATTAGTAACTGGATGGTTTTGAATTACAGTCTTAAAACTGTCAGTATTAGTTTACATGGTGGCAATGAGTTGCCTTTTAGCAATCCGAAAAGAACTGATTTGAAAAAGCTATGGACGGGGGAACACATGTCCCTAAAGGGTCGTTTCACTTCTGGCATCAATGATTGTGTTGGCATTTGTAGGGGATATTTTGCTGAATTGTTTTAGAAATGTTTTGTGGAATTTTGATTATCAAAGACTTCCATGTTGTCCGAGGAAACTCTTTAAGAAAGCGTAAAGTATGGGTAGTACTGGTTTGCTGATATAGATTCCATAATGTCTTTTATTTAATATCGAGCATAATGGATTTATTTTTACTACAGCTTATATACAAACACTTTTCCTTAATAAATTATAAATGAAATAAAAACATTTCAAAACTTATTAACAAAACTGACACTCAATACTGCGCATAACTGGCTCTCGACGATAGTATGAAGAAAATTGTCTTGAATTCGCATCATCATAAAGACTCTAAAAAGGGAAATGGAAGATTTTTAAAATAATTAAAAAGATCCTTTTAAAATAGCTATTTACCATAACCTCCTTTAATGTTAGAAAACTTTCAAAGCTAAGCTGGCATTTCTTCTCAAAATCTTGTTTATTTTCTACTGACAACCAATCCTTTTCAAATAGTTTATCTTCCGGTTTCGGACAGCCATAAATTTTTATTAATTTTAAATTGTTTAAACTCAAACCCAATTGTTGCAGTTGATTATAGTCCAACAAGCGACAATATTGAAACGTAAGAGTATGTAAGTTTATGAATTCCTTAAAGCAGGATAAAATTTTATCAAAAACCTCTTGAGACCATTGCCAAACTTGACCATTAATGCAAACATTTTCACGCATAATGGCATATTTTTCGGGCGTCCATTGCTGTAGGGATTCATCCTCCAAATAGTAGCGATCATTTTTGAATTTTATAAAATTCAGTGAATGGGCCTTGGAGGTGTGATTTCTCAGTTCTACGAAGAAATTCTCTTCAAAATTTAATGGCATAAAATTAATCCAATAAAATTGTAACAATTTCAATTGAGGTAAACTGATGATAGCCTGCAAGAATTTTTGATCTTGAGTAAAGGCGGTCAATTTTAAAGTTTCTAAATTTTGCCAATGTTGACATAACATTAACATTTTGGGAATATCCTTTAAATATTCACACTCCACAATATTTAAAGATTTCAAACATCTCTTCTGGCTAGTTGCTAACAAATAATTGGGATCTAAATTGCGGCAAGATTTCAATTCTAAATTTTCTATGCCATCCAGATCCATTAAATGTTCTCCCCACAGCCAGCGATTATCACCATCCAATAGTCTTAAAGTTTTCAATTTCTTGCAGTTTTTGGCCAATTCGAAAATTGTTTGATCTTGTAAAAATTTTCCTTGAACCTCTACTACCTGTAGGTTTTTAAAATATTTTACATTCCCTTTGAAATTGTTGTTGATAAAAAACTTTAAATTCTCCATGGGATTAGTGCGCACACCGCTCCATTCAATATGTTTGAGTAAATCCATATTGAAGTATGTACTAAAACGTAAACGTTCCACAACTCGGCCACATAGATAACATAACTCGGATATTTCATAGTCTTGCAACTGCCAGGAGTATTTAAAGGTTAAATAATTATAATTGAAAACTTTATATTTCCTTTCGCATATGTCCCGTATAATTTGGCGAAATGTTTTACAAACTTTAGCCACCACCAATTGATCTTTTAAGGGTGCTAATTCGAATATGCGATACTGGATTTCCAAAGGCAGTACTTCGAAGTAATTAAACGACTCTTCAGTTTTGAACAATTCCAAATTCTCCACTTTTTCACATAAATTTACTCTAAAAATTATCAAAAAAACGTTATGAATTTATTAGAATTTCTTTAAAAATTCAATTTACTTTTCCAAGCGCTCGTCTGTAGACATTTTAAGTTTAAATTGCAACGTCTATTTTTCTTTCGTTAAGTTTTAAACTGAAGTTGTTTTAAAATTCGTTCTTATCTTGTAGGAAATAATTGTCAATATTTACATTTTAATAAAATTTTCTAAGCACAGCTGTTTTAGTTTTAGTCACATGTTAAAATGACAATTTCAAATAACAAAATATGTAGGGAAGAGAAATCAAAGGAAATTATGCCCTTAATACACAGAAACCAGAGATAAGCTAAATAACTTTGGCGAATGTCCAGGTGGTGAAAGTTTATTGTTGTGGCCGTTTAAGAAATTCGCGAATGCATCTTGGTAGTTAGGTGGTGATCCTAAATGTTATATCCTCTAGTTTCTCTCTATTACTTCGTCATATCGTCGGCGTATAGTGCTGGAGTGCACATAAAGATGCAATTAATTAGCATAGTACTCGTAGATATTCTATTTACATCCGGCATTTTAACGGCCAATTACAAAGGGGAGCAATGGGTTTTGCTACTAGGATCCCAGGCTTCCCTAGAACCCACCATTAGCGAGCCCTTTTCTGGACTTACTTCGCAAGATAGCGTTTTGTGTATATCAAAGTGGCCATTTTCGATGCGCCTTCGAATAATTTCGAGTTAAATTGTTAAAGAAGCTTGGCTATTACAAAATCTTATCTTTCTAGCGCCATCTAGAGTAATTACTAAAGTCAGCTACTGCAAAATAGTAGAATAATTAAAATATTTAATTAAACTTAAATTAACTACTGCTTCTCTAGAATACAAAGAGATTGTTCATTACATATTAAATTTTATTCAAACTTCCTTCAAGCACTTAGCATTAATATCTGCGACTGTGGAGTTTTGTAAAATAAACATTTTATTTAAATAAAAACACACTCTATTTACATACACTTTATTCTACTATTCCAATCTAATAACTTTATTTAAAATTAACTTTTTTCAATTTTAATGACTTTATGGGTCTTATCAGCTTTTTCCGTTCTTCTCGATGTTGTTTCATTTGATATTCACGTTTACGCATTTCCTTTGAGGGTGGTTTTCTCATATCAAATGTCATTTGTCGATTGCCTAATGATCGCCCTATAGTTTGTACTTTAGCATTCGATTCTTCAGCCTTGGCTACACGATCTTGTAGTGTGACTTTCATCATGCCCCGCTTAACAGCACTCATTTCGGTGGTCGATTGTAAAGCCATTAACTTGAAATCTTTTGTTTTATTTGCCGCTTTCGTTGGTTTATTATTTTGTGTTTCTTTTTCCTCTTGTTCATTTAGAGCTTCGAATTCTTCTGTTCTTTGTTTTTTAACATCCTTATAGGCCCGTTTCATTTCTTTGTTAAACTCTCTAACGCCTTCATCATCTGAAGACTCTGCACCCGAGGAAGGCCGTTCGTCATCGCTTTTTTCTAAACCAAACAGATCTTCATCATTATCGCTGTCTTCATGCGGTTTACTTTCTTCCTCATGCAGTTCATGTACACGTGCCACCTCTACACGTTTCTTAATTTCCTTAAGCTTGGATTTTTCCAAACGATTCAAAACTGGAGCCAACATTTTATATTCCTCGGCATTCTTATCAATATTGTAGTCAGTATTTTCAAACATGGCCTTGAAACGATTATCCTCCAATAGATTGGGTATCTGTTTAGCTGCTTGTTTGGCTGACGGATTGGTTTGTTCATCAATGATTTTAAGTGCCAATTCCTGATTGACTTTAGGCAATTTACTGTTGAGTTGCAAACGTGGCTTACGTTCGCTTTCAATTTCTTGGCGTATCTTCTCCTTGCGGAAACGTTCAAAGGCAAAGGGATCAACCATTGCTTTGGCTTTATTATACAAACGGGCATCAATAAAGTAGCTGTTTAAAAAGCAATATTTATTAGTTAATAATGTAACGCTTTTAATCTTTATTTTATACAAACTTACCCATGCATATAGGCTTTTAGTAAATTGCTGCCTATCAAGTGCTCCAAACCCAATTCCTCCAACTCCTTTTGAGTAATAAATTGATAGTCATCATACATGTGTTCCACAACTTCCGATTCAATTTCTTCAGTCAAATTATCCAAGAAAGAACACCATCTAGGTGCAGGACCCATGGCAGGCACATAGAATGTCAGCATTTTAACATCTTCTTGGGCCAAAAAGAACATACCCGAATCGGGTATGGTGCAAAAGTCATTGAAAGATGATGTGGATTCTATATAGGCAATCTGTTTGCCTGTTTGTTCATCCCATAACTTCAACATGGCCTCATCTAAGGAATACACTGCATTGTGATGATTATTAAAGGCCAAACGTTTAATGGGCAATTTGTTTAAATGATCTTTTACTAGTAAAGGTTCTTTAGAACGTATATCATAAAGTAAAACGTGACCCGAATTAGTGCCCACACCCAAATGTAAACCATCTTTAAATTTCAAGGCAGATATGGAGGGAAATTCTTTTACACCTGGCAACTTAATGGCCACATCCAAAGTGGAGCATTTAGTTTTGCTACGAGGATCCCAAGCTTCAACTGTGCCTTCTCGAGAACCTACCATTAATAAGCCATGTTCTGGACTTACTTCGCAAGCATTAAGATAAGATCCTTCGGATTCATAAGGTTGCAGAAATTGGCCTCTTTCCATGTTTAAACGATAAATTTCCTATTAAAGATGTTCTTTTGGTTAGAAAAAGTAAAAAATTCTGTAAATTATTGTTTAAATACTAACATTGCTGGTGCCTACTATGAAAAGATCACAGGAGGGTTTATGATATTTCATATCTCGTCCAAAACGAGGTATTCTCAGGCGGTAGTGTCTGCCATGGGCTGCATGTATCTCTACATAACGATCACATTGTAAAAATACCATTTTACTATAATCATCACTTATGATCTCAAAGGTGGTTACTTCGGAATCAAAACATCTTTCAAATTTTATGGATAAATTGGAAACCTCAAAACATTTGACTCGCGGCTTGTATGTGCCCGTAGCCAATATGTATTGCATATCGGGCGACA
Organism: Sarcophaga caerulescens; assembly: GCA_927399465.1. Lineage (NCBI taxonomy): Eukaryota > Metazoa > Arthropoda > Insecta > Diptera > Sarcophagidae > Sarcophaga > Sarcophaga caerulescens. Next base: position 105,498,432 of record OV656866.1, read on the forward strand.
TCCTGATGGATGTACAGACACCAGGCATATCAAAATCTTGTATTAATTCTATTTGCCTTCTTGAGTCCACCTTTTTCATGAGCTGGGACTTTTTGCGGCGGTCGGTAAGCCACTAAAAGGAACAAAAAAAAGCATTTCAATTAAGGAACGTTTTTTAAGCATTTAACAGGCAAACTTACATCTGGCACCGATTTACCCGCACTTAGGTTATATATTTTAACTTCATTTACTTCGTTAACAAACATTTTAGCATAGTTTTATTATTATTATAAATTTAAAAAATATTAAAAACTTAATTTTTCAAATAAATTAAATTTGTTATAAAATGTAAACAGTTCTTTTTGTGCTCTGGCACGTGTGACAACTGAGAGAGAGTGTAAAAACAACTGATTTATTATAACACTATTGTGAATGCTTGGCAGCTATATAAACAATAACAAAACTCTATTGTGATTGGTAAATAACAACGATTAGCATTTATCGTTTACCAAGTGCCATCGCTTGCAATTGTATAAAACAGTGTTGCAAAATTGAAATTGAACTATAACTGAAAGAGTACGTACCTTTTTTACATCAAGTGGTTATTTTATAAAATTATATTTATTTATTTATACCTTACGTACGGAATGGAATAGAAAAAACTAAGTACATGTTTCTCATATTGAAAACAAAAACAGTTGATTTGAAACGTAAGGTTTAGTCAAAAATGTCGACGCGACGGGTTCATCGTTCAGCATCATTGCATTTCGTAATCTAAAAGCGAACATACATACGTTAGTTAGCCCCTGGCTAACCGGGGCTAAAGACCTTTACCATTATTATAGCCTAACCCCATTTATAGTTGAAAAGCGCAAACCATAAAATTGTAAAATAAAAAAGTACTGAAATATTTTGAAATTGAAATGTTGCTAGGAAACAAAAAATCTGTAGCAACCAACTTCTGAAAAAATGAATGAATTCTTTAATAATGATGTTAAATTTAAATCCGATACCCAATTTTTTTTTAAAAGTTAGATCGAACAAAGCACAAAAAATTATAAAGAAAGCAAATTATAGACAAAGCATTTTGGGAAAGAAAGAAATTATTCAGAAATTCATTTACAAAATAATTTAAATTTAATTATTTTTTGTATGCAGTTTTCTAATTTTAATTTTTTAGAATTTTAAATAGAATGACACTATGGCAACATTGTTTTAATGCAGTAACCAGACATATCGGTGAATGTCTGCACTAACAAATGTGAAAATTACTTATTCTAGACACGCACCGTCCAAATCACGATATACAGTACATTTATTTATGGTAATACGGTACTCATTTCGAATAACGGCACTTATTCACCGCACCGGAGAAATTCACCACTCACCACACTAGAAACTCACCATACTTCGATTTTATTCACCACACCGGATAAATTCACCACATTTTGTAAAAACTCACCACACTACAAAATTCACCACACACTTAAAAAAAAATTAAATTTTTTTTGCTCTTCCTTCCTTCCAACCAGCAGCGGAGCAACAAAAACACAACAAACTTTTGTTTTTTATAAGCAACAACACATTCCACACAACATCCCATTTATGTTTTTGTTTTCGTTTTGGCCGAACCTTGGGTTGAACCGGGCCCTCTTTTTGGTGAGCAATATAACTAAAACTGCCTTTTTTACCATCAACTTTTTCTACCTACAACATTCAAACACATATTAATTACGCCGTTATGTTTTTTGTTTTCGTTTTGTCTGACCTGGGGTTGAACAGTGGCCGTTGGGCGTCTATCTAAATAAGGCTACTTTAACTTGTCACTACTTATTAGACAGATAGGACCACATAGTTAGTACATTAAACAAACGGGGCTTAATTCTTAGTTAATAAACCCGGAAACGGAAAAATAATGTGCGAATTATTTATTAAAATATATATTTATTCTTTGAACGAACAAAAACAAATTTGATGAAAATAGTACTGAATGCTTGGCGGGGGTACTGCGGTATTTTTGAAATTAAAAAGTACTGAAAAAATACAAAAGTACTAAATTTTTCAACACTGGTATAAAAGAAAAACAACGATATACCAGAAAAAAACACTGAAAAAATTGAGAAGTTAAAGAAAAATTACAAAAAATAATTATATATAGCTATAAAGTAATAAAAAAAACAATTTAATTAATTTTAATACAAAACGTTTTAAGCTATAACGCATTATTAACTAAATAAACTTATTATTTCCAATATATTTGCTGCATTTTATTGGTACTCTTTCTTCAAACACGTAATTTTAGTGATTTTACTGTGTTGTATGCAAAAGTGAGTGAGTGTTCCTTCCTTAACAATAAAGAGAAAACGCAGATATATCGAGTATTTAATATAATATTAAAACAAATTGTAGAAAAAAACCTCTAAAAAAATTAACCATAATATTTAATTAATTATATTTTATTAACGTAAATTGTCTATGTGTTGGTGAGAGTGTGAATTAAGTTGCATTAATAATTCATCATCATTTCATTTGAAATTAATTTCTTTTTATCAGTGTTGTTTACCAAGGCAAACAAACAAAAACAACGAAGTTTATACATAAATTAATAGGATTTATTTATTTGAAAAAGACTTCTTTAATTATTAAACTATTCCATAAGAGCTATACAGCAAAGGGCCTAAAAGGTGTCTGATCTGCCTGCCCTTACTGGGTTTATTTATGTATCGGTGTTCAATGAATCATAAGCAATTTTCTTATTTTAATTTATTGTTTTTGTCTTTCTTTGGTTTTGTTGTTGTTTTATAAGATCTTGGCTTAATCTATAGGTTAAAAATAATCAAAAACAGAAAAAACAACAGCAACAACTTGTGCAAGATTGTGGCGTTGACAATAAAAAAAAATATGAAATGTGAGGAAGTAGTTCCGTTATATTTACCATATATTTGTTATTGTTTTGTCGGTTTGTCAACACCCCCTTTAATTTCAAGTAGTAGCAGCAGTGAAAAGCAATAGGCAAGAAAAAACAGTGCGCAACAGTAGTTGTTCAACGTTGAATAAAATGTTGACATATTTGCATGCTTAAAATGCAGTAAATAGGCCTGCATATACATAAATAAGTTCATTTTCATTCGATGAAAAGCTTGTATGAAGAATGTATGTACATTTGTTAGTGTTACATTTTATCAGATGCTTTTTTTTGTGTACTTGTATAACAGTAAATAGGCCTCCCACCATTCTTTTAGTTGCTTAAGGATATGAGCAAAACGTGGTATTCCCCTTATTAATAAAACTTTTAATAGATAATTCTTAAGTGATTATATGAAAAAGACATTTTTGTTTAAAAGATAAATAGGCCTCATTAACATTCTTATTTTATTGTTGTTGTATTTTTATTATTTTATTACAAATCATTTTTAGGTTCTTATGTTCAAACTGATAAGAAATTTTACAAATTTGTTTTGTTTGGTAATTCCTCTTTTATTTCAATTCTTTTTATTGACCGATATTAAAAAAAAATGCTTGCATGTGCTTGTATTTTAATTTATTGTTATTGCAATGAATTGTTACAACAAAGTAAAGAATATTTTCTTTGTTGCCTATTCACGAAGGAATTATTAAAATGCGTTGTTAATTTGCTACAGAAAAACAATTAAAATGTCTTCACATATTTACACGACTTCATTTGTGTTGGTAGTTAAAATAGTCAAAAATACTTTAAAATAGACTCACTTCCTTCCACTTAAAATAGACTATCTTCCTATCTGGGAGCTAGAGTACAGAAGTACAGGCTAAAATCTGTTAATTTTCAAAATTCGAAACCCTGTTTTGTTTCCCATAACTTTTGAACCTAAAGTGCTCGGTTTTTAGGCACTTGAATCACTTCACCATATAAGTTGCACCGAGGATTTAATGAAGTGAATTATTAAAAGTTTAAAGCATAGGATGTTATAAAGCTATTGTGTATCCTATAGCATAATTCTCTGCCATTTTAAATGAGATGTTGCCAAATAATAAATTGACCCTTACCTGAATATGGGAATGAGCTAGCATTGATGTCCTACTTTACTCACTTAATTTACAGGTTTAATGTGTGCTCATAATGACGAACTAGATTGATTGAGGAAGATAATATCTGCATGATTTAATAGCGATTCATTCGAGGAGTTTAGGTCTTCTGTATGTAAAGGGTGATTTTTTAGCTATTATCTTTTTGGCAACATTGGTTTAAACAGCTCACGCACGTTTCGTGTTTTGTTTCACTGTCAAACATCTTCAGTTTGGTCTATAATTTAACCATGAATCGTCTTACAAACGAACAACGCTTGCAAATCATTGAATTTGGCATCATTGGACCGTACTTCTTCAAAGATGCTGCGAATCGTAACGTAACTGTGAATGGTGAGTGCTACCGTGAGATGATATCCAACTTTTTTTTGCCCCAAATGCAAGAGCTTGACTTGCATGACATGTGGTTTCAACAAGACGGTGCCACATGCCATACAGCACGCGTAACAATGGACTTATTGAAAGGCGAGTTCGGTGAACATTTTATTTCAATTTCGGGACCGGTCAATTGGCCGCCTAGATCGTGCGATTTAACGCCTTTAGACTATTTTTTGTGGGGCTATGTTAAAGCTCATGTCTATACAGACAAGCCCGCTTCAATTGACGCATTGTAAGACAACATTGAAGCATTTATTCGTGAGATACCGGCCGAAATGTTGGAAAGAGTATGCCAAAATTGGACTAAGCGGATGGACCATTTGAGGCGTAGTCGCGGTCAACATTTGCATGAAATAATCTTCAAACATTAAATTATATGGACCGTACTATCGATTCAAATAAAGATTTCATGCATTTTTCTGAATTTTACGTGTTTTTTTTTTCGAAAAATTTTCCTATAACTCTTAAAAAATCACCCCTTATAATAACTTGTTGACTTAGCAATGATGCTTTCCCATTTCCCTGCGTTATTTGGAATTAAAAACAATTCCTGATACACTAACAAAACTACTGATAGTTAATATTAGAAGACTTTTGGGGATCTTTCTTATCTTCATTTTACATCTGCTTTGTATATAATTCTGAGCATAACTTACTTGTGTTCTGTAAGGTCCAGTTGTAATACCGATATTCAAATTATAACTCCACGTTCGTGTTCCTCATATCGATGGCTTAATATAGAAAGGATGTATCTTCAATTTTCAGTACTTTACAGGAGAAGGAAAAAATTTAATAAAATCTAAAACAAAAATGTTATAAAAAAAGTTTAAATGCAGTTTTTATTAAAAATAAATGAGGAATTCATTTAAATCAGTAACGGAGTATATACTATAGTTGAACTCTTCACTCGGTACAAAGAGTCAAAAATATTTATTCAAATTTATGTGAGTTAGGGCTTTTTCTTTTAATTACTGTAAGTCGACTGTTCGTCAACATAGGAAGCTGAAATATTCAGAGGATATGTATGGGGGTTTTGTCTACCAGAATATGTAAAAACCCCGATTTTGAAAAAAATGAGTTACGACCTTTCTATATTAAGCCATCGATATAATCCGATCATTCTATGAGTGTGTGAATGCTACCATCATTTTTAGATGGACATGTTCTCTCAATAAGTTCTGGGTGCTCAAGAATTTTTCTTAGGTTCCTAAGTATTTAAAACTTCTTGTCGTTTCAGCTTCTGCAAAAGTCATTGTGTGGTACTTCTTTCCTAAGATGGAATCTGATAGTTTTAACACACTTTTCACTTTCTGCATTGCCTTCAGATCTTTTTACTTCTCTGTACTCTTAAAAGTACCCGCAGATGACATTTTTCTAGTCTCTGGTTGTAGACTTATATGCTACGCCACCCTTATAATCTAAATAGATTCCTTATTTTTTAGTTTCGTTTTTATTTTTAAATTGAAAAAAAAGGGAATATGAAGACATCACTTACTCTCTGACTGTTTGTTGCAGCTAACTTATGCTTATGTCTGTATGTATTTATTTTTGTCTAAAATTAAATTTTGTTGCCTTAATTTTCTATGACAACTTGAATTATTTTTTTTTTTTAAACAACAACTGTTATTTCTGTAAAGCAAAATTCAGTAAACAAGCTGTGTTTTTATTGAAATAAGTTGAGTTTACCTACTATTATTACCCTCTACTAAGACGAAGCACCTGTTTAAATTAAAAAAAAATAAAAACCACACGTCTTGAATTAATTTTAATTTTTAACTGATATTATTCCATATGCTAATTTGTATTTTCTTCTATTTGTTGCTGTTTATTTTTTATCTACCCTACCAATTCCTACCAAGAAAAAAAAACTACATTTATTTAATTCCATTGCCACTTCAAGTATATTTTATTTTATAACACTCGCATTGTTGAAAGTAGTTTTTTTTGTTTCATAATGTTAGCGAAAGTGAAAAGAAAAATGTCCTCCGATTGTTTAACACTCTATAATAAATTTTATAATGGCATCGATATTGCTTTTGAAAAATGTATACAATAAACAAACAATTCGAATTGATTTATTAATAAGAAATTTAATCTTAAATAAATAAAAACCGTAATCAGAGGGAATGTATTGTAAAATGTTTAATTTTAATTTTATTTTCTATTTTCAGATCCCACAATGTCTTCGGCGCCATATAATTATAATTATATATTCAAATACATCATAATTGGTGATATGGGTGTGGGAAAATCATGTATATTGCATCAGTTTACAGAAAAGAAATGTAAGTAAGCGACTGAAAATAAATAAAACAAAGAGGTTTTAGAGGTTTAAGTTAGGTTACGAAGCACCAAAATACTTTTTCACTTGGGAGGTCTTATGATGCCCAGGGCAAGATGAATGTAGAATATCTCCGTCACCCACCTTAAGCATCTTAAAGGATTAAAACCTTACGTCCCTGGTAAATTTCTTTTGAAACAGGAAACTACGCCTGTCGGCTCCTAAATCGTCAGAATCTCTTTTCACGACATGGACGAAGGAAGTAAGAAGATCATTAAATGTCGAAGTGGAAGGCAACATCATCCCCACGATATGATACCCAAAGATTCTCGGGGTCACCTTCGACAATTTACTTCACTTCGCCGCACATGCGACTAACATCGGCGCCAAAGTTAGAAAGAGAAATAAGGTCCTAAAGGCCCTAGCCGGCTCCACATGGGGAATGGATAAGGAACCCATCATCGCCACCTACAAGGCTGTTGGACGGTCACTCCTCAACTATGCTGCTCAAATTTGGACATCATTTTTGAGTGACACACAATGGCGGGCATTACAAACGACACAAACTAACGCCCTGCGAATAGCCACTGGGTGCGTGATAATGACCAGTATCGACCACCTCCACGAGGAGTCCGAAATGCTGACAGTTAGGAAACATAACGAGTTGCTGACCAAGCAACATCTTATTGCTTGCTACCTGCCTACCCATCCCAACCATCGTACAATTATGAATAACCCTTCCCCCCGCCACATAAGACGAGACTTCACGATTTATAAACCGGACATTACCCACCTGATACCATCAATAGTTGACCTTCAGTCTGTTAGGGAGGCGCAAAACTCCCTACATCAGACAACGGTCGGAACAGCCAGACATCAACTCAGCTACAATAGGGTCATAAATCGGCATCCTCCACCTATATCCGATACCGAAAGGCGGCTGCCAAGGGTTACCAGGACCATTCTTGCCCAGCTTAGATCAGGCTATTCAAACATACTGAATAGCTATAGGGCTAGGATCATCCCTGGAACCTCAGATAGCTGCCCTTCATGTAACCAGGCACCACATGACACGGTGCACATCTTTAGCTGTCCAGCAAAGCCGACAGCCCTACGCCCATTGACCTGTGGCTGAACCCAACGACTACTGCGGACTTCCTTGGACTACCAACCACTTAACATCGGACAACGTACACATACAACCAAGCAACAAATTACCTGCATCTCTAATTCATTCCATCCCCACCAAATTACACAGACATACAACCATATTTACAAAACCAACTTTTTATCTTATATACAGGGAAAAGCTTCCGGAGACAACAGCCGAACTGCTACAAAGCTAATCAAGGTCAAGATAAATGGAAAACATCTTCGTTACCCACCTTAGGAACCCATATACTAGTCTCATCTTGGGCTCTCTCTCTCTCTCTCACCGTAAGAATAGTAAAATAAAGGATTAAGAAGGCCAACAGTAATTTCAACAATCGAGTGACAACCTGATTCCCAGGAATTTCTCTCCGCCTTGGATCTCAACGAAGACGTACGTCAGATCGATTTTATCGTCCTCAGGACAGTTTGACAGTTTTGTCAACGAATGAACCACATCCTCACAAAATACTCCAGCACTGAAAAGCCTTGCCCCTCAGTAAAAATGCGTGTTCCAGCCTGAATTGAGGCTTTCTGGGCAAAACCTATAAAATATTTTCCCAGTTGGAATATAATTCTAAAGTTAGAAATAAAAAAAAAAAACATTAAGAGAGCCTTCGTTTCAAATTAGTAGACGACCAGAAGGACTTTTTTCAGTATTCGTTGTGATTTGCTAGGGCTTACCTTAATTTTTTTGATACATTTTTGAACATTAAGAAAATCCCTTTACAACACTGTGTTAACTTTTTTTCTATTTTTATTATAGTTATGGCCAATTGTCCCCACACCATTGGTGTTGAATTCGGTACACGCATCATTGAAGTTGATGATAAGAAAATCAAATTACAAATTTGGGATACGGCTGGTCAGGAACGTTTTAGGGCTGTGACACGTTCGTATTATCGTGGTGCTGCTGGTGCTTTGATGGTGTACGATATAACCAGACGATCAACATACAATCATTTAAGCAGCTGGCTAACCGATACACGCAACTTAACCAATCCAAATACTGTGATCTTTCTAATTGGCAATAAATCTGATTTGGAAAGTACCCGTGAAGTGACATACGAAGAAGCTGAAGAATTTGCTAAAGAGAATGGTTTAATGTTTTTGGAAGCTAGTGCCATGACGTGAGTATAAAACGGGATATTTTAAAGAAGAAAAAATGATTATTTTCGGCTTTCTTGCAGGGGTCAAAATGTGGAGGAGGCATTTTTGGAAACAGCACGAAAGATTTATCAAAATATACAAGAGGGACGTTTGGATCTCAATGCTTCAGAATCGGGCGTACAGCATCGTCCCTCACAGCCCGGACGAACTTCTCTAACAAACGAAACACCCAACAATAAAGATCAGTGCTCATGTTAAACATAAGAGTGTGTATGTGTTTAATAATAACTCCTTTTGGCTTTTGTTGGTTTTTTCTGTAAACAATTTCTTTTAATTTTTTTTCATATAAAAACACATTATTATTATTATAATTATTTTTTTTAATATTATAAAACATATTTTTTGTATATTTTTTTCATATAATTTTTCTTTTCCTTTTTTTTCTTTGCTTAATTTCTCAAAAAATTGTTTTGTAAGTTTTTTCTTTCTTTTTGATTGTAATGAATTGAACAAATAGCTGTTTATTATTATTCTTATTATTATTATTAAATTATAACTTTAAGTATAAAATAACAAAAAAAGAATATTAAATATACGTATAAATATACATATATAAACAAAGAAAATAAAAAAAAAAAATTAAAATCTAGTACTCGAAACCTATATAAAACAACAACACTTTTTAGCTAAAACATTAAATTAAAAAACAAACAAAAAAAATTAAAAAAAAAATACTTTTTCATACAGAACATTTCAAATAAGAGCAACAAATGTTAGTCTTTAAATAAATACATATACATAATAATTAAAATACAAACCAAAAAATTAAATATCATTATTAATTAAAGAAATGAAAACAAAAATAGAACATTTCAAAAAAAAAAAAAAAAAAAACTACAATGAAATGCAGTGTGTTAGTCCAAGGAAGAGCATTTTTTAAAAACGTGTTGCATATTTTATTATTATTTTTTTGTAAGGAAATTAATTCCTTTTAAATTTTATTCATTAACCAACGTATTTGTAACATAACATTTAAACGTTATTTACGATTTGTAATTTAGTATTAAAGAAATTGATTATTCTGTCTAGTTGTGTCTCCTCTTACATTGGTTGACGTTTATATTGAATATTAAAAAAGAACATTTTACAACATGAATGTACTCTGTATGGAATGGAATATTGGTTGAAATAAATAAAAAGAAAGTAATAATAAATGGTAGTTATAGAAAACGAAAAAAAAACAACAACGAAATTATTTTATTTCATTACAATATATAGGCATATTGGCATAGGCTGTACAGAAGTTGTATTCATCTTTGTATTCAGCGTGCAGCTAAATCTTTTAAGTTTCCCAATACTATATCGCTATAGAGTTTATTTCCTTTAAGGTTAGGCTGGAAGGGTAACATTTCACTGTATTAAAAGCTCCACGACTTCACCCAAAGACCTATTAGTCCAATGCGATTCTGCAATTAGGAAAATAGGAAAAGGGAAGAACAAATTTATAAAAGAAAAAAAAAAGAAATTTTTGCCTCTAAAGGTATCCTTCTAGCCAATCAATTCCATTTGTGAACCCTCGAGTCTGTAGTCTTTCAGATGTATTAGTTCACCAACAACTCGACCGCCTAGCCATCTCTAGGGCATAGTGGTATTCTATGGATCGAAGGGGCTTAAGCATTCACTTAATTGGTATTATGGTTCCCACAATCTACTACCTTATGGTTTCATCAGAAAATGGAGCAAAGTCACTATATAGCTAAGAGCCTTTAACCATTAATCGGGAGTGGAAGAATTACTTTTTTGCTGGAACGGAATAATCCCAATTCGAGGCTGACGATTGGATTCCTTAGAAGACATTCTGTCAGATCGTTGACCAGAATCTTAGACAGATTTCAACTGATTTTTTGCAAATTATGTGGAGATAATAAGTAGTTGGAAACGACATACTATATCCTCTGGCACTCTAGCTTTTTGTAAAAGAAGATTGAATACCCTGGGTTTAAACACTCTTGTCAGGAGCCGGTATATTTTCTGTACATTTCTTTCCTCCCTCTAACTCATTTCGTTTGCTTCACTTCTTTTCCTTTCATTTTCAAGGACGTGTACCATATGGTATCCATTGTACCTCCGGGTGTTTTTATACTTGTTACTATCGGTATACCCGTCCTCAAACCTATCAACTTAACTAGTTCATATTATTGTGTAAGATTATTATCGGCCAAATGAAGTTTTTATTTTCAATATGTCGTCATAGAATTATTTAGCTAATATGGCCCAAGTTCATATTATTGTTTTGAGGCTAAATCTGTCTGAGACAAACTTAGCTCTTTAAATTTTACTTTAACTTTAGCAAGCATATTTCAGGAGGTTCACAATACACCTCTGCCACTCTGGTAAACATCAATAATCCATCACAATTTTTTTATTTTAAAATTAATATAAAAATGGAAAGTATTTATTTCTTCTTATATAGAATATTCTTAAAAGTATTTTAAATATTAAAATGAGTATAAAAAATTTACTTTATAAACGTGTATATTGCGTGTATATAAAATGGACGTAAAATATACAAAAAAAAAAAAGCAAAATTAAAAATTAAAAAAAAAACAGTGGAAAAAGTCTTCTTTCTGTTATAATATCTGTGAGAGTATGTTGTGCAGCGTGTTAAGCGCAATTATTTTATTTACAAAAACAGTTTTAAATCGTTTCGATTCGATAGCCAATTGACGGCTTTACTTGACCGTAACCGTTACAATATCCCATGCACTAGCCTCATGCTTGGCACATAAATCCATACGTAAAGTTGAGCCTAATTCGGCTTTGTCAGCCCTTAAACAAGTACCAGTAGCCATATTGTATAAGGGACTACGTTCGGCTTTAGTATGGCGCCATTGTTGATCGCCTAACATTTCATGGCATTTATTAATAATGACTTGAGTTTCACCAGAGGCTTCCAAGCATAGCAAACGATCTAAAATGATTTCAGACTTGTCGGTCTCATGCCATATTTGGTGGCGACCTTCTTCACATTTTCGTAAAACCAATGAGCTACCCTTTTTCCAAAAGCCCTTCACCTTAGGGGCAACCACCGAGGCACATAGTTTGGTACCGGAAAGTCTTAACATGTAGGACGTTATATAATTACGTTTACGTGAATGCCAAGGTTGAAATACGGGTGGCTTTTCTTTATTGCTACTCTCTTCACCCGGTAATCTTAGCTCGGGATAAACATTTTTCAAATACCATTCAAAAGAATTGCATTTTAGTTTCTCTCTTAGCTGCAGACGTTCTGTAATGTCACCATAATCAAAGTGAGACGCTGCCTTTTCGTGATTAAGATAATATTTTTTGTAATCATCCAGCCACACATGAGCTAAGCGTAAGGAATTTTTCAACATGGTATCGCTGCCATCGGGTGAACTGTAGGGTCGGCGTTTTCTAAATATATGCCCCACACGAGAACAGGGTACAATTTTAATGGCACCACTACATTGCCACACACGAAAGGATATTTCCAAATTTTCACCGCCCCATATATCCATGCCCATGTCATAGCTGCCTATATAGTCGAAATACTGGCGGTTAACGGCGAAAAGTCCTCCAGCCATTGTAGGCGATTTAAAGGGACCTTAAAGCGAAGAAAGGAAGATTCGTTTTTAAAAATATTACTTTCTCTCTTTAAAAAAAAAAAAATAAATTTACCTTTAAAATCCTGCTCTTGTTTCAGAGTACCTTCGGGCAAATTTTCCCATTTGTAGTGCAGGCCCCAATTAAAGCCACCCCTTACCAAAGGGCTAGATGTATATTGGAATGTATCAGCATTAATGAGGTCTATGACAGGCACTGCCAAAGTGGAATTCTCTTGCTTTATTAAACGCAGCAGAGGTTCAGACCACTGTTGATTGACTTCTATGTGGGAGTCTAGAAAAATTAAAACCTCACCTTTAGCCTCGCGCGCACCCAATACACGTGACCTTATTAAACCTTCCCTTTGGGTATTCCGTATATATTTTAAATTGTCATATTTGAGTTGGCTGTAGAGTTCACTTTGTAAATGAAATTCCAATTCTGGCAAGTCACTAAAGTCATCCACCAATATGATTTCCTTTAATAGCCAGTGAGGAGTGCGCTCTATTATAGTTTTAATGGAACGAAACAAAGTCATTTTGTGTTCATTATAGAAACACATGATAATGGATGCAGTGGGCAGTTCTTCTGAGGCCATAGTCGGAGCTCTTGGACAAACTTTATGCCTGGTATCGGGTATGTCGCGTATTAAACCAATATTATTTGATACCAAGGCATTAAAGGCATGTTGTTTATAACCTATATCACGTACATATTTGTCTTGTTTGTTACGTACCACTCCCAAACCATTTATGGTGTCATCCAGATATGAACCATTAACTAAAGAGTCACTGTTAGGTTCCTCTGTTTCACTTAAGCATTTTGTTTGTACTCTATGCTCATACAGCAATGCAGGATCTACTGTAGCTTGTGGATCAACTGACCAACCACCTTTTTCAATGTCACTTCTCAGCAGGTACAGGTAAATAAGCAGTGACAACACACCAAATAACACAAGAAATGTTTCCAAGTTCAGGGTTTTGCAAATCCTACGTTTTAGCTGCATTTCTAGGGCCCCTTATTAAATAATCTTTAAAATTTTAATGTTTTTAACCTATTTTTATAAGTCTTTAGGTTGTTTTGCAATAATTTTATGCATTTTAATTGAATACTAATTAATTGCCCATGGTTTTGTTTACGTTTCCATTAATAAACAAGTCTGCAAGGTTGCCATACTGACAAATTGAACATAATTTATGTTTACAAATACAAAAAATAAGGCATCCCTTTGCAGAAATCATTCACAATAGTGAGAGCAAAAGCTTCTCTTTGAAATTAGTGTGCGAAATCCTTGAAAACGAAATTAACGCGCGAATTTCGGTCGGATAAAGTGAAAATTAGGAATTAAAATAAATTTTCTTGTTTTCTTTTTATAAAAAATGGAAGCCATTAATGCCAATAAACAAGAACCGCAATTAAATTTGGGTACGTACAACATGAATTTCTGTTTGTTCTTGTAAATCTAAATAAAAAACCAATTGCAGACACCAATGCCCGCAGGAATTTTATAAAATATTTGCGTAAATCGGGAGAAGTAAGTTTTCGTTTAATAGTATAAGGTGTAGTAAAAAGTAATCCAATTAGGGTTATTAGAATTTCCCTTGCTAGTCCTATAGGCCTTATTTTGTTTGATAACCTGTTGCTCTTTTGAAGAAAAAAAAAGGAGCAGCACGGCTTCTACCATGCACTTGAACTCGCTAATATGGCGGCGACAAATGCTAAATAAGCTAGTGGAATAATTATGACTTTCAGATGATGATTACAGAAACCATCGTCCATATGGACAAAGCGTTGAAAAATTCAAATGGCATAAGTCTCAAAAGTCACCAGCCCTCTCCAGTTTCGTACCATCGACAAGGGTTTCCCCGTGGTCACTCTAAGGCTCGATTTACACAATTCGCGTCCGACCGGGTGTTGTCTTTATAGAATCTTTAATCTATTAGAAATATGCATTTTTTACTACACCTTACGCTATAAATTTCAACTTTTTTCACTGTGTGTTAAAAATGTATAAAAAACTTCTTAGAAACCCTCTACCACTGTACGTTTCTTTGATCGCACCGACTCCTATTCAGTGCACGGCCATGATGATAGTGAATTAATTTCCCGTATGATTTATAAGTCCACCGCTTATATACGCCATTTGCTACCCGATGATAGCGAGCCTACACCGTTTGTTATGCTTTCCAAAAACAATTTCGAAGCAGCTGTTAAGGAACTGCTATTGGTACGCAATTATCGTGTGGAAGTCTATGTGAGACATTCAACAGCTGGTGATTGGCAAGTGGAATATCGTGGTTCGCCGGGTAATCTTTTACAATTTGAAGACATACTCTTCTCCAATAAGGAAGTCTTAGTGGGCAATAGTATTTTGGCTTTACAATTGCGTACGCTTAATAATCAAAAGAATGTGGGTGTGGCGGCAGTGGAACAAAATGATTGTACTTTTCAAGTATTGGAATTTGTGGATGATGATTTCTTTACGGAGCTGGAGGCAACAGTGGTGTTGTTGGGACCCAGAGAATGTTTATTGCCACAACAGGATGGTGAGGTAAGCTGTGAAATATGCTTAGCTGGAGAAAAATTTGCAAATGTTTTCTTTTATTTTTCATATTTTACCAGTATGAGGCTGTTAAAAGCCTTTTAGAACGTAACGGCGTAATGGTTACTGTGCCTGTTAAAGCCGCTAATGCGGAGAAAAGCGATTTAGTGCAAGACTTAAACCATTTGTTGCGCTTTGCTAAAGGCCAACAAGAAGATGCTTCTGGTCTAATACAACTTAAGCTTACCATAGCCATGGAAGCTTTAAGAATGGCCATTAAATACTTGGATCTTGTAAATGATGCTGCTAATCTGGGTCACTATGAAATCAAGCAATTGGATTTGAAAAGGTAGGTAGGAAAGACTTTGAAAAGTATAGGAAATACTAAGAATTTTATGATTTTAATTAGATTTGTGCACTTGGATGCAGCTGCTGTTAGTGCTCTTAACATATTACCTAAGCCTGGTACTCATCCTTCATCGCCTGCCTATAGATGGCAAAGTGTATTGGGTGTTTTAGACCATTGTCGTACACCTCAGGGTCATCGCTTAATGTCGCAATGGGTTAAGCAACCCTTAAGAAGCCGTGATATATTAAATGATCGTCATAATATTGTACAATGCTTTTTGGAATCGCCTACCACTTTGAGTTCCCTTCATGAAGAGTATCTTAAACGCATTCCCGATGTCTTGATGTTGACCAAAAAATTGTTGCGCCAAAAGGCCAACTTGCAAGATATTTTTCGTATTTACCAAGTAATGCTGCGTACACCCAAAATAATAAATATTTTGTTATCCTTAGAGAATAACACTGTGAAAAGTGTTTTGTGTGATCCTTTTAAAAGTTATCTCGAGGACTTGTCTGGCCTGAAACAAATGGTGGAACAAGTATTGGATTTTGATGCCATAGAAACGGGAGAATATTTGGTAAAGGCTTCTTTTGACGGTGAACTCTTGGAGATGAAAGAGAGAATGTCTACATTGTTAAATAAAATGGAAAAACTGCAAGCCAAGGCAGCCCAGGATTTGGATTTGGATAAAAATCAAAGTATAAAGCTAGTTAATGTAGCCCATTTGGGTTATCATTTCCGCATAACTTTAAAAGATGATACTGCCTTGCGTAAAAATAAAAATTACAAAATTGTGGATGTTATCAAAGGCGGCATACGTTTTACCAGCGAGAAATTAACAGAAATTAATGATGAATTTTGTTCCTTGCGCTCTACGTACGAAGAACAACAAAAAAATATTGTAGAGGAAATCGTTAAAGTGGCTGTGGGCTATGCTTCTCCGCTAACCTGTCTTAATAATGAATTTGCTCAATTGGATTGTTTGGTAAGCTTTGCTCAGGCTGCCCAAAGTGCTCCTACACCCTATGTAAGGCCCAAAATGTTGTCAGAGGGGGCAGGAGAATTGATTTTAAAGGATATTCGACATCCTTGCTTGGAATTACAAGAGCATGTTACCTTTATTGCCAATAGTGTGGAGTTTAAAAAAGGTTTTTATATTAAAAAGATTAAATTTGAGGAATTTTCTTAACTAAACTTCTAATATATCTCTTCTAGACGAATGTAACATGTTTATTATAACCGGTCCAAATATGGGTGGCAAATCTACTTATATACGTTCGGTAGGTACAGCTGTACTAATGGCTCATGTAGGCAGTTTTGTGCCCTGCTCCGAGGCTACTATTTCTATGGTGGATTCAATTTTAGGCAGAGTAGGTGCTAGTGATAATATTATTAAGGGTCTAAGCACCTTTATGGTGGAAATGATTGAAACATCGGGCATTATAAGGGTAAGTAAAGTGCTTCTCGATCGAAATTGTCTTTAAAAAATTTTCCTTTTTTTCACATTTTGTTTACAACAGTCAGCCACCGATAAATCTTTGGTTATTATTGATGAATTGGGTAGAGGCACTTCCACATATGAGGGCTGCGGCATAGCCTGGTCTATAGCAGAGTAAATATTTATTTTAAAAAGTATAAAACACATGCTTATTAAATATTATTTCCCTTTCCCTATTTTAGACACTTGGCTAAAGAAACAAAATGTTTTACCTTGTTTGCCACTCATTTCCATGAAATCACTAATCTGGCTGATACGATTAAAACCGTTAAAAATTGCCACATGGCTGCTGTGGCCGATAATGAAAACTTTACTTTACTGTATCTAGTAAGACCCGGTGTTATGGAGAAAAGTTTTGGCATACAAGTTGCCCGTCTAGCCAATTTTCCCGCAAAAGTCGTACAAAATGCTCAACAAGTGTACAGTGAATTTGAAGATGAGCACGCGGGCAAACAATCGGATGAAGATAAGGCTTTATTGGATAAAATCAATAAAGCCATCGAAGATTTATCTACCACCGGTAATAATAAGGATATAAATGTTACAGATTTATCAAAACTGGTTGAACAATTTACGAAGGATATTAAGAAACTGGATAGTGAATATTTTAAAACGGTTTTAACAAGCTCAAGTTCAGAAGAAACTAAAATGAATACTTAAGACATCTATCTACTGGTTCATGGGGGAGGATGTTTAATCAAAAGTAAGTTTTTCTTGAAGGTTTTCTTTTTCCTTTTTTATATATTTTTTTTTATTCATTTTGTTAAGTAGTATACGATTATTTTAATAGTTATACCGTCTTTGAAATCCAAATAACTCAAAATTTTAACTTTCAAAAGTATTTTGAGTTGGAAAATTATTTTTAAATCGTTTAAAGTGTTAAAATGAAATAAAAAGAAGAAAAAAAAAACTAAAAATAGCTTTCAATGAGTCAAAGCTGCTTTACTATTTATTTATTCTGGGTCTTTCAAGTTCGAGTTTCGTTTTCAAAGGCTGATTAAATACTCGTTTTCAATTTGAATTTATCATGGGAGATTTGCTTGCCACGTGGTAGCTTGTACATGTCCAATCTTTTGCTGAACATTTCTAGGAAATTATGAAATGATTGGGACTCTGTTGTATGATTTTAAACCGCTTGTTACTTTTTGGGAATTATTTTGTTCTTTGTCATGTTATTAACTTCGTTGAATTGTTATTGCCTTTTACGCTTTTTAACTTACACAGAAGCCTTCTATGCATCCGCAATAAAGTTGTGCACCAATGTGAACAACCATCAGACACTGCATAATCGGATCTACGCTACGACCCGACTACTAATCGGCCAAGGATTGTCAACCCAGCGAAAGCTGTTTTAACCGTTAGACATGTATGTTGCAGAATTTAACGGTGTTGGGCTTAAATTGAATAAATGGACACGTCTTTTGCACTTCTGCATTCTTCATAGAAGTGCAAACACGGAAAGAGAGATTTGCATTTCTTTGTCTTCGGCTCTCTCTTGGATCAATTCATCATATCAAGCAATTATAAGGGCTGGCGAAGTGTTGTTGCTGGTGATTTCAATGTTCACAATTCTTCTTCGCTACACTATTCAATCTGCATAATTCGAGAAGCACAATGCGTACACGTTCCTGCGATAATTAGGTTTTCGCTTCGGGACAACACGGGCGTTAATCTGTCGACGATTGTAACCCAGTTACGGCTGTACGTATGGGGAAATTTTTCCACAGGAAAGAAGTCTCAACAGAAGTAGAAGAGCAATAACAAACTTACGTAATTAGTGAATGAATCAACTCATAAATCATGTGAAACACTCGATCTTTATTGCACTTAAAAACCTGAAAAGTATGAAGCGAAAATTCTTGCACTTCTGAGAATGTTGGTCACTGTACTAAGGACCATTAACGATAGTGGGGGAAGTAGTTTACTAGATGGACATGTGATCTTTACAGATGACTCGAATATGGATGCAGGTAACTGCATAGATATTCCCTGATGAGTGTAATGTATATCAGGCTGAGGTTTTTCCTGTTAAAAAGACAACCAAGCTGTTTTGGGAGCGGATTGTGCCGGTGGATGATTAAACTACCTTAAAGGCATTGACCTTAGTCAGGCCGAGGCTGTTTTCTGTCTACAGGAAGTCCCTTACAAGTCTCTTGTACTGTGATGGGTTCCGGGGCATTGCAGCGTATAGCGAAACGAGAGTGGCTGTATAGGGACAATACCAGATTATTATTATAGCCCAGGCTTAACCGTTCTATAACATAATAAGTATTGACTGTGTTGTTAAGCTATTTCGATCCTAATAAGTTTTTTAACGAGACATTGTGCCTTTGAGGACAAGAACTAGTTTATGAAATATAGGAACCCCTTCTTTCTGCAATGTGTCCAGTAATGTGGATGAATATGAAACCGTTGTACGCTCTTCTGGTGCTAAAGCTTATACGTCTGGGCTTCTTCAATGGTGCTAAAACTTATCCTAATAAGTTTTTTAACGAGACATTGTGCCTTTGAGGACAAGAACTAGTTTATGAAATATAGGAACCCCTTCTTTCTGCAATGTGTCCAGTAATGTGGATGAATATGAAACCGTTGTGCGCTGTTCTGGTGCTAAAGCTTATACGTCTGGGCTTCTTCAATGGTGCTAAAGAGTTGGTCTCTGTTAGGATTTTAGATATTCAGAGTTATTTCTCTTTCCTGGTGAGATAACTTCGTTATTTCTCTGCCTTTCTTTTCTTCGACACCCATCCTTGATATTTTCTTCTGCTTATTACTTCCTACCTCTGTTATTCGTCTCCTTTTTTCCCCGTTTTTTTCTTGTTCTTTTAAAGTAACCTGAGTAATTTGAAGGCTCCTATAATAGACCATTCTTGCTCTTTACTTGAAGGTGGTTTTATTCATACTTGACTTCGTAAGCTAGTAAATTGTATTTTAATTATAGTTAAACGAGAAACTCCCGAACTTGAAAGACCAGTAATAGAATTCATTGATTTTTTTTGTACTTACTTGTAATTACAATGGCCTTTAAAATTATTTCTCTCATGGAAGTTGTTTTTTTTTATTTTTTTTTAGAATTCATTTAAACAATTGGTCTTTTTCTTTATTATACAATATAATATATATATATATTTTACTTAACATTAAAACAATTTGTTTTTTAAAAGAAATTTCTTTATTAAATTCTTACATTTATACTCTGGGTTTTTTTTAAATTTTTTCTTGTTTTTATTTCTTTTTTAGTTTAAACTTTTCAAAAATAAATATTTATTAACTATATAAATAAGTATATATAATTTCCATTTGAATGAATTTGACTACAATTTTTATGAAGTTTTTTCACTTTTTTTAAATTTAAATTTAAATTTTTTTTAAATTGTTTTTTTTTTTAGTTAACTTCATATAGACATTTTTGTTTTTGCCATTTTTTTTATTTAAGCACAAGGACAAACCATTGCTTTCGTTCGTGTTGCTTTTCTTAATTATTTTTGATTAAAAATATCATCATCAGCATTTTTATTATTCATAACTTTGATTTCATTCACATACGTACATACATTCTTTACATTTTCATTTTCATTTTAATTTTTTATTTTTAAATATTTTTTTAAAATATAAAGGCAATTTTATTATTATTTTTTGTTTTTTTTTTTAATTATATTGTGTAGGATGTTTTTGTTTTTTTTTTTAATAAATCTCAAGTTAACAAAAGTAGAAAATGAAGTTAACAAATGTGATAACACAGTGAATAAATAGTAAATGTTAACCTCTGGGCATTTATTTTTTTCAATTTTTTATATTTCATTTGTTCTTTGCGAACATGAAAATAGCTCTAGTGACACCCCACTACATTTTTAAATGTTGGCTAGTATTTATAGAGTAAATATTGACAATCCTTCAGTCAGGATTACAACCTAGCTTCTCACACCACTTATGTTGAGTACGTTAATTTTATACATGAGTGGAATCGGGAATTGATTCCAAACGACAGATTTTTGAGAAATTTATCATGACAATTTTATTTGCTCTCAGAGTTTTTGCAAGAAATCTGCTGAGAGGAAGTAGAAATATTTTTTCATATTTCGTTTAGTTGGAGATGCCTGACATGGGGTTTGAACCGAGGTCTCACGTCTAATAAGTCAACACACTACCTATTAGACCACGGCGACTTCCTAAACTAAAGCATATTGATAATCCATTTACCCAGTATACCCTGGACGCCAAAACCAACCAGTTTTTCACCTCAATTACCATAGAGATTCATATTTCATATTTTCGTTTTGATGTCTGACCTGGGGTTTAAACTGTGGCTTTATGTTTAATAAGCCAACACACTACCTGGAATTCCTGGAAACTGGAATTTCCTTTCTGTGTTGAACCACATTAGATATTTCAACTTGTCTATGTTTTTGCTGTTACCTATTTCCTGCGATACTTCCAGTTCTGGTCCTTAGGTATGCTTCGTTTTTGTATTTAAAAGTCGTTTATTATTTACAACTACAATACATATGCATGTTGAGTAAATATTGACAAGTGCTTACTGGAATTTCCTTCCTGCCTTGAACCACATAAGGTACTACAACTTGTCTATGTTTTCGCTG
Source organism: Sarcophaga caerulescens (assembly GCA_927399465.1). Lineage (NCBI taxonomy): Eukaryota > Metazoa > Arthropoda > Insecta > Diptera > Sarcophagidae > Sarcophaga > Sarcophaga caerulescens. Next base: position 105,520,005 of record OV656866.1, read on the forward strand.
TTATCTACTTTCTGCGATACTTCTAGTCCTATAATAAATTTGGGATGTTTCCGCAGATATTGTTCTGGTGTTTATGTGTTTAGGTTTTAGGTCGGAGTGGTAGCTTTGATATCACAAAGCTCACTTGAGCACGCACCTGTTGTGATGCCACGGGTGAACGCAGTCCCTGTACTAACCAAGTTCCACCAAAATCAAGGGAAAGGAAGAAGTTGGTCAGCGCAAGGGCTGCACAACAAAAGCACGACTACCCCGCACTGGAAAACCAGCCAGAAAGTTTGATGAACGAAGCTATATCCTTGATGTCAATAGCTGATAGCTCCGTTAAGCTGACAAGGAATGGGGAGCCATTTTTATGTGTGCTCTGCAGGAAATGCTTGATCCCCAGGTTCTATATTAATTATGGTATCAAAATGAGTCCAAACTCTGGTCTAAACTAACCTAAGAATGTATAACGTACTTTACACATATGGTAGTGCTATTTTATATGTTCGCTGCTGTAAATCGATTTATTGACGTAATGTTAGCCTTTTTAAACCCACATACGAAACTATGACTTCGAAAAAAGGTTTTATTATTGCTAAGGTTTTCATATATTTTTATTTGCTTTTTGACACTTAAGGTGGTTTTTAAACTGTTTTTTCTTTGAATTTTTTCTTTACAAGTGTAGTAGTGAGAGTGAGTTTTTTAGTGTCTTCTCATAAAATTTTTGTATAAAAATTTGTAACAAAACCTTGTGTTTGTTTGTTATTTCATAAAAAATCTATTAAAAGTTTTCTTTGGTTTACTTGTGTTTAAAAAACAAACAAAAAAAAACTGAAAATTTCAATTTGGCTTGTTTGCTGTTTTTAAAAACTTTATAAAAATCTATTTTTTTTTGTTCTTCTTCTTTTGTTTTTTATTTTTTGTAACAAAAATTCTATTAAAATTTAACAAAAAATTATTAGAAAAAGAAAAAATTAAAAACAACTACAAAGGGGGTTGGGTAAAGAGTTCCTTAGAAACGGAGGGCATTTACAACTGAAACACAATGCTTGGTTTATTGGTCGGTTCGTTTTGTTTAAAGTTATACAAAAAAAAAAAATGTCTCTCTAGAGAAGTAGTTAGTAGACTATGCTAGGAACTCTTTGAAAAACTAACCCTTTTTTATATAAATATTGGCTAATAAAACTGAAACTACAGTATATATATATATTGTATATATGTATGTATGTATATAAATATAATAAATATAAGTTTATATATAAATATAAGTCATATCATAATAATAAAATAAGTTTTTGAGTAATTGGACGACATAAATGTACTCAAAATCTAGACAAATTAAAAAACATTATGGCTATAATAAGTAGATTTTCTTTTTTGGCAAATAATTTCGCTTGTTTTGTTTCTTTTTCTTTCCCTTCTTCTTCTCCTAAACTCCCTGATTGTTTGTTTAAATTGTTGTGTTGTAAACTGAATTTGGCTTAAAGTTTTTCAAAAAGTTTTTTTTTTGTTTGTGCTTAACAAAGTTTTTTTCTTGTTGCTTTTAGTTTCGAGTATTTCGTTAAGTAATAATTAATAAAAATAATGAAAAATAAAATTTAAACATAAAAAAATAAAAACTAAACAAAATTCAAGCACGTTTTAAATAACGTGTCAATAAAACAATTAACAAAGTGGTAGCAATTAAAAGAATCAAATTACTTGTAACACCTGCCGCATCACCACAATATGTATACAGTTCCTCCTGGCAATACAAAAACCAAAAAAAAAAAAAATTTTATTTTTTTAAATATTTTCTTTCATCCAAAAATCTCTCTTTTAAAAAATGTTTCCTTACCTCTGGATGCTCTGTAAAACATTCTTCTATACGTCGTCTTTCATAGAAACTCATATTGAGTTTATAGCATGGAAACAATGTATCATAGACTTGTCTTTGTGGTTCGGTGGTTTTCTTTGTACCCTTGGAAGGCATTAAAACATTTATCACCACCAAGAGTAGATTTGTACGTGGTATTTTCTTTATATAAAATGGACGAACATTTGGCATTTTAATGGCATCGGTAATGCCTTCCAAAGTATTTGGTTGTAAATTATATAAGGTTACCACCTTATCGCAGGCTTCATACACTGGTGGCGGTTCAGGTTCATTGAAAATATTCTCATCTTCATCTTCATCTTGTGGTTTCGGTTGTATGGGTGCATAGCTATCACGACCAAAGCCACCGGCTTCATAATCATCCTCAATATCATCGTTATATTCAAGAACTGTTTAAAGGAAATAATCGCATTAAATTATGCTGTATATAAATAAGGTGTAGTAAAAAGAAATCCATGATTTTCTTTAATAAATGGCTCTCGTTGTTTAATTGCAAGGTCGAGATATAAAGATTGTGTATCCAAACCTTTTCTTGATAGTTTTTTAATTAAACACAGAAGATTCAACACCTGAGGAAAAATGTTTAGGGTATGGTACCTCCCAATACAGATATTACTGAGACGTCCACTTCAATTTTTGACCTTTCATGTTTATATGGTGGCCTGTAAGTACTAGTCTCCCGCCCCAACCTATTCTCACATACATTTCATGTTATATCCTTCAAAGTCAACCAATACTCCAGACAAATTCTATGAGTCTCGACAGTGTTATGTTTTCGGGTTAGGCCCCTTCCTGAGAACTATCTGAACGGCGGTTTCTATTCTAGCGGCGTCGTGCACTATGAGATAGGGCTGTCGTGAAGCAGATTCCGCAACTATATGTTCGCTGGAAGGGATTCAAATGACAAAGTTCCTCCCATAGCTCTGAGAAGGTATCAACTTAATATCGACGCGCATAATTATCGCAGGATACTGCTGTGATCAATACAATGTGCCTTAGTCCACCTTAAACCCAGAGCTGACATCACAAAGCCGTATTTGACAAAGACATTCAGGGATGTTACGAATGAGATTTTCTCCTTAGACTTGATTATGATGGAATTCTAATGTTGCTAAACTATGGATTTCTTTTTACAATACTTAACACTTTTAATACTTACAAGGCGATCCGTCCACCCACCATTTAATGCGTGAATAATGCCAGAATAAAGTCGTAACCAGCCACTTCCAAGCCAATGTAACCACTTGCCAAGGCTGAAAATAATTTACAAAGAGTTAATCGATAAGCTCACTTCATTACCGGTCAAAATACTTACATGTATGATTGCATTGGCATCACTTTGTTTGGCTTTATCATTTACACACAACGATTGGTAGTCATAAACATCGATGCTTTGAAAGTATTCCAATTGGACCATGGCATCCATAACATCGCCTTGATATTCACCAAAGAATTTGCCGGTATGGTTAACATTACGGGCCAACACAATGTAGGCATTATTGTCAATGACATAACATTCGAATTCATCACTATTGCAGGTCTTAATGCAACCCTGGCACTGTGTTGGAAAGGCTAAAAGTGAGTTAAAGTGCCTTAAAAATTTAAGGAATACTTACATTATCCGTAGAGGTGATATTGAAAAATCTATCCAACATTTGAGCATGAGAGAATTGAAAGCCTACTACACAGGCGGGAGCTTCTTTGCCACCATCTCGCGGAAATATGGCATGCGAGGCGGTAACCTTTAATTCACTATCTTCGGCTGGATCATTGTGATGCTTAACGGAGTACACAAAACTATCGGTGCGTTCTTCATGATGGGCTAAAATAGCACTTCTATACCAGGTCTCATCAATGGCTTTGGTATGATAATCACCAAATTCTCTGTCGTTTTCCACTTCCACTTCGCCGTAAATAAATTGCCAGCGTGTCAGACCACTCATGGTGGCCACAAAACGTAAACTGGCACCAAAACGTTCAATTAAAGCCTTCTCATCCTCATTCTCAAATTTCCAAACACCATAACTGGAATTGGTTACCTTGGCATCGAAAATCAAAAGATGCACTAGCTCCTTATTGCAATAGTAGGCATTATCCGACAAAGATTTTCGGCCACAATTCACTTGAAAAGGGGAAATGAAATTTTGAATAGAGAAAGGAAGAGAAAAAATTTGTGAAAAACCCTTACATTCATCATCATCCCTATCGAGTTCATCATCTTCATATTGTTCCGACCATTTCCAATCGTTTTGCACCATTTTACCCAGAAAGTGTTTCAACTCAGCCTCGGGCGTTTTAAATTCGTGGCCCTCTAAATAATGGTATTTACAATACACCCAATCGGGATGTACCTTCCAATTGTCACCCACAAAAAAGTCCGAGATATTTACTTTCATATGCTTATTCTTCAAGACTTCTTCGCCCACTTTAATCCATGTCTTACCATATTCACTGGGCAAAACAATGCCAAGGGAAAAGGGAGTATTGGGCAGAGGAGCAAAGAAATAATCTTGTTTCTCTTCTGACACACGGCGCATGTTATCGTAGTGCAGTTTAACACTAATATCCTTAAATTCACCCGATTCATGGTAAACCATGCTGCGTCTAAGCTGTAGTATAGATTCACCCGGATTTCTAGGGGAATTATCTTCGAATAATTGTTCCACTTCCGTGAAATCGATGCTATTGTAGTTGGGATTCATAACGCCATTGAGCTGTTAAAGAAAAATGTGTACATAGTGAATGAGATTATTGGATCATATTTTAACCCAAAGAAAGGTAAACGTACCGCTATGGGCCTTAGATCGGGATGTAAGAGAACGTAACCATTATTGGATACCACAAAGGAGTAACCATTAACACCCAGCTAAAAACAGAAAAAGTTATTTGAAAACGAATTAATATGTGAGTTTCTAATGAAATGAACACGGGGTTTTTCAAGTCCAAGTTTCTTTTTCAATAGTGTAGAGTATCATAGTTGTAGAGGATCAAAAATATAAAAAACCAATTCAAATCCCATGATAAACTAGTATTTCTTACGGCTGCAGAGTGGAAGCATTTCGTACCATTGTTTCGAGATACTCTAGTGCACTTTGAAGTGCTGCACTAGCATACAAATGAGTTCCTAAAAATCTTCTATTCAATCTCCTTAGTTAGCGAAAAAACTAAACATATTCGAGTTCCACGAGCATGTAGGCCGGCACTAGTCGCAGACTAATACATTTGATCCACTTTAAATCGGCGCAGAGCTTCAGAGAGTCAAGTGGACATTGACAGCATTTTAGGAGAAGTGAGCGGACAGATCTTAAAGATTCAGACGGATTAGGTGATCCTTACTTTATTAAAATTCCTTACAGAGAAGCTTGGGTTGCAGAATCTCTTAGATTGCTTTATGATTCCACTATTTTCCAGGCAGAGGTTAATATCATTAATACAGAAGCGAATGGAATTTGAAAAATTCACCTATTTCAGTATCTTCAATCAATTCCAACAATCTTCAAATAATCAAATGTACTGAGGAGTTCCACTTAAGGATCTTCAATCACCTTCAATCCGCATCAATCATCTTCAATCAAGTAGAATTATTGGATCGGTCACAAGTGGAGTTTCACTTAAGTCGTAAACGGCAAACTTAGTGGAAGGACTATTAGAGAGTTTGCTTATTTCAGGATCTTCAATCAACATCAATCCGCATCAAACATCTTCAATCAGATGATCAATCTTCAATTAGAGATATTGAATGGGTGGTTCACCAGTGGTTGGGAATGAGTAGTATACCAGGCGGGCTGGCGATTAAACCTGAACTAAATTTTAAGTACCCACCCCCAACAAACATTCGCCGCTTTCAATATGACCATGACCTCTGTCTGGAATTTACTACAGAGTTCAGGTAGCATTCTATGTAAAATGTGTGTTTAATATACATTTAAAAAAGAAACTCGAACTTGAAAACCCCAATCCATTACCTTATATGGCAATGTCAGTTTGTCTATATCTTCCACGGGCACATCAGTACCCGCTACACCCAGTAATCGGGCATGGGCTGTAGAATTCGGTTTCTGATACGACCGATCAAATGCCGGTACCCCAACAGCTATCATAAGGCGAGCATTTGTAGCATTGGCCTCCGGTTTATACTAAAAAAAAGAAAAAAAATTTAGAAAATTAAACTGTGCAGCATTATATTACCAATGTGTACTTACGGTTTTATCCGTAAACGCATGCGTCCAAGTGGGAGGATGCTCTACATCCTGCAATACCAAGGGTGTGGCAATAACATCGACATATTTTAATGCCTCTTCCTGTACCTCATCCAATGTTTGAACATGTGAGTAGTAGCCCCGATTAAGACAAGCCATCCATTGTATCTCTCGCACTTTAGTAACCTCTTTGCCTAGCAAATACGTAAATACACGCACCTTCATGCTCATGGTGCCATTTTCGCCATCCCCCCAATTATATTTTTCAAAAATCTCCGTTGTATTACCAGCCACACCATCAGTAACCACCATTATGGCCTGATTACAAGTGGAGGTTTCATTACAGCGTCTTTCAATGTAATACTAGGAAGGGGGGGGTTTAGTAAAAGAAAAGAAAAATTAAGTTTTTTTGGATTAAATCTTCAAAGAACTCTACTTACCTTCTTTAGCAATTCAAAGGCTCTGGTATAGGCTACAGTTAGATTAGCATAACCGACTGGTTTAATTTTACTGATGGCCTCATTGAAGACATTAATATTTTCGGGTGTGGCCTGGACCAAAGCATCCTTAAAGCATTCGACAATATCATGAGTCTCATTCGTATATTTTAAAATGGTAAAGAAATCATTGTTGGAGAATGTATCCAGGATACTGCGTATGGTAAATTTGGCAACATGATAACGGAAGCCAGTCATAGAACCGGATATATCCAACAGTATTACAATATCTTTGGAGCAAGTGGCCGTTTCAATGTACCAAGAGCGTTTGCGGCAATCATAGGTGTCAGCATTGCCATCAGGTTCATGTTCTTCCCATTGAGAAGCTGGATAATGTCTGAGGATGCCTGTATCAGAGCCAAAATATTGCCAAGACAAGGCCGGATCGGATTGGTAGTTTTGTTTAAAAACCTCATCTAACTCTTCGGTCCACATTATGGCCTTTAAAGTTGTAGGATCTACAGAATAAAACAAAATTTATATTCCATTTGATTGCTTTTATATGTATAAATTAGAAGGTGTAGTAAAAAGAAAACCATTATTACAATATGCACTTAAGGGCTTGGCTATTTTCATTCATCTGGACTATAAAATGCCAGCTACTGATTACTAAAGCCCTCTATGCAAACTAAAAAATGATTTCCTTTTTACTTTACCTAATATAAACCTAAATCCCCTGTTTACTTACGCTTATCATACACATTGGATGGCACATGGACGGAACTATAGTCTGTATTGACAGAGATATTATAGAAATGTGTATCCGGATTCAAGGTCATATTCAAGTACATATAACTGTTATTCTTTAAATGATCCATTAGCTCTTCAGCTGATTTGCCATCAAATTGTGAAAATTTACTTGAATAATATTGAAATTCTGTCTCTGCATACGTTTCATTGTATTCAAAATTTTCGAAAACCTGTTCAGCTTTCGCTTGGATACATTTGACGGCATCCATTTTGCGAGCCAACATTTTGCCCACATTGGCTGTAATCGATTTAATAAGGTCGGTGCCATTTTTCAGTTCAACACGGGCATTGTATTCCTTGTATTTCTGCATGGGGAAAAGAGATTTTGTTTAGTATTTCATTTTTTTTTGGAAAAGGGGAACGTGCCATACCGCCTTAATTTCTTGTGATTTAGTCATACGTTGTGCGAGTTCCCACAGCTCATCGCCGAATTGGGTGGCCCACTTACCGACTCTGAAATAGAGAAAATAAAAATTTTAATTTCATTATCTTTTAGATTAAGAGAAATGTTGCGAACTAATTAGTAAGATGTGAAAAAGTTGAAGCTTATTTGCAAAACATAGAAGGATGCGATGTTTTATAGGCTCAGGCCGTGACAATATTGAAAGCGGGGCAATGCTTGATTTGGTGCCCAATTTTCCTGGATCTCTGTTGTATTGAAAAGCATGTCGATAGACTTGGCATTCTATCGAATAACTTCTGCGAGACCTTTCACCTTAAAAGGCAAAAGGGCTCAACCTATCGTTTTCTGTCATTCTTGACTTAAGTCACCAATGTAAGGATTGCTGCATTAGCAAGATTTTTTCTAAAGTCGGATAGGTTTCCTTTAGTAATTGTTTAATTCTCGTGTTGGGTATTCATTTAGGATATCGCAATAAGTCTAAACGCTGGCCTAAGTGGGAACTTATTCTTCAAGGAGGGCACATAACCTAACTAATTCTAACCAATCTTCGATTTTCTGGCATTAGGGGAAATAAAAGACGAATTTCTTAACACGCTTAATACAAAACAAATACGTTAAACTAATATTCATCAAGTTATCGTCGATATGTTGCCCTAAATGTTTGACAAACTGTCCGAAAACTATGTCTAAAAGATTGAGAGCTGCAATCAATCCAGGGCCGGTCATTTAAAGGACATTATATTTCGTACTAAATGGCAATGCCAAAAAATTTTATTTTTTTTATTTTTATTTTTTTTATTTTTATTATTTTTTATTTATTTATTTATTTGCAAGAACTTTAAGAATGTTATTCTTTTATAGCTCAGTAGGATATACACAAATTACATTGGTCATTAGTATTCCCTGAATTATAGTGCAATTATTTATAAAGTATATAACTAATACACAAAAAGGCAATAATTATATTTCACATAAAATTTCTATATCTATTTCAATTTTTTTTTTGTTTTTTTAAATGTTTGAGGACATATAGTCAAAAAGTGTGTTCTTAAAACTGCTCTTTCTCGAAATGTTTTTAATAGTCATTGGTAAGGAGTTCCACAAATTAATGGCGTTGACGAAAAACAATCTGCTAGTATTGATGTAAGTGTATCTAGGTATAATTAGAGTTGTATATCTAGTGGATGTACCAAATACAAGCTTCTCAAAGAGATAGGGTGGTTTCTTACGATAAAGAAGATTATGTAAGAATATAATATTTCGCATCCGAAGGTAGTCGATTAAGTCACAGCCCAAGATCATTTTCCTCCAGGACGATACACTGCTAAACCTAGTTAAACCATACACATACCGCGTAGCATTATTAAAAGATACCTGCAACTTATGTAGTTAGAGAGAGTCCAATTTACTGTAAACCTCTGCAAAATAATTAATCAGTGGAAGTATTAATTGAATTATAAGTTTCCTCTTAACTTCAACTGGTGTGAAGTTAGACGACATTCGTAAATTACGAAGCAAGAGGTATACATACGTTACGCACAACATGATTAATATGGTCAGTGCATGACAAGGTGGTATTGATCCAAAATCCTAAGTATTTAATCTTACTAACGTACACAAGAGATGTGTTCCCCAAGTAAATGGTCGGAAAATAACTCAAATCATATTCCCATCTACTGATTGGCAAAATGTAAGATTTTCCAGGATTGAGCATAAGGTTATTATCCTCAGCCCATTTTAAAATAGACCTCAAGTCATAATTAAGTTTGTAACTTGTATCCTCTATCAGACCAATACGGTTTGAGATGTACAGCTGAATATCGTCTGCGTATGCATGTACCTTAGTATACCTGCATACTGAAAATAAATCATTGACGAACATAATAAATCTATAAATTTAATGAAACAAAGGGAACTTAAAAATTATAACTTTACGTGGGTTTCATTTAATTTTGCATTTGGGAAAATGGAAATTCATTATTATTATAAAAAAAGGTGTCACGCTGCGTATGAGCAATATTTCTATTAATTATGTAATACATACATACATACATACATAACATAATTGGTCATTACAACCCTTCAGTCAGGATTACGGCCTAGCTTCTCACACCACTTATGTTGTTTGTGTTAATTTTATACATGAGTGGCGGGACCTACAGTTTAAAGTCGACTCCGAACGAAATATTTTTTTTGAGAAACTTTTCATGGCAATTTTATTTACTCAGATTTTTTGCCAGAAATCTGCTGAGAGGAAGTCGCCGAAGAAATATTTTTTTCATATTTCGTTTTGATGTCTGACCTGGGGTTTGAACCGTGGCCTTACGTCTAATAAGCCAACACATTACTTACTAGACTACAGCAACTTCAAAAAAATGTCACGCTGCGTATGAGCAATATTTCTATCAATTATGTATTAATCATACGTAAACTGTAAACGTGCTACACTTTCCTAACATGGGTCTGTCCATTCATGTTTAAATAAACCTTTTCTGTGGGATGGTGATGTAAATCCAAATTTCTAAATTAATTCAGAATTGAAAAAAAAGCAACACACCATGACAATCTGGAAGTTAATCTCAAAAGAGTACAGTGTGTTCTCATCACTGTTTGTCAAAGCATTTGTTTTCTAATTCGTATTAGAATTCCTAAAGAAGCTCAAAACATCCGTTCTCCTGTACATTCCCCTTATTTCTGTAGATTATTTTTATTAAATTTAAATGTTTAAACATATGTACATACGTGTACCCATGTCTGATTTTAAATTAATTAAATTAAACACACACTAATCCTTACATGATAAAAGCTGTCATGCTGTCATTTTATTTTTTTTGTTTTATTTCTTTTGTTTTTATTACAAAAAACACTTTTTCTAATGAATTATTCACAATAATACTCATCACTTACTACATGCTTTCGTATACACACATACATACACATGCAAACACTTGTTTATTATGAGCATGAAAGTGTAAAGTTCTCATGTTATAAAGCACTTAGACATGTTCTCCTAAATATTTGTTTTTTTTTTTTTTGAGAGACATTTTTAATTTAATTAAGCACAGCAACAACAATGAGAGGAAATAGAGCGACAAGCGTTGATGTCTACGTCATCAACAACACGTAACTACGTCATGTTGAAAGATTAGAAAAAAAACCAGAAAGGAGCAGAACAACAACAAAAAATCTAAAATAAACTAAATTTAGAACAAAACAACAGAGTAAGTTGGAGAGAGAGAGAGAGAATGAAATGCGTGTCATTAACTTTGACAACGACAACGACAAAAACAAGCCAAACATTTGTTTACACCTACACAAACAACCAAAAAATAACGGCAGAAACAAACAAGAATAAAACAAGACAAGCCCTCTTTATTATAAGTGACGTTATTTTTTAGCAACAAGTGGCTTTTGTTTTTTGCTCATAAACATTTACACTGCTAGACAATAAGGACCAGGCAGAAAAATAACAGCAAAGAGAGAGAGAGAGAATAGAGAGAAAGAAACGTAAATGAGCATCAGAAAAGGAAATGTCAGTTTTTCATTTCACAAAATAGTTTTGTTTAGTTTTGTTTTGCTAATAAAATTCGTTTTCTCTTTTTCCTCTTTTTCGCTTGCTCTCATTTTCGTTTTTATTGTCTGAGTTTTCTTTATTCATTTTAAACATTTTTTGCTTTCATCATTTCGCTTTTCCTTTTGTTTATTGTTTTCCTGTATTCTTTTTATTTAAAATTTTGCTTTCATTTTTTTATTGTGAATTTTTTTTTTCTTTTTTTCTATTCCTCTAAATGTTTTCTCTTTAAAAAACCGTTTCTTTTACATGAAGAGCTCTTATAAAGTGATGGTTGGTTGTACGCCATTGTCATCAACACTTCAGTCTAAACAGGCCGATTTAGCTGTTTTTTTTTTGTTTTATAAAGAGAAACATGTAAATAAAGTTTTTAAATTAAAAGAAAATAATATATACACCTGGACAAAAAAATAAATACATTACCTTTCATTACATTTTTTATTATGAAAATTTCATTTGGCTGTAAATATAAATGGCAATTCTGTGCTATTTTTATGGTTCGATGTGGCAATACTATTTACAGTTAAAAAAAAGAAACAGAAAGATCCTCCATTTTAAAATTTTGCATTTTTTATTCGTGGGGAGCTTTCGTTGTCTGGACAAAAAAATAAATACATTTGAATTTTTCAGTTTTTAACAAGTTTCTTTGAAAGGTTCGTTTGTTTTTTAAAAATTCCCCTTTAGTTATTGTTAAATAGAAAGAAAAATATTTAATAGATGGGTCGAGGCAAGCATTGCACCGTCGGGGAGAGGAGAATTGCGTTAACGTTGAGAAATAAGGGAAAAAGTCTTCGTTTTATTGCTGAAACCTTAAATCGTTCTTTGTATTTTGTACAAAATGCCTTGAAGGAACAACCTTCAGTTGAACACCGTGGAAGGCCAAAGAAAACCTCACTAACAACAGATCATCGCATTATTACTATGGCAAAAAAGACCCCTTCATTTCTTCCAGAGCCATTTCTGCAGAGATTGGTAACATTGTTTCATCCCGAACGGTACGCAGAAGATTATATACATAGGGCCAATTTACCTGGAAGAATAGCCAGAAAAACTCCTTTGCTTCGACAAAAAAATTTAAAGGCACGACAAACCTTCGCCAGAGTTCATTCAAATTGGTCCGGGCCAGAAGGTGAAAAAAAGTGGCGCAATGTCTTATGGACCGACGAAACTAAAATTAATTTGTTCGGCAATGACTCGGCTAGGAACGTAAGACGCCCCAAAGGCAAAGCATTTCATGTTCGTTTTACTAAAAAGACAATTAAACACGGCGGGGGCAACATAATGGTTTGGGGTTGTTTTTCGTGGAACGTTGTTGGTCCTATACATTGAATTTCCGATACTATGACACGGTTTCAGTACAGGGACATTCTAGAAAATACTATGTTGCCCTATGCAAGCGAAAATATGCCTCTCAGATGGGTTTTGCAGCAGGATAATGATCCGAAGCACACCTCAAAGCTGTGTCAGGATTGGTTCAGGGATGATATGATATTGTCGTAATGGACTGGCCAAGTCAATCACCTGACCTAAACCCGATCGAAAATCTTTGGGGAGAGTTAAAGCCAAGAATAGGAAAAGAAAATTTCCAAAATAAGGATCAGCTGTGGACCTTTGTTCAGAAAACGTGGTGCGAAATTCCAGTGGACACCTGTCGTAAATAGATCGCCGGTATGATAAAAAGGTTGGACAAAGTTATTCAAAATAATGGTGGATACACAGGATACTATTGAATTACACTTACAAATAACAAAAAAATAAAAAAAAAAATGAATTAGATATGCTTTTCTTGTACTTTAGCTAGGTGTATTTATTTTTTTTGTCCACTTATGAAATCTGTTTTTAAACATTTTTTAGAAGACTTATTTTTGTTTATAATTTAATTAACTTTGTATTGTATATCGTAATTTTTATACAAATCATATAAGAAAAATAATTTTTGGCTACTTTTTCATTTATCTTCAATAAATATCTTATAAGAAACTGCAAAACAGAACTTTTATTAGTGTATCTATTTTTTTGTCCATGTGTGTAAATATATACATATTTTATATATATGTATATGTATGTACATATATAAATATGTAGTTGTCTCCATATTAATTAAACATTTCCTTAAAATCCGTATTAAAGTTTATTTTGCTTGAAAAACTCTATTGGTAAACCGTCCATTAGATTTATTTTGATTAACAAAGTTTACAACATTGTTTCAATTTCCTTTTTTTGTTTTGTTTTAAATACTTTTATAAGGATATTCCCCCTCTCTCTCCTTACCTGATTTCTGGCCTATTTTACTTGTTTTTTTTTTCTTGTTTTTGTGAAGAGCTTCGTATTGTTGGTGATTGTTTTGTTTTCATTTCAAGTGTGGCAACAAGTGTATCTCTTGTCTTTTGAAGTATTTTATCGATTATTGGTAAAAATTTTTTATATTTTCCCCAAAATAATTTAATAAAAAAAGTTGAAATTTTTGTGATACAAAGAACAAAAATAACAACGAACTTTAAAGGGAATTTTTGTTTCAGGACCTTATCTTTAATAGCAGAATTAAGAATTAAGAGAAGATAAAGCCAGCTGAGCAGATTAAATTTGTAGCTAAATTTAAATGAAAAATGCTTAGCATAAAGACAGCCTATTTGTTAGCAATAGAGAGGCTTTTAATAGTTTAGAATATGTAAGGTGGTTGCATTGTGTAGTGGATATTGTATTGTCTTAATAGGCGAGAGAACATGGTTTAAAGCTCGGCTCAGACGTCTCAAACAAAACGAAAATGAAAAAAATATTTCTTTGACGACATCCTCTCAGCACTCTTCTGGCAAAAACTCTTAGAGAAAAGTAAAATTGCTATGAAAAATTCTTAAAAATCTGTTGTTCGAGTTTAAACTGTAGGTTCCCCACTACTCATGAGATGTGATGTGAGAAGGTGGGTTGTAATCCTGGCTAAAGGTTTTAATGATCATTTAAGTAAGTAAGTAATGTGGTGGACACTTCTTAGAAGTGTTTTATTTTATTACTAACGTAATACCCCTCACAGTACAAGAGACGTAATCAGTCTCTAAAACTTGATTAGCATTTCTTAAACTTTGTTTCTTCCTTTCTCAATTTACAAATTATCATTCTAGCGTAATTTATTACATCATACTAACCTTTCTCAGTTTCAAGCTTTACCTTTACTGTGTTGAGGGACAATATTTGTTCGCTTATAATTATAGATTAAAGATTCTGGGATGAGGAAAACGAATCACCAGCATACCTACTTGGAACCTGTGCGGAACCCATAGTACCGGGTTATCCATTTCGTGGTTTCAAAACTAAACGTAAATAAAACACATATAAAATATTTTTTTCATGATATTTCTTTTTTATTGTAAAGTTTGAACGTTGAGAAACACTACATCATTTAAATGACCTCCACGCGAAGTGTTGCAAGCATTGATTCTGTTGAGGTAATTTTCGACCACTTTTTGACACATATTGGACGGTATCTCAGCCATAACTTGATGAATGTTGGTTTTTAAGTGCTCAAGAGTTGAAGGTTTATCTGCATGAACACGGTCTTTCGCGTAGCCCCACAAAAAAAGTCTAATGGTGTCAAATCGCATGATTTTGGTGGCCAGTTGATATCGACACGACAAGAAATTACGCGGCCAGGAAATGTCTCTTGCAATAAAGCCATATTCGCTCGAGTTGTGTGGCATGTGGCAACCACATATTCTCCAAGTCGTATTCTTCAATAGCAGGCAAAAAAAAGTCGGTTATCATATGATCATAATGCTCCGAATTGACGGTGACAGTCGTTCCATCGTCGTTTTCGAAGAAGTAAGGTCCAATCACACCTTCGGACCAAAGAGCGCACCAAACAGTGACTTTTTCTGGATGTAATGGCCTCTCTTCAATTATTTGAGGATTCTCAGAACCCCAAATACGACAATTTTGTTTATTAACATACCCACCGAGTGTGAAATGTGCTTCATCGCTGAAGAAAATTTTGTTCGATACGTGGCTGTGGCAGAATCACCATTTTTGTAGTAGGTTTTGATAATTTTTATGCGTTGTGTGATAGTTAAGCGATCCATTTTCGTCAATGTCAGACTTTCAACTGAAAAGAAAAAAATTGGTTTCACAACTTAGTTTGACAGATGTCGCATTCCAGTCCCATACTTTTGAAACCACGAAATGGAAACATTAGAAGGTAACGCTATTATACATCGTACGGTCGCATACTCTAGCACCTTTACACGGCTATAATAATAGAATTAATTAATAATCTATACCGGGAGACTTGTTTAGACTTGTAAAGTTTTGTAAACATTTTTGCCATAAATTTTATGAAAAATTCATTAAAGTCATTTTCTTTTAGTAAATAAGTCTTAAAGTCTTTCCAACATGCCTTTAAAAACTTTATTGCTGTTACACATGTCAGCGGCAACGTTGTCTATAAAGAAAATAAGCCTACAGGCCATATTTTATTAGTGAGGCAGTCAGACATACTCACACTCAACACATACAATACAGCGAGAGAGAGAGAGAGAAAGGAACGCATAAATGTGTTCATTAAGTAAACAGAGTATAAAGAATGAAAAACAAAACACTCGTAAACAACGGGCGAACAAAATGCTTATTTACGAATAGACAACAGTGAGGTCTATTTAGCGGTATTTTTTTAAATAACGACGGAAAATTTTTGGGATTGGTTTCAAATGAATGAATGGAAGTTATGAAAACATTAGCTGATGACAGTATTCATCTTAAATTGGTGTTTTAAAGTTAAATTTTATTAAAGTAAATTCTAAATGGGTAGCACCAACCATTCTAGATTAAAATCGTTTATTTAGAAAAAATAAGAAAACAAAAAACGCGTGAGTTGGCAACACTTTCTTTCAATGAATCTGCTTTACTCATAGGAAAACACATTCATTTCAAAAATATTTCTGAGCATATGATTATTCCCCAAAATTTTATATTTTTTTGTTTTAATGAACCGACACAGTCATTATCGTAAAAACCGAAACAATTTCATTTTAATGCATGTGCAAAAATTATAAATTTATAGATTTGAAAAAGGAAAAATTTAAAAATTTAAAGAAACATTTTTTGTAAAACAAAGTTTGAATAAATTTTTATGGCCTTTAAAAATTTATGATTAATAAATACACTCAATCCATCTATTCATGTTTGTAATGCACGTATTAGTTGTAGAATTACCATTGTTGACGACCTACGGAAGCATTTTTGTTACAAAAAGCCTTAGGAGGTTCCACTTTCACTTTACCGATAATTCAGAATGCTGTGGCCGTATGATAACTGACGTTTTGGCGTACGATTGCAGATTATGAAGTAGACGGTAGGTGGTTCCACCAGAATGGAGCTAGGAGTCACACAATACGACTGCCTTCGGCTATATTGATTAAGCAGTTTCCAAAAAAAAAAAAAAAACCAGTAGGTACCGAGATCACGCGATTTGACCCCGTTAGACTCTTTTGAGGGGATACGTCTCTGTTGATAAACCCCTTCTACAAAAGGATAGTCCGTTTCAAACCTAACTCAGATGGTAAGGTCCAAGCATTACAATGAAATTAAATTTCAACGAAATCATAACTTCATAAGGCCGAGAACTGAATAATCCTTAACAACCTTTCCACAAACTTTACTTACTTTACTTTTACTTTAGTCAAGTAGGGTTGCAGTTTTTATAGTAAATTTGTCGATCACTTGTACAAACATAAAAAAGTATTGATTCTATTAAAAAAAAGTGCTTTACAAAAGTAAACAATTTTTTTTTTAATTTTAAACAATTTTGTATAAATTTAATAATTTATTTGTGCAAACAGCTTGCCAAACAGTCAAAAACTTAATATACTTTAGAAATAATTTCTTTTTCATTTATTTATTTCAGGACAACAATATTTTCTTCATTTGTGCAAATTATTTGTGCAAAATATTTCATCAAACTCGAATACATTTTCAACTTTTTGAGCAAGCTTTAATTTTAAGGGTAAGTAAATCAATTTATTTCATTTCCATTACAATATTAATTTAAAATTTGACAACAATTTGTGAGAAAACCTAAAAGTCCATAGACTCCACAGATAAGAAATTCTTTTGCTGTTTGGGAACCTCTGCATATTTTGTTTATTTTTTTTGAGCACATATCTTATTCGCTTCAAAATAAATTAAATGAAGTGTGCAAAAGGAAATCTTGTGATACATAAATGTTTGGGAATCTCTGTAGATCTTATTTTTTTCGCACCTCATATGTACATATATCCTTCAAAATGAATTAAACGAAGGGTTATTTTATATTTTTTGCACACTTCATTTATTTCTTACAAATAAATACGAAGTGTTGATATTTGTGAACCTCTGCATAATTTGAATTTTTTTTAGCATTTGTAATTTGCGAACCCCTGCATAGTTTCTTTTATGACTGAATATACCATAAAGTGTAGAACTAAAACAGTGTTTTTTTTTGTTTGCTGCATAAAACGCAATTTATTTTAAACGAAACCTTAATTATTAATCTCAAAGCAATACACCAGAGAACAACACTGAAAATTTCGCAAATGCAACAATAACAATAAACCGAAGCGTTAGCAATAAAAAACAAAAACAAAACACGCTATTGTCAAAGGACTGTGTTGACAGCATACTATACTAGTTTGTAAATAAGCAAAATACAACACACACATACACTAACACAATCACAATAACAAAGATTGTTGTCAACAAAGGGACATAAATAGAAAGTAAGAAAGCAAGAGAGAGAGAGAGCTGGTTTCACGTTATGGTTATGGGTTCAAGAGTGCAAGTGTTACTGTAATATAAGAGTAAGTGTGTGTGTGTGTTTGCAAAAGAATGTAGAGAATTAGAACAGTGTTACAACACTTACGCTTCATCTTCGGGAGTGGCTTTCACTTGTATCAAATTAGGTGGCAGGCATATTAAGTAAAACAGCAGGAATGCGGTCAAAACAACTGAAATATGTGTCATCAACTTATCACACGATGAACAATACATTTTTCTAGCATTTTCTTAAAGTAAATTTATGCTTTTTTCTAAAATGCTTGTTTGTGTTTTTCTTTTTTCTTTAAAATACTAAAAAAAAAATTATTTTTAATTTTTAAAAAAATTTTCTTTTTAATCTTTTATTCTTATATCTTGTGCTGCTGTAACGTTATCAATGAATTGTTGTATTTTATTTGTATTTTTTCCCCTCTTTTTTGTTGCTATTTAAACAATTTTCTTTAAAAAGATTTGCTTTTTTTTAATTTAAATTATTATGCTGCTCCAATTTTTGTATTTTTTTTTTTATAAAATCATGGGTGTAACCGTTTTTGCTTTATATTTTCTTTGCTTTCGTTTTCTTTTTGGAAATTCGCTTCATTTTTTTTCCCTTTATTTTACTTTAAAATACTTTTTAAACTTTTGAAATGATCACTTTTTTAATTTTTTTTTCAATAATTTTAAACAATGCCAGGGAAATTAAAGAACATTTTAAAGAATTTTCTGTTGAAAAACTATAAAAAAATTTCAGCTGTGCGTTAATTTTCTATATATAAAACACGTTCAACCTTTAATAATAATTTTTCATATTGTTGTTGTTATTTTTTGTTACACACATATGTATGGCCGAATTTATAAAATTAAATGAGTATTATTTAAATGTATAGGTTATCCGTATAAGTGCTTTAATAAGTTTAATTTTAACCGTTGGTCCACCCGTACAATAGGAAAAGCTGCGAAAAACTAAACTAAATGAAAATTTGTTATGAAAAACATCTTTCTTTTGCGCTTTCCTCTTCTCGAACAAGAAACGAAAAAATGTGGCAGAGAATTAGTGCTATAAACTGCTATTTTTAGTAGGTTTCTCACGGTTAAAAGGAAAAGTCAAAATCAGCTGTTTTATATTTACCTTTACTTGTAATCGCTTTCTTTTTTTAAGCAGCCATGTTTTTCTGTATTGATTTTTCTTTATATTTTCCTTGTTGCCTTTCACTCTCTCTTTCTTTATTTTCATTTGCTCTCCAGAAAACTTTTGTTTACAATTGAATTTCATTGCACTATACTTTGAAAAGTGTATAAGTGTGTGTGTACGTGTGTGTTTTGTTATGATTTCGTTTCTAAAGCACGTGTATATTGAAGGCAACACGACGGCTAGCATTTTATTCCTTCGTTTGTTTTGTGTGCTCTCTCTCTCTCGCTGAATGAATGAAAGAGTCTAAAACGTTTGTTTACTAATTAGCATGTGTTTATTTATCACAATAACAACTTATTTTAACCCTTTGCTAGCCTTAAAGGAAACAGGTTTTTGTTTATTCTCTCTGTATAGTTTTGTTTTTAATTAGAATGTTGTTGTTATTCTTACACTACACAGAGAGAAAAGAAAATAACACGGCTCTTAAAAAAAGAGCTTTGGACGTTTTTTTTTACTGCTTAGCATGTGTTTATTTATCACAATGAAAACACATTTTAACCCTATGAAGGCTTTTTTCCAATTTATTATGTAAATAAGCCGCGCCACTTACTGTAATGTTCAACATGTCTCTTAAATCGTGTTATTTGCCATTAATTGCGAAGAAATCATATATCATTCCTTTATTTAAAAGTGGCATTAGATCGGATATAACAAACTACAGAGGTATTGCCAAAATTAAAGCTATTCCTAAACTTCTTGAGAAAATGATAACTGATCTCCTATACCATCAAATTTCGCCTCTGCTATCACCATGTCAACACGGCTTTCGTAAATCTCGATCTTCAACAACTAATATCTTGGAACTCACTACAATTGTCAATGAAGGATTTTCAAATAAAATGTAGACGGATGTGATATACACTGATTTCAGTAAAGCTTTTGATAAAGTGAATCATAAGCTTTTATTGCACAAATTATCACTTATGGGCTTTAGTGATTCTGCTCTAAAATGGTTATCTTCGTATCTGTCACAAAGAACTCAACAAGTCAAATTTAGAAATGTCACATCTTAAATTATTAAAGTGCAATCTGGTGTACCTCAGGGCAGTCATTTGGGCCCAATCTTATTCACTTTGTTTATTAATGACCTTCCCTCAGTTGTTTTGCATTCCAAGGTACTGATGTATGCTGACGACGTTAAAATATTTAACACTTTTAATAATGTTTTTGGATTTGATCTACTTAGTACTGACTTTTGCAGTTTTTATAAGTGGTGCAAATTGAATTTGTTGGAATTAAATATTAAAAAGTGTAAGCACATGACATTTTTTAGACATTCAAAGATCGATACCTTCTATTGCATTGATAATACTGTGTTGGATAAAGTTAAAACTATTTTGGACCTTGGTATTCTATTGGATCACAGACTCAACTTTCGGGATAATATATCCATGATCGTGAATAATGCTTATGGCATACTTGGTTATATGAAACGCTGGTCTAAGGAATTTGTTGATCCTTATTTAACTTGTTCGGCCTATCCTGGAGTATGGTTCTATTATATATGGGACCCTTGTTATGCAGTTCACATAAATAGTATTGAGTCAGTGCAAAAACAGTTTTTAATTTTCTGTTTACGAGGTCTTGGTTGGAACTCCTATGAGTTACCGCCATATCGGAGTAGACTTGCTCTGATTAAACTGTCAACTCTTAACAGTCGTCGTTCCATGATGAGTACTCTTTTTATTCTGTGATTAATACGAGGAGATGTTGATTCAGAGTTCCTGCTCAGTCGATTGAAATTCAATGTTCCTGTGCGACCTACACGCAATTTTAAATTGCTTTCACTGAATTACTCCAAATCGGACTATGAAAATAATGATTCCTTTAGACGAGCCTGTAAAACCTTTAATGAATGCTACCAAGTAGTTGATTTCTCTGTGCGCAAAGATGTTTTAAAGAAAACTCTAACAATATTTTTGGACTGTTAATTTAAAGTTGTTGTTGAATTAATATAAACTGTATTGATTTGTTTCATTTAGTCAGTAAGGATCATGGTATAAGAAGGTAGTTTCATTCTCTCATTATTTTTTAAAATAAGGTTTTTTGAAGTTTTATTTTCTCACAAACTATATATATAGCGTTGCCACATTTATAATTTTGTTGTATATTCCCAATAAATTATTTCTAACAAATGTGTAATTTGGGCTAGAATTTAAAGAATTTCAATTAATTTTTAAAAAAATTGAGTTTAAATGTTCCAAAAGTTTCAAAAAATCGGTATTAGGCTTATGTAATCAAAATATTTTTCAATTGAATTGAATTTATTATTTTCAAAGAAAATGTGGGAAATTTAAAATTAATATGGTAGCATTATTTTACCGAAAACGTCATAATCCTTAAGCATGTCAGATAGTGAATTTTAAAAAATAAAGAGAGAATGAAACTACCTTCTATATTTCTTATACCATGAGTAAGGATATATTGTATCTATTGATGTTATTAATAAATAAAATGAAATAAATAAAAATAATTAGAAAAAAATAATCACAAGCGAATATCAGCAGTTCGCACACGGTCATAATTTCAATATAGCTTCTAAAGAACTCTGCCTCGAAGCTCCTAAAGCTTCACGCAAGTGATTGTCGTTGTGAGCTACCAGGCATTGTTCGTCCTATTGGTCAAAATAATCAACGTATGGTGTTTAATTGTCTTCAAACTGTACATTAGTTAACATTATACATTATAGGTTGGAATTGATACTTTAGCTCCTTTTCAATCTTTGTTTCCCTTACAAATTTTCCATCAAACATGCAGTGAAACCTTTCCAACTGTCAAATCTGTGTTGTCAACCTTTATTACTGACTCCACGCATTTCAAACACAATCGTTTTGGCATTTCTCCCCAATTCCTTTAAAAAAAGCCTCCCTTTCGTTAACATTTGGAGAAGAGAATTCGGTTGTTATGCCTGAACTCTTAGGAGACTCATATGTTTAAAGCATTTTTTGTATCCGGCCGAATTTATGGCTTTAAACGGCTCTTACGACATCGAACTTATGTTTATATGACAGCCGGAGGCGCAGTTCATGACCATATTGAAAGGGGGGCAATGCTTGTGGAGTGGTCTCATTTGATGCCCGATTACAATTTTCCTGGGTCTCTGTCGTATTGGAAAACATGTCGATAGACTTGGCATTCCAACGAATGACTTCTGCCAGACCTTTTCACCTCAAGAGGCAAAAGAGCTTAACATCTAGTTTTCTGTCATTCTAAGTCACCAATGTAAAGATTGCTGCATTAGCAAAATTTTTTCTAAAGTCGGATAGGTTTCCTTTAGTAATTGTTTAATCCTCGTGTTGGATATTCATTTAGAGGCCTAAGTGGGAACTTATTCTTCAAGAAGGGCACATAACCTAACTTAATCTAACCAATCTTCGATTTTCTGGCATTAGGGGAAATAAAAGACGGATTTCTTAACACGCTTAATACAAAACAAATACGTTAAACTAATATTTATCAAGTTATCGTCGATATGTTGCCCTAAATGTTTGACAAACTGTCCGAAAACTATGTCTAAAAGATTGAGAGCTGCTATCAATCCAGGGCCGGTCATTTCAAGGACATTATTTTTCTTACTAAAAGGCAATGCCAAAAAATTTAATGAAACCAAGGGAACTTAAAAATTATAACTTTACGTGGGTTTCATTTAATTTTGCATTTCGGAAAATGGAAATCCATTATTATTATAAAAAAAGGTGTCACGCTGCGTATGAACAATATTTCTATTAATTATGTTATACATACATACATACATAACATAATTGGTCATTACAATTCTTCAGTCAGGATTACGACATAGCTTCTCACTCCACTTATGTTGTGTTTGTTAATTTTATACATGAGTGGCGGGACCTACAGTTTAAAGTCGACTCCGAACGACAGATTTTTTGAGAAACTTTTTCGTTATTTATTCTCACAGTTTTTGCCAGAAATCTGCTGAGAGGAAGTCACCGAAGAAATATTTTATCGTATTTTCGTTTTGATGTCTGACCTGGGGTTTGAACCGTGGCCTTACGTCTAATAAACTTCAGTTGTAATGTTTTCTTTTCAATTTAAAATTCTAAAAAAAATTTTCCCATCCTTTAAAAAACTCAGTTTTTAGCAGTCATTTCATTAAGCTGACCTTTAATTTAAACAAAAAAAAAAAGCAAAAATTACTGTGTGTAACCAACACGAAAGTCAGAAAGAGAAAATTGTCATAATGTTTAAATAATTAAAAGTGAAATAAAACAAAAATAACAACAAAAAAAAAATGTCCATAAAATATAGTTGAATCCATAAAATATTGGATGTTGGCCATAATTATCAACAAATATTTCGAATAGTCTGAGCCACAATGTGTTATTACTGTTGTTGTTGTTGTTGTTATCGTAACTGTAGTAAATTGTACAACATGTGTACCATAGATATACACGCAACGCATACACCAAGCTTGGGCATGAAGTAAGAGAATTCCAAAGTATAACCACAGTAAGATTGGTTGCACCCCAAAGGATATAATTTCCCATGACACACATTGTTATGCTCAGTGTTTATACACATGCAATGGTCAGTAGCTTAAGTGTGTGTTTGAGTGTGTATGTGTGAGTAAATTGTAGAAAATTGCTGTACACAACAGAGACCAAAGCTAAACCACAAGATTTAATACAGCATGCATGAAGATGGCAAATGCAATAACGAAAGTTTTAAAAATTATTTTGAAAAAAATTGTTGCATAAAAAAAAAAACGAAAGACTTTTTCTATAGTGTTGTATAGAAGCCGAGAAGTATGCTACAGTTAATAAATGTAAGTTTTTATATGCATATGTATGTGTATAAACAGTCTTTGAAAATCAAGTTTCTCAAGGAAAAAAAACCAAAGCAAATGCAACAAATTTGGGTAAATTACACGTTGCGACAGTGAAAATACACCCGAGTAACTACATAGTCTACGTTGCTCAGTTAGTTGAGTAGAACTCAAAAATAACTTTTTTATATTTCTCGAACCCTCCAAACTTGTTTTATTTGACAAAAACGGTTTTTTTTGACTTTACGTACAAATTTCTGGATTACTCAAACATTTCTGACCCGATTTGCAAAATTTAAACCTTGTTGGAAAGGGGAGAGATGGACCTTTAAAACGGTACACATATATCTATTATTCGACTTAATATGCTATAAGATTTGATGAGGTAAACTTGGAAAATTCGATTTTTTTCATATTTTTTCAAGTTTGTCCATTCATAGTAGCAAACTTTAATAATAAAATATAGGATAAGTGATAATATTCTTAAAGTCTGTTCTCTTTTGAAGAGATTGAGTCATCATTTGATAAAATTATATAAAAATTACCGTAGTTATTATATAAATAGTATAACAGTCGTGTTATATTTTTTATATATGTCATTTCATCAAAAGAACTTTTAGTTCAAAAATTTTCAGAATTTTTGATGGATCTTGATAATGTGTCAATTACACATTTGCACGACTACCAGAAGTCGGCTAATATTTGTGTTCTTTGCAAATAATATTAATTATCTTTGCGCAGACATTGGACAACTTCTGGTGGTCGCTCAAACGTGAAATTGACACACTTTGTGATAAACAATAAAGATCCATCAAAAATTCTGAAAATTTTTTGAACTAAAAGTTCATTTGATGAGATGACATATATAAAAAGTATAACACGACTGTTATACTATTTATATAATAACTATGGTAATTTTTGTCCGATTTGATCAAACGAAATGCTAATCTCTTCACAAGAGAATGGACTTTCAGAATGTCATCACTTATTTTATATTTTTTAAGTAAAGTTTGCTACTATGAACAGACAAACTTGAAAAAATATGAAAAAAATTCGCATTTTCCAAGTTTACCTCATCAAAACTCATAGCATATTAAGTCAAATAATAGATATATGTATACCGTTTCCAAGGTCCATCTCTTCCCTTTCCAACAAGATTTAAAATTTGGAAATCGGGTCAGAAATGTTTAAGTAATCCAGAGATTTGTTTGTAAAGTCTAAAAAAACAGTTTTTGTCAAATAAAAAAAGTTTGGAAGGTTCGAGAAATATAAAAAAAATATTTTTGAGATCTACTCAACAAAACTCACAACCTACACTATGTCATTAGCCGGGTGTATTTAATTTTTTTTATTTTGTCGCATAGTGTTATTGAAAAAAATCAAGAAAAAATGACACTTATTTGCTAAATTTATGCTATAGGGCACTGTGGAAGCCATGGTTGCCTTTGTTTATTTATTACTTAGCCCGTTAAATAACTGTATTGTCCAGGCAAAACTCACAGCAAAAGTTCTCTTCTCTCTATTAAATGTTTCCTTTACATTCCTCATTTCATTGTACTTGCCTTTATCACCCAGAGTATTTTTAAAGCATTTAATAAACAAATGCAAGAGTGTCAGTAGCTGTGTGTATGCGTGTGCCAGCGTAACATCGTTTTTTTCCGAATGCTGCTCTTTGTTTATATGCTGTCTCTTCGTTTGTTTATGTTTATTGCTTTAGAGTAATAACAACAACCATGTATATAGCCTGTACTAAAGAGTTTAACAAGACAAAAAACTTCTTTTACGAACACTACCACAACATCTACATACATGTTTGTGGTTAAAACAAACAAGTGTGCCATACAGATAGAGTGAAAAAAAGTGAAAGAACGGGAAGTTATGAGCGCATAAAAAAAAGCAGTAGAAGAAGAATGCATGCATGCATGCATATGTGTTTATTAAGTTGATTAAGTGTTTTACATGAATTTAAACACCAAACTAAAGGCAATAAACCAACACTGTTATAACAGAGTACAGGGCAAACTTATTTCAGTAATAATTTTTGTTTTCCTTCTCTTTGTCTCTTATTTTCTGTTCCTTTTAACTCATAGAGTTGACTTGATAATTATGAAAACCGTTTTCATATTTTGTTTTAAAGAAGGACTACTAAAAAGTGCGTAAAGTTGTCATGCCCAATGAATTAACAAAGCTGTTAACATGACCTTTACAAATGTGTTGCAAAGTTAATTAAACGTTGATATTAAAAGAAGAATTTTTTTTTTATTTTTTAAACGAAATACATATATTTTTCATAGGAAGTGTTTTAATTTACTTATTAAAATTAGCTTTTTTAGGTATTTAAGCCAAGTTAAATCGTCTTAGGGCCATTATTATAACTTGCCGTTAAACTTGGGTTTAGTTAAAGGTACCTTTAGCTAGCTTATTTTCGTTATTACAACTTACAGATAAAATAAAATTAAAATATGGCAGTGCCGGAGCAAAGTCGATAAAACTGCTCAATTAAACAAGTTTTTTTTTAACGCAGTGGCAACAACGGACTTCGTTTTTTTGTTGTATATGCTCATTTTGTTTAAATTTGAAGTTGCCATATCGAAAATAGTATATGATATGGCAAGTTCAAACATAAAGTGACCTTTAAATGTTAAAGGTAGGATGATCTTCCCTTTAGCTTAACGATCACTTCTATCTTATTGGGTACTCATAATAATGAAAAACAATTTATCTGCCCGTTAAAATCCTCCCTTTAGTTAACGGCAAATTGTAATAATGGCCCTTAAACGAATTTAGAGATTACTAGGGAGCAGTATCATAAAATATTGTTCCCGTAGTAGAGCTTTACTGTTATTATTATTCATACTGAATAATTAATCTCAGAAGGTGGAAGTAAACATGATTTTTATATCGGGTCCTCCAACAGGGTGTTCTGAATTTTGATAGATGATAATGGCCATCTTGTTGAAACCACATACATATAGGGTGATTTTTTAAGAGCTATAGGAAAATTTTTCAAAAAAAAAAAACACATAAAATTCAGAAAAATGCATGAAATCTTTATTTGAATCGATAGTACGGTCCATATAATTTAATGTTTGAAGATTATTTCATGCAAATGTTGACCGCGACTGCGCCTCAAATGGTCCATCTGCTTAGTCCAATTTTGGCATACTCTTTCCAACATTTCGGCCGGTATCTCACGAATAAATGCTTCAATGTTGTCTTCCAATGCGTCAATTGAAGCGGGCTTGTCTGTATAGACATGAGCTTTAACATAGCCCCACAAAAAATAGTCTAAAAGCGTTACGATTCGCAGCATCTTTGAAGAAGTACGGTCCAATGATGCCACCAGCTCATAAACCGCACCAAACTGTGACTTTTTCTGGATGCATTGGTAGCTTTTGCAATGCTTCTGGCTGATCTTCACTCCAAAATCGACAATTCTGCTTATTTACGTATCCATTGAGCCAAAAATGAGCTTCGTCGCTGAACACAATTTTTCGATAAAGAAGTGGATCTTCGGCCAGCTTTCCAAGAGCCAATTTTGATAATAAAATTCAATGATTTGCAAGCGTTGTTTGTTTGTAAGACGATTCATAGTTAAATTATAGACCAAACTGAAGATGTTTGACAGTGAAACAAAACACGAAACGTGCGTGAGCTGTTTAAACCAGTGTTGCCAAAAAGATAATAGCTAAAAAATCACCCTTTAGTAGTATGTACATGTGTACACGACCGTAGACAACGATATATGTACATACGTTCGCTGAATGGGCTCTGGAGCAGTTGGCAACGGGTCCTAATTTTTATCGCAAAATCATCTTCAGCGATGAGGCCTATTTGTGAATAAACGTTCACAAACAAAGTTGTCGAATTTCAGACAACACCAATTCACATGAGATCCAAGAGCGAGCAATGCATTCCGAAAAAGTTACTGTTGATTGTGGATTTTAGAGTGGAGGCGACATCGGTTTGTATTTCTTTTAGAACAACATTGGCCAGTCTATATTTGTTAAAGGCGAGCGTTATAGGTTGATGATTACCAACTTCTTATGGTCTGAATTGGATAATCTGGATACCAAAGACATGTGGTTTAAACAGGACGTCGCTGCGATCCACACAACTCATGCTCATTGAGGGCATTGTTTTCTTTCGGGAATGTTATGTGAATTGGTCAACGAGATCGTGTGATTTGCCTCCATTAGACGGGTTTTTTTTGTGATATTTTGTTGCAGGTATATGTAAATAAGCCACAAATTTAGCATCGGTCAAATTTCACCTGATTTTTCCGACCGAGTCATAGAAAATTGCGATTTACGTACGCGCTCTACCCAGAGTAGCCGTGCCAGAAATTTGGCACACATAATGGCATCAATAGGCCTTTCAAACGAAAATCATTTTGATGATATCTCACATTTACTTTGTTTCATTAAAATTTAAATGTAGGAAACGTTTAATGCAAGATTTTATACAAAATTTTAACAGGCAATTTCAATTTCTAACAAATTTTTTGTAAATAAAATTCTTCTGAATTCAAATTTTTTACAGAACAATTTTGATCCGACAAAATTCTATAATAGAATGTAATTTCATGTAGAATGGCTTTAGTCGGTAAATTGTTAACATATAAAATAATTAGAGAAATTTTTTTCCAGCCAATTTTTTATAGAAAAATCTCCTCCCTTAAGCTCTTAAGGCATTTGATTTCCACAAATGTGCATGTTCCCCGCGTACAAATGATTCTCAATAAATATTGTTTCTTAATTTTTTTTTCACGTCTTTATATATGTATGTAAATCATTAATATCTGCTTTAATTGATTGATTATTTTTTTTCCGAAAATTCCATTTTAATCATGTGATGATTGATTTTTATTCTAAAAAAAAAAATAAAAAAAAAAATATTTCACTTAATTTATAAATTAATTCACACACGCACTTTTCACATTCACATTTCATTTTAAATGAAATAAATTTTCGCCTTGTTTTTAAATGAATTTAAAATAATAAAAAAAAAAACACAAAAGAAACCCACACTGTCAACTTAATTGAATAAATATTCCCATCCCTGTAATATTCCCTTTGCAAACAGCTTCATTTCATTTCGTTTCATTTGATTTTTATTGTATTGTCAACACCTATTGTAAGAGGGCGTCTATAGCAAGAGAGTTGCACAAACACACGTACACATACACACATATGCTAACCTTTATATGCAGATGTATGTGGTTGTCACATAAATTATACTCACTGGTATTATTTAACATGACAAATTGACCCTATAGTGCGTGTTGTTACATTTGTTGTTTTTGTTGTATAACACAATTGTCTCTTATTAAAAGAGTTCATGTACTGTTATTTAAAACAAGTTTTCTGTTTTCTGTTTTTTTTTTATGGGAGGAAGAGTGAGTTTGTGTAATGAATGAAAAGAACTGTTAATTTTTCTCACTTATGATCTCAATAAATCATAATTATTATCAATTCCATAGAAATAGAGAACAAAGTAAGTTGGGAAAAGAAAGCTATCAATGAACGGTTACGGTTACGGTTACAAATAACTATTGTATGGTACAGTGGGTAATAAAATTAAACGGCATCAATTTGTAATATGTTCTCTTTGATTTATTAATGATTTGAAATGTTGGGAAATTTTATTTCATTGAAGATTTCTCAAAGAAAAAGAGAAAATTTCTGTCGTTACCAATTTTTTCTATAAAAATTTTCTTTAAAAATTGTTTTTCGTAAAAAAAAAAATTTTTTATTATTCTACATAACATAAGGGGTGATTTTTTATGAGCTATAGGAAAATTTTTCAAAAAAAAAAAAAAAACATAAAATTCAGAAAAATGCATGAGATCTTTATTTGAATCGATAGTACGGTCCATATAATTTAATGTTTGAAGATTATTTCATGCAAATGTTTACCGCGACTACGCCTCAAATGGTCCATCCGCTTAGTCCAATTTTGGCATACTCTTTCCAACATTTCGGCCGGTATCTCACGAATAAATGCTTCAATGTTGTCTTCCAATGCGTCAATTGACCGGTCCCGAACGTGAAATAAAATGTTCACCGAACTCGCCTCTCAATAAGTCCATTGTTACGCGTGCTGTGTGGCATGTGGCACTGTCTTGTTGAAACCACAAGTCATGCAAGTCAAGCTCTTGCATTTTGGGTAAAAAAAAGTTGGATATCATCTCACGGTAGCGCTCACCATTCACAGTTACGTTACGATTCGCAGCATCTTTGAAGAAGTACAGTCCAATGATGCCAAATTCAATGATTTACAAGCGTTGTTCGTTTGTAAGACGGTTAAATTATAGACCAAACTGAAGATTTTTGACAGTGAAACAAAACACGAAACGTGCGTGAGCTGTTTAAACCAGTGTTGCCAAAAAGATAATAGCTAAAAAATCACCCTTTATTACATGCATATGAATACATATGTATGTTTATACATAATAAATCATGTTTATACATGTATGCATGCAAGTACAGATGCATGTATGTATGCATGACTGAAACATCCTTTTATTGCATACACTGTTGTTTTTTTCACTTCTTGTGGTTGCCAACGAACGAATGAACGTAGGAACGAATTGATTTGATTTTTAAAGGTCATCCCATACATGGCTTATTATTAAACGTATGCGAATGCGAAACTGGTATTGAAGGTCTATTCATAAGAGTGTATATGTACGTGTGTGTGTGGGTGAGAATATATTAGCATAAATGCACAATAAGAATTATTAAGAAACATAACAATTACAAACAAAATGTAGAGTGATGAGTGAGAGTGTGCGAGAGGGAAAAGCTTATATTATTTAATAGCAATACTCCCACAATCGACACACACACACACAAAATAATATTATAATCTCAGTTTCATTTAAGAAAAGGTATTTTTTTGTTATTATTGTTGTTGTAACTGTTTTTTGTGTTTCCTTTTTTCTGTTATTGTTTACATTTTATTAAAAAAAGAAAAAAGCATACAAATGAGAACGCAAATAGCTACTACAGTAGTGTTGCATGTAATAAGTACACTTTAAATATGAAATAATTGAGAGGAAATCATTGCTAAACATGCAGAATTTGTTGATAATTTTTTTATGTACATATGTAGGTTATGAGTGAATATTTTTGCTAAAGGTATTGGGTTATCCGCCCATCTTTTTCATGCTTTCAGCTGTTCTATCTTTCAAGCGACGCGTCATTTATTTAGTTAAAGCTTTGCATTTACGAATATAGAGTGTTTAAAAAGCAAAGAACGCGTAAAAATATATAAGAACGCACAAAAGTGTTAATTAAAACGTTGCTACTTTTCAAGCATTACGAGGTGTTTATAGTTCTCATAGAACCATACTACTGTAGAAGGAATTGTCAATATGACAGCGAGATTTGAAGAACTGGAAGCGTTACAGAATTGGCCTTTGTATCATTGTAATGCACACAATGCCGAAAATATTGCTTCTGCATTACGAGGTGCTTATGTTTCTCATGATGGTCAGGCTAGTGCATCATTGCAATCAAAGTAATGCTGAAAATATTGCTTTTGTTAGAGATGTGGTGGATAATCCGAGTTTGTCGATTCATTGGCCTTCTCAAACTAACTCAAGCAACCATTACAGCCGTTTGAACATCCACAATGTCATCGATATACTGATTTCGGGTTAAAGCAACAGACTTTCAATGCAGAATCTGATTTCTCTCACAAGACATTAAGACAGTGGCCAACACTATTTATTATATAGGGTGATTTTTTAAGAGCTATAGGAAAATTTTTCAAAAAAAAAAAAACACATAAAATTCAGAAAACTGCATGAAATCTTTATTTGAATCGATAGTACGGTCCATATAATTTAATGTTTGAAGATTATTTCATGCAAATGTTGACCGCGACTGCGCCACAAATGGTCCATCCGCTTAGTCCAATTTTGGCATACTCTTTCCAACATTTCGGCCGGTATCTCACGAATAAATGCTTCAATGTTGTCTTCCAATGCGTCAATTGAAGCGGGCTTGTCTGTATAGACATGAACTTTAACATAGCCCCACAATAAATAGTCTTTGAAGAAGTACGGTCCAATGATGCCACCAGCCCATAAACCGCACCAAACTGTGACTTTTTCTGGATGCATTGGTAGCTTTTGCAATGCTTCTGGCTGATCTTCACTCCAAAATCGACAATTCTGCTTATTTACGTATCCATTGAGCCAAAAATGAGCTTCGTCGCTGAACACAATTTTTCGATAAAGAAGTGGATCTTCGGCCAACTTTCCAAGAGCCCATTTTGATAATAAAATTCAATGATTTGCAAGCGTTGTTTGTTTGTAAGACGATTCATGATTAAATTATAGACCAAACTGAAGATGTTTGACAGCGAAACAAAACACAAAACGTGCGTGAACTGTTTAAACCAGTGTTGCCAAAAAGATAATAGCTAAAAAAATCACCCTTTACAACGCCAATTTCAGCATGATAGAAGTGATTCCTTCGAAAGCTGCTTAATTAAAGCTTCCTCTCTCAATTCTGATACCAGAAAGTGGCCAGAAGTTCTGGAGAAATGTCTTCTTAGACTGTGCTTTAAGTAACTTCTACCTTTAGCTGTTTCGGTTTGATTGTTTATACTAAAAATGACAATAACAAATCAACAGTGAAGTTCTAGAAGTTGACAGACTGTTAAGCAAACTTCATTTCTGTCAATTCTTATACTAGAAAGTGGTCAGAAGTTCTCGAGAAATATCTTCTTAGACTGCGCTTTGAGTAACTTATATCTTAAGCTGTTTCGGTTTGATTGCGGATATTAAAAATGACAATAACAAATCAACAGTGAGGTTCTAGAAGTTGCCGGACCGTGAAGCGAATTCCATTTCTGTCTTTAATTGTCTTGTTAGGAGAAGTATTTCTAATCCATAAGCGGCGGGACCTACAGTTTAAAGTCGCGTCTGAATGATAGATTTTTTGGGGATCTTTTCATCGTAATTTTATTTATTCTCGCGAGTTTTTGCCATAAGACTGCTTATAGGCTTTTTACACTGAGCTTCATCTCTCATCAATTGGCAAGATGACAACATCTTCCCATAAGAAATATACAGAGCAAAAAAGCGTCATCTTTCATCATCTTCACAAGATGTTCCTATCTCATTTTGTTCCACTCATCATCTTTCGATAATTTTAGTGTCATCACTAAAAAAATGACATATGTTTATATGCATAAAAAAAATTAAACGTCACAAAATGAGTGGGACTGAACAAAGTAAGAAAATTTTTGAATGTATATATAAATTAATGAAATAAATTTTTTCTAATGGAATAGATTTCTGACAGTTTGTGTCCTTTTTTCTTAAACACTCCAACCGATTTACCAGTAATGAAAAGGTTGACCTATCTACTCGAAAGCTTTCTTTAAAAAATTCTGGACTACTATTTTGAACGTCTCTCTCCCAGAAACTTCCATACCAAATCTAAAGTTATAAAAATATATGTGTATTTAAAAACAAATTTAAGAATTACAGATATAAAAAAAAATTATCAAATGACCAAAAACTTCGTCGATTTGAGGCACGTGCAATTGGTAAGATTTCTTCATCTTCCATAATAAAGTCATTGTCCATAATAACATCAAGCAGATCCGTATATTGTTTTAACAATTGATTTTGGTCTTCAAGTGCAATTATTAATCCGATAATTGAAGAATTTTCCATTTTATTTTTTCCATTAATTATGAGCAGATTTTATGTATTTAAAATGAAAGATGAAAGATGAGAGATGATGTAAATGTAAACAACTTTTTTCATTTTTAACATCTTCCACTCATTCCTCTAAGATGATGCTAAGTGTAAAAAGGCTATTAGAGGAAGTCTTGCCGAAAGAAATTGTTCTTCTTGATATTTCGTTTTGTCTGAGATGTCTGAGCTGGGGATAGACCCCAGTACCTACTAGATTACGACGACTTCTTTTGAAACCGAAAACTGAATAATTTTCTAGTAAATAAAAATACATTCATTGTCATACTGTGCTTATATTTTTGTTAGGAAGTGTATGTCCTTTACTATTGTGTATATGTAAAGAGAGAGAGAGAGAGAGAGAGAAATAGTTAACATCTGTGAAGAAGAAAACAGGTGTATTGCCATAAAGGAGAGTTGGTGCATGTATATGTGGTTGTGTGTGTGCTATTATATTTGCATATAATATTTATTATGCATGTTGTTATTGTTGTTATTCTTGTTGTTGTTGTTGTTGCTACTTGTCTTATAACATATTTCAACAGTTTGTTATTGTTTATCATTTATGAACTTAACCCTGTCTATTTATAATAATTCTTGTAAACAATTTACAGTTACTTTTTTTGTGTTTCTTTTTCTGCTTCTGTTTTTGTTTTCTTTTCGCTATTTTGTAAACAATAAATCTGTGTATTTAACCTTAGCCTTAAAGTAGGCAGCATTTTAAAATTTTGTTATATTTTTACTTAAGTCTTCAATCATTTTTTTAAAGACTTTGTAAATACCAAAGGAAACAATATTAAATTAAGGGCCATTATTACAACTTGCCGTTAAACTTGGGTTTAGTTAAAGGTACCTTTAGCTAAAGGAAACTGTAAGGTTACCTTTAACTTATTTTCGTTATTACAACTTACAGATAAAATAAAATTAACTTTTTCAAAAATATAGCAGTGCCGCATCAATGTCAATAACACTGCTCAATTAAGCAAGTTTTTTTTAAACGCCGTGGCAACAACCCAGTCGTTTTTTTTTTTTTTTGTTGTATATGCTTACAGGGTGGCTGATATATAATGCAACAAAGTAAAGCGCTATATTTTTTTAATTTTTTTTTTAATTTTATTGTTCAAAAGAAAAAAATGTTGGAAATAACATCAAATTTTAGAATCAGTTTAGATTTGTTCGAATTGGCCATTTTTGGTACGAATTATGGCCTTCAAACGGCCGACAAAGCCATCACAGGCTGCACGAAAGTGGCTCTGCGGTATTTTGGTCCATTCCCGGCGAAGCGCCGTCTTGAGATCCTTACTCTCCAAAATGCCCCAGGCGCAAAAGTCCAACGGATTGAGATCCGGAGATTTTGGTGGCCATTGTGCGGTAGAAATGAAGCGAGGAACCTCCTTTTTAAGCCATTCTTGGTTGACGCGTGCTGAGTGCGATGGTGCTGAGTCCTGTTGGAATGTCCATGGTCTGCGGCCGAAATGTTTGTCTGCCCAGGGCTTCAATACTGTCTTTAAGACATTTTCCCGATATTATTCGGCATTTATTTTGACCCCACGGTGGATGAATACGAGCGGGGAGCGACCATCGGCCGTTACGGCGGCGCTTGAGTTCTGGTGACCAATCGCAGGTGTAAATTTTCAGCTGACCTCTTTGGCAAGTAAACCCGATCATTTTGTTTGTTCACAAACTGCTCAATTTGGAGTGGCTTCTCATCGGAGAAAACCAAATTCGGTAACTGGCCACTTTCGTGCAAGCGAAGTAACTCCTTGGCTCTTTCCAATCTAACTTTTTTTGTCCATCGGTGAGCTCTTGCACTTTTTGGAACTTCAATGGCTTTAGTCTAAGCTCATTTTTCAATATGTGTTGCATCCGTTCTCGCGATATGTTCAGCTCACGAGCAATTTTTCTACCACTGCGGTGTGGATTTCGATCAAATCTGGCCTTCACTTTTCGGATCATTTCTAGTGTTGTTACCGTTTTTTTTCGTCCACTTTTTGGACGCGATGCAACACTGCCAGTATCACGGTAACGAGCAAAATGGTAGGAGAAACAAAAGATTTATTCACATTTAAATGCTGGAGGGCTCCAACGATAGCCACCTGTGGTTTTCCAGTCAAATATAAAGCAATCACACTATCATTCCATCACGAATAACTTTTTTTCTGAATGCAATAGATCAAAATGCTTTTGTAAGCTTGTAAATAATAAAATGAACTGTCACTGGAATAAATCTGTCAGCTGTCAGACGAGCGGTTTACAAATGATAACAACCTGAAGTTGGTTGCAATACATATCAGTCACCATGTATTTTGTTTATATTTGAAGTTGCCATATTGAAAATAATATATAATATGGCAAGTTCAAACATAAACTTAACTTTAAAAGTTACCGGTTGGATGATCCTCCCTTTAGCTTAACGCTCATTGTCCACTTATAATAATGAAAAACAATTTGTCTGCCGATTAAAATCCTCCCTTT
Source organism: Sarcophaga caerulescens (assembly GCA_927399465.1). Taxonomy (NCBI): domain Eukaryota; kingdom Metazoa; phylum Arthropoda; class Insecta; order Diptera; family Sarcophagidae; genus Sarcophaga; species Sarcophaga caerulescens. Next base: position 105,556,231 of record OV656866.1, read on the forward strand.
AGTTAACGGCAAGTTGTAATAATAGCCCTAAAACTTTAATTCTATGCTTTCTATAGTTTTTTAAATAAATTCTTTTTCATAGATTTAAATTGCATTTAATGATGTGTGAATAAATTTTCCACTTGAATAAAAGATTTTCTTTCTTTTTTCACGTTTCTCTCTCTTTTTTTTTTCTTTTAATAAACATTATTAATTTTTTCCTTTGTAACCATATTGTTAATGTTGTCAGTAGTTATTTTGCATGATTTATTTACAAATTGTTTGCAAATTTTTTTTCTCTTTTTTCTGTCATTTAATAAAATATTAATTGAAAAATTGAACAGACGGTTTTTTTTTTAACAATTTATGATACAATAGGCTTACTATCTATCGTATGATCTTTTAAAAGAAAAATGAGGGTGATTTACAGTGCGGTCATTTAACAATGTAAAGTTAAATGAAGCACACATAAAGAATGTTATGAGAAAGCTTGAACCTTGGACTGAACACTGGACTGGTTGCACTCATTTTGAGTAAGATTTTGAGTACTTCGTTGCACGTATCGGACGGTATCTCGGCGCTATCTTCAGCCGATAAAGAATTAAAAATACTTCTTCTAACAAGTGATTTAAATGATAACCACCAGCATGTTGATTAAACAGTTTGGCAACTTCTAGAACGGCACTGTTGACTTGTTATTGTCATTTACAACAACAACAATCAAACTGAAACAGCTTAAGGTAGACGTTACTTTAAACGCAGTGCTAACCTGACATTCATTGAAAACTTCTGACTATCTTCTTGTATTAGAACTGAGAGAAGAAATCGTAATTTACTAGTCTTTGGAGATATCATTTCTAAAATACAGAACTCAGGAAGCTGTAATGCAAACCATAATGCTTAGCAAACAGTCACTTATTCTGGATGAAATGGCTTTTCCAACAATCGCTTCTGGGTACTGCGGGCCCATATGCAACAATTTTACTTGACATATCCACCGCACGTATTGGACGATATCTCGGTAATATCTTCAGAAGATAAAGGATTAAAAATACTTCTCCTAGCAAAATCGTTTGTACATCAAATCCTGATAACCATGAGTGTGTTAATTAAACAGTTTGGCAACTTCTAGAACGGCACTGTTGACTTGTTATTGTCATTTACAACAGCAACAATCAAACTGAAACAGCTTAAGGTAGACGTTACTTTAAACACAGTGCTAACCTGACGTTCATTGAAAACTTCTGACTATCTTCTTGTATTAGAACTGAGAGAAGAAATCGTAATTAACTAGCCTTTGGAGATATCATTTCTAGAATACAGAACTCGGGGAGCTGTAATGCAAACCATAATGCTTAGCTAACAGTTACTTATTCTGGATGAAATGGCTTTTCCAACAATCGCTTCTGGGTACTGCGGGCACATATGCAACAATTTTACTTGACATATCCACCGCACATATTGGACGATATCTCGGTAATATCTTCAGAAGATAAAGGATTAAAAATACTTCTCCTAGCAAAATCGCTTGTTCATCAAATCCTGATAACCATAAGTGTGTTAATTAAACAGTTTGACAACTTCTAGAACGGCACTTATGCAACAATTTTACTTGTTGACGTATCTACCGTGTGAGGATCGAGTTTTTTTTTTCACTAATGATAGTGTTGCAGTAAAAGTCAGCATTGAAATCCGGTTGCTATAGCACTACTAGCATATCTAAGGCGATGTGAGTGGTCAGCCGGCTTTTGTTGTTGCTTGAGCTGATCTTTATATAAACGAAGGTGCAAATCCAAATGCAAAGTACAGCATAATAAGCCGTAAGACTCTCACTTTATATAACAAAGCGTACATTGTCGAGCACTGGCCACATCTGTAATGTTTCCAGGCCCTTTAAATTTCGTTATTATATCGACAATTACTTGCAACAGTAGGTTCATCATGTTTCTTTATTACATTTACGGTATGTAATGCATGTATGGTGTGATTTTACCAGACAGACTGGCGTTGAGAGGACAGACACTCTCTGATTGTATGCAAATTGTCATAATTTAATTGAGAATCTGTGCTGTTATAATGAATGTGTCATCGCCATCGCATTACAATGCAATTTATTTTTTTAAATTTAATTTTTCTTGCGCTTCATTTATTGAATTTTTAATTTCTTTTGCTCACTTCAATGCATTCAAAATTGACCCCCAAGCTGCATTGAACTGTGGCAGCAGTTGTGATGGGAATCAGTTTGAGATACTAATTCTAGGTTGTTGTTGTTTGATGTTTTTTTTATTGCAATTTATGTTGTAATTTGGTTGCCTACTGCTGGCTGCTGTTGTCAATTTCGTTAAAATGCCTGAGAAAGTTATTGTATTGTATCGTATGATCGATATTGATTGGAAAGGTTTATGGCGTGTTATTGGAAAAAACATAAAATTTTTAATTGAAATTGTAAAATGAAAGACAGAAATTGTTAAGAATTGTTATCAAATTATGAATATGTAAATTGTATGGCCCTCAGTTTCAATGTTAATGAGAATTTATAATTTTTCCTAAAAAAAAGAAAGAGAGATGTCTTTATTTAACAGGCCATTCCATTTCCAAAATTAAACTGAAGTGATAACCTACAATAACTATTAAAAAAATCTGCACTTAAAACAAAATGACAGCAGCAGCAGCCTATTCATCACTCTAAAACTTTATTTTGACAGTGAGTGACGATGCAATCTGCAATATTTTCTATTTAATGCAACATAAATTGTTGTTTATTTAAATGGAATTTTGTTTTACCGTTAAAAGGAAAACACATGCACAAAAGTAAGAAAACAAATTTATAAACATTTCAACAGAAATTGTATAAAAAATGTCAAAGACAGAGGCCACATAAAAAGTCTTATGGCACATAGCATAAGTGTTGGTTTCAGCAAACGATAGTATCACCGAAAATACAGTAAACATTTAAAAAAACAGTAGAACGAGAAGTGTTGGATTACAAAAACGACTGCTTAACTTGCAAAAAAATGAAAATGCACAGTAACATATATTGCGCTTTTTACAGCGGACAAAGTTATCTTTCGCTCTATTTATATCTCGTTCATTTTCGGTTTGGCAACTTCTGGAACCTCTATGTTGATTTGTTGTTGTAATTTTCAATGTCACCAATAAATACTTTAAGAGCAGTGATAAGTTCACTATCACTATACACCCCTAGTGGGTGGTATAGTAGGGTATCAAGTTTTCTGGTCGGGAGTAACTTCGGATCGGAGAAATAGGCATCGAAACTAATACAAGCGTCTAAGATAATCACCCTTATTCTGGTTGTCGTCGTCGTCGTCGCCGTCGTCGTTACCAAAAATGATGTCGATAAAATCAGAGTCGACACAACACAATATCGACGGCGTATTGACTCACAGAATACCAAATGTGTGTCAACAGTCATCTATAACTGTCAATAACGACAAACAGAATACCAATTTTAAACTGTCGACGACGACAACCAGAATAAGGGTGAATATCTTTCTCATTGACAAAAGCAAAAAAAAACGCAAGTCATCGACCAAGAAATGCAAGTCATCATCTGAAAAATGCAAGTCATCGGCCAAAAATGTCGTCGACTGAAAAATCATTGACCAAAAACTTCAAGTCATGGACCCAAAAAGGCAAATGATCGCCACAAGAAATGGAAGCTATCCATAAAAAAGCAAGACATCGGCAAAAAGACTGCAATGCGGCAATTTTGCCCGATTTATGTAGAAAACTTTGTATTGCTCATTTAAAAAAAAAAAAACAATTAGATTCGACGCCTATAACTCTGGTGCCAAGTATTGTCCGACCGTAAGGAAACCGGTTTTAGAATCCTTGATACCATGGCTATCAAGTCCACTAGGTCCATTTCGACCATTTGTTCATGTTTTATCTGATTTAGCCCCATTTTTTTTTTGCTTATTTGAAGAAAACAAATAATGCCCGACCGTAAGGACACTTTTTTTTGTAATCCTTGATGCCATGGAGATATAGTGGTATACCTACAGCAAGTCCCTTTTTTTTTTTAACAATATCGATCATCCTCCCCAGGCCGTGTTAACATAGTGAATGTTGCAAGTCCGATTTCTCAAATTTCAAAATTATTTGGGATATATGTACCATAATTGTAATAACACGGTGCGACAGTGAAAATACACCCGAGTAACTACATAGTCCACGTTGTTCAGTTAGTTGAGTAGAACTCAAAAATACCTTTTTTATGTTTCTCGAACCCTCCAAACTTGTTTTATTTGACAAAAACTGTTTTTTTTTTTTTACTTTACACACAAATTTCTGAATTACTCAAACATTTCTGACCCGATTTCCAAAATTTAAATCTTGTTGGAAAAGGAAGAGATGTACCTTTAAAACGGTATACACATATCTATTATTCGACTTAATATGCTATGAGATTTGATGAGGTAAACTTGGAAAATTCGATTTTTTTCATATTTTTTCAAGTTTGTCCATTCCTAGTAGCAAACTTTAATAAAAAAATATAGGATAAGTGATAATATTCTTAAAGTCTGTTCTCTTGTGATGAGATTGAGTCATCATTTGATCAAATCGGACAAAAATTACCGTAGTTATTAGTTAAATAGTATAACAGTCGTGTTATATTTTTTATATATGTCATCTCATCAAATGAACTTTCAGAATTTTTAATGGATCTTGATTGTTTATTACAAAATGTGTCAATTTCACGTTTGCACGATTTCCAGAAGTCGGCTAATATTTGTGTTTTTTGCAAATATTATTATTTCTCTTTGCGCAAACATTGGCCAACTTCTGGTGGTCGCTCAAACCTGAAATTGACACATTTTGTAATAAACAATCAAGATCCATTAAAAATTCTGAAAGTTCATTTGATGAGATGACATATATAAAAAATATAACACGACTGTTATACTATTTAACTAATAACTACGTTAATTTTTGTCCGATTTGATCAAATGATGACTCAATCTCTTCACAAGAGAACAGACTTTAAGAATATTATCACTTATATTATATTTTTTTATTAAAGTTTGCTACTATGAACGGACAAACTTGAAAAAATATGAAAAAAATTCGCATTTTCCAAGTTTACCTCATCAAAACTCATAGCATATTAAGTCGAATAATAGATATATGTATACCGTTTTAAAGGTACATCTCTTCCTTTTTCAACAAGATTTTTTATTTTGGAAATCGGGTCAGAAATGTGTGAGTAATCCAGAAATTTGTGTGTAAAGTAAAAAAAAAAACAGTTTTTGTCAAATAAAAAAAGTTTGGAGGGTTCGAGAAATATAAAAAAATATTTTTGAGATCTACTCAACAAAACTCACAGCCTACACTATGTCATTAGCCGGGTGTATTTAATTTTTTTTTATTTTGTCGCATAGTGTAATTAGGGATAGTCATCAAAGTGATTGAAGCAATTGTTGTGGTAATCGTACTGCTTGTTATAGGATAGGTTGTCCCGTTTCTCTTTGAGTCAACAGTAGAATGATTCAAGAGTCTTTCGCATTGATACTTTGTGCATTTTTATATTTTTTTTTTATTATTTTTTTTTTTTTTATTAAAATCTTTTTTTGTTTGTATAATTTTCACCATCACTGTTATCCTACACTCACATTAGTATTGCAACAATAACAATTTCTTTTATTAACACTAACTAACTAACAAGAAAAGGATGAAGAAACTAAGAGAACAACACGAAAAAAAAAAGTGAGCATCAACAATAATTGTTTGTTTATTTAACACAAAAAAATGTAAGAGAAACGAACAAAAAAACACAATAACACTGAAGAAAAAAGAAAGTATTTTTATTTAATGCCTCATTTAATTACACACTCCCATACAGATAAATCCCTTTCTCTCCCTCTCCCGATCTCTCTCTCATCTTTTTTTACAGTGTTTTAGTGCATTAATATAAACACTTTTTTCGCAAGAAATTACTCACGAGAAGTAGAGAAAAAAAGAAAAAAACTACCGTTTAATGTCACTATTAAAGACACAAGTAAGAGAGTCAATTGCTATGCTACTAGTTTTTTCTAAGCATACTTTATATGTTGTTGTTGTTGTATATTTGTTTACTATTTTGTTACATTCGTTGTTACCCACATCCATGCTTACAATTGTACTTACACTTCACATTCATTTACACACACTCATACATACACATACGTAAACATTTTTAACTGAGCACGTTTATCTTAAATACAGCCTCTCTTAATAGTCTGCCATCCATTTTTTTTTTTTTGTTTCTCTACCAATTTGTGTCTCTGTGTGTTTGTCAAGGTTGTTATGCCTGGCATTTATAACCGAAAGCAATTGTTACCTTAGAAAGTCGTCGTTGTGTTAGGGGGTGTCAAAAATGTTTAATGTGACCAACTATTAAGGATTTAAAGAAGAGAAAATTTCCAATTTTAAAAAATCAAAAGTTTTATCGATAACAATGAAACTTAAAAACAAAATTTTATGAAATAAAAAGCGTTAAAAAATATTTGAAATTCAAATATCGAGAATGTTTATTATTTAATGCTCTCTCGTTAAAAATAGGCTCGAGGTAAAAGAAAATGTTGATAAAAAAAAATATTTTTTAATGAAAGAACTCCACGCCATTTTCTCAAAATATCGCATCAAATCAATTATCGATAACAAAAATTATCTAAAATTTAAATTTCAGATCCTGATTGGTTTTTAAATTTCACAATTAATCAGTAATTTTTTTTTTTTTACTTCGGAAAGTATTCAATTACAACGCAATTCATTCTAAAAATTAAACGATAACTTTGTTTTTCTTAGTAAAAATCGATTGCAATATTTTATAACAATTAACAATATTTTTTATTCCAAATATTAAACCATAACTATATTTTTTCGTAATAAAAATTGATAACAAAATTTATCTTTTTAAAAATTAATCGATAACAATATTTTACGTTTTAAAAATGAACCGCCAACAATATTTTTTATTCCAAATATTAAACCATAACTAAATTTTTTCGGAATAAAAATTGATAACAAAATTTATCGTTTTAAAAATTAATCGATAACAATATTTTACGTTTAAAAAATAACCTGCCAACAATATTTTTTATTCCAAATATTAAACCATAACTATATTTTTTCTAAATAAAAATTGATAAAAGTATTTATCGTTTTAAAAGTTAATCGATAACAATATTTTTAGTTTTAAAAATAAACCGCCAACAATATTATTTATTCCAAATATTAAACCATAACTATATTTTTTCTGAATAAGAATTGATAACAATATTTATCGTTTTAAAAATTAATCGATAACAATATTTTACTTTTTAAAAATGAACTGATGACAATATTTTTTATTGTAATATTACACCACAGCCATATTTTTTTCTTAGTGGAAATCGATAACTAAGTTTTTTGTTTCAAAAGATAATTAATATTTTTCATTCTAAAAGTTATTCTATAACTATCGATCTTTTAAAAATCGATAAGAATATTTTCCCTTTGAAAAATAAATCGATAAAAATATTTTTTGTTTTAAAATTAAATTAAAATTAATCGAAAACTATATTTTTTCTTAAAAAATCAAAAGATCATTTCAAAATCAATCGAGTTTTATCGATTTTTTATTTCGATTACTCCAGTTCTGTTCCAAATTTTAATGAGTGCTTTAATTAAATTAATCGATAAAAATATTTTATATTTTAAAAATTTTTCGATAGTCCCATTTCTAGTTCAAAATATTAATTATTCTTTTAAATGTTATTCGATAACAATACGATATAATACGATTTATTTACCTTGCAAGCGTAGGTTACTTGAGCTGGCATTTTCCTTATGCATTATATGCTGCATAATACGAATAATTTTGTTCTCTTACCCAATATCGTTTCTATTTCTCAATAACTGTGCACTCAATGTAAAAAAGTTCAAGATATTACTCCCATCTTCTAAACATACATACACAGACACACACTTCCTAGCGTTCATACAAACACACAAACTTTGTGAATAAAATATTCACGAAAACTACAACTACAACAACAATGAAATGAAAAACATAACCTTACCTAATAAAAGAACACATCCTAGTGGATAAAAATTCCTTTAAATCGTGTTAAATAATGTATATGTATTCGTATGCATGTATGTATGTGTGTGTGTGTGTTTAGTAGTAAATTTGTCTGTCTGTTTGTTATTGTTTTGCTGTTGTCGTTATGCTTTTGTTACATATTTTATCTGACCTTCATTAGGACACCATCATCATCTAAACGACTAAATGAACAACAACAAACATCCTTTAATGTTCACTTTCGCCCAACATTTTATGGGCCTCTTTATCTCTGGTGCTCTCGAAAGCATAAAAAGCTTTCAAAAGCATCTCATCTCACAAATAGGCAGGAGGAGATGCTTTTTTATAAACATAAAAAGCATCATTCCTTAAGCAGGTTTATACATACGTTTGTACTTCTGCAAGGTTATTTACACCAATATAAGCTCTCTCTCTCTCTCTCTCTCATGTACTTTCTCTTCAGGAATAATTCTCTGAGAGCTTTTTTCATTACAGTTTTAGTATATGGCACTACCCATTTTTTTAACAGCTTTACTGTAGCAGGATAACTTTACATTTACTCTCGTTGTAGCTCTCTCTCTTTGTCATTCTCATTGAGTTGTTATTAATGTTTTAAAATGTTTTTCATTGTATGTATATGTGCACACCCTACAGGTACATTGTACATGTGCATGTGTTAAGTTCTTGTTATTGTTTTGTAATGTGTTTTATTCTTTTTTTTTTTCTTGTAACGTGTTTATGTGCTTGTGTGACACTTTTTACGTCACAGGAACCGCTATTTTTTTTTTTTTTTTGTTTGCAAATGTTTGTTGTTGTTAATGTTGTGACTGTTTGCAGAGAGCTAGGAAAACGAAAGTAAATGAACATGGAAGTAATGATAGAGCGGAGACATTAAACTGTGCCATACTGAATGATTGGTGTAATGAGAGTCCATTTTGTGTGTTATTAGTAATGAAATCTATAAGAAGTTACATACAGAAAATGTTTTATCGATAACTAAAAAATTTAAACATTTAAAATTTAATAAATAATATCATATTATTAATTTTTATGAGAGAATAACTGTTATCGATAAATTTTTTATAGAAATACTTGTTATCGGTTAGTATTTGGAAAAAAAAAAATATTGTTGTCGTTTAGTTTTGGCAAGAAAAAAAAAGTAATGTTGATTAATTTATAAGACTGAAATTATCGATTTTTATCGATTACTTTTTAAAACTAAATGTATTGTTATCCACTTGCTCAGGAATAGAAAAAAGGCAAATATATTTTGCCATTATCGATAATTAAAAACCGATTTTGTCGATAATTAAATTTTTCTTGTATAAACCGATAACTCACTTATCAATAACATACTTCTAATATAATAACTATCTATAGGGTCCGCCAAATAACTTTTTTTTTTGTTTTCGAAAATGCTTTAAAAAAAAACTACTGAATATTTTCTCAAATTTCTTTTTTTTTATTTGAAAGTACAATCCTTCCGGTTAATAATGGAAGAAAATTTCATTCAAATGGCTGCCTCGGCTGGCCATGCAGTAGCCTACACGATCGGTCCAATTTTTAAGCACATTATCGATTGTGTGCAGCTGCATTTCACCAATGGCTTCACGAATATTGTCCTTTAAAGCGTCAATTGTCTCTGGCTTGTCGGCGTAACACTTATCTTTGACGGCACCCCACAAATAATAGTCCAACGGTGTCAAATCGCAGCTCCGAGGTGGCCAAACGACATCAGCTCTGCGGCTGATAATGCGATCTTCAAAAACAGGACGCAAAACATCGAGTGTAGCTACGGCTGTGTGGCACGTAGCGCCATCCTGTTGAAACCAAATGTTGCCAATATCCTCCTCTTCAATTTTTGTGAACAAAAATTCGTTCAACATGGCCCGATAACGATCGCCATTGACTGTAACGGCCACTCCTTGCTCATTTTCGAAGAAAAATGGCCCAATTATGCCTCTAGACCAAAATCCGCACCAAACAGTGACTCGTTTTGGGTGCGTCGGCTTTTCAATGTATATGTGCGGGTTTTCTGTGCCCCAAATGCGACAATTTTGCTTGTTTACATACCCGCCAAGATCAAAATGAGCTTCATCTGAAAAGATGATTTTTTTTTTGCCAAAATCGGCATCTTCTGTAAGTCGATCGCAGGCCCAGTTAGCGAAGCGTAAGCCCATATACACAACCATATTCGTTCAGCGGAAGGATAAAACTAATTATCTGTAAAATCAGACATGAGCTAAGTGTTACCATTCACGAAATAAGCACTAGTTGAAAAAAAAAACGTTTGATGGCGGACCCGATATTATTTAAACGTTAACAAAAAATAAAATAATTTTCCATTGACGATAATTTAATGAAAATTTTATCGATATCTTAATGTTGTCGATAACTAAATTTATGTGGTGGTAAAGAACATTTCCACGTTCGATGAACTTTGATTCCCAGGGACATTATCACGGCAATTAACGATGATAATAGAAAAATAAATTGTTGATAACACAAAAAAAAAAAAAATATAAAAAGTAGCATTTATTTATGATTTGAATATATTACGTATTAAAAATTTCAGTTATCGATAATATATTTTCTAATTTAATACACTTGAAAATAATTTCCCAAATTGGTATTTAAACCGGCCATATGACTGTAATTACTTTAATAACTTATTTAAAAGCATAATATTTTAAAATTGTTAATTGTTAAAGCCATAAATAATTATTAAAACTAAATTATATGTGATCTTTTTTTTTTTTTTTTTTTGAATTTACGGTTGAATACCCTGCATTTGAATGTTTAGGAAATCAGAAAAAAAAAGTACTTTTTTCAACGCTAAGTACTCAGTTTAGTCCTTTCTACTTTGATTGCCAGACGATTATTATCAGTTATAAACAATCAATTCTTGTTCTCTCAAATTCTCTTTCATGCTCTCTGAGTCTGGGTTCAGTTGAACGAACACCGGCTTGCTTTTTTTTTTTTCATGCAATCATGTCTTTGGGAAGTATAAAATATAATTTCACACACACATACACACACACAGGCATGCCGACAAAACAAATGGGCAACGAAAGCTTTTCGTGCTGTTTTCTCGTGTGTAACATTTACGGTAGCCGTTACTGAAAAGAGTGAGGAAAGCTTGAACCTATGTATGTATTGATATTGTTTTTTTCATCACGTGCATCAAATAAAAACAAAGAAACAAGGCAAGTATTGTGCTCAAACAAAATGTTTGTTGATGTGCTTCAGCAGTCTGCCTAACGAACAGAACAGAACAACAAAACCCGACCAACAACGTACATATATATGTATGGAGGGTTTGCAATCATTAGAAGGCACTTTTGCATGACTATTAAGCCGAACGATTTCTTTTTTGTTCATTTATTTATTCTCTGCAAAATTTTCGGCAAGTGTATGTTTGTATCGGCAAGTGTGTGTTTAATTTGGCAAGTGTGTATGTCTGTTTTTAAAACTAATAAAAGCCGATATCAAATGCTTTTGTTATTATTGTAGTTATTGTCTGAGAGAGAGAGTATCAGATGCCGCACGTCATAACGACGCATGACACAGTGCCGATAATAGCAATATGGAGATGATATACACAAGAAAAGTACTTTTTTTTTTTTGTAATTAATTCTAAATGATAATCGCATAAAATTATTTGTTAGTGATAATTTTTTGTTATTAAGTTATCGGTATTTTCAGAAATAATTTTTCATTCCTAGTAAAATTGATAATAATTATAAAATTTCTTTTATACATTTTTGGAAATAACATATCTTTGTTATCGAAATATTTTTAAAATATCCAGAATAAGACAAACTTTTTTTTTATCGAATAAAACGAATTATCGATAACTTTTTATTTATTTTTTATAACTATCAATAACTTTATATTTCTTTTCATGGAAATCAAAAAAATATCTTGTTATCGGAATTCTTTTCTAAATTAGTTATGCCTTCCAAAAGAACGAATTTGCTATCGATATCGTTTTTGTTATAAATAATTAAATTATTTCCTTATGTAATTATTTCTTTCGAAAGAATAAAATTTGTTATCGAAATTGTTATATAAACTGTTTTTTTAATTACTATTCTTTGTAATGTTAGCGAAATTATTATCGATTGTTAACGAAATTTTATTATTTTCTAATAAAACAAATTTGTTATCGATAATTTCATTCCTTTCCAATGCAATTTTGTTATCGATAATTTTATTAATTTCTAAGGACACAAATTTGTCATCGATAATGTGTTTTTGTATTTTCTAAAGAAACGAATTTTTAATCGTTAATTTTTTTTTTCGAATACATAATTAAAGAATCAAATGTTTTATCGAAATTTTATTTCATTATTCGTAGTACTGAGTTTATTATCCTTAAAAATAATGAAATTTGATATCGATAAGTTTGTTTGTATTTTCAAAAAATTTCGCAATTTTCTTTTTAAGTAAAGTTATCGATAATATGATTTGTTAACCAAAGTTTCGATCATTTTTCTGTATTTATTTGTGAAAGCTTTCTTTAAAGCGTTTGCAGACTGTAGTACTTTTTATTTTATTTTGGTTACCAATTAGAAAAAGTACTTAAACTTGCCATACATTTTCAACCCCGTTTGATAGTTTATGTTGTGTGTGTGTGTGGTAAAGTATGTGTACCCATGGCTGTGGCTGTAGCTGTTTGAGAGTGTCAATACAAAAGAAAGTAGTGGTGAGTGCAAATGAATGAGTATTCAAACAGAGAAGTTCAGTTATTTGTTGTTTTTGGAGAAGAAAGAAAAAAAAGCAGACTTTGAAAGCAGACTTGAAGCAAATTGTGTGAGTAGAATTTAGCTCAGTTGGGTGCAATACGCGGAACGCGTTAGAACGTTTTCTTTTTGCCAAAAAACAAACGAGAACAAATATTCAAGTCCAGGCTACTAAAACGGTTAAAAAGGAATTACAAAAAAAGGAAAAAAAAAATAAAGAAAATTAAAAAAAAAAAATTAACAGAATCCTGCAGAAATTCGAGTAAAAAGTAAAAATTAAATGAAACAAGAAATTTATGAATAATAAACGGCGAAAAAGAATTTTAATAAAAATTTTAAATTCTTATTTTGATAAAAAAATTTATTTTTAAAAAGGAAATTTAGAGGAAAAAAAAAAGGAATTTTATAAATTAAACACATATGAACGAACTAACACTCTAACAAAACAGGCAGAGGCTATACAGGTAAAGCCTAACAAGCTTTAGATAAAAAAAACACCCAAAAAACCTGCAAAAGAAGCAAAAAAAGTGGCGTTTATTGGTTAAAGCTTTGCTTAGAACACCAGCCAATATTAATCTGTTAACAACAACAACAACAACGAAAACAACAATAAAATGAAACAAAACTAAAATAAAATCGAAAATTATTTAAAAAAAAAAATCGTTTTAAAGAATAAAAGTGAACAAGAAATCCTTTTTCATATTTTTTGAAATTCAATGTAAAGTAGTGGGCCTAAGCAAATGTGTGAATGAATAGAGTAAAGGCTAGTGGTGCAAAGAGTGTTCAAGTGTTTATTTGTTTGTGCTTTCAAGGTATTTGTTTTTTTGTTTTTTTTGAAACTGTTTCTTTAAAGCATCTATGTATGTATGTATGTGTAAAGATATGTTCTCGTTGAATTATAGTTGCTCCTTCAATGTTTAAGGCCCTACGTTTGCATACTTTTTGCGAATACAAAACATAACGTTGTGTTGCTTTCACTTTTGTTTGTTTATGTGGTAAAACGTCAATGCGGGTGTGTGTGTATGAGTGCGTGCGTGCTTGTATGCGTAAGCTAAAGTGAGTAAAAGTGTTTGTTTATAAGAGTAAAAGCTCAAAAAAAAAAAAAAATTCAATAACAAAAGAAAAAACAACACAATTATAGTTAAAAAAAAAAAAAACAAATAAACCAAAACAACAACAAAAACTACTAAAAAAAAACAAGAAAAAAAAGAAACCGTTAAGCCCAGCCTTAACATTTGCTGAGAAGAAAAAAAGAAGAAGACTTCGAAAACCAACGGTTCTGTCTAAACAAAAGCAGGTCAGTGATGATTAATTTTGATGAAAAACTTGTAACTTTTCTTAAAAGTTTTCATTTTTTTCTTTCTTTATTTCTTTTTCCTATTTGACATTGATTACCGTTAAGTTTAAATGTCAGGGACAATAACAATGTAATCGAAATGAAGAAGCAACTCAAACGTTTCTACACTTCTACTGCTCTCTGTCGTTTTTTTTTTCTTCTTCTTCATTTTTATCTCTCCTGCTATGCTGCCATACACCCAATAACATAAACAACAACACTTACATACAGTTGCACACACACACACACATACATACATAGACAATTTCTTTGGTTTTTTTTTAAGGAATTTAAAGGAAATTTTGATCGTATTTGAAAGCATATGGGGGTGTGTGTATACATAAGTGTAAAAGGATATAAGGAAGATAAGGGAATATTTTGAGGAATTTAATGCAAAAATAATAACAAAGAAGCTACATAAATTGTAAATAAAAATGAACAAAAAGGTGTTTATAATGCTTTAAGCAATAAAAGTTAAAAAAAAAAAACTTGAGGACAGATAAGAAATTTTAAAATTAAATTTAGGACCATCATATTTGGGCATATCAGTGGCAAGCTAAGGTTCTATAAAACCTTTAATTTTTATATTTAATTTTAATTTTATATTTATAAATTATGAGTATTTACATATTTTGTGTTATCAATAACTTTTATTATAAAAAGGGTCACTGTTATCGATTAGTTTATTTTACAAATTTTATTTAGAACATTAATTGGATTATGAAATCATTATATATTAGAAAAAAGCTTAATTTACATTCAAAATAGCTATATATTGTTATCGATTACATTTGTTGAAAGCAAAAGTATTGTCATCGATAAGTTTTTAATACTTTTTTTTTACAAATTTCTCTTTACAAATTAATTTGCTTAACAATTCTTTAGTTATTTGCTATTTTTGCTTAAAAAAAAGGTATTGTTATCGATAAGTTTTCTTTGCAAAATATTTTTTTTATAAATTAATTTCAATATGAAATCATTATCAATCAGAAACAATCTTAAATTATATCCAAAATAGTCATATTATACATTGTTATCGATAACTTTTGTTGGGGGAAAAAATATTTTTATCGATAAGTTTTCTTTACAAAATATTTTTTATTTATTTATTTTTGTATCTAAAATACATAGTCATATTATATATAGTTATCGTTAACTTTTGTTGGGGGAAAAAATATTGTTATCGATAAGTTTTCTTTACAAAATATTTTTTTTATAAATTAATTTGATTATGAAATCATGATCTTAAATTGTATCTAAAATACATAGTCATATTATATATAGTTATCGTTAACTTTTGTTAGGGGGAAAAAATATTGTTATCGATAAGTTTTCTTTGCAAAATATTTTTTTTTATAAATTAATTTGATTATGAAATCATGATCTTAAATTGTATCTAAAATAGTCATATTATATATAGTCATCGATAACTTTTGTTAGGGCAAAAAAAATATTGTTATCGATAATTTATTTGTATGTATTAATTTTGTTGTAAAATTACTAAAAAAAAATCTCTTAAACTTTTTCACATTTATGAAAGAAAAAATTTTATTATCGATAACTTACTTATTTAAATGGTTATTACAACCATAGCTTTTCACATTACTTATGTCATGTGGATTAATTTAATCCATGAATGGTACGACCTGCAATTTTCTCTAGTTGACTCCGTATAACAGATTTTTGAGAAACTTCATGTTATCGATAACTTTCAAGATAAATTTGTAGTTGTAAGATAATTCTCGTTATTTTTCTAGTAACTGTGTAAAAATCGTACCTCAAAAAGGCTGTTGTCTAACGTATCTTTTGCCTTTATTTTCAGTTGAAAGCGGACTCGATGGAGTTGAAGGAAATCCATTGGGTTTCTTTTGCCATCAAAAAGTTTGTTATTAGTTTTTATTGACTTGAAACACCTCGTAATATTTGATTATTGCTCTTATAAATTGTAATGAGCAACTAACGCAATAATTTTAACCTAGAAAAGTGTCTTTTGCTTTTTATTTTATCGGCTTTTGAGAATTTTTTATTCAAGAGCTTAACTCGTCTGTAGAGACACAATGTATCCCCTTTTTATTCTTACACAACAGTCCCACAACATACTTGTGCATAATTTAGGAGACATTCTTTGTTATTCTTCTTCTTCTTTTTCTAATATTAGCTGTATTTTAAACTCATATTCGCAGGTATCCGTCTGTCTGCCTGTATGTACTATTGCTTTAATCTGCGATGCTTAGACGTGACAAATGTGGCATTTATCACGGTTAGTTGTTCTAAGAATATAAGGCGATTACCTACCGCCGCCTGTACATATGTTGTGAATTCTCTTCTTTTTTTCTTTCTTGTAAAATAACGGTAAAAATAATAAGTTGAGATTTATGTTTTTACAAAAAAATAGAATCTCTTAATTTCTTAGACCTGCTCTGTCTGAGCATAATTAAGAATTTAAAGGCTGTGAAGTTATTATGGCGCTAGAAAGATGAATTTTTTTCTATTAAAGAAAATGGAGGAATAAATAATATTGGGTGTATAAAACAAAAAAAGCGTGATAATAAAGTAATTTTAAAAGTTTATTGTAAAATATTTGACCCTTCCGATACTGAACTAAAGAACCATCTATGTATGTGATCTGCTGATAAGGATAACTGTAGTTTCGATAAGTCCGGAAATTAGGTTTAAATTAACGCAGTTAACGCTTCCTAGCTAGAGGAAGTTCATACTCGACTGTTATGTTAAGCTGGTCGAATCTTAATTCAAAGAGAACAAAATGACTTATTTTTCTCGCTCTTCTTGACATTCTCTATCCTGCATTTTCTCTAAAGCATCTGAGATTATTGTAAACCTTCCCAGCCCTTTTCCATTGGCCCCGTGAGGTCTGGGAAGTTTGCAACTTCAAAATCCATCGGAGTTTTGAATTTGTTATGGTAAAGTGAAGTTTTACATCTGACGACAGTTTTAATAGCCTGGCTGTAGCCTCCAAAATCCAAATGTTTACAATGAATTCACTCCCTAAGCATTCGGAAAAGGTCGGGCTTTTAAAACTGCCTTTTTATAAGAGAAATATGCAGGAAATAAGCCACTCAATATGAGTGCAAATGCCTATGAATCTACTGTTGCACACAGTAACATACTGAAGCAACGGATAATTTCCGCCTTAAATAGATAAACAGACTCCAATAGACCGGGGAGAGAGTAGTTTTTAGTTTTGTGTTCAGATTAAAGCTTTCTGACATGATTGACCCTGCATTAGTATTCTAAATCACTCTCATTAGCTCGGATCTAAGCATCTTTAAAATAATTGCGAAAGAATTTAATCGTAAGAGAATGATAGATGCTCACCAGTATATACTTAAGGCTTGTCAAGCGACTGTAAAAGCCTTTTAATCCACAACAATCGCCTCAAATATGGTGTGCGGGTGTAAAGCCTTTCTCACTACTTTAGGCAACTTTAACGCTTTTACATTAGGTTGGTGGGTACCTAAATATGAGGACTATAAGGTTAATAAGATGGCTGACTACAAGCAGACCTCGTTGAATTCTCTTTTTTTTTTTTTGTTTTTTATTTTCCTCTCTCAATAATTTGCGTTTCATTTAAATTCCATATTGTGAGTCTTTAGAAACAAAATTTATCACATCATGTAACTGAAACAACTGAAAATGTCAAAAACACTTTCCCGTTTTCATAATAAAATGCTCTGCTCTGCTCTGCTAAATAATGACACAAAACGGAAGTGTTGTTTGAAGAGCAAAAAAAAAAAAAATAAAAGGAAATAAAATAATTTGTTTTTGTTTTTAATTTGCACAACACCCATCATCACTAACCACTCAGCAACACTCATACTTCACACTTCTTCTTCTATACAAATACTCGAACACACACGCACACACAGCTGCAGACACAGACAGCGAGCAGCGACTCAAACAAATATTAACTTTTTCTTTGTTTATAAATTATAATAAAATTCTCTCTCACACTCTCTCTCTCCCTTTCCCTTACCCTCTTTCACTTTATAACTCACTGTTATATGGCTGTGCTGTGCTGTGATGTGATGTGCTTGTATAGACATTAAGTGGTTAAAAACCAAAACTTACTGTGCCTGTCGTCTGTCTTTTATCTTGCCAGCAACAACAAGAGATGTGTAGTAGACTCTACACTAGAGTTAATGGTTACTTTCTAATTGTTGTTGCTGTTTTCACATAAAGAAAGCACCAAACATTATGGCAGTAATGCAAATCTACTATGCGTGTGTGTGATGAGCGTGTGTACGGGTGTGTTGTGTTTTGTTTGCCTGTGTAAATGTATTAATAATGTAAACAAAACATTGTTTTAGTGTGTATGTGACAATATTTTAACCACCATTATTACGAAGTTTAATCGTTGTTATACGACAAACAATGGAGTAACAATTCTCTCAAAGGAGAAATAATAATAACGGGAGAGTTTATGTGTTTGTATAAGTGCTTAAGACAATTATAACAATCTCTGCATGTGATTTGATTGTGGGGGGGTTTTTTAGAGTCTCTAAGAAAAAAGTGTGGAGGGTGAATGCAGGGTTGTGTTTAAATTGTGTGAGTAAAGGCCTGTTTAGCACAAATATTTTAATGTAAAACCGTTATTCATTGTACACTTTGTTTCAAATGCTGCTGTTGTATTATAAAATAAGCAATTTTGATGATATTAAAAAGACAAATAATATACTATATTATATGTTAGTCACTGTATTTAGCATTAAATAAGTGCTTGGACATTATCCTGGGGCCTTAAGAAGCTTACATGGAATGTAACAAGGGAACTTCCTGCCTGCACAAGGCTATTTGGTACTACTTGAGGCTTGAATATTAAACTGTGGTAGCATAATAGGCACTATATGGCCTAAGTATGTCTATCCAAAGCCTTTGGATTTTTTTTTTTTACCCCGAGGAGGGGTAAATGTACCTAACCGCACCATAGAGGAAGTCGTCACGTCCTCCGTGTGTGGGGCCCTCACCCACTAAATTCCTCCACTAATTCCTCGTCCCGTTGACTGTTGTGCCCACTCCGGAACTACGGTGGTATTACTTCGGAGTGGAGTCCTTTTGACCCTTTGGCCACCTTCATGCTCATATCCGCGTCCGGATTGCGTATTGAAGGTTGAGGAGACTTCTAAGTGTCTCCACTATTCCCTTCGTCCAGGTTCCCGACTGGAATTTCGTTTGACACGTGAGCTAGTGTCATCTAAGCCGGCGTGCCTACATCATGTTCCGCAGCCTCCAGATCTCTCTTCTTCAGTCTCAGAATGCGCTCCATGGCGTAATTCGCCACTGAGGCCCAATTCTCCCTACTCGCAATCATAACTCCGACAATGTTAGCGGCCGTGATCGTTCCAATCATTGACGTCAGTACAGAGCGATAGCTCTGTCAGCGTGCACATTCGAAAACAGTGTATTCCGCGTCATCAATTACTTCCCCTTCCTCGTAAAGACAGTAAGGGGAGGCGGTCTTGCCCATTCTGTGCAGATATTTCCTAAAATATCCGTGACCCGATAGCATCTGCGTAACGTAGTAGTTTACTTCTCCAAATTTCCGACCAATCCATGGCTTTATTTCCGGAATAAGTCTCGCCGTCCACCTTCCTCTATCTTCATCGTTTCTGAAATGGTGTCTTCCCGGAAGTGACCGGTTATGTGATTTCCAGCCGATTTCGCCTTATAAATCTCCATCCACTCTACTGCCAGCAGATCCACAGGGATTGTAACTGCTATCACAAGTACGGCTGGGGCGGACACTGTTCGATATGCCGACGCGATACGCAATGCAGCCGTTCTCTGTACCGATAGCAGTGAGTTTGCCCGCTTCTTAACCTCTAGCGTTTCGGCCCAAATTTCGCTCCCATAGAGCATAATGCTGCTTCCAACCTCCATCAGGAGTCTCCGTCTCGCCGGTAGCGGGCCTCCAATATTCGCCATTAATCTGCTGAGCTGTCCAACGATCTTCCCGGCTTTGTCAGCCGAGTACTGACTGTATCTTACCGAGCTCTTTGTCCTAATTACCTCGTTTCCAATACTCATGTCCACCTGCAAGGGGATACGGCGACCAGTGATCAGCAGTAATTCTGTTTTATACATGGCCAGGTCTAGGCCGTGGGAATCCAACCATGTTTTCGTTCTTAGCATGACACGTCTCAGTTTTCGCTGGGCCTCTTCCGTATTCCTGGCCTTTGGATAGATCTGCCCAACTGCCCAGTAGCTTTGAATTGGAGAGAGACATTTTGCGCCTTAATATCGATTGTAAAATCCATAATTTATAAGAAAACCTAGAGATATTCTTGATTAAATACATCGTGTGTTGCTATCACAGGAATAACTAGAACCTGTGCGAACGATGCAATAAATGTGATTTTAAGTTTCGCAATATTTTCGATCATGATAAAAAAACAAATCGCCTCCAAAGTCTTGAGATTGAAGGCAATTTCTGAAGTGAATGAAGTGTAGACGTTAGGGAAAGATTGAAGATCTTGAAGTACTTTCAGGAACAGCTCTTTCCGGAACCTTTCGGATAATTGTGAATGTTAATGTGAAAACTAGAGGACTGACTCTGTTAATATGAAGAAAGAGGGCTCTCGGTATGGCAGATCCAAAATGGAAAACTGTAGAAAAAGGATGGCAATGAAAGAGTTCAGATTTTGAAAATCGATTCCAGTCAACGTTATTAATTTTCCAGTGAGTAATTCATGTCATTGGAAGAAATGGGTCCACAGCAAAAAAAAAACTCTTCTTACTTTCGGATAAACTCGTGGCTATTAAATCCCTTTAGTCGACCAAAAGCACCTCAAAAACAGTATGTGAGACCTTCTCGCTACTTAGGGAACTGTAACACTGTTACACTGAGTTCGTTAGCTGGATATGACGTCTATGAGTGTAATGAGATGGCTGACTATCTGGTGGAACAAGGCGTGGAATTGTGACCGGGCACAGTTGATAACATGAGGGTACATCCAGTCTCAGACTTAAGTATCTTCAGCAAAAATCCAGATACTGAAAATATCGATTGTGGTGACTGTTTTTCATATACGAGCTGCGTTCAGGAAATGATCTCTATTCATGCAATGCCTTGCGTTGCAACTAATGGTGTTTTCTTTTCTACCAAAAAATGTGCATTTTATTAATTGCATTTTGCGTTTGTTTCTTAAAAATGTTTCGCCCTCTAAAAGGGTGGTATGTTTTATTCTAAATAATTCGCACTGGCCAATGGTGGAGGGCATTGCATTTTATGCCCTGTATAAATCGAGAGTGCTGCTAATGCCCTGTAAAGCAGATGACTTTTGTTTATTTATAGGGCTACCAGATGAAATTTAAAAAAAGTCGCCTGGTATTGTTATCCAATTTGAAGTTAATTTTTTCATTGTTTTGTGGAGTAATCTTAAGGAAATATTACATTATTAAAGCTACATGGTCAGCAGTATAAAAAATTGCATTCAATGTTAGAACAGTGTTAAAATATATTTTTTTTTTGTTATAAAAAAAGCGTGCAAAAAATGAAGTCGAAAAATTAGCGATCTGGCAACACCTTAGAACAAATTGGCATTTCCTCATTCATTTTCTTAATAAGTGGTAAACACAGGGCATACCCTTCTTTAATATTTGTGTTATGTTCTTCTCAAATAAAAAATGACATTACAACAGGGTTGGTCAAAAATTTTTTAATGTACCTTGTAAGAGGGTGACATTTTCTTTGTAGAAAAGAAAACACCATAAGAGAATAGGTGGTGGGTGTAAGGAAAGAAATGTGTCATCAATAGCCAATAACTACAATAAATAAATATTTTCATATTTCTTTAATATGTGGTGAACTAAACCACCATTAGTCATGGCAAAAAGTCTTTTCTTTTATTGTGTTTTACCTGTGCATTTATAAACGCTTGAAAATAGAAAGCAAATAAAATTACTGAAGTTTTTAAAATTCATTTTCATTCTCTTCGTCTTTATTAACTTGAAATTTTCAATTTTAACTTTAGCGCGTACCTAATACCCTGCCTGACTGTTTTCGTTATTCACTTGTGTTGCTAGGTGCCGATATTAATTTGTGCAACTCTCCTTGCATATAAAGCGTAGCTGAGAAGCTCAAGAATAAAATTTATAGCTGTTGTTTCTTAGCAAATCCCTATGTTCCCTTTCCCCCATATTTCTTCCTGCCACTGTGCAGTACAGTGCAGTGCAGCAGTGTGAATAGCGTTGCTTTTGTTTGTTGTCTTTTGAGAAATCGAAATAAATCAGGCAGCAGGTAGAAATGAAATGAAATTATGGTAGACATTTAACCCCATGACAATATGGTGTGACTTGGCTTGGCTTTTAACTTTTTTCTTTTTCTTTTTTGTCTTATTTTCGCAAATATTCATTAAAACGTGGCTTCAAAATTTAAGTCGTAAGGTTTCCTTTTTTCTTTTTCTTTTGTATTCTTGGAAATATTTCTGTTTAAAGTTGAGGCATTAAATGATTCATTTTGAAGCGTGTTGAAATACACAAGTCATCAAGCAAAAGTTTCTTAACTGAAGATTTTTTAAGGAGTGCGCACAAAAAAATGGGCCTACTTTTAAGCTTATAGCTTTTATCATAATTGAAAAAAAATGAATACCGTTACATTGTTTTTGTTAGTCATCTGTTTCAAAATCCACGTGCTAAATGTCATTGCAATAGCAAAATTAGTTTTTTGAAAATGGGCACCCAACAAAAATGTCGTAAAAAAAATTGTTGAAATTTTCAATGAAAAACCGCGCCGCTTACAAAAAACGATTGCTCGGCTCGCAGGTGTTAACAAAAAAACAGTTTCTAAGGTAATACTTAAAACAATATAAGGAGTTTTTGAGTATTGAGAGAAAGCGTGGAAGTGGAAGAAAAAAGGATTTGCCGACCAAAACAAAGCAAGTAAAATAATACGTATTTTTCAAAAAACACCCTAACATGTCTGGAAGAAAAGTGGCTCAAAAAGTTGGATGCTCTGAGACCTTTGTCAGAAAAAAATTTTATACACAAAAGAATTCAAATATTATTTGCATTAATTGAAATATAAAACGAAAAAAAATCCGCCACTTAGTTTTATTTCTATAACGAAAAGTGTAAGTCCAGATTTTTTTGTGTGCACTCCTTAATTGCTGTGTTAATGGGGTGTAAAGCAATTGTTAGACTCTGATGCAGAGTTCTCTGCTCAAAAGATGATTACCGCAGTAGAGAGCCTGCATTCTCTTCCAGTTATGACGAGTCTGTTCAAAACTTGTCTGGCAAGGAAACCAAAAACCTCTTACAATGCTCGGCCGGCATTCGGTGAATCTGTCTATCGCACTCAAAAGTTACGTTTTCCGCTGTTTCACATTCAAGTGCAGCATTATGCACATATAGGACTGTGTCTGTAAGCTTTCATGTAGACATTTATCGACATCTTCGCGGATGTTAAAGCAATTTGCTCTGCGGCCTGTGAACTGTATGTTCACGAGACTTTGAATGCAGGGCATCTACGAATATGACGAATATAGTCGTTTTTCGCATATGCTTATAAAGTGCCTTAAAGACCACATTCATTGACAGAAGCCACCTTTTTTCACACCAAAGGCCACCAATATTCTGCATTTTATTCCGTAAAGCTGGTCCTTGAAATTATTCTTAAAATTTTACTTTTTATAGAGAAATTTCTTTAATTTATGTTGCTTATTTTTAGGATGTTTTCAATGGAAATTAAAGTAAGTGAAATGAGGCATTTTTGCGTAGAGAACTATTTCCTGAAGCCCTTGCCTTTAAATTATTTCTTTTAAAATGAAAATTTTCTATTTAGAAATATTTTCAAGATTCCCTTAAATTTTTTATTGCCTGCTTTAAGGCGTTTACCAAAATTCAAAAATAAATAAAGAGAAAAGTTATGATTATTTGCTTGTATTTAGGCACTCAAGCATTTTTCTAAGTAATCATAACACCTGCTTATCTCTTCTTTCCCATCCTCACTTTCTCTATCCCTATCTCTTGTTATGGCCTTCAAATAAATGACAAACTGCTGCTCAAATTTCAATCAAACAAATATTATTTGATTGATCTGCAATAAACTAAACTCAGCTACCATATACAATACTACTACCACCTCCTCCGTCTGCAATAATAATTGAATAGAAATTTAATTGAATTTCATTTTGGTTGCCAAAAAGAATTTATTTTTCGAAGACTTAGACCCGCACACACATTATGACCATATTTGTCATAGATTTTCAGCTTTTAAACACAAAAAACAAAAGAAGAAAAAAACGTAAAGAAAAGAAAACTTTTTGACTGAAACCATAAAAATGTTCACAATGTTCTGGTCGTCGTTCGCATTTCAAATAAATCTTAAGTGTTGTTGACCAAATAAATTGAAAAATTTTGTTTCTCGATATACGATAATTAATCAAATTAACCGGAGGGGAGGCAATAACAATAATAATCGCATTGCGAAACGATAAAAATTAATTAAAAGAACATTTTACGTTGACAAAATGGGAAATCGAAGGGAATTAATCAAGAAAACAACAGGCAACGCTATGGGTTTGTTTGCACACAATTAGAGCGACAAGCGATGTTTGATTGACAACAAGGCATAGGTTATGAAATGAGCATATTGTTCGTAGTAACATAGGTAACAAGGTACTATGTTTATAGCGTGGGATAGAGGAGTGTCGCGACGGACACTGTGCCGCATATTGTCTGGCTAGGTGGAAGCCATTGAAGAATAACAAAGAAATTCTGTACAAAACATGCCTTCTTTCTTTATAAAGGAACGTCAGCTTGAAATTCTTATTGGGGACAGTCCACCAATAATAACCATCAAATAAATCCAGCAAACCACAGTAGGACGAATTGCCCTTCTTGTTCCTATTGCAGCAAAGCCCTCTCAGGTTGGTTGTCTCTGCAGTTTCGATTATGATCAGTTATCAGAGCCAGGTGATGCAATACTCTGGAGGCCTTAACGTGGAAAATGTTCAAAGAGAAGTAAGTGAGGCGCCTGAAGTGTCAAATGTAACTTTTTCGAAAGAAATTTTAATTTAAATTCAATGGCTGGTGGCAATAATTTCGCTAAAGGCCGCAAAGTTCGTTTAAAAATGGATACCAAAGGTAAGGAAAAACCTCAAAACTGCCGGTCTCTGAAGTTATCGAAAAATCGAGGTCAATATTGTATGTCGTTCAGCCTCAATGAGCAAAAGGTAATGATTTGTAGGTTATAATGAAATGTGAAATGATCAGTTGCTCATTGTTCGCTAAGTTTCCTTAGTAGAAGTTGATGTGATGCCTATTTTAAGGATGTTTTCAATGGAAATTAAAATAAGTGAACTGAGGCGTTGTTGCGTAGAGAACTATTTCCTGAAGTCCTTGCTTTGGAGATTATTTGTAAAATCTTCTTTTAAAATGAAAATTTTGCTTTTAAAATATTTTTAAGGTTCCCTTTACATTTTTGTTGCCTACCTTTAGGCGTTTTCAAAATTCAAAGATAAACTAAGGTATCTGCAAAATTGCTTGAAATGTCAGAATACCATCATACGCGTAGACCATCGCCTACAGCCAACCTGTTTTAACTCGTTTGTTGATCACAAGATTCCTTATGGAAGGGGAAAGAGAGTACCCCTCTTGTGGGTTTTCCGACGTACCTACTTAGTAATGAGTTACTGATCTTTTTAATTTTGTTTCACTTAAAAGTGTTGCATATTTTTTTGAGTTCATTTTAAATGAATCTATAGATTATCTAACTTTAGGCTTAAATAAATTGCTTACCTCTTCTGGGGTTTTCCGACGTACATACTTAGTAATGAGTTACTGGTTTTTTTAATTTTGTTTCACTTAAAAGTGTTGCATATTTTTTTGAGTTCATTTTAAATGAATTTATAGATTATCTAATTTTAGGCTTAAATAAATTGCTTACCTCATATTTATTATTAAATGTTGTACTCGTACTCGTATATTTGAAAGTCCATTTGAAATAATTTAATTTATAAGGTTTAATCTTTAATCTAAACATTCGAAATTCTGTTTTACACTCAAACAAAATTTAATTAAAAAATTTCTTTAAATAAATGGCCTTACAATTAGCCTAGCATGCTTTTAGGGGCTAATGGCTAATGACCTGTAAATTTATTTGTTAATAATTTAAGCTTTTATAATATTTTATTTATATATTATTAAACAAACATACAAACAAACAAAACCAAAAATTTCAGGCATTAATTTTTAATTTAAAGCCTTAAAAGCCAAAAATTAAACATACGCACATTCAAAGGCATAGGCTTCTGCACATAGATTTCATTAAAAGCGTTGTATTACCATTTAATGGCCAGAATAATAACAATAATATGCTGGAGCCTGTTATGGCAAATAAAATCCATAAATCTTTAGCTTTTAATAAATTTATTAAAAAATGCACTCAAGTAGAAAATTTCTACAATGCAAAAGCGTTTTAATTTTTTTTCATTAAAGCATACTTTTTAGGCTGAAGAAATAAGCATTTTACCCAACAATTTAATAATTCAATTCAAATCAAATTATTACCGTATAACTAACACATATAAAATATGGAAGATATTTTTGATTTTAATAAATTTATTGTTTAAACTACGATTTAATAATTGAATTTATTTATTGCCTAACCTTAGGCATTTCATAATATATTATTTATTAGGCTTTCCTTAAAAAAAAAAAACAATTTAAAATTGTGGCATGTTTGATTAGTTAAATTGAAAATATTTTCTCATTTTTTTTTTCGTAGATAAATGAATAAATAATAAAGGAAACACGAATTTGTATTATATTGTATACAAATACGTGCCAAAAAGTATGCTTTAAATTTAAATTATTTGCAAAACCTTGATAACGACAATAGATTTTCTCTTTTTTTCTCTTTTCTTTCTCTCTTCACAGTAATTTAGTTTGTTGAGTAATATTTGTAAAGCAAAGAGACAAATAAATACTGACCCAAATTGTTTCGTTTTTTTTTTTCAAAAGAAATCCTGAAAGTAGGCTAAGGAATATATAAAAAAAAAATCAACATTATTAATGGCTTTTTAGGCAAACTTCTATTGTGAAAAATTGTATTGTTTCTTTGCTCTAGTTATTGATGAATTGATAAATAACACTGATATGATTACTGCTCCCACAACATATTTCATATTATATAAAGCACTGGAGTTTATCATGCATCGACTTAGTCTTGAAATTCTTCAAACAACGTGTTGGCCAGTAGTATCAAAAGGCAGTCCGAAGAAAGGTGTTGACAATGGACGTAATGGAAGAATGCCGGCTTCCTCCCCGCCCCATTTGTGCAAGATTTGCTGTTCCATCTCCTAAATACAGACTAGCTTTTGAAGCTCTTTTCCGTATAACGTTTTTAACATCTTTCACATGGTTTTTTTTCGATAAGTTGCCATGTTTTGGTTGCAATTCAAATTTGTCGGTTGCACTGCATTGCTTTCGGTTTCTAGAAAAATGCATTTTAAGAGACTTAATTACTTCCTTCTGCCGTTCCGGGTTCCCAAAATAACACATCTGCATACCTGGGCAGACTTTAGTTTTCATATGGCATATTTCTTTTTCCTAACAATTGAGAATCAGGTCGCCTCATTGCGGATATTTTTACCCGTATTTCATATACTGCATATAAGAGGCAGTTTAGGCGCCTTAAAGCCTAAAAGTATTCTAAGGCTGAAAAATTCTGACAATCTTAAAAACGTAAAATTATTGCAAACTTATGAAGTATATTTTCCTTTTATTGCAATAAAAATTTTGAATTATTTTCCTCTCAAAGTTAGAATACCTAAAAGTATGCTTTAATTTTGTTTTTATTTTACTTGTTTTTTGTATTTTTCCACTTAAATAAATCAACTTAATTTAGGCAGGGCAATAATAATTAAAGTCTTAAATAATAATTGCTGTAAAGGAAACTTTTTTGTAAGAAAAAATACAGCCAAAAAATATGCAATAAATTTTGTTTTATACCCCAGTTTAATTTCCAAGGTAATAACGCCGCATTTATTATAATTATTTACTCTGTTGTCACTATAAGCAGCCAAAAAAAAGGTAAAGTTGAAAAAATTAAAATAAAATTCAAGCAATACTAAGTTGTGGAAAGCAAATCTTTTAAATGCTTTAAATCGACTGGTAGAGATGCCATTATACCTGCTAACCTGCTGGAAGTTTTTGATGTGTTGATTGCTGGGCTACCATAGCATACCATGCCTAATTGGTCATTCAACCCTTCAGTCAGGATTACAACCTAGTTTCGCACACCACTTATGTTGTGTGTGTTAATTGTATACATGAGTGGCTGAACCTGCAGTTTAAAGTCAATTCCGAACGACAGATTTTTGAGAAACTTTTCATGGCAATTAAATATACTCTCAGAGTTTTTGCCAGAAATCTGTCTTAAGTATTTTAATGCCTCTGTTAAGTAGAAACAGTCGTAGTTTCTTTCATCTAAGGCTGATCTTAACAGAATCGTGAATGATTTCAAACCTATAAATCTTTCTTTCCTTTATCAAATTGTTGGAAGAGGCTTTGGGCAACAAAATACGGTCAAACAACTTTCTACTCTCTAGTAACGCTTCATATGGCTATAACGGCAGAGACAGGGACTATAATTAGCTCCTTGATTAAAAAAAATGAAGTGAAGGACGCGTTCAACAATTGCGTAATCAGATGACTTATCACTGGAAAGGCTTTTCTGGCAAGGAAAGGCTATAGAGTTCCCTATCAGCTATATGTTACGGGGCATAAGTGTTCTTTACTCTTTAAGAACGGTTCGCCACCTAACAATCTAAGCTGCAGCAAAATTTGTTTTTAATTTTATAAGGGAAATAATTATCCCCTAAAGTATGCAAATGTTTTTTTTTTTTTAAACTTGATAAGAAAATTTGGAAGTATTTATCGAAATACAATTATCTGCATAATTGTTGCCTTACTCTACAAGATGAGTCCAACATCTAAATTAATCTGAGCAGAAAAAGTGATTTTTATTTAATAATGAAAAGAATTAATGCTTAAAAGCATGCTACAATTTTTTTCATATTTTTTAGGAGTTTAAAATATTAAATCTTATCGAAATACAATTTTTTTTCCTTAATTTGAAATAAATTTTAATACACCCAAACCTGTTTTTACACGGTTTTTTTTACGCGAATTTGAAATAACACGGTTTTTTTAACAAATTGACGAGACTGATATTAAGTCACCCCAGCAAAAGAGAATGCGCTTGCTATCTGCAACTGACTCCGAATAAAATAAAAAAATTTTTTTATTGAAAATAATTCCGTTCCTAATTGTCTTAAGAGTTTGATAACTAATTTTATTTTTATAAATGGAAGAGAATTTTTAAGTTTTTTCTTTATTTTTTTATAATCATAAAATGAAATAAAATAAAAACTCTGTGTATACTATTGAACTAGATCTGTGCGTTTTTATAAAGTTATTCAATTTTATAGGCATATGTTGGCTGCTGCATCAATCCTATGTATATCTTTTCAGTTTGTTTATACACTTACATACATACATAATATTTGTCTTTTTTTACGCGTTTTTTTTTTACACGGTATCCACTGGAACGTATCTACCGTGTAAAAAAAGGTTTGGGTGTATTTTCTTTCATTTCTTTTTTTTCGTTTTTAAACAAATTTATGGCTACAAAAACAATTTTTTTGACGCGTTTTCTTTTCAATAATTTCTGCTTTTAGCCAAGTTTTAAACAGTATATACAATATTTTTATCTGCATCTCTGCATTATAGTGTTAAAACTCACGTTCAAAATTTGTGTATAGAAAAAATAAAAAATATTCCGTGTTGGCAATGTTGTTTTTAAGCCAAAATAATCAAAATCACTGAAAGTATGCTTTGATTTTTTCAAATATTTTTTCTTACTCTACTTTTATGTGCTGTTTTATTATTATTTGGCCAAATTAGATTTGGTTTTCCAATTTTTTTTTTTTCTTTTTTGTTCAAAAGCTTCTCTCCATTTTGATTTTTTTTTTTTTGAACTGCTATTTTATACTCGGATCTATCAATTTGGTTTATGGGGTTAATGGAAAAGCGAAATGGCAAAATTCAATTATTTTATCAACAAAAAAGAAGAAGAAAAATTATTCAGTTGGACAGTAGCACATTTTCTGGTCATCAATAATGATTGAATAATGTTGCGAATATCGAATATAAAAAAGGCGGCTTCACTGAAAGCAATTTTTTTAAAATATATTTAAAGTCTACTTTTAGGCTTATAAATTGGTCGAAACCGCTCCTTACATACAAAAATTTTTTTTATTTTTGTTTACTGATAAATAATGCACTGTTTAAAGGGTTGTAAGCCAACTGTTCGAACTAGGTTTCTTGTAATCTTTGTGGTTCTCTCGGAACCAATATGATACCCCAAAAATTTCACTTTCCTTGTCCAGCCTGATATATATTCTTTGTAGTCACCTTTACAACCAACCAGTACTTTTGCAAAATCCTATCGCATTCGACAGTGAGAAATTTTTATGACAATTGTTACCTGTACAGATACAGTAGTAGTAGTCTCGGGTCAGTAGAGTTTTTGTTTTTTCTACCAACAAATAAGTCCAGAGTAATCTGGATGTTCTGTAGTAGCGATATCAGTCCAGTCGACTTACACCTGTCTTAACTTCCTTCCGTTTGTGGAAGCCTACAGCAAAAGCAGTGGTATGCGCCTCTGTACAGGAACAATGTCACTGCCTCGGATATCGAAAGATTTGGGAACAATTGCAGTTTGATATGCAAACTGGTGTTACCGATTATATGCTACGTTTATGCGGCCTTTGGTAGATAGTTAACCAGCTAGAAAGGCCTTGAAAGTCGTAATGTCTGGTTGGTATTGCAGGTACAAACCTTCCCTAAACAATAATTCTCATTGGTTATGTGGGATCCTTTTCCACCATATCCATAGTTTTTCTCGGAAGTTATCATCACCTTCATTGCGTTGCTAACAAACAAAACGTGACTCCACTTTAAATACAATATGATAAGCAGGTTGATACAGTACAGGTGATAAGGACAACTTTTCTTCTCTGATAATTCTCCTGCGGGGGTCACATAATTCCTGGAAGATTTATTCATGCTCTGCTCGATGTATTCTTTGGAGGCTATCGTACAGCTCTGGACATTTCCTTTCAATATATTCGTATTCACTTTAAACTGATGTCTTGATTTAAATAATTTTAAATAAAAGTCTAAAAGTATGCAATGCATTTTATGTTATTTATGCTTCTAAAATATGCAATAATAATTATATAAGAAATAAGAGGAAGTCAGAGAAAATAAGAGGAAAATGCAAGAAATAACAATTATCCGTCTCTATAAACATGGGTATGAAACCCCCAAAAGTATGCTTTATATATTGTATAATAATTTATTACCCCCTTACAACTTTGTCAATAGATGTTAATGATTTTTATTAACAACGCCTTAACGAATACCATAAAGAATAATGCTTGAATGAATATATATTTTTTTATAACAAACCCCTATAAATAGGCTTCATAAAATCTATTGTTTGTTTAGGTTGATTGTTAAATAATAAAAGACCAAACAAAAATAGAGGCAAAAACAGGGATAAATTGTTTAATTAATTTTGTGTGAAGTTTTTTTTTTATTTTTTAATGACATTATTACAGATTTTATAAGAGTTATTTTCAATTTTTTGAAACCTAGTTAGAAGCTGTTAAGCGTCTGTTGTTTTTTCTAAGAAAAATTTGTTTAGGGTTTGCAAAACCTAGTCATCTAGTCAAAGATACATAATACGTGAACTCAGCGAATGCAGGTCCGAAGATGATCACGAGTAGAACAAAATGAGGCAAGCTGTCAACTTTAACTTTAATTAAGTGATCGATATCTGAAGCTGATAAAAAGTGCTTATGAAAGTATAATCAAATAAAAAATGTAAAGTTTACTTTTCTGTTTAATGTTTAAATTTACTATTCTGGTAACTGCTAAGAAATTATTTTAAGTTGAATTAAAACAACTTTACTTGCATAAACGCCTAACTGCCGGCTTTAATATATTCACTAAAATTTATTTTAATCAAATGATTTCTCCTTCAATTTATAATTTATTGGAAAAAGAAAGCAAATAATTAAGAAATTATTCTTTTTAGTTTATGTGAACGCCTACAAATATGCTTTAGTTTTGTTTTACAATTTCTTATGTTTACGCCTATAAATATGTTAAATTTTTTAAAACAAAATTTATACAGAACTTTGTATTATTTTTTTTGGCCTATTAAATCCAACGTTCCACATTGTATTTCTTGGAATTGCTTATGTGGTGGTGGTGGTGTTTTTTTTTTTTAAACGCCTTCAAGGTATGCTATCGAAAATAAAATTCATATTTTTCCTGGTAGCTCTTACATAAAGTGGTATTTTGAGAGGAGTTTTTTATTCGGTGAGTGAATTTATTATAAATAAAATCGAGTTTCCACTGCCATTGCTTTTAAATTATGTGGTAAATATAAATCTGCTGGATATTAAATTTTTCCAAAGAAAAAAGTTTTTCCAAAGAAAAATTTTTTTAACGTGATTGATTTTGATTACCATAAAAAAAATATGAAGACGCATTTTTTAAAATATGCTTTTTAAATTTAAATGCATATTGTTAAGAAAATGAAGAATCAAGATACTGGTGTTTTGCTTTTACATCACTTAACATTAAAATTATAATTATATATTACAAAAACAGAACAATGCAGTAAACAAACCTGTTTACAAATTATCATACTGCTTAATATAACAAACAAACACCAACATAAAAAACGGGTAAACAAGTAAATAAAAATACACAAACAACACTACAGGAATAAATATAAATAACGATGTTTACATTTATAGAGATTTCGAGAAGGCAGACTGTTTACCCTGCCATATAAAAGGCAAGGCAATGCAGGCGGGTGAGTTAGTGAAGTTCAGTCAGTCTTGTGTGAAGACACAGTGCGTTTAAAGAGAGTAATCGTGGTTTGAAATTCTCCGTTACAAAGATCTGTCGAATTATTGTCTAGTAATTGTTATTGTTTATGCAAAGGGTATAAACACAGGAATAACAAAGAAAAGCAATTGTTGTTGTTTACATTAAGTTGTGAACAGTGGTACACAGAATTGTGCGAATAATAAAGAATTTTAATTAAAACTAAACACAAATTTATTTTCATTTTATTTTCAATCTACGAGCTCATATTTTAAACGTTTTTAAAATGCATATGTAATTTGGATTTTTAAAATTGTTAATATTAGTTGGAGTAAGGTTTAGCTGGATCGATCCATATTGTGATTTGATGTCGTTGATGCCATATGGAACTCAATATAAATACCATTTGCCTTTGGTATTCAATATCACTTTGCTGCTTTCTATATAGACCTGAAAGTGGTTGATGGTGCTATGTATAACTCTCTCATCTTATTCTCATGATATTGGCTTTGATCTGAGTACGTAGATTGTGGTGGTCACTTGGCATCCAATGGTTTGAATCTCTTTTGTTGAATACATGATCAACTCATTTCTGGGGAGTTTGCTACCTGGATCTTAATCAATAATTTGTATACTCTTTTGTATTGGTTATCCTTGTTTCTTAGTATCACTTTGCCTAACTCAATGCTTCTTTTTTCACTCTGCCTCTCATGTTTAATGGTAATAGTGGGCTCATTAGTTGGACTTAAGTGGTGGTGGGAAGAGAGCTCCTCTTACTTTCCTCTGTAAAACTGCTGATATTTCATTTTAAATTGTATTTTTTTTTTTTTTTAAAGAATTCCCTGTCTTATCGGAAGACAATTTTCAATTTTGTTGTTGTTGTTGTTTTTGTTTTTGTACTTTTCTCCTGTCACATAGCATTTGCTGTGTATTTGTAATTTGAGAGCGAGTAATCAAAAATCATGACAGGCTTAAAGAAGTTTTTCGTCGTTTTTTTTTCTTCTTTCTTTTCATTTTTCGTTTTCTTTTCTTGTTAATGTCTTTGATTTTTTTTTTCTTCTTCGTTATCATTTTGTCTTGTGTATAAAAATTGTTTCTTCGAAGAATATGTCAACTGGCCTGAAAGTATGCTTAGAAAAATTATGTGTATTCCTTGAATTTCTATCGCCTATATTTAGGCGGTGGTTGTGATGCTGTTTTCTTCATATACATATTTGCCTTCAAAAACTTAAAAAAAAAACAACAACAATCTGCGAATGTGTAAGTGTAAGTGCTTGAGTGTTGTTACATCCTTATTATCTCTCATCAAGGTCTCGACCATGACTATACAACCAGCACCAGCGTTAGCAAGCAAGGCAAGCGGTGGAGGTGTACGAATGTTAAAAAAAATTTGTTTTTTTTTTCTTCTAATATTTTGTTGTTGCTTTTTTCACTTATTTAAAGTACAATAAATATGCTCTCTCTCATATTCTTGTTCCAGCATTTCATTTTAAATGTTTTGTACTTAAGTTATTAAAACTCCTCTAATAGAACTCTACTTTTGGGACAGACTGTTTTGCTAAAAGCTCTCTGTAGTAAGCTTAGCTATTTTTGGGGGAAGTAAAAACACTGACCCTTTTTAAGCAGGGCAGGTGGAGTATTTACATTTCAAATTGCATGTTCCTTGACCAGCTGCCGTTGGTTTTTTTCTCCTTTTTGTTGAAGATAAAAATAACGAGAGTGACTGGAGGAAAAGTAAAAAAAAGTACGAAATTATGGTGTCAGTTGTTTACTCTAATGGCTGGTGATTATTTTGTTATTGTTGTTGCTGTGGTTATGAAAGGTGATACAAAAAATTCTACGAAAGTAAATCAAATATACAGGTTTACACTGACTTCAAAAGAGTCTTAAAATAATCAAAAAAATGCTCTTAAACTGCACGATTACTGCTCTCTATTACTGCTGTCTTAATAAGGGTAGTAGGTTCGATTCCTATAACTAGGTGAGGTTATAAAGAAATCCCGGTATTAACAATCATTAATGGAGTGCTACCAGCCGATATGTCTAATATGATGTGTGTGAAGATAAATTCGAATTTGAAAATCCAAGACGCAATCCATACATTTTAGCAGCGCCACATTTGGCGTTAACAGAGAAAAATTTCTTCTTAACAGAACAAAATTTGCCCTTAACTATTACTGTTAGCTATTTAACAGTATCCATCTCAACAAGCCCACTTGTTTATGCAAAGGAAGGTTTCAAGGCCTCTTAATATAATCATCCACATAGTCACATATAAAGTGATATGGTAAGTATGGAGAAAATTGACTTTGGAATGATAAATTTTTTGCTTAAAAATTCTCTAGAAGATCAGTGGCCATTTTGGAACATATAAGAAATATTACACTATACAGACTACATGCAAATGGTAGTCCAGAGTGTCCTCTTTCGAACCGTGGTAGTGGGATAGCTGGAATAATTTTGAGAGTTGAATAAATATCCGTCCTCCATCCCCACCAACCATCCTTTATATTTCAACACTTTTGTTCACAAACAATAATGAGAATTATATTTTATGTCATTAGTCTGCAATAATTGCAAAGTAGAAGACTAGTAGGCCATTGTTAAACACTTAACAGTGCTCTGTTAATAGCAAAGTATACCCTGTTAGAGACAAAAAGTGGCTCTGCTAAAAGTGTGGGTTTGCATCTTTGGTTTTTAGATTCGAATTTATTTTCACACACATTCTAATATGACTTTAATAAGAAATACTTTCACAACATGGATGATGTGATAAGAAAGGTTGTAATCCTGGCTATAGCGTTGTAACGGACAATTAAGTAAGTAAATGGCTTACGTAATACCTTCAATTGTAATCTGGTCTATAAAGTTTAAAGCTAAGTTATCATTTTCTGCTCTGTGTGCTGTACACTACGAAATTCAATTTGAATTTTAAGGAACATAATTGTAAAACATTAAAGAGTCCATATTTTCAATGTGTAGTAGAAAATTGTGTTTTTATTGTACATTTTTCCCTTAAAGTATGCAAAGAAAATTACTATATTTTGTTATCAAATAGTCTCTTCAATTGATTTCTCTTTCCGAATTGTGTAGGGCACTTTTGGGCACATAACTAGTAGCATTATTTAGTCTTAAAGTATGCAAAAAGAAAAATACCATATTTTGTTAACATATCATCTCTTGAAGTGATTTCTTTTTCTGAGTTGTGTAGGGCACATTTGGCCACATAACCAGTAGCTTTATTTAGCCTTATCTGGTTACAAAATAATGGATCTTGTTTTTCTAAGAATATTTCGTATTTTATTCGTGTTTTTTCTTGTTTTGTTTAATTTTCTAGCAGGAAAAACATGCAAGAAAAACTATTAAGGTTTTAATTTAAAATGCAAACTAGAAATGTAAGAAAAAAAAATAAATATTCATTTAAAATTAGCTCAGTAAGTTGTAAAGTGTAAGAAAGAGCGATAGAGGGAGAAAGAGGTAGAGAGAGCATTGGGGAAGATTTTTTCTTGAATTTAAACCTCAAAAACTAAGGGTTCTTAGTTCTTTTTTTTATGAAATAAGATTGCATTTCTGTTTTACTTTCTTCACCATGAATTAAATAATTTAGTAATTATGAAAAATAGTTTCGTAATCCTTAAGCTATGTTATACTTAGTTAAAGAATTTCTTTTGTGAATAAAAGATTATTTATTTGAAATCCCTAAAAGCATGCTATCTATTGAATATTACATATTTGTGACTATTATTTGGATTTATTTATAAACAAATAGTACCTTTAAAAAATTGGTTTAAAGAAAATATAAAGCAGCATTTAGGGTGCTATGCTAGCTTCTAATGGGTAAGATAGTAGTCTATTAGTATGCGTTCAATTTTCTTTAGAGACTTTTGTCATGGAGCATTTGTCACTCCGCTCTTAATAATTAGATATAATTTGTAATTGTATTGAAATTTAAGAAACCTAAAAATAGGCAGCAGTTTATAATTACTTTCTTAGCCCTAAAAAGTATACAATGAAAATATAATGTAATACGCAACTAATGAATCAATTTTAACGTACGCAAAATAATATTATATTTAAACCTGAAAATATGCTTTAAACTGTTAATAACATTTAATAATTAACAAATTTAACTGCTTTATTAAGCAATCTATGATGTTTTTCACTATTATAATTACTGAGCTGAAGCATACTTTTAGCTTGAAAGCAAGTGTAAAGACATTTTAGTGTTTTAAATTGGTTTTGTGCAAAATAATTAATCACTATTTTGCAAAACAATTAATTAATCATTGTCTGTTAAAAATTTTAATAATTTATTTCCGTAAATTCTATGAAGGTTTGTAAAGAAAGAAAATTAAATTTTCATAGAATTTCGCTCTCTTTTTTAAACGCTTACTGCTAATTATTAAATAAATAGTTATTAAATATTAATAAACCTTTTCAATATTTTCCTCAATTCTATTCAAATCAATTCTATACAATCAATTAAATTTAAAGGAAAAAAAATGAGCAATTAACTCACTTATCAATGAATGGAAAATTTTTAAATGGAAATTTTTTCAGTGGCTTTTGAAGTGCTGCTAAATTCATTAACACACAGCAGCGCAACTGTTTTTAAGTATTTATTCTCTGCTGAGAGAGAGAGAGGGATTTATGTTGAATGGATTTTATCGATTCCTTGCTAAAGCAAAATTAACACACATTCATCATCATTAAACGTTTATTAAATGCAAAAACTCTCTCTCTCTCCATCTCCCTCTCCACTTTCTCTCTCTCTCTCTTTTCATCCTTTTAGATTTTGTTAAAGGCTTTAAAATTATGTGTGGCATATTTAGTAGGGAATTTTCTTAAGCATGCAATTAGGGGCGGTAAAATACAGTAAAATTTTGATGAAGACGTAGCAGAGGCAATAGCACAGGCAGAGTAATAATAACTGAATGAAATTAATAATAAACAACAGCAACAACAATAATGAACTTTTTTTTTTTGCTTTAAGAGTATGGCCCAGGTGAAGGTAGTTTAGATGCCTAATTGTCAAGGCTTGCCTTACTTGTGTTTTCAAGGAATACATATGTTTAAAATATATTGTTGTGAACATTTTAATATCAAAGTGTTTTATAATTATTCTTAAGGCTTTTAATTACCATATTATTTACCTTTACTTTAGGCTTTAAATCTTATTTGATTTTAAAATTTGTAAAGTCTCTTAAAGTGTGCTTTAATACTGTGAACAAAGTTTAATCAATAAAAACCTTGATTTAGGCTTTAATTTTCAAATGAATTTCATTGAATATATGTAGGTTTTCAGGAATAAAAAGCAAGACAGATCTTTTTCGTGCCTTGAATAAGGATTTTGAGTCCAATATCGTTCCTAAATATTACGCTATTAGGACTTATAAAATTTTATTTCTTAAAGCCTTAAGATATGTTTAAAAATATGTTTTTTAATTAATTGTGAAAACTCATATGATTTGGTTGAAGTTTATTTCGCTTTACCATCAGGCAAGAGCCTTCAGTTAGTCTTCCAATGAAATTTGCCAATTTTTATGATTTTATTTTAAACTAACAAAAATTGTTGGTGAACATATTGAAGCATATTTTAGGGCTGTTTATAATAAATATTATTCAACTCTATTGAGCTCTGAAACTTAACCAGAAGTTACGTGTTTCTCTATGTATCATATTGTTAATAAATCACGTTTAACCACCTAAAAGTATACTCTTTTTTTTAAGTTTTTTGTTTTAATGGCCTGTCATGTCATGTTTGTTGCCTATATGCCAATGATTTATTTGTAAAAGAATTAAAATTCTTATGGCCGCAATTTTCTATCTATTTTTTTTTGCTTCTATAGGGTTTTTTCACAGCAATTAAAAGTATGCAACGATTTTTTTTCTTATAATTTCCTTTAGAGAAAACCGAGAAAAAATATTTTTTTATTGGCCATTTGGTTTGCTAACCATATGGTTTGCTTCCCAGGCGTGAAATACCATGAATGCATACAGGGTTTAGGGTAGAGAAAGAGATTGTTTCATTTCACATGTCAATTATAGTTGAATGACAGCTGTAAAGCAAAAAAGTATGCAACAAAAAATGCTATTTTTTCGAATGTCTCTGTAAGATATTTTCATTTGGTGGTGGCGGTAAATAAATTTTAAAATTATTTTTTTAGCTGAGGCTCGTTTATTTTTATTACATGCACCAATTGGTAGATTGGGGTGGCTGGAAACAGACAGATTTCTTAGTATTTAAATTGCAACCAAGCCACCAAATGCTTTTGTGCCATTTGGTAACATTTTGAGTTTATTGAAGACAATATTCTGTGTTGCTGCAAAAGTTTTCTACTAAAATTCTCTTATTTTTTTTTTGCATACTTTTTGGATTTTTTTGATTTTTTTTTTTCATTTCCAGTCAAAACTAACAATTAGTTTAGTTTCTGCGGTTGAGGGCGTTTTGTGGTTAGCTGGGTAGTTGTGTGTGTCACATTGTGCTCTTTGCTCTTTCGCATGCAACTCTATAATTCCCTAGAATTAGAGAAATGCAATGAACAGTTTTATGTGGCACCAAGTGACACACACAGTGTTCCTTTAAACCTTTTTGGCATGGTGCTGGTGGTGTGTGGTTCTTCTCCCTTCCCGGCTTCATTATTACTTTTGTTATATTTAAAAAAAATTGTTAAACATTTGAGGTTATTAGTTTGTGGTATTGTTTTAATGATTTTATACAGCCAGTCAACCAAGTCATACAGGCAACCAAGTCAACCAAATCAAGCCAACCATACAACCAATATGACCAACCAACCAACCCTTTATTTTAGCCATGATTTTAATATGTTTTTCATGCATGACAGAGAACGAAATCCTTTCGTTTTAAGCAGAGTTTGCAAAATACAAAAACAGAGAAATTATTTAATTTGACAATCCTTAAAATGTTTTATTTTAATTGTACATTGGATGACACAAAAGCATACAGAGACAGAAAAAAAAAAGAAACAAATACACAGAAAATCATTTAAAACTCTTGACAGTTTTAACATTTGAGGTTAAAGTTGTTGAAAGGAAAAAAAAATGAAAAAAAAGGAAATTATTTTTCAATTATTATTTTCAAGCCCCCCAAAGTAGGCAGTAAGTTTTTTGTTTGTTTAGCAAAATAGTTTTAAATCAAGGAAATAGAGTGAAGAAAAATAATTAACAAGCAAAGGACACACTTCCATACTTGCTAAACAAGAAAAATTAAAAATAAATAATTGAAGCCTACATTTAGGCTCCAAAAAATGCTGATGAATTTGGAAATATAAAATAAAGAAAATTATATAAATTTGCATGGAAGCAGTTTTTCTAAATCTTAAAACTGTACAAATTCTGCAAACTAAAACTACAATACTACTAGGCCTACAAATAAGTCTTGAATTTTCAAAACAATTAAAAAATAAAACCTACAATTAGGCTTAACAAAAACAAGAAATTCTTTGGAATTTAAAAAACAATTAAAACCAACATTGAACTCAAATTAATATACAAAGTTAACAGAAAACTCAATTTTTGTTTCCTTAGATATACAAAATAATTTCAGTTTTTGAAATTATCAAAAATTTGAAACCTACTTTTAGGCCTTGCAAAAATAAAATTCTGTGGAACTTAAAAAATAAAAAAATTCCCATGTAATAAATTAAAAAGTAGCAATGTTTGCTTTATTAAAACACAACATATTGTAATTTTTAGAAAACATTGTACATAAAAATCTTTAGCCTACATTTAGGCTTTACAAAAGTTTTTTTTCATATTTTTTTTAATTATAAAAACTATGAACACAAGAGAAAGAGAAGAGGCTTTAAAAATTTATTACACTTTTGAATAAATAATAATTTTTAAATGAAATTTTTAATTTTGTTTCTTTTATTGCAGGTAAGTTTTCTTCACATTACGGAATTTTTACTCTTTACGTTAAGCAATAAAATGTTGCAACTACTCCAGCCTTAAAGGTATGCCACATATTTTTTATTTTTTTTCCAAGTCACCTATTTTACAGAAATTACGGAAAATTAAAGCAAAAATTTAGGTAAAAGTATCAGAAGGGGCCCAGACGTTACTTTTACTGAATTGCTCATACTTTTTCCATTCTATTTCGTTCTTAGGAACGTAGCACTGACTCCCCCTATATTCGTATACAGTTACAGTTTTTTTTCTTTGTTTTCGATTTTATAAATCAAGGTTTTCCACATTATTGATCTACTGTAGCTACTTGTAGGATGTTAACCGATCTATCCAAACTCGCCTAGAAATAAATGTTCTCTGTGGATCTGTATTGAATGTAAAGGTGAAGAAGTTTTTGTTGATAGAGGTGTACTACTTTTCAAGAGATGACGTTGCCTAAAATACTTTTGTAGTGAGCTGTTGAAGTTCTTCTCTCAGGCTGAAAGAGCTTCCTCTTACATTTGAAAGGCATGCTGAATTCTTTTTTGTCTTCTATGGGCTACTTAGTAGATCTTACTAACAAGTCAGTCGGATTTCGGCCTTTCTTCCAGGTATGTCTACTGCAGACGCAATTTCACCATATCAATTGAAGCTATGATGCTTCCAATGCAGACAAGGTTGCTCTTAACTTCGACGTTCGTAGATGATCGCAAGTTCAACTCCATGCAAAAAAAAAATAGACGGCAATTTACGAAGGTAGATATTGTATAAATATTTCACAATAAATGCCAAAAAATAACTGCAATTCTCGAATTATTAAGTTATGCTGACTTTATTAAACATCAGATAATAATTCAGCTTAAAAGTATGCTAGAGTTTTTTGTAATGGTCCACCCTAAATGTATAGTTGACTATTAAGTAATTAAATAATCATTCAGCTTAAAAGTATGCTAGAGTTTTTTCATAATATTTCATCCTAAATGTATAGTTGACTATTAAGTAATCAGATAATCATTCAGCTTAAAAGTATGCTAGAGGCTTAAAAGTATGTATAGTCGACTATTAAATGTTAAATACTGCAACAGAATACTAAAAATAAATAGTATTTTCTTATTTAATTAAATAATTGTATGTATTTAGATACACACTTTATGATGTAATTTTCTAACTGTTGTTTTTTTTTTTCTAAATAACCGTCAAAAATACCGATTAACGCCTAAAAATATTTCCATATAAATATTCGGTAAATATTTTATTTTCAATTTAAATGAAATTATTGAAATTGAATTAGAATTCCCACAACAATTTTATTGGAAAAATTTGTTAAGTTTTTAATTAGGCAATTAGTGTATTAAAATAATTTTGTTGCCAAAAGCACCTAAAGGTATGCATTTTAATTTTTCAATAACGTCAACAAATTAAAATCTAAAAGAAAAATATTTTCATAAGCATCAATGGCAGCACATTTAAATAACTATTAGACAGACACATACTATGTGTATATTCTAATAGTCTATGAGCCTAAGCCTTAATATAGGCAATGAATTTTTATTTATTTTTTGTTTTTTTTTAATTTTTTTTTTCGTTTTGTTTTAATTCTTTTTGATAAATTTCCAATCAAAATATGATTTCAATTAAGTTTTCTCTTGAATAAAACCACAGTGTAGCAGTGTCGTATAGTAAGTAATGGCAATGAATTCGTAATGTTTTATTAAATGTTAAGGATTTATAGCTTGTTTTGTCTGTAACTGTTGTTCAATGGCATTTCTCTGGGTATCAATGAATGAATGAAAATTAATACGCCATAGTGGCTGGCTGACTGCACGGAAGCGCCTTGCAATCAATCATGGCTGCTGCTGTTGCTAGTTTACATTTCACCAGAGGAAATATTAAAACACTCTCATGCACAGGCCTAAATGTGTGCAATGGTAACATGTTGCCATGTTGCCATGCTGCCCCATGTTGTTGCAAGAGATTTAGAAAATTTTTTTTAAAGGGAAAATTTCCTTGCAGTGCTCTTTTCCCTATTGGCATATCCTCGTTTTTTTTTTTGCATATAAATTGCCGCCTTTTGTTTTGGAAAAGAAAAAAAATTACTAAAAATTTATAGGCCTTCCTAAAGTGTTTTTCAAATTTTTTTTTGCAGCCGTTTTCTCGCCCCTTTTTTCTTGCATACTTTTTGGCGTATTCCTCTCTGCATTACAAATCAATATAGTTTGTATGTTTTTTTTTTCATATTTTTTGTTTTAAAACAAATAAATTTATTTTTTATTGCCGTTGTTGTTGTTGTTATTGCTTGTGTATGTAAGCCTTGTATCCTTATATCCTTACATTACATAAAAAAATGTTTTTT
Organism: Sarcophaga caerulescens; assembly: GCA_927399465.1. NCBI lineage: Eukaryota > Metazoa > Arthropoda > Insecta > Diptera > Sarcophagidae > Sarcophaga > Sarcophaga caerulescens. The sequence continues at coordinate 105,599,547 of OV656866.1, forward strand.
TTTTCTTTCTGTGTGCAAATCCTGTAATCAAGCGGAAATTACATTGGAAAACATTATTTAAAAACGGCTTTAAATGGCTTTCATACCAACGAACGAAGTGACATACGTCTGTAGTGTTATATGTTGAAGTGTTTTAAACACATTGAAGTAACGAGGGTTGTAGCAAAATTAATAATTGCAGCTATAGCTCACAATACAATCTCTAGTTAATTCATACGACATGGTGTTTTTCGGTAAAATAGACGCAACGAGAACTTTACTTGCGAGAATGGTTGCTGTGCCAACGGTTACAAAAGCCAAGAACAAGCAAACAAATCTCTGCATCCTAACAGAGGACAATACTATTCGAATGAAGGTATTCCTGTTTGAACGAAGCATTAATCCATTCGCAATTGCGCATTGTCAAGTCATTAGGTTAGGTCGGAGTGGTATCTCTGATGTCACAAAGCTCACTTGAGCACGCATAGCGGCCCGTTGTGATGCCACGGGTGAACGCAGTCCCTGTACTGACCAAGTTCCACCACAATCAGGGAAAAGGAGGAAGTTGGTCAGCGCAAGGGCTGCACAACGGAAGCACGACTACCCCGCACTGGAAAACCAGCCAGAAAGTTTGATGAACGAAGCTATGTCCTTGATATCAATGGATGATAGCTCCGTTAAGCTAACAAGGAATGGGGAGCCAAATAACCTATATCTACACCTAGCATGAGACGGGCACTGACAAAGAAAGTGAATAACAGTCTCCTCCTACTCAGAGGACCTGCATCCACGACAGAAATCGTTAAAAGGGAGCCTCATTCTTTCCGCGTGTCTGCCCATGACCCAATGACCCGTAAGCACGGCCACCGTAGTCGAGATGACGTCACGACCAAGACCAAGTGTCAGGTCATTGGATGGGAGCTGTTTTCTTTCCGCGTGTCTTCCCATTACACAATAACCTGTAAGGATGGCCACTGTGATCCAGATGACATTGCGACCCAGTTCAAGTAACTTGTTGGGTGCGCCTTCTATCCATCGAGGGCCAAGTGAGTCTAGCGGTGGAGCAGGACTCCTCATTGACCCAGGATAGGTTGACGTCTCGAAAGAATTTCTGTGCCATGGCCAGCTTGACCGAGACAAGTGGCTTCCTCAAGTCGATTGAGGAGGATTCCGGAAGTTGTGCACCAGCCTTGGCGAGCTCGTCAGCTCTGCAGTTTCCCGGAATATTACCGTGTCCGGAGATCCAGCTAAGTGTGACACTGAAGCGCCCAGAAAGAAGGTCGAGACATATTCGACATTCGACAGAGATCTTATGGCGGCCTGACCATTAGAAAAGATCGAGATGCGGGTGAAAGGAACACCGTTGACGAGGATCCATTGAGCAGCCCGGTAGATACGTCGATTATTTTTTAAAGAAAAGTTGCAATCTGTCTGCAAAAAAGTTAGAAAGTTTCTTTTTGGTTTCTAACTTCTCACGCTCTCCTTCTTTTCTGGAGCACATGTGTCCTTAAAATGCATTAAAGCAACTCTCTTCTCCTATCCAAACACATAAACAGTCACACACCCAATTGAATATTTAAAAAAAAAATAATTTTTTTGCGTGTTTGGATATGCACGAAGAGTGTGTGAATGTGTGTGTCTGTAGCGCTCTCTTTTAACCTCAATTTTCTCTCACTTTAATTTTGTATTTTTGGTATGCAAATGATACTCTTATTTTGGTAATATTCTCACACACACATACGTACATATGGTATATATATATGTATGTATGCATACTTATGTATGCATATAAGTATGTATACATACATACAATATTTTTGGAAAATGTTTGTCTGTTCGTTTGTTTGTATTGTTAAATGAATGGTAAATTAGTTTTTCATTAAAAATTCTCGGTTTCTGTTTGGGTTTCAGCTTTTGTTTTTTGTTTTTCTTATATTTTTTGTTGTTGTTGTTTTTCAATGTGCATTTTTAGAAAAAAAAAAAAAGAGAAAAAGACAGAAGAAAAAGCCCGAAAATTATTGATGATATAAAATTATGCTAATGGGGTTGATATTATTGGTGTATCGGTGTGTTGGTGTGTTGGCGTTTAAACTGATTGATGTTTAATTAAAAATTTTGTGTAGCATGTGTTGAGGCGTTTTTATGGCTTGCAAATATATTCCGTAATGGAAGTGCTGAAAGCATATTTGAATTGAAGCATATTTTTGAAAGCATTAAAAAAGTTTTTTGCTTTGATGCAGCAAAGCCATAATGGAATATTATTGGAAGAGGATTAAAGCCTCTTAATTTTTAAAATTCGCGAACAATTATGGAAGTTTGTTTGCTTTTTTGCTGGCTTAAAGCTGGATTACTAAAGTTTGTAGGATAAGCACTCTAATCATTAGGCCACAACACTATCTTTAAGCAGATTAGAAAGCGTTGTTGGCTTATTAGATGTGAAACCACGATTCAAAGCCCAGGTCAGGCAACTCGAACAAAACAAAATATGAAAAACATTTCGTTGACGACTTCCTCACTCAACAGATTTCTGGCAAAAACTCTGAGAGTAAACAAAATAGGCATGAAAAGTTTCTCAAGTTTACACTATAGCTTAAATCAAAAGAGTTGAGTGTTTTAATGGCGGCCTAACTCTCAGATATCATTGCTATATCCACTTTTTTGTACTCCCTTCTCATATGCAGTCTGGTGATGCGTTATCCCGCACCACAGAATCTATATACTAAGCTTGAAGCCATTTTTGAATGAATATTCAATGCTGAAATAACAACAAATCAATTGCATGCCTTTAAATGCTCTTCTCTCTCTCTCTCTCTCTCTCTCTCACAGATATGCTCTCAACAAATGAACAATAATCGTAATATCTGATGTATATTCATTTAAATTATTACTGCCTACATTTAGGCTTTGAACATAAATCTTTATAAATGTTAGTATATCTGTGTGTGTGTGTTTTTGTGTTAAACAAAGCATTTATTTAAATAATAATGGCTGGTATTGTATTGAAATAAATCTTGTCCGTCTGTTCATTCAATTGTATTTTACGAAAATTCCTTAAGTAAGTCAACAAGAAAGATGTCTTTGAATGGCAGCCATTATTATTGGAAAGTAAATAAAATTCGTTACGGGGGCTGCTGCTGTTATTGCCTTTCTCAGGCTATAAATGGCAGTAGAAAGAGAAATTCCTGGTTGTTTCTTTCTTTTGCCATTATTTCTGCTTTAACTGCTACTCCTCCAAGGCTGCTTTGGGAAACTTTTTGAGATAAAATTTTCAAATTTTTCAATTTTCGTTTTTATTTCGTTTTTTTTTACGAATTTTTAATCCGTATTGTTCTTTTGTTATTTAACTAAAAACTATTATAAAGTATGTACATACACATACATACACATTTACATACGTACACTTACACATTCATTAGCATATTTCTATGCTATTGTGCTGGTTTATTATCAGTTGCCTATTTATAGGGGCTGTGTTGTTATTTAAATATAATGGAAACCTAATAAAACTGTTTTTAATTGTTAAATTCGATTTTAAATTTTCAAACACTAGATAAACTATTAAAGCAGGCTTTTATTCTATTTTAGCCTTAAGGTTAGGCAAATAGAAAATACTTAAAATTTAAAAAGATTAAATAAACTTAAAGAACTAATTCCTGATACTACTTTAAGCTACCAAATTAGAGAAAAAATTTCATTGTGTGACCCTAAGGCAGTTTGAGCAAAAATGAAATTAAATCCTTAAAAAATACTGCCTACTTTAGGGAGTACAACTACTCTCTGATATCCGAATGGATAACATGGGTTCTGTACAACCAATCTGCAGGAACAAACGTAGATATTACTCATAAGGTGCGATGCTTTACCCACTAATTTGGTGATTGGTTGAGGAGGAACACAGTTTTCCCGTCCATAGAGATAAAAGCACACATAAATATGCGCCAAATAGTCACTTTTTTCGTATACCACTATTACTTTTTGTATATTTTACTCTTAGAAGCGACAATTTTAATATTTTTGACTTAACAATCGACTGAGAAAATTATCAGCTCAGACACCCAAATTACCAGTTCCAGTGCTTTCCCATTAATGTAATATTTCTTTAAAAAAAAGTTGCATATTTTTAGGCCTTAAAGAAAACACAAATTTCAATTTTGCCTTACTTTATACAGTATCCAAAGAAAATATATCTTTTAAAACCTTTTCTTTTGTACGAAATCCAATTCCAAAGCCTATATTAGAGCTTAAAGTAAAGCCTAGTGTAAGAAAAAAAAAAAAAAACATTAAATATCATAAATCTTTTGTATTGCATGAAAACAAAACGGCAGCAGGCAAATAATGGAAAAAATACGAATTTTTATGAGAAAGAAAATTAAAGAAAAAAAAACTTATTTTATGTTGCTCCATAGCCTATAAATAAAACGAAATGAAAACACACTTGAATTTCGCCAACATAAAGTACAATTTAAAGCGTGAGAAAAAAGAGAAAGTGAACAGAAAAGAAAACAAACCAAAGAAAAAATAAATGATACCCACAGCCAACAAAATATTTTATGTTTACGCCAAAAACTGTCAAAAACTTTTTCAATTTTAACACCCAACCCTTTAATAACAAAAAAAAAAAAGAACAAAAAACAGACACACAAGCAAAGATATGCAGTTCTTTTAAAAGGAAAAAACCAAAATAAAGGAGCCTAAAAGTATACTACAATTATAGTAAAAGAAAAAACACTTGCTTTGCACTCACCAATACGCTCTCTCTCTCTCTCTCTCTATACTTGTATTTAAAAACACACAGTGTGATCAATTTAGGCCAAAAACACAAAACAAAAATACTTAAGCAATGTCATCTATTCTCACTGAGTAATACAAAAAAAAAAAACAAAAACAACAACAACTCTGTGTATAACAATTAAAGTGATACAATAAAAGAGATACAGAAAGAGAAAATTGAAAATACAGAGCAAAAAAAAATCTTAACAAATCCTTTATTTTTCGGTTTGTTACGATGTAATCAAGAGTTTGGGTGTGATAAACACAACAACAACACATACATAAACACTCTCTACACTAACTGCTGTTATTTAAGGCCAGTGTGAGTGTGTTTTTCTTTTTTTCTCTTTAAAGAGTGTACCGAAGAGTAAGTGTTCTAACGGGTAGCAAATGTTTACTTAAATTCCTTAAGCTCTCCATCTTTCTTTATTTCTGTTGTTGTTAAAATTTTCAAACTGGTTTTTATTTTATATTGCATATGTATGTATGCATATGTATATGTGTGTGTGTGTGTTTGTATTTGTTATTATTTCTATCACACGTTTATCTCTTTTTCATTTGTGTGTTTCTGTTTTTGCTTGGTTTGGCTTACGATTCCTGAACACACATCAATGCTTCGTTGAGTCATATTTATACACGAGCATTAAACAGTCGTCGTGTTTTCTATAACACTCATACTCTTACAAAATACTCGAATGTACAGCTATGGATATATAAATGGCACACATTTGAATAAGTTTTTTCTTAGGCTGAAGTATCGCGAATACTATTAATCAAAAACAAATTTTTGGATTTATCCAAAGGTTTATTATTTATATTTAAGAATGATATAAAATTAAGTTGAAATTCATTAATTAACAAAAAAAAAATATACATAATTTATAAAAAAACAACACTGAATTGAGCTGGACACATAAATGGCACAAACTTAAAAAAGTCCTTTTAATATTGCATTTGTTGATTTTTTTTGTATGTACAAATGCCCTACCATTAATATTTTGTGCTGTAGCCTTTGTTGTGGATGACAGCTTCGCATCTACGACCCATACTTTCCACAAGTTTTTGGTATTTTGTTTTGGGTATGGCATACCAAGCTTCCTGAGCGGCTGACCATAAATCGTCCATATTTTTATAACTTTTTTTTTTTTTTTGCGATTTCAACCTTGCTTTCATACCACAGGTTTTCAATAGGATTTAAGTCAGGGCTCTGGGCTGGCCAATGCAAAACGGGAATCTGTTCCGAACAAAACCAATTTTTTACTAGGTTTGACGAGTGTTTGGGGTCATTATCTTGCATGAATTTCCACTTAATTGACATAGAGTCGAAAGCCAATATGGTCCATATGGTTTTTTAGAATATCCACATATTGAAACTTGTCCATTTTTCCATTGATTTTTACAAGTGTACCTACGCCATAATGCTACCACCGCCGTGTTTTAACGTCTTCTGCTTGAACCGAGGATTATATTCTTGGCATCTAGGACGACGAACAAAGGTTCTGCCATCTGGTCCAATTCTATTAATTTTTGTCTCATCACTCTATAACATGTTTTTCCAAAAATTAATACGATTGTCCTTATGAGTTCTGGCGAAGGCTAAACGTTTTGAAACATTTTTTTTTTTTGAGAGCAATTGTTTTTTCCTGGACATGCGCCCAAACAAATTTGCCTCGTTTAATCTTCTTCTGACAAGCCTGCTAGATATTTCCAAGCCAAAAGATTCATTAATATCAGACGCTATCTGCCATGATGACTTGAATGGATAAATTTTTGCCATTCTTACCATTGCTGCATCTGTACGCAAGTTTGTTTTTCGAGGTCTTGGCTTCCGACTTTTGCCCTTAATCAATACATCGGGATTCTCTACACATGATTTAATAGCATTGTAAACTTTGTTTCCTTAAAACTTGCAGTTCTTTAGCAATTTCAGATACTTTTTTCCCATTTTCATGCATTTTCCATATGATCCGCCTCTCCTCGGTTGTTGTATGCTTGCCGGATCCCATTTCGAAAAAATTTTTCTTTATACTTGTTTTTTTAATTTTTTTTAACACTTTAACAAAATATCAAGTGATCTGAATGAAATCTACGCGTGTAATAACTATGTATTTCAAATAAATTGTGACATATACATACATGTCCACTTAAAATCAGCTTTGTTTACGCAAAAATAATAACGGTAAATAATAAGCAGAATATAACGGAATATTTGAGTGCTGCTGAAACAAAAATTCTTAGAGCAACAATCTTAAGAGATAATTGTAGCATTTTATAAAATTTCTACAGTCGGGCCTCGATTTTCCGTGATGGTCGGGACCGGAAGCATTCTGTATAATCGAGTTTCCCGGTTAATTGAGTACCAATTTTGGCTAGTTTTATAATAGATATTTTTATTAATTAATAAATGAATATGTACATATTTATATAAAAACTAAATAATTCAAGGATTTCATATAAATACATGTTTTAAAAAATATAAAAAAAAAATAATTTTGTCAGAAAACAGTGATAAGAATTTCATGTACTAAAGAGGGAATTCCCCTTTTTCGCTTGTTTGTCCAAAATAATAGGTAAAAAATGTTTGCTTATAATCACGGATAATAGAGGTAATCACGGTTAAACGATGCAGAAAAATTTAAGTCGATCCAAAATAAAATTAAGTCGATGCAAAAAATTTTCTTTTTCCATCCCGGATAATTGATGTTGCCGGATAATCGAATCACGGATAATCAAGGTCCTACTGTAGTTGACAAAACATAAAGTTTTTTTCTTAATTAAAATGTTTGCCATTTATATGTCCATAGCTGTATGTAAATAAGTATGTATGTACGTACTTACAAATCGTAGGCAATCAATTTCCACTGTTTTTTTTTTTATTTTAAATTCTAACGAATACATACACATAAACTCGTATACACTCGTACATATGTACATATATTCCCGTAAGCTCATGCATATGTAAGCAATGTAGGTTTCATAGCCTTCTGAAACAGAGACAGCATGTTGTGAGGAATACAGAGAGACAAAGCGAGATTGAGAGATTGTAAGTGTTTTATACTGGTTTTAAGCAATTATTGTGTGTTTATACTGTAAAAGTCTTACCATCACTTGGTTTATTAACAGTGCGGCACAAAAATATGCATAAAGAGCGTTCAAAAAAAAACAAAAATTCATCATTTTTTATACGATTTTCGTATACAATAATAATTTTATTTTATTTTTCTCTTCCCTGCTGCTGTTTTTATTTCTCCTGCTTGTCTATTTCATTTTCTGTTACATTTTCTTTGTCATTTTCTTTTTTTAAACATAAAATTTTGAAATTTTCTTTATGGTGGTTGAAGACAACAAAGCACACACAGCCAGAGTTATAACGTTATAGTTTGAGTATCTGTTCTTTATTGATTATATTTGTTTGTATTTATTTATGGTATTTTATAATAACAAAAGACAAAAAGACAACAACAACAAAAAAAAAATTGCAAAACTTTTGTAAACTATATATAAGAACACTAAATAACAGCTAAACTAAGTGCCTAGTGCGGGTTAAATTATCTGTTTTCGGTTTTATAGGGGTCGGCACTGTTAGGATGTAGTATTAGGGGTTCTCTAACAAATAAAACACACGCAGGGCTATGATTTCGCTGAAAATTTTCATTCATTGCAATCAATGCTTGGATCATGGCATTATCTTCGGAAAAAAAATGTCATTTAAAACTGGCTCCCGATTGGTTACAGACCTCTTTCGATCACTTTTTTTTGCCACATTTCGTAATTTTGACTTTCAAATACAGAGACATCGGCTTTATTTTACCTGTTTACTTACTTAATAGATCATTACAACCCTTTTGTCAGGATTACAACCAAGTCGCCTTGGTTTAGTAGGTAGTGTGCTGGCTTATTAGACGTAAAAGCCATGGTTCGAGTCCCAGGCCAGACATCAAAAAATAAAAAAAATAAAAAAAAAATTAAAAAAAAGTATTTTTTCGGCGATTTCTTCTCAGTTTCTCAAAAAACCTGTCGTTCGGAGTCGACTTTAAACTGTAGGTCCCGCCAATTATGTATAAAATTAACACACACAACATAAGTGATGTGAGAAACAGCGGGCTTCTTGGGGACGATTGCCTGTAGATTGTCTAATGGTGAAGGTATAGCACTGGCCATTTTATAGTCACCTAGCAGCAACTCGTTTCCTTGCCGTTTGCATCTTCCCCCTTTCCACCTTTCTTAAAAAAAAACCTGCACAATGCACTGCATGAGTAGGGGCCATCCCCTGAGTGCTGGTTTCATAAAAACAAAAAAAAAAAAAAAGCTTCCCGCACCACCCATGTTTCGTGAGTGTTAAATGTATCCATGAGCACCAAATGAAAGATTTTTGAGAGACTTTTCATGGCAATTTTATTTACTTTCAGAGTTTTTGCCAGAAAGAAATTTTCTATATTTCGTTTTGTTCACAATGGTTAAGCTGGGGTTTGAACCACAGGCTCTCTTCTAATAAACCAACACATTATCTACTAGACTACGGTGACTTCTGCTTATTAAGTCATCAAAATAAGTCCAAAAAAGTATTACTTTTTGGCTGGCAAATTAAAATTGCCAGTCTTTGACTGTAATTTGGTTCAAGAAACTTTTAATTTGACTGTAGCTTGAAGTCTGGTGTATTGTGATGGCGTCACGTTTCGTTCATGACTACAAACCGACGCATGAACACGCCACGCTATGTGTTTAAACAATGCCAAACATTTCTTGGAATTGTCATACGATTTTGTTGGCCTTCTTTAACTGTTATTTGCCCCCGGGAAACCCATTGATTTGACTACTGTTTGATCTCCGTTCCGTTCTGGACTACAAATCGGCGCATAAACTCTCACATATTGCGTTTAAACAACGCCAAACGCTTCTGAAAATTGTCACACGGTTGTATTGATAAGGATATCTATCACACAGCAATTCAATAGTCTTCAAAAAAAAAAAAAAAAAAAAATCGATGTCGAGAAGTGAAAATCCAAGGCATGGATGTGTACTAAACCTATCTGTTAGCATATCCTCAATGTCTGCATATTTATTGGTTATCAGAGAGTATAGTTTAACATTTAAAAAACATTGCTGCCTACTTTAAGGGTTTGTTTTAAATTTGTTTTAAAGATTTTACAAAAATATGCAGGTGATTAATGAAAAATGTTTTGTTATATAAACTGCTTTAGTTTGCTTACCTAGCTAATGCCTAACCTTACAAAGTTGCTTAAGTTTAATTTAAAATTCGTTTTCATTTGCTTTGCTTTTTATTATCAGCCCAAAAGTAGACTATTTTCCTTTTTTATAATATTTATAAAAGACAGAAGATAATTTATTTTAAAAATAATGTGGATTTTTTTTTATAATTTATTTTCTTACCATGAGAAACAAGAAAGAAAGGGTGGAGTTTAGTTTTGAATTGTTGAAAAAATATCGTTTCGTTTCTGTAACGCCCAAAAGTATGTTAACAGTTTTGTATGTCAAACAAAAGTGAAATGATAGTATGGCCAACAACATTGGCATGGCAAAACACCAAAAGTTTTTTCCCCGTTTTTTTTTTTTTTTGTTGGGGTTTTTTTTTTTTTTGTCTGTAGTTGTCAAACTTGTCTTCTGGCGACACACATTCTATGAAAGCCATGTGGCCCATTAAAAAAAAAAACGAACGCTGCAGATAATATTACAGCATACTTTTCGGTTGGTTTGTTGGTTGGTTGGGCTACTTGTAAAATAAATGTTGCAAATAAAAAATTGAATTTCGTTTTTTTTATTCGTATAACTATTGTTAATAATGTTTCAAAAGAGTTTTTCTACTTTTAAATGTTATTCGATAAATAATATTTCATTTCAAAGAGTAAAAAACCAGAAGTAGAAAAATAAAAATTTAATTGCTTAAAATAGTTGAAAAAATATTTTTTTTTTTTGTGTAGGAAAAGGTTAAGTGAAGTAAATAAATCGAATCTAGCATTCATAATTCATATTTTTTGTAATTTTTTTTAGTAAAACTATTATTATAAGCTGTAGCAATAAAAATATTGAATTTTTACACATGCTTGCCTAAAAATAGGCAATTTTTTATTGTATAAATTAAGTAACATATGCAGATAAACTATATATTATGCCCTCCTTGTAGCAATGGACTATAACACAAAAACAGTTGTATTGAATAAGAGGGTTCACATCATCCATTTCAGAACTACTTCAGCCCACGCTCACTTGGATTATTTGGTATTGTCCTTAATGAAATAATGGTTACAAAGGCTTGTTCTCTATCGCATGTTATCCGGACGCATCCAAAACGAGTAGTTTTGAAGAATATCTCTTATTCAAGTGCAAATTGGCTGAAGGAAATGGAGATTTATGAGTCACACATTTTGCAAACAAAATAAAAGTATTTGTAAAGCACTGACCATTTAGAATCCCCGGAAAAACTGTTCTAGTACTTAAATGGTAGTAACTCTTCCATTCCATATTAGACTGGATGACATTCTCTGCAATTTTTTCCTCTTGAAGGAAAATTTGTTCGTATCTTCGGCTGACGTAGCATTCAATATGTAGTGTTTCCACTCTAAACCAACTTTCTTCTGATGGTATATTATTCATGGTTATCAGTAGCTTACTTCCATGCAGGTGGCTGAGGTTTCCTATACACGTCTTAAACATTCTTTTATTTTATGAAATTTTCCAAGAAGTTCTTTATTTTTAAGTCCAATTGTGGGAAAGAATGTGTGCTCTTCAAATTCTTCCATTACCTCGCCTACTGTATCATTCAGTCTAGCTGTGACCACTTTCTTTCGCTCAAGTTACTCAATATCTACACGATTTTCTTAAGAGTTTCCAAACACAGGCGCCTTCTAACTTGTCTTCGTTAAGAATGTATTCTAACTCTACCCTCCTTATTCGCATTGTGCCTCGGAATTACCAAAAAAGCTTTTTATGACGCCCATAACATTTCTACACTCAGTAGAATATTTCGACTGCTTTGTCCTTCAATATAGTTGCTACAGACTTTGATACTGCTTTCTACTATTAACAGATCCTGCTTTGAATTGTTTAATAAAATGGAATCCATCCATCCTTTGTCCCTTCTAAGGTTCACAGGATTCAAGTACATATTCCATTTCCATTCGATCTAAATCCCATGGGTTCCGCAGTTTCGTTTTTATTTAAGCATTTTTCAATATCTAGAATAACTTTTTGTTTTTGTAATTTTTTAAAGTAATAGAACAGCCATAAATTATGCTTTATTTTTCTACTACTTTTCTGATGCTTTTTATTCAAATTTCAGTAAATTTCAGTTTCTGGGTAAGGGCAGTGGGAGGGAAAAAAAATGAAAGAAATTATTCTCTTTTCACACATGTTATCAATTATCGATAACATTTATTTGGCAATTCACAACAGACTTTTGTTTATTTGAATTTCTTTTTTCCTCCTCCTAAAAGTATGCTATACAAAATTTCTGTGTAAAAAGTAAATTTGCCAAAATAACAACGATTTATTATTGATAAATTTTTTGGCCTTTTTTTGTTTACAATTTTACAAGGTTTTTTACACACACACACACACATCTTTGTTCTTTCTTTTAGTTTTTGTTTTATATTTTAACGTTATATTTGCACTGAAATTTTCTTTATTGGGTACGGGAAACAATTTTATATGAAAATTATATCGAAAGACAGCACTATACACTGCCGAACTAACTTATGGTGATTTCTTTTCTGGTAAAAAATGTTGCCTACATATTTTGTAGTACTTATTGAAGGTTGCACGAACCCTCATAATGTGTTGCATTTTAAACGATTACAAAAGAACAAAAATCATTGCCCTTTACGCAATTATTTTTATAGTTTAATACCAATTTAGCGTTTTTTTTTTTTGATACATGTCCTCCATATCTGACGATGAAGAGGATTCCAACAAATTTTCCAAAATAATATTTTTTGCTTCTATTTCACCACTTTTAAAACAAATAATTTTTGTTATTTTTGTCAAAACAATAACAAGAACAGCTGTTTTAAAAGTGCTGCCCTTACAACCCTTTGATTAAATTGAGGGTCAAACATGCAGCATATTTTCTGGGTTTTATGGCAAAATTTTTAGAAAGGAACACGTTACTAATTTACAAAATTGCATTTTTTTCAGAAAAGAACAGCAAAAGGGCAAAAAGGCAGAATAAAGGCAACATTTATGCCAGAAAAGAAATCGCCATTAGTCTCCCTGACGCTCTTGCTTTAAGCTCCTATTATTGCTTGGACTGTGTTACCGGAACAGTACTTCGCTGACTTAATTGATAAACTGGTGTATCTAACAGTACCATGGCCTACAATGCAGTAATTTGGACACAAAATGTTGCATTAGTAATCGATTTTCCAGAATCTTGGAATTAGTTGGTAGGATCGTTAAGCACTCTTCATTCACACTCATCTTCATTTCCATTTTCGTAGAAATCTTCTTCCGACTGTGCGTGTATTGTATGTGTTGGGACTTTCAACATCTCAGTACTGTTGCAGGGCATTGGTTCTCTGATTACTTAATTCATCAGCACAACTCTTTAGTCAGGGTTGCAATCTAGTTTCTCACACCACCCGTGTTTACTGTGTGTGTTAATTTTATCCCTGAGTGGCAGGACCTAAAGACTACGCCGACTTCAGTGTTTTTTTTACCAGCCAATAAAACAAGTTTCTTAATATTACTTATCCTTCCTGCTACGGAAACACACACACAGGCACAGGTTTATAACGTATACACTGAATTATAGTTCTTATAAACATACATATGTAAACGTACATATGCGTTAGTATATCGTTGAGTCTGTGTTAGACAAGCCTATCAAATAGAAATTTATGCAAATATGCGGGTTTCTGACTTAAAATTCATTTTCCGAAAAACTTCAAAACCTTTAAACACATGCACACACAAAAACTATTTTTGATAACACATTTATGTTTTTCAACTGTGCCTAAATGTAGGCAACAAAAAACGAGAGAACGAGAAAGTAAAAAAATTGCAAATAAATGCCATCTGTTGAAGCTCTGACGTAAAAACTTGTGGAGGGGGTTGCGAGGCAAAGGCAAAATTGAAAGTTAAGGCATGTCAAGTATTTTTTTTTTTTCAGTTCAATAATGTTTTTCAAAATATTCCGGGTTGAATTTATAAACAAAATTTTGAAAATTATGAACACATCCATAGTCATGTATACACATATGTATGCATGTACACACACATTGAATTGAATTTCCATTTTATAGCCTTAAAAATAAGAAGAAGAAGAAGACATATAGCAAGAAATTGGTTGTACATTTGCTAACAGTTTATGTTGACAACATTGAATGGTGTAAAACAGGTTTTACTTTTTTTTTTTTGCCAACCGCCACCTAAAAGTAGGCTGTTCTTTTTCGTTTAGTTTACAAAGTTTTTTGTCGCCATATTGCACATGGGAGGTGGAGGACGAGAAAAAGTATTCGTATGTATTTTTAAAGGTAATTTCTCTTAATGAAGTATGAAAATAACAATTTCATGTTGGCACCATCTGTTTGCTGAGGTATTTTGCAAAATTTTATTGACTTTCACTTGGAAAATCTGACATTTTGTAGGCAAATATTTCTAAAATTTATTTAAATTTCTTGGTTTATTAATAAAAAGAAAAAATTATAAAACATTGTAGATTTATTACGTTTTACGTTAGAAATAAATTATAAGCTTAATGACAACAGATCAGGCGCCCAATATGGGTAACAATAAGACTGCAAAACGTGGTATTAATGTATTGTTACGTTTTTACCTTTTAAAAACGTTTAAAATATAAGCTCGTAGATTACAAATAAAATAAAAATAAATTTGTGTTTAGTTTTAATTAAAATTCTTTATTATTCGCACAATTCTGTGTTCCACTGTTCACAACTTGATGTAAACAACAAAAATTGCCTTTTTTTGTTATTCCTCTGTTTATACCCTTTGCATAAACAATAACAATTATTAAGCAATTATACGACAGGTCTTTATAATGGAGATCTTCAAACCACGATTACTCTCTTCAAACACACCGTGTCTTTTACTAACTCCGTCGCCTACTTTGCCTTGCCTTTTATATGGCAGAGTAAACAATCTGATCAATGTTCTTGAAGGCGAATGTTCATGAGATCGTTGTTTACATTTATTATTGTAGTGTTGTTTGTGTATTTTGTTTACATTTATTCTTGTGGTGTTTGTTGGTATATTTTTGTTTACTTGTTTACCATTTTTTTTATGCTGGTGTTTGTTGCCATATTAAGCAGTATGATAATTTGTAAACAGGTTTGCTTACTGCATTGGTTTGTTTTTGTAGCTTTTGTTCATAATTTTAATGTTAAGCGATGTAAATGCAAAACACCAGTATCTAGATTCTTCATTTTCGTAATAGTATGAAATCAAATGATCAAAACGTATAGGGCGTCCAAGAACCAGATGTAAGGATTGAGTTGATCAAATTACCACTCTGTAAGGTAGGCAGGTAGGTAGAAAAGAGGATAGGAAACCAACCAAAGGTGTCATGCATAAGCCATCACATGTAGGCTTGGTGTGCACTCAACCGTCCACTCTCATCACCCGAAATATCGGGATTTCGAGCTTACGAAAACTGGGCAATAACACAAAAAGTGCTCCATCGTATGTAAGACTTTTACTTTATCTTGATTGATTTAGAACTCAGGAGTGATAATCTTCTTCCTTAATTTATTTCTTTTTTTATTCTTTCTTGCTACAGAGTAGTACTTAACTCTTGCATCCCCATTGATTTTTAATTTTCTTTTTTCATTTTTAGTGATTATAAAAGTTTTAATTACAGAAGCTTTTATCACTTTTTTTTTCCTAAATTTTTTTCTTTCAATTCTGTTTACAATGTTCGTTCGTTTTACTATTCTTTCGTATTCTAATCTTTAAGCTCAACTTGTCCGTTTTCAATGTTTAATAACGTTTGAATTATGCTGTTGACGTTGTCTACTCACCATTCACCACATCCTACACAGAGAAGTTTCAATACAAAATGAATCAGATAAAATGGGTGAGCGAGTGAAAGGGATAGAGAATAAAACTTTATCGTTTAAAATTGCCTAAAAACTTTTAATGTTTTGCACACAGAACCAACTACAGCAACAACAAAGTAGAGAAATGAACTGAAAGAAACAGTAAAACAGCATGAGTTTGGATTTTGTTCGTTTTTATAGCCTAAAAGTATGCATTGAATTAAATGTGCATTTAGCAAGCGGGTACACATTTCATGATAAAATGTTTTCTTTTATTGTAACTGTGTTAGAACTGTTGGGAAACTTAATAAGGAAAGGATTTATTTTCTAAAATTTATGTAATAAAGTTGGGAATTTTTCCATAATTTTTACAGCCGTAGAGGTGAATGTAATTAATCAATGCGGCGGTCGGGTTTTAAGAGTGGTAATTTCTATAAAAGAAATTAAAATTACAAAAATAAATTCTAAATAAAAAGCTTACTTTATGTATATATTTATAAGAAACTACGACAAAATGTTGTTTTTTTGTACATAGTTTTAGGCTTAAAATACATTTTTACATGTAAAATTTTTGTGCTATTCTAACATTATAACAGGGATTTTAATTAAAAATTCTCTGATTATAATTTTGTAAAATTGAATTTTCTAAAAAAAAAAAATATTATTAAAGCACACTTTTAGGTGTTCAGAAGTATTCTCAATCAAATTTGAGAGTCCCAGCCCTGTTAGTACAAAATTCTTTATTGTTATATTAACTAGAGAAAGAAACCAACTCTGTTCTTTCTATGCCTTGTTACGCACTTGAAAAAGTCGACTAAAGGTGTTTGGGTAGGAATTTTACTGACACCATAATCACCATGCCATCAGCAAAACAAACAATCTTCCTTCTTTCTGCCTCAAGGTATGCATAAGAAAGCTATTCACATATACCCCCTTGGAGAACGCCCCAAAATACTGATTTTCTTAGACAAGTCCTGCCTAGCTCTAGTTTAACTATGCCCTAGTTAATAATCCACTTAACCAGGATACCTTGGACGCCAAAATCAACCAGTGGCTTCTCTGATGGCTGTTCATCTTTAAGTTTTTTACCTCAATTACCATAGGGATTGGAGAGATCATTAGGAAAAATTTTAAATTATGGCTGGGGAGAGAAAAGAGACATGTGGTACCACGAAATTTAAATTCAACTTATCTGATCGGATAAATATAAACGAAGGGAAAACAGTATCGATACTTTAAAATCCTTTAGTCAGGATTACAATCCAGCTTCTCACACATGTATTACATGTAAATCAGTAAAAAATATTTATTTTTAATGTTATTTTGTTTTAATTTCCGTATTTAATTTGTTTATAGGATTTTAGCTTTTAATTTAAACTTCTTACGTTTCTTTATACTTTTTAAGCATAGTTTCAGGCTTAAAACCTATAAATAATGTACATATAATAGGGGACTATTTAACCCCTTTTTTTTTGTTTTAATTTTCATATGTCATAAATCGTTGGCATTTTCCATAACTTTTCAGGCGAAAAAATTTTTCTTACTTTTTTCTTCTTTCTTCTTCGTCTTGATATGTAGAATGTTTTTTTGCCTAAAAGAAGGCAATGTGTTGTCATGCATACACAATGTTTAAATATTTTTTTTTATACTGAACTAAAAAAGGAAACTTTCTTTTTTTTTTCTTTGGAATAACAATGTATTATTATTTCATTTAATTTGAAGTCGAGAACAGAGAGAGGGAGAGAGAAAGAAAAGTTGCGTTTTTTTTTTTTATAAAAAGTAAAGAAAAGTTTTATGAGTAGTTATACAGTTTGCAAATCACAACCCCTTTCCGGTGCCATGTCTTAAATAAGAATTTTTTTTTTGCTACTGCTGCCACTGCTACTGATACTGCTGTTTTCTTAGAAAAAAATGCTGCATACATATATATTATAATGCAAACCAAACGTAATGTAAGAACCTGAGGCCATATTTTTTCCTCTTCTTTAAATATAACATATGGTAAGCAAATGTTAACCTAAAAGTATGCAGTAGTTTTCATATTTTCTCTCTTTAACCATAATTTTTTTAAACAAATAATTTCAATTAGAATTTAAATTTCTAGAATATATCGGGTTATCCATTTAGGGGTTTCAAAAATGCCAGTCTAGTAAATCGTCATTTTTTAGTAAAAGGTTTAAAGAACGCCTAAAAGTAGCTCAAAATCCTATTACAGAAGTAAGGATTCAAACGTGACCACTTCTCGAGTGTTACTGAGTGATTATGTTCGTCATAATCAAGCTCTTAAGCAAGGAATTAACAAAATTATAAAGAAATTTGAAGAAACTGAAGACGTTCAGACCAAAAAAACTCACTTCTTTTAGAAGAAGTGTGACATGTAATCGGAATTCATCAATTCAGCAATTTTTCCTAACTAACCCGGTTATTATGCCGTATTTTGCATTTGAATTTGCACTTCTACCATCGGAAGGCAGTTTAGGGAGAGAGGCGCTACGTAGATTGATCGGAATGTTGAGTGGCCAATGTCCTTCTGAGCCGACTTGCTTGCTGAATGGCCTAATTAGTTGTGATGAGCCTCTAGTCAGGATTACAACCCAGCTTCTCCCACCCCCATGTTGTGTGTGTTAATTTTATTCACGAGGGGCGCGATCTACAGTTGAAAGACTGCTGAGAGCAAGTCCCAGAAGAATTGTTTTTTAATTTTTCGTTTTTTTTCGAAATGTCTGAGATGGGATTTGAACCATGGGCTCTCATCTAATAAGCCAACACACTAAGTCCAGCGTGGGACTAGCTTCCTTACATGGTATTTTAATTCTATAAAACCCTCAAACTGGATAAACCTTAACAATCAAACAAAATCTTTGCCATATATAGTATGCCGCCTTAAAATATGCAATACATTGTAATGGTTTTTTTTTTGTTGGTTTGTGTTTAAATATTCATAGATTTTCTATATAAAATACCGCCATTATCATTATCTTAATTGTAGTTAATTTAGTTTCTCTTGTGTTTTTATTATTTTCACAATTTTTCTTTTTTTTTTTAATTTTCTATGCAAATAACTGCATTAACCTTTCGCTCAGGTTGCTTAGTTCTTTTGTCACCATAACGCTTCCTCTGCTGCTATTTCACATTCAAACACAGAGTGTCCTCTGTCGTTGCCAATGCTGCTACAAAAAACTCTAGGCAAACATTATACTCCCGTACAATAATTTGTTCTTTTTTTAATTTGAAAAAAAAAAAAAAATGAGGAAAATATTCTTCACCTGCAGCAAAAAGTTTATTTTTTTTTTTTACATAAAATGAGGTAAACATTTATAAAATTTTTTACTTTTACAAAAAAAAAAAAAAAAAATGCAGAAAAAGGAAAGCTGCAGACAAAGTTGAAATAATTTTTCATTTAAATATGTTTGTGTGAGGCTACAGCACACCTACACTTAGTTTTTGGCATACATGACTGTTTGTTTGTATGTATTTATATAAAAATATTGCATACATTTAGGCTTTCAAAGAAGATTTGTTTTAATGTGCATAACCTAGCCCATACACCGGCTGTGGGTAAAAAAGTTAAATCTGTTTTATAGATAAATACACTAATATTAATACAGCTGTTAACAACTAATTAGTTAGAATTATAAAAACTAAAGGCTTTAATCACATAATGTGTATATAGAAGAAGGTTTAAGCCTAAAAGTAGGCTTCCCCAGGAGGAAGGAGATAAATATGGGCCTTGGGTGCTCATTAAGGTAATGTTTACAGTGGTCGTTAGGTATGATTCTTTCTGTGGTGTACGGACCAGTCAAAGACTAAAAATACAAGAGCGAGTGTTGTAGGGATGAAAAATAGAATATTCAGAACGAATAGGCAAAGACACGGATGTCTTCCAAACGAAAAGACTATTAATTCAACTTGGATAGAAGATACAGGTAATGGGACATAGCAATACTATCTGACAGCCAAGCACGCCATCCACGTAATTTGCTTCTATGAAGTTGACAAGAAATAAGTATGGCATTCTGTGGGCAATCCGAATTATCTGAACAGCAAAAATATTGTTACGAAAATGGAACAATCTAGATATTGGTCTTTTGCTTTTACATCGTTTAACATTAAAATTATAAATAAAAGCTACAAAAACCTGTTTACAAATTATCGCACTGCTTAATATGACAACAAACACCAGCATAAGAAAAAATGGTAAACAGGTAAACAAAAATACACAAACAAACACCACAAGAATAAATGTAAACAAAATCCACACACAACAATAATGAAACAACGATGTTTACATTTATAGAGATCTCAAGAAGGCGAAGCCACGTACATTCCTCTTCCAGAACATTTATCAGACTGTTTACCCTGTCATATAAAAGGCAAGGCAAAGCAGGCGAGTGAGTTAGTAAAAGTTCAGTCAGTATTGTGTGAAGACGCGGTGTGTTTGAAGAGAGTAATCGTGGTTCGAAGATCTTCGTTGCGATCAGTCAAACAATTGTCTAGTAATTGTTATTGTTTGTGCAAAGGGTGTTAACAGAGAAATAACAAACAAAGCAATTGTGGTTGTATACATAAAGTTGTGAACAATGGCACACAGAATTGTGCGAATAATACAGAATTTTAATTAAAACTAAACACAAATTTATTTTTATTTTATTTACAATCTACAAGCTCATATTTTAAACATTTTTAAAAGAGAAAAACATAACAATATTATGATGTTTGTTGATAGCCAGCACGATACATGCTCTAACATTACTCACATCAACCACGGACTTGGTCACATGACGTACGGTGAAATTGAGACGCCTAGAATTGGTCCAGCAGTTACGATAGGCTGTTATGGGCTTCTAGACGCTGCAATGTCGATGTCAATGAGAAAAATGAAGAGCTTGCATGTAAGGGAACATTAGTTATATTAACCGCGTAGTTATTAGACTTTACAACACTTTAGTCAAGTTTACAACCTAGCTTCTCACACCATCCACATTATGCGCACATTCATTTTATCCATGAGTGTCAGGACCTACAGTTTAACATGTACAATCTACAAGCTCATATTTTAAACATTTTTAAAAGAGAAAAACATAACAATATGGTTCTGCTTTATTGAGCTAATCAGCTGTTACAGGCTGTAGTTATAATCACATAACATTCATGCATTCCTTCATTCATACGGTACACGTATGCATATGAAGAAAACAAATACGATTAAACTTAATTTTTGCTTATTTAACACTCTACAATAAGAGAGAAAGAAAGCAGGGATCCTACACTCTCTCTTAGAAACAACAAAAAAATAAAAATCAACAAGCCTGCCAAACAAAAAAAAAAAAAAAAACAAGACAAAACAAAAATTAGGAACCCCGTTATAATATAAAACAATACCCATAAACACTGTGTTGAAAACACAAGGAAAGTAAGTGAGCAAAAAGAGAGAAAAAGAGAAGACTTATGTGGGTAGAGAGTAGAGAACATGCATGGCAGGTAAACAGTTATATTTTGTATTACAATAATATTGTTTTTGTATAATTTTAACACAGCTGTAGAGACAAAAACAAATAATAATCATAGTAATAACACAATAACAATTGTTGTTGTTGTTATTATTGTGTTATTTGTTATAAAAACAAGAGCAGTGAAAGGATGTACATATGTATATATGTGTACTTGTATGCATATAAGCAAAGGAAAGGTTATGCTTTTGGCATTGCATACCTTTAGGCGCCTAAACATTATTATCATTGCCATTATCATAATCATTATTATTAAACACGTAATACAACAATAACAACCATAACAGTTACATTTACATTTTGAAATTTTTTTTGAAAAATATTGAAATTACATACACAAATGCATTCATTACATCCAAATATACATGCATACATATATACATTCCATATATCTGTGTGTGTGTGTATACATGATTATATGAAAACATTTACTTGCTTGGTATGGTATTTACCTTACAGATGAGCAGCTTATTTAAGTAATTCATATGGAATTTTGCTTTGTATGCAACTATGATGGTACGAATGTATGGATGTGTATGTACTGTTGCATTTCATAAGCCAAAGTCAAGAGGAGAAATTATTATTTTAAACAGCAACAAAACTCAGTAAAATCTACAAGGTTTACTGTATCAGTTTGTACTTTTTGCCTTTAAACACCTGTGCTATTGCCAAAAATAATGCCTTCTAACTTACATACTACGAGTAAACCCCCATTTGTATGCTTTAATTTTTTTTTTTTTTTTTTTTTTTTTGCAATGCATGTACATAGGTACGTATGTATATGTATTTAGTTGCTGATTAAAATATTTTCCTAAAAAATTTGTTTACAAAAGTATGTCGTTAATGGCATTTGTTTCGTAATAATAATCTCCAGTAATATTTACATTTTTGTTTAATACTCATACGTATCTTAATTAATCTATAGAATATTTATATTATATTTGGTATTGTTGTTATTGTTTATTTATAAAATATTTCCATTAGGTTTTTTGCAATTTAATTGAGAACAAGAAATTTTTGGAAGACAAAAAGTTTTTGAAGAAAAAATTTCTTTCATTTCATGAAAGCCTTCGAATTGTGCAGGTTACCTACGAAGAGAGAAAGCATAGACAAGAGGCAGAAACAGACGAAAGTATAGCTGTATAGCTGACAGAGTCAAAGAAAAAGTGGGAGAAAATAAAAAGTTGGAAAAGTTGTTAAAGGCTCCACCACACCACTGCAAACCCTAGAAAAAAGGGTGTATGTATCCCACTTGTAGTTTAAAAGTCAATTCTGAACGACAGATTTTTGAGAAACTTTTCATGACAATTTGTGGTTTGAACCGAGGCCTCAACAACCTACCTACGAGACTACGACGACCAATGTTCTAATGTCGCTGATATAAACTTTTCTGGATTCCATTGCAAAAAAAGGGCCGCTAAATAGGCCTGCAATTGTATTGTTACGTTTTTACCTTTTAAAAACGTTTAAAATATGAGCTCGTAGATTGCAATTAAATAAAAATTCGCACAATTCTACGAGCCACTATTCACAACTTTATGTAAACAACAACAATTGCTTTGCTTGTTATTCGTCTGTTTACACCCTTTGTATAAACAATAACAATTACTAGACAATTGTTCGACAGATCTTTGTAACGGTGATCTTCAAACCACGATTACTCTCTTCGAACACACCGCGTCTTCACACAAGACTGACTGAACTTCACTGACTCACTCGCCTGCTTTGCCTTGCCTTTTATATGGCAAAGTAAACAGTCTG
Source organism: Sarcophaga caerulescens (assembly GCA_927399465.1). Taxonomy (NCBI): domain Eukaryota; kingdom Metazoa; phylum Arthropoda; class Insecta; order Diptera; family Sarcophagidae; genus Sarcophaga; species Sarcophaga caerulescens. Next base: position 105,622,576 of record OV656866.1, read on the forward strand.
ATGAATGTTCTTGAAGGCGAATGTTCGTGGCTTTGGATTTCTATAAATGTAAACATCGTTGTTTGTGTATTTTGTTTACATTTATACTTGTAGTGTTTGTTGTTATATTTTTGTTTACTTGTTTACCATTTTTTTATGCTGGTGTTTGTTGTTGTATTTTTGTTTATAATTTTAATGTTAAGCGATGTAAAAGCAGCTTCTAGATTCTTCATTTTCGTAACAGTATATAAAAGGCTGCAAGAAAACCCCGGCATATTTCCTTTTTTATAAATTTTTGTTTCCGAAAGAATTATAAGGCCAAACGAAACTTGTAGATTTTTAATAAATGAAGATGATGCTCCCATAGAGCCGAGCTACACCTGCTGTTGAATTGCATTTGAAAACTCAAAAATCTATATTTTACCTGGTCCTGTTGGAAAATATAAATTTAAAAAAAAAAATTCAAATACTATATTTATTTGCTGTGTGCATTTGTGCCACAAATTGTTGCACAATATTAATCTGCTCTATTGTGTTTTCGTATTATTATTATTTTTTTTTGTGTATGTGTGTGTGTGTTTGCATATGGTCCTTTAGTATTTTCCATAAATTTAAATATTTTGTTGTTGTTTTTTTATTTGAATACGTTAAAACAGTTCTTAGGCTCATGTTTAAATAAAATATTTCGTACGTTTATCTATAAAACAGGGTGTGGCATGCAAATTTGGTCAAGCTAAGGTAATGGAGGCAATCAATTTCGCCGTTATAGGCGATTCTGTACATTCAAGGTTTCTTGGAATTGTTTACTCTTCCCGGTTCATTGCATTTGCTTTGATTTTAAGTTTTCTTAGTTAAATTCAGCCAATTTTTTGTTGGCCACACTCTGTGTTCCATTATATGAATATTATGATCATGTGTTCATGTTTATTTGTTTGTTCGTTTACTTATGTTTTATTTGATAACCTTGTCTAGTGTTATTGCATTTTCCTGCACCTGTAACCATTGCAATAGATTTTTAATCTCCACCCCCCCTATCATATACAAAGCAACAACAACAGGAAATATTATTCATATTTCCAAAATGATAAAACTTAGACTGGGTACAGAATACAGTACACGTCCCGCAAAATAAATAGTTATGAGGTAAAACATCCTGTTAAACAAGGTGTGCTAAATTCAACCTTGTCTTGAAGTACAAAGGAAGGGACATTGCTCGTTTGAAGTCAATTTGAGAATAAAGCTGAATTAGCTAGAGAGGGAAAGTGATTCTGTAGGATAATGTAATCAGCAGACTGAGACTGCGTTATTGTTGATAACAAAGCTGACAATCCAGTTACCTCTGTAGAAGACATAATAAGCATTAAGGATTTTTAATCAAAATCCATAAACAGCAAGCTGTAATCCATAAATATCCAGGCAACGGATGAGTAAAAAGTTCAGTCAGTCTTGTGTGAAGATGGTGTAAACAGGGCAATTGTTGTTGTTTACATCAAGTTGTGAACAATCAATTTATTTACAATCTACAAGCTCATATTTTAAACGTTTTTAAAAGTTAAAAAACGTAACAATATTGAGATCCCTCTTACACTTAAAAGGATCTGAGTCTTAAGGAACTCAATATCTGTGCCCTTTTGTAAAAATTTGCTTTTAAATTGAGTTTTAAACGCCCTACTTGCCAATGCCTAAGATTGTTTACACAACAAATAGGCCCCTTAATAAGAAAAAAAAAAAGAAAAAACACAGAACTATGGTTTCCGTTCTTTATTTAAACTTATAAAATAAATAAAAAAAAAGTAAAAAAGCAAAAAATATGTATAATTTCCATACATTTTTTGTTAATTTAAACTTTTTGAAAAAGTTTTTTTTTTTTGTTTTCACGACATATTTTTCTTCTACTAATTGTCTGCCTTAAAGTAGGCTACAAAAAATATTCATACAAATGCTTTGTCTCTCTCTCTCGCTCTTTCTCCAGGCTTTCATTCACTTTCGTTGTTATGTGAACATTTACTTGAGCATTTTTCTTTCTTTTCTTTTTTTTTTTTTTGCTCATGAAGATGTTTTGTATCCCCTTTAGTTTGTTTACTGTTTTATTATCTCTTTTTGTTGTTGTCGCCCCCTCTCTCTCTCTCTCTTTCTCCTTTGCAGTTGTTTACTTTTTTTGTATTGCTGCTGCCAATTGCATGAGAGTGCTTGTGTATGCAGGCAGTGTGTGTACAATGTATGGATGATACTTGACCTTACCCGAGTCTCTCTCTCTCTCTCTCTTCTTTTTCTTTGTTTGTTATTGTTATTGTCGTTGTTATTTTTGCTTTTCAAATGAAAATACTTTTTTTTTTTTCAAAAATATAAGAAAAGAAATACAAAATGTATGATTTTCTGTTCGTTTTTATTTTCTTTTCTTTATTCAGAGTGACAAACTTTAGCCTTGTTTTTGTCCCCCAAAATATTTACCCTTCACTGTTCACTATTTAGATGGGTTCGTATGTTATCGTCATTGGTTTTTAGTGACATTTTTTTCCGTTTTGTTTTGTTTTGCTTCAAATGTTTTTAGTTTAAAAAACTAAAGCCTACTTTAAGGCATCATTCTCGGGTTTTTCTCTTTTTTTCAAACATTAAACGGTTTTGAAGTGTCAGTAAATAAGTTTTGTAGATATTAATTTGAATAAATAACTGTGAAATCTTTTTAGCTTCTGGAATACATGTTTGTAGCGTTAAGAATTTAACCGGGCAAGACCACAGTAGCCGTAGTCTAGTTGGTTCGAACCTTAGCTGAAACATTTCTAACACAACGAAATATGAAAAATATTTCTTTTGGCGACATTCCCATGAAAAATTTCTTAAATTTGCCGTTCGGTGTCCACGTTAAACTGTAGGTCCTGACACTCATGGATAAAATGAATGTGCACACAATGTTGATGGTGTGAGAAGTTAGGTTGTGAACTTGACTAAAGTGTTGTAATGACTAATAACTACGCAGTTGATATAACTAATGTTCCCTTACATGCAAGCTCTTCACTTTTCTCATTGACATCGACATTGCAGCGTCTAGAAGCCCATAACAGCCTATCGTAACTGCTGGACCAATTCTAGACGTCTCAATTTCACCGTACATCACGTGACCAAGTACGTGTGGTTGATGTGAGTAATGTTACGTTTTTACCTTTTGAAAACGTTTAAAATATGATCTCATAGATTGCAAATAAAATAAAAATAAATTAGTGTTTAGTTTTAATTAAAATTCTTTATTATTCGCACATTTCTGTGTGCCACTGTTCACAACTTTATGTAAACAACAACAATTGCTTTGTTTGTTATTCCTCTGTTTACACCCTTTGCTTAAACGATAACAATTACTAGACAATTGTTCGACAGATCTTTGTAACGGAGATCTTCAAATCTCTTTAAACGCACCGCGTCTTCACACAAGACGGACTGAACTTCACTAACTCACTCGCATCCTTTGCCTTGCCTTTATATGCCAGAGTAAATAGTCTGATGAATGTCCTTGAAGACGAATGTTAGTGGCTTCGACTTGTTGTATTTTTGTTTACTTGTTTACCATTTTTTATGCTGGTGTTTGTTGTTGTATTTTTGTTTATTATTTTAATGTTAAGCGATGTAAAAGCAAAACACCAACATCTAGATTCTTCATTATCGTAACAATATTTTCTTCTGTAGTTTTCATTGTTCCTTTATTCATGTCTTATATACACAACAGATATTATATGAAGAAAAAAAAAACAAAGCTGTGGGGAGTATCCCTTATCAAGATATATGCCAGGCGGCAACAGCAGATCTTATTTCGTTTTTTTTTTCTCCAACAATTTCGACAGTATGTATTTGGTAGCATTTGCCAGACCTTAGAGCCTAGTTTTATGGCAAAAAAAAGAAGAAAAATTCCTACAAATTATTTCATCCATCCATCCATATATTCTATGTACGACAACGAAACTCATGTTCATATTTTTTTTTTTTTGCTTCTATTTCTCACAGTTCTTTTCTTGTTAGACAGAAGCAAAAAAATATAAATACCGCCCTGCCCTCTTTCCTGCCTACCTAAAACTTTTTTAATCATGTGTGCTATAACTGCTGGTGCTGCTTTAAAAAAAAATTAATTTTTTGTTTCAACGCAACACCAAGAAACAGAGAGAGTGAGAGAGTGAGAAAGTAAAAACGAATTGTTTTCTGTTACACTTTAAATTGTGTTGTTGAGAGTGTTTCAGCTCATCACACATCTACCATACATTCTCTCTGTCCTCCTTTCTCACTTCTCACTCTCTTTTTTTTTACAGTTACTTACAGTAAATAAATATGTGCTGAAAATATAACACTCGTCTCACTGGTAAGACGTTAGGCTATAAAATATTTAAAAATCCATGGCACACTTTTAGGCTAAAGTTATTATTATTATTACTGTTATATGCTACTGCTACTTCCAAGTTTTAAAAAGCATTTGTGGTGGCATAGTTTAGTTTATTTTTTATATTTTTTAGAAGACTAATGTGATTATATTGCTGCAAGTGTTATAGAAAAAAGAAAAAAACGAAGAACTTCTTGACACCTTTAGGAAATTAAAAAAAAAAAAAACGAAACTAATGAGATAATATTGCAGTCAAGAAATAATATTTAAATCATATATTTTCTATTTTTACTAACGTTTGAGATTTCAAATGTACATGGAAATCTAAACAATGCGACACGCATTATTAAAAATTTTGATTAAAATGTGATAAACAAGTTCACATTTCCTTTCTAGCAGCCAATTAGTGGTAACGTGGAACTGCGAGCATAAGATCTATTGTGCTCCACTCATACTATGTAAGGTATCCCTATAATGTCCCCTTTAAGCCTAATGCCCTGACAATTCTCCGGACGCTGCTCAGTGTCAATAATACCAATTACATGCCCAGAACAGAGCTTCCAGTGCCTCTGTTGCAAGAATATCTTTCATCAAAATGTGGTTCATGTGTGCGGTCATAATATTCTCTTATATTTTTATCTTTAAAAATATTTTTACATACAAGCTTACGAAACAAAAATTAACTCATCAAATCTATTTATATATTTATTTATTCTTTACGTTTAAATATAGAATTTAAAGCCTATTTTAAGGCATATTTCATAAGTTTACATAATTCATCTTGTGATAATATTCAATTAATTATAAAATATACTTTAAGGGATTATTGATTTACGACAGTTTTGTTAAATTTAAGCATTTTAAATACAATTTTCTTAATTAAAAGCCTTTTATTTAAACGATTTTAAATGATGAATAATTGCTTAAGCAATTTAGGCTTAACAGTTTAGATTTAAATAATACTGCATAGTTTTAGGAAGATAAAAATTGTAAAAAATTTAATGCAATTTGAACAAAACAATTTTTAGATTTTTTCTTAAAATAATAGATTTATGAAATATAAATTACATGATAGAACTACTTTTGTATTTAAAAGACCTATTTACCAAGTTATAAGACTTAAAAAAAATTAATTCATAGGCGAAAGTATGTATTTTGAATGATTGGTCTTTAATCCTCAGCAGAGTCGTGTTTAATCTGTTCACTGTCGGGAATGAATACCATTTTTACCGCCTTCCATTCTTTAATTATATAATCTGATATCAGGCCTCCGTTATAACGTAATATTTTGTAATATATTCAAAACGAACTTTGCCTAACCTTAGGTTTTTATTTACATTTTTACTGAAGCATATTTTAAGATGTTTTTTTTTTTCTGTTTTAACATAAAATATAATATTTTCTAATGCAATATATTGCAAATGCTGTTCTTGTGAAAAAAAAAAATATCTTCAAATGAAATATACATATATGTATATGTATACATATGTATAAACAATATAATTATATAAGTTTCTCCTACACATATGCAGCATAAAAAATTTCCAGAGCTGTTTCTCAGAATTCAACAACAGTATTTTTTGTTTATGATTTTCTCCTCTGTTTTCCAAGACAGCTTTAATACATTTTCTATTCCGTTTTATTCCCATTATATTCTCCTATTAGTTTTCGATTTTTTTTTTTAATTTTTGCTGTATTACTAAAACGTATTTTATTTAAAAGCAATGATGAACTGTTTTTCCTGATTATTACACGTGTTTTATTTTTATGACAGCGTTGGGTTTCTGTGCATTTTAAGCATATAAAGTATAGAAAAATAAGTGACTCTTATACGAACTCTTATACTCAACCACATAGATTGGCATAGATGATTTAAATACGGCTGGCAAAGTGTATTCTTTCAAGATCATCATTACCTAAATACAAATGCTTGAAAATGTCAATTCAACAATCTCGAATTGTATGAAATCTTATATAAACTCTTATATGAACTCTTATACGAAGTCTTATACTCTCGGTCTTAGGTAATTTAAAGTTGAATTGCAAATATATTCATGCACCTTGATTGTTTATACTTAATACACGTGGCTTATGCAAATCTGATACGACATTCTAAACAAACTCTTCTACTAACTCTTATATTAACCCTTATACAACTCTTATACACAATATTTATGTATATGTTCATCTAACTCCAGCTAATTAAATGCATTTTTGAATTCTTTCTTTAATATTTCTCATGCTTTAACAGGCACGTGTCTGTTAAATAAGGTTGCAAATTGTATAGAAATAGTTTTATTCGTTTTAACGGTTAATATGAGAGGTTTTCATAGACTATAAGCGAATAACAGTAAGGGGAACAAAAGCAAAGTCTTCCTAGAATGTTTGTTACATTTTAATCTAAATTCCTACGAAACCATGTGGTATTGTTCCCATGTTCTCATAAACATTTTATTTCTCAAAACTGTCTTCTGTGATTTAAGAAAATTAGGAATTTAATACCAATTCTAAAACGTTTATTAAAAATATAAAATATTATTAAGTAATCTTCGGTAGAGACATGTTTCCTAATTAAAAATAATCCAATTGCTGTCAAAGCAGTTGTCCATAATAGTGGCGTACGTTCATCATGACATATACCCATTTGAGTACCTAAAAGTGAGCTGTGCTTGTTTGTTATACATTTTTTAATTAAATCTGACCTTTAAACTTCGTGTTGTGTTTTTTGCTAATTATTTTTCATTTTCTATGAAGCCTAAAAATATGCTTTATTTTTAGCTTCACATGCCATTTAAAATATTTAAATTGTAATTAACCTGAAATCATTACGCTTGTAAAATTGTTTTCAGCATTTAATTATAGCCTACGAATAACTTTTTACCCCAAAAGTATACTTTAATTTCTGTTCAAATACAAAAATTCTCTTTGTTTTACAATTTAAAATTTTAACCCCTACCATTGCCTTATCTAAGCTCTTTTTTGTGTAAGTTTTAAAGTTTTTTTTTCCTTTAAACCATCCATTTTTCCAATGTCATTTAAATATTTGTGAAAAAAAAAATCCAGTTTAATTTTTTTTGTTTCTTGATTAACACCTAAAAGTATGCTTTAATTTTGTGTGAGTGTATTCGTTTTCGCTGTCTTACTTGCCACAGCTAAATGTTATCTTATCCACTCAGTTGAATTTTAATGCTTTCTTTTAGTTTTTAAACCATAGCGTAGGTATTTTTTTTTTTATTATAAAAACAAAACCAATGTGTTGTTGTAAATTGTCATTGCTTAAAAGTATGCAACATTTTCCTATTCGAAAAAAAAGAGAGGGAAAATAGAGAGAAGAACATGCAATGGTTTGCGCGACCATAAAATATTATTTTTTATGAATATGCATACAATTCTTGCCAAGTAATCAGAAAAGAAAAATTAATAAGACTGAGTGGGTTCGAAGAGAGATTTAAATGAGGCATCGAAAAATCCTGGAAGCATGCTACACTAATGTACCAATTTGCAAAGCCTTAAAGTAGGCTTTGTAAAATTCATAATAGATTAGCGATGAGAATCCTTCATTCCTGGTATTTTCCTGCTTTTTTACTACCATCCAAAATACGTTATTAAAAAGTGTGGAATAGCGGGTCCTTCTACTGGATTAGCTTTGTCATTTAAAGATTCCTGGAGTGTAGGAAATACGTCTACCATTTCTTAATATTGAAGAATATTGATTGAAAAATATTCTCAATCCTGCAATAAAACGTGTCGTCCTCGATCTTGGAATATCTGAATTAGCAATTGGTAATCCATCATGCTATTTCGCCCTTTTCTAGCTCCTTGTTATCAATGCAATTCCAGTTGAACTGGATGTAGTTCTCCTCATCTCAGAGATATAAAACAATTTGGACATGAATTGCTATCAGTCTCCAAATGGATAAGATGCCTAAAGTACATCGCCACACTTCCTCTAATTTAATAAATATGTAAGTCGCTCCCTCCGTCGGCTTATAGTACATAATAAAAGTCCTAAAAGTATGCTTTATTATTATATTTTATTTTAAGCTTTTACTTCAAACACCTGTCATTACAGCTCAGCATGCGTTTTATGATTTTTTAAACACATCGATTGGGTTTTCAAAGAAATTATGTAACTCTTAATTCTCCAGACTAAATTCTAAAGTATGCTTTATTTAATATTTTTTTCAAATTTTTACTCCCAACCACCTGTAATTACAGCTCAGCATGCATTTTATGATTTTAAACACATTAATTTGGTTTCCAAGAAACTAGACACTACAGACATAGTTTTAAATATTTTTAATCATCCCTAAAATATGCTTTACTTTTTGATTGTATTAAAAATTTCCTCAGCATGTGCTTTATGATTTTAAAACACATTGATATGGTTTTTAAGGAATTTTATTTAATAACATAGTTGCAAATATTTTTTCGATCCCTAAAGTATGCTTTATTTAATTTTCTTTAATTTTTTTTTTTTTGCTGCCAAACACCTAACATTACAGCTCAGCATGCGTTTTATGATTTTTTAAACAGATTGATTTGTTTCTCAAGGGACTTTGTATATGAGTTCATATTACTTGGTTTTAAATATTCTCCTCCCTAACGTATGCTTTACTTTTTTATCGTTTTAAAAACTTTGCTGCTTAGCATGTCTTTTACGATTTTAAAAAGATCGATTACAGACTTTTATTAACCATTTTTGCTTTATTGTTGAACAGCTCCAGGAGATTTGCAATAATGCCGGGTTGTATGCTGGTAGTGAAACACCCGGTTTTCAAACACAATGTAAAATAAGCAAAAAACCCAAAAATTATCACTATAAAATGCAGACAATTTTTATAAGCCACCAAAGAAACAAAACCAAACTCAACTGAACATGCAAATGCTGGCATTGTATGTTTATTTAATGCCAAGCCAACACAACGCATTTACCTATAAACGCAACACATACGCACGCAATTAAATGTAAATTCCATACAGGGTGTAGCAATAAGGAAAATTACCAAACTATAGGTTTTTATTTGGGTTTCATGTTGGAAATTTTTATAGAAACCTGAATGTGTAGGCCACACCCTGTTAACAAATATGTACTGGTATTTGTATAAATAGTTGCAAGGCTTTTAAACACATACTAACAACATACAGCCATATTAGACATTCATATTCATTGTATGTATTTACATAACTAAACACATACAGAAACACTTTCCAATGCACACATATGTATACACGCGCGTACACCAGCCTATCAAGGCTTGATAGTTTAACATTCAAATGAATTTTGAACAGCACATGAATTTAACAAGGAATCGTTTAGGTTTTAACAAATACTAACACACACATACAACATGTTTAACACATGCTGAAAAACAACAACAATAATACACTTAGCCGAACAAACACACACTCTCCCTGTCTCTCTCTCTCCCTGTCTCTCTCTCTCTCCCTGTCTCTCTCTCTCTCTCTCTCTCTCTCTCTCTCTCTCTCTCTTGTATGCAAAGTCACCTACAAAAAAAACTCTTTAACCCATCGAAATACTTTTTTTCTGTTTCATTGCCTACTTTTAGGCTGAGATTTTTTATTGTAAAGTTTTTACTGTTTAGCCACACCACCACATGTGCCGCCGTTTTACTATCTATCTGTTGTGGATTTGTTTTTGTTCGATTTTTCAACGTCATTATTTTCTTGTTGCATTGAACTTTAAAATCCAGCTTTAAAACGTGATTTATTGTTTAACCAGCTTAAAAGTGCACACCGACCTGGCAATTGTGTATGCAGTTCAACAACAACAGAAAAAAGAAATCATAAAAAAAGGATAAAAAACTATTCGAAAAAGTAAAATAAATCCGAGGTATTTTTAATACAAAAAAAAGAAACAAAAACATTTCCTTGCATTAAAATCTTTCTCCCCCTCCTTGCTTTTTTATCTCTCTATCGGATGTTCATGATTTATTTATGGTGGGATCAGTATTATTCACAGTTTATTGTGTGCCCTACAGCTAGGCAATAATGTAATGACATGCGGTTCATTTAACATAACATAGCCATAACATCTGTTTCTCTAAGGAAATCTCTGGAATATAAAATGGCAGTTCTATCTTATTCTACATGACCCGGTGGGCCTCTACTGTACGGTTGTACCGAGATGAAGACTATAGTTTTTTGACTGGAGTTTTTTCACTTTGCCATTGAGTGTTTGGTTTCTGGCATTGTTTCTCTCTCTTTTCCTTCTCACTTTTTAATTACCTGTCCTTTGTATGCTTCTATTCTTTCACATTTTCTATATACACATATGGCCATTAAAATAGGAACGACCTTTAACTGACGCGAAATTCATGGCTTTTTTTTTTTGCCAATCGCAAAATTTTGTAATAAAGTTATGTTTTTTTAATTCTCAATACTGTTTTCTTTTGACATAACAAATTCTGTTAACTTTCAATGTGTTTGCTATTTTTTATGCTAAGATTTTTTAAAATACTAAGAAAAATTTCTGGCCATTGTAATAGGAACGCACGGAGATTTTTGCAAATTTTTTATTTTTTTAAAATAGATTTTAAATGATTTACCTGACAAAGGAATAATCGTGTGTTGAAACTCCAACAGTTTCGAGGCATTTTACAAAAGCATTATAATAGAACAATAACAATTCATCGGTATGATATTCCAGAACTTGAATTTCAAGGCTTGAGAACATAAAGAAAATCACATCGTACACCAGACTTTCATAATGGGCCATTTGGAAGTCAATTAATTTTACTTGTTTAGGGAAATTCTGTTCATCTGAAAAACAAAGAAAACAAAACTTAAATCTTTTTTATGAAAAACTTTTTAAACATGCCATTATTTACCATATTTAATCATGAGATTATTAATCCACATATCAAAATGCACAATTGTGGTATACAAATCATCTTCCTTGTCAGGTGAATGCATGACCGCATTATAGTCTTCGATTAGTTCTTTAATTCTTTGTAAAATAATTTCATTGCCACCCGTGGCTTCGGTCACATCATCCAATAACTCCTGCTCAAATTGTTTTTCGGTTTCTTTATCGATACCATTATTTACATCAAAACGACCGAAATACGGTCGTATGGTCTTCTCATATTCGGCAGGCTGTTTTAATCTCAATGCCACTGGTAACGCATGAAATCGAGCCACCTGTTGTAATATCACTTTAGCATGTTGCAAATCAAACATTTTATGACGATTACCAGCACGAAAACCATGTGATTGTAAATTTTCCTGTACCAAAACTGCGTTCTTATCAACGGTAGTGGCATTATCATCCAATGATATACGAGAACCATAATATTTCGACAGGCCATCAAAGAGTTCACTCTCTTTGATGCCAGCTTCCAACTGAAGTTTCTTTATGGCTGGACTTAAGTACGTATAAACGGCATTTTCCGTTAAACACGTATGTTCGGGTTGAAACATTTTCCACAGCAATTCATTGGTTATGGGTGGTAGTTTTGCAACTAACGGCAGTTCAATAACTGTACCATCTTTTGTTTGTACTTTAGCCTCTATTGCTAATAAAACACTGCCATAGTTATCACCAGGCTTTGTTAAATAACGACTGGCATAGGTTAGCAATTTCCCACCATCCAAATGCGGTTCAACAACTCTGTCAAGATCGACAATCTGAGGCACATCAGTCATTGTCTAGATTTTATTCTAAAATTGTAATACGAAACTGACATTATAAATGCTCCCTTTCTCTAATATATAGAAATATAATATAATAATATAATATAATATAACAAAATAATAAAATTTTTCATTAAAATCGACTTCCGTTTTATACTAATATTATCAATAGATGGGTTGAGCGTACACTGGACGACAGAAGGCTCATTCAGAAGCTTCGAGAATAGAAAAAATCGTATAAATTTATAACTGATGCGCTTGGGCGATCTAAAAATTTCGTTTTTAATGTTCTCAAGCTTCAAAAAGTCATAGAAAAACGTGGTGCAGTGAGAAAAACTAGCACTATTACGGACGGATGCTAGCTAAGCGAGATCCTTTTAAGTATTCGAAAGCGATCGCCGCTGAAATAGATAATCCAATATCGACAAGAACTGTGCGGCGTCGTCTATGTGTCATTAAACTTTCAGGAAGAATAGCTCGCAAAGTTCCATTGCTTAGAAAAAAAATTTTTCAGAAGGGGAAACAGTTTGCACAAAATCACAAGACGTGGTGTGGACCAGAAGGTATCAAAAAAAATGGCAATGAAACCAAGATAAATTTATTTGTGAATGATACAGGTCGTAATGTTAGAAGACCAAGGGAAAAGAATTTGACCCACGTTACACAAAAAAAAAACAGTTAAACACAGAGGCGGAAAAAATTTGAAAATACAACCTTTTTAGACAAATTTTGAGTTGTACCTATTTTAATGACCACATGTGTATACTTACTTTCAGCCTCCGGGTGGAGGTGTTTCATTCACATTCCTAACCTTACCTAAGCTATATACATATATACCGTTACGTTTTTACCTTTTAAAAATGTTTAAAATATGATCTAATAGATTGCAAATAAAATTAAAATAAATTTGTGTTTAGTTTTAATTAAAACTCTTTATTATTCGCACAATTCTGTGTGCCACTGTTCACAACTTAATGTAAACAACAACAATTGCTTTTTTTTTTTTGTTATTCCTCTGTTTATACCCTTTGCGTAAACAATAACAATTATTCGACAGATCTTTGTAACGGAAATCTTCAAACCTCGATTACTCTCTTCAAAAACACCGCGTCCAAACACACACGACTGACTGAACTTTGCCCTGCCTTTTATATGGCAAAGTAAACAGTCTGATGAATGTTCTTGAAGGCGAATGTTCATGACTACGCCTTCTCAAAATCTCTATAAATGTAAACATCGTTCTTTACATTTATTATTGTAGTGTTGTTTGTGTATTTTGTTTACATTTATTCTTGTAGTGTTCTTTGTGTCTTTTTGTTTACTTGTTTACGATTTTTTGTATGCTAGTGTTTGTTGTTATATTAAGCAGTACGATAATTTGTAAAGAGGTTTGTTTAGTGCATTGTTTGGTTTTTATAGCTTTTGTTTATAATTTTAATGTTAAGCGATGTAAAAGTAAAACACCAGTTTCTAGATTTTTCATTTTCGTAACAATACATACATAATTGATCATTACAACCCTTCATTTAAGATTACGTGCGTGTTAATTTTATACACAAAGTGCCTAAGCTATATAACTCTCCTAAAAGTCGACTCTAAATCCCGAAGTTCCAGCAGATCTGGAAAGCTCAAAGATCTGCAATCACATGGATAAACAAACAGAGAGAGTTGATAACGACCGCTACTAAATTGCCATGAAAAAAAAAATTATTTTCGGTCCTATGTTCCACCAAGTACATGCAGCGGAGAGAGCAACCGCTATTCACCTATACTTTGCAGTTTTCGTTCACCTCTTGCCATTTTTATAGAATATTTTTAACTGTGAAAAGAGAAAAAAAAAACAAAAAAATTGCCACCGGAGACCCAACGCCAACAACAATAGAGTGACTGACTATTTTTGCCATTCATTCATTCATGCAGCATGCCACTCATGCCATTGAAACTGAAATTGAATTAAAAATAAAATTAAAATAAAAAATGAAAAACAAAAAAGTGTGGAGGAGAGTGAATGAAATCAAAAGAATCAAAAACTAATTAAGCCGCCGTTTAAAAACGTAAATCGAATTGCAAACAAAAAGCAAAACTATGATAATAAAATAGCAAAAGTAAAGCAGGAGGTTATGAAATAAAAATAAAAAAGCGCCACAGCTGTAGGAAACCAATGACGCCCTTATAGATCCGCTTCACTTGCACAACTTTTTCTAGCAGACATTGAACAACATGAACGCAATGAATAGGCCCGTAAATGAATGAATGAAAGACAAAGAAAAAACAGAATGAATGAATGAATGCAAGTCTAGTTAAGCAGGATGACGGTTCAAAAAGGCAAGCGGTAGCGGTAGTAATAAGTCGTGTAGTCGGCTTGTTTTTTTTGTTTCAGAAAAATGTTTTTTTTTGGTTTTTTTCTCATAGTAAAACTCACTCACGTCAAGTTCATAGAGATCAGCAATTGTTTTATTTTTTCTCATTTTTTTATTCTATTGTTTAATTGATGTCATAAATATGAATGAATAAAATTTTGTGAACGTAATTTGTAAATGAAAAGAATTATTTTAAAGAAAAAAATTTGAATTGCAGCAGATTGGAATGCCCTGCACGCATTAGTTAACAAACCAGCGGGAGGGTATACTGATCCAGGAAGGGTCACTTGGTGGCTATGTAACAACCTGAATACAGCAAGGCAAAGAATGTTCCAGAGGAAGCCTCGTTGACCACAAGTTTCTAGAGGCTAGAGGTAACGAGTCTTCGTATACCAAATTATGATTGGAAGAAAATATTTCTAAAGGTAGGAACCTCAGTATACTCTGTCCTATCCAGAAATAGAGAGACCACCCTATAGGCAGCAACTATAGGGTTATAAGCATAGCTGCCAGATTTGACGATTTTGTGCTCCAAAAATATCATATTGACGATGTGACGATTTATGCCCTTATTTTGACGATTTTTAGAAATTAAAAATTTACATCATTTTCTTTACTTTTTAGTACATTAAAAGCCACTTTAAGCTTTGTATTCACTTTGCAATTATTACTATTGCAAATTTAAGTGATGATTTTTCTGTATCTTATGTCTTTTTCATCCCTTAAAAGCCAAAAAATTACAACCTCTGCACGAAGGGAGTTCCACATACGAATAGCCCGACTAAAGAACAAATTTTGTCTGTAATGCAGTGTGCGATGCACTGGCCAATTGACTACATACGTATGTGCTCGCAGAGAAAGGCGAGTGTTACGTAGGAATACATGATTTTCGGGAACAAGTCCCTTATTTCGCTCGAGCAAAATCCGTTATAATATTGATAGAGGAGTGAAACACAAACCACATTGCAACGATGCTCCAATGAAACAATGGAGTTCGATACCCTAACGTCATTAACGGGCAACTTCGCCCTCTCCTGTAATATGTCGAGAAGTCTCAAAATAGGCGTTGAGGCACCGGCCTATACATGAGAGCTGTATTCTATTCTCTTTCGGATATTAGTGGTGTTAATAGTAAGAAGATCAGATGAAGTGAAGTATTTCTTGCATTCTCTTAAGAGGCTAAGGCACTGAAAAATGTGTCGGTTCTAGCGAACAATCATATTGAATTTTCATGCCGATTTTATGACGGTTATTTTTACGATTTCCATGAACGTCTTTGACGAGTTTGACGATTTTTTTCTAATATTTGACGATTTGGTGCTTTATTTATCTGGCAGCTATGGTTATAAGCCTTCCCGCTATCGCATATAAGGTTCTCTTTAGCGCATTTTAGCAAGTAAGACTTTACACCTGATAAGCTCCCCCTGAAACAAAATGTCCTAACTACGCCAAATCCTGGAGAAGACCTATAAAAACCAAGCCGAAACACGGCATCTCTTTGTGGCCTTTGCATCGTATTTTTCCGCACTGTCTGAGCCACTTATTCCTGTGAAACTGATAAAGCTGTGCAGTAGAAAGTTAGAAAATGACCTCTCTGAACCTCTTGATACCATGTAGTGTTTCAGATAAGGCGACCCTTTGCATTAGTGTTCTGTATGAGGCAAGGGTTCAAAGCAATTGCACAGTGTCAATATCTATGCTTACAAAACGCCATCGACATCGTAGTGTAATAACCAATTAAGTAATTTAGGAAGTAAGATTAATACAAAGGTACACACCAGAGATCAGCAATGAATCGTATTTTCGCTACTCATAGGTACTTATGAAATTTTGAGTATGAGTGAGTCAAGAGTATTAAAATTCAACTACTCTGATTCATTCGTACTCGTTACAACATTGTTATATAAGTATAGGTTGCAATGAGTATGAGTACAACGTTGACATCAAACTCACAACATTCGATTCATTGTTTGATTCATACGCCTACTCATTCAGATTCATAAATTTAGAAAAATACTTATAATACTTACGAATGATTCGAGTCACTCGAATCATTCATCAAAATTTACAGTAGTAGTTATTGTTGCATTTACAAAAGAAGAGAAAAGAAAAGGCAAAGACAGCAAGCAAAGCACACACACAACCTTCTAGCGAGTATTGTGGTGTTCGTACTCGAATCATACTTATTTTGTGCTTCGTGTATATGTTGAATCATGGAGAGTCGAAATCAACAACATCGTGCGTATTGTTAAGTATGAGTACGATGAGTATTTCTAACTTTGAATATGAGTAGTATGAGTATGATATTAAAATAAGTATGAATGCGTATAAGTAGCTGAAATTATAAGTATGACTCGAATCTACTCATCGTTTTGAATACTCGTTGCTGATCTCTGGTACACACCACCAAGGTGCTTATTAAGTACTAGGCAAGAAGTTATACTTACTGTCATCGAACAAAATATGTACTGTGTTTCCCGAGGACAACAGCGACATTATGAATTTTGCCGAAAAGTATGCTATACATTATATAAAATATAAATTAAAGCAGCAAAAAACAAGCGGGGAATTAAGATGTACTACTGGTAACTGATTTTACTTACATAAATATAAACAATAATTTTAAAAAATTCACTATATTTTATTAAAATATTCTATTAGAGTTGCCTAAAAATATGCTTTAATTTTTTTTTTTTTTTTTTTTTTTGTTGCAGATTACTAATATACCTTAATGACGTATAAAGAAAACGGTAAGTACTCAACATGAATTACATATATTAAAATAAAAATTAACACAAAGCAACAAAAAAAAGCAAATGCCCCGAGTGAGGCTCGAACTCACGACCTTAAGATTATGAGACTTACGCGCTGCCTACTGCGCCATCGAGGCTATGAACAACTACAGTTTCTAAAGGCTTTGATATAGTTTTGTAAATAGTCTAAAAATAACAGAATTGCAGTTTCAAATTTAACAAAAATTTCTCAACTAAAATCAATGCAGCCTAATGGTATGCAATTTTAAATTCTTAAATGATTTTTCTTATTAGCCAACGGAGAATTCTAGGTAGTAGCAGAGCTGTGGGTGAAATGACTTTCATTCCAGGAGTACGAATACATTTAGGCTAAGTGTTGTCCTTTATGATCGACTTTAAATATTAATTTTGGCAAAAACTAAATGCCCCGAGTGAGGCTCGAACTCACGACCTTAAGATTATGAGACTTACGCGCTGCCTACTGCGCCATCGAGGCTATGGGACCTAGATTTTTAAAGCCCAATGCGGCTATTGGCATTTAAAAAAGCTCCTTGGAATTCTATTAACATTCAATGCAGTTCTATATTCTGTGAATATTTTTGTGGAAACTATAAATAGAAAATTCTTTTAGTGCAACAGTATTTTCTTTTCTCAAGGAATTTTCTGAATTTTTACTTTTTATGCAATCGGGAATTAGTCGAGCTTTATAATAGGCCAAAGTCCAAGTTCTTTACGATACTTTTTGAGCATCTATCTAAACCGAGATTTAGTATCTGACTTAGTTTGCCTTATGATAGGCAACAATAACCAAAGTTTTGTTAAAAAATTAAATGCCCCGAGTGAGGCTCGAACTCACGACCTTAAGATTATGAGACTTACGCGCTGCCTACTGCGCCATCGAGGCTATGAATAACTGCGTTTTCTAAAGGTTGACATAAATTTTCATAATCAGTTTAAAAATTCATTTAAAAAAATAAATTCCGATTTATTATCCCAGCCTTGTGGTATGCAATACTTAATTCTGAAGAGATATTTTCAATAACAAAAATCGTGAGCACATGATCCATGTGCAATAAAAACTCTTGGCAAACGACATACAGCACAGATAGGACCTACTTTACATACGTGCACTTAGAAAATCATGAAGTCGTGCCTTTAGTGATCAGTTCAATGTTCTTTTTTTACATTTTGTGAAAAAATTAAATGCCCCGAGTGAGGCTCGAACTCACGACCTTAAGATTATGAGACTTACGCGCTGCCTACTGCGCCATCGAGGCTATGGGAAAAGCTGTAACAAATATACAAGGCATAAACCAAAAGGGGGCTACGAAATAATCTGTTTAAATAGGTTAAAGGCTAGAAGTTTTAGGTCTATCAATCGCAGTCGGTTAGTTGGTGCTAAACTTTCAAAAATATTGAAGTTTTAAAACTTATTTTCTTTGGTTTTGTACTTTAAATAATTTTGAAAGCGCCCTTAAATATGCTGTAAAAATAATTAATTTACTTGCCGTAAAATAGGCAAAGAATTTTTTGTTGATTTTTAATATGAATCCCTGAAATTGTTTAAATCTTGTTTAACTAAATTTTAAATATTTTTTTTAGTTCCTTAAGCAATAAATTAAAATTAAATTAAAAAAAATTACATGCCCCGAGTGAGGCTCGAACTCACGACCTTAAGATTATGAGACTTACGCGCTGCCTACTGCGCCATCGAGGCACTTAAGATCTTCTCGATTAAATAGCGATTTTCTCTCTGTTTCTTTTGTGTTTCATTCTATTCTATGCCAATAAGCATTAAAGACAACAACAACAACTACTGCTACTAATACTAACACCACATTATCGATAATCTTATAAGTTGGCTTGGCTCATTAAAAGGTGTCATTGAATTAGCTGCTGCTCATTTTTGTTGTTGTTCTAGTTTAATGTTGTTGCTGTATGTACGTGTAATTATTGTCATGTTTGCTCATTTATTTTCGTATACCAATTCAAGTACGTGCCTCGTCGCTGTTGTGTGGTTGACTTTATTTTTTTTTTCTCTCTCTCTCTCAACATGTGTATACAGTGGTGGTCAGAATAGTGTTTACGTATGCGGAACGTAAACGAATATTACTTAAGTTACTTGAGTTTTGACTGTTAGTGTGTGTATATAAAACTGTGTGGTTGCTTGTTGATATTATTCTTGTTCATTTACAATCTGTTTTTTATTAGCTGCTGTTCTCTTATTGTTTGCTTCTCTCCTTCTATCTCTCTCTGTGTTTAAGGTCACAGCATAATTTGTTTCAAGGTTATTTGTGTTAATGATAACAACGTACGCCAAACAATAACAAATCAAATGCTCTTGTTAGAGAGTTAGTGTTAACGGGCGATAGAGAAGCCATGGTAGTGAGAGTGGGAGAGTGTTAATAAGCAAAGTAAATAAAGTTGTGATATTTTTATATTGACTGTATTGTTTACTCTCGCAATTTCCAGCTTTATTTGTATTGTTCGATCATGTTATAGCCTCGATGGTACAGTAGAAGTAAAGGTAACAACATCACACACAGAAAATTGAAGTTTTCCAAGTTTCGGTGACCAATGACATCACACGCCATCTATAAAAAATAGGACACAAATTACGTCATCTAGCAGAAAATCGTGCTCATATCACTGTCTTTAGTTCCACAATACTTTTTACCAGCTTTATTGCGGGCTTTTTACGATTCTTAGATTTGTCGCCTTAAATTGATTTTTATCATTTAAAAATGGCCGCCCATAGCCTCGATGGCGCAGTAGGCAGCGCGTAAGTCTCATAATCTTAAGGTCGTGAGTTCGAGCCTCACTCGGGGCATTAAATTTTTTGGCAAAATTAAATTTAAATCCCCTAGAATTCTAAATTCTTGAGAAAGAAACAAAGTTTTTATTTTTAAATCAAAGTCCAATTGTTTTTAAACTGTTGGGAATGGAAATTCTATTACAACCATTAAGGACTGCCGCTATTTATAGCCTCGATGGCGCAGTAGGCAGCGCGTAAGTCTCATAATCTTAAGGTTGTGAGTTCGAGCCTCACTCGGGGCATTTAATTTTGTTCAGTTAGAACAATCGATAGTTTGTCGAACGTGTCATTTTAATTCACAATATTTCTCTGCATTTTAAGAAATTTTGGTTTATAATCAGCAAGTGGGAAGACTGCTGATGTCTATTGCATGACAAATAGTTCTTTACCTCGAGCAGTGCCCCGCCTTAAGGTTATCATGCAATCTCATGATGCATGTTATCATGATATGAAGAAAAAGCGTGCAATGAAACCCCTAGAATATCTTGAGAATCCGACCACACCTGTCTGTTCTCACTCGTAACTTGATATGCAATATAAAAGTGATGATTTGATCGAAAATAAATATGTTGTGGGTCGGTCGGTCTTATGATCTCAACCATACCAAAACCAAAGCCAAGCCTTTGCAATTCAATTGCATGCCAAATAAAGGGTGATTTTTTAGCTATTATCTTTTTGGCAACACTGGTTTAAAAAGCTTACGCACGTTTCGTGTTTTGTTTCACTGTCAAACATCTTCAGTTTGGTCTATAATTTAACCATGAATCGTCTTACAAACGCACAACGCTTGCAAATCATTGAATTTTATTATCAAAATGGGCTCTTGGAAAGTTGGCCGAAGATCCACTTCTTTATCGAAAAATTGTGTTCAGCGACGAAGCTCATTTTTAGCTCAATGGATACGTAAATAAGCAGAATTGTCGATTTTGGAGTGAAGATCAGCCAGAAGCATTGCAAAAGCTACCAATGCATCCAAAAAAAGTCACAGTTTGGTGCGGTTTATGGGCTGGTGGCATCATTGGGCCGTACTTCTTCAAAGATGCTGCGAATCGTAACGCCTTTAGACAATTTTTTGTGGGGCTATGTTAAAGCTTATGTCTATACAGACAAGCCCGCTTCAATTGACGCATTGGAAGACAACATTGAAGCATTTATTCGTGAGATACCGGCCGAAATGTTGGAAAGAGTATGCCAAAATTGGACTAAGCGAATGGACCATTTGAGGTGCAGTTGCGGTCAACATTTGCATGAAATAATCTTCAAACATTAAATTATATGGATCGTACTATCGATTCAAATAAAGATTTCATGCATTTTTCTGAATTTCATGTGTTTTTTTTTTTTGAAAAATTTTCCTATAGAATCAGTCACCTATAAAATCCTATAAAATCACCCTATAAAAAGAAATAACGTTCTTCTTATCGTTTGTTTTCATTCTTAAAGTGTTAATTCTTTCTCAGTATTTGTTTATTGAATATATTTTCTTAATATTCAGTTACAATATTTAATGTATACTTTTAGGCGGTTGCCAAATTTATAATTTTATAGCATACTTTAGGGTATAATTTTTGTTCTTGTTTATTTTATTACGCTTTAATTTTTAATTACTTCTTGGAAATTCTTAAATGGAGAAAATTAGTTTCATTTTTGCTTTTTTAGGCAATTCTTTTCCGCATTTTAATTTACGAGTGATGGTGTAACAAAGACTGCTAATTGCAGATTTTATTTTGACCTCTCCTCCCAAGAAGTTAACACAGTAATTTAAACAACATTTTTTTCTTCTTTTCAACTTTTCTAGTGGCCTTGTTTTCTTAGAATCTAAAAAGAGTTGAAAGAAAGTTTTTAATGGCGCTTATTTATTCATTCCAACTATGGCGGGGGAAAAAAATAAATAGTTTCCGGGCGTTATAAAATCGTTTTTAATTTTCTCTTTAAGCGTATTTGAAATATTTTAAATAAATTTTAAATAAAATATACAGTTTTTTGTACTAATTTTAGCTGATATAACCATCGTTGAAAATATTTCCAAATAAATAAGCAAAAAAAAGAGAAAAGAGAAAAGGTCCCCCTCCAAAAAGTAAATAAATCACTGACGATTTCTTCATGTTTGCTGGCCCCATATATTTTATGAGGAAAAAAATAAAAGAAAAACTTTTCTTTTTCTGCTGTGTGTTCATACTGAGTATTAAAATAATCTTTTATTATTACAAAAGTCATCAATTTTCCCTGGGTTACTCCTCAATGGCAGTTAAAATATACTATGAATGCCATATACACTCTCTCTCATACACTCACTTGCTCACTCACTCACTCGGTAGAGACATTATTGCAGTGTGACCATTTAAAGGTTGCCAGAATGTGTGCGAAGCTTAAGAGAAAACATATAGTTTTTGTGACATGTTTTGTAGCATGTTTTCAGGCGCTATTCTATTTGTATTTTCATAAGGCATTACCCAATAATTGCAAAATTTGCCGTGTTTTAGGTTTTTTAGAGTGGTGGAGGTGTGAAGAGTTGGTTAAGGAGAAAAAGTTTCCAAATAAAGCGATTGACTGCGTAATTGCTTCAGCAAAGGACAGTCTATGCGGTGCAATACTTAGCAATGAGAAGGTAAGAAATGCAATTCTTCAAGGAGGGGTAAGGCGGTCCTAATAAACCTACAATTTCGATCAGATTTGTAGATCCTATTGAAGACAGCTCGCAACCTGCTCTAAGAAACAAATCCGTAAAAACGGAGGTGAAACTTCCAGATACTAAAAGTAAAAACGATTACGAATCCTGAGCTTATTATTGAGACACACCTCCTAGAACTTGTACGGATACCCAAATCCTTGTATGATCGCTTTGAAGCTTACCTATTTACTTAATATACCCCTAAAAGTATGTTTTATTAAAAATACTCTTTTGCTTCAGTACAGATTTACAACCGATTGTAGATTTCCTATGCTTCCTCTCCTTGATTTTTAAGTGTTTTTTTCTTCTTTTTTCTTTTGTGGATGATAATAAAATGCAATATTCATTATTTACCTCGAGTTGTATAAGTATGTGTGGTGGAGGAGTGGAACAATATTGAAATAAAGAAAAACAGACAGATAGCCAGCCAGTCATTCAGTATTGGAAAGAAGCAAAAGAAGAAGACAAACAAATATCGTATGAAAAAAATAATGAAAGTTTTAAAATTTATTTGCTTAAGTTTTCATATAAAAAATCTTGCAAATTTATTTTTAAATAACAAAAAGAGAAAAAGAGAACTGCAACAAATATGTTGCATATCTTAAGGAGCAAAGATTTTAAAATGAATACTTGCATACTTTTGTTTCCATTTTCGTTTTTTCTTTAAAGAAGAATGCAAAAAAGTTATACACGTGGGTATTAAAAGCAATTGAAAAAATATAGAGAATAACCACGGTAAATAGTAGAAATGGGAATATATTTTCTTAATCTCTCATGGAGAGATTTTGTTTATCGTGTGTCCTCCATTTGTACAATCAGAGTTAGATTATATTGTTAAAGCTTTAAATATTAATTGGACGGCATAAATTATGGAGGGAATAACTTAAAAATAAAGGATTGAAAACAGATAACATATCTTTTCAAATGTGGTTTGTGTCTTCGATATATTAAATGGCATTAAGGAAGGTTGGATTGGTTAGATGATGGATGCTCCTTGGAGAATACGATCCCAATATTCAACCCATAAAGTAAATTTCCCCTGTAGGAAGCCAACCAGAATCCAATTAATACTGAAGCTTAATACGTCCCGCTTGGGACTCAAAGCATTGTGATGTGACAAGGGTTTGGTATTGATTGAGGCCATATTACTACGCGGTATATGAAGATGACAAGGAGTTTGATACCACAGAGCACCTTCTCTGCAATTGTTCAGCCTTTAATAAGAGTAGGTTGAATACCCTGAATAGAAGACCCTTCTAGGGTTTGATCTTTTTAGCGGGAATCGATATTCAAGCTCTCCTGAAATTTATAAAAAAAAAAAATTGTGCTGGCTGAGGGGTGTACGTACGTTCACTCTATTTTTCTTGCAATACGTCCAAAACTATTAAGCTTTCGTAAACAGTTTAAAAATTCCTTTTAAATATAAATTCCGATTTTACCCAGCCTTGTGATATGCAATACTTTTGTCAATAACTAAAATCGTGAGCAAATGGTCCATGTACAGTAAAAAACCCTTGGCAAACGACATAAAACATTGGTATGACCTAATTTACGTACGTGTAAACGTATAAAAACGTGAAGTTATGCCTTTAGTGTGCTTTTTTTTAACATTTTGTCAAAAAATTAAATGCCCCGAGTGAGGCTCGAACTCACGACCTTAAGATTATGAGACTTACGCGCTGCCTACTGCGCCATCGAGGCTATACCATATGGGAGGTAGAAGAAGTAAAAAAAATCGAATTGATTACAGTAAAGTACATTTATTACGAATATCTTTCAGTATTTCCAATTTGTGTCATGAGTCGTCATAAATGTATTATACTGTAATCGATTACTAAATGAATTAACAAAAGAGTACGTAACCAGTGATCCAAATAATTTTTGTATGCATCTAGAGGTGTTAATGTGCTTACAGTGAAACTTTTGAAAATAATATCCGGCATTGTATTTGCACTCAGGTTCATATTTATTTAAAAAAAAAAATATATTATTTTGTAATAATAATACATTTTAAATCTTAAATCAAAACAAATGAAATAATATTTCATTAATTAAATAACGAACCAGACGATAAGCCAAGCCATAGATCTTCTCAGCTTCTTATCTTTGACGCAAATAAATGCATAATTATTTGCAAACTTCCACCTGCCATTATGTTTTTCTTATTTTTAATATTTATATTGGAGCTTTAGCACTTTCAAAATGCTAGAATACACTTTACATTCTTCTTGCAAGAGAAAAAAGTTAAATGCCCCGAGTGAGGCTCGAACTCACGACCTTAAGATTATGAGACTTACGCGCTGCCTACTGCGCCATCGAGGCTATGAAAATTCATCCTGAAATCGCACAATGATTAAGGGCAATATTTGAAAAAGTATTTTAAGAATTTTTCAGAAAGTGTATTTCAATTATAGATTTTCACTTTCTCTACCCTGCTGTACTGTTTCTTTTTCTTCTTCTGAAATATTTTTATAGTCCCAACTAAATAGGAATTTTTTTTTATTGAAAACAGAATTTCAGATTCATTTTTAAATGTCCCATAATTATAAGCACCCGTTACATGACCAAGCCCGCATGCAAATTAAAACAATTTCTATTCATACTTGCATGTTATTAATACCAGCGACGTGAAGGAGTAAATTGTTGGCAACAGTCATTAATCTTATCTTCTCTTTGTTTCTGTAAGGAGCGTAGGGTATCAAGAGTTCTATCCGTTACAATTGGCTTCAACTCTTTCCACGATTTGTTTATCTTCGCTGTCTCTATTTCTAGCTGCCAACGCCAGATGTTACTTGGGCTTCTTCTCAGCACCCCAATTGATTACAGTCAAGTGCAATCAATCAATTGCAATGGCCAATGGCTGACAATTGTCTTCACAGAACATGCTCAAACCATTTTAACTGCCGACCAGGAATCTCGATTTCAATTGGGGTTTCCAGTCAATTTCTGGTTTTGTTTGGTTTTCTGGTTGTGTTTGGTCTGTGCGTAACATGCCTAAGTCATCGCCACTTTCGTCTACGAATTTCGATTTCAATTATAATAACGCATAACATACTTAAGCCATCTCTACTTTCGTCCACAAATCTCGATTTAATTTTGCGTTCTGAGTTGAGTGTTGGTGATGGTGTTTGATTAAAACATTCGGCTGTATTCGTCTTAAGTATATACACAGAGCGCCATAAGTGAGTCAACACCCACTATAATTTTAAATTTTCTATTATAAAAAATATACTTGTAGCACAACAATAATTTTTGCGATTTTTTTGTTTTAAAATTTTATAAGTAACTAGCTGACCCGGCCCGCGTTACTGCGCCACCAACTAAAATAAATTTGAAGGAAAGACATTACACGAATGTCCAATTAATTTTGAATCATTTTATTGATTTTGTTTCCCGTTGTCCTTATGATTCAGATGAACGGGCTTGAGTAGTACGCATTCGATTAGTTTCTAATCTCACTTTTCGTTGTTCAAGTGGTTCAAGCGTACGGGTCTCAGCGGCATATATTAAAAGATTTTCCAGTCTCAATGCTCGTCTGATTTTGAGGCTCGTAATGCTCTTTTCTTCCGTGCTTGAGGTGTAGAGCGACCAATTGCTTGTCATTCATTTTGAATAATTTTCCGTGACGCCATCCATTGGAAATTAATCGCACCAACCTCCGTCGACTCATACGCAACAACTTTGTTAAAGAATGCACAGTTTACGATTTAATTCATTTTAAGTAATTTTCAGAGGCGCCACCTATCGGATATTGGTCATACCAAATTAGAAACCTTCTTCGGCTCTGCGCAACAACTTTGCTAAAGATCATAACATGATCAAATGCACAGTTTACGATTTAATTCATTTTGAGTAATTTTCAATGGTGCCACCAGTCGGAAATTGGTCATATTCACTTAGAAAACTTCTTCGGCTCATGCGCAACAACTTTGCTAAAGATCATAACATGATCAAATGCACAGTTTACGGTATAATTCATTTTAAGTAATTTTCAGTGGCGCCACCTATCGGATATTGGTCATACCAACTTAGAAGCCTTCTTTGGCTCATGCGCAATAACTTTGCTAAAGATCATAACATGATCCAATGCACTGTTTACGATTTAATTGATTTTTAGCAATTTTCAGTGGCGCCCCCTGCTGGAAATTAGTCATACCAACTTAGAAACCTTCCCCGGCTCATGCGCAACAACTTTGCTAAAGATCATTATATGCCGCATAGTTTACGATTCTATAACATACATACAAACAAACAAATTGGATTTTGCCACGCCCCTCCGCCCATAGACCGGAAATGAAAAATCAGACTTCACAGTGTTACCCGCCTGAATATTCTGAAGATTCCCTGAAAATTTTATCAAAATCGGCCCAGCCGTTTTGGAGTCCATACGTTACATACATACACACATCCACTTTTATATATAGATAAATTAACGTTTTTAATTTATGGAAATTTATTCGACTATTCTCATTTACTTTTCTCGCTATCCTAAGAAAATGAATTATTTCAGCGGTGTTTACTCACTTTTGATGCTCACTGTATGTAGATGGTCCTGTAGTCAAATGGTTTTTATTCTATAATTCACTGCCGTAAAAGGAAACTAACTTTGTTGTTTATGTGGGTTTTATTATACCTTTCGTATAAGAATTCACTCTTTTTAAGGTCTGCATTTTCTTTAAAAAGAATTTCTTTTATCGTTTCGTTTTTATTTTTTCTCTGTTTAGCCAGAGAGCAGTGGATATTTTTTACTCTTTGTGCCATAAAAACTACATTCTTATTGACATTTATGATGATGCCAATACTCTACACTCCTCTCCCACATGCTCTCACTCACTCTCACTCACTCTCACTTCCTCCCACCCCTTTTTCTTTTTCATTCCATTGATTTCAATTTTCATTCCATCATTCCATACATATTTAATATGCAGAAGAAAACAACAACAACAAAAAAAAGAACACGAACCAAAGAAAAAACGACAGAAAACGATACACATTCATACACATACGCATACATAGAGAAATAATCATAAATTTTATGTAAACAGGAAGCATTTGTTGTACTCTTTGAGGAAGAAAAGAATACACGGAAGAGAGCATGTGATGGAGAAAGAGAGAGAGAGAGAGTATGAGTATGAGAGTGAAAGTGAAAGTGTAACTAACTATGCAAGAGAAAGTATGCATGCAATTAAAATAAAGAAGAAGAGAACATACATACATTAACCAATACATATTCCTTCATTTATTCAAACACACACGTTGAGTTGTTATTGCATGTGTATCTGAGCGAATATAAAGGGTGATCCATTCTTTAAAGTATTAGTTTTCGATCACTTTTTCGTTTGTTTTGGGGGTCGTATTGAAAAGCTGTTGTTCTAGCATTCAATGAGCATATCAACGGTGCTGTGATGGGTCAGTCGGCCTTAATGGTTTGACTTTATATGATCTCCACCCATATGTACATATGTATATTTGATCCACACTTATGGAGAATTCACAACCATAGCTGCCAGATTTGATGATTTTGTGCTCCAAAAATATCATATTGACGACCTGACGATTTATGCCCATATTTTGACGATTTTTAGAAATTAAAAATTTACATCATTTTCTCTACTTTTTAGTACTTTAAAAGCCACTTTAAGCTTTGTATTTACTTTGCAATTGTTACTATTGGAAATTTACGTTAGTACTAACAAAGGAGTAAAGTATTGTTACGTTTTTACCTTTTAAAAACGTTAAAAATATGAGTTCGTAGATTGCAAATAAAATAAAAATAAATCTGTGTTTATTTTTTCAATCAATTCTTTATTTTCTGCACAACTTTCGTGCCACTGTTCGAACTTATTCTACGCATACAATGATAACTTCCACAATATGTGCTTGTTCGTGATATTTCTCTGCTTATAACCTTTTTTATAAGCAACAACAACACTTGTTAGTTATTCTTCTTTGCTCACAACCTTTTTTGTAAGCACCACACTAACAACTGTTTTCTTCACGCAACTTGTCTGCACACAAGTCTGACTGGATTATAACTCGATCCCGTAACTTCACACACCACTGGTTGAATTCTCACTCAATTCAACGCGACGTCGTCACACGACTAACTTCACTCGAACTCCGAGAATAACGTGTCTTCATACACGGCTGACTGAATTGTAACTGAATCATCCTTGCTCGCTTTATCTTGCCTTTTATATCACTGGATCAACAGTGTGATGAATGCCCTTGAAGGATGATGACGACCTTCGGGAACAATCCAAAAATGTAAACAACTTGTTTCCATTTTTGTTGTTCGTGTATCTTATTTACTTTCGTCCAGGCAGAGTTGTTGTTGTTTTGTTTGTTTGTTTATTCATCGATCTTGTAAACAAGCCCTGTTGTTTTTGTTGCTATTAGTGTTGGGAATCCCGGGATCCCGGGGTCCCGAAATCCCGGGATCCCGCAGTTTTTAACAATTCCAAAATCCCGGGATTGAGCACTTAATCCCGGGATTTGACTTTTTAGCCGCAATGAAAAAAATCGTAAATTAGAAGTCTCACTAATTCGAATTTCCAGAAATTAGAATCTGTTGCTTCAATGCATTAACCGCTCTGAAATTAGAAACAAAACTTCAAATTGCGATTTTTTTTGAGATGTATTGGGCTACTAGAACAAAAGCTTGCAGTAAATGGACTTAACTTGAGAAAAGATATAGTTGGTATTATGACAGACGGTGCAAGTGTCATGAAAAAAGTTGGCAGATTATTACCTGTAAATCAACAGTTATGCTTTGCCCATGGTGTCCAACTGGCGGTAATTGACGTGCTATATGAAAAGCATGATTTACAAAGAGAAACAGATGAGCAATACCACGAGGGTGAAGAACCAGAAGAGGAAGACGATTTTTCAGAGAGTAACGAGGATGAGAATTTTTCTGGCAACGAAGAATTGGTTGATCTGTATTATGGCCATAGACATGGAGGATACCAATGTGATATTACTGAGGTCAATTGCGGTGCAGTGATCAAGAAGGTGTGAGAATTAATTGTGATGTTTAAACGATCGCCAACAAAAAACGATGTCTTGCAAAAGTATGTTACGGCTGAATTTGGAAAGCAACTAACTCTAATAAAAGACTGTAAAACTAGGTGGAGCAGCCTTTTCTTAATGCTGGAACGTCTTTATTTATTAAGAAATTGTATACAAAAGGCATTAATAGACATAGGTCCACCTGAAGGTGAATATTTTGCTTTATCCAAAGATGAGATTAATATGATATCCGCAATCATTAGTGCTCTTGTCCCAGTTAAAGCAACAGTTGACGCCCTTTGCCGTCGGGATGCTAATCTGTTCACAACCGATGTTGCCATAAATTTTATGTTAAAAAAACTTAAAGATGCTAACAACGTTATAAGTCAAAAACTACATTCAGCCCTCATCCTTCGCATGCAACAAAGGAGAACAGATATCAGTAGGGTACTTCAGTATCTGCACAATGGTAGAACAAATGTTCAGTCCGAATCCGAAACAGAGTTCGTAACGGTTCCTTCTTCCATAAAATGTCGCAAATTAATAGTTGAGTTACTCGAAAGACTAAATGCTTCAAGTCCAGCTACATCACTTCTAATAGCTTCTGAGTCAGAAGTTACACCTTCTGATTCAGATAAGGCACCTTTCGAAATTGTTTCAGATTCTTCTGAGCTTCCATCTGAATCTCTTTCTTGTTCTCTTGAAGAACCTTTAAACATTTCAGACGAGCTCAATGAAGCTATAAAAAAAGCAAATTTACCGAGGATAGCAATTCGATGTGAGACGTTGTCTGTAAAAATTCAGAGAGAAATGCTCTTGTTTGAAAATGGAGGAACACGTGGTGACTTTTTGCAAAGAGCATACGATTTTTTAATGACTATTAAGCCAGCCAGTGTAGAGTCTGAACGTGCTTTTTCTGCAGCTGGAGTTTTCGCAACTAAAATAAGAAGTCGTTTGAGCGATGAATCTTTGGATGCTCTGTGCTTCCTCAAAACGTATTTTAAAAATAATAACTTATAGCACTTGATCAACAAAAGAGTATATATCTATAAAAACAATTAACACTTTATAATTAATTTAAAAATGTGTAAAATTAAAAATAAAATTAATTTTCTTATAATTTAATAAATTCTCTCTTATAAACCTATTTTTGGATGTGTCATGTTATTAATTTTATTGAAATAATATGTTAATATCTTTCAAGAACAAATTTTTTAAAATCCCGGGATAAATCCCGGGATCCCGGGACTAAGTAAATGAAATCCCGAAATCCCGGGATTGAAAATATAGAGCGGGATTGCCAACCCTAGTTGCTATATGCTTACCCATTCGTTGATCACGTGAACAACTGCATTGTTTTGTTTTTGGAGCTTTTGTTTTTATGCGTGATCAAGTCCATTGTGTTGTTTTTGGAGCTGTTGCGTATTATTTTAACAACACCATTTCCATTTTCGTAACAGTATTATATTTTTAAGTTATTTTCGAATACCCTGTGATGATTTTTCTGTATTTTATGACTTTTTAATCCCTTAAAAGCCAAAAAATTACAACTCCTAAATAACGTCGTAGTTGCGCATAATTTATCATTTGCATTTGCAGGCAAAATTAAAAATTCGATTATAGCTTCTAATATTACCGTCGGAAGAACAAAGTCAAGTGTCGTTATTTTTTTTTTTTTTTTTTCATACGGCCAACACTCAGGGGATGAATGGCATTGTGTTTGGAACTATGAAAATATGTTATGGGAAGGAGGAAAGAGAGAGCATTGTTTATACGAGTAGACATTAGGTTTAAATATTTTTATACCATAAGTAATAGAAAAGACCGCTGCAGGAATTGAGTTTCACATACGAATAGTCCGACTAAAAAACGAATTTTGTCTGTAATGCAGTGTGTGATCCACTGGCTAATCGACCACATACGGATGTGCTGTATATATGATTCTCGGGAACAAGTCACCTTATTTCGCTCAAACAAAATCCGCTGTAGTAGCGATAGAACAGTGAAACACAAGCCACATTGCAACGATACTCCAATGATTCAATGGAGTTGGATACACTACCGTCATTAACAAGCTACTACAGCCTCTTCTATACACGGTCGAGAAACCTCAAAATAGACGTTTAAGCAATGACCCATACATACATGAGAGTTGTATTCCATACATATGGTGTAAATAGTAAGAAAATCAGATGAAGTGAAGTATTTCTTGAGAAGCCAGGGAACTGAATTTTCATGCTCAGAACGTCATCAAAAGCTTCTGACTCCCTAATATTTACACCGCCCATAGATATGATGATGCAATATTATTGCTGCGGATATGTGTCAATATACAACGCTGGGATAGATTGTTTAAACCTTAAAGAATTTATTTTTGAAAATGATATAAAATTTCTCTATGAAAATGAGGGACGCAAGCCTTTAATTTCCAACAAATTTTTTGTTAAATGTTTTATTTTTGAACTCAGATATGTACATACCATTGACTTTTTATAGGTTTTACTACAATAGACATAATTTTGGTTCTTAAAAACTTTTAATTTATTTAGTTTTTTCTGACGATATTTTTACGATTTCAATAAAAGTCTTTGACGATTTTGACGATTTTTTCTCAAATATTTGACGATTTGATGCCATATTTATCCATATTTATCTGGCAGCTATGTTCACAACACATCTTCTTCGTAAAGTTTGTATGTTTGATACCCAGAGTATTAGAAGTATTTTTTGGTATAAAAGGGTAGTTTCACTTGATAGCCGGTGAGTAAGAGGTATTCTGAGTATAAGACAGCAATTTTAGTTGTGTTCGGAATTTAAGAGAGTTATTAAAATTTATTGTTGGAATATTCTGAATATAAAACGGTGATTTAAGTTTATGGTCGAAGTATAAAACAATATTTTGGTTGTAAGATGGTCGTTTCAGTTGGCAGGAAGAGTAATAAGTCACTATTCTGAGCATAGGATGGTGATTTCTCAATTCCTATACAGAGTATAAGACGGTGATTTAAGTTTGTAGTTGGAGTAGATGGAGACAATGTTTTGGGTTTGAGACCGTAGTTTCCATTGGTAAGTAGAGTAATAAGAAGAAATTCAGAGTATAAGATGGTGATTTCAATTCAAATGGAAAATACACCATAATGAGCCATAAGATAAGCCCAATTGCTGAGAACACCGTGAAATCCAAGAATTGCACGGAATCGCCACACTTTCTCTAACAGAAGCTATATTTGCAGCACTTAGTCGATTGCAATGATACACAATCCTGATTACATCTGTATAGTTACAGTCTCTTCAAGTCCCTTTATAATCTTGTCAATTCCTTACACAATAGGTCGATTAATGCCTACATTGAAACGTTTTTACGCATTCTTCGATAGTTAAACTATCCGTATTCGTAAATTGCAAATCTTTCTTCAAATAAATGACACTTCATGTGGCAGCCTAAATGAATAACCCGTTATTATTAACATGTGTGGTCATGTCTATGGTGTGTGTGTTTAAGAGTAGAGTGAGAGAGTGACAGCGAGAGTGTGTTCGAAAGGAGTAAAGTTGTGTGTGTGTGTGTTTCCAATGTAAACATTATAAAACGGAAGTTGTTTTAGAAAATGGTTGCTGTTGGTTTTTTTTTTTTTTTCAAATCGTGTACACAAGAGTGTGTGCGAATATTTGTAAACGTGGTAGTAGAGGAACTTATTTTGTATTTATTTTTTTCACTCTATTAACAACACGTGAATGATTTTAAAGCATATTTTATTTCTATTGAATTTTATTCGTTGCTTTTTAATTTTTTCGTTTTAATTTTTTCATTGCAATGAAATGGGTTTCAAATTTTATTAAAGCATTTAAAAAATTGTATTTAAGAAAAGAAAATTTATCAAATTCATACTTTTTATTTAGTCGAACTGGCAATTTAAAGACGATAGAAGAAGTACTGCTAGTACTATGTGATTATTAAAGAATATTTTAGAAAATGTCTCACACTTGTGTTGTATTCAAAATTAAATTATTATTCGATCGATACGACAAAAGCCTTTAAGAAATTTAAGCCCTATCTGTCCATATAAGTGTAACACAACATATAAAGGGTCCGCCAAATAACTTTTTTTTTTTGCAAATGCTTTAAAAAAACATACTGAATATTTTCTCAAATTTCTTTTTTTTTATTTGAAAGTACAATCCTTCCGGTTAATAATGGAAAAAAATTTTATTCAAATGGCTGCCTCGGCTGGCCATGCAGTAGCCTACATGATCGGTCCAATTTTTAAGCTGTATTTCACCAATGGCTCTCACGAATATTGTCCTTAAAAGCGTCAATTGCCTCTGGCTTGTCGGCGTAACACTTATCTTTGACGGCATCCCACAAATAATAGTCCAACGGTGTCAAATCGCAGGTCTAAGGTGGCCAAACGACATCAGCTCTGCGGCTGATAATGCGATCTTCAAAAACAGGTCGCAAAACATCGAGTGTAGCTACGGCTGTGTGGCACGTAGCGCCGTTCTGTTGAAACCAAATGTTGCCAATATCCTCCTCTTCAATTTTTGTGAACAAAAATTCATTCAACATGGCCCGATAACGATCGCCATTGACTGTAATGGCCAATCCTTGACCATTTTCGAAGAAAAATGGCCCAATTATGCCTCTGGACCAAAATCCGCACCAAACAGTGACTCGTTTTGGGTGCGTCGGCTTTTCAATGTATGCGTGCGGGTTTTCTGTGCCCCAAATGCGACAATTTTGCTTGTTTACATACACGCCAATATCAAAATGAGCTTCATCTGAAAAGATGAGTTTTTTTTGCCAAAATCGGCATCTTCTGTAAGTCGATCGCAGGCGCACTTAGCGAAGCGAAAACACGTATACACAACCATATTCGTTCAGCGGAAGGATAAAACTAATTGTCTGTCAAATCAGACATGAGCTAAGTGTTACCATTCACGAAATAAGCACTAGTTAAAAAAAAAACGTTAGATGGCGGACCCTATAGGAAGTAACTAAAGCAGTAAAGCCTTTCTCTGCCGGGTGCAGAAGTGAATTGTCTACACCATTTTCATAAAATTAAACATTTGTGCCAGACAGAGGAAAATTTTTGTTCAAGCGATACTTCAACTGACAAGCTTAGCCAAAAGCTTAACAAAGACATCTTATTTGGGTTTCCTCCGTTAGAGATTGAGAACAGTTTGAGTTGATGCTGACTCGTACTAGGTGGCATAGTTTACCAGTAGCAGCATATTTTATTTTCAACTACGCCCTCCTCCCCAAAATTGTTAAATATTTTGTTACTGTGGTTTTTTAAAAGTACACAAGTTCAACTGGGGGATCATTATGTAGTCCGCCATCTCACTTCATTACATTACTGGCCATTACAACCCTTTCGCCCCAGGATAACAGCCTGGCTTCTCACACCACCTAAGTGGTGTTCTTTAATTTAATATATCGCGGGCCTGGGAAGTGGCCGCTGAAAGAAATATTTCTTGTGAAATATAATAAGGTTTCCTGCCTTAAATTTTTCCTTCCAGTGAATAGATTAAAGCCTCCTCTTGCATCGCCACGTTAAATTGTTATTCGGGGCTTTGAAAAGCATTCTTTCAGCAATGCAGTTGGCATTCTTTACCTTTTCATTAATTTGTTTAAACTTGTAATACTTTGAAAATCATTTAAAAATGAATGACAATTAATTATGAATCCTTTGAGGGGGAGATGATAACGCCTTCAAAAATTGTTTTCCTATTAAAAATTATGCCAACACAACACGTTATGCTTTAACGCCTGCCTGTCCTTTTAATACTTTTCAATAGATTTCTTAAGAATTTCTTTATTTTTGTTTTTTTTTTCTTCATTTTGTTGTAATTTTAATTTTTACTTGTAATACTTGTCCCCCTCTCCTCGAACAATCCTTATTCAAAATTTATTTTTATGTGAAGTCATCATAATGATTTGCCATAACATCCGATGGTTGCTTGGGTTTCAATTTCCTGTTGTTTTAGCATCTCTCACTCG
Organism: Sarcophaga caerulescens; assembly: GCA_927399465.1. NCBI lineage: Eukaryota > Metazoa > Arthropoda > Insecta > Diptera > Sarcophagidae > Sarcophaga > Sarcophaga caerulescens. The sequence goes on from OV656866.1 coordinate 105,658,179, forward strand.
ATCTCTCTCTCTCCTACTCTCTCCCTCTCTCTGCTTGGTTGTCTTCCTTATAATGTGTAACATTTTGTTTTGTGATGGTGTAAGTGCAAGAGCCGTAGTAGTAGTACTGGCAAGTAGTCATGTTTTTAAATAGTTTTTCTTCCTTCCTGAAGCTGATGTTTTAAGTAAAGGACGGACATGTACAGTGTTGGGGTTTTTGGTTGCTTTCAAATTTCGCAGCATTTTCTCTAACATTCGCCACAACATTTCTTCAGAGAGTGATGGCAAGTTAAACAGAAAACTTTTTTTTAAGGCTGCAACAAATATGAGTGACAAGAACAACAACAACAACATCAAACGTAAGAAAAGTTACTTTTGAAGAGAAAAAAAATTGAAATAAAGTTTAAGGCCCGTTGTATTTCAAAGATTTATTGGGTATTATGAAAAGTATATGCAGGGTTTTTGTCACTATAGAGTATTAAGCTACAAAAGAATTCGCCTTTGAAAGGGGATTAATCAGGTTAAAATTCATCTGAACACCCATCTTCAATTCAGAGATCCTGTAATTATTATTGTTATACACACCAGGCTGCCCAACGGCAGACAATTTGACTCGAAACATGTTTAGTGTCTTACTTTGCTTACAAACCCCTTTAAAATTATCATTTCAACTCCTGCTGAATATAATACCCAGTAAACCACAATAGTTGTAAATCATTCTCCAACAGAAACTGGCATGTCGAAAGTCATGTATCTCCGATAGCTTGAGCCGCCTCGTAAAGCATTGCTTACTTAGGTAAGGTATCGTTGTAATACCGATTGTACATATTGCGTCATTCATCTACAAGTCCTGGTTGACATTTCTAAACTGTTACAAGCGTTTTGTGAAAGGTGAGGATTCTATCCAGACATGTTCAGTCCATGAATTGCCCAAGATCCCTGCCTTGCCGGAAAATACCACAGAAGGCATTCTGTGTATTTCTTCTTCTTTGTTCTTGTCATTATAGTTTCTGCATTCTTGTATTATCTCCAAAGCCTTCCATCAATACTCATTTATCTGGTTCTTCAACCAATCGTAAACTAATTCAAGCTTCTGGAATCTAAACAAGGCTTACCTGAAACTGATTCTTCCATTTTTTGCTCCGCATGCATCAAAGCTTCCAATTAAGACCCATGTAGCCTGTGATCAAACAAATACAATTATACGATCCGATATGTTTCAACTCTGATACCAGTGTTCCGCAGATAATCTTGACGGAAATTGCTTCCTCAAAGCGCTCCTCACAGCATATTTCTTCATAAAGCTCTGCACGGAGATAGACGTATTATGGCCTCAATGGCAGTTGCCGGACAGGGGTGCATGGCTCTAATTATAGCCAGACAAGCCTGTCTCCGAAAACTGTTCAGTTGTATTCTTAAGCTATTCGACAAGAAATACTTATATAATGATCAATCTAATAATCATAGGACACAACCAATTAATCATCTTAGAGTACAGACAACAACCTAGTACCCCCTAGCTCATGTTAAAAATTTATACGTTACCCATCATTCCATTTAGAAGTTCCAGTAACACCTTATCCTTAAGATTACTTGGAATTGATGAATATTTACCCCCTTAGAAGAGTAATAACGGCCTCTGCCTAGTCTACCCTGAGGGTGGTAACCTTCATTTACTTATTTTCAATTTTTGTTGCATATTTTCAGGCATTATTTCACAAATTCATAGGCCATTAGAAAATATCTGTCAGTTTTAATTGCAATTTCACAACGAACCAACCAACCAACCAACAAAAAAAAAAACTGTTTTACAGAATGGCTGTGGAAAACCGACTGAAACCTTGCAACATTTTGTGGCAAATTAACATTGAATTGTTGGTTAAATTTGCATGATGTGATGCAAAATGATCGAGTGTGTGTGTGTGTGTGTGTATGCACGTGTGTATAGATGTAATTGGTCAGTACTTTGTAGTTTAGTTTTGTTTTTTTGTGGCAACCTCTGCTGCAAAAAAAAAAAAAAAAAGTAACGGTATTTCAAAAACAAATGCAAATGAGTAAAAACAACAGCAACAACACATACAAAGTATATTTTTTTTGTTTTCTAACAGTTTTTTTGCTAAACAAAAATTGCTTGCATATATTTAGGCTGCAATTATATAAAAACTATTATGGCCTACCTTTAGGCATTCATTATTGTTTTAAATATAGAAAATGCAATTGTTTTCAAATGATTGGAAAACTAAAATTGTTAAATTGTATTGGAATGAATTGAGGGCAATAAATTGAAATAAAACCCCATATTTGATCCACACTTGTGGGGGATTCACAACACATCTCCGACGCAAAGTTTGTGTGTTTGATACCCAGAGTATTAGAAGTATTTTTTGGTAAAAAAGGGTAGTTTCACTTGATAGTCGGTGAGTAAGAGGTATTCTGAGTATAAGACTGCAATTTTAGTTGTGTTCGGAGTTTCAGAGGGTTGTTAAAATTTATTGTTGGAATATAAAACAGTGATTTAAGTTTGTAGTAGGAGTATAAGACAATATTTTGGGTGTCAGACGGTGGTTTCAGTTGCTATGAAGGCTAATAAGTCATTATTCTGAGTATAAGATGATGGTTTCAGTTGGTTTACAGAGTATAAGACAAAATTCTGAGTATAAGATGGTGATTTCAGTTCGTATACAGAGTATAAGACGGTGATTTAAGTTTGTAGTCGAAGTTTAAAGCAATATTTTGGGTGTCAGACGGTGGTGTCAGTTGATAGGAACAGTATTAACTCATTATTCTGAATATAAGATGGTGATTTCAGTTGCTATACAGAGTATAAGACAGAATTCTGAGTATAAGACGGTGATTTCAGTTTGTAGTTGAAGTTTAAAGCAATATTTTGGGTGTCAGACGGTGGTGTCGGTTGATAGGAACAGTAATAACTCATTATTCTGAATATAAGATGGTGATTTCAGTTGCTATACAGAGCATAAGACAGAATTCTGAGTATAAGACGGTGATTTCAGTTCGTGTACAGAGTGTAAGACGATGATTTAAGTTTGTAGTCGAAGTATAAGACAATATTTTGGGTGTGAGACGGTCGTTTCCATTGGTAGGCAGAGTAATAAAACAAAATGTTGAGTATAAGATGGTGGTTTCAATTGGTACACGGAGTATAAGACACAATTTCTAGATATAAGAAGGTGATCTCAGTTCGTACACAGAGTATACGACGGTGATTTAAGTTTGTAGTCGAAGTATAAGACAATATTTTGGCTATGAGACGGTAGTAGTTTCCATTGGTAGGTAGGGTAATAAGAATAAATTCTGAGTATAAGATGGTGGTTACAATTGATATACGGAGTATAAGACAAAATTCTGAGTATAAGAAGGTAATTTCAGTTGGTAACCGAAATATAAGATGATATACTGAGTATAAGACGATGGTTTCAGTTTCTACTTGCTGCTATAAGACGGTTTTTTGAGTAAAAGACTGTGATTTCTGTTGGTCTAGTATAAGAGTATAAGACTTTGTTTTGAGAATAAAATAGTGATTTTAATTGGTTCATTTAGTAGTCTGAGTATAAGGCGGTACTTTTACCTGGCGGACAAAGTATAAAGACGATACTCTGATGATTAATTGAATGAATGAATGAACAATAAATGTTTAAAAGTTAACAAAAACTCTGTATTTTTAAATTATATTTTGGGAAAAACGTTTAATATGTTTGTAAATTTTAATTAAATTTCTTTAAAGGGATAAAAAATAGAGAACCCTCATCAAACCATATTTCTTAAGCTGTCAGTCAGTCCGGTTTCTGTTTTCTGTCAATTCTTTTGTGGTTAAATAGTAACAAAACGAGATGAAAACCTTACGGAAATTATATTGATTTCCTTAACAACCACAATGAATAAAATCTTATTAAAAGTAAATAAAAATAATAAGGAAAGCAAAGCAAAGCAAAAGAAAGGACGATTACTCACAAAGAAAGAAGGCCAAAGAATGAAAACAATTCAAGGAGAATTTCTTTGTTGACCTCTCTCTCTGGCTCTCTTTGTGGGTTTAAGTAAATAAAAAAGTGATTTTCTTTGGTCTTTTCTTTCTGATTACATAATTTTCCTTCCGTAACATATGAATAGTAACCATAAGACTCACTACCTATGGTCCGTAAATTTTTGTGTTTGGAAATCAAAACCGGAAAATTTTTCAAAAGTACACAAAGTTTCTTTACAGAAGAAATAAGTTTCAGAGTCACGACCTTAAACTGCCTTTCAGTACTCAGAACACCATCTTATATTACATCTTGTATTATTCTTTTATACTCAGAACACCATCTCATACTCAGATTTCAAGATTAAACTATCGTTTTATACTAAGGATACCATATTATACTCGGTTTACAGCCTTGTACTATCGTCTTATACTCAGAACACCATCTTAGACTTAGATTTCGAGCATAAACCGTCCTCTTATGCTAAGAATACCATCTTATACTCGGATTACAGCCTTGTACTACCATCCTCTACCCAGAAAATCACCTTATATTCGGACTACGGCAATTGAAATCCTCAGTAAGCGCTGAAATTTTTTCCATTAAAATCACCCCGGCCTTTCAATGTCGTTGTAGCCCCAGTTGCTGAGGCGCTGTATATTTTTTCTTCATAGTGTCGATCCTGCACAAAAATCGGTTGGTATGCCACTATAATCCTCCTCTAATGTTCGACGTTCTTTGGTGAATTTAACGCACTCAAACGTTACATGTTCCACTCTTTCGAGTTCATTAGAACGATTCAAACGATGCAGATAAATCGAAAGCACTCATGGTGGTCGAACAGTTTCACTCATTGTGATGCAATAATCGAGTTCATCGTGCTTTTTTTTTGTAATTCATGTTTTGGCGAAAGGTGTGGGAGCATATGTTAATCTACTCTTATATTTTGGCCTGCACTTTCACTACTATTCTCTAATATAGGGTGATTTTTTAAGAGCTATAGGAAAATTTTTCAAAAAAAAAAAACATAAAATTCAGAAAAATACATGAAATCTTTATTTGAATCGATAGTACGGTCCATATAATTTAATGATTGAAGATTATTTCATGCAAATGTTGACCGCGACTGCGCCTCAATCCGCTTAGTCCAATACTTTTTCCAACATTTCGGCCGGTATCTCACGAATAAATGCTTCAATGTTGTCTTCCAATGCGTCAATTGAAGCGGGCTTGTCTGTATAGACATGAGCTTTAACATAGCCACACAAAAAATAGTCTAAAGGCGTTACGATTCGCAGCATCTTTGAAGAAGTACGGTCCAATGATGCCACCAGCCCATAAACCGCACCAAACTGTGACTTTTTCTGGATGCATTGGTAGCTTTTGCAATGCTTCTAGCTGATCTTCACTCCAAAATCGACAATTCTGCTTATTTACGCATCCATTGAGCCAAAAATGAGCTTCGTCGCTGAACACAATTTTTCGATAAAGAAGTGGATCTTCGGCCAACTTTCCAAGAGCCCATTTTGATAATAAAAGTCAATGATTTGCAAGCGTTGTTCGTTTGTAAGACGATTCATGGTTAAATTATAGACCAAACTGAAGATGTTTGACAGTGAAACAAAACACGAAACGTGCGTAAGCTGTTTAAACCAGTGTTGCCAAAAAGATAATAGCTAAAAAATCACCCTTTATAATGCAATCGATGCCCTGAATTCTATTGCTGCAACAGTGCTGGACCTATTACCCTTTTTTTTTTTTGATATCGATAGGTACCCTTCAAGTTTTTTCAGTACTGTATGCGCGTTACAGTGAATTTTCTCATGTGTCCCTCCTGCTACTGCTGAATAGGGTGCGATTGAATCCTCTCTCTCCAGGGCCATCTGTTTATATCATTCTCGTAGATATGGCCCTTTTCAATAATACATTGCTATGGTCTGGTATTCTTATCGAGTGAGTTGTTACCGCTTACAAACAGAATATGCCTCTATACAGTCTCGAACCATACGTAAAAAGAAATTCAGAGTCTTCCCATTAACCCCTCACCCTATTTGGTGTGGACGTCCTAAAGTTCTGTATAAGTTACAGGATTGTTTCAGACATTAAATGCTCTAGAAGAGCATGCGATTCAGAGATCAGCAACGAGTATTCAAAACGATGAGTAGATTCGAGTCATACTTGTTATTTCTGAGACTTATACGCATTCAAACTTATTTTAATATGATACTCATACTACTCATACTCAAAGTTGGAAATACTCGTCGTATTCATAGTTAACAATACGCATGATGTTATTGACTTCGACTCGTCTCTACCTAACATTTACACGAAGCACAAAATAAGTATGATTCGCGTACGAACACTACTATACTCACAAGAAGATTGTGTGTATGCTTTGCTTGTTGTTTATGTCTGACAGTGCAAACTTCCCATCCTTGGCGACATAAACAGGATTGGCATCGACTTGATCACAATTTGTCAACAGAGGGCGCTGCCATATGGACTAAAGCTTTTGCATCTTTCTTTTGACATTCGATTTTGTTTTGTTTTAATATTTTGTTCACTCGTTTTTATAACATCCAGAAGGATGCATTTTAATTTGTTAATTTGTTTTAAAGATGTTTAATATTTGTGCAATAATTTTAATTGTGATAATTTAATGTTAAATATAAAAAATATAATCTAATAAAACTATTGTGAAAAGTAAAGTTAAATTTGTATAATCCTTCAATTTAAAATAAATAAAAAACAAACATTTAAAAACAACTGTGAACTTACATATATAAATTAATAAACAAATTTATTTAATATATTGCTAATGCTGTGGTACAAGTGGAAGATTACAGAAAAAGACAGTGGAACAGATCGTCAAATAAGCAACAGCAAAAGATAAGTGTTTGGTGTTTTTGTGGTGTAGTTGTGCATTGGAAGCCTTCTAATTTTTGGTTCCTTTTTTTAGTGTCCTTTTCACCCCCCATATACAGTCCACGAATTACCACTTGTTGTCTTTGTCTTTCCTTTCTTCATTGTTTGTATATGCAACAATAACAAAGGCAGTAAATTTTGACGAATGATTCGAGCCACTCGAATCACTTATAAGTATTTTTCTAAATTTATGAATCAGAATGAGTAGGCGTATGAATCAAACACATTTCGAATGTTGTGAGTTTGATGTCAACGTTGTACTCATACTCATTGTAACCTATACTTATAAATCAATGCTGTAGCGAGTACGAATGAATCAGAGTAGTTGAATTTCAATTCTGTTGATTCACTCATACTCAAAATTGCATGAGTGCATATGAGTAGCGGAAAAACGATTCATTGCTGATCTCTGATGCGATTTACTCTGTTCGCTGTCAAAAATCCGTTAAAAATTTTACCAAAAGTATGCATAGTTTAAGGGGGCGGATAGAGCATATTTCCATGTTTACATTTTAAACTTAAGAGTAGATACTCTCTCTTAAATATTATTAAACATGATACATTTCTTTATAAACAAACTGTACGGCATTTGCATTTCAAAAAATAATGACGATTTTTGTAAGCCCCTGTAGATATGCTTTAAGAAAACCATCTCAACCTTACAGTTGTGTTGTGTGGTTATTAAAGTACACACAAAGTATGAATGGAAAATGTTTTATTGTTATTGTTGTTGTTGTTGTTTTTATTATTGTTCTAGATGTTGTTATTGTAATTGTTACAATATAGTTTATATTGTATAAACAATAGAATTGTAAATTAGAATTTTGCAATTGTTTTCATTACAATTCTTTTTTAATGTTGTTTTTATGTTGCTGTTGTTGTTATTGTTGTAGTTGTTATTGTATTCAACTAAAATTTTAATTAAAAACATAATGGTTAATTGAATTGAATTGAGAATTGATAATGATAAGACCGATGACAATAATAATGATGGGTTTGATGATGTTGATGATGAAAGAGAAAAATGTTTGAAAAAAAAAAAACATTTTTTTTCCTAACAGATGTGTTGATAGACAATATCAAACATGAATTGTTGTTGTAACAAATGAAATTCAATGCAATTAAAACCACAAACACATACAATTCTTGTTGTTGTTGCTATTGTTTATAAATGATTAATTAATTTCAAATCAATAGATCAAATCAAATAAATGAATATAAATTTACAATACACACGTATGTATTTATATGCATACATATGTACGCCTAAATGTATGCTTTGTAAACTGTCTAGCTGTGCATGGATGTATGTATATGCAAAAATATATATACTTTATTGTGTAAGTGCGTAAGTGTTAGTTCATGAGGTTTACAGTGTAAACAATAAAGCACTAACAACACCACACATCCACACAACGTTTCTACCTCCCGCCATTTAAAATATTCATTTATTTACTGCTGCTTTACACACTTTCCATGAATTTCTCCATCATTCTGTCTCTCTCTCTCTCTGTACCTCTGTCTTTCTCTCGGTTTTAATTCATTTTAAATCAGGGTTTACCAAAAATTTTTTGGTTATGTATTAGTGAGTAAGAGAGAGAAAATAAATTGAGAGAATTGATTTATTTACAGCCATAGTAAAGTGTTTGTAATATACGTTATTTTGATTTTCATTTTATCAACTTACATATGTAAAGCTATCTATCTTTGGCTTAATAATTTTAGATAAATAAAAATAAAATAAAAAAATCCATTTTTTATTAAAAGATCGTATAGGTATCCATCTTTGGCTTAAAAATTAGACCATGTTTTTAGATAAATAAAAATAAAAAAAAAACATTTTTTATTAATAGAGAAAAAGCAAGCATTCCAAAGCATTTAAAAAAAAATTATACTATGCGACAAAACAAAAATTTAAATACGCCCATACGCTCAAAAGCATCTTTTAACATAGAATATTTTTTGAGTGTCATTCTGACAAAAATGGTAAAGCATCCGCCGCACATGTGTTCTTGTCGCAGTTTGATCGACAACTAAATCATAAAGCACAAGAATGCGTGTGAGTTCTCTCGGCACAATTGTGCTATGAAATGGTAAACGATGTTTTAAATGTAAACATAAAGCATAGCAAAGTATGTGTGTGTGTGTGTGTATTCTTGTGTAGGCAATGAGTGTCAATCAGTTAGTTTGTGGTTACCAAAGTACTTATGCATTCCTCTTGCTTGTTTGCAGTTCTTTTTGCTGTTGTTGTTGTTGTTGCTGTTGTCGTATGCTTATTATGTCGTTTCATTTTATAATAAAGACGAGCAGCTTGATTGATATGTTAACTGCCTGTTAATAATGTAAACGAGCAAATGAAAGAGTGCGGGTGCGAATACTACTCGTGTGTGTATAAGTGTGGCTATTGTTGACATAAATGAATGGCAATTAGCTCTCTCTCTCTCCTCAAATTTGTCTATGAAATATTGTCTATGGAAAATATTTTATCACATACATTATTTTGTGTTACTCTCTGCTGCTAGCTCTCTTCTTCTTGCTCTCGCTTTTATTGTTTGAATCTCTTTCTGTGTTACAAGTACATACACACACACGCACAGTCGTTATAAGATAAATGTTTTTAATAAGAATTCAATTAAAGTATAGAAATTCAATAACCATAATAGGCTAAAGCTGTTTACAAACACACTCTTACACGCAGTTACATATGCACGAGTGCTTAGGAGAGATGTTATCAACAGCGTGAAAGAGAGAGCGAGAGAGAGAGAGAGTTTGTGGCATTATGTTGCAAAATTATTTCAAATTTAAAGAGGGCTTAACAGTCAGGGCTTAAAACACTGGTTTTCAAGTTCAACATTCTTTTTTAAATAAAAATTATACACTTTCTTCATTCTATTGCTGCTAGAAAAGTAATCTTAAGGAGTTATGAATCAATTGCGATTTACATCTAACCGATCCTATTGCCCATAATGAAGCAGCATTAATGTGTGTAAAGATAAATTCAAATATATGGTGGTTTCTTTTCTACAAAGAAAATGTCACCCTCTTACAAGGTGCATTAAAAATTTTTTTGACCAACCCTGTTGTAATGTCATTTTTTATTTGAGAAGAACATAACACAAATATTAAAAAAGGGTATGCCATGTGTTTACCACTTATTAAGAAAATAAATGAGGAAATGCCAATTTGTTCAAAGGTGTTGCCAGATCGCTAATTTTTCGACTTCATTTTTTGCACGCTTTTTTATAACAAAAAAAAAAAAAAATATTTTAACACTGTTCTAACATTGAATGCAATTTTTTATACTGCTGACCATATAGCTTTAATAATGTAATATTTCCTTAAGATTACTCCACAAAACAATGAAAAAATTAACTTCAAATTGGATAACAATATCAGGCGACTTTTTTTAAATTTCATCTGGTAGCCCTATAAATAAACAAAAGTCATCTGCTTTACAGGGCATTATCAGCACTCTCGATTTATACAGGGCATAAAATGCAATGCCCCCACCATTGGCAAGTGCGAATTATTTAGAATAAAACATAAATAAAACATACCACCCTTTTAGAGGGCGAAACATTTTTAAGAAACAAACGCAAAATTGCATTTTGCGTTAATAAAATGCACATTTTTTGGTAGAAAAGAAAACACCATTAACTAGCAGACAAAAACCAAAAATTTTAACAAAGCTAATGTTAAAGTTAACAGAGCAATGTTAAGTGGTTAACAGAAAATAGTCAGGGAAGAAATCACCCAAATACATATATGATATCAGAGAACACCTATTCCATTCCTTTAAAATTGTGCTGCACACATTCCTGAGTGGAATAGCTGCTCTGGTAGTTCGGTAATTCTTTTGAAAATTGAAAAACTTCGGCAAAAAAATGTATCAGAATGTCTGTTCCAAAATTATTTGGGATATACCACTTATTGGGTTTAATTAGGGACATCTTAGGCTACAATTCCATCCAGTCGCTTCTGTTTCTTGCGCGCCTACGCCAGTTGATCACACAAATCGATGACATGGCTTCCTCGATTTGGTTCTTCCAATGCAAACAAGGTCGCAGATCCCCGCATCAAATACCCGCCTCCATTCGAACAACATAACCGAGCCAACGTAGCCGCTGGGTGTTAATACGTTGCACAACGTCTATGCCTTTGAGGACCTCATACAGGGTTTCCTCGATTTGGTCTTTCTAACGCAAATAAGGTCGTACTCTTCGCTGACTTCCGCAGATCCCCGCATCAAATACCCGCCTCCATTCGAACGACATGACTGCACAACGTCTATGGCTTTGAGGAGCTCATACAGCTCATTGTTGGATCGAATGCGGAGATCATCGCTAACTTGCACTGGACTGAAGATCCTACACAGAAAGAAAAACGGCGTGCTAAAATCAACTTTTCTATTCTCAATTTTAGCCAAAAAAGCGTGCTTGAAAAATTAAGCCCGTTTTGGCTATTGTTTGCTTAAAACAAGCAAAAAACGGGAATGATTTAAAAAACTAAACCTTATATTACTAAAATCAACACTAAAAAGCTCAAATCTATTTAAAAAAGTGTTATTTTGAGTTATTTGTTATTTGAGTTATGGAATTGTGGGTTTTTAAGTTCAAAAGTAAAAATTTTAATAATTCTCATTTAGTTCATGTGTATTTATACAATATATATCCAACAATATGTCGTATTTTTCGCAAGTTGCATTTCTTTGGTATATGACTTGGATTATTCCGGTCGATGACTTGCATATTTTTTTGGGTAGATGACTTGCATTTTTTTCAAATCAATCGATTTTAGGATTAAATCAAGTACGAGTTCGAGCTTAAATCAAGTTCAAAATTCTTGAAACAAGCTCGTTTTTGGTTAAATTTAGGTTTAAATCAAGTACAATTTCATTGTGCTCGAATAAAGTACGATTTGCCTCAATTCGATCCCATTTATAAGTTAATTCAAGTACGAAATCTAGCTTAAATCAACTTTATAATTCTTGAAACAAGTGCGCTTAAGGATCACTTCAACTTCTGATTCTCTTGAATCAAGTACGAATTCGATCTTAAATCAAGAAGAAATATGCTTAAACCAAATACATGATGAGATCACTTTGATCCCAAAAAGGCTTAAATCGCGCTAAAATCAACACTTTTGTACATGGCTGATTCGGGCTTGATTCAACTCTTTTGTACTTGATTCAAGCCAAACCGTACTTACCGTACTATTGTGACCGATATGGATTGATTCAAGCCCGGATGGCTTGATTCTTTTTTTTCAGTGTACGTAGGACTTTTCTCTCGAATACTTTCAAGGCTGCTGCATCAGTGCTTAATAGGGTGCATACCTCAAAGCCATAAAGAAGCACGCACGGGGCGTCTTAGTTTAGGGAACATGAGACAGTCGCTTACATATATTTTGTGCCTCTGTACTGGAATACAGTATACCAGACTCAGAATAGTAAACCATTTTATCTTTCATAGTTTTATTATGTTAGCGCCATTAATAAATCTTAGATTGATATGCAACATTAGCTGACTGCTTAGAGGACTCTCTATATACCGCTTTGTTTCTTCCCCTAGCTGTATTTTCTCTTTGACAGCTACGTTTACTGCTTCCTTTATTTGTAGTTCAATATTTTCAAAGTGAGGACCGGTATAAATATATGCTAGTCGTCTTAGATTATGTCCGTAGCCGCCGATACACCAGGCTTCCACAATCGATTACATGGACCAAAAGTATGCTTAATTGTTCGAAATCATTTGCTAGAGTTTTCTACACGATTTTAATTATTTCTGTACACTTTTCCAACGAAACTGATGTCATTTAAATCCAATTTAATCTACAATTTTTATCCAATAAATATCGAAACCGTTTTTCTCTCTCTGAATTCTTTATTTACTTTGCCTCCTTAAGCTCCTACAATTTTTTAAATTTTTTTTTTTTATTCTCAGAGCAACAATAGTTTATGGACTGTTTTTCATTTCATGTTTTATTTTATTTTACAAATTTTTTTTTTTTTTTTTGCATTCTTTTCTATTGTTGAAACAAAACAAACATATTTTATTTGTTTATGAGGAAAAACAACAACAACAATAACGAATTATTTTTAAATAAGACAATGTACAACAACAACAACAACAATTGAAACAAACATATTAAAATAGAATAGAAAATAAAAAATGGGAGAAACAAAGAACATTTTATTGTCATTTTCGAAATGAACATTAAATCAAGGCACTATGGGTCTATACACTACAAATCGATGGCAAAATTAAAGGTCATCAAAACACATGTCTTTTTACTTACTTGTCTTAATGTACTCAGGCAGCTCGACTGCTAAAAAACTAAAAACTAAAACTTGTACTCTACAAGATGCTTAATCTCCCCGTGCTTCTTTATGGCTTTGAGGCATGGATCCTATTAAGCACTGATGCAGCAGCCTTGAGAGTATTCGAGAGAAAAGTCCTACGTAAGATCTTCAGTCCAGTGCGAGTTATCGATGATTTCTGCATCCAATCCAACAGTGAGTTGTATGAGCCTCTCAAAGGCATAGACGTTGTGCAGCATATTAACATCCAGCGGCTGCGCTGGCTAGGCCATGTCGTTCGAATGGAGGAGGATGCTCCGGCGGGACGGGTATTTAATGCGGGGATCCGCGGAAGTCGGCGAAGAGGATGACCTTGTTTGCGTTGGAAGGACCATATCGAGGAAGTCCTTTCGTCGATTGGTGTGACCAACTGGCGTAGGCGCGCAAGAAACAGGGGTGCCTGGAACGATGTGTTACGGCAGTTCGAAATCTGTGAATCGGGTTGTTAATGGCCAATTAAGTAAGTAAGTAAGCTCGGCTGCTATTAACTCCCTCACGAAGGTCAACTCAACGTCTGCCTTTGTCCATCAATGCTAGGGATTTCTCAGGCAAATTCCGTGAATTTAAAAGGTGATCCTTATTCCAGTACATAGGCTATCGGTAATATCATTGCTGTTGAACTGAGGAGGGCTGGTACAGAGCTCATAGATGTACAGGGCACAGGTGTTACGATTGTCTCCGTTAGAGTGGATATTTTTCGGTCGTTTTACAGTGAAGCTCAACTTCTGTAGTAGTAGGCGCATGGATTATTCATAGGTTCTGCTAAACTGCTTGTCTAATTTCCTTAAATAGCATAGCCATTCTTACCCACTACTGCGATTCTTTGGGACTACTGCGGTATTGTAAGGGTTGCCGATAGACTTTGCATTCCCTTAAACGACTTCTGCAGGAGTTAAGAATCTGTGGATGGGTAAGAAACTGTATTTCCCCTCATGTGTCAAAGTCCCGCTTTTGCTATGAAGAGGCGTAGTTATGTTCTTAACTTCTCGTTTTCTGTTATCTTTGACTTTCTTAGCAATTTTTATTTTGAAGTCGGATTGATTTCCTCTAGGGAGTGTTTCTTATATGATTGGATGGATATTGATTTGTGGTATCATAATGGGCTTAATGTTAAAGGAGGGTCCGCCACATTACTTAACTTATCTCAGTCTGATGAACTAGATACAAAGCACAGGCAATGACATGAGGTCATGAGTGCTGTGGTTTTTATTCCTGGCACTACTTGACGCTTTTGTTGAGCACCCACGAAAAACTAGCAAACAATCTAGTTAGTCTAATGGATTCTTGTATGTAGCCTGAGTGGAAAAAAACTTAACAAAAATTAATCTCTTACGACCCATAGTGCACGTGGCACTTTTATATTTTTATTTACCAGCACAGTCGTCGTGTATTTATTAGACTATGAGACAGGAAAACGGAAAAAAGGTCACTTGAAAAAATGTTGCAACTGCTGGTTGATGGTATCTTGATGCAAACAAACAACTACTGCCACTAGCTCTGAGGCAAAGCTATAGCTACGACAAACAAAACATAGTCAGTCCATCTATCATTTGAATTGAAATTGTTTTATGCAAGACTAAATCAAATAAAACAACAGCAAACAACAAAACCAAATACGATAATAAAGTTTGTTACACAAAGGAAAACTAAATAAATTTAAATAATATAATGCAACAACAACAACAGCAACAATAATGGCGATAGGAACAGCAATATAAAGAAAGAAAATAATTGAAATATTTAAAAACCAACCAACCTCCATTGATTTAAAAATTGAAATGAAAATTTCATTACCAGTCTTTAAAATCAAAAGATTTCAATTCACTTTTGTTGGCAGATGAATGAAGATTAAAACTAAACTGGAAATTGAAATTTTAAATTCAATTAAGACTCCAGAAATTGAGCTTTTCCGGTTTTTTCATGAAACAGAAATGTTCTAAAAAGAGTTGTATAAGTTAAATATCTATTGAATGGTTTTTAGTAGGAACGTTTACCAATCTCGAAGAACGGGTAAAAATAGTTGAAACCCACTACCAAAGTGGTGATTCAAATCTAGCCACTTATGGAGCCTTCTTTTGATCGATGACTTGCATTTTCTACAGAAAATTGGTCGATTACTTGAATTTTCTATAGAAAATTGATCGATTACTTGCATTTTCTATAGAAAATTGGTCGATTACTTGCATTTTCTATAGAAAATTGGTCGATTACATGAACTTTCTATAGAAAAATGGTCGATGACTTGCATTTTCTATAGAAAATTGGTCGATGATTTGCATTTTCTATAGAAACTTGATCGATGGGTTGCATTTTCCATAAAAAATTGATCGATTACTTGCATTTTCTGTAGAAAATTGATCGATTACTTGCATTTTCTGTAGAAAATTGGTCGATGACTTGCATTTTCTATAGAAAATTGATCGATTACTTGCATTTTCTATAGAAAATTGGTCGATTACTTGCATTTTCTATAGAAAATTGGTCGATTACTTGAACTTTCTATAGAAAATTGGTCGATGACTTGCATTTTTTATAGAAAATTGGTCGATGATTTGCATTTTCTATAGAAACTTGATCGATGGGTTGCATTTTCCATAAAAAATTGATCGATTACTTGCATTTTCTGTAGAAAATTGATCGATTACTTACATTTTCTGTAGAAAATTGGTCGATGACTTGCATTTTCTATAGAAAATTGATCGATTACTTGCATTTTCTATAGAAAATTGATCGATTACTTGTATTTTCTGTAGAAAATCGGTCGATGACTTGCATTTTCTACAAAAAATTGGTCGATGATTTGCAATTGGTCGAAATTGGTCGATTATATAGAAAATTGATGGATTACTTGAACTTTCTATAGAAAAATGGTCGATGACTTGCATTTTCTATAAAAAATTTATCGATTACTTGCATTTACTATAGAAAATTGATCGATAACTTGCATTTACTATAGAAAATTGATCGATAACTTGCACTTTCTGTAGAAAATTGGTCGATAACTTGCATTTTCTACTGAAAATTAGTCGAAGACTTGGATTTTCTATAGAAAATTTGTCGATTACTGCATTTTCTATAGAAAATTGGTCGATTACTTGAACTTTCTATAGAAAATTGGTCGATGACTTGCATTTTTTATAGAAAATTGGTCGATGATTTGCATTTTCTATAAAAACTTGATCGATGGCTTGCATTTTCTATAAAAAATTGATCGATTACTGGCATTTTCTATAGAAAATTGATCGATTACTTGCTTTTTCTGTAGAAAATTGGTCGATAACTTGCATTTTCTACTGCAAATTAGTCGATGTCTTGGATTTTCTATAGAAAATTTGTCGATTACTTGCACTTTCTGTAGAAAATTGGTCAATGACTTGGATTATTTTTTTTTATAGAAAATTGATTTTAATTTTCTATAGAAAATTGGTCGATGATTTACATTTTCTATGAAAAATTGGTCGATGATTTGCATTTTATATTTAAAATTGCTTGATTACTTGCAATTTCCATAGAAAATTGGTCAATGACTTGCACTTTCTATAGAAAATTTTGTCGTAAATTTATCGATAATTTGCATTTTATTATTCCGTTTATTTTTAGTGGAAGAAGTCCTTTTGCAGGAAAATGTAAAAAAATTAAATAAAAAAAATTAAAAATTAACCACAATGGCAACACTAAATTGAAATGCAAATAAAAGTCATTTTTAATGGCTTTGTAATCTTATAACAATCTTATTGGGGTCGCCGTGGTCTAGTAGGTAGTGTGCTGGCTTATTAGACGTAAAAGCCATGGTTCGAGTCCCAGGCCAGACATCAAAAAATAAAAAAAAAAATACAAAAAGTATTTTTTCGGCGATTTCTTCTCAGTTTCTCAAAAAATCTGTCGTTCGGAGTCGACTTTAAACTGTAGGTCCCGCACTTATGTATAAAATTAACACACACAACATAAGTGGTGTGAGAAACTGCGGGCTTCTTGGGGACGATTGCCTGTAGACTGTCTAATGGTGAAGGTATAGCACTGGCCATTTTATAGTCACTTAGCAGCAACTCGTTTCCTTGCCGTTCGCATCTTCCCCCTTTCCACCTTTCCTAAATAAAAAACCTGCACAATGCACTGCATGAGTAGGGGCAATCCCCTGAGTGCTGGTTTCAAAAAAAAAAAAAAAAAAAAAAAAAAAAAAAAAATAACAACAGCCGCTTCGTTATCTACATTTGCAATCATTCTCCTAACCTCTCTCTTCCCTTTTCTCTCAGTCACTGTATAGGAAATATAACCAACTACAGGTTTGTACTTTTTTTCTTTTGTTTCATTTGTCTTTTTGTCTTGCTCTCTCTCTCTCTCTCTCTCTCTTGTTTTTTTTTCGTTTAAGCTTAAGAAGGAGAATAGTTTTAATTTTTTTTTGTTTCTATCTTTCTTAACGGCTATTACAATTTGATTCCCTTGATTAAATTTTCTTAATCTCAGTCATAAAAACAATTAAAAAAAAACAACAACAGCAACCACAAAACAACGGTTGTAATAAAACAATAACAATAAAACACTAATTTTACTCACACAATCTTCAATCATTCAATCACATTCATGCATTGAAACGTTCATTTTTTATTTTTCCCTTCATTCATTCATTCATTCATTTATTCTGTTATGTTCCGTTTTGTTTATTATCCTTGACCATGAAAACTTATTTATTGTTTTCCTCTCTCTCTCTCTCGCTCTCTTGCTCTCTTTCTGCTGTACTCTCTTAGCAATTATTAAAGAATTATGTTGTACTTGACTTTATAATGTTGCCACTTGCCGTAATAACTCATGCCTTTGGCCATTTATTATGATTATTATTGTTATTATTGTTGTTGTTTTTGTTGTTAGTTGTGTTGATGTTATTATTGTTGCTGTTGTTGTTATTGCGGCTGTGGTTATTAAAGTTTCATTCCAACCACAATATTTATGTGATGATTTATTCTGCAATGAATCCCACTAACCATCTCCATAATAAATCTGTATTACAAGTAGTGCGTATGGCCGTAAGTAGTATTAAAAAAAGAGATTTAAAAAAGTGTATAAAAATTGTAGCCACAACTAACTGATTTGTTTGCCATAAACATAAAATAAATGACTGACTGATTGACTCTGGCTGACTGGCTGACTTATTTACAAAAAAAAAGGAAACACACACTATACTAGAGTTATACAGAAGTATTCGGCATGATTATATTGTTAAAGATTATGTCATCACGCACAATTGTTTTCATAGCATCTGTGACAAATGACGTCACATAATGTGTTTCTATTGGTTAATGACTTCCAGCAACATTACTTTAGTAAACATAATTTGCAAGAGAGAAACTACGTTATCTAACAGAATATCATGCATATATTGTGATCTTCAGTACCATCATTCTTGAGTAACACTGACACTTTTGGGATTCTGGATTGGTGGGCACAGCTCAGACCTCATCCTTAGACTTGTTTATGAGTTTAATGGGGAATTAGAAGAATTCTACTTGGAATGATTGTCCTCAAAACTTCAACATTTTTAAAAGGTAAAATAAAATGGCAAATATAGATTGTAAAGCTTTTCATATTACTAGACACAGTGATTGTGTCTGAGCGTATGGGCTTTTAACAACTATTACAAGAACTGTTTTAGATGAGGAGGTGGTAGAAAAATCGATTCACACTTTCTATGTTCATATGCGGCTCTATGAGTAAATGGACTAAGGCGCTATAGTTCAAGTAGTTTTCAAAAACCTTTCAGAGCCGCCTCGGAAATTTTAACACTGTCGAATCTGGGTAACTCCAAAAATTTTCTTTAAAATACCTAATGTTGTTAAGAATCATCTGCTCCAACATCTTCTAACTCTATTGCGGCAGGATATCCAACCGTTTTTCATTAAATATGAAAGAGGATCAGCAGCATTAATAGGAGCCTTCCTTTGAATTAAAAAATTGTTTACAAACATTTTTTTAATATTTTCTTTTTGATTAAATAAATTAAAAAGAACAGCTTAAAAATAGAGAACAAAACTACGAAACCACTTAACAGAAAACCATTGCATACCTTAAGGGGCTTACTAAAAATAATACCAAAAAGAGAAGAACGAGAAAAAAGAGAACTATTTTGTGTTTTAATTGTAAATAAAATTATACGAAACAACAGTTATTTAAGGACAGTGGCTGGTGGTAATGCAATTTAAAAATAAACATTAAAAGAATACAGTGATAATTTGAAGCATACTTTAGGGTGCTAACAACTAAATTACATTTAAAAGCATATTTTAAGGATTTTCAAAAATTAAAATTCTGTTAAAGCAACAAAACAAAGTCGTTTAATTATTATAATTGAGATATGAAACTCGTAAATAATAACAAAAAGACAGACAGGGCAGCAAGGTTATTTGAAGTAAAGGTAGAGGCGTAAAAGGGGTTTTTATTACAATTTTTTAAAGTTTTCGTTTTTTTTTATTGGTTTGTTGGTAAGATTTTTGGGGTTCCGGTACCGTACGTTTACCACCACAGCCGTAACAAAAATTATGATGGCATAGATAGAGGAAAAATGAAATGGTGAGTCCATCCCTTGTTTTAAACTATTTTTTTTTTTTTTGTTTTAATTATTTTCCACGTGCTGTTTATGGTTTTGATTTAATGTTTCTGTTGTTTTTTATTTCTCAGTTATTTTACTGAGATTTCCTTTTGTGTTGTGATGTACTGTGGCGAAATTCGTTTTTTTTTAATTACTCTAACAAGTTTACACTTTGTCTCTAGAGTTTCAAGCAGAAAATGTAATTATTTTTATGAAATTTCTTTTAAATCTTCAACACAAATGGGAAAAATCTAAGAAAAAAATGTTTTTTCTCCAAAAAATAATGAATTTTACAAACATCGTATGTGTCAAGCCTTACTAATCTTCTCTGAATTTGAAAAAAAGTACAGTTGCAGCACATTGATTGTGCGCCCTTCAATACGCGGTTTATGCGCTTCAGAAAGAGTGAGTTTGTCAAACAAGACAAAGAACGTGCAGGTTCGCCAAAAAAAAAACTTCGGAAATGATAATTTTGAGACATTGAGGTTAGGACATATGACGTCACACCACATAAAAGCACGTAAGGTTTCAGAAAGGGTGAGTTTGTCAAAGAAGACAAAGACCGTGCTGGTTCGCCAAAAAACCAAAAAACAAAAAATCCAAAAACATAAATTCGGGTCATCGCGGTTAGGACATATGACGTCACTGCACTTAAAAGGACGTGAGGTTTCCATTAACACGTTCACACCGGCGCTTTAACTCATGTTTGTCGCCTACGGGCGGCTGTTATATTTATAAGACGTTATTAATTATAATTGTTATTAAAAATAAATGCTTTTAAGAGAACGTGACTATCAGGTATTTTATTCGACAGCCGAAGTGTTAAAGATCTAAATATTTGGCATTACGTATCGTCTAATAACTTGATCAATTGCTTTTTAGTGCGGGCCACCGGTGGTACACGCCGGCGTGAACGTGTTAAGGCCAATATTTTAGGCCCTTTGGGCTACTACATTTCATTCAATTAAAAGGCAGTAAAGTATACCTTTAGGAAGGAACTTCTAGCCCAAGTTTACCAAACTATACCAAATACTGGCGTGACAACACTTATCTTATTCAGACAGTTCCGTTAGGGATGTTAATAATGGGATTCCCAGTATTCTCGAGTGCTTTATACCATTCTGCCAAGATGAGGCTTTCTAACACAAGACGTCTACATCAAGTGATAGCTACTTTTACAACCATATACAGCGCTGCCCTTCTTTCATCTTTCTTTTTTTGCGTTTTTTCATCGCCAAACACTTTTGCTTAAGACATCTCATGTTTATTTTGCCATTAGAAAATGATAAATTTGAGTCATCGAGGTCGGGACATATGACGTCACCCCACATAAAAGGACGTGAGGTTTCCATTAAGGCCAATATATTAGGCCATTTGGGCTATCACATTTCATTCAATTAAAATGCAACAATGTACAGCTTTAGGAAGCGACTTCTAGCCCAAATTTTCCAAACTCTTCTAAAAACCGGTGTGACAACAATGGGACTCCCAGTATTCTCGAGTGCTTGATAGCAACCTACCGAGATGAGTCTTTCTAACACAGTACGTATCAAGTGATAGTTACTCTCACTACCATATATAGTCCTGCACTTCTTCATCTTCCTTGTTTTCGTTGTTTCTTTATTGCCAAACACTTTTGCTTAAGACATCTCATGTTTATTTTGACATTCATTGTAAATCCTGGGGAGATTTTCAAAAAAAAAAAGAAAAAAAAACAGAAGAAACCAGAAACAAAATTTATTACATTTGACGCTATTAAACAGCACTTTAAAATTCAACAGCTTGAAGCATCATATTTACCTACTTCACTGTTCTCTCTTGCTCTCTCTCTTTTACTCTTTTTCACTCTGCATCCAAGTAGTTTGCAAAAGCAGTCTTTGGTATAGTCTCCTTAAAATATTTCTCTTTAAAATGCTAGAAAAAGAAAAGAAAAAAAGCTAAAGACAGCATTAAGATTTTGAAAGATTTTTTTCTACTGATACTGCAAACATACAATTAGTACTCCTCTCTCCCTCTCTCTCTCTGTCACTCACCATTGTTATCAATTTGTTTGTCCGTTTCTTTTATTTTTCTTATTGCTGCTCTAATTTTTGCTGATAATAAAATTACGTTTTTAGACTCACACCAATGCATGCATACAAATACTCGCTACCATACACTCAAGGCAGCATGCAAATACAGCTACTACAACAACTACAATAACACAAATCAACGTTTGTCGGTGTAAGTAATGTAGTATGTGTACGCGAGAATGATAAATTTTATAAAGATTTTATAAATTTAACGGGAATTTTATTGCACAGCAGATTTGTTTGTTTTCTCCTTAGTGACTAAGTATAGAAAGAGACGAGAGAGAGAGAGAGAGTAAAAGTAAGAGTAAGTGCGTGTATGCTTGCATTTACAATAAAACTTTTACTCAAATCTGTATGTGTGTGTTTGTTTTACTCTTTTTAAGGCATTTTTTTTACATACTTTTGACGTCACTTTTATATCAATTCCATACATTTAATGTAAACAATAATGGTTGAAAATGTTTGCCTTGTCTGTATGCATGTGTGTTTGTGTTAGTTTTCATGTATTTTTTTTTTTTTTCCTAAACTAGTTTCTCTTGAGTTGAGTGGTAGAATAGATTTGAAGTTTGAAAATGTAAGCAGTTAAGAGACAGTATTGATGATTTAACAAGCTTAGGTTAAATGTACAGTTTTTCTCGTGTATTTTAAAGACAGAAACAGATCTGGCAACTTCTGAAATCTCACTGTTGATTTGTTGTTGTAATTTTAAATACATTCAGCCAGAAAACAGCTTAACGTTGACGTTATTCTAAACACAGTGACAAGCAGATAATAATCGAGAACTTCTTCTTTTTTTTACCAGAACTGAAAGAGGTAGTCATAATTAAGCAGCCCTAGAAGATATTACTTCTGGCATATCGAACTTGAGGAGGTGTAATGTACAAGACTTAGGAATAAAATTACTCTTGAACAGCCTATCTGTAAAAAGGTTTCCAAGTAAAGTACCGGATAAAAGCAGAGTACTGCATGAATGCTGGTTACTCAAAGCAATCGCATGTACGGGAGGAAGTATGTTAGAGATTAGGGACACTTTCAGACCATAGTACTCACCAAGCAATGCCTTATCCACAATGACCTGTGGGTTTTCCGAGCCCCGTATGCGGCAATTTTGAGCAATAATACTTGGCCTCATCGCATCCGTAAATCTTCCAGTCTCCTTAAATTTCTTTATTATCTCGCACAGTAGGTGGAGGATTATAACGATCATAATCCCCCTGTAATGCTCGAAAAGTTATCAAGTTTTATGCGTTCTTTGGTTTTGAAATCACTAAGGGACATTATTACAACTTGCCGTTAATTAAAGGGAGTATTTTAACGGGCAGATAAATTGTTTTTCATTATTATAAGTGAACGATAAGATAGAAGTGATGGTTAAGCTAAAAGGGGGATTATTCTACTGGTAACTTTTAAAGTTAAGTTTATGTCTGAACTTGCCATATTATATCTTATTTTCAATATGGCAACTTCAAATATAAACAAAATGAGTTATTACAATAAAAAAAAGAAGGCTGTCGTTGCCACTGCGATTAAAAATAACTTGTTTAATTAAGCAATGTTATCGACATTGCTCCGGCACTGCCACATTTTTGAAAAAGTTAACTTCATTTTATCTGTAGGTTGTAATAATGAAAAGAAGTTAAAGGTGACTTTAAAGTTCACTTTAGCTAAAGTTACCTTTAACTAAAACCAACTTTAACGCGAAGTTGTAATAATGGCCCTAAGTGGGTTATCCGTTATTGTTTATTTTAATTGTGCTCTTTTTATTTTCTTTACTGTTTTGTGCGTGAATGCTTGTGACACTTTCAAGTACACACCACACCCCCATCCCTGCTTCAGAGTAATTGAGTAAAATTTTTTTTTAAAACTTTACCAAAAAAAGAAGGAAACTAGCAGTTGCCAAAAACTTTTTCCTTTATTTTCTGGACTACTGGATGGCCAACTTTTTCCTCTGTTTTATGGGATATTTTCACGACATTAATGGCATAAGAAAATATAAGATTTCCTATTTCCTCTGCTTCCCATATAGATTTGCATTTATGATGCGAATTATATTTTCCAAGCCGTTCCTTCTAAGCACAACACTAAGCGCCTGTAACACCCCAACACCCAACACTAGCTCGTTGGTTAGTTGCTTGAAAGAAAGAAAGAAAAAAATAGGAAAATCTCAGCAAAATTTCATTTCTTTGGTTAAATAATACAAAAGAAACAAAAACAAACAAAAAGAAAATCGTTAAAGAATGGAAAACATGAAATTTTATTGAAGTCCTTTCACTCGAGAGAGAGAGAGACTCTCTCTGGTGTTGTAGTTTCTAAAATTCAGTTTCAATTACAGTAAGATTTAAAAATTGTGGATATTTATAGAAAATTATAAACTTTTGTGCTTAAATCATTAATTTTGTTACCCACTGTTGTGTGTTTTCAATCTGGCAATACTTATTAGTTTTCCTCCAAATTTCGATTTCATTATAATCATACGCTCTACGATAATAATAATGAGTGTGCTGGCTTTCGTACGTGCTCATAGAGGTTGTCTAATAGAAATACATGACAGACAAACAGACAGACAGATTGCCAGTCAGCCAGTAAAAGTTTGCTTCTAATCACTGCCAAAAAAAAAAAAGAAAAGAAAAAAAAATTAAACAAAAACTACGTAACTCAAGTGATATTGGGTTTCATGCACGGCTGCGGGCTCTTTTATCCAATGTGCATCTCCAGTACATGTATAAGGGAGAGAGACATGCTTACGTATGTGATTTATATGAGATTTAATAGGAGAACATATGCTCCATTGGCTAAAACATAAGCACTTCAATTGCATGATGAGTTCTGATGGCATATGCAGTGTAGTGAAGTGTAGTGCAATGGGAAATATGGAATTAAAAATTGTTTAAAACCATGATTAAATGGATTTTAATTGTCTTGGGCATTTAATGGAAGAAAATTATTACATTTACGTTAACAATGATTAGCTCTTTAAGAGCAAAAAAGAATTGAAAAATTAATCAGCAGATGAAACCATTGAAATTCCAAAAGGTCCGTAACTAAAGTGTGGTTTTTGGTATATTTTTCTTCTAGGATTTTCTGTGCTACTTCCTTGCTTAATTGGCCTGAAGCTGGTGCTTGGTACCGAAGTTACTGGAACAAAATCGTGCCAATCACTTCTGGATTTACTGTCCCGACATTTATAGTGTTTACCTACAATGTCTCCCCCAATCCGGCAGTACTAATGCACCCCGGAATGCTGTTCAGCGTCAATAACGATGTCTCACAAACTAGTACTGCCCAGTAGGCATACAGGATTTTCCTTCCGAACTGTATTAACGCCGCAAAGATTCCAAGCATGTATTCTAATGATTCGTTCCCTTTACCATAGAATGCATATATTGAGCGTGAAGTAATTCCTATTTGATTTACTTGCAGGAAATAATCAAAAGTTTTTTAAAAAATCGATCTTTTGTAGTTTATGTTGATGGCGAATTTTCTTTGAGTAAAACAAATCCCAGCGGGATTATAACACAGGGATCTGTGTTATCACCCATACTTTACTCATTACTCATATACGTCCGATATAACAGTCCGTTGAAACCGAGAAGCAGCATTTTATGCTGACGACAGTGCCTTTATATGCTCCGGAAAATCCTCTAATGCAATAGTGAAAAGAATGCAAGAGACTCTTACCTCAAGCCAAAAATATTTTGACAAATGGAAAATCAAAGTAAATGATAATAAAACTCAAGCTATCATATTCCCATTTAATAAATCGCCCAAACGTACTCCCACAAAAATTTTGTACACAAATGGAAACATCATCTCCATTAGCGATAACATTAAATATCTAGGTTTTATATTAGATAGAAAAAACTTTCGTTTAAGCAACACGTCAATTATGTCTGCGATAAAGCCATAAAATGTGGTCGTGCTCTATACCCCATACTTAATAGGAGATCTAAACTCAATTTAAGAAACAAATTGTTGCTGTATAAAATGTGTATCCGTCCGATACTCACCTATGGTTGCCCGGTATGGTTTTTCAAAACTGCCAAAACCCATACGAAAAAGCTTCAAATTATACAAAACAAAAATTTGAAAATAATACACAATCTCCCCCCAAGATTCCCCACCGATCTACTTCATAATAGATTTCAGTTTAAAAAGATACACATGTTTGCCAATGATTTGACGCTGTCATTTGATGAAAAATGCAGAGTGTCTAATTTTGATACAATAAGAAATTTATTAACCAATCACTGAGAATCTTTTTTTAGAAAGAATCTTCTAGTGGTTGCTTTTTGGAAATTTCATATAAACATTTTTTAAAGGTTTGTTGGAGGTTTTTGTGACAAATTTTCCTCAACTCTGCTTTATTAACAGCTTTTCTTATTCAATTAATAGATTTAAGTGTTGTAGTACTTTTAAGTAAATTCTCATACAGCGTACCTTATTAGCTTGTAAGACTTGTAAATAAAGATAAAAAAAAATTCCTGTTTGAAACAAATTTTCTTTGAGTCATTGATGGCTGGTCATCACAAGTTTACATACATAATTGGTCATTACAACCCTTTAGTCAGGATTACGACCTAGTTTCTCACACCATTTATGTTGTGTGCGTTAATTTTTTATACATAAGTGGCGGTACCTACAGTTTAAAGTCGACTCCGAACAACAGACTTTTGAGAAACTTTTCATGGCAATTTTATTTAATCTCAGAGTTTTTACCAGAAATCTGCTGAGAGGAAGTCGCCGAGGAAATATTTTGTCATATTTCGTTTAGTTGGAGTTGCCTGACCTGAGGTTTAAACCGATGCCTCTCGTTTAATAAGCCAACACACTACCTACTAGACCATGGCGACTTCACAAGCTTAGACTGTTTAAAAAGAATCTTCGCCTCTATCTTCAATTTCACCGAGTAAATTCTTCCTTCCAACCATAGAAAGTTTCTGGTGCCATCAGCAGTGCGTAAAATCACTTCCTGGTAAGATCGCCTGCCTGTTTATTGTCCTGAATTCCAACATGACTTTGCGGGTGGTGCAGCAGCAGTTGGGGGTTGTAGGGATGACCCTTTTGTTGCTGTATTTAGGACTTTCACAAGGAGATAAATATTGTTACGAAAATGGAAATGGTGTTGTTAAAATAATAAGCAAAAGCTCCAAAAACAACACAATGGACTTGATCACACATAAAATGATAAACAAAAGCTCCAAAAACAAAAACAATGCAGTTGTTCACGTGATCAACGAATGAGTAAGCATATAGCAACAAAAACAATAGGCTTGTTTACAAGATCGATGAATAAACAAAAATATAGCAACAACGTCCGTGTATAAAAAATATAGCAGAAAGACAAACAAACAAAACAACAACAACTCCGCCTGGACGAAAGTAAACAAGATACACGAACAACAAAAATGGAAACAAGTCGTTTACATTTTTGGATTGTTCCCGAAGGTCGTCATCATCCTTCAAGGGCATTCATCACACTGTTGATCCAGTGATATAAAAGGCAAGATAAAGCGAGCAACGAGGATTCAGTTAGAATTCAGTCAGCCGTGTATGAAGACACGTTATTCTCGGAGTTCGAGTTAAGTAGTCGTGTGACGACGTCGCCTTGAATTGAGTGAGAATTCAACCAGTGGTGTGTGAAGATAGGAGATCGAGTTATAATTCAGTCAGACTTGTGTGCAGACAAGTTGCGTGGAGAAAACAGTTGTTAGTGTAAAAACGTAACAATATTTCTCTCTTCTCAACGTTCGTGGCCCCGATGTGCCCACATGTATGGTTGACAAACGATCAATAAGCGTAAGCGATGAGCACAGCCTAGACTGCAGTTACTCTGCAGAGCGACAGACAAAATCACAATTTCTATAACGATCACAATCGTTTATAGGACTAAAGCCACGGCTACGTGGTCTTGAATAAGAATCGATTGCTGTGTAGTGGCCATCGGTGTCACGTTAATGATGGCGATATGATCTATTGGCGTAAGTATCATGACCCCGCAGCCAGCAAAGGGTGATTGGGGTGGTAAGACAGTTGGCATACCATCTTGACTCAGTCAGTAACAATACTGAGTACATTGTTGTATGCATTTCGGAGTTCTATTCATTTGTTATCACTTAGATGAAGAACTAGTCAGTATCTTAAGGACCTCATTCCAATTCTTTAGCTTCCTGTTGATGATGATAGGGTGTCGTTGTAATGCCACGCCCATTTTATTCAATTCAATAGAATTATTAGTCTAAACTTATTTATATATTTTCAATTTTTTTTCTTTTTCTTGCAGATTACACAACACCTACTGGATGTGCAACAGAAATTTAGTTGTTGCAACAGTTTAACTAACCATCATCAACTTGGAATATCTTTAAGCCTGCAATTGATTTCAATTTAAGTTTTAAACTTGAACAACATTTTCTTAAAAAAAAAAAAACAACATTTGTTGCCTACTTTACAACAACATTCCTCGTGATAAAACCAACAACGCCATCATCTTCAATTCGAATAAAATCGACGACATTAAGGCCTACGATTTTCCTTTTAGTACTGTTATCATCAACGTCATCGTAATCATCATAGTGAACGTGTTTAGTATTGTCGTTGGTGACGTTATTAGTTTTCTTCTCATCTTTGTTGTTGTCGTTGTCGTCGTCGGCGTCGTCGTCGTTTCAATAATTTGTTGTTGTAGACCGAGGAAAATATTAAAATACCAGCACCATTCTCATCACATTGGATTACGCTCAGTTTTATTTTTGTCCAGAGCCAATTAGTGGCCCCACCAGACCGCAATTATTACAACAAGAACAATTTCAATTATTACAACAACAACAACAACAGCAACAACAACAATTAGTACCAGGCGCAGTAGCAGCAGCAGCAGCATCGTACGAATCTTTGTCTTCGTCATCGCCGTTGTCTTCGTCGTTGTTTTATAATAATTTCTTAAACAAAAGCAGCAACATTCTTACGCCATCGTCAGTCACATCAACGTTACGTACGCCATTTCAACAACAACAACAGCAGCAACAACAATTTCAATTGCAACAGCAACAACAAGATTCAACAACGCCACCAACATATTATAATTACAACTACAATTATCATTTGCAACAGCAACATCAACAGTTGCAACAACAGCTATTGCAACAGCAGCAGCAGCACCACCACCACCAACAGTTGTACAATCCATTCTACAGTCAGCAACATCTACAGTCGGCCGGCTTAGCTTTACCCTATTACGGTCCCTACAACAAAGCATTATACGGGAGCAGTAATCTCGGACCGAGCACATATCTGGGTGATAGTAGTAGTTTGGTGGGTGGCTTTGGTTTGGGCCTAAGCGGACTGGGACTGGGAGGATTAACTGCAGGCTTGGCCGGAGGAGGAGGAGGTGGTTACACCCCTTTAGGACGTAGTTATCGTTTCTATAAACATCACGCATCTACGGGCCTAGGCAATAACAGTTATAACGGTTACTACAGCTTAAGTTTTGGCGAAAGTTATTATCCCTTTCAATCTAGCGGCGGAGGAGGAGGATTAACAGCACAGAGTGCCAGTGGTGGAGGTGATTACTTTGGTCGTATATCACCGGCAGCGGCACACACGGGACCATTACTAGCCACTTCGGTCTCGGAACCACGCAGTAGTCTATTAAAATTACCCCCGCCACCACCACCGCCATTGTTGCCACCATTAGATGACGATTTACAAGTAAGTACCGAACCCTACTTGTCCACGTATTCGTCGAGGCCTATAGATTATATACCCTCGCCGCCGGCCTCTTTGCGCAGCGATACTTACGCCTATAGACCACGGCGCCATCATCATCGCGACACCGGTGGCCGATACTCAGCAACCGGTTATTATTCAAGACCACGCAGCCGTGGCTTTAGTCCTATAATCGATTGTGATCGTTATAGAGATCGTGATTTTGTGGGTCGCTCTCGACTGCGTACCAACAGCTTACAGAGTAATTGCAGTCTAGGCCGATCATCGTTTACGCCTATTGACCGCTTGTCACCTATACGTGTGGGCACATCGCCACGAACATTGAGAAGAGAGAAATATTTATCTCCTTGTGGGAGTCCTAAATACAGCAGCAAAACGTCGTCCCTACAATCAACAACAGCAGCTGCACCACCCACACAATCACAAACACACGATCCACAATATCATACACAAGCATACGACAACACTGTGTCCAGCGTAACCGGAGAAGCAGCACCAAAAGCAGGCACAGCCGTAGCAGCAGCAGCAGCAGCAGCTTCTCAGTTATCGTCGCCACCTCACTATCATCAGCATCACAATCCCTCCCCCCATAAAGCAGGCCATCAACATCAGCATCACCAGCACTCCCATTATCATCAGCATTTGCCCAAAATCGAACAGCCACAGCCGTACACGCCCTACGACACACAACATCTCAATACCGCACCAGCAGCAGACTCCTCCACATATCACACTCATAAACGCGATCCGTTCGCGTATCATAGCAAATCCGGAGCAGCAGCAACGGATCACAGATCGGATTACCACCAGCAACAGCATCAAACACAGCCACCGTATCATTATCACCACCAGACGCAGCAGCAGCAGCAACAGCAATCGTCACAGCAACACCAACTACAACAGGGTACATCTACCTGCAGCAACATTTACTCCACCCGTTCAACGCCTCAACACGACAGCAGCTGTGAGAATTTCCATCATTTAGCTGGCCATCTCACCTTCATACAACGGCATAGAATGATGGTGAGTAAACTGTGGAAGGGCTGCTTTCCCGATGTCACGCCCGAGCATGTGCATCGGCACAATTTCTATCTCTGCCAGTGGCAGCGCAACACCCAAGTGCGCATTATTTATCTCTTCTATCGCTGGATAACGGCCATCATTTGCTTGGCCGCTTTAGTGTGTTCCCTGCTCGATGTGGGACGTTCGGATGAACGTTACGAAAATCATTATGCCAAATGGTGGATTTATCTCACCCATTGGGGTCTACTCTTCTGTACAGTACAAGCATGGCTGGCGGCCATGATTGTAACGCAAGGCATGATGGTGGAGAGAGAAGACTTTGAGCTGATGCGTCAGGCGAAAAAATCCAAATTGCATCATCTGTATTGGGTGCTGTATACGTGTGCTACCGTCTATGCCTTCATAATAACGATGTGCTATTGGCTATTGGTCCATGACCCAGGTGAGTGGGGTGAGAACAATTTTTTGCATACATTTCATTCAATTTTTTCTTTTCTTTTTTCTTTTTTTTTTTTCTTCATTTTTTCATTTCTTTAATTGAGTATAAGACTTTTTTACTAGATATAAAACTCTTATACTAGGTATACAACTCCTATACCAAGTACTATAAATTACTTATGCCTATAACCTTATAGTAGGTTTAAAACTCTTTTACTAGTCAAAAACTCTTCCACTATATATACAGCCCTTATATCGGGTGTAAAACTCTTATATTAAGTATAAAACTCTTATACTAGGTATACAACTCTTAAGCTAGGAATACAACTCTTATACTAGGAATACAACTCTTATACTAGGCATACAACTCTTATACTAGGTATACAAATCCTATACTAAGAATAAAATTATTATGCCTTTGCCCTTATAATAGGTTTAAAACTCTTTTACTAGTCAAAAAAAACTCTTCTACTATATATATAGCCCCTAAATTGGGTGTAAAACTCTTATATTAAGTATAAAACTCATATACTAGGTATGCAACTCTTATACCAAGTATAAAATGCTTATAGTTTTGCCCTTATAGTAGGTTTAAAACTCTTTTACTAGTCAAAAAAGGCTCTTCTACTATATATACAGCTCTTATATTGGCTATAAAACTCTTATACTAGGTATACAACTCTTATACTAAAAATGAAATGCTTATACCTTTGCCCTTTTAGTAGATTAAAACTCTTTTACTAGTCAAAAAAGACTCTTCTTCTATATATACAGCCCTTATATTGGCTATAAAACTCTTATACTAGGTATATAACTCGTATACTAAAAATGAAATGCTTATACCTTTGACCTTTTAGTAGGTTTAAAACTCTTTTACTAGTCAAAAAAGACTCTTCTTCTATATATTCAGCCTTTATATTGGCTATAAAACTCTTATATTAAGTATTAAACTCTTATATTGCTCTTGTTATTAATAAATATTAATTGAATATTGAAAATTCTGTGTTTTAATGCGTTGTTAAGTGCTTCCTTACAATTATGACAACTTTAATCCTTTTTATGCCATCCAAACTGTGTCTGTATCTGTGTCTGTGCCTGTGTGTGTGTGTGTGTGTATGTTTGTAAAGTGTTTACAAATCTAAGGGCAAATTGTCCTTTAACTACAATAAAAAAGGATTCTTTTCGTTGACAAAAGAAAGAAAAGAAGAAGCGGAGGAGGAAACACATTTTATATGAAATCTGAAATGACATTTACGTAAATGTCGTTTTTGTTTGCCTTCCCTTAGACTAGCCCAACCTAGCCTAGGCTATACACAAGTGGGGTACAGGGTGGAGGTGAAGATACATCCTTCGTTCGTTCAGTTGTTTGGCTGATGCTGCCAAAAACAAGGATTTCTGTCTACACAAAATGAAACGAAACGAATGCCATTTTGAAATGCTTACAGTTTGGCCTGGCCTGTTATGGGTGGGCGGGCATTGCTTGTTGGTTTAACCATTTATTTGTTGTTGTAATTGCCAATTGTAATGATGATGCTGCCCCATAGACCTGTACAGATTATAATTGTTGTTTTAGTCCTGTTTTAAATCCTTTTTTTTTTTGTTTTTGTTTCGAAAAATAATGATAATGAACTTTTATTATTTGCTATTATCATTGTTATTATTCTTATTATTATTATTGTAGTTGTTGTTGTTGTTGTTGTTGTTGATACTTTTAATTGTTGTTTTTATTTAAAAAAAATTTTTGTTATTGTTATTACAGAAATCCATAAAATTGACACATTGAACATCATGGTGCATGTCTTGAATTCGATTATAATGCTTATCGATTTGGCCATTGTCGGACATCCAATTAAGTTGAGTCATGTGTATTTTACAACTGGCATCGGTTTAGCATATGCCATATTTACTGGGATTTATTTTTTGGCAGGCGGTACCGATAGGTAAGTCGTAAGAAAAAAAATATTCTTTTATTTCCTTACTACCTTCACATTTAGATTTTCGATTTCGAATATTTTTAACAGAATTAAAATTAATGGGAGAAGGCACTGTAGTGCAGTGTGGTGTTATAGGCATAATAAAATTATATGCGCCTTAAGCTATGTTATAGTTTTTAATAGTAAGTTGTATAACAAGATTAAAAGATTTTGCAATATTGAGTTTATTTATTTTTGCAATTATTGACTGCCAATTTATATTTACATAGGCTTTTAAAAGAAAGAAATTGTTACTTATAAGCATAGCTACGTCATAAAAATTCTTAATGCAATGACAGTTTGTTTAAATGTCGTCTCTTGCATTGGGCAGCTATTTATTGAAAGCTTAGCATTAAAAAAAAAATAATCACAGGCTCTTTATAATTGTGTGCCTAACTTGAATAGGCAGGCTTAGGTTAGCTGAAGGACCCTAATGAAGGGAAAAGTAGCTTTTAGACCGAA
Source organism: Sarcophaga caerulescens (assembly GCA_927399465.1). Lineage (NCBI taxonomy): Eukaryota > Metazoa > Arthropoda > Insecta > Diptera > Sarcophagidae > Sarcophaga > Sarcophaga caerulescens. Next base: position 105,691,691 of record OV656866.1, read on the forward strand.
GGTTAATCCCATTTCATAGTCATAACATGAGTAGTGTGAGAAGTGTGTGGGACGATTGCTGTACACTGTCTAATGGTGAAGGTATAGCACTGGCCATTTTATAGTCACCTAGCAGCAACTCGTTTCCTTTCCGTTCGCATCTTGAGATGTCCAAAAACACTACTCCCTCTATTCCACCTTCCTATAATCCATTTTCCTAAAAACCTGCACAATGCACTGCATGAGTAGGGGCCATCCCCTGAGTGCTGGTTTCACAAAAAAAAAAAATTAAATTTTGAACTTACAAATCAATCACCCTTATTCTGGTTGTCGTCGTCGTTACCAAAAATGATGTTGATAAAATCAGAGTCGACACAACACAATATCGACGGCGTATTGACTCACAGAATACCAAATGTGTGTCGACAGTCATCTATAACTATCAATAACGACAAACAGAATACCAATTTTAAACTGTCGACGCAAGACGACGTCGACGACGACAACCAGAATAAGGGTGAATATCTAATCCAGAGGTCAAGTATTCCTTATAGGAAACCATACTTGGTCGTAATGTCATCTCGATGTGGCCAGTGGCCATGCTTACAGGTCATTGTGTTATGAGAAGACAGGCGGTAAGAATGCGGCTTCCATCTAATGACTTCTGCCGTGGGTGCAAATCCGCTGAGGATGAGGAGACTGTTATCCACTTTCTTTGTCAATGCCCATCTCTTGCGGGGTGCAGATATAGGTTATTTGGCTCTCCAATCCTTGTCAACTTGTCAGTTTTATCAAATTTTCAGACTGGTTTTAGAGCGTGGCGTATTCGTGCTTTAAATGTGCAGCCCTTGCGCTGATCAAATTCTTCTTCTTCCCTGGGTTGGAGAAACTTGGTCAGTACAGAGACTGCGGTCCGCTATGCATGCTCAAGTGCGCTTTTGGTATCAAAGCTACCACTCCAACTTATCTACCTATAGGAAACCATCGCATACATCATGTTATTGCTTTAAACCTTACTTTAAAAAACAGACAAAAAAAGTCTAGAACGGCTGACCACTGACACATAAGGTGAAAAATAGTCTCTTAATCCCCATCAGATTCATAGCTGCTACTAAAATCATTTCAGGTAGTGCCAATAGAGCAGTGGCCTGTAAGGACTCAAAGAATGCCATAAAGGGCCATAAGAGTTAAGGGCAGAATACAATCAGTTCCTCTTCCTATCCTTATCAGTCCAGCAAAGTGTAGCAATACTCCACTTTTATGTTGCCCTCATCTCTCATATCCAAACAAGCATTGTAACGATTTCAATAAGGCCGTGACCTGAGCATGGAAAACACTGTAGTGGTGTGGCATTATATATCGAACACACTATTCTATTTAGCATTTTAGAGCCTTCGGCTATATTTCTTGGGTCCCACCGGGATCCTACAAGTCATCAGACATTAAAATTATAAGCAACCCCAGGTTGGTCCAGGTTGGGTCATGATTCAACTACATTGAGTCTTACTGCCACCAGTACAATCCAAAAAATCAGATCAGGGGAGTATAGCAGATAGTATCTTAGTTGCACTGGAACAGAGTGTATTGGTGATCTGGAAAGCTGACTGCCTACTGGCTCAATCAGTCAAGCTTTGTGGAATATCCTTGTGGGCTGATTTTTATTTGAGTACAACCTTTAAATGAATTAATTTCGTTTCATTTTCTTTCTTCCTTCTTGCAGAAAACTCCAAGTGGCCATTTATCCTATGCTGGACTGGACAAAACCGGGCAAAGCAATTATTGTGACAGTCTGTGCCATTATTTTTGTTTTCATAGTGCATTTTTGTTGTTTCCTGATGTATCGAGCCCGAGTCTGGCTCTTTACCAAACTATGCATACGTGGCTCTCATCATCGCGACGGTGAGTTTTGTGAGGGTCTGAATGAAGACTCCTGTGCACGACTGGGTGGTGGCAGTAGTGCTGACTATTCGCATCAACAACAATTTCCCACTACAGTACACTCGGAACAGCCGCATCGTACACACCTGACGGTGGCCACTAGTGCAGCGGCTACACAGCAATTAACGGCAGAACATGTCTATGCCAATGCACCCAGTCACCACCACCAGCAACAGCAGCAACAACAACAGTTACTGCAACATCAGCATTCAACACATCATCCACATCAATATCCACCGCAATATTCGGGTTATCAACAGCAACCTGTAGTGGCGGGTGTTAATGTGGGTGTTATCAGTTCAGCAGATATTTATCAGCAGCAACATCAACAACAGCAACAGCAGCAACAACATCACCAACAGCAAACACATCATGAGAGCAGCAAACATCACCATCACAAAACATCAAGTAGTGCAGCAGCAGGTACAGGTGGTGGTGGTAGTGGTGGCAGTGTAAGTGGTGTTAATCCATCACCATCATCTGGTGCTGGGGCTGGTGGTGCATCTTCATCACTCTCACGTACCGTTGCCCATTTAGATGCTGCACAACGTGAACAATTCCTAAATCCCAATCAAATTGTGGAATATAAAATGTAAAGACGTTGTACCCGGCACCGATATACCTTCCATTTGTCCATGAAATTTCTACAGAAACACTGCAGCCAATGTCAGGCCTATAAAAAACGTGCCGACACCTATAACGGCATGATTGAAGGCGAAGATAACGATGAGGCTGCCAATTGTCTGGCTGATGGCTGTCGCTATAACAACATTGCCACCACATCAACGACAATGACAGCAACAAAAACGACGGATGTTGTCGAAACTCTTAAAGAAGGTAAGAATGTTCAATTCAATGATAAATGCTGTTGAAAATCACTCGCCTGTATTTATTATTAGTAGAGTAGGCAACAGATTTAAATTGTTGTGTTTTGTAGTGCTGAAAGCCTAAATAGATGTTGATTGTAATGAAGTTAAAAAGAAACAAATTAAAAAACAAACTTGTTCTAAGAAATGTTTAAGAAAAAAGATACTCAAAATTTCTGTTTAGCTGGCTCGAAGGACCACGTTGTTATTTATTAAAAGATTTCTTTTTTGAGAAATTACTGCCTTAAAATATTTGTTCGTATAGAATTCAAAGCAATTCTTATTTAAATTGTGTGCAAAAAGTGTCTCTCCATCCTATAATATGGTGTTTTTTTAAGAGTTCGAAGGACCATAAAATCTTATTCTTTTGTGGTTTCTTTAGAAATTAAATATACCATTAGGAAGAGTCTTCTTGATTAAAAATTTTAAAATAGTCTCTTAATCCCTCTCAGATCCACAGCTGCTACAGAAATCGTTCCAAGGAGTGCCAGTGGCCTGTGGGAACTGAAATAATACGATAAAAGGCCATGCGATTTAAGGTAAGGATACCATTAGTCCCTCTTCCTATTATTGTCAGTCATGCAGCATTTAAGAGCCTTCGACTATATTTCTTTTGTCCCAGACTCACCTATATAACGGACCTATCCTATCTAAATGCAAAGAGTGGCGCCAAGGACTGGAAGTTCTAGTTTGCGTTCTTGCGAATGCTTGGCAACGATGGTAATTTGGGAGAGAAAAATGAAAAACCCCCTGGGAATTGTACGACATTCATAGCGTATATTCCACTACTAAACAAGTTTTTAATTGCCATGACTTCCGACTGGAAGACGCTGAAGTGATCTAGGTGTCTGCGTGTCCTGTATATATCTTTGGTCCTAGATTTCCAAGTACACAGGACAAGTATCGCAATTTCCATAAATCTCTAGTAGCAGCACCATATTTTCTGGAGATCATGGCTTATTATTCCTAAAGAACACGTGGTATTTGATGTCTAGAATTGGATATCGTTTTCATATGGACAACCAATTTATTGGCGTAGAAATCTATTAAAGGTTAGAATATAGCGGATACCAAGAGCTTCTCGTATTTTAGCAGGGTTCTTCAATCAAGAGAGGAGCTAAACAGGCCATTAAAGGTCTCAATACAAAAGATGCATTCGCTATTTGTCGAACTACGCAATGTTTAGCTTTCAAATAACATGAGAAATGCAACGTAAAATTGAATTTTTAATGTCTGTGTCAAGTCAGTGCTCATCTGGAGCTTATTAACATAATAGAGACAGAGAAAAGGCAGAGCTGCACAAATCCTTGTGTTCGAAATATTCTTCAGATCAAGTAAGACCCTATAGGAAATAGTCCACCAACTGAAAATCACATTGAATTGAGCACACTCCGCAAAAGGTTCGAAGGACCATACTTAAAAAGAAATATTCAGGGCTGTCATAGAATCCAAGTCGGTTTTGCATTTTGTCGTTTTTGAAAACCAATATTGGATTCATTTGGTGTCACAAAACCAAGTCGGTTTTGTTATTTTCGAATTGAAATAAAACCGATGTTCGAAACAGCTGTTGTTTACATTTGTATTATTGTTTACAATTTTAACTTAATTTTTCGTATGATAAATAAAGTGTGTTTGTTAAAAACTTTACGGATTTTAGTGTTTTAATCAAAAAAAATAAAAGAAATAAATACAATGAGCACTGCTGTTGTTTTATATTTGCTGCTAGAGAAAGAAAGTTTAGAAAAACTGAGAAGAAAAAGATTGCGAGACTGCAGCAATCCGCTTGAGCTGCCGGAGACAGCGTATGTATATTTTTTATAATGTGCGTTCAAATTTAAAGTTGCTTTGCAGGTTCATAGAATACTACCGGCTAAACAAAGACGCTTTTTGTGTGGTATTAGACACAATAAAAGAGCACCTTTCACGTTCCAAGATTCCACCAATACTACAACTTGCAGCCTCGTTGCGGTTTCTAGCTGAAGGGTCATATCAAAGAGCTGTTGGAAACGATTCAAGCATATGTCTGGGTAGGAGTACAGTGTCAACCATTTTGGATGATGTACTTAAAGTTATAGAACGGTACATATGCCCCCAGTGGGTGCAACTTAAAATGGACTCCAACGAAAAGCACAAAGCAAGGGATTATTTTTACAATAAATACAAAATTCCCTCTATAATTGGTTGCATCGACGGGACACACGTAAAGATTATAAAGCCTACTTTCAACGAGCATTTATACTATAATCGAAAAGGATATTTCAGTATGAATGCCATGATTGTAAGTATTACTCTATTTACGTACCACTTGTTAAAAACTAATTTAAATGAACTTACTTTGTACATGTTTACATATTTTCAGATTTGTGACCATGACATGATAATACGAACGGTAGATGCAAGGTATCCCGGCTCTAGCCATGACGCATTTATATGGAACGTTAGCACTGCTAGACGTTATTTTCTTACAAACTATGAATCAGGCGAACGGACAGCAAAATTATTGGGTGATTGTGGATATGGCATTGAGCCTTTTTTATTAACACCATACAGAGATCCACACTACAACTCAAGGGAATATAAATTCAATTTGGCTCACTCATCGGCTCGTAATATTGTAGAGCGAACAATAGGGGTGTTAAAAAGCCGATTTCGGTGTTTGATGAGCACATTGCATTACCATCCCGAAAAAGTTGTAAAAATTATTAATACTTGCTGTGCGCTTCACAACATATGCAGAAGATACAACGTGCAAAACAATGAGAGTGACATAGCTTTATCATCACATGATAGTGAGGATAATTTTGCATTACCATCAAATTTGTCTCTACGAACTGAAGGCGAGAGAATCAGGGACGAAATAGCTAACAGTTTATAAGAAAATAAATAACAATTTGAAACAAAAAAAAAAATAATAAATTTATTTATTTAAACAAAAACAAAACTAATATAATTCACATTATTTTAATAGATCACATAAGTATATAGGTAAGTTTAAAACTATGACTAAAATAAATCCACATTTTTAATGTATTGTACTTTCAGGTAACATTTTCTACTTAATTCTTAAAAGATCACTTTTCATATTTGCTTTTTTCATAATCAAACTTAAGTAATTCGAGATCAACTTTTTGTTTATTCACCTTATTGTTTTCCTGCATAGTTTGCAAAATTGCATTACTAATGCGAGAAAATTCGTTTTTGAGATCAGTTATTGCATTCGCTATAGACTCATTGCCTTTTTCAACTGCTCTGTACACATGTCTTAGGCTGGTGGCATTTTCTTTTTCAATTCTAATTAATTCGTCTAACTTTTCATTCATCTCCAGCTTTCTATTGTTGTCTTCATCCAAAAATTTTCGTAAACGCTCACTGGTGTTTTCTGCTTTTTGTCTTTTTGGAGTGTTAACTAAAAATGGTGACATTGAACGTTTTGACGATGTTGACGGCATTTCTTTGTCGCTTACGTTATCAACATCTTCGCTTAAGCCAATCGCAACACCTGCCACACCTTCCACTGACTGTGCTATGCCACATATACGCATCACTTCCTCTTCAGTTTGAGTTAATTGACATTTTGAAAAAGGACCACCACCTGTTGCCCTTGATTCAGCTTTGTTTTGCGAAAGTTTTCGTTTAATATCGCTTTTCCACTCAATCCAAGCCTTAATTAATAAAAAAATAGTTTAAACACTGCAATTAAATAATACAAACAAATTGTAACACACACTTTGATTACCTTTTTCCATCCATTCACATCCTTTTGTGGTGGACCTGCGCTATTCAGCGATTCTACCAGTTGCTGCCAAAGGGAATCCACTGTAGGCTTATCGCGCTTTGTAAAACCCTTTGCAATGTCTGGATATTTTTGCATAAATTCTAAAAATAAAGAGTTCTGAACTCTATTTTTATGTTTTCCCCTATATGCATAAAATTAAAATCAATATTAACAAAAATTTTGATTTAAAAAAAATAATAATTTACTTACATTTTGCAAAAATATCTTACTTTAAGAGAAAAAACTTCGCGCGTAAACAAAATCCGTCAGCTGATTGCTGATCGGTTTGTTTCCAATAACAAAACCGATAACATTGGTTTCTCTGACACCTAAAACCGACAATAACTCTAGTTCGAACATAAAACCGATAACATTGGATTTCATGACACCAAAGCAAAATTTTTGTCGTTTTTAAAACCAATACCGACAACATTGGATTCTATGACAGCCCTGATTCATTTGAAATCAGTTGCTTTTTCATGTATAGTAATCTGACTTCATAATTTAAGGGTTCGTATGACGCTCTTATTTGTTAAATATTTTATGTTTGAAAATGTTTCTTGTGCACACATTCCTATTAAGCTTCGAAGGACCATATTTCTGAAAACATATTTTGGCTAGAAATTTTCTTTTTTTTTCTTAAACATTTCTTAAACAATTTCTAAACTGTTTAACTGGTTTGCAAAAATACTTGTAGAAAGCTTGACTTGTTTGTAACAAAGTGATAGAAATTTAAGTTTCATGGGCATTAATGTAAGAGAAATTAAAATTCACTATTTTATCGATTTAAAAATAACAGCAACCATAAAAAACTTTAGAAAAGGTATTAAAAAAATTCATTTAAATTATAATATAATTTTCTAAATTAGAAGAAAGTATTATTAATTAATTAAAATTAGCGAAATTATTTAGGCTTTTAAAATAAAAAACAATTAAAAATTCTCTTTGATTAATAAATTAAATATGATTTCAGCTTAAAATTAGGCTTTAATTGATTTAAAATTATTATAATTTTCCTAAATTAAATTACAAAAAAAAAAAACAAATGCTAACTAAATATCGGTGCAAGGGGTTTATTAAATTTATAATAAAATATATTATTTATAAACAATTAAAACTCTTAATTAAGTTTTAATTAAATTAATTAAAAGTAAATAAGAAAATAAACAAAACAAATTAATTAATTGAAAATATTTTGTGTAAAGTAGCTTAAAGCCATTGGTGTTGAATATGTTTTCTTTTTTTATTTGATGAGAAAAGCAAAAAAAATTAAATATTAAATTAATTAAAAAAAAAAACACACAAACTTTTGTATTGAAATTATAAAATAATTAAATTAATTAAAACAAAACAAAAAAAAAACTAAACTAAATTAAAATGGAAAAAAAAGATCTACAAGATCATAAGCAAAAAAATAATAAATAAATAAATTAAAAAAGGAAAATAAAAAAGAAATATAATTTAGCATTAAATATTATTATATATATTTATACAGAACATCATTTAAAACAAACAAAATTAAAAAGAAAATTAAAATAAACAAAATTAATCCTTAGTTTAAGTTCATAAATATAGTATTGATTTCCAAAAACAAAACAAACAACAATTGAAAAAATTTAAAACAAAAAAATTACTAATAATTTAGTAAAGAAATTATTAAAACAACAACAACAAACAGTATTATAATATTAATTAATATTTAAATGAAGACAAAAAAGAAATTAAAAACAAAAAACAAAAATTTTATTTAAGAACAAAGGCCACTACAAAAAAAAAAACATAACTTATAATCAAAACCATATAAAATAACATCTCGAAAGATATTTATTTGGAGATATTAACAATATTTCTTTGGAGTACAAGATATTATGGAATCATTTTTAAGGTTTTCGTAAAAAATCCCTTTCGAAGGACCACAGATTCTCAAACTTGTTGCATCACTATGTACAGTCGTCAGTCACAGAAATTGAAAAACGATCACGAAAGGATTCTTTATAAGAAAGGTATAAAAAAATGCTGTACAGTTTTTAAGCACGAATCCATAGATTGCATACACGCCTTTGTGTAACCAATAACAGCAATAATAATTTCAGATCATTTCAATTCCTTTCACTTCCAGTAGAGCACAGGACCTCAACGTCGCCATTCTATTCTGTTTTGTGAGATTGATTTCATTTAGTGAAAATTGTATCCCTCATGTTTCAAGTCTTCCTCAATACTATCTTATTATATTGTTCTATTCTTGGACTCGAAGGTTTCAGTTGATTGCCCGCGGTAACACATTGTCCAATGCTATAAGGAATAAAATAGTTGTCATAGGACAGCCTTGTCATACTCCGAAAATAGTACTCAAATAATCTGATATATGTATGCTGCCTATAATTGAACTTATGCCAAGCTTTGAAAGGTTTAGTTTTGGTTCAATTTCGCTCTTTGCATCAGAGCTTTCGAAATACAATCTCTATTAATCGCTGTCGCCACTAGAACAGTAGAGCCGCAAACCAGTCAACTATTTGCGAATAGTTTAGTTCAGTTTCTCATTAACAATCAACTTTTTTTTTTTAGAATCATGACCAAGATACCTTCTAGCATTCCTTTTGACAACCTTTCTGTCTTCTAAATTTTCTTTAACAGTTTATTTGTAATCAATGCTCTGGGATTTATAGATTTTCATTGCCTTACCTCTCTGATTTTCTGTTTTATTTTATCGTATTGCGGCAGTTGTGAATTGAGTTTCATGTTTCAATTAGTTCTTGTTTTTGAATCTTATATATTAGGATTTCTTAATTTAATTCTCCACCACTGACATAATATTCTCGGTGATGATAAGGTGATGAGCTCTGTGCAGTTGTCCCGAAGGACCATTTTATTATTATGTTTATTGTAACGATTACTTTCTGATCCATAATACCTATCTATACCTAGAGAAATATTTTGAAATATAATTTTAATTTTTTATTCCAATATAAATCAAATTCCTATAGTTTTTAATTTTAAATTGTAGTCATTTATTGATAATGCATTAAATATTTCAATTATTTTTATAGACTGAATTAAATGAAATATTTTTTTTTAAATTATTCAGAAGCCACGATATACTGGATTCCAGTTTAGATACAAAAATAGAAGTTTTATTTACAGAACCAGAATTTGTGCATTTTAATGCGAAGGACCATAGTTTGAAATCTCTTTAATTGAATATATTTTACATTTTTGTAAAGAATTTTAGAAATTCTTTTAAATTTAATTAAAAAAGATTGAAATATTTTCTTTTAAATTAAAGAAAAAACTAATTTCTAATCTTTTTTAAAAGATTTATTCTGGTATGAAGGACTATATTATATATATATATTTTTACATAATTCGTAAATTAAATATTTTTTATTTAAATTTGAATACAATATTTAGTCTTTCTTTTATTTCCGAATGATTTTTATTTCAATAGATTAATTTAAAAATATTCTGATATTTGATGCGAAGGACCATAATTTATAAAAATTCTTAATTCAGTATTAAATATATTTTTACTGTATTAGATCTATTCAGTCCAAGTCAATTTATTATAAAATAACTCGATTTTAATGCATTTTCTATCTATTCAACAATTTACCATAGATTTTTATTAGCCAGTATTATACTCGTATGATATTAAACCTATTAGAACTCAGTTTATAAAAAAGTATTGATTTTTGTAAAAATAATTCCTTTTTAATAGGTACTAAATCCTCGCATTATTTACTAGTAATTCCCGTTTTAATTCACCGATTTAAAATATCATTTCGGAATAGAAAACATTCAACTTTATTAAAAAAAAAATACTATAAACATACATAACATAATAATTATAAAAATATAATTTATAAAAAATTTATTAAGAAAATGAAAATAAATCTAAACTATGTAAACCAAAAAAAAAAAATTAATAATAAACCTTTAGAAGCCTTATAATAAAAACTGTTCTAAAAATAATTAAATAAAAGAAACAAGCGGATAAAAAAAAAATCTTTTCGATTGAATTTATAATAAAAATTAATAAAAATTTAATTCTTTTCATAAATAAATTTTAATTTTTAAAAGATTTTAACAATTTTAAAGTATTTTTTTTAAATTTAAAAATATTTAAATGCTGCTTGTTTCAATCACTTTCAACATAAAACCCCCTCTTAAGAAAATATATATAAAAATTCTTTGATACCTCTCATATACTCAGTAGTTGGAAATTTATTCAAAAAGCAAAATAAAAATTAAAAAACAAAAGTAAAATATATAAACATAAACAACAAAAACATTACAACAACCAAAGATTGCTCATATATTCTAAAAGAAAAAAAATACAAATAATTAAATAAAGAAAATATTTAAAATAAACATTTACCTCATCATTACCAACAGTATAGTTATAAAAATAATTGACAAAAACTGAATAAATTAAATCCATTATAAATTTAGTAAATAGATATTTAAACAGAATAAATAAAACAGAAATATATACATACATATATATTTACACTTTAAAATTGTAATAAAAAAAAATATCAAAAATTTAATATAAAAATATAAAAAAAAATTAAATAAAAAATAAAAATAAATTAATTAATTAATAACCCTATTTAAAATAGTATAGTTAAATATGAAAAATATAAATAAATTGAAACCAATGGAAAAAAGAAATATTTGGACTTTTATAGTTTAATTTAATTATAATTTAATTTTTTTTTTAGTATTTGAAAATGAAAAATTAATTTTTAATTGTCTTTCTTATTTTAAAATTAAATTTTTCTTATTTAAAAGTAAAATTAGCGGGATCTATAATAGCTAGGTCGTAAGAACGAATCAAGCGTCTATGAATTCAAGGAAAGAAATAGAATGTATTCCCCTTCATTCATATTAGAAGAAAATATTTTAATATACATATGTATCTATTATAGCCAATATCCATGTAAGGGATCAGTAAATAAACAGTAATTTAGTTCAGTTTGGTAGTGGTGCTATGTTTGGCGTGACTCGGTTCATTGTGTGGCAGTATTACATACTGAAGTTGGCTAGTTTAATTCAATTTTTTATTGAAGAATTTAAAATTATATATTTTGTTTTATGTTTAGTAGGCATTTTAATTATTGAACTGCTTTAAGTTATAAATTATGCATATTTTTTTAAATTTTTTTAACATAATTTTTTCCGAGTTAAAAAATTTAATTGAAAATAAATTAAAAATTAAATTTTATATAAAATATTTTATAAATTTATTTCATTTACTTTTATATTTTTTTAAATTTTTTTAAAATAATTTTTTCAGAGTTAATAAAATTTAATTGAAAATAGATTAAAAATTAAATTTTATATACAAAATACTCTATAAATTTATTTCGTTTACTTTTATATTTTGCGTGAAGGTTTTTTTTTTTATTAAAGGACTGGTAAAGCTTTATAGAAATTAGATTTGAAAAAATAAATACAAATGAATTGGTGTAAACATGTTAACAAAAGAAAGAAAAAAAAAATAAAATGATAATTAAATATTATATAGAGGTAGGGAAAAAAATGAAACACAAAAAATTCAATGTTTTTTTTTAAACATAAAAAAGAATATCATAAAATAAAAAAAATTGAAAAATAATGGAAAAACAAAAATTAATAATTATTTTTGTAGACACAAATAAAGCAGAAAAAAACCCAAAAAAAAATATATAAAAATAATAGTTGTATTTATAGAGTTAATTTAAGTTTTTTACTGCCTTATATTAAGAATTCCTAAAATAAATAATAAAAAATAAATCTTAATTAGGGCGGTAAATATCTTAAAAAAATTAATAAATAAGAAAAAAAACCCCAAACAGTTACCAATAAAATGTTATACAAACTAAAAAAAAAAATCACAAAAAAAAAATAAAATTATATTGAAAAAATAATTATTAATTATTACAAAAGACACAAACACACACAATAAATAACAACAACACTAAAAGAAAAAAAGAGAAAATAAATTTTAGCTTAAAACTTATTTATTATCTTAAAAAACATTACACCACACATTGTGAAAAAATTAAAAAATAAAAAAAAAACTATAAAAACAAATTCAAATTGCATTTGTTTATTTATTAAGTAAATTTAATAAAAATTTAAGTTAAGTTTTATAAAAAAAAACATTTAAGAAAACAAATTACTATGAAATGTTTAAGAGAACAAAAACAAAACCACAAGAAATTATTGAAATAAAAAAAAAAATAACAACAACAACCACAACAAGTACCCCAAAAAAAAAAAAAAACTAAAAACAATAATTAAAACATTTGTAGTCATTACATTATCAATTAAATTTAAAATAAAAAATTTGTAAAAAACATAAAAAATAAAAACTAAACAAAAATTATGTATTTTTCAAAAAGCAACACAGTATTTAACAATAAAATAAAAAAAAAAATAAAAATAATTTAAACAAAAAACAAATTATAACAAAACAAAAATGGTTTTTAATATTACCAACAAAAAATTTACCTACAATATAATTATAACAACAAAAACAACAACAACAAATTAAACAAAAACAAAATGTATTATTGTTACCATTTTGTGAGAAGCAAAAGAAGAAAAAATTTACTATTAATTAAAACCATAAAACAAATTAACAAACAACAACAACAATAGTATTTAAATAAATTTGAAATAAACAAGAAATGGAAAAAAAAACAAAATTAAAAAAGAAAATTGTATTAAAAAAAATTACAAAAAAAAAACAACAAAAACAATATGAATGTTATTATTTCCATGAAGATGGGGAAAAAAAAGAAAGTAAGTATACTTATACATAAAGGGTGATCCATATGTCGATTTGAAACGTAAAATTAAATAAAATACATATGGATTCGATTAAACTTCTAAGGGGTGATTTTTTAAGAGCTATAAGAAAATTTTTCAAAAAAAAAAAAAACATAAAATTCAGAAAAATGCATGAAATCTTTATTTGAATCGATAGTACGGTCCATATAATTTAATGTTTGAAGATTATTTCATGCAAATGTTGACCGCGACTGCGCCTCAAATGGTCCATCCGCTTAGTCCAATTTTGGCATACTCTTTCCAACATTTCGGCCGGTATCCCACGAATAAATGCTTCAATGTTGTCTTCCAATGCGTCAATTGAAGCGGGCTTGTCTGTATAGACATAAGCTTTAACATAGCCCCACAAAAAATAGTCTGAAGGCGTTAAATCGCACGATGTAGGCGTCCAATTGACCGGTCCCGAACGTGAAATAAAATGTTCACCGAACTCGCCTCTCAATAAGTCCATTGTTACGCGTGCTGTGTGGCATGTGGCACCGTCTTGTTGAAACCACATGTCATGCAAGTCAAGCTCTTGCATTTTGAGCAAAAAAAAAGTTGGATATCAGCTCATGGTAGCGCTCACCATTCACAGTTACGTTACGATTCGCAGCATCTTTGAAGAAGTACGGTCCAATGATGCCAAATTCAATGATTTGCAAGCGTTGTTCGTTTGTAAGACGATTCATGGTTAAATTATAGACCAAACTGAAGATGTTTGACAGTGAAACAAAACACGAAACGTGCGTGAGATAGTTTTCAGTCATTTTTCTGTACATTTCGAACAGTATCTCAGCGATAACTTGACGAATATTAGTTTTCAAAATGTTACAACGTTGAAGGATTACTTGTATTGACACTTTTTTTCGTAGTTCCATAAATGATATAATTTTAGTGACCCATTAACGTCACCAGAACATGAAATTACTCGTTCTGGAAACCTTTTATAATCATTCGTGTTATTTAAGTAGATAGGCTACCTTAACAGGGCATTGGGCATTTTTTTTTTTTTTTTGGTAAAACCAGCACTCAGAGGGGATGGCCCCTACTCATGCAGTGCATTGTGCAGGTTTAGGAAAATAGGTTATAGGAAGGTGGAAAGAGGCAGTAGTGTTTGTGGACAAACGTTCGTAACTGACGTTAATAACTTCCGCAGGAAGATCATTCCACAAGCGAGCAGTGCGGGCAAAAAATGAATTTTCCCTGTAATTCATTGTGCGGTTCACTGAACAATCAACCACAAAAGGATGTGCTCTGCGAGAAGTACGAGTACCACGTACAAATATGTGATTATCGGGAACCAAGCCCCCTATCTCTCGAGAACACCTCCCATTATAGTACCGATAGAACAATGAAACGCACGCCACATTGCGATGATGCTCCAACGAATCAATAGAGTTGGATACCCTACTGTCATTAATAAGCACCTTCACCCTCTCCTGTACGCGGTCGAGAAGCTTCAAAATAGGCTTTGAAGTACCGGCCCATACATGAGAGTTGTACTCCATCCGAGGTCGGATAAAGGTCCTGTAAATAGTAAGAAGGCCGGATGGAGTGAAGTATTTTCTGCACCGTTTTAAAAAAACCAAGGCACTTGAATGCTTCCTTCGACACTCGAAAAATGTGATCGTTCCAACGAGCATCACAACTAATTCTCATGCCCAGAACATCAAGAGCATCCGCCTCCTCAATATTTACATTACCCATAGATACAGATGACAGAACACCAGCACCAGCATCACACCGGTGTGTCAAAAAACAACATTGGGTCTTGCGCGCATTAAAATCGACCCTGTTCGCGCGGCCCCACTCAGAGATTGTTATCAGGTCACTTGTGAGTGCGTCATTCATGCGCCATGTGAGGCGCCATAGCATTGCAGAAGAATTGGCAACGAAAGTCTTGATTAAGAGCTTGTAACTGATGAATCGGTCGACCTCCTCTGGAAGACTTATTCGAGCTAATCGATTAGCTAGAGCGTGAACTCTTTATAGGGAATAATCTAGGGTGCTAATGACCGGCTTTAAAAGATTTCAGTCTGTTGAAAGGCCCTTGTGAGGCCCCTGGACATAGAGTGATGCTGTGTTAGTTTCGGGGGCATAATAATGTGACATGCCATTGCATTGCAGAAGAATTGACAACGGAAGAGTCGATTAAGGGCTTGTAACTGATGAATCGGTCGGTTAGACCTCCTCTGGAAGACTTATTCGACCTAATCGATTTGGTAGAGCATGAACTCTTCATAGGAGAAAATCTAGAGTGCTATTGACCGGCTTCAAAAGATTTCAGTCTTATGAGGTCCCTAGACATAGAGTGATGCTGTGTTAGTTTCGGGGGCATAATAATGTGACATGCCATAGCATTGCAGAAGAATTGACAACGGAAGTCTCGATTAAGGGCTCGTAACTGAAGAAACGGTCAGTAAGACCTCCTCTGGGACAATTTTTCGTGCTAATCGATTTGGTAGAGCATGAACTTTTCACAGGAGAAAATCTAGAGTGCTATTGACCGGTTTCAAAAGATTTCAGTCTGTTGAAAGGCCCTTATGAGGTCCCTAGACATAGGGTGATGCTGTGTTAGTTTCGGGGGCATAATAATGTGACATGCCATAGCATTGCAGAAGAATTGACAACGGAAGTCTCGATTAAGGGCTCATAACTGAAGAAGCGGTCGGTTAGACCTCCTCTGGGACAATTTTTCGTGCTAATCGATTTGGTAGAGCGTGAACTCTTCATAGGAGAAAATCTAGTGTGCTATTGATCGGCTTTAAAAGATTTCTGTCTGTTGAAAGGCCCTTGTGAGGTCCCTAGACATAGAGTGATGCTGTGTTAGTTTCGGGGGCATAATAATGTGACATGCCATAGCATTGCAGAAGAATTGGCAACGGAAGTCTCGATTAAGGGCTCGTAACTGAAGAAACGGCCAGTAAGACCTCCGCTGGGACACTTATTCGAGCTAATCGATTAGGTAGAGCGTGAACTCTTCATAGGAGAAAATCTAGAGTGCTATTGACCGGCTGCAAAAGATTTCAGTCTGTTGAAAGGCCCTTGTGAGGCCCCTAGACATAGAGTGATGCTGTGTTAGTTTCGGGGGCATAATAATGTGACATGCCATAGCATTGCAGAAGAACTGGCAACGGAAGTCTCGATTAAGGGCTCGCAACTGAAGAAGCGGTCGGTTAGACCTCCTCTGGGACAATTTTTCGTGCTAATCGATTAGGTTCAAAAGTTCTAAAATGGAATGGGCCATAAAACTAGGAAAGGTATTATTAAGATCTTGCGGCTTGAGGGCAAGAACTTGTATGTGAGTGGGACATCTATTCCAAAACAAATAAAATACTAGTGTTAATCGGATGTAAGTGGCCACAATGATTGGTTTCTTCCTCTTAGAATAAAATCGAAACGAACTTACCTGGAGCGTTTAAATTGCCTCTGCTATTATTGCTGATATTAGAAGTTTCATATATGGCATTAGGGAGAACAATATTCTTCAGCTTGAGGGAGAAGTCTAGTTTCACTCTCTCTCTCTCTCTCTCTCTCTTTCTTAAATTTTTCTTTGGTCTAATATGTTTTATGTCTTTTTCTCTGGATCAGTTCTATTTGAACCACAATTCTAAAGGCCGTTTTTGATAGCTGGAAGGAGATGTATTTTCTATAAAAATTAGGTGCGACTCACTACTACACATTTGTGGATTTATTAGAATTACACTGTTTTTAATGCCCGGCGTTCATTCACTACACACCTATGATTTAAATTGAAACACTCTGTGATTTTTTGTAATTGAAATAAATTTTCTTTTTAAATTCTTTTACTTTTTTTTTTTTGTTAAATTTTTGTTTTATTTAAATTTTCATTTGATTTTTTGTTTTAATTACATTTAAATTATTTATAATCTTTTTTAAATTGTTAAGTTTTAAGTTTTATTTTAAAAATAGTAATTTTATTTTATTTTTTTTTTTCCTTTTTTGCATTTGTTTGTCATCATTCTCTTTTAATTGTTTTTTATTTTTTTTATTTTATAAGACTATGTATAATAATTAGATTTTTAAAATTTAAAAACTCTGTATTTTAATACAATATAACTACGGTTTATTTTCTGTCTGTCTGTCTGCACTTTTGTTTTTTGTTTTTTATTTTTTTTTTATTTTATAAATGTTATAAATTTTTAATTTTTTTAATAATTTTTTTACGATTAGTTTTAAGGATGTGTTGTTTGTAGAAATATATTTGGTTTTGTTTTATTTTATTTATAATTAATTTTTGTTTTGTTTTTATTTTTAATTAACATAAAACAAAATGTTTCAACAGAAGATAAAGAAATGCAAAGAAAGTTAATTAATTAAAAAGCAATTGAAATGTAATTAATAATTGTTTATTAAGGTTAATTTTTTATTTATTTTTTTGTATGCAATTCAATTTAAAAAAGGGAAGAATTTTATTTTTTTTCAATATTATTTTAATTTTTTTTTAGCATCATGAGAAATTAAATTTTAAAATTAATTTTGTTTTGTTTTGTTTTTTTATATCACTTTGTGGGATTAGGCTTTTATTTTAAATAAAATTAAATTTAAATTAAATTATTAATTGCAATATTAATTCATGCATTAAATTCGATTTAATACATGAATTGTTTGTATTTCACTTAAATAATATGAATTAATTAGAATAAAAATTATTTAAAAATTGTATTGTAATGAGATTAATTAATTAATTAAAAAATTAAATTAATTCAAACTTATAGAGCGTGGTTATATTTTAATTTGCCTTGTCATTTCGTTATACAGTAAAGAGATTAAATGCTGAATTAATAATTCAATTGAAAGACTTAAAATGTAAATTATCCAAAAAAAAAAAAAAAAAAATTCGAAACGCCTTTTTTCAATGTTTATTTGTTTGTTAATTCGAAACAAAAATGTTTAAAATAAACTTCAAATCCTTGGATTTACAACAACAAAACTTTATCGACTTTTGAAAACGCTTTTTTTTTGATTAGAAAGATCCTGATTTAAGAAAAACTTTGTTTCAAATTCGATATTTTCCGATTCTCTAAAATAAAAAAACTCGATATATTTACACTTGTTTTAATAGTTTTTCTGATTTTCCAACGGAAATCTTTAGACTTCTGAAGTTCAAAGCTTTTAGCCATTTGAATAGTCTTCCTAATCCGAAATCCTTTGACTTTAAAAGTTTTTTGTTACCAAAAACTTTTGAATAATTATTTTGATTTTTCGATTCAGGACCCTTAGACTTCTGGAATATTAGTGATTCGATATCTTTATTGTTTTGTTTAATTAAAGGGCGAAATTCAAATATTTTCAATCCATATTTAGGAAGGAACATAATATGTATTTTCAATCGAAACAAAATACTTTTGACGTACAAGATTTTCGAATCTATTAGGAATCGAATTACAACATCATGTTTGTTCTATTGCATTACTGCTAGGGATTACCCCTTTTTTGTAAAAGATTAAAGCTATTCGACAATGTCCGCAATGGCAAATCAAAGGAATTGTTTATATTTTATTTTTTCATTCCTAGATAAGTTATTTAGCTTGTTTAATCTTTAAAAGAATTTCAATATATTTTTTATCATAGATTAACGACAACAAGAGATTTATTTTCTTTACATAGATTTTAAATGTTAGACTTCAAAACTGAAGATTAGAACCTTTACTTTTGATTTTAACATTTAATCTCTTTTCTTTTAAAGGAGAATTGTGGTTCAATTATTGAATTTTGGTTTTTAAATTTTCTTTAATTAATACTAACTTAAATATTAAATAATAAACATATAAAAAAAAACATTAACAAAAATCTTTTTTCATTCTTTTTCTTTTTTTCTTTTAATTATAAAAATAAAATGTAAAAAAAAAACAAACAAGAAAATTATGTGTTTATGTATAACTAAATTGGTTTTAAGATTACTTATCAAAACAAAATTATAAAAAAAAGAATACTTTCATAAACATATTCAAACTGAAATGAATGAATGAATTGTGTTTCAAAATGACAATGTTTATGAAAGTTTCAAATACGAGGGCGGTGAACATTTTTTGCGTAGGAATTTTATAATATACAAAGGGAAACAAGAAACTAAAGTAATAACGGCAACTTTACCCAAGAAATCAGTGGATGAAATAAATTCCCAATCTGTAAATAAACAAAACAAAGAATTTCAAATTATTAATACATTTGCTGTGCTCTCAATCAAATTTATCTCGTTAAACTTACCAAAATACTCATGTAAAACGAATAACGATATCAGGTATAAAGCTAAACTGAATAATTCGGCCAACACCATTAGCCTAAATATGAAATACGAAAAGAAATGAAATTTTTAAAACAATTTTCTAATTTAATAACGTGATTTAAAACACCCACCTATGCCATGTTCTCACTGTCAGTGCAACCATTATCAATTCGGTCATTATCAAAGCAGTGAAACTGATAGCCACAATGTGTATAAATTCATCTTCGAACAGTATCAGAGCGCCATACATGATCACACCACCCTGATAGATACTGATTAGAACCCATATAAAGAAAGTTTTATAACTTAAACTCCTTCCCTTGGAGAGATCCTTATACAGTTCGGGATACGTGACAGCCGTTGAAGAGTCTATGTCTTGATCCAATACCAAAGAAAATACCGGGAACATGGTGTACAGTGTAGAATAGCCTACCATTAGGAAGCCTTGATATAAAGCCACCGAACTTAAATAGAAAACAGCTGAGAAGACCGCCTGTAAAGTGGTTATAATCAAGCCGCGATGTATAACAAATTGTGACAAAGCCGCTGAACGTTTATAGGAACGGCGTCCATGCACCAGTAATAGCTTGGCTATATGGGAAAACTGTGGTATACTAAAATCACCCGCCAAAGAAGCTTGACGTCCCTCGCGTCCTTCAATACCAACACCAGCATCGGCTTGTTGTATCATACTGACATCATTGCCACCATCACCTATAGCACAGGTACGCTTGCCGGTGTGTTTCTGTATCAATTGGACAACTTGAGCCTTTTGTGTGGGACTGCAACGGCAGCAGACTACTGCAGGGCAAGCGGTGGCCAGTTCCAGGAATTCCAAGCGATAATACTGCAAACAAACTTCCAAAGATTCACCAGATATTACCAAAGCATGTCCTTGTTTGCGTCGAAACTGATTAAGTTCCAAATGTGCATCGGTTCTGGTTTTCACGGGCCTCAGGACATGCAAGCCCTGATTACGGCCTATCAGTTGAGACGATTTAGCTATGCAACAGGCAGTCTCTAATTTATCACCCGTTAACATCCAAACACGTACGCCTGCATTGCGTAAAAGTTCTAAAGTGGGGCGAACACCATCCTGCAAACGATCTTCGACACCGGTTAAGCACAACAACTCCATTTCTCTTTCCAAAGATTCAATGGCCGCTGCCACTTTGGCTGGCCGATCCGAATGTGAGGCATTTGCCGCTGTATAGCGTGTGGCAAAATCATTATACTGTTCCTCGCTTAAAACTTTTTTGGCCACCACCAATGTTCTTAAACCTTCACGAGCCATATTGCCAGATTCTTCACTTAACCAATCATTATATTGCACAATAGAAGACATTACCACATCAGCGCCTTTAAGATAGAAAATAATTTCACCTGTTTGTGAATCCTTGACAATGATACCCATGCGCTTGCTTTCACTGGTAAAGGGAAACAGTTTGAGTATCTGGAAATGTAATAAATTATCCTCATGCTGATGGGCTCTCAACTGCAAAGTCATGGAGGTAATATCACGAGCAATAAGGGTTAAACCCACTTGCTCGGTCCATTTGACTAAAGCAATTTCATCTGGCGAGGAGGCCTGGTATTGATGTTCATTTGTATTGGCCACGTCCATATTTATCACAGATTTTGTAGGCGAATTGGAACCACCTGCTGAAGAAGTGAATGTCGAAGAGGTGGAAACTGAACGATTATCATCTTCGTCCGTTACGGGTGTGACATTGTGGCACAAAGCTAAAGCTTTAACTGCCTCCCATTCACGCCAGCCCTCTGGACGACGCATGCGATTGCTATACAAAGTATTGGTCTTTGTTGTGGTATTATCCACGGCAGCCGGTTTATTTAAAATAGTGCTTGCCAAGGAGCTAATCGTCTCAGTCACATGATGAAACGTATCACTGTCATGGGACACGGTACCCAAGTGAACTTTTTTGAAAACCATTTCATTTTGTGTTAAAGTGCCTGTCTTATCCGTTAATACATATGATATCCTGCCCAATTCTTCGGGTATTGTGGTGGAGCGTACTACAGTGCCCTGAATCTCGGGATCGTTTTGCATTTGCCAAGAATAGAATGCTTTGCCCATATCCAAATTTACTCTCAAACTAATGGGTATAATGTAGGAGAATAATAAAACAAAACGGAACATGTAACGATACCAGGGACCGCTAAAGCCCTTTAACATCATCATGACCAAAGATAAGCCCAAAACGGCACAGAATAAGACCTAAAAATAAAAACGTTTTAATAACTTAACTCAAAACCCCGTGGGAAGTAGTAACTTACTTTGGTTAAGCCATTAATTTCCATATCTAGGAGACCTACTTTGGACCGCGGTTGAGAATTATTCATAACACTGCGTGTTTCACAGCCTGTATAGATCACTACACCGGTGGCAGTGCCAGCAGCTACCACTGTATTGGCCCACAAAGTGTTTTCCACATTTAAACCCACTTCCTCGCTGCCATCTGTCATGGAGAAAGTGCCAATGAACGAATGTATATCATTTTGAGGCTTTTCAATATAAACACTGGCATCTATGTTGAACAAGTCCGAGTCTTTATTAAGCTTTTGCGTAGAGGGCACAGCCAAACGCAGCTTCCAATCAGTTTCACCTAAAAATTGTAAGAAAATAAATAAATAAACCCTGTTAGAGGAATATAGCTAAAGAAATACGTCTCAACTTACCATCCAATTGATCGGTACGCACAAATACTGAACCACTCTTATCACTTGTCCGTATCAAAACCAAATCAGCCGGTACTCTTTCGTTTTTCTCGACGATAATAATGTCGCCCACTTTGATTTTCGAAGATGGTACCATTTCATAACCCCTTGACTCGGAGACGATTAAACGTTTATATTTCTGTGAGTTTACTTCACGATCTCTTTGATGACGTCGATAATCATCGATGGCCTCACGACATATGGTGACTGTAAGAACAAAACCCAAGGGACCCCAATAGGTGTATGGGTAACCGATGCGTATATCGCGTATAAACTGTGACAAGGCCATCAATAGAAAATATAAATTCAAAAAGAATCTGAACTGTTCGAAGAGTACCAAAGGCAGGAACGTTATGAAATTGTACTTTTGATTACGTATCTCGTTCGGTGGGAATTTTTCGGTTGTGGCACGTCCCAAATGGACGGTACGAGCACGTAATTCTCGAGCCGAAAACCATTTTCGCCAACAACTGAAAACAAAGGAAATGGAAAAAAAATTAAATAAAAATTAAAGTATTGCCCAGAAATAATAACGATACTCGTGCAAAAAAAAAAAAAATAAGAAACTAAGTATTTTGTTTTTATTTTATTATTGTTTACCATCATAAGCATTTCTTGGAATCAACCCAATTACAATAATTTATAGACGTACGACGAGTTGGTTGGGTTTTTTATTTTCTTACTTCACATGATGACCCTGAATATAATCATACAACATTGGAGAGGAAGGAATTTGTATTTATTTATGCTGTTACAGAACCATAAAGGAATAAAGGAACCTTGAAAACTGTTTTTAAGTGTCATTGGAGTACTGCCGAGTATGTGTCAAAGAATAGAGAGAAAAATGCAACAATTTTATTGGAACGGAAATTAAATTACTGATGTGTAAAGGGAACTAGAGAGACAGAGAGAAATATTGCAAATAAATTTGTAATACAATTTAAAATACTTCTTTTGATGGTTAGAGTGCTGGAATAAACTGAAATATGAATATGAATACACAGTCCAGAACCACTAAGACGATACTTGCTCTTCATTGCTGCATGAAAAGAAAAGAATACTGACTGTAGGATTTTCTAATCAAACCAACTCTATTCCATGAGGTTGAGGTTTGACGATTGTCTTCCGACTTCAACGCTGAAGATAATTTTGTTTAAAAGGCTGCTGCTTGAGCAACCAATCAGCATATCTATGTACACGCGTAGTGAATGGTCAGTCAGCATTAACTGTTGCGTTAGTTGGATTTTATATGGATGGAGGTGTAAATCCAAATGTCGTAAAATCAATAAATTCGGATTAATTGCTACACTTTCAATAACAGAGGAGATATTTTCGGCTTTGCGTGCATTGCAAGTAGCATAGGAATACACAAAAAGAGTTTTTGCAAATCTGCTGATTTGCTGTTTTTTTAATAACAGAAATAAATCTTATGCTAAACTATGGAAACAGGTTTCCTATGCTACTTGCAATGATACATACATAGGCCTTTATAATCTTTCTAATCTCTTACTCAGACTAGGCCAATTATGACGATCATACTTATTGGGACTTATAAGAAGACCATGTTTTTCTTGAAGAAAAAAATTTCCCCAAATTTTTTTTTTTACAAATATCCCCGTTCCTTTAAGAAATTAAGGGAATTTAAGAGTTTAAGGACGTAAATCTTGTAATAAATACAATTAATAGGGATATGGGAAGTCATAAGAAGACATGTCTAGTTGAAACTGAATGCAGTCAATAAATAACCATATAAAAATGTTCCAACCCTCAACACAAACGTAGTAGTATACCCCCACTACCTATCGCAGTGTAGCTAATACCAAATAAGGGGTTTTGCAAGGATGATGAGGAATGAAACACAATACAATAACAAAAAAATCAATAATATTGTAATTAAATTTTTAGGCCAAACAGTCAACGAAGAAATAAAAACAAAAACGTAAAAGGGGTCATAAAAACAATAACAAAAACCATATGATTGAGAATTAATGGGTTAATAACACGCAAAGGCAAAAAACAAAAACAAAAAATCGAGAGGAAATTAAACACTTTTGAGAATATTTAAATACGAAATAAATAATAGAAAAATGTAAATATTTATTTGTATGTAATAATTTAAATAATAATAGAAATTTTTTTATTTAATTTCAAATAAAAAAAAAACAAAATAAGTAGATAAAATTTTTATGGCGATAAATAATAGAAAAACAAAAACAAACACAAACAAAACAAAACAAATGACATCGATTAAGTGAGAGCCAGACGAAACAGAGTTATGAACTGTTATTGTTTTTTCTACATTTTCTGTATATACACCTACACACAAACAATGCAAACACAACCATTTTAATATGAACACAACAATTGTGGTCATATTAATTAAACTTTAGAAAGATAATAATACAAATATATTATAACTCTGTAGATGTATTTTTTTTTTTTTTGTAATATTTTCAATTTAAAAACCATAAATAGTGAATCACCTAAACAGATACCACCGTCGTTTCGGTCGATTAATCAGAGGTATATTTTCTCGTACAATAGGAGTCGTTGCAGAATTTTGCGATGAAACGTCATCCATATTCATTTTCGCCATTGAAAAACTTTCTACTAATTCACACAATTTATACGTTTATTTTTTTGCTTTTAAATTTATCTTAATTTGTTTTTCTTTCTTTCTTTTTTTTCTAATTTTCTTGCACTTAAGAGAATAATCTCTATTTTGTCTGTCTGTAAATTTATAACACAAAGGAAAAGTTTCTTTCGTGTTTTTATTTTTTCTTTCACTTCGCTATTGTCGTTTATTTTCTAGCCATGGGAATTTTTGTGTATTTCTTGGAAATTTATAGCTTTTTCATGGTATTTTCTTGTTAAACTTTCATTATTTTAACTATATTTTATTTTTAAGAACTTTTTTTCTACATATTTTTATAAACAAATACGCAAAACAACGATTGTTTTCCTTTTTTTCTGTAATGAATTGCTCTCAACCAAACTTCGTCTACAAAAATATTTTTGCATTGATTTATGGCAGTGTTGAAAAATTTAGTACTTTTGTATTTTTATCAGTACTTTTTTTCATTTCAAAAATACCGCAGTACCAAACTTTCAGTACTATTTTCATCAAATTTGTTTTTGCTCGTTCAAAAAATTAATATATATTTTAATAAATAATTCGCACATTCTTTTTCCGTTTCCGGGTTTATTAAATAAGAATTAACCCGGGTTTGTTTAATGTACTATGTGGTCTATCAGTCTAATTAGAGTTACAAGTTAAAGTAGCCCAACGGTCACTGTTCAAACCCAGGTCAGACAAAACGAAAACAATAACTGCGTAATGTGTGTAGGTAGGTAAGTAAAGGTGGTAGGTAAAAAAGGTAGTTTAGTTTGTTTAGGTTGCTCACCAAAAAGAGGGACCGGTTCACAACCCTAGGTTCGGACAAAACGAAAACAAAATGGGAGAAAGTTCGCTGCTGGCAAAAAAAATTAAATTTTTCTTGAAGTGATTTTTTTTTTGTAGTTGTGAGGTGAGTTTCTAGTGTGGTGAGTTTTTACAAAATGTGGTGAATTTATCCGGCGTGGTGAATAAAATCGACGTATGGTGAGTTTCTAGTGTGGTGAGTCTTCTAAAATGTGATGAATTTATCCAGTGTGGTGAATAAAATCGAAACTCACCAAAGTGCCGTTATTCGAAATGAGTACCGTATTACTATAAATACATGTACTGTATATCGTGATTTTGGACGGTGTGTGTCTAGAATAAGTCATTTTCACGTCTGTTAGTGCAGACATTCACCGATATGTCATTCTATTTAAAATTCTAAAAAATTAAATTAGAAATCGCCTTACAAAAAATAATTAAATTTAAATTATTTTGTAAATGAATTTTTGAATAGTTTCTTTCTATTATGTTTTTTTTTATTCCCAAAATGCTTTTGCAAATTGGAAATCGCTTTTCAATTATATATAAATGGGGTTAGGCTAATGGTACTTTAGCCCCGATTAGCCAGGGGCTAAACTAACTAACGTATGTTATTTAATGGTCGCTTTTAGATTACGATCATTCGGTTCATACCCGTTGCGTCGACATTTTTGACTAAACCTTACGTTTCCAATCAACTGTTTGTTTTTATTTTGTATATGAGAAACATGTAGTTTTTTATTAGTTTTTTTTATTCCATTCCGTACGTAAAGTATAAATAAATAAATAATTAATAATTTTATAAAACTACCATTTGATGCAAAAAAGTACTCTTTCAGTATAGTTCATTCAGTACTATTTCAAAATTTCAATTTTGCAACACTGATTTATGGGCAGCACTTTTTATGCATGCTCTCTTTCTCTCTCTCTCTGAGCAACAATCTTGAAAAATCAATATTAAAACAGGGTTGTTAAACAAAATGAAAACAATTGATAATAAGTGTTACCAAAACAAAGGAAACTAAGTTACCAGCATAGACAAGGTAAATAAAACGGTTAAAACAAATTCAAAAAATTCTAAAATAAATAAGAAACAAATTAAAAACAATAAGATTTTATAATTAAACAAAATACAAATTAATTTAATCTATTTTTATTTCAATATTAAGGTTTTCATAAAAGTTGACACTTACTGGCCTTGATTTCTAAAGCATTGCATGGAAATTCATGAAATCTTTAAAGCTCCCTGATAATTTGAAAAATATTTTTACCTCATTTTAAAAAAGCCCTCCCGTTTTTCTTTGCCTACACTAGAAAAATTCACCGCCATATGCTAATCAAATTAGCAAATACATCACATTCTCGTAATACAGACAGCAAAAGAAAATATACAAAAAAAAAAAAAAAAAAACTAAACTTTAACGCTCAGAAAATTAAATGTAAATAAAATAAAAATGTAAACGAAGATAAAAATAAACAGAACGAAAGAAAAAAAGATACAACACTCTTAAATAATAAACACATAAAAACAATAACATCATCATTATACAAGATACATATTATAATAAGGCACAGAGGAAGAAGAAAAAAAAAATTACCCCAGTTAATAAAAAGCAATACATAAAAAAGAGGGGAACTAAATAACAACAACAACAAATAACAAAATAATTATTTCTTATAGTCCGGTATATTATTTCTTATAGTTTTGGTATAATACATCTTAAATATTGCTTACTTAATGTGTATAAGTTTGGCAACCCTTATTCAACGGTGAAGAAATAGGCCACCAGTTGGAAAAATTGGAAATATAATATTTATATTGAAGTCGCCGAGGTCTAGTAGGTAGTGTGTTGGCTTATTAGACGAAAGGCCCGTGTTCGAATCCCAGGTCAGACATCAAAACGAAAATATGAAAATATTTCTTCGGCGACTTCCTCTCAGCAGATTTCTGGCAAAAACTCTGAGAGTAAAAATTGCCATGAAAAGCTTCTCAAAAAATCTGTCGTTCGGAGTCGACTTTAAACTGTAGGTCCCGCCACTCATGTATAAAAATTAACGCACACAACACGAGTGGTGTGAGAAGCTAGGACGATGTACAATGGGTCAGTATGACCTCCGGGTACTGTACTTGTCACAGTTGACAAATACACGTCCTCTAACCTAACCTAACCTAATATCTATGTATATTGAAAGCTTGTAGGTTAGGTTAGATTCGTAATGTAGGTGGGACACCTTCACCCACTAGCGGTCCATTGTGATTATATTCATAATAGTGGGTTAAACCAATCAAAGTTTTATTTTCTGTAATTCTAGGTGGAGTAGGTATTCCAGTTCCAAAAAATCTATCAAGTTCCTTATAGATTAACCCCCACATCGTGTTTCCGTTGTAAAACGATACAATCTGCATCGTAGAAAATTTGGAATTCTGCAATCTTCCCTATTCCGCCGTGAAGAGTTTACCCTTTGTTATGTCACCAGGTGATGAGCCGATAACTGACAAAAAGAGATTTAACACACTTACTCTTGTAGTTTGCTACTCCACATATCAGAATACCGCGAAATCCAACGCAGCAACCACCGTAATCCTATCCTCAAAGCATAGTGCCCAGTCAGTGACTTTAAGGCATCTTGGCCATCAGCATAGATAACCAGCATATTTCCAACACTCGCCTTGAGGGAATCAAAACTTTTGATGTCAAATTACAAAAAGATCTGGATATCTGGATAATACAACAGACTATCCACGAATAACCTGAGATTAGGCCACTGTAGACTCACAGTACACTTGTTCAGAATGGGATACATCACATACCCAACATGTACATATATTCTGTGACGATGGGAATGAATCATCAGCACACAGTCTTTGAAACTGTAAGGCAATAATGCATCCCAGAAGGCAACAGCTTGGTGCATATTAGGAGCTAGAAAGAGAATTATCGTTGTTAACACCGCGATGCATTCTGAAGTTTGACGAAGACATTATCAGATGTTACTAGCTGTACCTAACCTAGCCTATTAATGAAAACTACTTTTGCCCTTAGACAATAATTAAATTTCATTCATTCTCTAATAAGTATGCATACAGTGTTGGAAAGAGTAATAGAAACGTTGCGTAAAATTTAAAAAAAGGTGTCATTGTTTTTTTTTCTAACTTTTAAGTGAAAACACCATGTGCTACGGCCATAGATAAGATGTGTTTGTTTATTTTTGTTATCTAAAGATTTAAAAAAAAAAAATTTTTTTGCTTTCATTATATTCTTTCTCGTTGCGTTCTTTGACAATCCAAGTGTGCCTTTAGCAATTTTTTGGCATGCCTCTGCACTCTCTCTAGACTTATTGGCGTAATAAATTATTTTGTTAAGTATTCTAAGATTAAATATTAGGCCAACGAAACTAAATAATAAATTTTCATTTCTATTGCTGTGTGGTGTTTTGTTTAAAATGTAAATAAATTTTCTTAACAATTTCTGTCGTGCATATTAAAATGCCCTTATGAAGGAGAAGGCACTTTCAACATAAAGTGCTAATTTTATATTGGCTTTGAACGCCTAAACATTTTTATGGGCATTGAGGTAGTGGTATCATTAGCTGCTTTAATGGGTGGAGGGGAGAAATAAACCAACAGATATGAATTCTATGGAAAAAACTGGGTAAAGAAATACAATAAAAAAAACAGAAAAAAATTAACACCACATTACATTCATTGATATGCAAACATGGCTACTGCATAAAATGAAATACACAACGTTCTACAAAAAAAAAACACATGCTTTGTACACGTACTTTGCTAGCAAACATTAAAATTTCAAAATACACCCCTCGCATAGTCCCCCCCCCCCCCTTTCGCCAGAAGCAACAGCATGGAAATGTATTCAACAATAGAGTGACATGCTAAGATTAGACCATATGCCAGAGTACAATATAATTAGAAACAGTGGCGCAAGAAATAATAGCAAAGGCACTCAGTTTATATTAAATGGACAATTTCTCCCAGTCTCTCAGTGTTGCAATTTTTTGAATCTTTGCCGATCTCAATCGATACAAATATCTGTTGCTTCAAGGACCTCTCCAGTTTCATGGGCATACAATAAACGAGCACTTTTTAAACGGGCCCCTAGGCATACGATCGAAGCAGAAGTTTACGCTATCGAAAGGTGTGCTCTATTCAACTTGGATAGGAAGTGTAAAGAACAGCTCGTATAACTTGAGAATAGTATTAGGCTGTCTGGACAAGCTGAATTAACTATTCAGGTGAAAAATGGTCACTCTCACTGCTTGTAATCGTACTTTTTGAATTCTTCTCGTATGCATGTACAGTGGTGGTCATATAATTAAAACATTCGTAACCATAGTAAATTATTCGTTTTATTTTGGAAATTAAAAAAGAGAACAAAATTATTTTTCCACATCTTAAATCTAAAACTTAAACAGTTTCCAGCACACTTATTAAATATATAATTTTAAATTCTGTAAAGAAAAAATATTAAAAAAAAAATGTTTTATTGGATTGGTCATATAATTAAAACATTTACTATTTTAATTTTAATTACAATATATGTTTGTTTTTTTGTACTTATAATCAATATTTCGTGTTTTTAATAACGTTAGCACTAGGGATGCCAAACGGGATTGATTTTTAAAAATCCCGGGATTCGGGATTTTGTAATCCCGATCCCGAAATCCCGGGATATTTCGGGATAATTCGGGATCCAAAAACCCCGAAAAATCACGGGATAAATCGCGATTTTCTCTTAATAATAAAAATTAAAAAAATATATTTTGTTAACAAAATCATTTATATTCCAATTATATCCGAATTATATGTCATTAAAAATAAAATATAAAAAAAGCAAGACAAAAAGTAACAAAAAAGCGTAAATTAACAAAAATAAAAATTATTATATCATACATATGCAAATGCATTAGTTTTAAGAAAATCATTTGGATTCCAAAAAAAGATTAGGCTTGAACGAATTTTGTTGTCAACATACGATGCCGTTGAAAGAAACTTCTCGCAATCAACATTTGTTGGTAAAATAGTTCCAAGATAGCTGTATGCAGCTTGTAAATATTCACCTCTACCACTTCCTGATGTAAATAAATTTATTTCTTTGGACAGTTGAGT
The DNA here is from genome assembly GCA_927399465.1 of Sarcophaga caerulescens. Classification (NCBI taxonomy): domain Eukaryota; kingdom Metazoa; phylum Arthropoda; class Insecta; order Diptera; family Sarcophagidae; genus Sarcophaga; species Sarcophaga caerulescens. The sequence continues at coordinate 105,722,603 of OV656866.1, forward strand.
ATCTAAATCAGTTACCCTATTAATTCGTTTTATAGGGCTTTTACATTCTTCGATGGCATCAAATAACTTTTTAGCAATGGAAGTAGGGTTTTCCTCATCTGAGATGCTATTATCGAAGTCGAGCGATATAGAATTTTTTTTTAGGTCCTATTGCAGGGTCAAAATACATACGAATTCACAATCCCGAAAATCCCGAAAAATCCCGGGATAAGTTTTTAAAAATCCCGGGATTCGGGATTTATGAATCCCGAAAATCCCGGGATTTCGGGATTCGGGATTTCCCGATTGGCATCCCTAGTTAGCACATCTGTTTGGCAAACTCTCAACTAAATGCCTACAGAAAGATTGAGGAATAGCCTTCCAACAGATTTCAATGTTTTGCCACAATTCATCAGAATTTTTGGGATTTTTACCTTCCATCCTCTTTTCAACTTCACTCCACAAGTTCTCAATTGGATTGAGATCAGGGGAAAAGTCCCGTTAAAAAATTAAGAGATGATAAAAAAATAGAACAAATGAGAGATCGAAATAATGTTTTAATTATATGACCACCACTGTACATAAATAAATTTTAAGAAAATATTTTTTGTTCAATAACACGGTGCGACAGTGAAAATACACCCGAGTAACTACATAGTGTACGTTGTTCAGTTAGTTGAGTAGAAGTCAAAAATACCTTTTTTATATTTCTCGAACCCTCCAAACTTGTTTTATTTGACAAAAACTGTTTTTTTAGACTTTACGCATAAACTTCTGCATTACTTAAACATTTCTGACCCGATTTACAAAATATAAATATTGTTGGAAAGGGGAGAGATATCACATATCTATTATTCGACTTAATATGCTATGAGATTTGATAAGGTAAATTTGGAAAATTCAACTTTTTTCATATTTTCCAAGTTTGTCCATTCATAGTAGCAAACTTTAATAAAAAAAAAATATAGGATAAGTGATAATATTCTTAAAGTCTGTTCTCTTGTGAAGAGATTGAGTCATCACTTGATCAAATCGGAGAAAAATTACCGTAGTTATTATTTAAAGAGTCTAACAGTTGTGTTATATACATATGTATGTCATCTGATCAAATGAACTTTTAGTTCAAAAATTTTCAGAATTTTTGATGGATCTTGATTGTTTATCACAAAATGTGTCAATTTCAAGTTTGAGCGACTATCAGAAGTCGGCTAATGTTAGCGCAAAGAGAAATAAAAATATTTGCAAAAAACACAAATATTAGGCGACTTCTGGAAGTCGTGCAAGTTTTGTAATAAACAATCAAGATCCATCAAAAATTCTGAAAATTTTTGAACTAAAAGTTTATTTGATGAGATGACATATATAAAAAATATAACACGACTGTTATACTATTTTAATAATAACTACGGTAATTTTTGTCCGATTTGATCAAATGATGACTCAATCTCTTCACAAGAGAACATACTTTAAGAATATTATCACTTATCCTATATTTTTTTTATTAAAGTTTGCTACTATGAATGGACAAACTTGAAAAATATGAAAAAAATTTGAAATTTCCAAGTTTACCTTATCAAAACTCATAGCATATTAAGTCGAATAATAGATACAGTGAGCGTCAAAAGTGAGTAAACACCGTTGAAATAATTCATTTTCTTAGGATAGCGAGAAAAGTAAATGAGAATAGTCGAATAAATTTCCATAAATTAAAAACGTTTATTTATTACTTATAAAATGTTAAAACAAAAAAAATCGCAAAAATTATTGTTGTGCTACAAGTATATTTTTTATAATAAAAAATTTAAAATTATAGTGGGTGTTGACTCACTTATGGCGCTCTGTGTATGTGTATATCGTTTTAAAGGTCCATCTCTCCCCTTTCCAACAATATTTAAATTTTGTAAATCGGGTCAGAAATGTTTGAGTAATCCAGAAATTTGTGCGTAAGGTAAAAAAAAAAACAGTTTTTGTCAAATAAAAAAAGTTTGGAGGGTTCGAGAAATATAAAAAAAATATTTTTGTGATCTACTCAACAAAACTCACAACCTACACTATGTCATTAGCCGGGTGTATTTAAATTTTTTTTATTTTGTCGCATAGTTACGGTGACCATTATCTCCATGAGAAAAAAGCGGACAAATATACTATATATAAAATTGAAAAACAAAAAAAAATTCTCTTATTATAATTAATATTTTATATAAAAATTTTTAAAATACAGGCATAAATATAGGTACAAATAATATACACAAACTTAAATTTATACATACATATGGATACACTGATGTATGTGTAAATTTACTTCTGATATTTCTCTACAAAATGTATTTTTTTAAGTGTTGGGCATGTTAGAAAAAAATGTTCTAAATTCCGAACAGTCCATTTCAAAATTGCATTTTATGATCAAAAGAGATTCTAAAGTTTCTAGTCCCATTTGGGATTTTTCGAAAAACCAAATATTGTTCGATTAAGAAAAATCTCTTCCTGTTGGTGCGTTTGACGCTGGCAAAGCAAATGATAAATCTACTAATTTCAAGATGTTTTTATAAATAATAAAGAATATTTTTCGTTTCGAAAAATTTGAAAATTTCAACCCACTTTTTATCGGGATTTAATGCTGATTGTTTCCATATTTCTATTCGTTCAGCATTTGCATAATTTTTTACATAAGTGAATTCATCAAAACTTTCGTTATTATTTATATTTAAATCATTTCTGATTTCTGTTACCTTTATTAACGACTTTTCAACTGAAGATCAAGATGGAATTGCATCTACAACATATACAAAATATAGAGTTTGCAACTCAATTTCATATGTGTCGAATTCCAGCTAATATAAGCGTTTTTACCGAATTAGTGAAAAAAGTGGACAAAAGCGGACATTTTGGAAAATAAATACTTTTTAGAAGTTACGTGTGGTAAAATAATGGACAAATAGTGGACGCCAAAAAAATAGCGGACAGGAGGTTAAAATAGCGGACTGTCCACTATAATAGTGGACGGATGGTCACCGTACGCATAGTGTAATTTGCTTTTGATGTATTATTTAACAACAAAGTAAACAATTTTAAAAATAAAACAAAAATTATGTACAGCATTGAAAGCATTAGTAACCTACTTTCCAAATACATATTTCATGAAATGACTCATAATTCCGTCAAAAAATAAACAGAAAATGAATCCAAATATTTCGAATTTCGAAAGCTAAGGATTATAACCGAATAGTAGTAGATTGACTCAGTTACACTCATAAATAAAAGATGTTCCGTGTTAACATGAAATCATTGAACAAAGATTTGTTTTATTTCATAAAACTAAGTCATTCACCCTTTAAAAAAAAAAATAACAATAATGATCATTATTTAACTAAATTAACATTCTTTTTTGTTTTCATTCGTTGTTATTGTTGGTTTTCATAAAACAATGATTCACAAATTCTATGGCAAAAAAAACCATATCGGTTAGCAAATCATAAGCAGGTAAAAACAATTGTTTATTTAACGTAAACAACAAATGGTTGGTAACGCTTATTCGTAGTAATAAATCGTAGAATTTGTTTTGTTTTAACCGCTACCGCTCTTCCCCCCTATCTATTACTTGCTCTGTATTACTACATAGCATGCGAAATTGCCAATGGAAGTTAACAAATTAAAAATTGTTCACAAAAACATACAATTTTTAAATGCAACGTATGTGAACTGGAAGTTAATACAACTAGGGTAGAGCGAGAATTAATCACAAAAAGAGCAAAATACCTCTACTCGTTACCCCTTTATTCAGTTGCAAATGAAAGATGGGATAACACACCCATTTGCATAGAGAGCAGATAAATCTGGTCCTCCACATATATAAACACTACAAAATGAGTTTAACCTAACCAGAATCCATCTTAGAAAACCCATAGTGGTCATATTGGAAAATTGAACCTGGGTACTCAAGCTCGGAGACACTGAACATCTTCTCTTTCATTGTCCGGCACTTGGGGACCTGAGACAGCAGCCGACAAAGGTAATATCTTTCTCATCGACAAAATTCAAAAGGGGTAAGTCATTGACCACAAATACAAGTCAGCGTCCAAAAAAATAAAACTCATCGTCCAAATTAAGTAACGCCCGACCATAAGGACACCTGTTTTGACATGCTTGATACCATGGCTATCCAGCCCACTAGGTCCATTTCCCCCACATGTCCATTTTTTATTCGATTTAGCCCCATTTATACAAAGCCCTTTTTTTTGGTCATTTGAAGAAAACAATTTGCTTCTGTGACTATGTATATCTCTGATCCCAAGTAACGCCCGACCATAAGGACACCTGTTTTGGCATCGTTGATACTATGGATGTATAGTGGAATGTCTGCAGTAAGTCCCATTTTTCCATAATATCGATCTTACTTCCCAGATATTGTTAAAACAAATAAATTTTTTTGTCAAAGTTTTTCAATTTTCAGAACAATTTGGGAATTACCAAAGAAGCTGTTCCACTCAGGAATGTGTGGGGTATAATATTTAACAAATGAAATAGATATTCCATTCTCCGATACCGTACTTGGGTGATTTCTTGCATGACCATTTTTTGTATCTTCTGTTAAACGCTTAACTTTGCACTGTTAACGTTAACATTGGATCTATTAAAATTCTTGGTTTTTGTCTTTGCTATCGGGTCCGCCATCTAACGTTTTTTTTTCAACTAGTGCTTATTTCGTGAATGGTAACACTTAGCTCATGTCTGATTTGACAGATAATTAGTTTTATCCTCCCGCTGAACGAATATGGTTGTGTATTCGGGTTTTCGCTTCGCTAAGTGGGCCTACGATCGACTTACAGAAGATGCCGATTTAGGCAAAAAAAAAATCATCTTTTCAGATGAAGCTCATTTTGATCTTGACGGGTATGTAAACAAGCAAAATTGTCGCATTTGGGGCACAGAAAACCCGCACGCATACATTGAAAAGCCGACGCACCCAAAACGAGTCTCTGTTTGGTGCGGATTTTGGTCTAGAGGCATAATTGGGCCATTTTTCTTCGAAAATGAGCAAGGAGTAGCCGTTACAGCCAATGGCGATCGTTATCGGGCCATGTTAAACGAATTTTTGTTCACAAAAATTGAAGAGGAGGATATTGGCAACATTTGGTTTCAACAGGACGGCGCTACGTGCCACACAGCCGAAGCTACACTCGATGTTTTGCGCCCTGTTTTTGAAGATCGCATTATCAGCCGCAGAGCTGATGTCATTTGGCCACCTCGGAGCTGCGATTTGATACCGTTGGATTATTTGTGGGGTGCCGTCAAAGATAAGTATTTCGCCGACAAGCCAGAGACAATTGACGCTTTAAAGGACAATATTCGTGAAGCCATTGGTGAAATACAGCTACACACAATCGATAATGTGCTTAAAAATTGGACCGATCGTGTAGGCTACTGCATGGCCAGCCGAGGCAGCCATTTGAATGAAATTTTTTCCATTATTAACCGGAAGGATTGATTGTATGTACTTTCAAATAAAAAAAGAAATTTGAGAAAATATTCAGTAGTTTTTTTTAAAGCATTTTCAAAAAAAAAAAAAGTTATTTGGCGGACTCTTTAGTTCAATTCGAATTTATCTTTACACGCATCCCAGTTACTTATATCCATCTTTTCATAGTTTTATTGTTTAAATATCATATACATTATGAGCTATTTTAGACAATTCCATTCATAAATAACTGTTATTTACTTTCAAAAACCAATTAAAAAATAGTTTTTTTTCTCTTAATTTCACTCCATTTTCATTAAAAACGAACTTTAAGTAACTAAAACAACAGAGAAAAACGCGTTTCTTTCGGTAGTAAATTGATAACATCGTCGTTGGTAAAATGTCATTAAAATTACGGTATTTTCTAAACAACGTTACAAAATAATAATCCATTGTTTTTGTTTACGTTTATGAAATGAGCACAAAGGGAAATTAGTTCTCTGGCTTTAACAATGTTTTGTTATAATTTGCTAGGCAGAAAAGAAAAAACCAAAAATGAACTTGTAACGCATGAAAAAATATCCATAATAACAACAAAAAAAAAAAACAATGAGAGGAAAAAATAAAGAATGCATTGAAAAACTAAGCCCTTTTTTCTTCTTTCGTCAGCACTTTGTTATATGAGTACTTACACGGTATTTATATTTAGTAAGTGTGCGTAGGTGTATGAGACTCAGCATAGGTTTTATAAATAACAACTTTGTATGGCGAACAACAACTACATATGTACAGATGTACTATGTATGTATGAGAAGTAATAATAAGGGTGGTTGGTATGTTTACAACTTTCTATTTATTTTGTATGAAAAAGAGAGAGAGAGAGAGTGAGTAAAAAGACGAAGAATAAAACATTGAGAATGTAAGGCAACAAGTTGTTGCATTTTTAACCTCCATTAAATGAAGGTTGCCGTTACATTAATAACTAATTGACATAAATACGAGAGCAAGTACATATAAAAATAACTAAGACTGTGTGTATGTGTGTCTACGTGCCAAATACTTAGATATTGATAACAAATAATTATGTATGCATGTATGTATGTATGTATGTGTTTCATACTCATAATGATGTTGGAATTGAGAAGAATGAAAGAAAAAGAAAAAACAAAATTTTAGTATGACGTGAGTGAATAAGGTGAGGTTATGTTTCTTTGTTTTTTTTCATTTGCGTTCATTAGTTTAGAATCTGAAATTGTTGTCTTTAATACAAAGCAATTAGCCTGAGTTACCATGTTTTGAATATAAGATAAACATTTCAAAGGGTTTTTAAAGAGTCATCACTTTAAAATCCTTTGAAGACAATCGAACAGATAGTTAAATTAGCTTAATATTATAGGATTTTAATACAAATATGAAGAATTTTTTTAATTTCTTGGAATTGTTTACAAGAAAATACAAAATGTACTTCATATATACAGTGGCTTTCATCTAATTAAGGACACCATAGTATTCAATATTTAAATCGCCACAGTAAAAGTAAAATTTATTCATAGAAAGAAATCGAATTACGACAGTACATAAATAAGTTGAAGGGTTTTTCAAGTTCGTGGTTTCTTTTGGAAATTAAAAACACATTGTTTTTCAAAGTATGATCTACAATTTATGAATATTAAATGAATTTTTGTATAACATTTTGGTTTTTATTTTTTTTTTGCTTGAAATGACTAACCACCCACGTCCAATACCTTATATTTATGTACTTAATGGACTACTTAAGTCCCATTTTAATTATTATTATTTTTTGTTATAGAATAACAAATGACTCAAGTTTATTTGACTATAAATTGTAGTTTTTTTTTTGCTTTTAAAGGTGCGGTTTGAGTCATAAAAATTTTTCAATTTTGCGTACATTCTTACTGCTTTAAATAACACAAAGAAAGTAAAAATAAACAATGGAACTTAAGAAAAAAAAAAAAAGAAACTATTTTACATACTATTTGGTTAACAAAAATTACCAGAAAATATTTGAATTTGCTTAAATCATATCACCAATGTTTGTCTATAAATATAAACCAAAACAGAAATAGAAAACTCGAAGAAATCTAGAGATAAATGGAAAACTTTCAAATAAAAATAAGCAAAAATTATTATAATAATGAAAACAAAAAATTAAAAAAAACATTTTCCAAGAAAATCTACGATATATGTGTGTATGTATGTATGTATAGTATGTCTGTGAAACATGTAAAATAGCTATTTAAAATATAACCGAAACAATACGCTTTAAGAATATCAAAAGTTGTTTCAATTAATGAATTCTTAAAACAAAATCCTAAATAATGTCTAGACAGCCTGCACATATTGGGCGACGTATGTACTATATATCTGTTAACACTCTCCAGAATTTGAAAATGGTTAAAAACGTTATCCTAATCGTCCTTAATTAATTTAAGAATTAATTCAATTCACAAAGTATGAAAAAATTTTGTTTAGTAAATATTACCCAGAACATGACATTTTAAATATTGAATACCAAACTGTCCTTAACTGGTTAGACGCATCTGTAAAATAATTGTACTTTTAAGACTCTGCTCTAAAGTCAAGTGTTTTAATTTCGAAATTTATTTTTTATTTAATTAAAACAAAAATAAATACCTCTCTCTGAAGCAAAGTACGCCACAAATCGAAATGAAAAACGTTTTTGAAAAATTTTTTTTTTTTTGTGAGAAACTAGACAGCCAGCACCACGGCCGGCACATTTAAAAGAAATATTGTTTTCCAACGAAAACATAGAAATTCGTAAATGAAATTGTCTTTAAAGAAAATCAATAAATATACACACAGCAGATATATATTCTGCTTATTTTTAGTTTTTCTTTTCTTTTTTTCCTTTAGTTTTTCAAAATTTAAAATTAAACACAGGGCCTATGCCATTCACTCGTGCCTTACAAAGAAACTAAAAGTGGCAGCAAAAAAAAAAAGAAACAAAAAAAGAGAAGAAATTGACCGTCACTTTTCGGCACAAAAACAACAACAAAAACGGCTTCAAAGGCAAAAAAAAAAATATTGTTTTATTTGAAAATAGGCTTTAAAAATTTGTGAATTAAATGAATAAAATATCGTTTTTGTTTGCACTCAAGGGCCTATTTTATGAGCATTTAAAAACGAGAATTTATCAAGGGCCATCAGCATTATGACCTGGTTTCAGTGTATTTAAAAGGCCAGTCTAGAACTTGCCTTCATACCACAACCTCTGCGGACAGAGTGGGTACCAAACTGGAAAACCCCACATGTGGTCTTTCGGCCATAGGAATCGTTCCCTTGGCAACCATTAGGCTGGAAATTACGGAATACTCCATTTCCTGGCTGTTTTTTACTAAAATATTTAGAAAATTCAAAAAAATTTGTTTAAAGTTATCGACATTCTTCAAGCCATAACTACAGCTAGACGCTGTTAATATGTTTATTGACTCAATATTTATTTATGTGGCTCATATTACTGTTTATTTCTTTAAGGAATTTTTTTCTGAAAGCATTTCTAAGAACAATTGTAAAATTATATGCAGTTGGTTTGCATAACTTCGTTTCTCTCTCTCTTCTTTTTATCGTTTATTGTGCTTATTTCATTATTATTTATTTTTTAAGTTATTTACTATGTTCTTTTTTTCCAGATAAATTTCATAACATAACAAACAGATAACCAAACACATTCTCTACTTATACTCTTCTTTTCTTTGAACAATAAAAATTAATAACAAAGTAATAATAATAAGTAATTTTTTAAAAAATGCTTTAAGAAATTTTTTTATTTAACAAATGTTTTCTATAGAAAATTTTTTATTTAACATATATTTTCTATAAAAAATTTTTCAATAACAAATATTTTCTATAGAAAATTTTTCGATAACAAATATTTTCTTTAGCAAATTTTTCGATAACATATATTTTCTATAGAAAATTTTTCGATAACATAGCATATAGTGGGACCTCGATTTTCCGTGATGGTCGGGACCGGAAGCATTCTGTATAATCGATTTTCCCGGTTAATTGAGTACCAATTTTGGCTAGTTTTTTAATAGATATTTTTATTAATTAATAAATGAATATATATGTATATGTATATCTAATATATAAAATTCTAATGTCACGGTGTTAGTGGTTAAACTCCTCCGAAATGGATTGACCGATTTTCATGAAATTTTGTGTGCATATCGTGTAGGTCTGAGAATCGGACAACATCTATTTTTCATATCCCTAAATATTAAGAAGGCGTGGCAAATCGTTAAAATTGAATATTTAGGTACATATTGATCTTAGACGAATAAAACTTGGTGGGTAAGCTCGTAGAGTCGATATCGACAATCCCACCAAAAATGGGCGGACAACCCTCCCCCTTCAAGTGATACCTATAACTCTTAAACTACTGAACCGATTTTAACCATTCTTTTTTGTTTGAAAGCTTATTAGGTTTAGATGGTTTAAAAAAATTCGATATAGCAAAAGGTAGGCGTGGCAAACCTTTAAAATTGAAGTGATCGTAGACCAATAAAATTTGGTGGGTAAGTTAGTAGAGTCGATATCGACAAACTTACAGAGATACCTATAAGTCGGCTAATTCGATGGTTTATAACTACATACATACATATGTACATATATAACATGTATGTCTGTTAGTTTTTGTTTTGGAGCTAGTACAACAACTACAATTTCGTCAGCGCTACCCATGATTCGGAGCTCTTATTGTTATTCTTTGTATGCCTCAGCTAAATACGTACCGACTTCGATTAAATTTTGAACTAGATAGATCTGCGTACCGGGCGGGATGAAGTTCGCCGGGTCAGCTAGTATTTATATAAAAACTAAATAATTCAAGGATTTTATATACACACATGTTTCAAAAATATAAAAAAAAATTATTTTGTCAGAAAACAGTGAACAGTAGATAAGGATTTCGTATACTAAAGAGGGAATTCCCCTTTTTCGCTTGTTTGTCCAAAATAATAGAAAAAATTTTTTGCTTATAATCACGGATAAGGATTACCTCACGGTTAAACGATGCAGAAAAATTTAAGTCGATCAAAAATAAAATTAAGTCGATGCAAAAAATTTTCTTTTTCCATCCCGGATAATTGATGTTGCCGGATAATCGAATCACGAATAATCAAGATCCTACTGTATTTTCTATAAAAAATTTTTCGATAACATGTATTTTCTATAGAAAATTTTCGATAACATATTTGATAATATTTTTACATATATAAAGCGTTGTTTCCTTTATTATTTATTTTTGCCTTCATTTGTTTTATTTCAAGCTGTTGTATTCTCAATCGATTTCTATTATAAATTATTTCAAATAGTTTTTGAATAAATTTGTTACAGACTGATGTAAAAACGTAAAATTGATTTTATAGCTGTACGTACATACAAACATATCTACCTATATTAACAATTGAATATTTATTGTTTTTAAATTAAAAAAAAAATAATAATAATAAAGAAAAACGGAAACAATTTTTGGTTTTCCTTCGTTTCTATTATAATTTTTCAAATACATAATTTAAACGAATGTAAATAATTACTATTTTTAAATTTTTAATAAGCTTGTGTTCTTTTAAAACGATAATTATTTTTTTTAATAATATAGTACATATGTGCTTACATACAGCTGTCCTATAAAATCCGAAAATACATATGATGAGTGAATAACACATCAGAAGGCCCCAAGTGGAAAACCACTGACATTTTGAAATTTATTTTCTATGGCGTATTTATTTTACTCAATGGGGAACGAACGGGTGGGGTTGTATTCTCTAAAAGAATATTTAAGTTTTTAATTATATTTTTATTTAAATTTTGTTTATGAAAACCAATAACTATACGTGTGGTGGCAAATAAATTCCCACCATTATACCGCATTATACGAACGCCTCCATGTCTGGTTAATAGACTATAAAATTTATTGAATCTTTATGAATAAAGAATATTTTTATTTCAATCTTTAACTTTTTAAAATTGTGAATATGTTTTGACGGGAATTTTTTACTATTAAAGTTTTTAATCGTAATTTTTTTAAATTAATTTAGTTAGTTGTTTTCCTTATTGGAATGATTTTTGCAGTTGTCAAGTAAGCTTAAATGTTTAAATATGCTCTAACAAAATAACGTAGAATATAAAGTATAAAATATATGCCCTATAAATATGAATATTCCTTATCGAAAAATTTGCTACAGAAACTATTTGTTATCGAAAAATTTTCTATAGAAACTGGTTTTTACCGAAAAATATTTATTATCAAAATATTTTCTATAGAAACATTAGTTATCAAAATATTTTCTATAGAAATATTTGCTATCGAAATATTTTCTATCGAAATATTTTTTATAGAAGTATTTTCTATAGAAATATTTGTTATCGAAATATTTTCTATAGAAATATTTGTTATTGAAATATTTTCTATAGAAATGTTTGTTATCGAAATATTTTCTATGGAAATATTTGTTATCGAACCATTTTCTCTAAAAATATTTGCTATCGAAACTTTTATAGAGATATTTGCTATCGAAAAATTATCTATAGAAAATATTAGTTATCAAAAAATTTTCTATAGAAATATTAATTATCGAAATATTTTCTATGATGATGTTAGTTATCAAAATATTTTCTATAGAAATATTTGCTATCGAAATATTTTCTATAGCAATATTTGCTATCGAAATATTTTCTATAGAAATATTAGTTATCGAAATATTTTTTATAGAAGTATTTTCTATAGAAATATTTGTTATCGAAATATTTTCTATAGAAATATTTATTATCAAAATATTTTCTATAGAAACATTAGTTATCAAAATATTTTCTATAGAAATATTTGCTATCGAAATATTTTCTATCGAAATATTTTTTATAGAAGTATTTTCTATAGAAATATTTGTTATTGAAATATTTTCTATAGAAATGTTTGTTATCGAAATATTTTCTATGGAAATATTTGTTATCGAAACATTTTCTCTAAAAATATTTGCTATCGAAACTTTTATAGAGATATTTGCTATCGAAAAATTATCTATAGAAAATATTAGTTATCAAAAAATTTTCTATAGAAATATTAATTATCGAAATATTTTCTATAGAAATATTAGTTATCAAAATATTTTCTACAGAAATATTTGCTATCGAAATATTTTCTATAGAAATATTAGTTATCAAAATATTTTCTATAGAAATATTTGCTATCGAAATATTTTCTATAGCAATATTTGCTATCGAAATATTTTCTATAGAAATATTAGTTATCGAAATATTTTTTATAGAAGTATTTTCTATAGAAATATTTGTTATCGAAATATTTTCTATAAAAATATTTGTTATCGAAATATTTTCTATAGAAATGTTTGTTATCGAAATATTTTCTATGGAAATATTTGTTATCGAAACATTTTCTCTAAAAATATTTGTTATCGAAACTTTTATAGAGATATTTGTTATCGAAAAATTTTAAAAATTTATTTCTATAAAACATGTCTGTTATCGAAAAATTGTCTATAAAAATCTGCCTCTAAATAATCGATCTACGAAATCCTCTAACGTCCTAAAGAAGATAACTTTAAATAGTGAAAGTCTTCAGAAGATCGGACAACTCCTCTCTTGGGAAAAAATTCTTTACCACTGTATCGAAATACATTCTCACAAAGTGAGTTGTTTGTGGAAATGATATACATATGCTAGTTCCAGGTACGAGCTAAACTATACTGAAAAAAACTAAAACTAATAAAATAGAGATGTTTTACGAATTCTTATAATCCCTTTAGGAACAAATTATACTTGTTGATGGAACTGAAACGATTTTAAGCTGCCAAGAAAGTATACAAAATTTCAGAAATTATATTTAATATAAAAATATGGGCCATTCTAAAGGGTGATTTTTTAGCTATTATCTTTTTGGCAACACTGGTTTAAACAGCTCACGCACGTTTCGTGTTTTGTTTCACTGTCAAACATCTTCAGTTTGGTCTATAATTTAACCATGAATCGTCTTACAAACGAACAACGCTTGCAAATCATTGAATTTTATTATCAAAATGGGCTCTTGGAAAGTTGGCCGAAGATCCACTTCTTTATCGAAAAATTGTGTTCAGCGACGAAGCTCTTTTTTGGCTCAATGGATACGTAAATAAGCAGAATTGTCGATTTTGGAGTGAAGATCAGCCAGAAGCATTGCAAAAGCCACCAATGCATCCAGAAAAAGTCACAGTTTGGTGCGGTTAATGGGCTGGTGGCATCATTGGACCGTACTTCTTCAAAGATGCTGCGAATCGTAACGCCCTTAGACTATTTTTTGTGTGGCTATGTTAAAGCTCATGTCTATACAGACAAGCCCGCTTCAATTGACGCATTGAAGACAACATTGAAGCATTTATTCGTGAGATACCGGCCGAAATGTTGGAAAGAGTATACCAAAATTGGACTAAGCGGATGGACCATTTGAGGCGCAGTCGCGGTCAACATTTGCATGAAATAATCTTCAAACATTAAATTATATGGACCGTACTATCGATTCAAATAAAGATTTCATGCATTTTTCTGAATTTTATGTGTTCTTTTTTTGGAGTAAGTTATTATTACAGAATGAAGTCGCCGTAGTCTAGTAGGTAGTGTGTTGGCTTATTAGACGTAAAGCCAGGGTTCGAGCCCCAGGCCAGACATCAAAACAAAATACAAAAAGTATTTCTTCGGCGATTTCCTCTCAGCAGATTTCTGGCAAAAACTCTGGGAGTAAATAAAATTGCCATGAAAAGTTTCTCAAAAAATCTGTCGTTCGGAGTCGACTTTAAACTGTAGGTCCCGTCACTTATGTATAAAATTAACACACACAACATAAGTGGTGTGAGAAACTATGTCAATAATCCTGACTGAAGGGTTGTAATGACCAATTATGTATGTATGTATTATTACAGAATTTGAAAAGAATGACGAAAAAATTCTAAAATTCAAATACAAGAATATTTAATTAATACCCATATTGAAGTAGACTTTTAAGGAAACCACAACACTAATTACATAAAATCATGCAAAATAATTAAAAAAAATGAAAATAATTTGTTAACACAGGCTATAAAACCTATAAATTACTGTGTTAAACAAGCTTAATAATTAAAAATTTATAGTTTTTGTGTTATTTTTTTGCTTTTGATTTTTGGTTTTTAAGTAATAAAACAATAAATATAAGCCAACAGAAAAATTAGAAAGAATTTCATGAATTTTCTGCTATTGTTTTTCAACAGCAACAATAACATTAAAACATTATTTCTTGTATTTATTTACGGTTATAAAAATAAAAATTAAAACAAATATTTACCGAAATACAATAATTTGGTAATTTTTGTTGTGGTTAAACAAGGTGTTTAAAGCGTCACGCAAGGCTTTTACAAATAACGTAACCTGGTAGTAACGAAAATAAGACTCTTTTGGCTTGAAAATTGAACAAAAAAAAAAAAGAAACACAAACAGACATAATCAGTATGTGCACTCAACGGTGGAGTTTTTTTTTTTATTTTTTGGAATTTTTTTTTTCTACTTCTCAAATTAAATCATAAAAAAAACAGACGACGTTTGAGTTTGTTTCTGTTTCTGTGTCTGTCTCGGTTTCTTTTTGTTGAGGCAGCATATTTCTTTATCAGCTACAGCAGCACAAAATATTTAATTTTTTTAGAAGTCCCATGGAAATCATTGATTTTGAAATTTCAAAAAAATAAATTCATTGTGTGTGTTCATGTTTTGTTTCTAACACAAACAAGTTTAAAGCTTAGATTTCTTATTTATTTTTTTCTTCTTTCAAACGTATTTCTAATTTAAACACGCCGTAAAGAAATACTTTAAGTTTGCATTTGGAATAGAAGCGTTAGAAAAACTAACGCTGCTGCTGATATTATGAGTTGAAATTGTTGCTTTGTGTTCCAATTGCTAAATAACCTTGAAAATGTTTAAAGTTTTTAAATTTCTAAAAAAAAAAATTACTTTTTGTTTTGCATTTAAAGTGATGAAAACTGGTATTTTTAAAAACAATTAAATTCAAAATATTTATTTCGATTGTCTACAATGAAACAGCCGTAGTAGAACGTATATGTTTTTTCATATGAAATGAGTATTTGTGAGATATTGAATGAAAACATTAACGATTTTAATGAAATTAAATGGAATCAATAAAATATCTCAACGAATATGGAAAACTACTGATGATGTTATCATTTTTTCTATATTTTTTTTAAAACTAAGAACACAGATAGTTTATTTCAAATAGACGTCTTCGGATTAATATTAATAAATTTGCACATTTGTCTGACTTATTTCTTAGAGCACAGTTATAGGCTTTATACTGAGTTTAGTTTTAAAACGGGTCGTTGGTTACTACTACTGCTGCTAGAAATAATATAGGGTGTTTTTTAAGAGCTATAGGAAAATTTTTCAAAAAAAAAAAAAAACACATAAAATTCAGAAAAATGCATGAAATCTTTATTTGAATCGATAGACGGTCCATATAATTTAATGTTTGAAGATTATTTCATGCAAATGTTGACCGCGACTGCGCCTCAAATGGTCCATCCGCTTAGTCCAATTTTGGCATACTCTTTCCAACATTTCGGATGGTATCTCACGAATAAATGCTTCAATGTTGTCTTCCAATGCGTCAATTGAAGCGGGCTTGTCTGCATAGACATGAGCTTTAACATAGCCCCACAAAAAATTGTCTAAAGGCGTTACGATTCGCAGCATCTTTGAAGAAGTACGGTCCAATGATGCCACCAGCCCATAAATCGCACCAAACTGTGACTTTTTCTGGATGCATTGATAGCTTTTGTAATGCTTCTGGCTGATCTTCACTCCAAAATCGACAATTCTGCTTATTTACGTATCCATTGAGCCAAAAATGAGCTTCGTCGCTGAACACAATTTTTCGATAAAGAAGTGGATCTTCGGCCAACTTTCCAAGAGCCCATTTTGATAATAAAATTCAATGATTTGCAAGCGTTGTTCGTTTGTAAGACGATCCATGGTTAAATTATAGACCAAACTGAAGATGTTTGACAGTGAAACAAAACACGAAACATGCGTAAGCTTTTTAAACCAGTGTTGCCAAAAAGATAATAGCGAAAAAATCACCCTTTATATACAAAGTGCATAATTCATGTTTTTCTTTCTTTTTATTCGAAATGTTCGAAAACAAATATTTTCTGTGGAAAAATCATTCGATAACAAACATTTTCTATACAAAATTTATCGATAACAACGGTTTACTATAGAAAACTTATCGATAACAAAGATTTTCTGTAGAAAAATATTCGACAACAAATATTTTCTATAGAGAAATATCCGACAACAAAGGTTAGGTTAGGTTAGGTTGGACTGGCAGCTTTGATACCAAAATCTCACTTGAGCACGCACACAGGTGAACGCACTCCCTGTACTGACCAAGTTCTACCAAACTAGAGAAGAAGAAGTTGGTCACCGCAATGGCTGCACCGACAACAAAGATTTTCAATAGAAAATTTATCGATAACAAAGGTTTACTATAGAAAATTTATCGATAACAAAGATTTTCTGTAGAAAAATATCCGACAACAAATATTTTATATAGAAAAATATCCGCCAACAAACATTTTCTATAGAAAATTATCCGATAACAAACATTTTCCATAGAAAAGTTATCAATAATTATAAATTCATACAAAGAAAAATATGGATTACTGTATTTTCTATAAGATTTTTTCGACAACCACAATTTTTTTAGACAATTTTTATAAAAAAATATTCCAATAATAAAATCTTTTTCAATATCAAATCTTATCGATAATAAAAAAAAGTCAATACCAACCTATGTAGGAGTATACTTGTATTATAATATGTATTTATTAAAAAATAATACTAACATCAATTCTAAAAATTAATTAAAAACGTTTTCTAATGAATTTGACTTTAAGCGAAACAAAAATATCCCATAAAATACGATATTAAGTCACAAACATTCTGTAAAAGTATAATAAACTGCTAATATTTATAACACGTATTGTGAATTAAAAGTTCTAAAGTTGTTATTAAATATTGTTTTTTTAATTTCTTTATACATATTTTTTTTTATATGTATCTTGTATCGTATGGAGAATGCAATACAGAGTTTTGAGTCATCGACTCATCATTTTCATCAGCTGCAGCAGTGGCACTGGCAGTACTTGATAATTACTTTTCTATTCTGTTTCTGTGTTTCGAATCTATTCTATTTTTATTCGCTTCTTACTCTGTCTGTCTGTCCGTATTCACTATGCACAGATACAGGTGTTGGACAAAATAATAGCAAAGCAACGATAAAAATAATTTACATGTAAAAATATTAAGAAGAAGAAGAAAAAAATCAGAAAACAACTACAAATCGTTACCTTCATTAAAAGTATGAAAATTGAATTTTTTGCGAAATATAAAACTGTTTTGTTGTGCAGTAGTATTTTTTAACGAATATTATACCGTTACAATTTGTTATGTCATAAAAAATTAATGGGGGGAGGAAGACCATGTAAGAATTAAAATGTCTGGTGACAAAAATATCGCTTGACATTTATGGTGTAATTTTTTTGCATACATATGCAAACGTATAAAATTTGTAGTTAAATCTAATATATAAAATTCTCGTGTCACGGTGTTAGTGGTTAAACTCCTCCGAAATGGATCGACCGATTTTCATGAAATTTTGTGTGCATATCGGGTAGGTCTGAGAATCGGACAACATCTATTTTTCATATCCCAAATGTTAACAGGGCGTGGCACATCGTTAAAATTGAATATTTAGGTACACACTGATCGTAGACGAAAAAAATTTGGTCGGTAAGATCCTAGAGTCGATATCGACAATCCCACCAAAAATGGGCGTGACAACCCTCCCCCTTCAAGTGATACCTATAACTCTTAAACTACTGAACCGATTTTAACCGTTCTTTTTTTTGTTCGAAAGCTTATCAGTTTTAGATGGTTTAAAAAAAATTCGATATAGCAAAAAGTAGGCGTGGCAAATCTTTAAAATTTAATATTTAGAGACATAGTGATCGTAGATGCATGCAATTTGGTGGGTAGGTTCGTAGAGTCGATATCGACAAACTCACCAAAAATGGGCGTGGCAACCCTCCCCCTTTAAAAGATACCTATAAGTCGGCTAATGCGATGGTTTATAACTACATACACAGAAAGAAAAACGGCGTGCTAAAATCAACTTTTCTATTCTCAATTTTAGCCAAAAAACGTGCTTGAAAAATTAAGCCCGTTTTGGCTATTGTTTGCTTAAAACAAGCAAAAAACGGGATTGATGTGAAAAACTAAACCTTATATTACTAAAATCAACACGAAAAAGCTCAAATCTATTTAAAAAGTGTTATTTTGAGTTATTTGTTATTTGAGTTATGGAATTGTGGGTTTTTAAGTTCAAAAGTAAAAATTTTAATAATTCTCATTTAGTTCATGTGTATTTATACAATATATATCCAACAAAATGTTGTATTTTTGGTAGATGACTTGGATTATTCCGGTCGATGTCTTGCATTTTTTTCAAATCAATCGATTTTAGGATTAAATTAAGTACGAGTTCGAGCTTAAATCAAGTTCAAAATTCTTGAAACAAGCTCGTTTTTGGATAAATTTAGGTTTAAATCAAGTACAATTTAGGGCTTAGATCAAGTTCGTTGTGCTCGAATAAAGTACGATTTGCCTCAATTCGATCCCATTTATAAGTTAATTCAAGTACGAAATCTAGCTTAAATCAACTTTATAATTCTTGAAACAAGTGAGCTTAAGGATTACTTCAACTTCTGATTCTCTTGAATCAAGTACGAATTCGATCTTAAATCAAGAAAAAATATGCTTAAACAAATACATGATGAGATCACGTTGATCCCAAAAAGGCTTAAATCGCGCTAAAATCAACACTTTTGTACTTGGCTGATTCGGGCTTGATTCAACTCTTTTGTACTTGATTCAAGCCAAACCGTACTTACCGTACTATTGTGACCGATATGGATTGATTCAAGCCCGGATGGCTTGATTCTTTTTTTGAGTGTACATATGTATATAACATGTATGTCTTTTAGTTTTTGTTTTGGAGCGGGTACAACAACTACAACTTCGTCAGCGCTACCCATGATTCGGACCTCTTATTGTTATTCTTTGTATGCCTCACCTAGATAACGTACCGACTTCGATTAAATTTTGAACTAGATAGATCCACACACTTATAGTAAGTTAGTTATTTTTATATAACTGTTTTATGCAGCGTATTACAATAAATATATAATGTGACCTGTTTTGGGCAATAAAAAAATCAATTTTGGGCGGGACGAAGTTCGCCGGGTCAGCTAGTATAAATATATTATATTCATTCACTGCACAATTGTATATGTTTTAATAAAAATACATAAGAATTATCACATCTATTTAAAATAGGCATGTTTGATAAACCTGAATGAAGCAAGCTTTATATATTAAAATTAAAGCCTTTTATCAAGTTTCTTTAATATTAACACTTTCACGCGGGCGCTTTAATTCATGCTTGTCGCCTTTTGGCGGCTGTTATATTTATAAGACGTTATTAATTATAATTGTTATTAAAAAATAAGAGAACGTCACTCTAGTGCGGGCCACCGGTGGTACGGGCCGGCGTGAATGTGATAATATTATTTCTGAACTGCATTACCATACACATAATTGTTGAAATTTGTAACATTTTAATAACGTTTATTACTTAATATTACCAAACCTTGTATTCAAATTGAAAATAAATTATTGTAATGTGTTTAGGCTGTTATTGGCCTTTGTAAAACCGCTAAATGGTAAACACTTATTTCATTTATCGATTAATTTACAATTTAATTTATTGATTTTTTATTTGTTTTTTGTTTTAAATTAAAGCAGAAAAACACTTTTTTTATTTGTTTCCAATGTGCAATAAAAACTTTTTAAACTTTCACTTAAAATTTTTGCATTAATTTTTATAAAATTTTTTTATTTTAAGCAGGAGGTATTTTTTGCATTTGTTTTTGTAATTAAAAAACAAACTCGTTTGCTTGTTAATTAGTATTCCTTTAAATTTTTGTTTGTTTTTGTTTTATACTGTGTATTTGTTTTTTAAGATTAATTAGTAACAAATTTATTTAAATTTTACATTTTGTTTTCATAATTTATTTGCAAATATTTTTTTGCTGTTTTGTTCTGTTTTCATTTTGTTGAGATCATTATTTTGAAATTTAAAATATGTAAACTTTTAAATTTAAATTTTTTGAAATTCTTTTTTTTGATACATTTTTTTTCTAGATAGATTTCATTTTATTGCCATTTTTATTTTTAAATTCATATTTTATTTTGCTATTCTTTCTTATGGAAATTTTTGTTTATTTTTTTTTTTTAATTTTGTTATTTTTGAATTGCTTCTTTAATTTATTTATTTTGAAAATTTATTCTTTTTAATAATTTTTTTTTTTTTTTTGGTAACACTCACCCACATAAACACATTTTACAGAGATTGCCGATTGAATATTTTTTACTTTTTCTGCGATTTTTCTGATAGAACACTGTGGTCGATCCGTTTTCGGGATCTATAACCGTTTGCATTACCCCATTCGGGGAGGTAGTTGTGGTTTTATTATTATTTGGTTGTTGTTGTTGTTGCTGTTGCGATGTATCCATATTTGACATTTGCAAGGATTCACGATAATAAAATGAACCCGCACCGGGTTGATTTGTACCCGTTGTAATATCAATTAAATCGTTTGAGGAATTTAAATTATAGGACTTTGAGTTCGAACGGCCGAATCTAGCGGCTTGTGCCGCATTATTTAGTTTAGTTTGCGAGGCCGTTATGTTGGACGTATTACTGCTACTGTTTGTTGCTGTTGCAAAACGACGTTCACGACTACGTTCATTTCTAAAACGTAACTGAGCGTCACGCGTCAAAGAGGTACTATTGCTACGTAATAAACTTGGTGGTGGTGTTGTTGTTTGTTTTGATTTTGTTTGGTTTTGTAAAAACGATGATGATGTAGTAGACGACGACGACGAAAATGTTGTTGTGCCACCGACAACACCAAACAGTTGACTGAGAAAACTTCGCATTTGTCGATTGGTATTGTGCGGTTGTGTGTAGCTGCTATAGCTGCCGTGGCGAGAACGTTGTTTTGTATTTAGTTGATGGTGATGGCCATCATTAGCCTTACCACTACTACTACCATGATGGCGTATGAGTAATTCAGTCTCTGAATCAGTATCATCAGACTCTCCGTCGAAATCTCTCAATGGTAAAGCAGTATCAAGAGACATATTGTTACACTCAAAACTAAGAAAGTAAAAACAAAAGAATCTGATCGTTGGTAGAGGAACTCTAAACAAAGGTTGGTTTAAACAAACAGTGCTGTCAACTTAAAACTTATAAAGATATTTTTAGAGATTTTTTAAAGTTATTAATTAAAACAAGTATGTACTATGCACTGAGGATCTAAAGGGCTTAATCAATAGCTCCAGAAGTTTCCAGTGGAAATGGGAAACTTTGGTATCAAAGTCAGCCATACGTAACCACAAGTGTGTCTATCCTCTTGAGGTAGCAATGCAGCCTGTAGGCTATAGGGACTATTACAGACTTTCCATTGTGAAGTTAAATTTCATCTCCGCGTGTAGAAAAAATCCTTTTGTAAAGGATCTTCCAAAGCACAGTATTGCATTAAATGATTACTCGGTCAATTGTTAAGAAAGTAAGATTGTTTAAGGAAGCAAACGTACATGAAGATGTTATAACGTGTCATCATAAGGCCAAAGTTTTGTTGTTGCAACAGCTCTTGTGTACTAGAAAGGATTTGTAGGTGCAACAGCTCTTGTGTACTAGAAAGGATTGGTCGGTAGATAAATAAGATTTAGTATGTCAGTAAGATAAATTAAGTCGCCTTGGTTGACCTCAACCACAGCTCCAGTAGGAAGAAAATAGTGGGGCCTGTCAGCATCGCAAACGTTTCATGAAGGATTTGATGACTGGTAGGGCAACAGAGTAATAGTGTCGCATGGATAAGGATTCCTGGCCACCAAAAACTCAATTGTAT
Source organism: Sarcophaga caerulescens (assembly GCA_927399465.1). Lineage (NCBI taxonomy): Eukaryota > Metazoa > Arthropoda > Insecta > Diptera > Sarcophagidae > Sarcophaga > Sarcophaga caerulescens. The sequence continues at coordinate 105,745,151 of OV656866.1, forward strand.
TAGGATGGAAGATGTTCACATGAATAGTTACCCATTATCATTATCTCTACCTTCTATTGATGATAAGATATCCGCAATAAAGCATCTAAATTTCATAATTATTAGGAAAACTAAAAGATTTCTTTACAAAAACGCCCTTTTTGTATGTTTCAACGCTCTTCTAAACTGTAAGTTGACAACACTAAAGAATGGTAGGAAATACAAATAGAAATAACAGTTCATTTCTTATTACACTTATTGCAATTTAACTGATGACTAAAAAGTTATGATGTGAATGTATGTGTATGTCGATGATAAATTGCTACGTTGCATCTAATCAGCTAAGGAAGACACAAAACGCTTTTGCCATATCAAACACCTATTTACACTTTTTGATATTTATTTTCATTGCAGGCGCCAAGTATTAAACTTTGATAATGCTTATCACGCTTACGAATTAGCACGTTTTTTATTTAATTAGCTGCCGTATTTAATAAGTTCACTTAACGTGTCTATTTCCAAAAATAAATGCCTACACCAATGGCTCCATGAAATTTATGGCAGCAGCAATACCTCACCACTCACTCTACATGTACATATGTACACACTCTTTCACTTTTGAATATTTCTTTAATTCTTATATTATTACACTTTATTTATAACACTTCATTGGTCCATGTTTACATAGTAAATATTTTAATCTTTGTTTATTTTATTTATTATTGTTTTATTCGTTTATAGAACGTATCTTTTATGATTTTATTTCATGTTTTAGGTTTTTTATTACTTTTCATTCACCTACACTAACACATATCTGTCAATCCAATTGTAGGTAGTAAGAGCTGTCAAATATTATTGCAAAATTACAGCTGTTTTGAATTGTTATTGTTATTTTCGCCCAAGAGTAAAAGAGATGGTGTGAGTAAGTGTAGAAGAACTCACAGATGACATCACAACAACTACAAGTAATGCCAAGTTGTGTAGAAAAAAATAACTTGAAGAAAGATGCCAGATCAAAACAGTTATATAGAAAGAAATTATTTTTATATCTTAATTTATTTGATGTTATTTATTTTGCTATTTAAACAGCACTTAGATTGGTGGCCAAAGTGGGCCATTCTGATACTACAGTCTTTCAGTTTCCCTAACACTAGCATTATCCGGAGCTTCTTATGAAGCCAGTAGCAAATTTCATTCTCACCATATTCCCATTCTCTTCTGTACTGGATGGGCGTTGTACACTTTCTGGAGAAATTATAATTTAATTCATTTATTATATAATATTAAATGAATAATTAATTTAACTATTATGTCGTCATAATTTATTTAATTAACAATTATTATAAATCAAATTTAAATTAAAAATATTTAACGGTTTTTATTTCATCTGCCTAGGGCTGCCCAAGTTCATAAACAATTTTTAACAAGGGAATTTATTCTTTAGCCCAACTAGGCAGCATTGTTTTTCGTTTGTAAAAACCATAAACAAAAGACTGTTTTGTATATGCTTATGTATTTGTTTTGGGGGGCCATTTTCATTCATTCATATTTAAGCAAGTGCTATAAGGACAACCAGTTGGTGAAAACTCCTTAATTGGACTGGACGAGTTGGCAAAACTAGTGGCGTTTGAATTAAAATTAAACAAATAAGAAAACAGAAACGCAGAATATATTAAAAAATTAACAACAGTAATGTTTAGTTTTCTTAGAGAAATAATGGCTCCAACAACGCGTAGCGCTTCAGCACAACAGCAACAAGAACCAGATGAATTACAAACAAAAGATGATTTTGAGGAGATTGTGCACACAATGGAAGAATTTACTTCCGCAGCAGCTGCTGCACCCGAAGTGGCTCCTGCGCCAGCTACTCTTAAAGGTTTTAAAATTACCGATAATGAGCGCTCCAAGAAAATTGGTTTGGGTGCCAATTCCTTACAAATGCTGAAGACCAAAGCAAAATTAAAGTTTCCTGTAAGTATTACTATGAAAAATCTCCCACTCCAAACATATCTGCTGTGTGTATATATTTTTCATCCATACATTACTACTATAAAGCCCTACCTCCCATTCCGCCTTAAACCACCAAATACATACTTTTTATGTCTTCCAGGATTTTTCTTACTGCGTAATTTCTATTGATTTGGTGGTTGGTAGGCATAGTGTGAAGGTGACCTTCGAAACTGTTATCAGGGCCAATTATTAGCCAGTGTTGTATTTTCAATTTCAGTTTGATTATGTGGTTTTGGTGGTGGTGCTGCTGTTTGTTATCCTTAATAAACTTCCTCTTCATATATATTTCTAGGGGTTGGATGTTGGAGCTTTCGTTTGTTTTTCTTTTTTTTTCAGTTTTGCACCCAAAAAAATTCAATGTCAAGCAAATCAAATAAAAATTGTGTCTGCTGCAGACACAACAATACCTTGTGCGCAGTTGCCATTTGGCCACCTGTTGTTGAAAAGAATGGAGGTTCTCTCCTCGTTCGTTTCGGTTACAGATTTGCTTTCATTCGGATTTACTTTTTACTCATGGCTCATGGCTAAGAAGGACATTAAACTTTTGGCTTGTTTTCGTTTTCATTTTCATTTCGGTTTGTTTCTGTTTTGTTTTTACAACCTCCACATTTCTAGGATGCATTGCATTTCGGGTCAGGGTTAGGTAGTCTTCTTGTGTTATTATTATGGTTGAAATTAAGGTCAAGTTCAGTTTTGCAACTTCTTCTGTGTATAAAATAAATGTCAATGTTAATGCCAAACAAAAGCTGTTTGGAGTATGAATTTCAAGGTAAATTCGTTTTTATCAAGGGGAAATGGTTATCAAGGATACTTTTTTTGGATAAAAACAAAAGTTTTAACAACGTAAAGCAGGGTATTAAAGAGATTGTTATTAAACTATACAAAAGCTACTGGTTTCGAGGGTTTATGCACATCAGTGTATAATATTACCTTAGTTTTAAGACAATTGCATTGCGGATTTATGATTCCATCAAAAGAAGCGATTATTCTTCTGACATCCAGGCTGTAAAATACATCATAAAAATGGCCGTCAATGGAGGGATGTTATATCGAAGATCAGTAAAATACGTTGCCATGGGTTCGGAAATTTTAAACTTTGTGCTATCGCTTCAGCTACAGTATCCTAAGACACTTTGGGACTGAGAAAATAAAGGCAGTTTGCTATGCCGATGATAATGATTATTGTGACAGGAAAAATTCCTATACAGCGTTATCATGCAGTCCGCACTCAGGAACATTTCGTAATGGGCATCTAGCAAGGATTCTGGCTGTAATCCGGCTAAGATTTTGTTCTACCCAGACTGACATTCTGAAAAGGAAACCGTTTTGGAGAGGATGAAGGAAAGGACTCAGAGTAGACCTTGCGGTGTGCCACTTCGTACAGGGTGTAAGTTATGATTAGTTTGTCAGTGCAAGGACCCCATGTGAATCCTTAGATTGAATCGGATCAGTCTCTGTTAGGTTCCATGGGATAATGCTGTAGCTGGGAATGGAATAGATTGCAGGAACGATTGGAAATTACATGATACTTGGTGATGGAGAATAGTTTATTCATGATGTGGTTTTCAAGATATTTAGAACGGAAATCTAAAAATATTATCACATTTATGAACAGATAACTCATGCTACTGTGGCCTCTACATAGTTAGAAATCATAAAAAACTGCAGTGGGGGTTAATTTCATTTAAATTATTGCATTTCTTTATATTTATAAAAGAAACCCTAAGACTTGCCTCTTAATATCGTCCTTAGATCAAAGACTTGCACATTTATATGGCCTCTAATGGCTTTGAAGTTACTGACGAAGAATACTTTTCAACCTTGGAACCACAAACTCTATTGATCGTGGCTGGACCCGATGTGATTGTAACAACAGGTACATTTTTGTTTTAAATTTTTCTTACCTAAAGCAAATAATTTTCATTTTTATGATTTTACTTTCAAGACAGCGATTTCGAATTTGAACAATTGCGCGAGAGATCGCCTTTATTAAAAGTAGCCGACATTGTTTATGAATTTATGGAACAACAACCCGAACATTTTAAGAAATTAATTGCTGAGTACGAAAGGAAAAGACAGGCACGTTGTAGAGATACGGCCAAAACCCATTTGAGCAAAAAATCTGAACATGCTGAATGGTTTCAGGGCCAGGAGGAAAAATGCCACACTAAAGAAGAGGCTTTGGCTAGAAAAGCCCAAGATCGTGTGCGTGGCTATTATTACAAAAGCAGAGATGAACTAACACGCAATCGTTTGTATCGCCAAAATCCAAAGGCCAGAAAAATTATTGATTCGGTATTGGAAAAGTTCCGTTATCTTCTAATAGGCTGCGATTATTTCTCCATGATGTTTGATAGGAAACATGAACCCAAACATGATTTTGTGGTAGAAAAACAAGAAAAAGATGATGAACCCGATGCTAGAAGTGCAGTGCCGAATAAGAAACTCAAACAAGTTATCAAGGAATACACTTTGAGAAATGAAATCTTGGATGAATGGTCTGTTTCCCTGTGCACTGATTTGGGTGATTTCTATTGCCAGGGTAGTTACTCGGATAAGAGCAACGATTGTGCTCTACAGCATACCATAAACCCATATGCATCACGTGAAAATCTAATTTTGTTTCAAGTCTGGAACTTGGATCATCAAATTGAATTGTGTCGCACCATTTTACCTTCTCTGTTGGCCAATGTCAAGGACTTGGTGGACAATCCTAAACAGCTGTGCCAAATACATCAACAGACTGTGGTCGATATATCGGTTTTGGAATACTTTTTGGAAATATTTTCCTTGAAAAATCTTAAACTAGTACACGTTGTGTGCCATGAAAAAGTACAAAGAACAAATAGATCCAATGGTCGTCTATTGTGTCCCGAATGTCATGAATACAAAATTGTCGAAGAGTTAATGGCCGTACAAATAGCATCAACAGATGAAAAGGATTTCTAAGTGTGGTTTGTAAGTCAGAACAAACATTTTTTTTAACAAATTGTCCACAAAGTTCAAATTTTGTAGTAGTAGATTGGTAGTTGCTTTTTTTATAAAGCTTTTAAACTCTTTAATTAATTGTCTCCCAAAGTAAAGCAACATAAGGTCTAGGTTTTAAGCATAAAAATTAAAGAAGTTAAGAAAAAAAAAAAAAATAAAAAATTGTCAGAGATATTAAGTTTGTGGTTGAAAAACAGCTCAAGAAACTCCTTTACTTTGTGCCAATATTTGTGCCAAACACACCAAAAGTTAAAGTCTCATTAGAGAAATCAAATAAACTGGCTTCATTTTATAAGAATTCAAATCAAATTAAGTGTAATCTAGTTCGTCTATGAGGTATCTTACAGATTCACCGTTCCAGTTATTTAGAAATGGAACTACTAGGATCGTTTAACGTTAATCTACTTAGAAATTATAATCATTAGATCGGTAAATAAATTGATCCTTATTCAATCAAGAGATATGTTAAAACTTTCCACACGAGATGGCGAGACTGCGGTGATAGTTTAAATCTTTCGCATATATTCCGCCCCTGATTAATTATTCAATGTTTCGCATAAAACTTTTCTTAGCAGTAGGCGTATTCGAAGTACAGTGAGTAAGACTTACAGTTCGTGTAAAAGTAATAGCACGCGAGTTTTGTGTACGCAATCTATTGAAGGTTGATGTGATCAGTTTTCATTGCTCAGCTAGTAATAAGGATTTCTTGAATTAATAATTTTAGATTTTTAGCAAACATTGATTGGAGCTATTATTTGACCTGGTATTATAAAAATTTGAAATTCTTTTCTATTTCACTAACCAATTATTGTTAGCGCTCTTGCCGGGATATACGATAAGTAGTCTTTACGAATCCTACGCTTTTGTAAAAGTTCGAAAAACTAGTTTAGGTCTTGTGGTAACTTAAAAATACGGCTAAGAATTGGAAATTCTCTATATTACGAATAAAGTTACCAATCATCTTCATTAATTATCTCCAAATTATTGTTTACTTTTGTAAAAGAAAATTAAAAATTTGGTGGAAAAAATTCCTGATAATGGGAAATATGATTTTAAACCATGGTTTAAAATTTTTGTATTGTAGTATATGCTTTCGAATATGTGACATTGTTTCGAAAATAGAAAATTTTTTGACTTTTAAAAAGCAAAAGTGTAATAGGAAATCTAAATGAACGTAATTAGACAGAAATAACTCTTGAATTTATTTTATTTTAAAACCAATTAAATATAAAATAATAACATACAATAAATAAAAAGTTAACTATGCAAAAAATATTACAAAACAGTACAGAATTTATTTAAACATTTATATACCAAAGTTAAATAAAACAAAAAAAAAAAAAAATGAGTATTTAAAAAAAAAATATAAAAACCACAAAAAAAAAATTATAAAAAAAAAAATTAAAAAATCCAAAAAGAAAAATATAATAAATGTTGTAGTAGAGTTAAAAAGAAAGTAGTATTTAATATAGCTTAAATACATTATATAACAAATATCAGTCTTTTTTTAACTCTCTTTCTATTTATCTTGAAGCATTTAAAACAAGTCTTATAAAAAACTAAATAAGAACCTGCCAAAACAAGAACAAAAATAAAGAAAAAGAAAAATATTGTATTGTATTGAAAACAAAGGTTTTAAATTGTAAACAAAAAATTAAAAAAAAAAGAACTAAATTTTTAACTTTTACTATTTATAAGTAAAACATATTATATTTTAAGTTTTACTACTAAAAACAAAAACATTTTATGCTCAATATGCTTATTTAACTTTTAATTACTTAATGAATTTTGTGTACATCTTTTGAATTTTATACTTGTACTTTTAATATTATATTATAAAGTTAACAATATTATATAACCTCAAAATAATTATTATAAAAATATAATACATACATACAAATAAAATTATATTAATCCCTTATATATTTTTTGCTTCTAGATCGATCATGTTTTCATTCTTCATGGGCGGATATACTTCATTACAAAAACATTTCATTTCATAAGCAAGTAATCGATTATTCTTCTCAATAAAAAAAATGTAAGCTGGCTTTATATAAACATATTTTTTAAATTAGCGTTAAGGTTAAGTCATGAAAATGTTTAAAGGTCTCGTAAACTATGATGTTTTCCACATTCAATGTGCAAAATGTCCAAATGTCCAAAACTATGTACGAAAATTAATTTGCATAATCATTATCTGTTTACGAGACACTTTTGACTTGCAAATGTGCTTCAAGTTTTATTGAAGGGTGATCTATTTTTGGTGTCATGGTTTTCAACGAATTCAGTCCCGTTGAGTGCATGTTGTAATTAATAGACTACATACTACGGATGGGTAGTAGACAAATATTGGCCCTAGAGAGAAATATTTCGAAAACATAGGAAAACGCGTGGGTATTCTCCAAGCCGAAAGATACGTTTAATTCAAATTGGATAGGAAGTAAAAATGTAAGAGCATACTAATACTATTTGACAGACAGTCCCCTCGAACCGAATTGGTTTTGGGTTGCAATTAGAAAAGATTTGAGTCATGACTCAGACTTCAAAAACAACCTGAGTATAGTAACCGCATCTTCGACCGACAATAGTAGACTCATAAATCACTTATTCGAAATAGGGACCGCATCAAGCTCAAGGTGTAGATACTGTGATGAGGAGAACATGTACTTGCAACCTGTGCGACGTTAATGCCCAGTATCAAGTACTAGACAGGTTTTCCTTACTGTCACTAACAGAATTTTAAAGTTTGCTATGGCAATGGAATTGGGAGATGTATTATAGGGATACTGTATATAGATTGTAGTCGAGTAGGTAGTGTGTCGGCTTATTAGACGTAAGGCCACGGTTCAAAACTCCAGGTTAAACATCAAAACGAAATTATGAAAAAAACATTTCTCCGGCGACTGCCTCTAAGCAGATTTTTGGCAAAAACTGTGAGAGTAAATAAAATTACCATGAAGAGCTTCTAAAAAATCTGTCGTTCGGAGTCGACTTTAAACTGTAGGTCCCGCCACTTATGTATAAAATTAACTCACACAACATAAGTGGTGGGAGAATCTAGGTCGTAATCCTATGTAATGTATGTATGTTATGTATGTATGTATATAGATTGAGGACAATATAACATATCAAACAGCATGCGATCTCGTAATGCAATTGACGGTGATTTCTAAAATGAATGTTTGCCATTGTGGTTGCCAGCTGTCACACTATGTGTTCCTAGTGAGTTATAGAAGTTGAGATATTTGTTGTCTGTAGTCGAAATTCTGGTTAAAGCTTTCAATATAGAAATTCTTTGCTTGTAGATCGTACAATGATGTTTATTTGCTCATTTTATTAGGATAAATGAACCTCCTTATGAATTAATGGTGTATTGTAATGATACTCTTGATTATGTTAATAGCTACTTCGGCAAAAATGAGTACCTAGTCGCACATTGGTTAACTAAGGCTTATGGAAATCGTTCTTTTAAATTAAAACCACTCTCTTTTGCAATATTTTTAAAAAAGAATTATTTTTTTATTTATTTTGAATCATAAATGATGCTACAAACATAATAATAAAACACAATTATTTATTAATAATGCTTTGCTTTTTAAATGATAAATAATAATAAGTAATAAGATTAAAGAGAAAAAACTAAAAATAAATTACATAATAACAAAATAATAAAAATATAATTGAAAACAGAATATTTTTGAAAAGTTTTCTTGAATTTTTAAAATAATTTTTTGCAATATTTTATAAAGTTTTCAATGCAATATAATTCGTTTAGAAAACAAAATTAAATAAATTTCGTTTAAAACTAAAAATAAATGAAAAACAATATATATTTTTTTTTAATGAATTCAATTATAAGTTAGCGCTTGTTTTTAATGTCGTTTTGTTTAATAATAATCGTTAAAATGTTTTTTAATTTTTTTTTTTTAATTTTTTCTTCATATTTTATGAAATTTGTTTTTTTTTTTTGTTTCAAACTTAACCTTGTTACCTTTTTTTTTGAATAATTAAAATTAATTTTAAATTTTCCATATAATGTTAAGAAAAAACAAAAAATTAATCAATTAACGCCACCTCGTAATATGTTTTTACATATAAAAACTAAATCTCCTTTCAAGTTAAGAGTAAAAATAAACCCGATATTTCTCTCAATGATGTTTAGTTAGACAAACAAAAAAATGTTGGACATTTTCTTTTTTACAATTCAAGTTTAAAAATATTTTTCTTTAATTGTTTTTATGGTTCTGTATGAAATCTATAATTAATTTTCTATGGCATAAAAGAAAATAATTATAGATCCGATTGTCCAGGTCCTAAAAAGAGATGGAAAGAAAAGAAAATCATAAAATATTATTAATTTTTAAAGTTTATACAGAAGTTTGTTAAAAAAAAAAATAAACATTCAAAGCTTTATATAGTTAACAATGAGTAGCTTTCAAGCTACTCATTGCTAAAACATAGAAAGCTTTAAGCTTTTCAGACATTTTAACAATTTTTTTTATATTTTTTTTACCACATTTACACTTATTAAGCAAAAACAAAAAATAAAGCGTTTAAGAAAATAAAATAATAATTCAAATTTGCATGCATTTAATAATCAAATGAAAGAAACCATCTAACGAGAGAAAACTTCACCTTTTTTCCTTTAAAATTAAAATAAATTGCTTGCAACTGGTTTTTATAAAAAAAAACGTTCGTTTTTAACTTCATTTTTTAAGCCATTCTCTTACAGTGTTATTTACAATTAATTAAAATTATTGTAAATTTTGAAAACAACTGTTATTTTATGTTTCTTAAAAATTATTGAAAATTTTTAATCATTTTATTATTGCTTTTCATTATTATTTTTAAGCCAAAGGTGGAGTTTACTCTCCAATGACTACAATTAAAAATTAAAAAAAAAAAAAAATATTTTAAAATTATTAAAAAAAAAAAAATAAAAAGCTTTACAAATATTCTACGAAAAAAAAATCTTTTATATTTGCGATAAAATATTTATTACATACAAACCTGTTTGTTTTATTTTTTTATATAATTTTATTAATTATTTTAAAAATAATTTTTTGAACTAAAACATTGAATTAATGATACAATTAATTTATTTTTATTCTTATTTTTTTAGTATCTATTTTTATTGCAAAAAAACTTATCAAACTCCAACTATCAAGATCCTTTCACCATTATTGTGTGCAAATAACCTTAAAATATTAAGAAAATCTCTAAAATACAACTTTACTTGAACCTTATCGGCAAAATGAAATCAAGAATTTCACAGGTAAGCTTTATAATTTACTCAGTAATTTTCATAAATTCTACAATGATAAGAGACTAAGAAATGCTTAAAAGTTAACATCACTAGTAAGATATTTTTCATAAAATTTGGTGTTGAAAATTGTCATACAAAAAAAAAACTGAAATTGAGTCAGTTGTTAATAGCAAAAAATAGACTGTTAATCGATCCTATTTGTATTGTCGGTAGTTGTTTTTAAAATATAATATCTGTGGGAATTTAATTGCATGAGAGACAATACGATGGCTTGTTTGAGACGAGAAATTTGAAGCTACACTTCATATTGTTCGGTGATAAATTACCCATGTTTAAAAATGAGTGAAAATGTAGACCATTTCTGTTACATTTTGCTTTTCTTTTATAGAAAAAAATAAGAATACAGCTTAGTAAGCTGTTAAAAATTTTTGAAGTTTAGTTTACTTAGACGAAGACAGTTGTAACTAAAAAAACAGCAGCGAAATAATTTGCTTGGTTTCGATTATATAATTTTGATGTTAAAGATACTTTATACTCTGGCCTAGCTACCATTAAAAAGCCAATGGAATCATGGCGGCAATTGGAATAGAAAACTAGACATACAGTATCGGACAAAACATTTTTAACTACCAAAGCGATTTTATAATTAGCTCAAATAAAACACACGGGGTAATCAAATTCTAATTTTTATATTACTTACAAAACAAAAGGAACCTCATCTGCGATATTAAATAAAAATTATTTTAATTTCTTCTATAGATAGACATTTTTAAAACTTAATATATAAATAGTCACTTCCTCTGTAAGACAAAACAATTGCAACTTAAAAATATTCCACGGTAAAATATTTGTTTGCTTAATATTTCATAGCGAAACCCTTACTCGACTCTATAAAATGATTAATAGTAGCCAGTGGAATAGCATACCACGCATTTTTAATCCGATTAAAAAACTCGTCAGCATTTTGAACGTTATTGCGATCAATCCGCTGTTTTACAATTGACCAGAGATTTTTTATTGGGTTCAGGTCCGGTGATTGAGGTGGCCATTCCATTACATTAATATTTTTTTGCCTAACCAAGTTTTTACTACCTTCGAAGTGTGTTTCGGCTCATTGTCTTGTTGAAACGTCCATCGTAAAGGCATTTCCCACTCAGCATATGGCAACATAACTTGCTCAAGGATGTTTTTGTAGGACCATTTATCCATTATTCCCTCAATACGATGAAGTGACCCCAAACCATTGGCAGAAAAACATCCCCAGGCCATGACATGACCGCCTCCATGTTTGACGGTCTTTACACAAAATTCTTTTTGTACTAGTTTTCCTTTTGGCCGTCTAAAGGTTCAGGTCCGGTGATTGAGGTGGCCATTCCATTACATTAATATTTTTTTGCCTAAACCAAGTTTTTACTACCTGACGGTCTTTCCACAAAATTCTTTTTGTACTAGTTTTCCTTTTGGCCGTCTAACTCGAGTTATGCCATCACTAGCGATAATATTGAATTTTGATTACTGTCCAGTAAACCAATGGAAAAACGTTCTTTTCAGTGACGAATCAAAATTCAATAATCGCTAGTGATGGCATAACTCGAGTTAGACGGCCAAAAGGAAAACTAGTACAAAAAGAATTTTGTGGAAAGACCGTCAGGTAGTAAAAACTTGGTTTAGGCAAAAAAATATTAATGTAATGGAATGGCCACCTCAATCACCGGACCTGAACCCAATAGAAAATCTCTGGTCAATTGTAAAACAGCGGATTGATCGCAATAACGTGCAAAATGCTGACGAGTTTTTTAATCGGATTAAAAATGCGTGGTATGCTATTCCACTGGCTACTATTAATCATTTTATAGAGTCGATGCCACGAAGATGCAAAGCCGTAATAGGTAGTAAGGGTTTCGCTATGAAATATTAAGCAAACAAATATTTTACCGTGGAATATTTTTAAGTTGCAATTGTTTTGTATTACAGAGGAAGTGACTATTTTTATATTAAGTTTTAAAAATGTCTATCTATAGAAAAAATTAAAATAATTTTTATTTAATATCGCAGATGAGGTTCCTTTTGTTTTGTAAGTAATATAAAAATTAGAATTTGATTACCTCGTGTATTTTATTTGAGCTAATTATAAAATCGCTATGGCAGTTGCAAATGTTTTGTCCGATACTGTACGTCACCAAATGCTTATGAACTGGATACATAATGTTTGGGTGCCATGTAAAAATCTAATCGATCCAATTATCATTTTCGATACACTCGATACAATTACAAATTATGTTTAATTATATAAGATCTGAGTAACTTCGACCATGTGCTCGGTGTAGTGTCACAGACCAGAGTCTCTGGTGGGAATCGAACCCACGACCCTCACGCTAATAGTCTAGCACACTACCCACTCGACTACCAGGGCACTCGATACACTCCTTCTATTTCCTAATGTCAGGACACGTGTCTAGTAAGCAAACACTGTACCCACTAGACTACGGGTGATCTATAATGGAAAAGAATTTGAAAACAAAGTTCACCCTTTCGGGGGTCAATGTTCAGCAACTTCATCGAAATGATAACAAATGAATTATAGAATAAGGAGGTGGGGTGTATTAAGGCCATTTGTCATGAATTAAAAACAAACAAACAAATTACGTCGTTGGCATTTTTCATATTTTTTAAGATGGTCTTGATATCTTTGTCCACATTGTCCCTATGCTTTATACATAGAAGTGTTTTAGAGTCAATGTGCAGAAGGTGTAGTATGTTTAAGATTATGTAGGACTAATTATTTTAACCTAGAATAATTAAATATTTGCGGGCAATTCCGTGTACCTTTGAAAAATATAGTTTCTCTCATTCTTTCTATAAATTTTAATATTTTATCGCAAATATTTTATGAAATAAATAAAAGAAATAAAATTAAAAACGTTACACAATCATAATTAGAAAAATGCTAAGAAAGCTTGGGCAATCAAGTATAAACAAAATGCAAATATTTATACTTTTTAAAGTTAATTTTTCGGTTTTATAAATGAAATTAAAAAAATTTTGAATAAAAATTAATTAAATTTGGTTTTATATGTACCTTAAGATTTTTGAACATGGTTTTGTTTTTATTTTTTTTTTATTTTTGATTGAAATTGTTTTAGAAAATTAATATTGATTGATTGACTGATTGTTTGATTGATTGATTTTGTTACGGATTTTTTTCTACACAGATTTTTACAATGGAGAAGATTTAGAGGTGGTGTGGTGGTGGTTGTGGTGGTGCTTCAGATTTTTTTTCATTGATTTTTTAAGGTAACAAATGAACTTCTTGGGTTCTTTGGTTTTATTTTTCTTGTTGTTTTTTCTGTTTTTTTTTATTTTTGTTTGTTTTTGATAACCATTAAATGAACGACATTTTGTTGAATCATAGCCTGTATTTGTAGGGTTTATGATAATGAAATGACAATGAATTTTTGTAAATGGTTTGTAATGCAAATGCAAATACGAATGCGTATGCGAATGAATGGCTTAGAAAATAATATTGAATTGTATTCTAAAACAAAAATGCATGTTTCTTTCTAATGAATAAGCCGCAGTTTTAAAAACTGTGTTTCAAGATCATAATTTAAAATTTTTTAAATGCAAAGAGAGAGTGTCCTACTCTTAAAAGCCCATAAGTTTTTCACTTTTTTCGACCTAAGAAACAGCCAAAAAAAATCTTTGCTTATGTAATACTTAACCTACAAAGTAATTTAATAAGTCCTAATACCCTTAAAGGTTTCTTTGAAATTCAGCCCCTATTTCCTAAAAACTATGATTTTCGCCATTTGCTTACAGAACTTTCCCTAGATGGTCGAAAACATTCGGGACTATTGCTGGTGCGTGAGAAAATTTCTGGTGATTCTGTAACCCTTGACAGATCTCTATTAATGGTTTTAGAACTTAATACTCTGGGACATTTCGCTGTCCAGGGACTACGACTACGGCTGGGGCGTGTAGTCTCCTGTATAGCTTTAAAGGTTCTGGAGGGCAGTATTTCCTCAGTGCCTAAAGCATCCGACCAGGTGTTATAGTAATCACTATAGGATTTATCTTTTCGCAAGTCATTGGGCGTCATATTGGGCGTCGTTTCCACTGAGGTATTTTCCAAGGAATCCAGTTCCTCTTCTAGAACCCTTTTGGCAGCTGCCTGCAGCTTTTCCATGGGTAAATTTTTAAATTGACAACTTTCGCTTTTAAGCAATAAACTTTGCACCAATTCGCTCACCAATTTATCGCTTACCATCGTGTTTTTATTCACCGCATGGCCCATTATGGGTGAGGCTGGACTATTGGGTGTAGAGGGATTGTCCGCATCTATGCTGGTGTTTTTACGCAAAGGCAAGGATAAGCGTTCTCTTCTTTGGCTCATGGTTTCCGCCTCATTTAAGGCCTGTGGATTTTGTTTCCTAGTAATACTAACATTGTGAACTATTCTACGGCGACTAGGCTTTAATTGGAATTCATCGTTCTGCTGGGTGCTGTCCAGCAATTCTGTATCGTCTTGCAGTAATTTAAACAGTCTAGAGTGTGTGGCTGCTCTTTGGTAGGAAGACATTTTTCTTAATTCGGGAAAACTTTCAGACTCGGTATCGGTTTCCGACAGTTGTTTATTCATATCGGTAACACCCGAATCATCTTCATCCATTTCGGATTCAGAACGTTGGGTGCTACTGTTCCTTGACAATGAACTTTGGCGTGTATAGCTTTCTACTGACAAAGATTGATTTTTAATTGAATTTTTGCATTCATCAGAAGATTCTTTGTCTATTGAGCTCGTTTCAAACGCCGAAATGCGATCTTTAACCGAAATTTTTCTTTCCTCATTAAACTTGTTTACCTCCAAATCGGGCAAGCCATTGGGCAAACGTTTAAGCTTAGGCTCCACATAAATTTCAGGCAGGGGTGTTGCTTCCTTCTCAAGCTCAGCTGGTACCTCCACTTTATCGACTGGAGTAACAGTTACTTCCTCCTGCACGGGTTTCTTAGTTTCCTGCTGCAAGGCTTCATTTACAGCCTCCCAGTCCCATTTTTCCGATTCTTCATCAATAGCTGCCGAATTGCGCAAAGATTTGCTTTTACTGCGCTCATAACGTTCAGTGCTTTGTTCCTTGTTATCATCTATGGATGTGGTAAAGAAGGCCATTGCCTTTCTATAGTTATTGCGCTTGATTTCCAATTCATCCCGAACGGTTATCGTATCACTTTCCTTCTCTATTTCCTGTTCTTGTTGAAGGTGTCCAGTTTCCTGTTGCTTCTGTGCTTCAATATGACTCCAATAGTCAGTTTCGGGCTCTTGTACAACATGAGCAGTTTCCAATTGCTTCTGTGCTTCAATGTGACTCCAATAGTCAGTTTCGGGTTCTTGTACAACATGAGCAGTTTCCAATTGCTGTTGTGCGTCAATTTGACTCCAATAGTCCGTTTCAGTTTCTGGCAACTTTTGTTGTACAACGTCTTGGTTTTCATTACCCCACACTATGGCCTTTACTGGTTCGTGCACTGAATACGCGTCATCATCTTGATTATTTTCCACTATCTCTTCATACTCTTGCTCCAAAGCTTTTTCTTCCTCTACTGCTGGATCGACTATAACAGGTTCCTCTCCCTTATGAGCTTCTAAAGCTT
Organism: Sarcophaga caerulescens; assembly: GCA_927399465.1. Lineage (NCBI taxonomy): Eukaryota > Metazoa > Arthropoda > Insecta > Diptera > Sarcophagidae > Sarcophaga > Sarcophaga caerulescens. The sequence goes on from OV656866.1 coordinate 105,761,043, forward strand.
GCCAAATATTAAGATCTGCACAGGGTGGTTCATCAGGCAATCTGGCTTTAAAGGCTTTCGTTATAACCGGTGTGTAGGGGGTTTCTTCTACCGAGTTTTGTCTATCTCTGGAAGCCCAAAATGACGCTGACTTGTGGAAAGTGACATCATCATCATTTTCACCCTGACGTTTGGCTTCTATTTCAGCCCAGAAATCAATTTCTTCATCCGTATCAACTTCGCGTGGCTCTTCGGGGTATTTAAGAGGATCAAAAGCCGCTGGTTCATCATCATCGTTGTACATGCTATACTCCTGTTCGCCAAAAGTACTCATAAAAGCGTTTGGTTCAGGAGTTTTACTATCACGATTCTTTTCTATTTCGGCCCAAAAATCTACTTCTTCCTCTATTTCGTCCTCTTGTTCAGGTAATTCTTCTTGAAGTTCTTCTGCCTCTTCATAATGTTGTGTAGCTTGTTGAGGTTGTATAACTTTCTGGACCTGAGATGTAAGTTTTGGGACGTTAAAGGCGATTTTTTGTACACTTTGTGGTGGCGGTAAAGTTTTCTTGATTTCCTCTGGTGGTTTTTGGGTTTCGGCTACTGTAGACCAGAAGGAATTCTTAGCTGATTCGAGAGATTTGAGTTTCACTTTAATAGGCTTAATAGGCGGTAAATCATCTAAACGATCTGCCCAAATATCCACCACTTCATCCTTATTATTAGTTGCAGTCGTGGTTTCACAAACTCCGTTCTCAATCGATTTAATTTCCTCGGATTTCTTGGCAGTTTCGGAAGTTTTCTTCGTTTTGGATGATTTTTTAACTTTCTTGGGTTTGCTTATTTTCTCTTTTGGACGTTTAGTTGAAACATCTTCGACTTCTTGAGGTTTCTCTGAGGCTTGGCAGTCTGTCTTCTGTACCTCTTCTTGAGATTTTGCTGGTGTTCGGTAGTCTATCTTCTTTACTTCTTTTTCTTGAGATTTCTCTGGAGTTTGGAAATCTGTCGTCTTTGCCTCCTCTTCTTTGGTTGCTTTCGAACAATGATCCCAGAAGCTAAACTTGGGTTTTTTGATTTCATTATTAGCTTCGTTTTTCGTGACTAGTTTCTCATCTGTTTTGTTGGCCCAAATGTCTTCAATTTCTTGAGTTTTTTCAGTTTCTGCAGAGCTTGGCGTTTTGGCTTTGTTGGAGTATTTGCTCCAGAAATCAGTTTGGCCTCCATTCGATTCTTCCACATGATTTGATTTAACATTTTCAACTTCCTTAGACTTAGTTTCACTTTCTGATTTCTTATTGGAATATTGATTCCAGAAATCGAGTCTGGCTTTGGCCTCTTGTTCCTCAGTTTTCTTCTCCGAGTTTTGCTTAACGAAATCGTGACTGATTTTGTTTTGTGGTTCCTCAGTTTTCTTCTCCGAGTTTTGCTTTCCGAAGTCGTGACTGTCTTTGGCTTTCTCTTCTTTTGGAGCTTCCTGCTTATCTTGATCACTTAGTTTTCCTTCTTCTTTGTTTTCTTCCTTAGATTCCGAGGATTTGCCCCAATAACTGGCCGATTGTTCTTTAATTTTTTGTGCCTGCATTTTTGTTGCCATTAAAGTGGCAAAGAAGTCCAGTTCTTCGGGATGTTCCGCAACCTTTACGACTTCTTCTTTCTTTTCCATCGAGTTTTCTAAATTAGCCAAGTTATTGCTGATTTCGCTATTCGTGCTGCCAGTTTCATTGGCGAATTTATTGCGCATATTTAAAGAAAACGACACGGAAACATCCTCCTGGCTGGTCTCAATATTTTCTAAAACTTCTTCTGGCAAAGGCATATCTTCTATGGGATATAGGTCAGCTAGATTTTTGTGTTCCTTATGACAATCCAAGGAATTGGATTTGGATGAAGAGGGTGTCAAAGAAATTGTTACACTAACATCACAATCGTCGTATTCTTCACCGTCACTGTCACTGTCACTTTTCACGGTGGCCACACTAAACGAGTTACGCTGCTCATCACTTACAGTAGTGCTTTTACGCTGCTGACCTATAAATGAGTTACGTTGGTCATCATCAGTACTTTTACGCTGCTCTTCGATATGAGATTTACCCACTTCTACGGTGGCTATATTTTCAGCATCTTTGGATTTGCTAAAGGAGAACTTGAGCGGCAATCTAACCGTAACTGATGTGGAATCTTCATGCTCTTCTTCGTCTTCGCAATCGTTTTCCTCTATCTTGGCATCCATGTCTTCCAAATGCTCTGTACTACCATCGCCTTGTATAACAGTTTTCGCCACATCGCTGCTCTTTTCCATTTCACTTTCCTCTTCATAGATCACACTCAAACTATCGTCAATTAAAAATTCTTCACTGTCGGACTCTGATTCATCCGAAACTTCCTCGCCATTTTGTTGCATTTGCTGCATTTGCAAAACAAACTGATTCTCCTCTTCCTCCACCTCTTCTTCATCGAATATATCACTTTCACCATCGGCCGTAGTTTCGTCATCTTCATCTTCTGTCTCCGATTCGGTATCCGATTCTGAGGAGGATAACTCCGATTCTTTATTTACTGGCTTACCCTGATAGACCTTTACATTGTTAACGGATTTAATTGACTGCAGACGTACCGGGCCATTTTTCTGCAATTGTTTGGGTGTAACCTCAGAATCGGAATCTTCTTCAGATTCCAAATCCTTTTCAGACTCTGTATGGACCATGGTAATCTGTACCGGCGAGGTGTTATCCTCGGGGGACTTTTGTTGGATATTTTTTCTATACGACTTCTTGGCTTGACGCTTAGAGTCGAGATTGTTCTCCAAGTTTTTGTTGATATTCTCTAAGTGTTGGGTCAAAATATCGACCACGGAACCATCGCCTGTCTTATTTGATTTTATGGTAGACATTTCATCAATTTCTAGGGAACCTGCACGCTTAGGTTTCTCTTCTTTTTTAACCTTAATGTGATGCTGCAGTATAACCTGCGAGGGTACATCATCAGTACTGGGTGTTATAATAATATCGGGTAAAACGCTACTGGCCCTACTTGAAGTGGTACTTTGACTATAACTAGGCGCCACCGGATAGGGATAAGCCATATAGGGCGGTGGTGGTGGCATATAGGGGGCATACATATTTTGTAAATCCTGTTCTGAAGGTTGATTATTAACCGCATTGGGATTAGAGTTCATGGGCGGCATAGGGGCATAATAGGGATGCGGATAATAATAAGGATAGGGAGGATAATGGTTAGTATGGTCAGGCGGTAGAGATGGTGTATTTGTTGAAGGCATACCATAAGGGTAAGGCCAAACAGGTGTATTTGTATTCTCACCACCTTGGTTAGCCATATGTGGTGGCATTGGTGGTGGTGGATACCATGGATAACCATACGGATAGGCATAGGGTGGATAGGGTAAGGGTTGTGTTGGTGGTGGTGTTGGTGAGGGTGATGTTGATGCAGATGCAGATGAAAATGCCAATTCTGAACTAATCGAAGAAGATGAACATGATGATACCGGTTCAACAGTATTTGAGCTAATGGAAAATGAATTTCTATGCCTTTCAGCTTCTGATTCACTATCGTTCATTTCGTTATTCTGATTTTGATTTTGTTTCTGATTTTCATTCTGATTCTGATTAAATTGAGAATTTTGCTGTTCTTCTGTATTGATTGTATTACGATTGATTCATTGATTCATTTGTTCAATAATCGTTGTTAGAGGACAAGAAATAAACACAGTGTGATAAAAGAGAGAGAGAGAGAGAGAGAAAGAAAAAAAGACAAAAGATATGATGAGATCGTTTAATGAATTTCATACCAATAATAACAACAAACACTTATAATTTTGACATTAAAACAAACAAGTTGATCAATATTGTTTGATTGATTGACGGTTTTGATTGATTGTTTGATTGATGAAAATGTAACGATATGTTTGAGTGGTATGGTATTGTGTGAATTGAGTTGAATTTGTTTCTTTAGAAAATGGATTTCAAATGGCATGACTGGTGTCGTTCCAATTCCGAATATGCCTGCACGTGAATGTAAGAAAGCCGGTGGTGGTGATGGTTAAATGTTGTGATCAATTCTAGAATTAATCCATTTTGGATAATTTTTGTTTACTTAATCTAAAACAGCAATTTAAATTGCTATTGATTTTTTAAATCGATATTCTTCTCGAAAGCAAAATGAACATTAAATGCTGCACAATTAGAACGTTAACCGAATTGGAAATCGTACAGGATGACTCTACTCATGTATCAAGATAACTCACACAACATGGGTGATATGCGAAACTAGTTCGTAATCCTGACCAGAGAGTTTTAATGCCCAATACATACATACATAATTGGTTATTACAAACCTTCAGTCAGCATTACGACCTAGTTTCTCACACCACTTATGTTGTGTGTTTTTATTTTATACATGAGCGGCGGGACGTACAGTTTAAAGTCGACTCCGAACGACAGATTTTTGTGAAACTTTTCATGACAATTTTATTTACTCTCAGAGTTTTTGCCAGAAATCTGCTGAGACGAAGTCGCCGAAGAAATATTTTTTCACGTTTTCGATTTGATGTCTGATCTGGTGTTTGAACCAGAGATCAGCAACGAGTATTCAAAACGATGAGTTGATTCGAGTCATACTTATAATTTCAGATACTTATACGCATTCATACTTACTTTAATATCATACTCATACTTAACAATACGGACGATGTTTTTGATTTCGACTCTCCATGACTCAAATTATACACGAAGCACAAAATAAGTATGATTTTAGTACGAACACCACAATACTCGCTACAAGGTTGTGTGTGTGCTTTGCTTGCTGCCTTTGTCTTTTCTTTTTTCTTCTTTTTTAAATGCAACAATAACTACTACTGTAAATTTTGATGAATGATTCGAGTGACTCGAATCATTCGTAAGTATTATAAGTATTTTTCTAAATTTATGAATCTGAATGAGTAGGCGCATGAATCAAACAATGAATCGAATGTTGTGAGTTTGATGTCAACGTTGTACTCATACTCATTGCAACCTATACTTATAAATCAATGTTGTAGCGAGTACGAATGAATCAGAGTAGTTGAATTTCAATACTCTTGACTCACTCATACTCAAAATTTCATGAGTACTTATGAGTAGCGAAAATACGATTCATTGCTGATCTCTGGTTTGAACCGTGACCTTACGTCTAATAAGCCAACACACCTACTAGACTATGACGACTTCAATATGCTCAATACTGTATGAATAAGCACTGCGGCGTCTGAAAATTCTAGACATCCCATACGTTGTGGAACAGTGAGAATCGAAATTGATGGGCGTTGCCTGATACAAAAAGACAGAGGATTCGTTCACGAAACGTATAGCAGCGCAATGGGAATAATGAACTGCCCTAAGTGAACGCCTCACGTTGTTATTGATCGTTTTCGCACTAATTTTACAAAGAATCGTGATTACCGAAGAGAAGGTTGTTGAAATGTGGATTCGTCGTCGTTTTAAATTTCTTTGCCTTTGCTCTTCGACTACGTGAGAAACTTTACATAAGAATCATGGTTTAGGTTGGGTTAGGTTAACGGGTAGTTTGCCGTTCAGAGGCAAGTTCACTCGGTGGCCATTATGGTTCATTATGTTACCCAGTGTGAGGTAAGCGCTCTTGTCGTGATCCGTTGGCAAGTGGTAGGTTTTTATTGCTCTGTTTTTTTATTCATTTTTTTTATTATCATGCATTTAAAATTTATTAAAAAATTCTCCAAAATGGATTCAATTTATTTTGTTTAATGTCTTCCAATGTATAATGAGGTGATCTTAAACTAAAATGAATATACATACTTAAGACAACTTAAATTCAGATTAAAATTATTAAAAAAAATATAAATAAAATAATAAAACAGCAACAAAAATGACACTCGTTTATAAAAATTAATTAAATTAAGTTGCAGTTAATTATTTTAGAATCAAAAAAAAAAAAAAACGATAAGAAAAAAAGGTGAAATTTTCACTAAAAAAAAAAAACTAAAACTAACACGCTCTCTCATACACTGCCTATACAGATAATTAATATCGTATTTGGAAAATTAAAAATCAAAATAAAATTAAAAAATATTAAAGAAAAGGAAATTTTAATTAAATTAAAAATAAATTATAAATTCGTATGGTAGATGCGTCAAATGTATAAATGTGGGTGAAGAAATTAAAGAAAAAAAAGTATTTTTTTTTAACCTTTTAACCAATGAAATAATGAAGTCTATATACAAATGGGCTTTAGTGGTGCGTCCATGATTTAGTAATATTTTGAATTGAATTTGAAAGTAAAAAATAAAACCCCTTAACACTAGATCTCTAGAAACTATTATTTTAACAAACGTAGGAATTTAAAAAAGGGAATTTAAAGTTCCTTAAGCGAATTGTAAACTTACCGGCATTCTCTGGTTGTGTCATGGCTTGTAAGATTTTAAACGATCGGCTTGGTATAGCGCTTCCGGTATATTTTTTCGGTTCGGTTACTTGTTGTTCACTAGGTGGTATATATTGTTGAGAGTTGTCTACATACAAACAAAAAAAAAAATCAAAAATAATATTAAAAACTCCTTTTTCTGCAAGTTTTATAAACAAAATAAAGTTAAAAACTATTTCTAAGACTGCTATTCTACATCAGGGAGTGTAAGGGTAAAAAGCTTTTTCGATTTTTTTTTTTACCATAGAAATAGCGTTGTTGTGGTTCATAATATTTATTAGCGAGAGGCGTAGATGGTGCTGATTTACCTGCAAAGAGATTAAGGAAAATCCATGCTTTGAATCAAATCTTTTCTTTGAAAAACTTTCAAGTCTTATATGAAAGCCTAGATTGCTCTCAAAGCGGCTTGTAGGCTATTCACATAAGACTTTGTATAGTTTTTTTTTTAAATTATCTTTAAACCTGTTATTGTTTTAAGTTAATCATTTTATTAATATTAATGTTTAAATTTCTTAATTTTTAGTAATTAAATTAATATTAAAATGATTAAAAAACCATAACCAGCCATAGCTTTCTTCAAATAGAAGCTTTTAAATTAAAAACCCCACTCTGTTAATAAGACGAATCACAATAGAAGAAAATTATGTCTTAGGAAAAGTGAGCTTAACCTAAGTGCGTCTGTCGATGGTTTGAGAGCTTATGGTTCCTAAGTAAATTCTTAAAAAATAAACTTAAAAGCTTTCAATTTAAAAAGAATTTTGCATTCCTATGGCCTTTATAATTACAAAAGAGTTTATAATTTCGCTTTAAATATTTATTCCGAGAAAATTAAGCTTTAAAAACTGTGGCAGCTTTTAAATTAAGCCAACGCCAGCAGTAGTTGCGAAAGCCGTTTAAAGCGGCTGCATATTTCAGTTCAATTCTTAGACAATAAAATATTGGCTTTTGGAACAGAATAAAATATTGCTTTCGGTGCGGTATTCATGCAATAAATTCTGAGAGTAAATAAAGTTTCCAGGAACCCGCAACATGGATATTGTTAGAAGCTAGGTCATAACCCTAACTAAAGAATTGTAATGAAGAATTAAGTAAGTAACAAGGAAAAAAGTTTTGCTCAGTTTGGTTAAGATTTATTTCTTAGAAACTTTTTTAATCAATTTCTTTACAACATGGCAAAGCTTTTCTTGAATCATGTCTTTCAAAAATGGTTGTGAAAATCCTCTCAAAGGCTCTAAAGTCTTCAAAATGATTTCATAAATTTTATGCCCTTCACACTAAAGGCTACCTGAAAAGCTTAAAGCGTTTTTAACTGTAAGAGCTAGTTCTTTAAAAGCTTTAAGCTTTCTACAAATAATTTTTGATATTGTTGTTAAAAATCATCAAGTTTTCAGAGCTATAGATTCTTTGAAAAACGCTTGAATTTGCTTCATGGTTTGGTGCAATTCTTAAAGCTAATTTTAAAGCTTTAAAGTTCTCTATCTCTCTCCTCGGACATTGCTTGAATTCTTAGCCAACCTACTAACCCTACTTTGCTTTAACTCATGCTTACATTCTTTGCTCCCTGTTGGGTTGCAGGTGATCTCACTCACTCACACTCTTCTTACCTTGTTCTTGGCCAATTTGCATGCGTCTCATTTGTTCGACTGTGGGGCTATGACGTGCCTGTTGAGCGCTCATTTGTCGAGCAAATGTTGGACGCTGTAATTGTGGTTCTGCCTGTTGTTGTTGCTGCTGCTGCAATTGCTGTTGTTGCTGCTGATCATCATTGTTGGCATCATCGATAGTATCTGTGATTTTTTGTAAAATTCTAAACGATTTCGATTGAATAGGTGGTGTACGTTGATCACTAAAATTATAATGTGGATGAAATGTTAAATGTTATGTGGGCGTGGTTAATTTTTTATTTTTAGTTTTTATTTTTTTAATGAAGAATAAAAATTAAATAAAATTTTTTTTATTTTTTTAAAAGCCAAAAAGTATTATTAAAAATATTAAATATTAAATATTAAATATTAAAAATTAATATTTTTTAAGCCAATTTATTTATTTATTTTTGAAACAAATATTTGATTTACATTAATTTAGTATTACTTTTACAATACAATGTTAAGGTTACAAGTAAATGAAAGCTTCTTTAGTCTTGTTTTTCTTTTGAGAAAATGCTTTAATGAGCCTACAATGAACTCTCACACATAGAACACAGTCGATAAACTCAATACAAAACAATACGGGGGGGGCCACAGAAACATAAAATACGACAGATGGAAAAGGGGGGCGTGGTAAGGTATAAAAAGCTACCTGAGTCGATTTTTTCTAAATCTGATCTCAGCCTCAAGTGGACAGTCATAGACAACAAGATTATAATCCCCACTTGGCATTGGTATTAGAAAAAGCATTTCATATTTAATTTTTAGGAATTTTTAATTGTTTTTTTTTTTTAATTTTTGAAAAAAAAATAAATCAAAATTAATAAAAACAAAAGAAAAAATAAAAAGCTTATTAGTGTTAAAACCAAGCTTTAGTAAGGCTTTGTTTTATGTTTTTTTTTTTTTTTTTTAGAAAAAAAGCATTTTTTTTAATAAAAATTATTCAAAATTAAAGGAGGATGATAAAGAAAACATTACATTCTACTCACTTTTGTATAACAATGGGTGTTTTAACTATGGGTCCTCGGGTACCCTCATTATTCTCCACAGCAATTGGTATAATATGGGTCTTATGACCGGCAACATTATTTTGGGTTTGTTGCACTATGCGTGGTGCATTCAATTGCTGCACAGTGGGTGACATGACACGTTGAGGCTGCGACTGTTGTTGTTGCTGCTGCTGCTGGCCAATGTTATGGTAGCCCTGATCAACAAATTGATTGGGAGTACGCACAACATAGCCAGGAGCTGTAGCAGGGGCTGAAAAATAAAGATAAAAAGAGTTTGATTAGGAAACGAAGTTTTAAAACGTTTGTCAACGTTTTTTTTATGTTAAAAAATTGTGTAATCAACACTTAGGGGATGACCCCTACTAATGGAGTGCATTGCGTTGGAGCGTTGGTTTAAATTTGGATCTATTTATGTTGCAAATAACTTGAAGGTGCTTAGAAGGTAGTGCGTTAGCTTTAGTCAGGATTAATACCTAGCTTCACACACTACCCATGTTATGGGTTTAATTTTATCTAAGAGTGGCGGGACTTATAGTCTAATGTCGATTCCCAACGTTAATTTTTGAAAAAATGTTCATTACAATTTTATTTACTCCCAGAGTTTTTGCCAGAAGACTGAGAGGAAGTCGCCGAAATAATATTTTTCATTTTTCGCTGGGGTTTGAACCACTGGCTCTCAGCTAATGAATCAACACACTACCTACATATTAGACTATGGCGACTTCAACTAGAAATGGGATTACTATGTAAAAGTATTTTTTGGCAACAATTCGTTCAATTTCCTCAAAGTAGACTCCGTTATAGTGGTGCTCCCTCTTCTGTACTCGGAACAGAAGCCTCAAAATGGACTTCGAGACAGAAGAATTGTATACCATTTTCGTTAAGTTGACAGAAAAAAAAACTCAAGATTTCATTTTAACAACGCGTACCATTATTACCTCCTGCATATTGCTGGGCTTGAGTATTAAAACTAGGCTGGGCTGCAGCATATGTGGGTGTCTGCTCCAATTGTATGGGTATAATGCGTTCCTTTAATTAAAAAAATTCAATTGAATTAAAGCCTCTTATAAGAAATCTTCTAAACTAACTTACCCTGGGCCCATTTTGTGTTTGGGCTTGAGTGTTTGCGGCGGGAGTATTTATTTGCAAACGTAAACCAGTGCTCATAGTAGGATGAGCACCAAAGTTCTGTGCTGGTGCTGGTGGTGGTGGCACATAACCATTACCCGGTTGCACGGTAGCTGCTGTAACAGTTGGTGGTGACTTTATGCGATTCAATGATGAGGGCACTACATTGCCATTTTCTTCGGGGCGGGCCCAGGCTGGCTGTTGCTCTTTAGCCTGAGGTTGGGTACTCATCCAACGTAACTGTTGGCCTGGTTGCTGTGGTTGTGTTGGTGCCCCCTGACGCATGGGTGAGTCACGTTGCTGCTGTTGTTGCTGTTGTTGCAATTGCTGACGTACAATATGTTGGGCCTGTGGCTCGGTAGGTGGTGCCAATGGTGCAATATAAAGAGAGCCAACATTGGTCTGTGTTGAATGAAATGAACAAGTGTATGTTATTGTTTATTTAATCGAATTAAAATTAAATTATTTTTCAATTTAATTAAAACAAACAAGCTGATGAAATAAGAAACGTGATGGGATTTTACAAAAAAACAAAAAAAAACAAAGTAAAGTAAAGAAATATTTGAGGGTGTGTTGTTTATTGTGCTGTAGGTTTCTTATATAAAAAATTTTTCATCAAAAATTTTGTCTAACGTTGCGCATTTTAATTTGGCTTAAAAGCTTTTGTAAGCTTTTTGCAGTCTTTCAAAGCTTTCCTTAGAATATATTTAAGGCTTCATTGCAAACAAAACTACTTTGCTTTTCAAATATTTTTCCAAAGCTTTAAAAAAGCTTTCCTTTATACCCTAAAAGCTCAATATTATGATCCCGTAGTCAATTGCATATTTTTTAATTTCTCTTACTTACCGGCTTAGGACCTTGATAAGGCATTGGTTGAGTTGAAAAGTCTGGTGATTTTTGGGCTGGCTGCTGCACATTATTATAAATGGGCTGGGGATGCGACTGGGCCAATACTGATGGCGCTGGTTGCTGTTGCTGTTGTTGCTGGGATGGAGCACGTTGAGTACGCCATGGTACTGTTGTTGCTTGAGCCTGAGGATTTGGCGATACCGAAGCACCAGATGAAGCCGACGATGGCGTAGATTGCTGAGCTAAAGGAGAAACAGCTGGTGGTGCCCGTTGTTGTGATTGCTGTTGCTGTTGAGCAAACTTGAATGGACTCTCCGTAGCCCTGTTGGGTGGTGTAGCATTCTCCATCGAACGAGGACTGTCCGTTTGCCGTGTATAAATATTGACAGCAGGTGATGTTGGTGCTGCCACACTACGAAATTCGGGTCTAGATGTGTTAGATTGCTGTTGTTGCTGTTGTTGTTGTGGTATGGGAGAGGGTGTCTGTGTTCCTGTGTATTGTGGTGATTGTTGTATGGGTTTAAGTGGAGATTGATTTGGTGTTGGTGGCGTGTACATTTGTTGTTGTTGTTGTTGCTGTTGATTTTGTTGATAATTCGTATAAGTGTTGTTGTTCGTTTGCGGATTGTATTGTGGAGAATTATTCGTAGTATTCGTAGTGGGCATCGTTTTCTTGAAACCTGTGTTGAATTTTAAAGAATTGGAAAGAAGGTTTATTTCAAACGAATTTTAATTTTCTTTAGAAAAGTGGGCTATTAGTAAAGGACCGTTTTTCGGTGGAAATGTTAGGAATGTTTTTATGGGGATTAATGTCTTGAACGTGTTTTAAAAAAGCACCATCACCAGTTAAGAAATTTTTATTTTTTTTAATAAAAAATTAAAGCTGACTTATGAATATGAAGGTAGTAGAGTACGTGATAACATAAGCAGTAATAGCTAAGTCAAGGTAATGAAAGCCGGGCTCTGAACCTTATTTGTTGGAAGTTAGTGTCATAACTCCCTCCAAACTGTTGCAGTCTTGTAGGCAAAGTTAAAACGATTTGTTTAATAAAAATTTTTTTGCTTCCCCTGGTTTATTAGAACTCTTGATGAAAATTAGTTTTCTTTTTATTTTTTTTGTTTAAAGGATAAGCATAGACATGAACCATAACCATAAAATATAAAAATAAGAAGAAGCTTTAATTATTATTAATGTTTTGAAAGCTTTTTTTTTTAAAGAACTCTTTAAATTTTCCTCATCAATCTCACCATCAATATTATCGTTGCTAATGGTGGCAGCACCATTATTATAGGCATTCGTCGTTTGCGGTTGTGAGCTACTATTACTGTTAACGCTGTCGTTGTGTTCGGTATTGTTATTGTTTGGTGGCTTGGCTTCCACCATTGGACTTTTCGAACGATCTTTAACGTATTCATCCTTCCAGAAAGTATTCTTCTCAACCGGTGGCGGTACTTTACGCAAAGCGGCCATTGGATTGGGAGGAATTTTTATTTCTGGTCTAAAGCCCAGTGGTGGCGGTTCGAAACGTTGTGGTGTTGGTGATTTACGTGGCATATTGGGCGAGTTAGGTGCACTACCACGTCCACCACCAGCATTACCATTGGTGGGTGGTGCTAATGTGCCTGTATTGGAAAAATTGGAAGAGGAGGATGGTGGTGGTGGTGGGGGTGGTGCTGGTCCACTGCCACCACTGAAATTCTTACCAGGTCCGGGTGGTGGTGGTGGTGGCGGTAATACCTGAAAAGGCATACCCATGGCCGCGGCACCCATAGCAGCACTAGGGCTAGTACCACCGGGCGACTGTGGTTGAGTGGGTCGATTATGCTGGTTTATACCGGTAGCACCTTCATTTTGTGCATTGCGCGCCAAACGCTTGGCCATACGTTCCGATTTGATTTGGGAGAGATCAATGCCACCGGGTGTATAGGTAAAGGGTTTTTTGTCTTTTGTCATCATGGCATTTTGAACGCAGGCGGGTGCCTCGTAGGTCTGTTGAGAGGGCATGCGTTGACCAGATCCATACCTAGAAAGAAAGGGAAAAGTTGTTAAAAAATATTTCAATTTATTTTTAAATTTAAATTAAAAAAAAATCATTTTTCATCTCAAGAAGAGCTAATATTGTAATTTATCTTATATAATAAGACATGGCAGGCTGCCGAGCAGACCAACTATTTAATATAGTTTTAGCAATCACCCTTGTCGACAGCTGTTGACAATGAAGTGAAGGGGTTGTGACCCTAATAGAGAAATATTCAGGGAATTTGTTAAAGCTTTGTGCTCAATTTGGGATCATTTGCATTTATTTGTGAAAGCTTTCAATCGTTTGAAGAATGTGGAAAGTGTAGACAATTTAGAGTAAAACTCTTTAAGAGTTTTGTTTAACGTTAATCTATTGTAATGCAGATTTAGTTTATTTTTTTAATTATTTAATAACTTAACGGTATGTTTATGGGTTAACCCAGTTTTACCTCTCCCTGACTATCGGATTTATTCAGAAATTTAAATTTAAATTTTTTATTTTTAATAAATAAAAGCGGGTTTAATTTCTTTGAATTAAAAATAAAACCAGGCAATAAGCTTAAGAACTATTGTGGGCTATAATTTACCATCAACCAAGTCAACAGCTGTGTGATGTCTAGAACGAAACTTGTTCTTTAGCTTACGAAACAGATAACTGTCGTTTCGTTTTATTAACGTGTTAATAATGTGTTTCACATTAAATTATTTGTGAATAATAATGGAGAGTGTGTGGTAGGAAGTGTTGAAAGTGTTGGCTAATTTCTGTTTTTATTTTATACGAATTTAAATAATAATTTAAACTCATAATAATTATGAATGTCTGTCCATCTGTCTGTGCCTAAATAAGGCTAGTTTAAGAATGAACCAGTTTTTCAGCAATAAAGAGATGAACGAAAACAAAAACAATCTCAGCTTAACCACGTTAAAAAGCCATTAAGACTGTATTACTTAAAAAAAAAAAAAACACAAATATTTTGGGCCAAATTGTCTTTCCGTCTAACTAACTGTCTGTTGTCTCACTTTTAGTCTTTCTTTTATATGAAAATAAGAAATTGAAATGAAAATAAAATTGCGTCACCACACTTTGACATTGTGGTTTTTGCTCTAATTTGTATGCATTATTGGCTAATACAGTATCAACTAGGTAGACAGTCATAGAGACAAGTAGTCAGACAGCCAAGTTAATGACAAGTTACACAAACAAAAACAAAAAAATAAAAACAAACCACAGCCAATAGAAATATTTAACAAAAAAAAAATGTGGGTGAAGCAACCTCATCTTGTTTAAATGCCTAGAAAACTTTGTTGAAAATTTACAACAATTAACGTCGTTTCATTTCGTTTCACATTTTCATTCAGGGCCAGCAAGGAACAAAGGTTTTCTTAACTAAAAATTTTTAATCAAATTCTAAACACATGTTTAAATACTATCAACGTCTATACTATATATATAATACTACTACTGTATAGAGCCCGACTGTCATTAAATGCCTGAGAATGTTTCTCTCAATAGCAACTGACATCGAACATTTGTTTCCTTAAACGTTTCTGGCAGTTCGACAATAAATGTGGTCCCCCCCCATAAATATTCTATTGAAGGCTAAATTAATACTTTGTTGTAGAAAATATTAAAAAAATTAAATTTTTCTTTTGATAAAAAATCAAATCTTTCTAAAAAAAAAAAACATAAAAATTAGATTATTGGAGCGTGCATGTGTCGCCGATAATTTAGTTCTGCGGAAAAAAAAAAATCTTAAACACATGCTCTATGACGTCAATTTATGTATATGCGGTTATAAGGAAAAAGTGCTTATGTCCACATCAAAGAAAATTGTGAAAACTTTATAATTTTTGTTTCGGATACAACAGGTTTTGCTGAAGCATCTACCTCTACAGCAGTGTTGTGAATATTAATAACGTTCCATTCTGTTATTCGGATGTAGTTGATCACTTTCTTAACGGTGGTAGCGTCTTTGTCCAGTGGTTTCTACACTATGCATGCTGTATCCACATTGGCAGTTTTCCTTACCGTATATTAGCCGATTGGAGATCTGTCTTAACGATTTGGATTGTAATTTAATAACTATTGCGGCAGCTGTTAGGATGTATAAGAAGATAATTTAGTTGATGACCTAAAAACTAAAGCTGTAGGATTTTTGGTGAGTGATTCCCACCCTATACAAACTGTAGTCACTTCTCCTGATTTATATCGAGCATTCTTAGTGATCTCTCTAAATCCAGAGATACCACATGGTTCTTTTCTGTCCCCATTCTCATACCTTATAGCTATCCCCTGCATCTCTACCAGCTTGAAGATTTTATCGTCTATTATGGCTCCATTTATGTTTTTTTTTCTTCTTTTTAAATTTAAAATTTTTATGTTAAGCTTGAACTAATTTTGTGGCAATATTCAGGGTAATCTGTTTAATGTTTAAAAGAATATTTTTTTAATGATTTTCTAATTGCCTTAATCTCCGCCAAATGACAGCTTTATGGCTTTAAAAAATTACTTGATTATTAAAGCTTACAGCCTAGCAATTGTGCAGATTATTAAGATATTTAAAGTGGTGTTTAGCACTCAATTTAAAACACCAGCTACAGTGGAAACACAGATAACACACAAGAAAAATCTTTAAATTTCCATTGTTAACAGCACAGCACCCTCTGTTTTTATTAAGAAAGAAATAAAAAAAAGATTTTGTGACGGATCTTAAAAGTCATGCTAAATAAAATGAAATTCAAAGCCAGTTTTTGCCACAGTCAAACGGCCGGTCAATAAGTGAAAACCGCATAAATCTGGGAAGAGTGACAGAGAGAGAGAGAGAGAGAGAAGACAATAAGTAAAGTCTTCTTTATATGCGACAGGTTCTTGTCATATTGCAACATGCCACACTTTAAACTTCAACTTTTTGTAACCATAGGCCTGCCTGCCAGGCTGTAGAGGAAAGAAAAAAACCATAATTGGGTTACTGTATAGAAATTAAATTTTAATTTTTCTTATTTAAACAGCACAACACAGCACACCTGCTGGAGATGCCAAAAACAAAATAAATTTCACTTGTTTATTTCATTAAAAAAAAAAAGAATTAAAAACTAAAAACACAAGCCTTATAAAGGCCTATCAATAAATTTTTGGCCTCATACTGAAACTGTGATTTTTTTTTTTTTTTTGATCAGAAACCATAGAGAAAATTTTTAATTTTTTATTTCTGTAATCCAAAGGCCATATTGTATCAACATATACTTCCTCTCAAAAATAAAAAAAAAACAACGCAAAACATAAACTTGTCTTACCATATTGGTAAACAAACTAAATGTTAAGACATTTATAACAACAACAACAACACAATTGTTAATTGTTATTAAACAAATAAAGAAATTAATGAAAACTTTATCCAATATGACAATTATGGTAATTATGTTTGTAATTTGGCAGTTACAGGAAATCAAATTGGAAAGACAAAAAAAAAAAAACGTTTTTCAACAGGAAATTTAATCGGGAAAATAATTTACGGAGAATCTAAATATTCAAGAAAATCTTCAAAGTTGATGTCTATGCCAATTTTACATTTCAGCAAAATTACATCTCAGTTAGGCCACCACCATCCGAGCACTCAGCTCGCATGAGATTAGCTGAAAAATGGGATGAGATTGTCAATGTTAAAACTGAATCAGCTAGGTTAGTGAATTAGAGTCACTGTCTAATGTATCCTAGATCCTGTGCTGGTTCAAAACAGTAAGCTTGCGGGGAGGTCAGCTTCCAATTCGGTGAAGGGTGAATGAAGAGATCTGATTCATACATTAAACTATCTAGAAGCAATCTAAGGTTAGGAATCGGGAATTGTGGGGATCGTCTCGAGTTCAATATGTGATAATAAAAACGAATGACCGTAGGCAAAATCATTAAAGCATACACTTGAAGCCTGTGCGGAATTAAAGCATACCAAAAAGAAACGCATATATGCATACTAGATGCTGGACATGAACTTATCCCAGCATTCTGAAGCTTGTCATGGCAACAATATTGGAAAAGATATTATAGGGATGCCTTATATACATTGAGGGGAGTGCAATGATCTTATAGTTGCAGTACTTTGCCTCCTTAGTATGCAACTGATTGTGTAGTGATCAGACAAATCTGGGTCGCTATGGTTATACGCAGACTAGGATTTGCATTAAACCTAATCAGAATCCATGTAAAGAACCTAATAGCAGTCAATCCGATATACTGGCTCATGGATACACGTGCCCAAACGCTGTGGTTACCTTTCAACGATTCTTGACGAAGCTGTAATAACGAGGACTAATCTAACTATTAATTTTGGATTCTTAGGAATGTGGGAATAAAAATTTTTGTTCACCCAGATTTTATGGACAGAACGGGACTAGCCAAAGGTAATTTGAATAAAATCCTTAAAGTCCTAAAACTATCAGGATGATTCAGAAATGCCAGCTAGTTGTTATAGACCTATGTGGTATAGCACAATCGGTATTCCAATGGGGCAATATAGTACCCCTGTGAGTTATGCTTTTTTTTTATAGCGGCTATCAGTTTAACCTAATCTAGTTTCAATGAAAATGAAAGTAATTCTTGTTCATTGCTAGCAAAATATTGCGTCGTGCTCAATAATAAGAAAAATAGAAACTTTTACCGTGTATCAGTAACAAATTTAGGACATTAATTGATTTTATTTTTAAAAATATAATATTTACTATAAATATTATGATGTTTATAAACATTTTTTATGCAACATGTTGAACCAATACCTTATGTTTTTTGACACAATTTTCTTATTATTTTCTATATTTTTTTTTAACATATTTTTTTATAATTGTAGCATGACTAATAATTTTATTTTTATTTTGTTTTTCATTTATTTTTAATGTAAATTTGTAATGGTATTTGCTTGCTGTGTGTATTGTTTCTCGTATTTATTTTTAAACCGAAACATTAATTTTCATTTAAAAATGTTGCCAAAAAAGAAAAAACGAAAAATGAAAAATTATTTTTGAGAATTTTCTTCTTATGTCTACATTCAATGCGTGTGTGAGTATATTGGGTCTTTAATATAATTTATTTATTTTAATTTTTTTCATAATTTTGAAAAAAAAAAAAAATAAATAAAAAGATGCATTCAAAGAAATGCAATGTAATTTTGCCGCCATTATTTCAGCTTTAAGCAAACGTCGTAATATTAATAAATTTGATTTGGCTGGTTGTTTTTTAGATATTTTTCTGTGTTCTGAAATCACTTTCAAATTCATTCCAAAATTAGCATTTTGCGCATTTTGAAATTTTTCAAAATGTTTTGTTTTCTTATTTGAATTGCTTTTTTTTTTTTTTGGTAGACAGGGCAAGAGAAGAATTTTGTTTATTTTGTAAATAATTAAAAAGGAATTTAATTAGGAAACAACACAACAAATAAATAAAATTGTTTGTATACAAAAATTAATAGAATTTCTTTTAGATAAAATGCAATCTATTAATTTTTTTTAATATTTTTTTTTCAAATTTGTTTTGTAAGGAATTTTATATTTTTTAGAATTTTTTTAATAAAACATCTTTCTATTTATTTCTAAATTTTTCTTTATCAATTTTTTTTATACAATAATTAGTTGCAATGTTTATAAACTTGTTGCTTAATAATAAAAAGTTTATAAACATATGGGCCAAAATATTTGAATATTTTTCATATTTTGTTTATTTTTTTTTATATAAAAAATTCCATTGTAAGTAATTCAAGTGTAAAAAGTAACACACTTAAAATATCTCTTGAAATCATTAAAAAATTATAAATATTTATTATTATTTCAAAGTGTTAAAAAGATTTTACATAAATAAATAAAAAATATTGAATTTGAAGCCCCAGGCAAATTGAATAACAGCTCTATTAAAAAATTTTCGACTACAGTAAACCATATACAATGAAAAAGTGAAATTGATTGATTTTCATTTGTTAAAAACCTTTTTTTATGTTATGATTTTTAATTTTTTAAAATGAATTGTATTTAAATGTATTTATTTTTTTCATTTCTTTCTTTAAGTCTATGATTCATTTCCTTTATTTTTTTTTAAATATTTTCAAAAGAAAATTAATAAATCTTTTTTAAAAAGTAAAAAACACGAGCATGAACATGGAACTTTCATTAATTAAAGATAAACATTTATTTTAATGACCTTATGAGGCCATTAAACAATGTTTATATATTTTTTTAATATTTTTTTGGTTGTTTGTTTAACGAAAACATATGCCAAAATGTGATTATGTACGAAAATTTTATTTTTGTTTAATTTTGCAAAACATTTCTTTTAAACATACATTTAAAATGAGTAATTTTTTCAAATAATTTGCGAGAAAAATCCCGTGTTGTATTCAAAAGAAAAATTAATTAAATTTGTTTATTTGTTCTTTTGTTTTTGTTTTTTTTTGGAAAGAAAACAAAACTTTCATTTTAAAATTAGAGTAGAAAATATATAAAAATATTATTTTAATTTCATTTAAAAATAAATAGAAAAAAATTAAGTAACCTGTCGTTAGCATAATGTTGCCAGCAACATGATGCCCGCTACATGTAAATGTGTTGCAACATGTTGCTGGAATAATGTTTAAAAACACCCACAACAAAAGTAATGATTTGAAGTCGCCGTGGTCTAGTAGGTAGTGTTTTGGCTTATTAGACTGAAGGCCCGAGTTCGAATCCCAGGTCAGACATCAAAACGAAAATATTTCTTCGGCGACTTCCTCTCAGCAGATTTCTGGCAAAAACTCTGAGAGTAAATAAAATTACCATGAAAAGCTTCTCAATAAAATTTGTCGTTCGGAGTCGACTTTAAACTGTAGGTCCCGCCACTCATGTATAAAATTAACACACACAACATGAGTAGTGTGAGAAGCTAGGACTGAAGGGTGCGGGCTTCTTGGGGACGATTGCTGTAGACTGTCTAATGGTGAAGGTATAGCACTGGCCATTTTATAGTCACCTTGCAGCAACTCGTTTCCTTGCCGTTCGCATCTTGAGATGTCCACAAACACTACTCCCTCTCTTCCACCTTCCTATAACCCATTTTCCTAAAAATCTGCACAATGCACTGCATGAGTAGGGGCCATACCCTGAGTGCTGGTTTCACCAAAAAAAAAAAAATGATTTAAACGTAGTCACTATTACGGAGTTACTATAGTCGTCTTTGAAGATCAACTGCAGGAACCAGTCTAGAGGCGGTTATTTAAATTACATTGTATTTCGTAAATAGTGTCCAGATAATACATACTTGTATTATACATACTTGACTATATTTTGTCAGACGCAATGTTGCTGTCAATATATTGCTGGCAAAACTATATAAATAATGGTAATAGCTTTTGCAAACAAATTTTTTAAAACAAAGTGTTTAAACATTTTCTGCAACATGTTTATAAACATTTATATATACATATGTATATAACATTATTACATAATAACTTCTAGGAATTCAAAAGAAATCATTCGTGCAAGCTGTTTATAGTGTTAAGGGTTCTGTGTTAAAACTACATATTTGAGAGGCCACTTGGACCTCCTTGTGTATCAGCTAATGTAACCAGTTAAACATATTTTAAGTTTCTAAACCTTATAACCAATGTTGAATCGCAAAATTAATATACAAAGCTTGCTGATACAAATACTTTACCCACTCTTAAACTTAGCTTTTAAGCGGTTAAATGTCTTTTTATGACACTGTTCTACTTAATAAGCCAACATAATTTCCTTAAGCCACTTTTAGTTTCACTTCATGTTCATGTTAGCCTTGGCTGTCGTTGCCTTAAATATGTTGGCGTTTTTTCTATCTGAACATTTTAATCTTGCAACTAATGCAACTCAACTTCAAGAAAAGAAATCAAAAAAAAAAAGTTCTTTAGAAAAAAACTACGAAAAGAACAGAATTTAAATAAACCCACTCAATTGCTTGGTTTTTTTTTTAATTTTTCTTTAAAACATTTGCCATTGTAAACATGAAAAAGACAAAAATAATATATTTTTTACAATTTTTTTTTTTTTATATTTTCTGTTCAAGATCAAGGGCAGGCATCATTAGCAATGCAATGGTTCGCAAATAAACGCGAATGCCCCATGAATTGGTTGAATGAGTGGTCAGGCCGTTGTGTGTCATTAAACGAAAATTTTCGCAACAAAAATTAAAAAAAAAAAAATAAAAAAAAATTTAAATTAAATTGAATTAAACAAAAAAACAAAAAAAGTATAACAAATATGGTATTCACCGACAACATATGACATAATGTTGATAAATTTAGCGCAATAAAATGAAATGAATAAAAAATAGAACAGAAATACAAAACACGTACTACACACAACGCAGCTGTAAAAATATAAAAAAAAAATTTAATTTTATCAGCATGAATAATAATTTTTTAATGCTTTATGCACTGCTCATTAAGATTTCCAGGGAAATTTTCATTAATAATTCAAGATTTTCACTTTTAATAGGAGATATTCTCTGCAAGAACTATAAAATTGCAAAAATATTGCTTCTGATCTCTCTATAACTGCTTAAATATAACCCGAAAGCCACTCAAAACGACTCAATGTTTCTTTCGATGTTACTTTCTAAGTAGAGCGGAGAAAATTGTCTTGAAGTATATTTTTTATTCACTAGGAAATATAAGATCCGAAGAATCAATCCTCCAAGACTCCTACTAAAAATATTTCTCATTATCTCCTCTACGGTGAAATATCTGAATATCTGAATATCCTCGGGATTGGATATCTTTCGGGCTTCTTTTTCACTTGTAAACAGGCCCAAAGCCTTTTTCACATCCTGACGGTACAGTTTGACAGTTGAACTGATAATGCTTGATGGTGCGTTGATCTGGTTGCAAAATTTTAAATGGCTTTAGAAGACAATCTGTCATACTTATTATCTACCAGAGCACTTTAAGCCGATATTAATTAGCTTTCAACCGATATTCTCCTGAAGCAGCAGGTAACTCTTGTGGCAATTACGATGTACTCGGTAATTTAAGACTGCATAAGCAGAATGATCCAAAATATACCTGAAATTTCCTAGCATTATACGAGGACGGAGGTCGAAAAGACATTCGTTAGGGACTTGATCACAGGATTTGATGTCAGGAAAATTTCCATTACACGACAAACTTTGCGGCTTTTTCAATATGGCCACCACTAGAAAAAAACTCAGTGGTCAGGCAGTCTATAGGGAAGATTTAGATCAGAACCCTTTAGTAATTGTAATCCTATAATCATGTCTTAACTCAGAGAAACTGATTAGCGAAATCTATACATTTGGCAGTTCATTCAAGAATCAAGTAACCATGACTTATAAAGTTTCTGATCGGAAGATTGCTATTTAAACTCAAACATGCTTGCAATCTAATATAAATCACACTGAAAAGAGATGCTATCTTTGGTAAAATGTGCATTACTGGTATGTGGGATATAATTTATATGAGTTATTATACTCTGTAAAATATTTTTTTCTTGTTTTTATTATTAAATTCCAAAATAAATTTAAACAAAAAAAGTATTATTTTCTTTTGAAAAAAAAAACCTTGAAATGTTTTTCAGTTTTATTTGCTTTCAAGCCATATAAAGTATTTCACATCTCGGCATAGCAAATTCTCCGCGTTTTATGACCCCCACCTTAAATGGAGAAATTTTCGCTAAAGAACGTAATTTATCTTAAACTTGAGAGACAACGACAGTGATTATGACTATGACAACAAAACAACAATTTAATTTTGCAATGATTTAATTGTTTTTATTTATTTATCTTAATAATAAATACTTTTGAGGAATAATAATATTTAAAAAATTATACTTTTTTCTTATTTATCTTATCTAATCTTTTACAAAAATTCCCCACATTAAAAAATTTCTACGTTTTTTTTTTAGTTAAGAAAACTTACATTTCCTCCGTTTGTGTGGCATCATTATTTTCTAATTGATTTTTTAATTCCAAATTAAAGCCGGTATCCTTATGCACCATATAGGCGGGCAGGGTATCAATATAGGCATTGGCTTGACCATTGTAGGAGCCCAATAATTCACGATATTTTGAGTAGACTAGACGTTTCAATTGGGGATTTGTTGGACTATTGTTAGTTGCTGGTCGAGGAGTTGTGGCAGCATTCGATGCTGGGTGTTGTTGTAAAGTGGCAGCCATTTTTTGTTTTAAAAAAGTTTGTCTTTATTTTTTAAAAATTTTTGTTTTTTGTTTAATTTTATTATCACTTTTATTTAAAAAAGGTTTCTA
Organism: Sarcophaga caerulescens; assembly: GCA_927399465.1. Classification (NCBI taxonomy): domain Eukaryota; kingdom Metazoa; phylum Arthropoda; class Insecta; order Diptera; family Sarcophagidae; genus Sarcophaga; species Sarcophaga caerulescens. Next base: position 105,784,389 of record OV656866.1, read on the forward strand.
GTCAGTTAAGCCTCATATTTCTGAATAATTAAATTTGTTTGTTACTAAATACAGTATTTTTTCAAACCTACAAAATAATTCACAATTTCATAGTAAAATAAAACCTAAGTTCAATAGTTACTATGCAAATTTATTACACTGGCAAAAAATTAGTTTCAACTGTAGTTTAAATATTTATTGTTCAGCATCATGTTTATCAATATTAATGCCGCCACATTTACTGCACTTATGTAAAAGTTTGTGTTAGATGTGAAACGTGGATTAGTATCATGTTTATAAACATTATACCCTCTAAAGCTCTATAAGTCAAAAATATAAATATAAAATGTAGAGTAAATGTATTGATGGCACGGCAATATTTGCTAACATTGCACAAAAAAATATTTTCTATGTACAGCACAATGTTTATAAACATTAAGGTCTGAAACATTTACTACAAATACATAAAATATTTTGTAAATTTATTCAAAGAAAATTGTTATAATTAAAAATATTTATAGTAAATGTTTTATAATATGTTTATCAACATTAAATTCGGAAAGTTTTTAACAATTATGTAATATGTTTGGATACATGTTTATAAACATTGTTGCTATCAACATGTTTTAAATGAGTTTTGTGGTAAAAATTTCAATTAAACCTGGATTTCCTTAAAAAAAATGAGGTTAATCTGCAATCTCACAACTTCTTCTAAAAAGCTTAAACTATTTTGCTTTTATCTTTTCGTGTTCAAGATCACTTATAGAAAGTGTTTGTAAGAGCAGAATACTTCTAGCCAAGCTTATTTATTTATTTCTGTATTGTTTTTCTTGTCTAAAGAATGTTCTTTATTTAAGCAAGGCGTTGACCAAATTATTCCATAAATCTCACGATTTAAAGCGAAAAAAAAAAATTGTAAATAAATAAATAACCTGAGGTAATTTTGTGTGCTCTTTTTTTTGAAAGAAATGAAAAAAAGAATATTATTAAACAATACAATTTATGTTTATAATAAATAAACCCGATATATTTCACTCAACAGCAAAATTACAAAAAAAATTTATGAAAAAAAAAAAAAAACAAGAAACCAATCCAAAACCAATTCAATACAACTGAAAAGTTGAAAACACACGGCAATGGCGATGGCGATACGGTTGATGATGATGATCATCCTTATATTTGGCCCCAAAAAATTAGATGAATCATCGTCAATCACCATCAGCAGCGCACCAAGAACACTAAAAATTTTATGAAAAACTCTCATGTGCGCTTCACACACATTCAGTTCGTTCATTGCCAGCCAGTTTGAAATTGAGAAAAAACTAAGAAAATTTTAATCGATTTTGTTTTATTCTTTGCCTTCCATCACCCCTCCTTATCACACGCTTCAATTAAGAAAAACAACCCATAAAATTAAGATGATGAATTGATGATGAATCGTTTGTTGTTTTTCAATAATTTTCATGAGTGTTTTTTATTACAAATTATTTTTCTTTCATTTTATTTAAGTTTTTATTTGAATTTTAATTCAAAGAAAAAAATTTTTTTTTGTTTTTTATTGGAACTCGAGCAGTTTAAAGCCAAAACTTTGGAAACAAAATTAATGTTGAGTCAGATTTTTACTCAAATTCTGGCAACAGCTGTAAAGAATAAACACTTTTTGTAATGAAGTTTTCAGCTCTTATTTCAACTGAACAGCTGAGGAGTTACTTTGTTATTCTGTGTGTTCTTAAAACTCAAAATAAAACTCCAAATGCAGGCTTTAAAGAATTTAAATACCTTTGAAAATATTTCCATAAACGCTCATTAATTTGATTTATTTTCTGTGTTAAACAAAGCCTTGCTTTAAGAAGACTTAAAGCCAAGTTAAGTGGCATCTTTTGTGCTCCCACCAAGACCATGTTCAGTTTGTCGGTAGATTGGTCTTCTTTTTGTTGGTTTAATACAATAAATAAACAAAACACGTATTGATTTTATTGTTGATTTTTTGGTTTGTTTTGTTTTTGTGGTTTTTTATTCAAAAATTTATTGGAGCATGAGTAGTTTTAAATATTAAAACGTCTGTGTGTGTTACGAAGGCAATTGCTTTACAAAAAATAAAAAAATGCCATAATCTGGCAATCATTTAAAGCAGATCATCATCATCTTCAACACCATCTTTTTAATTTTTTATTTCCTTTGTAGGCCATTCATTATCATTCGAATTTATTTTTTTTTTGTATTGACAGCCACTTTATAGTGTCAATATCATCCATCGTCAGCTACAAAAGATTGCCTTATCCTGTATAATAATTAATTATTGTTGCGTTACGTTTCGTTTCGTTTCCCTAGAAAATTATTAATCAATTTCTAGGTCACATATTCAAAAGGAATTCCAAATGATTCATACACTGGCTAGACCGTCGCGGTAGCGCAAGCACAACTAAATACAAGCCCACACACAAAGAAATTCAAAAGAATTGAGTCCGTAAGGAAAACAAAGACTCAGGCTTGGAATTTTGATATTTAAGAGAAAAAAAGAAAAAACCAAAGAAAAATATTAAAAGAATAAGGGAAACAATATAATTTCAAATTAACGGAAACTGCACAAGTTTATTTCACAAATTTATTTTCCGAACTCTGGATGTACACTAAGAGGTTAAAATATTTACATTGAGTCACAAACAAATTCAGATTTTGTCCTCAACACTCCTCCACCTCACAATTGCTTTGCGAAATGCAAAATTATTCTAAATTTCCGTCCCTGAGAAATTAAGAACACAGAGTGAGGCTTACAAAATTAAAATTTCTTGTAACAGAATCCTTTTAATTAAAAATATTTAGAAACAGAAAATAATTCATAATTTCCATCCCTGGAGAATTGAGAACAAAATAGAAAATGATTTAAAAATTTAGAAACTTAGACAATCAGTATACCAATCTTGGGGAGTCTATTACGGAAATGGAAGTCAAAAACGGCACACTGCATGGTGGAAAGTCCGTCCATTCTTTCTTTGAGGTGCAATCAGGTCTTAAAGTTTATGCTCGTCAATCTTGTCTTTAGTTTCCCTATCCATATTAAAGCTTAACTGTCCTTATCCCACAGATTAAGTATCTACCATTTTTGGACTCCAAGCTCTTCTCTAGGAATAATATAGTGGATAGGGTGAAGAGAGCGATCAGAGCGTTTTAGACCTCTATCAGGGCTGTGGGTAAGATTTGGAGGCTTATACCTGCTATCACATAGTGGCTCTACCATACTCGCTTTACAGTGGTCACGTTTGGACAACGGTGTGCAAACCATGTTACTGCAGACATTGATTTGTGGAATCACAATAGGCCTAACCTTCCCCTGCATGGAGGGTCTGTCATCTACACTTCCCTAACCTTATCCCAGACAATCATTACCCGGATATAGACCATTACAGAAAATTAACTAGGCAAACATTTTTATTTGTCTATTTCGTAATTGTTTTTGAAATTTTTACACACTTTATAAAATCAAAATTCGGGTAAATTAGTTTGATGGCAACAATGTTTATAAACATTTTGCTATTTTTAATAATTAAAAAAAATAGGAAATATTTTTGAGCATTGTTATAAAATGCTTTTAATTATTGGAAATTTTTATAAAATGTTTTAAAATATTTTCTTTCTATTAAAGATTTATATTTTAGGCCAGTAAAAAAATTAGTTTGATTTTGTGAATTATTTTGTAGGATTTCAAAAAAAATTGTGTGACTGGATAAATATTTTTAATATTTTAAATTGAAAATTAAATTGTTTTTACTGAATAACACTTTTATTCAATTCTGTTCCTTATTTAAGGTTTTTTTTTATTATTTTTATTTAATTCGGTTAAAAATTTCTGTTTTTAGATTATTTTTATTATTTTATATTTTTTTAAATTTAATTTTTTAATGAAATTCGTAAAGTATTTATTCAATATGTGTAGATTTTATTATTTTATTTAAATTTATTTTAATATGTATATACTATGTATGTTTATATTTTATTACTTCAACTTGATGTTATATTTCCTTGCACTTGTTTGTTTTATTTATTATTTAAATTTATTTTATTGTAATCAGTACTTTGTTTTTATAAATTTATTTCTTTATTTAAATTATTTTGCACTTTGCTCTTAAATAAAATTACGTTTTATTTAAAAAAAACATTTATTTTTCAAAATGTAAACTTTAAAATATAAACGTTAAAAATCACTGTTTTCGTGTAAATAAAAATTAAAAACGTAACGCGAGTGTAACCAGATCTTTACGCATTGAATGTCCAACGCTTAATGCGACAAGATTGTGACGATCTCCACCATAACTATGAATAACAACATCTACTCCACTATACTATACTATACAACAACAACAATAAAAAATTTGTGTTTGATATAAAACACCAGCCATTAACAGCAACAGCAGCCAGTTGCTAGCAGCACAGCAACACTTATTGCATTACAAGTAATCATACTACAAGACAAAGTAATTTTTTTTTTTTTGGTTTTCTTCAGCAATGTACGTATTGTAATGTCATTTGGGCTGATATATTGACGGTTGGTTGGTTGGTGTGTTTGTAGATATGTATGTGTTGGTAATGTTCGCATGTTTTAATGTTGTTAAAAACTTTTTTGATGTTTTCTTTCTTGATACAACAACAAAATAAATTTAATTAAGAAATAAACTCTAAAAACAAACAAAGTTATTTAGTCTAACTCATGTCTACGGTGTTGTAAAAAACAACAATAATAAACAAAGTCTCTCTCTTGAAAATAATCTGTTGTGTTTACAGAGAGAGTTTTTGAGTCTGCTTGTTTGGGTTGATAAACATGCTATCAAACCTTTATAAGAAAACAATAACAAATCTCACCACCTACAACTTTGTATACTCACACATATACATTTATGTTTATAAACATAATAATTTCCAAACAATGTTTATAATCTCCCGTACATACACATTTGCATTACGTGTATGCTCATAAACATAATAATTTTAATACAATGTTTACAATATACCAGCCTCTCTCTTTTGTAATTACTGCCCCAAAACAGATTTATTTTGTTTTGCTTTTAATTTCCCAACTCATCTGGCTACCTTAACTCTGAAGTGTGTTGGTGGCTCTGGCCTTTAGTAGTGGGGGAATATTTTCAAATGTAAACAAAACAATGAAAAGAAAACAACAACATGTTGCATTAAACAGTTACATTTTGTATTACAACTAGTCAGTGATATACGAACATTGATTGTTACTGCAATTACAACAAACTTCGTTAGGAGTACAAAACGTTGTATACGAATTGAATGGGTGGGTAAGAGAGGGTGGTGAATAGTAATAACAACAATAATAATTGCTTTTATAACACACACAGCTGGTTAATATTGATCTGCTTGACTCTATGTTTGTTAGTAACTCTACAGGCTGTTTGCTTGATTTGAGCTCTCATAACTCTTACATGCACGCAAGTGTTTGTAATTTCAAATGCAATGTTTGAAGGTTTATTATATACATACAGATGTAAGGATGAGGGTTACCGTTGTCTTTTGTACATACGTTAAAATTTCAAATTTAAATTTGAAAAGTATGCATTTCGCTTTTCAAGCCATACAAGCCATACAATGTTTAAAATATTGCTTTTAAACAATAAATTAAGAAAATTGAATACTTGTTTCAAATATTTTCACTAATTTTTTATATGTCTGTGAGTAGTGTTATAATTTAAGATAATTTCTGTTGCCTTTGTTTTCGTTGTTGTATTTCTTTCTTTGTTTTTGTTTTTCATTAATTTTTTACGTTTTTTTTTTTTGCTTTTGAATTTGTAATTAAATCTGTGTAGCCTTTGTTGTTTTTGTTTGCTTCTTATCAGCGTGTTTTGTATGCCTTCAAAAATCTATTGAATTCAACAGAAAATAAAAAAAAAAAAAACTAAATAAAGTATCATCCGTTTTGTATTGCTTTTCTGTGTTTGGAATTTAATTAAAAACCAAATCAGTTTAAAAGTTTTTGTTTAAACTTTTTCGTTTTTTTTAAGCACAACTTTATCAAATATTGTGTTAATTTATTTTGACATTTTCAAAATTTATTAACAAATAATTTAACGGTTTTCAGTATAAAATTATTAAAAAAAAGAAACTAATTTTATAAGATAAATGCTTATAACAAATATTTTAAAAATACATAATTCAAATACAAAATAAACAAAACTTTTCTGTTCTAGTTTTTGGGTTTTGATATAAATAATCTTTACTTAAGCCCTCTAGAATTTCAATTACGAGGAAGACAACTTTTAATTGAAAATAATAACGAGTGACAGGGTCCATATTTACCTTTGTGGATACGAGAGTGGACTTGTATATGTAGAACACACGAGAAGTTGCATTTTCGCTGGAGGCTTGGTGTATTATGTTTTCCAAAGCGCTCCAGACCAACTACTATGAATTGAGATCGCTTTAAAGCCATCTTTTAGATGACTTTCTTTTTCCTTAACTACAGAACACGTGATTTTTTTTAGCAGCATGAAGTAACGACTCACGCTAAACAAGCAAAAACCTTTAACCGCTTTATTACCGGATTGCTTAATCTCTAGTTTTGTGGTAGACACTGGCTGGCGACTTTCTAAATTTCTGTTATGGATTCTCTTGGAAATTCTGTCATGAGTGATGGAAAATGCTTTAAATAAGTGGCCACTTGTACATAAAAGATACACAATTCAAATGCCAAATTGAAGTTTTCCATTGTTTAAGAAAAAAATTCCAGTTAAAGAATATCTGGTGACATTTGCGTCATTTTGGGTAGGCCTATACCACAGATACCCATTGATCCTTAGCATAGAATGTCAATAAATAGATCGCATGTGCTCCTTATCTATGCCAACTCTTTCTAGCTTTTACTTATGCCGAATATTTTAACCTCAATCTGTCTTATCGTAAGCTAAACTTCTCATATTGACTTTTAAAATCCACCCGAGGGCAGTTGTGATGTCCTAGTTTAGTTTTTATTTATTCTCAATGATATTCCCCTCCTTATTATTCAGATATAACTCTTGACCAGATGTCCATAATATTGAGGGCCAGAATAGCTGAGAGGCTTATCGTCCAGGCTTTTAAAACTCGAATCATTTGGGCTCTGTTCATACTTTCTTTTAAAATTTTTGTGCTTAATGCTGTGGTCTAGTAGGTAGCGTGCTGGCTTATTAGACGTAAAAGCCAGGGTTCGAGTCCCAGGCCAGACATCAAAAAATAAAAAAAAATACAAAAAGTATTTTTTCGGCGATTTCTTCTCAGTTTCTCAAAAAACAAAATCTGTCGTTCGGAGTCGACTTTAAACTGTAGGTCCCGCCACTTATGTATAAAATTAACACACACAACATAAGTGGTGTGAGAAACTGCGGGCTTCTTGGGGACGATTGCCTGTAGACTGTCTAATGGTGAAGGTATAGCACTGGCCATTTTATAGTCCCCTAGCAGCAATTCGTTTCCTTGCCGTTCGCACCTTCCCCCTTTCCACCTTTCCTAAAAAACCTGCACAATGCACTGCATGAGTAGGGGCCATCCCCTGAGTGCTGGTTTCATAAAAAAAAAAAATGGTATTTTGTCCCCCCAAATAGTACCATTTTTTTACAAACAAAAAAAGAAAATAACTTTTCTAAAGCCCACGCTAATTCATTAGTGCATTAAAATTTCCCGGCATATTATGCTGCTGCTGCTGCTGACTTATGCTATAATAAATAACAAAATTTTTTTTTTTAAAAAGATTTTCAAGGTCGCTGAAAAAAAAAAACACAAAACAAATGGCGGAAGAAATAGAAAAAAATATGCCCGATAAACATGCGCCGATAAACTTTTCCATCATTTTCACACGCACTTGCCATATACGTTATAAAAAAAAAGAAAAAAAAACTGAATTTTCTGAAATGAATTCTCAAATAAATTATTGAAAATTTTTTGAGGAAAAATATGATTTTCATTGAAACATGTTTTTGGTTTTTGTTATTTTTTTCTCTTTTTTTTGGTGGAGAACATAAATTATTGAAACGTTTAAAAAAGAAGAAAAAAAAAAATAGGCGAACATGCTGAGCATCATGTGGTAAAATAAATACTCGTGTTACAAACACAGGCCATTCAAAATGGAAATTAAAATTATTTGAAAATCATTTGAAGAATTATACAAAAAAAAAAAGAAAAATTTTTTTGAAACATTATTTGATAAATTATGGTTTTGAGAAAAACCAGTCTACCACATCAGAAAAAAAATAGAAAAACTATTGAAATGAGTCATTTTCTTTATTTGAATATTTGAATGCGAGTATAATAAATATAAAGGGTAACAAGGCAAAATATTTATAGGAAAATAGAAGAAAAAAAAAATGTAAAGAAAAATTCTAAAATAAAAATTTACCTTCAAATTCATAAAAGAAAATCCCTCAAAAGCCTAATATAGTCAAGGTCCCATTTTTCATGTTGTAATACTTAATCTTTTCCAAAATTGACGTAAGCAATCTTTAAAAAAAATAATATGTGTTCCCATGACAAAAAAAAAAAAAAAAAATGTCGTAGCAGTAGCCTCTTTATAATTCTTTACCGAGACAATAGCCATTAATCATGCAGCCTAACTGATCTTAATTAAGGAATCCAGAACTCCCTTGACTATCGGTTGCAAATTGTCAATCAAAGATTGCTTGCAAATTCTTTTATGCTAAAGGCAAAATAGGCCTTTCTTTGCATTAAAATTTGGAATTTATTTCTTATTTTTAATTCTAAAAACAAATTAAAATAGAATTTTTATATAGAACACCATGAGTTTGCCAAAAATTATCAAAAAATAAAAAATAATTTATTATCAATCTGATCATCATTCAACACATCAATCAGTCAATCATTAAGAGACAAATGGTCTCCTTTTAAGTTTAGTAGAACGCCATAGGTTTAGTAGGACACCATTATTTGCTAATACTATTAAAAAAACCCTGAGAAAATATAAAAACATTTTCTAGAAATCCAATAACAATTGTTGTCTTATGACGTGAGAAGTGATCATTCAAAAAAATTCAGCAAAAATTCTCTGGCATATATTTGTAGCAAAACGTCAATAATTTTTGACACATTTCGCTTATATTTGTTTATTACACTCTAAATTTTGTGTTTTTGCACTTAAAATCTATGGCAGCCTGAAATGAATGTTTGTTTTTTTAAGGTGGGCGTTTGATTTGACCCATATTTTCCTCATCATATCCATTAATAAGTTGCATTATGCTTGTCTACATCCACTATATCATAAGAAAACAAAGTAGTTTATTTTAAATTGATTATTGGTTGATTTATAGGGAAATTCATAAGAATTTATAAGAAATTCAAATTGAGGGAAAAAGAGTAAGGAAAACTAAAAAGAATGCTTTTAAAGGAAATACTTCTTTGGGAAAATATTTAAATAGAGTTTTTTAGTGAAGGAATTAAGAATCACAAAATTTTTGAAATATTTTTTAAATGCTTAACAAGTATTTTCGCAAAATTATTTTGCAGGGGATGCCTCCTACAAGTGTTTCGTAAAAAATTTGATTTTTTTTTGATTTTTTGCGTTGTAGTAGCGATAGAACAATGAAACATAAGCAATTATAGGACGTTTGTCCTAAGAATGAATAGAGTTGGATACTCTGTCGTCATCCCTTACATGAGAGTTGTATACCATTTTCGAGTGGAGATTAGATGCCTTAAAAACCAAGCCACTTAAGTGCTTTAGAAAGTTCAAAGAATATGTTTTTTAGTAATCGTAATACTCTTTTTTTGAAGTCGCCGTAGTCTAGTAGGTAGTGTGTTGGCTTATTAGACTGAAGGCCCGAGTTCGAATCTCAGGTCAGACATCAAAACGAAAAATATGAAAATATTTCTTCGGCGACTTCCTCTCAGCAGATTTCTGGCAAAAACTCTGAGAGTAAACAAAATTGCCATTCAAAGCTTCTCAAAAAAAAACTGTCGTTCGCTGTCGACTTTAAACTGTAGATCCCGCCACTCATGTATAAAAATTAACACACACAACATAAGTGGTGTGAGAAGCTAGGTCGTAATCCTGAGTGAAGGGTTGTAATGACCCATTATGTATTATGTAATACTCTTTTTTTCAACCCATAGAGATACAGGTCCGATATAAAGCCGCATTTGTGGCGTATCATCTCCAGGCAATGGAGGAATGGATCAACTAGAGCCGAAAACTCGGCTATTTTAGCGAAGCCACTATTCCAGACATTGAAGTCGTTATACATAGTCTAGTAGGTAGCGTGTTGGCTTATTAGATATGAGGCCACGGTTTAAACCTCAGCTCAGACATCTTTAACAAAACGAAATACCAAAAAAAAAATATTTCTGCGGCGATTTCCTCTCAGCACTCTGAGAGTAAATAAAATTGCCATGAAAAGTTTCTTAAAAAATTTGTCGTTCGGAGTCGTTCTTAAACTGTAGGTCCCGCCACTCATGTATGTATAAAATTAACACTGTAAGTGGTGTGAGAAGCTAGGTCGTAATCCTGACTGAAGGGTTGTAATGATCAATTATGAATGAAAGTTGAATGAATGACTATTCTAGACTTGATTTTACCCAGACAAGTGGACTAGAAGAAGCTATGGAAGTCTGTATCTTAGACAAATACAAATAGAAGTCTTGATGGTTGACTCAATGGCTTAGGTGATGCCAATAGCCATGAAATCTGAAGCACCTATGTAATGACCAATTATGAATGATGAATGAATAGCTATTCCAGACATGATTTTTCCCAGAGGAGTGGTCTGGAAGAAGCTATGGAAGTCTGTATCTTAGACAAATACAAATAGAAGTCTTGATGGTTGACTCAATGGCTTAGGTGATGCCAATAGCCATGAAATCTGAAGCACCTATGTAATGACCAATTATGAATGATGAATGAATAGCTCTTCCAGACATGATTTTTCCCAGAGGAGTGGACTGGAAGAAGCTATGGAAGTCTGTATCTTAGACAAATACAAATAGAAGTCTTGATGGTTGACTCAATGGCTTAGGTGATGCCGATAGGCATGAGATCTGGAGTCTATATGTTTGGTCTGCTCCCTTTCAACCTACCTATTTACGATTTTTCTTTTCCAGAACTTTCCATTTTCATTTGTTTTAAGGAATTTTATATTTTTTAGTTTTCATTTTTATTTTTCCAAAATTTAGGATTTCTTGTCTTTATAAATTCAAATTTAATTGCTTGGCCATAACCTATCCAACATTTTATTTCTCGTTTGCTGTGTATTGAAAAAACATTTGGAAACATTTTTATTAATAAATTGTATTTCATTTCAAGTAAGAAAGAAAAAAAAAAAAAAACTAAAGAAAGAAAAGAAAAAATTACAGCTTTTTTGCCTTAACGAGTCATTTATCATAAATTCTTTCGTAATCCCCCAGAAATTGTTGCCACCAATTTGGCTACTTTTCTTCGGGTTTTTTTCTTCTTCTTTCTACCAGAGTAGCTTTTTATGTTTTTTTTTTCTGTGATGTGGGGCCACATGCAGTTTATGGTTTATGAGGGTACCAATTTAATATGATCTTTTTTTGCACACAGAAAAAAATTAAAGAAAAAAACTTTTTTTCTTTCTTTCTTTCAAAATACAATATTATGTTGATTTTTACTTTCACTCTTTAAGAGATGTAAGCAACAACAACAACAACAACACCAACAACAAAAGAAAAATTAATTTTTTTTTCTTCATCTTTAGTTTTCAAAAGATGAGCAGTTAAAGGCTACAACACAATGGCAATAAAAGTTGCGTTTTTTTCTTCTTCATTTCAAGTTTTTGTTTAGATGTCTGCAAGGCACGTTATTTGTAGTGTTTTTTTCTCTCTTTTTTTAAATAAAGATGAAATATTATGGCATAATAACAGAAATATAAAATGAAATATTAAATAAAAAAAAAGAAAAGAAAAAAAAAAAGATTTCTTATTGAAATATATAAAATCGTTAAAAATCTTTTTTCAAAAATTACAAGCAAAAAAAAAAAACGAAGAGGTGGTTTATAGCAAACAATTAGTAATGATGGGGTGATTACAAATGATAAATAAAAAAGTAAAATTAAATAATAAAAAAAAATACGAATAAAAAATATTTCAGTGTCGTCGTATAGATGCTGAAGGTAGACAGTAATCTCCCACTAATTGGAATCTACATGGTATCACCCCACATTTATTGAAGAATTTCGATCATAAGTTTAGGATAGATGAGGTAGCGGACCTTGCCTTTTTTTTTATTTTTTTTTTTATTTTTATGAAACCAGCACTCAGGGGATGGCCCCTACTCATGCAGTGCATTGTGCAGGTTTTTTAGGAAAGGTGGAAAGGGGGAAGATGCGAACTGCAAGGAAACGAGTTGCTGCTAGGTGACTATAAAATGGCCAGTGCTATACCTTCATCATTAGACAGTCTACAGGCAATCGTCCCCAAGAAGCCCGCAGTTTCTCACACCACTTATGTTGTGTGTGTTAATTTTAAAGTCGACTCCGAACGACAGATTTTTTGTGAAACTGAGAAGAAATCGCCGAAAAAATACTTTTTGTATTTTTTTTTTATTTTTTGATGTCTGGCCTGGGACTCGAACTCTGGCTTTTACGTCTAATAAGCCAGCACACTACCTACTAGACCACGGCGACCCCTGAAAGAATAGACCACTCTTAGGCCAGCATTTAGGTCTATTGTGACATTACAATAAATATTCAACCTGGGTATCAAACATTCCCTAGAGGAAACCAATACGAAACCAAAATAAATCATACTATTCCAGCTCGATAGTGAAAGCAGTCTAATAGTGTCATAGTACTGTATTGGCTTATTAGATGAGACGCCACGGTTCAAACTCCAGGTCAGCCATCTCCAACAAAACGAAATGTGAAAAAATATTTATTTGGTGTCTACCTCTCAGCAGATTTCTGATAAAAACTCTGAGAATAAATAAAATTGTCATGATAAAGTTTCTCAAAAAAAAAAAAATCGGTGCAGTTGACTTTAACATGTAGGTCCCGCCACTCATGTATAAAATTAACACACACAACATATGTGATGTGAGAAACTAGGTCGTCATCCTGACTGAAGGGTTGTAATGACCAATTATGTGTGTATGTAATGCAGCACGAGTTGCTAAGAATTGAGAGGTCAAAAACTTGCGCCTTTTTATGACAAGATCAGTTATTGATCATGAGGTGAAAGATCAGAAATCATTTGCCGAAATGCCTAGTCTTTCGGTATGCCGACCTGGCCTGTGGGAATCGCTATTGTGCAGAGATCAGCAACGAGTATTCAAAACGATGAGTAGATTCGAGTCATACTTATAATTTCAGCTACTTATACGCATTCATACTTATTTTAATATCATACTTATACTACTCATATTCAGAGTTAGAAATACTCATGATGTTGTTGATTTCGACTCTCCGTGATTCAACATATACACGAAGCACAAAACAAGTATGATTCGAGTACGAACACCACAATACTCGCTAGAAGGTTGTGTGTGTGCTTTGCTTGCTGTCTTTGTCTTTTCTTTTCTCCTCTTTTGTAAATGCAACAATAACTACTACTGTAAATTTTGATGAATGATTCGAGTGACTCGAATCATTCGTAAGTATTATAAATATTTTTCTAAATTTATGAATCTGAATGAGTAGGCGTATGAATCAAACAATGAATCAAATGTTGTGAGTTTGATGTCAACGTTGTACTCATACTTATTGCAACCTATACTTATAAATCAATGTTGTAGCGAGTACGAATGAATCAGAGTAGTTGAATTTTAATACTCTTGACTCACTCATACTCAAAATTTCATAAGTACCTATGAGGAGCGAAAATACGATTCACTGCTGATCTCTGCTATTGTGCGATGAGTACACCATGTGATTTAAGGATAGAAGTGAATCGGCCATCTTATGCCTAAGTGACCAGCAGAGCCTTGAAATATTGCACGTAACCTCTAGGTGCCAAGAGATTGAGCCTTCCACTAAAGTGAGTGGAGAATTAGCAGTTTAACTGAGACAATCGGAATACCTAAGCCCAGTAACATGTCGGAGATTACAAGCTTTGTATCGGTTCTGGTCCAATGTCCCGTAACCCGTATAAAATGAAATATCTCTGAGGATGCTGGCCATGATGGGACGTTGAAACTACGGCCGTTAGGGACTTTTCTCTATCACAACATGTTATCATTTACTATTAAAACATGATGCTGAACCTCTACGCAAAGCTCTAACACCTATAGTTAGAAGAGTATAAGAAGAGTAAGAGGTAATAGTGACAATGCAAAAGAAGCTTAATTTAAGGTTATACAGGAATTTGCAGAGGAATTGCTTTATTCAATGCCGTCCATAAACTACTTTTATCGTTAGGTTAGGTTTACTTGTCATTTAAAACAAGTACAGTACCCGGAGGTCGAAATTGACCCATTGTCGTTGATTCTGCAACAAACATTTACAGTTAGGGATGGAATTCTAAAGATGAAGAAAAATAACCGTCTGATCTCAGCTTAGGAGTAAAATAGAACTAAGTTCAGTCTTCCACAATTTTTTTGACTGCTACTGGAATGTGTACTTCAGCAAACAAACTACAAATGAATGATTGCCTCTATGATCACGATTATGTCAATGACATTTGCTCACCAAACTCTTTTTTGTAGTTTTCATAAAAGCTTTTATTTTTTGTTCAAAACAATTCTCAGACATACTTCGTTTGTTTAATAAAGAATTTAAGCGTTTACGGTAACTTTTCAAAAAAAAAAAAAAAAAAAAAAAAATTATTACCCAACCCATGTGTTTTCTGGTTCTAATGAGGTGTTCTATTTTCGACAATTAAAAAAGAAATTTTCCTGTTACAAGCTGTCGCTGATGATATTTCTTCAAAACTTTGTTTGAATTTCTTCATTTAAAACTGGTTAAACATTGAAGCTAATGAAATGAATGAATGAAAAAAACCAAAACTTGTATGAATAATTTTATTTTGCAATTACACTCGTCTATGATTCAATGGCTTTAATGATTTAATGGGAATTTTTTAAATAATTTAATAAAAAAAAATTATTTCATTAGTTTGTGTGCCGTATTTAAACAACAAGTGCATTAAACTTTAAAGAAAAAAAAAAAAAAACATTTTTTTTATATTTTTTTTTAACATTTTTTTTGGGCACACTCGAGTTTCAAAACAGCGTTCAATTGTTTATTTTTCTTAATAAATAAAGTCGTTGGTCGTTGTAAATTTCTTACATAAATTTTTTATTTTTTATGTGGCCATAAAGTCTTAAATAAATATTTAGATTTTTTAAATTTATTATTATTTGTTGCTTTTGTTTTGGTTTGTTTTTTTTCGTAATTTTCTTGACGACACTTTTTGTGATGCATTACATATTGTCATGACCATAACCAAAGCCTTGCCGGGGCCATCATCATCATCATCATTATTGTGATCATACCCTGTCAACTCGTTCAAGTAATGTGCCTGAGAAAGATGTAAACATGGACAGACATTTGTTCAATGTTTTTGTGTTTTTTTTTCTCTTCTTCTTCTTCTTCTTAAAGGCGGCATTGACACTGCGCTTAAATCAAGTGTGAAATAATTTTTAAACAGCGCGCCGGCAAAAAAAAAGAATCAAAAACGCCACAACTTCATATAAATAAATAAATAAATCGCTGCGATGTTGTTATTGTTGTTGTGCGAAAATTAACAAAATGAAATTATTTAATCAAAATACATCAACAAAATAAAGACATTAAAATTTCAGAAAGAAAAAAAAATCAGAAAACAAAACAAAAGTTGGAATTTTTGAAGGAAACTTTTGGTGACAAGCAAAAAAATAAAATCCGGAGGAAAAAACTTCCCAAAAGTTCGTTTATTTTAAAAAGAATAATACATTGTCAGTAAAATAAACAAACAATTAAAAAATAAAAAAATATTTAAATCAGCCCCATGCCAGAAATGCTGTGTGATATTTTGCTAAGAATTTATCAACCGGAAATAAACGGAATTTAAACTCTTCTTACAGTTGCAGAGGTCCATACAACCCGTGACCTAAGCAAAATCACAAAAAACAAGACAGGAAAATATTTGTTTCCACCAAATGGAAACATCAAAAAGTGTTAAATTGTTTAAGTGGACTAGGCATTACATTAAAATGAAAAAAACCTCATATAACCACTAAAGACGCCTGCGTAACAACGTTTTCAACCCACTTAGTGACATGAGAAACCCACAGAAAACCTTAGAAATAATAAAACTCATGGAACTTAAACGTTCTATTACAAATGAATTGTGGATCTTCAACTCAGTTCATATTGTTACGTTTTTACCTTTTTAAAAACGTTTAGAATATGAGTTCGTTAATTGCAAACCAAGTAAAAACATATATGTGTTTTATTTTAATTAAACTCTCTCTTTATTATTCACACTTTTATGCCACTGTTCACACTTAACCGATACAACATTAATTCCTTGCTATTATTCACACACAACTATTGCTCGCAATCGATATCTTCAAACACGACTATTTAGTTCACACGCAACTTCACTCAAGACTGACTCAATTACAACTGACTCACTCGTCACCTTTGTCTTGCTCTTTTATAGTCCAACACGAACAGTACATCGAACGTTCTTAAAGAAGAATGTTCGCGGTTTCGCATTCTCGCAATTTCTATGGCGACTGCATTGCTTGTTGTTGCGCTTGCTTACTTGTCCATCCCTTTTGCTCTCATGCTTGTTGTTGTTGGCTTATTTAGAAGATGTTCGATGTATTTGTTAATGTGTATTGTGTACACATTGCTCCTTGTTGTGGGAAAAGCCATTATAAAACATAGGAGAGCTTAAGTATCGTTCTCAGACATAGAGCTTAAACCCCCAATGAAACTCTCTTCTAAGGTACATAATCAAGTTTCTTTTGCAAAGAGCCGACCAGATAAGGTGCTCAATCGTACCCAACTTCTCTTTATCTGCACATATTCTGCTGAAATCTGGCTGAGATTTTTGCCAGATCCTCGTCAGCCATCCGACATCACAATGTCTCCTAAAGGCCCCAGTTACCAGTCTCAAGTTTTGCTTATTGAGTCCCAACAGTAAGCTAGTTCTACCACCCTTGATAGAAGGATAAAGGCTTCTAACTACTCAGACCCTCGTCAGCCACTTGACATCACAATGTCTCCTAAAAACCCCAGTTACAAGAATCAAATTTTGCTTATTGAGTCCCAGCAGTAAGCTAGGTTTACCACCGCCGATAGAAGAGTAAAGGCTTCTTACTACTCAGACCCTCGTCAGCCACTTGACATCACAATGTCTTCTAAAGACCCCCAGTTATCAGTCTCAAGTTTTGCTTATTGAGTCCCAGCAGTATGCTAGTTCTACCGCCGCTAATAGAAGGGTAAGGCTTCTAACTACGCAACACTCTAATCTATGCTCCTCTGCTAGATCTTCCCCACCATCAAATTATGGGGCAGCGGATTGGAAGACTAGGACCAAAGATTCTATCAACAATCGGGCGAAAAGCCAATCTAGCAAGCGCGTCAGTATTTTTGTTCCCAGTTCAAAGGCTGCCAAAGCATTTTTACAGTCACGACCTTATTGAGCTCAATAACTAGTGATTCATAACTTTCTTTAACTTGGTAAATAGAGTAACTGGGACAGATATCCTCGTCCATGGAATTCTGCAACAAATAAGCAGGATTTTGTTCCCATAAATCGGTTATTGAAGAGGTTAATACATAAATTGCTCACTTAATGTAGTGGATATGCACAAAGAAATCTCATACCGATTGCCTTCAGATTTACAATATTTTTCATATGAAATCATACGTTTAAAAACTTATTTATTAGCCTTGGAATATTGAAAATAGCCATAATATTTCAACGTTGAAGAATTAAAACAAGAAATATAGAAGAAAACCAAAAGGAAAATCGGGGGGAAATAGAAAAAATAGAAACAGCAGCTAGACCGCCCACTTGGTGTCTATTTGGCTGAAATAAATTGCACGGGTCCAACAAAAAAAAAAAAGAAAAGAAAAAGAAATCACCATGAAGAAAATGCTGCTGTTGTAGATAAAAATAATAGAAATAAGAATATAAATTATATGTATATACTATAACGGTAAAAAAAGGCAATAAAAAACCCCATATACATACATACAATTTTCAAACAACTGTTGGAAGCGTTTCCTCTTTGCAGGCTAAAGAAAAACAGGAAAAATTTACACGTTTTTGGTCAAAATCGAAAAAAAAAGTGGAAAAGAAATTGTTTTAAAAGTGATGCGAGTCTATCATTTGAATTTTAATTAATTTGTTTTAAATGCTGTTGACATTTTATTAAACAAAAAAACATTGTTTTTTGCACACGTTAAAATATAAAAATTTAAAAATAAAAATTCACTTTTTTCTCTTTATTTTATTTTTTTAAATATTTTTTTTGTGAGTTTTTAAATCAAAAAACTAATAAAATTAAGAAATTAGTCTCACAGGGTTAAATGAATAATATTTTGTTGGCAATACTATATTAACACACACACACACATAACTATAAACTATATTATCAAGTCGTAAAATTAATTTTAATAAATATTTTATAGTTTATAAACAAATAAGTGCCTCTCTACACGAAGAGGTCAAGGGCGGTCATTGTGGGAAAACACCTTTAAAAATAAAAAAATTTCTTTCAACACAGATAAGGCACACGGGGAGTACATTTTATCGTCTTAGTAGAGCAGAAAAATTAGAAGAGTTTGATATTTTCATTAATGGTGTTTTCTTTTCTACAAAGAAAATGTCACCCTCTTACAAGGTACATTAAAAAAATTTTTGATCAACCCTGTTGTAATGTCATTTTTTATTTGAGAAGAACATAACACAAATATTAAAAAAGGGTATGCCCTGTGTTTACCAGTTATTAAGAAAATGAATAAGGAAATGCCAATTTGTTGAAAGGTGTTGACAGATCGCTAATTTTTTGCACGCTTTTATTTTTTTTAACACTGTTCTAACATTGAATGCAATTTTTTATATTGCTGACCATGTAGCTTTAATAATGTAATATTTCCTTAAGATTACTCCACAACACAATGAAAAGATTAACTTCAAATTGGATAACAATACCAGACGACTTTTTTAAATTTCATCTGGTAGCCCTATAAATAAACAAAAGTCATCTGCTTTACAGGGCATTAGCAGCACTCTCAATTTATACAGGGCATAAAATGCAATGCCCTCCACCATTGGCAAGTGCGAATTATTTAGAATAAAACATACCACCCTTTTAGAGGGCGAAACATTTTTAAGAAACAAACGCACAATTGCATTTTGCGTTAATAAAATGCACATTTTTTGGTAGAAAAGAAAACACCATAAGACTGTCGGCTTTATAGGATTATAGGTTTACCATGTACGAATATGAATCGTTTAACAAATGAAGAACGTGTAAACACTGTTAAAATGTCTCTGTTTTTCAAGCATTACAAGATAATTATGGTCCTTCTAGTCGACCTAATGAAGAGAACAGAAGCGTTACAAATGTGTTTAGATTTGTGCATTATCGCAATGAACACTGTTCTAAAAATATTGCTTCTGTGTACCGGATAATACGTATTTATCGATTACAAGGCATTCTCGGCAATTGGGGTTCTCCCAGGTGTTAATACAGCGTATTAAGCTTTCATTTTTGCACAGAATTGCATATGAAGTCCAACTCAAGCAATAATTAAAAATGCTTTATACATATTATGTTCAGACAGACACGTTTATTGCGTAAATCGTAATAAACGCCATTATTGAGCTCAATATTTCATATAAAGTTTCAATTAATTATTGCGCAATAAATACGCAAATTATTATAATATTGAGTAAAACTTAAAATACAGCACTGTCATAAGTACGTTTAGTGAGCATATTACAATTTTCCGAACACTTTCAATTGGTATTTGACAACTCAAATGTCAACAATTACAAACAAAAAAAAAAACCAAAATAAAAACAATATTGTTGAAAGAACCAGCTGTTTTGTTTACTACTGTCAAATAAATATTGCGTATATTATGTGTTTGAACACTTAAAATATTGTACTCAAATAAACGAATATTGACTCAATAAAAGTGCCTGTCTTAACATAGTATTACCATACAATGCCATAGATATCCTGATTGGGTACTAAAGCAACAGGCTTTCAATGTTGATTTTTCAAAGAAAATTTTCTTCAGCAATTAGTTTAGTTTGCAAGCGGTGGCCACCTCACAAAGCAACTTTTTGTTCTTAATACCACCTAAACTTAGGGTATGAGTCCTACTAATGCTGTGCATTGTGTTGAAACTAGGAAAATAGGTGATGATAAGAGGAAAGAGGGCATAGCATTTGTGGGCATTAAATTCGAATCTTTTTTATTGAAAGTGACTGGAAAAACTTCAGCAGGAATTCTACAAATGGGAAGTGCGCCTAATTCACTGGCCAATCAACCAAGAACGGATGTGCGCTACGTTACAAACGTAAAAATATGCGATTTGCGGAAACAATTCTCTGTAGTTTTCTCCAGCGCAATTCCATTAAACATTGGATTAAACAGTGAAACACAAACAAAATTGCGACGACACTCTAATGAATCAATAGAATTGGATCAACGAGCATCATCAGCTTGTACGCGTTATAGACGCATAATTCTATAGTGCTTCAGCATTTTAAAATGAATGTACTTATGTATAAAAATTAACACACACAACATAAGTGGTGTGAGAAACTGCGGGCTTCTTGGGGACGATTGCTGTAGACTGTCTAATGGTGAAGGTATAGCACTGGCCATTTTATAGTCACCTAGCAGCAACTCGTTTCCTTGCCGTTCGCATCTTCCCCCTTTCCACCTTTCCTAAAAACCTGCACCATGCACTGCATGAGTAGGGGCCATCCCCTGAGTGCTGGTTTCATAAAAAAAAAAAAAAAAAAAAAAAATGAATGTGCGAAAAAGGGTTGAATGTTGTAAACAATCCAGAGATATGGAATAGCCTCCTGTTTATAAATTTTTATAAACTACCACTCTGTTATTGGGTTTATCTTTACGCCATAAAAAATATCTTTTAATTGTAATGATTTTCCGTATTTTATTCTGATTTAAATAACAAGGAAAAATTGAATTCCATTTTATTTAAGAATACTTGTGTCGGCTTAAGTGATCGATTGATCGCTCATAAATTCTTTGTAATTGTTTGTCAATAAGATAGTCAATGAATGTAAACTTTTCCTGTTAAAGCCAAGGAACGCACCTTTTTATAGAGGAATTCGTTCAAAGAACGAAAAGAAAAACAATTTCTTTACAAAAAATTGCTTTTAAAGCATTTGTAATGCATAATAAGTGTTTAAGTTTAAACGCAATTGATATTTTTGTATAATTGCTTATAACCCCCCCCCCTCCCTCGAATAAATACCGTTAATATATGAGTCATTTTGCGTCATATTATATTTTTCCTTTAACAACAAATGTTAACAGCTGTTCTCACAACCAGCGCCAAAAGCCTTACAAACAACAATCATTTAACAAATGTTGACTGGCAATTATAATAGAAAAACAATTTCAAAAAAACAATAACAATAAAAAAATTATTTCATTGATTTTTGTTTTGTTGTATTGTTGTTGTTGTTAAATTCAAATTAAATTAAATTATTAAGAAAAAATAAAAAAAAATTGATTTTGTTTTGAGTAGAAGTCAGTCAGGCAGGCCAGGCATGCAGTCAGTCCCCTGTATAGCTAACAAATTAGTGTGCTTAAGTAGGCGTTAAATTGTTATTAATTAAATCAATGAACAATAACAACAACAAAAGAATTAAACAGTATGAAAACAAAACTACTTTTAAACAATCATTTGTTTAATAAATGGCGCTTAAATGGTTGTTTTCAACAGCCAACAAAAAAATAAATTTTTTTTTAAATAAAAAAACGAACATCAATTGAACCGGTTAAAAAGAAATTTTATTGAACAAAACAAAAAAATAAAAAAAAAATAAAAACAAATAAAGGCGTTGAAATGTCTCAACTAAATGCTAAAAAATATTTCTTCATAAAAAAAATAAAAATTTTTAAATTTTTTAGTGGGAAGTGAAAATATTTTTTATTTACGGTAAAGACCGATAAGACATAAGATTTGAAATTTATCGCTTGAAATCTTCAAATTATTTTCGTTGTTTGAACTTGTTTAACAAACTAGAACATAATTTAGCGTGACTCGGAGAAAAACTATCGGGTATGGCATGCAGAAATTTACAGCAGATGGTGTAAATTCAATTTGGATAGAAGGCAAAGAAGACGGGACCATAACAATACCATCTGACAGTAGCAGGTTTATGTTTTTTCTAAAAGAAGATATATTTCGTCATAGAGAGAGCTTAGCGATCGGCGAAAGTATTTTTTTATGATGTAAAGAATAAAGGAAGATCAAATTCTTAACACTTAAAAATGCTTTCCTGGGAAAAAAAGTTTAAAAAACCCGATAGACACCAGGCAGAGTACTTCACAGTATTGACTACATAGCATTTGTAAAGAAATTTTAGCTTGTGCTGTGAATTAAAACAAGTCTTGCCGTTATAGTTGGGTTTAGTTAAAGGTAACTTTAGCTAAACTGAACTTTAAAGTCACCTTTAACTTCTTTTCGTTATTACAACCTACAGATAAAATAAAGTTAACTTTTTCAAAAATGTGGCAATGCCGGAGCAATGTCGATAATACTGCTCAATTAAACAACTATTTTTTAAATACAATGGCAACGAAGTGTTCATTTTTTGTTGTATTTGCTCATTTTGTTTATATTTAAAGTTGCCATATTAAAAATAATATATAATATGGCGAGTTTAAGCTTAAACTTAACTTAGGTAGGATGATCCTCCCTTTAGCTTAAAGCTCACTTCTATCATATTGTCCACTTATAATAATGAAAAACAATTTATTAGCCCGATAAAATCCTCCCTTTAGTTGACGGCAAGTTGTAATAATGGCCCTTAGACAAGTTAAAATATCCCTAGGAATACCAAAACAAGACTTTTGAAAACTGGCAATGAGTAATTTGGCCAAGCAAATGCAATCGTGCTCAAAACAAACAGTTTCATTAAAGACGATCTAATGAAAAACTTTAAAGGCATCACGTTTAACAAATAGTGAAACATGTTGGAGACCATGATATAATTGTAAGGAGATGGTTATTTGGTTGGGCACTAATTGATGGCATTAGGTGGAAGGAGAATCCATTTTCTTCATTTTGGAAGCATAAACGCCTACGCTTAGAATGAAACGATAACCATTCTTTAAATTCTTGAAGGAATAGTTAGGTGGGTGTACATATTGTATATACATGTACTCACTTTTGCTCTCCACTGTTCATTTGCTATATTTAATCCTAACACTGAGTTGTTTTTTTTTATCAAAAATTCATATGCGTGGAGAAGGTGGAACGGGCCTATGTTAATATGCATTCAAATGCTTTCTCAACTCCCTGGACAATAATAAAATAAGTCCATCAAGACTCCAATGTTTAACTTTTGGGAAATTATTCTACATTTCGGTACCAAAGAAACATTTTCAAAAACAATACTTTTAAAGAAAAGTTTCGAATGATTTTTCTTTCGATTCGAAATAATTTATAATCCCATAGGAATTTCGGTTTTTTTGGCGTAATTTTACTTGCCGGTAAACGTTTTGTTAAGTCAAAACAAAACACATGTCAATACATTTTTTATTTTTTATTTATTATGGTTTAAATACTACAATATACCACGACTAACACCTCCACCCTTTTCTTCAATATGCTTTGAATGCTGTGATCAACTTGTCTATGTTGTCTAACTAATTAATTAATTGTTTATTTTTTAAAAAAATAATGGAATATGTACGTACATATGTACATTGTGAGTGAATAACTACAATTATTCCCCAACATTTCTGACCTACTTAAACATTTTTTCTTTTTTTTTATTCTAATTTAAAAATATTTTTTAAAAAATTATGCACAACTTGTCCTGTTAAAATATTTTTTTTTTGTTTTGTTTTTTGTTTAATTTTTTTTAAAATGTTTTTAAATTCTATTTAATTTTTTTTAATATATACATACATACATAGATACATAGCTACATATTTATTTGTTTAAATATTTTTGTTTAAACATTATTTTAGTTGATAAGTAAGTGGGTGTTGTTTAAATTATATGCAAACTAATAATTTATTTTCCAAAAAAAAAAAAAAAAAAAACTTTTTCTATATTAATTAGGAAAGTTTTACTTATAAAAATATTTGAATTCCTATGCAGTTATTGTTTTTTTTGTTTTTTTTTTTTTAGGAAATGATTTCATATTGACAACATTTTTTTTAAGACAAAACTTTTCATCGTATGATTGCTAACACTATTTATGTATTTATTTAAAGTAATTTTCCTCATTTATAGTATATCTTTTGATTCAATGGAAAAGAAACTGCAAGTGATTATAAACCGTGTAATCGCCGTAGTCTAGTAGGTAATGTGTTCGGTTCTCAGACACGAACCCTTGATTCAAACCTAAGCTCAGATATCAGAAACCAAACAAAATATGAAAAATATATCTTTCGGCGACTGCCTCTCAGGAGTTTTCTGGCAAAAACTCTGCACAAGTCAGTCCTTTGGAGTTGACTTGTAAATATGGATGGTGTAAGAAGCTAGGTTGTAAACCTGACTAAAGTGTTGTAATGACCAATTAAGTTATGGTGTTTTCTTTTCTACCAAAAAATGTGCATTTTATTAACGCAAAATGAAATTTTGCGTTTGTTTCTTAAAAATGTTTCGCCCTCTAAAAGGGTGGTATGTTTTATTCTAAATAATTCGCACTTGCCAATGGTGGGGGCATTGCATTTTATGCCCTGTAGAAAACGAGAGTGCTTATAATGCCCTGTAAAGCAGATGACTTTTGTTTATTTATAGGTCTACCAGATGAAATTTAAAAAAAGTCGCCTGGTATTATTATTAAATTGGAAGTTAATTTTTTCATTGTTTTGTGGAGTAATCTTAAGGAAATATTACATTATTAAAGAAGCTACATGGTCAGCAATATAAAAATTGCGTTCAATGTTAGAACAGTGTTAAAATATTTTTTTTTTTGTTATAAAAAAAGCGTGCAAAAAATCGTCGAAAAAGCGATCTGGCAACACCTTTGAACAAATTGGCATTTCCTCATTCATTTTCTTAATAAGTGGTAAACACAGGGCATACCCTTTTTTTAATATTCGTGTTATGTTCTTCTCAAATAAAAAATGACTACAACAGGGTTGGTCAACAATTTTTTAATGCACCTTGTAATAGGGTGACATTTTCTTTGTAGAAAAGAAAACACCATTAGTAAATTTTTAAATCGTTGACTGAGAAAAATCCTAAGAATATAATTGAAAAAATTCTTACGAATCCACAGCTTCTGTGCTTGTGTCAATGTCAGTCTAAATGTAATTGGGCGCCGCCCCGTTTAAACATCTCAATTCAGTCGTTCGGAATTGACTTTAAGCTGTAGGTCCCCCCGCAGTGGACACACGCAACATGAGTGGCGTGAGAAGCTAGGTTGTAATCCTGACTAAATGGTTACAATGACCAATTAAGTCAATAAATTTAAAAATAGTTGACTGAGAATATTGCTAAGCGTAAAATTGAAAAAATTCTTACGAATCAACAGCATCTGTGCTTGTGTCAATGTCAGTCTAAATGTAATTGGGCGCCCCCTTTAAACCCACAGACGAACTATCTAAATGTTATATTTTGGAATCCGCAGAGGCGCCCCAAAGACAAGTTGGTATCGGATATCAAATGCGAACATTGAAACTTCACATAAAAACTTGAAGGTAGTAAAGGAAGTCTAGTCAAGGACACATGGAAGCAATTAAAAGAGTATTTACTATTCCTTTGGCCGCACTCCATGCCATTTGAAGATTGGGGCGTAAAGGCTAAATATATATGACTCACTCGCATCCAACCTACAGTCAATCACCGCTGGGGTCGTGTGAATGTGATCGATTATATGTGTCAAAAACCTCCCACTGTTATTTAATGACTCATAAGCGCAAGAATAATATTATGATTGGTTGTAAATATTGCAAAGTCAGAAGCTCTTAGTCTTCACTTCTTATCATTCACTGTCCATTATCACTGTCTTATCGCTCCTACATAGGATTGTGCTATTTTTGCTAGAGAACTTCCATTCGCGTTCAATTGGCCAATGGAATACACAATACATTTGCAGAGAATATGTATTCTTTAGCCACACTTTTTGTACTTTCCTGTCACTTACGACATACAGAAATTTCTTCAAATCTGATGTTTAAAAACACTGTTGGCTCCATACTTTCCCTCCTACCTATTCTTCTAGATCCAGCACAATGCACTGCAGCACAACAAGGGGCCATTCCTAGAGTGTTGGATGAAGAATTGTTTGCTATATAGAATATAGGCCCAAATATAGTACCTTTTGAACTACAAAAGTACTTTTATTGTAAAAAAGGCACCAATCAAAATAGGAATAGGATCCAACAGTATTGTAAGTTTCGTTTTACTAAAGTTTTAAATAAAAAAATATTTTTTCTTTAATTATAGAAGATAAATTTAAAGTACTTTTTAGGTACTAAGCACTATTTTTAAACAAATAATTTCGAACATTTAATTTAAATTCCAAAAGTGATGGCATTTTTAAGTATTTCTTTTAAATTAAAGCATCCAAGTGTAAAAACTTTAATAAAGTGGATTTCATTTTATAATTAACAATTGCAAAGTACTTACCCAGAACTCATTTTGTTGAATTTGTTTTAAAATTCTCTCAATTGAAAGCGAAAAACTTTGTGTTAAAAGCTGATGATATTTTTTTCCGTTAAAAAAAAAAACTTTAAAGTTTCCAAAAATTTTCTTTTATTTTTAAAATCGTTGTTGTTTTAAAACAAAAAAAGAAAAACGGGAAATTTTTGTTTTTTTTCGTTCGATTTTTGGCACACTCTCAATGTAAAAGGAAAAAATGCAAATAAAATTTACGAGTTATAGGCTGAAGAAAATTTTTTTGCACAAAAACATTTGAAAATAAAAATAAAT
Source organism: Sarcophaga caerulescens (assembly GCA_927399465.1). Classification (NCBI taxonomy): domain Eukaryota; kingdom Metazoa; phylum Arthropoda; class Insecta; order Diptera; family Sarcophagidae; genus Sarcophaga; species Sarcophaga caerulescens. The sequence goes on from OV656866.1 coordinate 105,811,427, forward strand.
TTTTTTTTTCGTTTTCTTTTTATTTTTAATTTTTTTCTATTAAAACACTGAAAAAAAAACAAGAAAAATAAATACAATTTAAAGGAAAATTTACAAAAACAACAATAAAATAAAAATGAAAATAAAGACACGAGTTTGTATGGGTTTTTGGTTTTTCGTAATTTTTCTTTCTTGATGAAAAGTGCTCGGCATTAAAAAGTCTTGAAGAAAAAAGAAAACGCACACTTTTAATTCAAATACACTTATAGTCTTGGGGATTATTTCCGGTATATTTTGGGTATCTGAAATTATTTTTTTTTTCTTTTTTTTTAATTTTTGTTTTTATATCTAAATTTTTCATTTCATTTCATTTGCTCTTTCAAATGTTATATAAAGTTTTTAATGCAGAAAATTGGAAATTTCAGAAGATTTTTTCTTGATATTTTTAATTTTTCTAATTTTTTACTTATGCTTGCAATTCACTTTTTTGTTAATATTTTAAAAGATTTTCTTTTTATTTTCGGTTCTTTATTATTTTGCTATATACTCTATAAATCGTTGCGTTAATTTTTATTTTAATTTTTTTTATTATTTTTAATTTTTTTTTTTTATTATTTTCTTAAGAGTTAAACAACGCGTTCAGTTAAGTAGCCCAAGTCGCACTGAATTTGCATTTAAAAAAATTTTCTTTAAAATTTAGTATGAAATTTAGAAGAAAAGAAAAAAAAAGTTACGTAGAAAATTTTCAAAGTCCGAAAATTCTAATAAAAAGAGAAAAATTTCAGCACGCGCATAATCCATTCGATTTCTTCGAAGCAAATCCCAAAAAGAGATTTTCTTTTGGTAACCAAAAAAAAAATTTAGTTCTTCTGCTCAATTTAAGTTTTTTATTTTTCTGTTTTTTTTTTTGTATTTTAGGAAAAGAAAATAAACATGAAAAAAAGAAAAATATATAAAAATATTTTGAATAAATTTTCAATTATTTTATTGAAAATATTTCAATATTTTTACAGAAAATTTTAATTTTATTTATTTTCCCAATCGTTTTATTTTCTCTTCTTAATTTCTCTTCTTAATTTTTCGTAAATTTTTTTACGCTCTTTTTGATTATTTGCCAACATTTTGTTTAATTTTCTTTTTTAAATAAAATTTTTCTAAAAATTTTGTGTTTCAAGCACCCTACAGTTAACTCTTAAAGACTAGGTTAGATGAGTAATTGTTTTACCATTAGGGGCTTAACATATCTTTATAAAATTCAAAACCATTTCCAATAATCGTAATTCAAATTAATGATTAGAATGGGACCAGTCAGTACGTATTATCGATATCTAGAAGGATGACATATTTTTTTTTGGTCATTACAACCTTCCAGTCAGGATTACGACCTAGCTTCTCGCACCACTTATGTTGTGTGTGAATTTTATACATGAGTGGCGAGACCTACAGTCTAAAGTCGACTACGAACGACAGATTTTTGAGAAACTTTTCATGGCAATTTTATTTACTCTCAGAGTTTTTGCCAGAAATTTGCCGAGAGGAAATCGCCAAAGAAATATTTTTTCATATTTCGTTTAGTTGGAGATGTCTGACCTGGGGTTTGAACCGAGTCTTCACGTCTAATAAGCCAACACACTACCTAGTAGACTATGGCGACTTCCGAAGGATGACATCTGTAGCTAGGCACACAAAAAAGCTTTTTACCTTTTATTACTCTTCAGTGCAGCTCTTGCATAGTTTCGAGAGTGATTGAACGCTATAGTGGCCCCTCTTCATAGATTTTTATAAAAATTTTTGATTAACTTTTCTAATAGTTTTATCAATTTGTTTTTGTTGGTAAAGCTCTGCTCATGTAGGCTAATACTATTGTAGGGTACTTTATTTATGTCTTCCTTTACCACTTTTTTATTCTCTTTTCATTCTTTTTAATTTTATTTTCTTTTTTATTTTATTTTGAATATTTACTTGCAGTATACCATACCATACAGTATACAAAAATAAAAAAAAATATTTAAAAATTTAAATTATAATTTATAATAATCACTGGGATTATTTATCACATTAAATGGCTGCCTATTTTTCTTCTGCATTCATTTTAATTATTTTAAAACATCTTTTCCACTTTTATTTTGCTCCAAGAAACTTTGTAGGGGGCCAAATATTAATCAGTTCCAGTTCATTTCATTTTTGAACAGGTACTCTTATATTTTTAAAGGCATTTCCTGACATTTCCTTAAAGAATAATTCTAAATATTTTGTATTTGTAGCTTAGTGTTATTTTTAAACAACAACAATGCTTTAAAAGCTATTTTTCCATATTTTGTAATCCGTTTGACATGGTTTTATAAACAAAATCTTCAAAAAAAAAAATTATTTTTGTTTGAAAGTTAGAAAGATAAGGTCAAAAGCATATGCTGCTGTAGGCGGTCTAGTTTAAATTGTATTACTTCTCCATTCATAAAAACAAATCAATTTTAAATGTTTCATATGAAATAATTTTTTGGATTGACGGTCTAGACGAATGTATTTTGTTTTTCTAATTCTCTAGTTTAACTTGTCTGGTTACAGCCGCGCCCACAATTTCAATATTTTAACCATTTGTAATAGAACTTTCTGAGAAATTACAAAAAAAGTTTGTTTTAAACAGACTTCATTTTTCTTTAAATGACCTTAAATTTTGAAAATAAATTTATTTTGTTTTTTATTAAAAAAAAAATCTTCAGAGAAGAAATGCTTCTTCAAATCTACACAATCTCAACTAAAAGTGGAGGGAGATGTGTCAGTTCTATCTTAGCCATGATGGGAGATAATTGTATATTGACCAGAATTTTGCTAGGATGCGCCTAGAACTATTTCTACGGAGCAACACACTGTGGCTATTGTTATTATTTTTTTTTTGTGCAAAGGTGCCATAGCAATTGCGACCGTACGATCTATGCAGTGCCATCAATTTATATAAGGCATCTCTATAATTTCGCGTTTAATACCCTGATAAGCTTCAAAATACTGTTGTCAAGAAGGACAGCTTCCTGTTCGTTACATGCTGCGCACACAAGTGTTTTCTTATAGGATGCATTAACAACGCACAGGTTTGAATTATGTTTTATGATGGTTTATTCCCATTATCACAGAATCTTAACATTGGCCTCGATATAATCCCCAGTCTGAACAAATTCTCTGCAGTGCCCTGACAAAAGATTTGTTACTAATTTTAGGTTTCACCTGTCCATTACCCTACCCACTTACTTACTTAATTGGCCATTACAACCTCTTAATCGGGATTGCGACCTAAATTTTCACACCACCCATGTTGAGTAGAGGGACCTACAGTTTAAAGTCGACTCCGAACGACAGATTTTTGAGAAACTTTTCATAGCAATTTTATTTACTCTCACACTCATCACAACGGGCCGCTATGAGTGCTCAAGTAAGTTTTTGGTATCCAAGCTACCACTCGAACAGAGGTTAGGTTCTTAGGGCCATTATTACAACTTGCCGTTAAACTGGGGTTTAGTTAAAGGTACCTTTAGCTAAAAAGGGAACTGTAAAGTTACCTTTAACTTATTTTCGTTATTACAACTTACAGATAAAACTTTTCCAAAAATATGGCAGTGCCGGAGCAATATCGTTAACACTGCTCAATTAAACAAGTTTTTTTTAAACGCTATAGGAAAATTTTTCAAAAAAAAAAACACATAAAATTCAGAAAAATGTATGAAATCTTTATTTGAATCGATAGTACGGTCCATATAATTTAATGTTTGAAGATTATTTCATGCAAATGTTGACCGCGACTGCGCCTCAAATGGTCCATCCGCTTAGTCCAATTTTGGCATACTCTTTCCAACATTTCGGCCGGTATCTCACGAATAAATGCTTCAATGTTGTCTTCCAATGCGTCAATTGAAGCGGGCTTGTCTGTATAGACATGAGCTTTAACATAGCCCCACAAAAAATAGTCTAAAGGCGTTAAATCGCACGATCTAGGCGGCCAATTGACCGGTCCCGAATGTGAAATAAAATGTTCACCGAACTCGTCTCTCAATAAGTCCATTGTTACGCGTGCTGTGTGACATGTGGCACCGTCTTGTTGAAACCACATGTCATGCAAGTCAAGCTCTTGCATTTTGGGCAAAAAAAAGTTGGATATCATCTCACGGTAGCGCTCACCATTCACAGTTACGTTACGATTCGCAGCATCTTTGAAGAAATACGGTCCAATGATGCCAAATTCAATGATTTGCAAGCGTTGTTCGTTTGTAAGACGATTCATGGTTAAATTATAGACCAAACTGAAGATGTTTGACAGTGAAACAAAACACGAAACGTGCGTGAGCTGTTTAAACCAGTGTTGCCAAAAAGAAAATAGCTAAAAAATCACCCTTTATATACTCATATTGTTTATATTGGAAGTTGCCATATTGAAAATAAGATGTAATATGGCAAATTCAAACATAAACTTAACTTTAAAAGTTACCGGTAGGATGATCCTCCCTTTAGCTTAACGCTCACTTCTACCATATTGTCCACTTATAATAAGGAAAAGCAATTTAACTGCCCTTTGAAATCCTCCCTTTAGTTGGCCCTTAGAGTTTTTACCAGAATAATGCTGAGAGGAAATCGCCCTGGGAAATATTATTTTTTTTTTCGTTTTTTTTTTTTACAACAAAAATCTCAGAAAATGTTGTTACGACCATAATTATACACTCTAACAACCATTATACTTTAACAACCATTGTAAAATGAATTATGTCCATATTTAAATGGCCACACCCTTTAACATACATTGTCATGTACAATTTGTATTGTTTTTGAATTGTTCCAATTTGTTTATGTGCAAATAATTTTAAACGCGTTAAAAATTAGGCGAGCAAATCGCAAATTAAATCTATTTCGACGGCTATTCATCAAATCCAAACTGAATGCTGAAATTTATTACAGCAGGTGTGTGTGTGCATTAGTGGTTACGACTGATTGCGAATATAAAATATTACGTTGAAATGCCAGAGTCATTAAAACAAAAACATTACCATAGAAAGTAAAAATAAAAAAAAAAAAAAAAAAAATAGAAATAAACGTGTATTTATTTCAAATTGAAAAAAAAAAAATATATATTTTCAACAGATTTTTATCAAATTTATTTGTAACAATCGCAGATATTTTGTGTTGATGGTGTTGTTTAGATTTGATTTAATTCGAAATTGTTTTATGGCTAAACGTTGACGTTTATTAAATAAATAAGTAATAATTTTTAAATAAAACAACTAAAAGCCAAAAAAAAAAGATTATTTATTAATTAAAAGAAAAAAATCAAACAACATTTAATACAATAACACAAAATTAAAACACGTGCGTACTTTAGAGGGTGGTGGTGGTGATGGCATGACGTAGTTGTGCTAAAATAAATTTTCATTTTCCATTTCAACAAGAAAAGTTTGTTGTTGGTTTTTTATAAGAGCATTTATGTAGTATAGCTTATATCGTAGATATAAGAGAATTTAAAAGTGTTTTGTAGTAGAGATTAAAGGTGTTAAAACACAAACAGAGAAAAATAATTAATTTTCATTATATCAGGTGAGTAACACCGCTATCGGTCGGTGTCCATTTTAAGACAATTAGCGGTTAAAAACGTAGGGGACTGGGCGTGTTCGTGTACATTAACCCAATTAGTTTTTTAAAAAAAAAGTACATTTAAATTTCATTCAATACTTGTGTACTTTAGATTTTTAATACAAAAAAAAAATTCATTAAAAACTACACACTTTAATTACCTGCTTAAAATGTTGAAGTACCTACTGGGAAATTAAAAAAAAAACTTTTTATGCACTTAGAGGCCTATGTATAAAAAAAATCTTCAATAAGACCATTATTTTGAAGTCGCCGTAGTCTAGTAGGTAGTGTGTTGGCTTATTAGACTGAAGGCCCGAGTTCGAATCCCAGGTCAGACATCAAAACGAAATTATGAAAATATTTCTTCGGCGACTTCCTCTTAGCAGATTTCTGGCAAAAACTCTGAGAGTAAATGGAATTGCCATGGAGAGCTTCTCGGAAAACTGTCGTTCGGAGTCGACTTTAAACTGTAGGTCCCGCCACTCATGTACAAAAATTAACGCACACAACATAAGTCGTGTGAGAAGCTAGGTCGTAATCCTGACTGAAGGGTTGTAATGACCAATTATGTATGTAAGACCATTAGTTTTTCTGTAAACTCTTAGGTTAGGTTGCATTGAACGTAATGCTTGCAAATTTACGGCTCCAGATGCAATTATACCAGCTTCGTTCAGTCCCATGTTTATTACTGGCAAATCCTATCAGATTCGATAGTAACACAGTTCCAATATGGCCTAGTTCCTGAAAATAATCTGTACCGAAATGCCTTAGTATAGTATCCAATAGTGCAGGACATTCATACAGACACTGCTGTATGGATTCTACTTCCTTCTTTTCACAATATCTCCTATAACATTCGCAATATGAATAGCCCAATGCTCAGATATACGTCTCATAATAGGGTATCAAATAATCTCACACATAAGGTGCCCCATTGAGGGTCTGTAAACCCTTAATTAAAAAAATTCAAAATTTCTCCTACAACATTCGCAATATGAATAGCCCATATGCTCAGATGTACGTCCAATAATACGGTATACAATAATCTCGCACATAAGGAGCCCGATTGAGGGTCTGTAAACCTTTATTAAAAAAAAATTCAAAATTTTTCAAATTGATTTCCTTCGAACCATGAAGACAGAGGCAACATTAAATGCACCGCTCCTGTATTGATCTCATAAACAGCTTTTGAATTGTTGTTGAACAGTCGGTTGAAAGATCTGAATGCTTACTTTGGAGAATTCAGCCAAGGTTGACACAAAATAAGAAGTCGGATACCTCCGACTCTTCTTAGAAAAAGCCGGGCACTGACATATGAGGTCAAACATAGTGTCTTTGCTGGGTCAATGCGGAGTCCTGCTCCACCGCTAGACTCGCATGGCCCTCGTTACTCGGACTTGGTCCTAACCTCATCTCGACTACAGTGGTCATGCTTACAGGTCATTGTATTATGGGAAGACACTCAAAAAGAATGCGGGTCCCACATAACGGCTTCTGCTGGAGGTGCGGAAGAGGAAGCAGGAAGAGGAAACTGTTTTCCATTTTCTTTGTCAATGCCCATCTCTTGCGAGGTGCAGATATAGGCTCCCCAATCCTTGTCAGCTATCATCCATTGATGTCAAGGATATAGCTTCGTTTATCACACTTTCGAGCTGGTTTTCCAGCGTAGGGTTGTCGTGCTTTTAATATGCAGCCCTTGCGCTGACCAAATTCTTTCCTAGTTTGGTGGAACTTGATCAGTACAGGGACTGCTTTCAGTTGTGGCGTCACAACGGGCCGCTATTCTTTCTCAAGTGAGTTTTCGGTATCAAAGCTACCACTCCAACCTGCCTACCTACCTAGTCTCTTTATCCTCTTTAAATCTACAGCTGTTTCACAAATCATTCGGGGGAATGCCAAGTTTGACGCTTATTCTAAGAGCTCAATGTGAATATTGTTGAGCCCTGAGGCCGTTTTAAAAAAACTTAATGATTTCATCAATTTCATGACTATCGGGCGGTTCAATGGATATATGCTGTTGAACTGGGTGGATTATGCAGTCACGGAATACCCTTTTGATAACAGAGAGGTGTATTGTTCCAGCTAGACCTTCAAATATTTATTTCTGGACGTCAATAGATATCTAGTTCCAGAAATGCCTGGCAGATTACTTCCAAAGAACTCACTTCACAATGCGTTTAAAGATCTGTTTAATATTTTAAAAAAGTTATCTGTTAACCGTCTATATCTGGAAAAGCAGTAACTATTATAATCGGTTATTCAATATAACGGAAATTTCCTTCTTTTGCTATAAGAGGCCTATTTACTGTGTTTTAAACATTTGAAAAGAAAAAAACTGATCAATTTATCATGTGGATAATATTTGCATGGTTGTATACAGCATTTGTTGCTAATTAGCTTACGCACAACAATATTTGCAAAATTTCTGCTTCTGCTACTCGGGGCTGCCTGCTTTCAAATTCAAATGAAAATTGGCATTAAATTTTTTGCGAAAAACAAGTTCAATGATCTATTTTGCTAGCATTTCTTCTTTTTCTATTTTTCTATTTTTTTTTTTTGTAGATTTTCTATCTATTTTTGCAAAACTAAATAATTAAGTTTTTCATCATTTACTGGGTTTTGTTCTTTCTATTTTTATTTCTTCACTTGGGCAAAAGCATTTTTTTTAAACATTTTTATGGACAGGATGTAATAAAAATTTATTTATTTTTTTTGTATCGCTAATATTATTATACGAATTGTACTCGAAATACAAATAAAAATATTTAAAAATAATTATATTTTTTTTTGCTTTTTTAATACAAAATTTTAATGTTTAAACATAAATTTTCTTATTTCTTTCGAAGAGGAAAGAAAATCTTTTTTTTCTTTTAATCTGTGCCTGACTTCTGCTACTGATAGCCTTGACCATAAGTATTGAAAATCCGAAAATCTGAAAATCGTATTGAATTCGTAGATAGAATTCGCTTGAAATTCATTTCGATTGCATTTGCTGAAGATCTTTTGTTTTTAATTAAATTTTAAATTTAACAAAAACTTTTATGCTAAAAACAAAACAAAAAAATTGAAAGAAAATTTCGAAATTTTAAAAAAAAAAACGATTTTAACGCACACATGTTTGTGTTTTTAGTTTTTTTTTCTCTTTCAAATGGTGTGCGATAAATAGATTTGATTTTAGTTTTTCTCTATTTTTGCTTTGTTTTATATAGAAAATCTATTTAAACAATCTGACCAAATCGTGTGTATCTATTCCAAATGCAAATAAAATAGAATTTCTCGTTTGCTTTTAAACGAATAAAACGTTTTAAGAAATCAGAATGTACTTTGTCTTTTACATTTTTTTTTTTTTCAAATATTTCACCTCTAGCGATAGTTTCAATACAAAATAAAATTTACATACCATTATCATTGAGGGCTAAATGTGTTTTGAAGCCCTTTGAGAGCATCATATAGACGTCCATATTACCCTTTTAGCGGTAATACAGGTAGCATGTCTACACGAGCTACCCCTAGCTTCAACGGAGTAGCTGTCACTCACTCTATCAAAGCCAAATACTTTAGAATCATATTCAATTTGGAAGAAATCTAGTTTATATCGTGCAAATTCACATTTAGATCATGGATATTCTGAAAGAGGGAAAAAGAGCGCCCATTTGTCTGCAAATAATGTCAATGGAAGCTAGTCAAACATATAAAGGTTTCCATTGTATGTAATACTATTGTTACGTTTTTTACCTTTTAAAAACGTTAAAAATATGAGTTCGTAGATTGCAAATAAAATAAAAATAAATATGTGTTTAATTTAAAGTCAATTCTTTATTATCTGCACAACTTTTGTGCCACTGTTCGAACTTATTCCACGTATACAATGATAACAATGTGCTTATTCGTGATATTTCTCTGCTTACAACCTTTTTTGTAAGCAACAACAACACTTGTTAGTTATTCTTCTTTGCTCACAACCTTTTTTGTAAGCACAACACTAACAACTGTTTTCTTCACGCAACTTGTCTGCACACAAGTCTGACTGAATTATAACTCGATCTCGTATCTACACACACTTTATACACGGACGTTGTTGCTATTTTTTGTTTATTCATCGATCTTGTAAACAACCCGTTGTTTTTGTTGCTATATGTTTACTTATTCGTTGATCACGTGATCAAGTCCATTGTGTTGTTTTTGGAGCTTTTGTTTATTATTTTAATAACACCATTTCCATTTTTGTAACACTATGTCAGGTATGCACTTTTATTGAGTCAATATTCGGTTAATTGAGTACAATATTTTAAGTGTTCAGGCATAATAATATACGCAATTCAGCTTACTCAATATTCATTTGACAGCTGGTAAACAACAACATTGTTTTTATTTTAATCGCAAAAATTAGTGTTGTTTATTAGTTTATTACTGCCTGTTTGTCGTTTGTCGTCAACAGAAAGTGTTCGGTTAATTGCAATATGCTCACTAAACACACTTATGACAGTGCTGCATTGTAAGTTTTACTCAATATTATAACAATTTGCGTATTTATTGCGCAATTATTAATTGAAACTTTAAATGAAATATTGAGCTCAATAATGGCGTTTATTGTGATATACGCAATAAAGGTACATATCTGAACACCGTATAAAGCATCTATAGTCTCTGTCGAAGCCACACTTCTCGCTTCATCAAGGAATTAAGTACAGAAATTTTTATTTGCGGCACTCCATAAAGTAGATTAAGTTCGATAACAGTAGATAGATATAGCGAACTATACTAGAACAAACTCCATATACATACATACATAATTGCTCAATACAACCCTTTAATCTGGATTACGACCTAGCTTCTCACATCACAATTTTATGCATGAGTGACGGGACCTACAGTTTAAAGTCGACTCCGTACAATAGATTTTTGAGAAACTTTTCATGGCAATTCTATTTATGGTGTTTTCTTTTCTACAAAGAAAATGTCACCCTCTTACAAGGTGCATTAAAAAATTTTTTGACCAACCCTGTTGTAATGTCATTTTTTATTTGAGAAGAACATAACACAAATACTAAAAAAGGGTATGCCCTGTGTTTACCACTTATTAAGAAAATGAATGAGGAAATGCCAATTTGTTCAAAGCTGTTGCCAGATCGCTAATTTTTCGACTTAATTTTTTGCACGCTTTTTTTATAACAAAAAAAAAAATATTTTAACACTGTTCTAACATTGAATGCAATTTTTTATATTGCTGACCATGTAGCTTTAATAATGTAATATTTCCTTAAGATTACTCCACAAAACAATGAAAAAATTAACTTCAAATTGGATAACAATACCAGGCGACTTTTTTTAAATTTCATCTGGTAGCCCTATAACCACCAGCCTCCACCATTGGCAAGTGCGAATTATTTAGAATAAAACATACCACCCTTTTTGAGGGCGAAACATTTTTAAGAAACAAACGCAAAATTGCATTTTGCGTTAATAAAATGCACATTTTTTGGTAGAAAAGAAAACACCATTACTCTCAGAGATTTTGCCAGGAATATGCTGAGAGGAAGTCGCCAAAGAAATATTTCTTCATATTTCGTTTTGATATGTGGTCTGGGGCTTGAAACGTGGTCTTACGTCTAATAAGCCAACATACTACCTACCTACCTAAGGCGATGGCATAGATTACCGCTTGGAAAATACCCGTGAGTTTACCCATGAATTTGAAATTTCATTCCGAGACCAAAAAATCTTGTTCCGGTTCCAAGATCCATTCTTGATCCAACTGTATGCCACAAAATAGTCCCTCTTTTAATAGATTATGTAGTTTCCAGATTATTCGACTCATTTTTATTACCAAGTCTAGTTACGAAGCATTCTTCTGTTCCTGTCCATGGAGCAACTCCATACATACATACATAATTGGTCATTACAACCCTTCAGTCAGGATTATTGACCTAGTTTCTCACACCACTTATGTTGGGTGTGTTAATTTTATACATAAGTGGCGGGACCTACAGTTTAAAGTCGACTCCGAACGACAGATTTTTTGAGAAACTTTTCATGGCAATTTTATTTACTCTCAGAGTTTTTGCCAGAAATCTGCTGAGAGGAAATCGCCGAAGAAATACTTTTTGTATTTTGTTTTGATGTCTGGCCTGGGGCTCGAACCCTGGCTTTACGTCTAATAAGCCAACACACTACCTACTAGACTACGGCGACAAAATGTATTTCTTCGGCGATTTCCTCTCAGCAGATTTCTGGAGCAACTCCATATCTTGTATTAATTCCTCTCCTATAAGCAATAAGTAGTACAAGCTGCTTTACGAGTCATCTTAATTGAGCGTAAACTTATCAGCCAGTTGTGAATGTACCTGTTTACTTAAGCTTCCAAGTTATTAAAACTGGTTATCAGATTTTATCTGCATAATCCCGTAATTTAGGTTACCTTTAGTTCACATATTTTTTCCCTTTCAATCGTGAAGTGTGCTTTTCAAAATGATGTTTTCAATGTTTAGCTTCTTATAAAGAAATGTATATGTCCAACTTTTTTTGTGCGCACTCCTTATTAGAATGTTGGAAAATATTTTAAAATAGCCTCTTAATTCCAGATCCTTTACTTGTGAATTCTTTTCATCCTAATTTAGTCGTTTTTATTGTTTTTTTTGTATTTTTCAAAAACAGAATTCTTCTTCTGTTTAATTTGTTTTTTGTTATGTTTTTTCCCCCCTTTCGATAATTTTTATTTTAAATTCGCTTGTCTAAATTAATCTAATGCTCTGACGAGAGATATTTCTGCAACAGTTTTCGTTGTTTTTTTTTGTTTTTAGTTTTTCTCGTGTGTAGACCACAAGACTCATTGCCGGGCTGACTGACTAGCTGGCTATCAGAGAAGCATTTTGATAGTTGAACAGACTATTAGACAGACTTGATGTGTACTTACTTAACACCAAAAATGTTGCCATTTATATTGAGTGAATGGATGTGTGGATGTGCATGTGACTGTGATTGTCTCTCTGTTTGTGTTTGTGCGTCAACGGAAATTTTCATTCGTTTTGTTCAACATTTAATTTGAATTTTTTGTTTTTAATTTTTTTTTTTTAGAAAATAAAATATATTTTTGTGTAGTATTGTTGTTTTTGTTGTTATTTTAAATATAACAACAACATTCTTAAAGAACATTGACATTTATTGCATGTTTTTTAATTGAACATCCAACGAAACAATGGATTGGTGAAGTCGAAAAGTGGTCAACTGATCGAAAATGTTACCCCAAATTATACGAAGGGGGGGCAAAGCTAACTGACAAAATTCCTTATATACAAGCGGAACATATTCACCCAAAAACCCATTTTATCTGGAATTAAAAGCCCAAACAAATTGATTACGAATGTACTAAGCACCACCGAATTTTGCAACGAACAGGCTAGTTTTCATCTAGCGGGTTGGTTGATTCTGAAAAAGTATTCGACACCCTAAACCCTTCTGCCATATGATATACACTTCGCTGCATGGGAATACCATAAAACCTCATATCGCTAGTATGACAAGGGTATGACAAGCGCTCCCAGGAATGTGAATGTTAGAGTTCATCACGGTTTTGTTTGTCATCGCATTTTCTCTGGCAATATGCAATTAAAACTGAAAATGTGTAGGTCTCGAAATCAATTTTAATGCATGAAGCTTAACACGCAGCAGCCACAAATTGTCCAGTCATTTTGAAAATAAAACTCTAGAAAGGACGTAGACACGTTAACAGAAACCAGCTGTGCGAAATGAATTGCTTTTACGTATTCAATTCGTGGGATGTATTTACGTTTACTTTTGAAACCACAAAATGGATAACCCGATACAATCATTTTGAATGGTTGCGAATGCTATAATAAAGGGTTATTCATTTAATGCTTTCAAAACTGTCAGTCTAATAAGGGTGTCAGGGTGTGAAATATCTTTTATTTGAAGTGTCATTGACAAATAGGGAACGTTTAACAACCAAGGAATGCCGAAAAATCGTCAAAACTGAATAAAAAAGGGGTGATTCTAACATTCCTAACTTCTCAGCATTACGGATGGATTATGATCACCATATGTAAGATTAAGAAGTCTCCGTAGTCTAGTAGGTAGTGTGTTAGCTTATTAGACTGAAGGACCGAGTTCGAAGCCCAGGTCAGACATCAAAACGAAAATATGAAAATATTTCTTAGGCGACTTCCTCTCAGCAGATTTCTGGCAAAAACTCTGAGAGTAAAATAAAATTGCCATGAAGAGCTTCTCAAAAAACTGTCGTTCGTAGTCGACTTTAAACTGTAGGTCCCGCCACTCATGTATAAAAATTAACGCACACAACATAAGTGGTGTGAGAAGCTAGGTCGTAATCCTGACTGAAGGGTTGCAATGACCAATTATGTATGTATGTATGAGTAGTAAGATTTTTATTAACCAATGCCAGAGACGAATATAAGAGATTATCTGTCCATAACACTCAAATCTGGGCATAAATCGAGAAAATACCATTTGAAATCGTGTTACAAAGATAAAAGTGGAGATAGGTTGGACATATTCTGCTCAGGCCATTGTCTCATACAACCAGGGCTACAACGGACTGTAATCTCTAGGGCAGCCGTTAGAGGGGATGTCCAGCTGATAACATTGACAGAGGAATGAAGTAAATTGTGGGTTAAGCTGAAGCTACTTAGAATAGATAGAGGTTATCTGATCCTTTTAGAATCAAGAGAAAATTATTATGTACATAGACCACGGTAAAGGCTCAAAGTAATCATCGCTAATGCCCTTCTCTTCCATGTGTGGTATGAGTCTACAGTTAAAAGAAGAAATTGTTCTTTATTTTTGTAACTCGAGGCCTATTTACCGAATTATAAGCATTTTTAAACTCTTCATGCGTGAAAAAAGTATTGGAGCTCTAATTATTATGCAGACATAACCAACCTTTTCCACATAATTGTCGGTAACACAGTTATTTTTCACATCTCACTTTAAAAAAAATTTCATTTTGAGAAAATATATTTTTTTAAAAAATCTGCATTAAAATTCCATTCTTTTTTGTTTTTAATTGCGGCAATTCTTAAAAAAAAACAATTGCCATTAAAAGTTTTTAATCCATATTGATTAAAACAATTAAAATGTATATTTTTTTAAATTAATTTTTCTTTAAGCAACCATTAAAAGAATACATAGATCGTATAATTTTCTGTGTTCTTTTTTTTTCTAAACTTTATGGCACCACCTCTAACATTATGGCCATTAAAATGTCTCTTGGTGATTGAATGTTTATGCGAATGTTTTATTTATTGTCTGCAATAAATAAATTTAAAAAACTCATCATCATAATAATAATCATCATCATCATCATATTCTCATATAAAGAAAAAAAAATTTTAAAAATAATTTTTGTTTTTAATTTTAAATTTAGCTCTTCAGAATTATTAAAAATTAATTTTGAAAGGAAAATTTCCATCAAAAGAAATAAAAAAAATTAACGTTTTCTAATGAATAATGAAATTAACCTTGACAATCAAAGCAGCTTTAATGGTCCATTAAACTGAAAACAAATTTCTTTTTTAATTGGTGATGAATTTTTCATTCACAACTGAATCATTTTTTGAAAAAACAAAAAAAAATTGTAAAAGTTTTTCATTGAAAATTTAAATTTAGCGCTCCCTATTATAGCAATTGTTTTTTGTCTTGGGAGAGTGATCATATCCTGTTTAATAGCATACTTTACGGTGTTCTGTTAAAAAATCCAGCGATATTTCAATAAATCTCGCAAGTATGCTTTCAAAAATGTAACATTGATCAGCTTAACTGTGTGAGTATTGCCATATTGAAATTATTTAAAAGTTTAGGGTCTTATGTCCATAAAAGGGAAATTAAAAACTTTTTTGAAGAATATTCACTTTTAGAAATAGAAAGCGGTAATAAAGGTCTTTAGGGTCTGTTGTTAGTCTTATTTTGAAATTACCTCTGTTGAAGTATCTCTAGGCCCTTACATTAGGTAAGAATGCAGTTGATTCAGACCAAATCCATCGTCGTTATAGCATGGAATCCAGATTGCACTACCGTACAATCAACCTGTGGTGTTTATGAAGATTCAAAAACTTCACTAATTTCATATCAGAGACATCAGATAGATCACCTCAAGGATTGTATCACATTTTCGCTGGCCGCGCTGCAGCAAAAGTGTGACAGTGACATTTTCATATCCAAGACAAAGTCCCTAACGTAAAACCAACCTGTCCTTTTTACAAAGCTTCAAAGGTTCTCCAGTTTCAAACCTGAAATATCAGGATAGAATCCCGAAACAAGTATTTCACGCGATTTCCAGCGATAGTTGTATAATGATATAGATTGTGTCCTATACTGTCGTCTTTTACTGTCAAGATGAGGTCATAATTACTTGGATCCTCGGCAGGTAGTCGTAGTATCCTATCTACTAGTCTTAGCTTCTATTGTATTGTGCTGAAGTTTAAAGTTATTGGTGAGCATTGGCATATTCGCGCTTTGCAAATCCTGTAGGACCTATGAGGCATACTCTGGTAAGTTCGAACCACACCATGCATTTTAGATCATCGTCACATTTCTCTTAAATTTTCATTTATTAATATTACAACTAGTTATTATAACTAACAAGTAATTTACTTCAAACAATTAAACATAAACTTTAATAATTAATAATTAATATTAATAAATGAAAATTTAAGAGAGAAAAAAAAAATCGTCACATTTCTGCATGTCACCGGCTTGAAGACAGCGTATTACAAAAATGGTTACGCAAAAAAGTGGGTGTTATGATCCATATTTCAATTGGGAATTATTGTCCGTCCATACAGTTCTGCAAATGTCGCAGATATTTCCGTTCCATTCAGCACTTTAACTATTCAAAGAAATACGTCAAAAAAAAACGTCAGAAATATATCAAATACATCAGTTGTAGTACATAAAGCATCAGTAATACATGGACAAACTTCAGGAACGAGCCCGAATTCCTTCTGATGGCCTTCTTGTAGGAATAAAGAACTCGATAATGTTTTGTCTGAAGATCAGTTTGTTGCCGATGATGATGCCAAGGAATTTTTCATTCGCAGTGAGTTTAATCTGTGTATCATTCAAGATACCACGGGACCTTATACTTCTTCGAATACAGTATGAGTTTGTTTTCCAGAAGTGAGTTCTCTTTCACTTATCTATTTGGCTTAATACTCCTGGTAGCACTGTAGCATGTACATATATGTGACGTTACCGCGATCGATAGATATGTACCAGCAACGATCAGCAACGAGTATTCAAAACGATGAGTAGATTCGAGTCATACTTATAATTTCAGATACTTATACGCATTCATACTTATTTTAATATCATACTCATACTACTCATATTCAAAGTTAGAAATACTCATCGTACTCATACTTAATAATACGCATGATGTTGTTGATTTCGACTCTCCATGACTCTACATATACACGAAGCACAAAATAAGTATGATTCGAGTACGAACACCACAATACTCGCTAGAAGGTTGTGTGTGTGCTTTGCTTGCTGTCTTTGTCTTTTCTTTTCTCTTCTTTTGTAAATGCAACAATAACTACTACTGTAAATTTTGATGAATGATTCGAGTGACTCGAATCATTCGTAAGTATTATAAGTATTTTTCTAAATTTATGAATCTTAATGAGTAGGCGTATGAATCAAACAATGAATCGAATGTTGTGAGTTTGATGTCAACGTTGTACTCATACTCATTGCAACCTAAACTTATAAATCAATGTTGTAGCGAGTACGAATGAATCAGAGTAGTTGAATGTCAATACTATTGACTAACTCATACTCAAAATTTCATGAGTACTTATGAGTAGCGAAAATACGATTCATTGCTGATCTCTGATATGTACATTGGCCGTTTATGCTATAACCTTATAGCAATGAGACACCAGTGTAATCAGTACTGAGTTAAGAGTAATGTTTCATAAGAATAAGATGAGTACACCTCAGTGTACTGCCGCTCTAGTAACAAAATGTCTTATAGTAAAGTTTCCTAAAGTTTATCTAACCCGGTCTATAAGTATCTTCTTTTAATTAAAAATGTTTTTGTAAATAATTTTTTTTTTTGTTTTAAATTTATTTTTTTATTATCACTCTTAATTTTATTTTCTTATAAAAATTATAAAAATTTCGCTCATTTGCCAGTTTTGCAATCCATGTCGTAAATTCTAATTAAAAAAAAATATCGTTTTTAATATTTAAAATTATTTTCCTTAAATACAATTCATTTAATGTTCTTATAGATCCAGGGTAATAGGGAGGTAACACGGGTATAAACACCAGGATATTGACCCTTACCACAACCAATACCCCACGAAACAATGCCCACTTGGATATAACGCGTGCCATCGTTAACAATCATGGGACCGCCAGAATCGCCCTGTAAAAGAAAATTCAAATTTTATTTAAATTTATTTTTCAAAAGATTAACGAAAAAGAGACTTACACTACAGGAATCCTTGGCCGCCTGGCCAGCACATATCATAGAATCTATAATGCCAGCTGGGGCAGCTCTGCCATATTTCTGAGCACATTCTGCATTGGTCCATATGGGTATTTGTACCTTTTGTAAAATAGCCGGTTGGGGACCATTCTCCCTTAGACTGCCCCAACCAGCCACAGTGGCTGTATGGCCACTATAGCTGCGGCTTTGTTGTACGGCAGAGGTGGGCAGGCATATGGGCGAGATTTCTTTGGTATATTGCACGGGTTCGTTTAAAGTTAAAATGGCAATATCGTTGTGCTACAAAAAGTATTAAAAAAGGGGTCAAATGAAACGTTGGGAAAACATGAAAGAACTTACCAATGTACTAAAATCGAAACCTTTATGGCGAACCAAACGTTTAATGCGTCGTGTTACATGTTTTACTTCGAAATCGGTGCGTATATTATAGTCACCCAAATGGGCAGTCAAGGCCGCCACATCCCAGGAAGTCATACGGGCTACACAATGAGCCGCAGTTAAGATATGATTCTAAAGAAAAATCGCATTAAAAATACTCATGAAAACTAAAGAAAATAAACTCACATTCGTTATCAAACTGCCACCACAGAACTGTTTGCCCGATTTAAATAAAACCGCTATCCAAGGGAACTCATGGGGACTAGCATTAGTGCCGCCTACAATTCTTTCTTGATCCGGACTCACAGCATTTCTAAGGCCACACTGTAAAGGCAAACCCATTGCCGCTGCATCTACCAAAACTGGTTTTCTGGTGGTTGTGGTGGTGGTGGTTGTAATAGGACTGCTTGTGGGTAGTGGTCTTTGGGTAGGGTAGTATGTGGGCCTATAGGTAGGTCTTCTGGTGGTGGTGGTATACTGGAAACCTCCGCCAGCCACTAAGGGCGGATGTGTAGGATAATGATGATTGGGTGGATGAGTAGGTATTGGTGGTGGCCAACTGGCTATGCTGGGTGGATGTGTAGGCACTGGTGGTGGCCATTGTTGTACCCCCGAAAAGCCGATAAACTGTTGCGGCCAAGGATAACGTATGTAGTTGTTATAATTGCTTCCAAAAGAAGCCTGTTTCAAGTTCTCTATGGGATCATAATCAATATTATTGCCATTCTGATTGTCATTATTATCATATTTGGGTGGCTCGGGTTCATAGCTGCTTAAATCGGCTTCCAAAACTTCTGAATCATCAGAGTTCAGTTGTGGATCTGGCTTAGGCATATCCATAGCAGGTTTATCATAACCTGGCCCAGTCATTACAGGCTCTAAATTCGTACAACATACACCATAGGTGGAACGCAAATATTGATCGTAATATTGGCAAAATTCTTGCTGTTGTCGTACAGCCGGTTGCCCCAGTTGTTGTGTTTGGTCCCATGGCCCACCATTGTAAAGAGCCAAATGTCTTTTATATCTTTGGGTTTGCACGCAACTGTCAAAGCTCATGCATAAGCCCACTAAACCCCGTGAGGTAACACATTTGGTAGCCTCAGCTCCTAAATTTTGTATGTAAAAGAAACTGGGACTGTAAAATAATTGACGACCTGTCCGATTGTTATTTGCCGATACTGGGGCATTATCTACGGGATCAAGCAGATCTGAGGGAAAAAAAAAATAAAATTTTATCGTAAATATTTAAAATATTTGAAGTGTAGTATGTTTCAAAATTTATATGAATTTTAATAGCTTTTAAAATCTTGTAATTTCGGTTTTCTTTAATTAAAAAGAAATAAAATTTTATTTTGATTTTATCGTAATGTTTTAAAAATGTTGCCTTTAGGAAAATGGACAATTTTTTGTGCCGTTCACTTTCTAATAATATAAGCTAATTTCGATTTTTATAATTTTAAGAAATTGTGTGATAAAATATATATCGTATATAAAATTGTATCGTATTTTTCTTATATTTTTCTTAAGGAAGATTGAAAATTTAGCTCAGCATGGGTTAGCTTAGGAAATTCTTTAATTTTTATTTTTTTATTGGTTACGATATTGATTATATCGTATTTTTTTTCCAACGTTTTTTCATTAATTTTATATTAAATATACCGTATAGATGATCCTAAAGTTTTTTGAACCTTTTGAATCAATCAAAATTCATAACAAATCGGTTAATTTGTTTCTTTTTTTTTCTCTTTTCTTTTTATTTCTTAAAGCCTTATTAAATGTCTGCCAAAATTATTCATAAAATTTGTTTATAATCTGCATAATTTGTTGTTATTTTTCTCTCATTGTTTGTTAATTAAATTTTGCGTTTTTTGTTTATTAAAAAAAAAACTGTTTATTTCAACACCTTGTTTTAGTATTTTGGCATAATTTTTCTGAAAAGTAGTTTATATCGTATTTTAAATAAACAGAAGCCAACAAAATACTTTAAATTCTTGCTTTTAGTACCCTGTCTTCAAAAAAAAAACTCCTTTTTCTTTGCCTCATTCTTTCCTCAAACGACGCAAAAATAATAATAAAAATTTAAAATAAAATAAAATTGTATTCAAAATACTTCTACGTTTTTAACGTGTCTTGCATTTTAAATCTATTTTGACCACAAAATAAAAAAAAAAGAAAGAAACATTGCAAACTGTGGTGATTTTTTTTTTATTTATTTGTGTTCCTCAATATGGCAGAAGAAATATTTTTTTCACTTTTCTTGGGAGAATTCATATTTATGAGCTTTACCCGTTGGTTTTTATTAATTCTCGATATTAAATTGTTACTCATTGCTAAGCTATTGTTCTTCATGTTGTAAACAATGCAATTAGTTTAATGTTTTCTCTTCTTTACAGTGTTTGTCTTTTTTCTTCGTTCTTTCCTTTTCGGCTTTCTTCACATGATTTATGTTTTTTTTCCTTATGCCATTAGCTATGCAGAGTAGTATGTTGTGAAATAATTACAAAAAATTTGGGTCACTTGCGACATTTTTAAGGAGATTTCCAATAGTTTATGTAAACATTCAGTGAAAAATTATTCTTTTTTACTGGTATCGTAAATTTTTAAAAGGTTTACGTTATTGTTAATAAAATTTGACTAATGTAGTATAATTCTATAAAATTTAAACTAATTTTGGTTTTTTTTATTTTTCCGGAATGTTGAATTTTTAAAAAATTTTATGCAATATCGTAAATTTTTTTATATATTCCCTTTGAAAAATTCTGTTAATATGTATGTTATATGAAAGCTTGTATTAAAATCTAATTTCAGTTTTTGTTAGTTTTTCGAATTCTTACTTCTATAACTTTATCGTAAATTCTTTTGAATGTTAAAAGGCAGAAAATTAAAAAATTTTAATTTTATGTTATTGCTTTTATTTTTAACTATTTTTGAATTTTCTTAGATTTTTAAAATTTTGCTTGAAACACTTTATCGTAAATTTTTTTGTTAGTTGCTTTGCAAAAAATTCAAAATGTTTATTTTTACGATATTGCTTATATTTTAAACTAATTTCAGTTTTTCTCGATTTTAGAAATTTCTACTTTTAAAACTATATCGTAAATTTTTTGCCAAGTACATTTCAGAATATTTAAAATGTTTATTTTTACGAAATTCTTTACATTTTAAACTAATTTAAGTTTTTCTTGGTTTTTGAAAATTGTACTTTTAATATTTTATCGTAAATTTTTTTGCCACTTGCATTGCAGAAAATTTTAAATAATTATTTTTACGATATTGCTTATATTTTATATTAATTTCAATTTTTCTTGGTTTTTGAAATTTCTACTTTTTAAACTTTATCGTAAATTTTTTTGCCACTTACATTGCAGAATATTTAAAATGTTTATTTTTACGAAATTCTTTACATTTTAAACTAATTTCAGTTTTTCTTGGTTTTTGAAATTTCTACTTTTAAAACTTTATCGTAAATTTTTTTACTTCTTACATTGCAAAAAATTCGAAATGTTTATTTTTACGATATTGCTTATATTTTAAACTAATTTAGGTTTTTCTTAGATTTAATAATTCTTACAAGAAAACTTTATCGTAAATATTTCTAGGCTTTATCATGAAAGCATTCAAAAATGTTTTATGTTACGAGATTGCTTCTAATTTTTACTAATTTTGGTTTTTGTTAGATTTTAAAAATTGTAATTTTAATTAATTTAAAATAATTTTTTTCTCACTGAGGTAATTGTGAATCTTTTATTGCTAAACGTTTTCATTGCTACTTAATTATAAATGTTAATTGCTGTTGTTGTTATTATTGGCATTAAAAATAGGCTTACATTCTTATGATTTAAATTTTTTATCACGTTTTTTAAATTTAAAAAAATTTTTTTTTTTTTAATAATTTTTGAAAGTAACCCAGTTTTGTATTAAAATCAATATTTATAATTAAAAATTATAATTTCTGTTTATATATACAACAATATAATGCTAAATACAACTGGTTAAGAATCACTGGCTTTGTAAACAAAAGACTTAAGACAGAAACTTGTGTTAAAAATACATTTTAAAGTTAAACAGTATTTCGATAATTGATTGACATGACTTTAGGGCCTTATCGTCTTTATAATTTTTCTTATTGTCATAGATTTCTAAATCTATTTTCTAATTTTTTTTCCCCTGCTAAAACATGCTAAGAAACTTGAGCACTGTAATTTTGCTTTGAAGAAGCTTTTGAAATATTACGAAGATGAATAATAAATAGCAGTGAATTAAATTCAAATAAATTTGTCAATATTGTCAATATTATTGTTATTATTCCAATGTTAAACAGCACACACACACAATTCTCCATAAATTTGAAGCTTATTTCAGTCCTATGGCCGTGCTGTTGTATGTGGTATGTGATATGTGGTGCTGTGTAGAAGTTCTGTGCCATTTTTTTTATGATTATGGTCTCATAAATAAGTTTTATTAGAAATATTTGAGACTTGTATTGTGTGACAATAGCCTGAAATTCTGAGTTATTACAGCTGAAACAAAGAGAACACACATCTTTGAGTATCGTTTACCACCCGCTGTTTCTTTTTCTTTTTTTTTTTTTTCTTTTCTTCATTTAAATTTAAATTCATTTAAGCTGTGACATAGCGACACGCTAATGCTATTGAAGCCAAACATGTTTTAGAGCCCCTAAAGATTTTCGAACTCATTGTGGTTTTTTATTGTTGAAATCACTTTGCTTTGGTTTAACAAGAAAAGAAAGTAATATTTTATCACTTTATTTGTTAAAACATTTAGTTTAACAAACAATCCTACTCGTATTTACATAGGTAGGGGGGGGGTTTTGTTAGATAACAATAGAAATCTCAATATGCTGCATACAAATCTGTGGGAATAATTTATCATTTTTCTATTTTTTGCTTCAGTCATTCATTCGTTAAAAATGGCAAGTGCTTTAGAAATCTTTACGCATAAATCTAATTGATGAGAAAAAATATATAACACATTTGAATTGTATGTACCCTGTATTGTATTGAATATTGTTCCATTTTTGGTTATGAAAAATTGAATTTTTTTACAGCATTTTACTAATTATGTATGTATTCAGACAAGAGTTACAGAAAATCTAAAGTCAAGAAATTCAGCCTTTTCGTGGTAAGAATTGGGCACTAATACATGAAGTGAGATGAGACTACCTATCATACTCTATAGCGCCTACAGAAATCATTCGTGGAATGTCAAGTCTATTAACATGCTTTCCAATAGATCAGTGGTCTTTGTGACCATGCAATTTAAGAATGAAAGAACATAATCAGTCCTCTTCTTATCTACTATATATTAGCCTAGCAGAGCCTAGTGCTATTGCACGTACAATACTGGTACTGATTGATAGTACCTCTACTATCCAAAATCGCAGAAGCTCTAGTGCATCGGTAGCTATTGATGATGGCTTCAGTGACCGCTTACTGATGCAATTATCACAGTATAATGTTGACAATCGAACGTCCTGCGTGTCTATATTAGAGCGTCGAAAGCTTTGCTAATCGAGTGGTATCAATTTATTGTCTGGTTATCAATATATTCTGTAGTCTGCTTGACAGAAAATATTTTTGTTTCCTTTTGTATAGGATTCGCACAACGTTGTTGACTGTTCTGCAATATTCACTATGTTGTGGGGAGAAGTGTTCAAACAGTGGCTTCATAATTCAAATAGCCTTTATGATCCTACTTTCTAGAGGAGAATTGCAGGAAGAGTTATCGACTTCCATAATGATCCAGATACTACGTTACTTTGAAGTGCAAACACTAACGGCTTACTTTCCATGCTGGCTTATGAGAAGAACCGCAACAGTGCGTTGATTTGAAAAGAAGACAATCGGTCCTCTAGGATAGTAATATTTCACGTAATTCAACGTGTAAAACGAATAGAGAATCGATTGTATGATTATCATACATACATACATACATAATTGGTCATTACAACCCTTCAGTCAGGATTATTGACCTAGTTTCTCACACCACTTATGGTTTGTGTGTTAATTTTAAACATAAGTGGCGGGACCTACAGTTTAATGTCGACTCCGAACGACAGATTTTTTTGAGAAACTTTTCATGGAAATTTTATTTACTCTCAGAGTTTTTGCCAGAAATCAGCTGAGAGGAAATCGCCGAAGAAATACTTTTTGTATTTTGTTTTGATGTCTGACCTGGGGCTCGAACCCTGGCTTTACGTCTAATAAGCCAAAACACTACCTACTAGACTACGGCGACTATATGATTATCACTTCGGTATAATGATCTTGTTTAGGTTTTCATAGGGACAAAAGTCCACCATTCATACTAAGCAAGAAACGCCTATCAAATCTACAAACATTCTACATTGGAAGCATTAGAGGCAATCTAGTCATTGACGGCCTAGTAAAAGCTGCTGTCAGATTGTTCGTTTAGGATTTAGGACACATGCAATGCAGGTCAAATAGATGCCACAAAGCATTATGAGTGTGTTAGGGCTTCTAGTAGTATTTTATTGATGGAATTGCCCTGAAACATGTCGGATATTATGAACTCTTTACTAGCCTTGTTTAGTTCCATCAGTAATGCAATTTCAGACGATATTCCTACATCGTAGAACCCATATAAGTATTATCGTTATGTTATCCGAAATTTTCCTTGCGAAATTCGTGATATTCATGGATGAGGACGGACATCATGTGAGGCTTACGAGGGACTTAATCGCAGCCTTGCTTTTTGAGCCAAACAAAAGACATACAGGAAAAATCCCATCAGCTAACGAACATTGCGCTGTTTTTAATATGATCATGGATTTTGCCTTGAAAATACTGTAGAGGTTAGGCAGCCGCTGAGTCGCCGTAGTCTAGTAGGTAGTGTGTTGGCTTACTAGACGTAAGGCCACGGTTCAAACCCCAGGTCAGACATCAAAACGAAAATATGAAAAAATATTTCATTGCCTACTTTCTCTCAGCAGATTTCTGCCAAAAACTTTGAGAGTAAATAAAATTGCCATGAAAAGTTTCTCAAAAATCTGTCATTCGGAGTCGACTTTAAACTGTAGGTCCCGCCACTCATGTATAAAACTAACACAGACAACATGAGTGGTGTGAGAAGCTAGGCCGTAATACTGGCTGAAGGATTCTAATGGCCAATTATTTATGTATGTATGTATGTTTAGGCAGCCGTTAATATACATCCCATAGCCTTTTGTGTCCAGCATTTTGGAGCAACTGACAGATATCTCCACAGGGATTAGAAGTAACTGAAATCTTCTGTCTATAAAATTACAACGAACCAAGAGATGGATTTGATGCTTATTGAAGTATATCTATAATACAGGTAGAACCAGTTCTTAACTGCATTGATCCTTGCTAGCACCAGCTTTAATAAGTTTTAATATCGTAAAATTTTTTAAAAAATTGTTTTTGAAAAATTAAACATTTCTTTATATTGGGTCCACCATCTAACGTTTTTTTTTTAACTAGTGCTTATTTCGTGAATGGTAACACTTAGCTCATGTCTGATTTGACAGATAATTAGTTTTATCCTTCCGCTGAACGAATATGGTTGTGTATACGCTTGAACAACAACGCTAAGTGGGCCTGCGATCGACTTACAGAAGATACCGATTTTGGCAAAAAACACATCTTTTCAGATGAAGTTCATTTTGATCTTGGCGGGTATGTAAACAAGCAAAATTGTCGCATTTGGGGCACAGAAAACCCGCACGCATACATTGAAAAACCGACGCACCCAAAACGAGTCACTGTTTGGTGCGGATTTTGGTCCAGAGGCATAATTGGGCAATTTTTCTTCGAAAATGAGCAAGGAGTGGCCGTTACAGTCAATGGCGATCGTTATCGGGCCATGTTGAACGAATTTTTGTTCACAAAAATTGAAGAGGAGGATATTGGCAACATTTGGTTTCAACAGGACGGCGCTACGTGCCACACAGCCGAAGCTACACTCGATGTTTTGCGCCCTGTTTTTGAAGATCGCATTATGATCCGCAGAGCTGATGTCGTTTGGCCACCTCGGAGCTGCGATTTGACACCGTTGGACTATTATTTGTGGGGTGCCGTCAAAGATAAGTGTTACGCCGACAAGCCAGAGACAATTGACGCTTTAAAGGACAATATTCGTGAAGCCATTGGTGAAATACAGCCGCACACAATCGATAATGTGCTTAAAAATTGGACCGATCCTGTAGGCTACAGCATGGCCAGCCGAGGCAGCCATTTAAATGAAATTATTTTCCATTATTAACCGGAAGGATTGTACTTTCAAATAAAAAAAGAAATTTGAGAAAATATTCTGTAGTTTTTTTTAAAGCATTTTCAAAAAAAAAGTTATTTGGCGGACCCTTTATATTCCAAGAGCTTGTAAAACCAATTGATTTTAATTTTTTTTAATTAAATTTCTTACGATATTACCTAATAATTTTTGAGATTTTTTATATCGTATTTTTTTTTTTTTTTTCTTTTTTTGTCAACAAAATTTTCTTGTGTTTATAGAAAGCTTTGAAATAAATAAACGAATTTCAATTTCTTGCTAAAAAAAAAAAACAAAACGTCTAATATTTCCGTTATTTAAATAATGCTAATATGACAGCAAAACAATTTGTTGTTTACCATACTTTATCGTAAATATTTTTTTTTGTACTTATTGCCGTCATGACTTTCTGAAAGTTTATTAAGCAAACAAATTTTCGGTTTTTATTTATTTTTACCCTAATAGGCTTTTTTATCTCAACTTTTATGGTCAATAAGTATGCTTTGGTTATAAATCACCAATTTAACCCTCTGATGACAGCTATTGCACTCATAACTCAGTAAAGTGTTAATATGAGCCATAAGGGTTATAAATTAAAACAAAAGAAGCCACAATTAGCATTAGCATAGCGTGTGGGTAACGTGTACAGAGAAACGTGTGGGAGGCAACAGTCATGATTTATTTTTTTTATGATTTTTTTTATTTTCCTATAGAATCGTTAAAAATTAAATCATGTCTGCATATCAACAACCATCATCAGGCCCAGAAGTATTTAAAAATTTCATTTGCAAATGTAAACAAATCATGGAGTTTTTTTTTTGTTTGTTTCTTAGATTCTAAAAATTTAGAAACCGATTATATCCACACACCAACACATTATTCTGAAGGTCATACAAAAAAGCCTAACTTACGTCGTGCTATTTCAAAACAATACCTTACCATACCATACCATTACCAATGAAACATATTTACATACGTTCTTACGCATTCACGCATACACCCACATTTATGAGCTATAGCACGCACTCGTTATGTGATTTAAATTTTAATTGAAATTCTTTGTACGTGAACATAAACAACAACACCAACAACAACAACAACAAATTGCTTAAAAACTGTTTAAAAAATAAAAGTCGAGTAGGAAACATACAAGAAGACTAGGAAAGGCATGTCATTGAACTTGAAAAGGGAAATCACCCTGTAAAGAATTTTCTGTACCATCGTTTTCCATACAACAAAACTTTCTTTCCAAACTTCTCTAACGAAAATATCTGTCTCAGAAGCATTGCTCCTTATATGTCGATTGAGGACAATAATAATTCTAGTTTTCCAATAAGAATTTTCATTGGAGACGAACAATATGTGTATGGTTACGATGTATAAGCCAAATTTTAATTATCCTGACGGAGAAGCCAATACCCTAACGACCATATCAAGTTCTATTAATTGTCGAGGTTACTGTGGTGCAATGCTTAAAAAAAATCTGCTCACAGGATTAATTATCTTGAAGCCATTGAATAACATGAAATGAAAAAATTAAAAACAATTTTGCATCGGGGTAATGGACTTGCTTGATAGATTGTTTGCGCAAAAGAGCAACACCATAATCGTGCCTAAATCATATACAAAATTTTAATACAAAATTGTAATGTATAGGAGCAGACACAGAGAGGTTTAGGTTAGAGGACGTGTACTCATAGCTGCCAGATAAATGAAGCGTCAAATCGTCAAATATTTGAGAAAATATCGTCAAAATCGTCAAAGACGTTCGTTGAAATCGTCAGAAAAAATCGTCAGAAAAAATAAATAAATTGAAAGGTTATATATATATATATATATAAAGTATATATATATATATATATATATATATATATATATAAAGGTTATATATATATAAAGTCAATGTTAAACAGCAATAATATTGCATCATCTATACCCATGTGTGGTGTAAATATTAGGAAGTCAAAAGACCTTAACGTTATGGGCATGAAAATTCAATGTGATGTTCGCTAAAACTAAGACATTTTTCAGTGCCTTGGTTTCTTCAGACGCTGCAATAAATACTTCACTTCATCTGATCTACTTGCCATTTACACCATTTATAACCGACCCAGAATAAAATACAACTCTCATGTACGGGTTGGCCCATAACATCTATTTTGAGGCTTCTCGACCGTTTACAGGAGAGGACGTTAATCAACTCTCATTGATTCATTGGAGCATCGGATATTGCTCGAGCGAAATAAGGGGACTAATCATGTGTTCCTACATAACACTCGTCTTTCTCGGCCAGCACATCCGTATATGGTCGATTGGCTAGTGTATAGCACACTGCATTACAGACAAAGTTCGGTTGTTAGACGGACTATTCGTATGTTGAACTCTCTTCCTGCAGAGATTTTTCTGTTACTTATTGTATAAAAATATTCAAACCTGGTGTCCATAAACACTGTTCCCTCTTTCCTCGTTCCTATAATATATTTTCCTAGTTCCAAACACAATGCCATCCCCTGAGTGTTGGTCGAAATATGGCACTTGTCCTTGTTCTTCCGATGGTAATATTAGAACCTATAATCGAATTTTTAAAATTGTCTGCAACGCCATATGATAATTAATGCTCAACTACAATGTTATTTAGGATTTTAAATTTTTTGGCTTTTAAGGGAGTAAAATTGAATAAATTACAGAAAAATCATCACAAGTATTTGAAAATATCTTAAAAATAGAATACTTTAGTCCTTGTAATTACTATAATTACTACCATAAATTTCCAACAGTAACAACTGCAAGCTAAAGGGAGTTTTTAATGTACTATAAAGTAAAGAATATGATGTAAATTTTTAATTTCTAAAAATCGTCAAAATAAGGGCATAAATCGTCAAGTCGTCAATATGATATTTTTGGAGCACAAAATCGTCAAAATGACGATAAATTGTCAAATCTGGCAGCTATGCATGTACTTGCCCTTGAGACAAATACAGTACTCGGAGATGAAGTTGACCCATTGTACTACGTCGTAAAGGATAGAGGATAATAGAGGAGATAGGGAAAAGGAGAGGAAGTAGGAAAGGGAGACACAGATACTATCTCATATTTCCCGATTGTCGTTATTTTACATTGGGAGTTTTATCATTCACTACCCAAAATGTCGTTTGTTTCATAGAGTGGAAGTTCTAGTTACGTGAGCTAATGTCCTTGTAGGAAAGGAAGACAATGTCCGCCAGGAAAGCAATGTTAACATAGTATTCCATCGCAACGGCAGATTCTGTTAGTTTACAGCACCCTCATCTTTTAGATTAATTTATTGCCGCCTGATAAAGATAAGGCTTTTCACTTTCCTTCACATGAGCGCCAGAAGACTGTTATTTAGAAGACTTCTGAGAGGAAGTCGCCGAAGAAGTATTTTTCATGTTTCATTTTTATTCGATATGTCTGATCTGCGGTCGTAGTCTACAAGGTGGTGTTTTGGCTTATTAGATGTAAGGCCACGGTTCAAATCCCAGGTTAGACATCAAAACGAAAATATGAAAAAAATATTTCTTTGGTGACTTCCTCTCAGCAGACTTCTGGCAAAAATTCTGAGAGCAAATAGGTAAGTAGGTAGGTAGAGGTGGCTGCCCATCCAAGAAAAAGTTCTTGGATGGACTCACTTAGGCCGCATTGGGCCCATTGTGCTCAAGCACAATAATAAATAAATAAAACTGCTATGAAAAGTTCCTCAAAAATCTGTCGTTCGAAGTCGACTTTAAACTCTAGGTCCGGCCACTCATGTATAAAATTAACACACACAACATAAGTGGTGTGAAAAGCTAGGTCGTAAACCTGACTGAAGGGTTGTAATGACCAATTATGTATGTCTGTCGCATCTAATAACTCAACCCACAACCTACTAGACTATGGCGACTTCAATTAAAAAACTACACCCCGAAAAATTGTATTTTTTAATTTAATACCAAATTTTTATATTTTTTAAAATGCCTTTTCTATTGGGGCGTGGCATTACTATATCTGTTCATTTTATTTTAATTATTTCAACCCAGAGAATATGGGTATTTTTCATTTAAAAATATTTTCCTACAAGTTTTGTTGCTTAAGTCTTTTGTCTTAAACTTATTGTACTCGAAATTTCAATATTTTTTTCGTTTCTTTCCCATTATTTGTGTGTATTTTATTACCTGACATTTCTTGAGGTTTTATTAATTTATCTGCTTGCGCATCTTTTGCTTCATTAACCGTAGATTTATGCTCCTGTGCGTAACTCACGTTTTTCGGCCATAAATCATGATTAATATCCGTTAAATTCGTATTTAAATTCTCTAAATTATCATCGGCCCGCAAGCATAAGAGGCAATGCCAAAGCATTACGCTTACGAATATGAATTTTAAGATCATTTTAAAAGATGACAAACTCAGTTGCTGCCGCTACTACTAATAATGTTTGTTTAAATCAAAAAATTATGCAAAACTTTTCAAAGAGCACACACTCTATTAAGAGATAATTTAATTTAATTTCATTCAATTTAATATGTTAAAAGCATGATTTAAATAATATTGAAATTAAATTTCTTTACAATTTTTTGTTTTCTTTTTAACACTTTTTTTGTTTTTATTTTCCTTTCTTTTATTTTATTTTTTTATTTTTTTGCTTCTGATAATGATCGTTTTGTTTTGTGTATTGTGCTGTAGAAATTTTAGGATCCACTCCGCTCCAAAGCACCGTTTACGTTAAAGGTTCGCGTGTATCTGATAGACTGGACGTTGACAGTGCTAACGACAACAGTTATGTACGTGTGGTCGTATTGATTCTTTTGCTTATTTTTTTTTTCTTTCATTATTTCTGCTCTCGCTATGCTTTTACTTGAATGGCTTATTGTTATTGGTAAAAGAAAACAACAATAACAATAACAAAACCTATATGTTGTAGCCACTGCCAAAGAGTTAGCAAAAGATTGGCAAAATGAAACAGAATTTAAATAAAATTGCCTACAAAGTTAATGCTAAGAATTCAGTTCGCTTCTCGCCTTTTTTCTTTCTTTCTTTTCTCTACAGTGTTTGGCTTCTTCAACGTTATGATTATGCTTACACACGTATTTTATTGATTTTTCTTTTTATGGTTGTTGTTGTTGTTGTTGGTTTAATTTTTATTCGACTGTGATGAATAACACAATTGTAACGTAATGAAGCATATAGAACAACAACACTTTAAGAAAAAAATTTTATTGAAAGAAGAAACACAGATTTTCTTAAGATTATTAATCATTTTTGTGTTCTCATGAAGAAACAGAGTTTTTTTATTATTTTTTTTCAAATTTTTTAATAGTAAATGGCAATTCCTATACATTATTTCCAAATCCTTACAGAATTTCCATCTAATATTTTCCCTTTTTTTGAAATACGTTGACGTATAATGTTACAAAAAGTACCCTAGAAGAAATGGAACTTTTTAAACAATATTTAAATCAATAATTCTCTTTTAAAGTGAGTAATAATAACAACTTAATTCAATATTAATCGGAGGTAAAAATAAAAAAGTAATGCTGCAAGCGGAACCAATAACAGCATATAGCACACATGTCGCTGCCCCTCTTGGCAAGAGAGGACATAGCAACTTGAGCGACATTGACATTAACAATAATTAACCACATATCCCAACTCTTAAAAACAAACCCAGTACTTAGCTGCAGCATTTCGTTACTCCTGTGAAAGGAACCTCCTGAACAAGAAACTTACAGGAAGTATAATAGTAAAGACCCTATAGAAAGATCACCTGAACTAATACAAAAATTGGAGAGATATCATCCTTTTAAATATTATAAACAAGTTTATTGGAAAGAAATTAAAAACAGGCTGTTAAATACATTGTCACAGGACATTAGCAATGAATTGAGTGTATTTAGCCGAAAAAAATCATGCATTGAAGCTATAAATAGGTTAAGGATAATCACTGGACAATCATCGGAATTACGATCTCCATTAAAGATCGTCTCTATAAACTCCGAATCATCAGGCAATTTGGAATGCCATTCAATGAACCAAGAGTCTCTTATTAAAAATTTTTGCCTTACAGTTTGTTTCTTAAGTCTTTTGTTTTTATATGTACAGTAGCGAGAAAAAAAATGCAACGCTATGTTGTATGATATTCAATTGAGGCTCAAAACTTATAACGTTATTCAATCCTCTCCACTTTTGTTTTTTTTATTCATTGATTTCTAAATTTTAATAAAAGGTATCATTAAGCGTTGTTTGCTTCTCTTTCTACTTAATTTTTTTCGATTTATAAAAAAAAGTGAAAAAATTTAGCGAGAAAAAAATGCAACGCAATGTGGTAAAGGTAAAAGGAGATCAACTAGAGGAATTAAAATAAAAGTTTAATGAAAACTTTGCAAATTGTGAATTTTAAAATAGAAACAGCTGTCAGCAGATAGGAAATTTTCCATTGTAAGGTCTTTGGCAAAAAGAGGCAAATCAATGAATGAAGTTGCTCATCAATTTAATATCAACAAATCAATAGTTTGTCTGATTTCATCGCGATATCGTCAAACAAATATCGTGGAAAGAAAGAGGAAGTGGTCGACTTCGTAAATCTACTGCCCGCCAAGACCTTCAAATGGTAGAAATAGTAAAAGTTGACCATCGGAAAACGGTAGTAGATGTCACTAATTATGCAAACGACCAATTAGGGGTTTCTATTGGCGTCCACACAGCGAGAAACCGATTAAGAGAGGAAAATTTGTTAGCTAGAAGACCAACCAAGAAGTCACTTATAAGTAAAGTTAATAAGAAAAAACGGCTTGACTTTGCTAGACGGTGTCTGCATTGGTCAAAAGATCAGTGGCCCAAAGTTTTGTGGAGCGAAGAATCAAAGTTTAACTTATTTGGCTCTGATGGTACAGAATGTTGTTTATTTATTTGATCTCCTTTTACCTTTACCACATTGCGTTGCATTTTTTTTCTCGCTAAATTTTTTCACTTTTTTTTATAAATCGAAAAAAATTAAGTAGAAAGAGAAGCAAACAACGCTTAATGATACCTTTTATTAAAATTTAGAAATCATACATACATAATTGGTCATTACAACCCTTCAGTCAGGATTACGACCTAGCTTCTCACACCACTTATGTTGTGTGCGTTAATTTTTATACATGAGTGGCGGGACCTACAGTTTAAAGTCGACTCGGAACGACAGTTTTTTGAGAAGCTTTTCATGGCTATTTTAATTTGCTGAGAGGAAATCGCCGAAGAAATATTTTTTGTATTTTGTTTTGATGTCTGACCTGGGATTCGAACTCGGGCCTTCAGTCCAATAAGCCAACACACTACCTACTAGACTACGGCGACTTCACTTTCCATACCTTATCGTTAATAAATTTCTTTTAAAGTTAAATTTCTCTCATATTGTTTTGCAGAACCCGGAAATTTAGAAATCAATGAATAAAAAAACAAAAGTGGAGTGGAATTGGATAACGTTATAAGTTTCGAGCCTCGATTAAATATCATACAACATAGCGTTGCATTTTTTTTCTCGCTACTGTATAAAGCCTAAAGTAAATTTTGTTTTGTACGATTTGTGTGGTTCTAGAATATAAGAGTGTAAAAATTCTAAAAGCAGTTGAAATAAAGAAAGAAAAAATTCCTGTTTTAAACGTGAAGACGGCGTCTTCTTTTAATTCTTTGAGGATTCTAAACCAAAGGTTTTGGTGCATATATCGTTGATCGATTTAGCATTTCTTTGAAGATTCTATTCAGAGAATTCTCTGCACTATACTACTGGTAAAGTCGCCGTAGTCTAGTAGGTAGTATGTTGGCTTATTAGAAGTAGGGTCACGGTTCAAACTCCACGTCAGACATCAAAACGAAAATATGAAAAAAATATTTCTTCGGCAACTTACTCTCAGCAGATTTCTGTATAAAATTAACTCACATAACATGAATGGTTTGAGAAGCTAGGCCGTAATCCTGACTGAAGATTTGTAATGGTCAATTATGTAAGTATATTTGTATGTGTACTACTAGTGACCTCAAAGATTTGCTTATGTCGGCATATTTCTTGATATTGTATCGATGTCTTTAAACATCAAATCGATATTTAGATATTAAAGCAATGTCATCAACAAATGTTAGCCAGTCATACATTCCATTTCCAGTTAGTGTCGAAATATTTACGCCAGACTTTGCCTATACATGTATGTAGCAGAAGGAAAAATGATCATACTATGCCTTACCAATTTTTGTTAGAAGATGTCATACGTTTCATAGGATGAAAAAAGCGTAAAGCCATCACTCTATTTGTTCCATTTGCTGTTTATATTGCTGCATTCGCTCAAGATAAATATGCGACAGTCATGAACAATCTTAGCAGTCGATATAGCGTTTCAAGGAGACTAGCTATTCGTGTATATCAGGAACTCTCGGTGTGACTAGCTATTCGTTTATATCAGTAATCCTCAGGGAATATTGCTAAAGCATTCTGAACAGCAATTTCATTGCAGTGATGGTAACCATGACTTCTGCATAGAAGAGAAAGCAGTGATCTAAAGGCTTATACACGGAACTGAAATTGAAATCCTTTATGTACACACAACAGCTCTTATTTCCATGCAATCATTGAGGATTGATCCCCAAGATGTTTTTTTACCTACAGAATGGCATGATCTTGGTCTTCTCTGTATTAACTTTTACACTGTTTACCTAGGTATCCCTAAAGAAGGTTTTGAAAGCAGCATTGAAACGTTTAGGAATCGTTTCGAACTTTTATAGCAAAGGGTATAGTACTATCCCTTAAGAAGTTTCGAGGTGTAATTTGCTCCTTAAATTAAGAAGAAGAAGATGAGAATAGTTTTTTCCACTATCATAAGTAAATATTTTATTTCCGGGTTCTGCAAAACAATATCAGAGAAATTTAACTTTAAAAGAAATTTATTAACGATAAGGTATGGAAAGTGAAATCGCCGTAGTCTAGTAGGTAGTGTGTTGGCTTATTAGACTGAAGGCCCGAGTTCGAATTCCAGGTCAGACATCAAAACGAAAATATGAAAATATTACTTCGGTGACTTCCTGTCAGCAGATTTCTGGCAAAAACTCTGAGAGTAAATAAAATTGCCATGAAAAGCTTCTCAAAATACTGTCGTTCGGAGTCGACTTTAAACTGTAGGTCCCGCCACTAATGTATAAAAATTAACGCACACAACATAAGTGGTGTGAGAAGCTAAGTCGTAATCCTGACTGAAGGGTTGTAATGACCAATTATGTATGTATGTATGTGTGTACGGAAAGTATTTTAGTTGGGTTTCCTTCCCATACCTTTATTATGTTTTCATTTATCTAAACCAGATTATGCACTCTAGCAGAGATTCTTGCATATTTCGTGGCAGCTTTTGCATCTCGTTAGCATCAGTGCAGTAGTTCTAGGTTTTACTATGTCTTTTTCTTTTATTTTCTAAAAAAAAAAAAATAACACGTTGCCACCATGACTGCCACTGTAAGGATGAGTTGGGAAAACAGAAAAAAAAAAATTGTAAATTTAATTGTGTTGAAAAGTGTCTGCCTCTGCTGATTGCTGTTAATTTATGGTACTTTGAAAATTTTTTATCTGTAAACCAGGCCTTCATGGTGATGATAATGTTTACACTTACGCAGTAGAATTCAATTAAATCCGGTATTAATAATGGGAGGTATTTAAGCAATTAATTTTGAGAAGAAAAAAAGGATTATTTTTTCTACTTTTCGTGTTTTTTTTTGTTTTATGTTTAATGATTGTGAAACTAAAAAAGTCAATTACCTTTTGGCATGACAAATTAAAAAAAAAAAAACATGACTTTGTCAGAATTTTTTTAATCCAAATTGTAACAATAATAACAATTGTTAAGAATGGTTTTTTTTTATTTTTCTGATTATTAAAAAACAATTTATTTCTGTTGTTTTTGTAAAGAAAAGGCGACAGAACAGAATGCCAATATTTTGTGAGGGATTACATATGTAAGCTGGTATTGCCTTAAATGTGATTTTCGTTTGCCACAGACCTCCCCATCCATCCATCCATGGCAGCTTGAAAGCGTCTTGTAAAGTTGCTCTGTCATAATCCTAAAGGCTTAACTAAATACACAATACCACAATTCCCCTTAAAAAAATATTCTTAAAAACCTTAAAATACTCTGGACTGTCATTGTTAGAAAACAAACAATAACAGCAGCCTTCAAATATATGATTATTTATCATTCATCAAACTGTCAATATGTTGTATAGAATATAATAATAATGTTTTGAAATTGATTTCTTTCTTTAATTTTTTTTTTTAATTACTTTGTCGCCTTTTTTTGTTTTTTTGTGCTTTTGTTTTCATAAAACATGATTCATTACAATTATTTGTTTAACAAATGTTTTTGTCACTATTTCTGTACAAAATATTTGGAAATTATTTTGCGGTTTTTTTTTTTTCATAGAAAAAAAGAAAGAAAAGGAAAAGAAAATAATTTCTTTTTAAACACCCACTCTAATTGCTCTGAATAGTATTTAAATAATCGTTTTTTTTTTTAATTTATTTAACAACAAATGGGGTCACTTCAATTAAAAACAACGCACTTGAAAAGTACTTTTGTTTAAACCCTCATTGTAAGAAAATGACTCATACCCGCACCTAAGAAAAAAGTTCGAAAGTGTTAACAAAAGAAAAATGTCCATAAAATTATATTTCTTAATAAAACATTATGTTTCATTAATTTATTGATAATATCAACAGAAGTTTAGAGGTGTTGGGGGACAGCGACCATACGATCTATTGATATGCACTTAGAAGTGTTCTTTTGAAATGCATTAAAGCCGTACAAGTTCCAAAGGAAATGTTGTGGAGGCTCTTTCTCCTCGTCACAGAATCTCCTTACAAACCACATCTGAACAAGAGTTCTTTATATTCACATTGTTCTGTCAAGAGGCCAGTTACTGTTCCAAGGTTACCACTAAATAGTTTGATGTGTACATCAAATATCTTTCTATTGTAATTCTCCTGAAAAACTTTAAATGGTCTTAAAGTCAAGAGTCTTCGATTCTCTCTTTCGAGAAGAAGAGACCTTTTCAACAAGTTTAATTTTTCAAACACCCTATTAACACCATGAAAACTCTTTTGCCAGCAAGTTCATCGTCCTGTTTACTATCGTATCTACTTTTCCTGACCTATTTCCCTTGCCTAGCTGATGCAAGTTGATCAGACAGTGCCACACTATTCTCGAGTTAACCTCATATGAGTCAAGAGCCTGCATGATAACCTGACTGTCGGATAGTATTGCTATGTTTCGTCATTTATATTTTCTTTTCACACCGATTTAAGCACACATCCTTCAATAAAGTTCTTAGCTTCTTAAGTTCCCTATATTTCTCTCGGAGTTCTAACACTCTTTTTTTTATTTTTTTTATTTTTATGAAACCAGAACTCAGGGGATGGCCCCTACTCATGCAGTGCATGGTGCAGGTTTTTAGGAAAGGTGGAAAGGGGGAAGATGCGAACGGCAAGGAAACGTGCTAGGTGACTATAAAATGGCCAGTGCTATACCTTCACCATTAGACAGTCTACAGCAATCGTCCCCAAGAAGCCCGCAGTTTCTCACACCACTTATGTTGTGTGTGTTAATTTTTATACATAAGTGGCGGGACCTACAGTTTAAAGTCGACTCCGAACGACAGATTTTTTTTGAGAAACTGAGAAGAAATCGCCGAAAAAATACTTTTTGTATTTATTTTTGATGTCTGGCCTGGGACTCGAACCCTGGCTTTTACGTCTAATAAGCCAGCACCAGACCACGGCGCCTCTTACTCCTGTCCCCTTATTTGTCTTTCACCCATCCGTATACCACGGAATGATGCATTTCGTAAAAATATCCTTCAAATTGCTTCATTTACTCTTGTAACCCAGTTTCGTCGCAAAACATTTTCCAAAATCTTGGGATTTACAGGTTTAGTTCAGGGAATAGTTATAGAGAAAGCAACTCCAAGATTTTTATACAAGCCTTCTGGATATCATTAGGGAACCCTTGGCTTTTCTGCTCTGTACTTTAGCTTTCCCTTTCGGTTTGATGTCCAGTATTATTCTCAGAAACTTTGCCTCCATTATCTGTGATATTAACTTTCGTAAATTTTTTGAAACTCATTAATCAGTTCTAAATAATTTGATGCAAATATTTGGAGTATCTCTTTTTAATTTAAATTCATTTCGTTTTAAAAGTTTTCCGTATTTACAGCAAATTGATATTGTAACAGATAATCTGGCAACTTTAAATAAAGACTCAGAGTCTTCCTAAAAGTATGGTACAACGTATATATTTAAATGATACTAAATGATACTTGACTGCTTTTTGGAGTACCTTAAAGTATGCTATTGATTTTGATATTTAAACATTAGAGCACATGTTACACAAAAGTAATTTTTTTTTATTTAAATTACATTAACACAAGGTGTGACAGAAAGAAGTTCATTATTTATTATTTACTACAATGCATAGTAAACCATTCTGAGTCCAAAATGAGTCCTGCTATGGCGTTAACTTTTATTTGTGGATCCGTAATGGAAAGATTTAAGGAAAGAAGCCCATCCGTCCTCTTCTTGGTTCAAATCGGTACAACAAAGCCTGGCAATATTGCACACACACCCTACAGTTTCCACAACACAGTTGAGTCTCGAACATTTCCCAGTTTTAATTAGGACAATCGAAACACCTATGACCTGTAACTTGTCGGTTCGTCAAAAGGGCAATTTTCGACGATATGCCACTGCTCTGAAAACCATTTAGACTCAGCATTGAATGATCCGAAATCTCTACCAGAAACTTCTGCTATTAATGTGTGACGACAAAAGTCGGGGGCCTCGTTTTTGCCTACACAACACCACTTTAGGACACATATTTATGATTTAATGTATTGTTCATTTTCTTCTATATTTTTGCTGTATGAATTATTGTGAACAAAACTATTGTAATTATTTTAGTATAAGTTCATAACAGGCCCCACTGTGCCTAAAATATGTAAATTAATTTTTGCTAAGCTCTTATGATCTATTTTGAGAAACATTATTATTTTTGATAACGGTTGTCGTACGACTCACATTTGACCTACAAGACCTCTGCTGAATTCAATTAGTGCTTGCTCTCACATTGATAAGTTGTGTAGAAGGACACAACATGTTTGATGTTCGATCATGTTTGACCTGTTACTTGTTACCAGCGTTGCCATTTTGACCCTTTTCGGGTATTTTTTGACGCTTTTTTAGTCTCGCTACCCTTTTATTTTTTCGAAATACGCTTTTTTGAAAAAAGGGTAATTTTGACGCTTTTTTCATTTTTTGTGGCGCTTTTGATGCTTTTTTATACAGCTATGTGATTATATTTTTTGTGGTTTAATCCTTTTTTTCTGCAACAATTAATACAATTTTAAAAACTCTTTGGGGGAGAATCCCTTCCAAGAATTAGCAGACTTTGTAATTCGCATACTAACGTTACCTTACTCGAATGCTGAGGTCGAGAGAACATTAAGCTTAATGAATTTTTTCAAACCAAAGATAAGAAATCGACTTTCCTTAAACTCGGCTAATTCTTTGTTGTACATTAAATACGGTCTTAAAAAAGAAAATGTTTGTTGTTACAATTACAAATTGCCATCTAGTGTTTTTCTAAAAATAAATTCAAATCAAACATATAAACGATCTCAATATTTTATCAAAACAGTTTTATGGCCCGAGGAAGAAAATAATGAGGCCGATATATTTAAAGATGAAATTGTTTTACTATAAAACGTTATTTTCATATTTGTTTTTTTTTTTACTTTAAAAAATGAAGCTTTATTTAAAGTTTTTGTAAAATTCTTAATTTTTTATGTTATTTTATTAAAAGTCTTCGTTATTTTTTGAATTATAATGAAATATTTTTATTTTTTAGTTATTTTATTTTAACTTTTTGTTAACTACTGAATTATATTAATTTATTTTTTGTTACTTTGAGTTTTTGTTAAATAAATCATATTTTATTTGTATTTAATGTTGCTTGCGTTTTTTTCCCTTTAAGATGGTTTATACGCAAAGCCAGATAGTATAAGTATTTGAAAATTATTTCCATTTTTTTTGTTTCTTGTGACGCTTTTTACCCTATTTTTCTGAATTATTTTACCCTTTTTACCCTTTTTTGCTTTAAGCTTGACGCTTTTCTGCATTTCCAAAATGGCAACACTGCTTGTTACTTTTGTGAGTAAAAGCGAGCATGAATTCAGCGGTTGTGACAGTTGGTGACGAGTTGCTGGTAAGGCAGGTCGATCTTGTGACATCGGCTGAGCTAATAAACATAAGCAGGTCACGGGTGGTGTGGTTCTCCCACATTTGTGACTTGTTTACCGCCAGTAAAACGTTGGCAACTGTGACTGGACCGACATCAGAGGTTTCAGAACCGCAATCATTCTGTGCGTAGGCCGTTTTGATTGTTCTTCTGACACTCCCCTTTGGTTGACTCAACTAACACGATAATTTGACGAACTGCTGACTGGACCGACACCAGAGGTTTCAGAACCACAATCATTCTGTGCGTAGGCCGTTTTGATTGTTCTTCTGACACTCCCCTTTGGTTGACTCAACTAACACGATAATTTTACGAACCGTTGACTGGACCGACACCAGAGATCTCAGAGCCACAATCATCCAGAGCGTAGGCCGTTTTGATTGTCATTCTGACACTCCCCTTTGGTTGACTCAACTAACACGATAATTTGACGAACCGTTGACTGGACCGACACC
Organism: Sarcophaga caerulescens; assembly: GCA_927399465.1. NCBI lineage: Eukaryota > Metazoa > Arthropoda > Insecta > Diptera > Sarcophagidae > Sarcophaga > Sarcophaga caerulescens. Next base: position 105,852,916 of record OV656866.1, read on the forward strand.
AGAGGTCTCAGAGCCACAATCATCCAGAGCGTAGGCCGTTTGATTGTCACTCTGACACTCCCCTTTGGTTGATTTGACTGACTGTGCCGGGGCAATAGCAAGGACCAGTAGAAACCACGGTCATCTGGAGCGCATGCCGTCTGACTGTCGTTCTGACTCAACCCCCCTTGATTAATAGCAAGGACGAGCAGAACCACAGCCATCCGGAGCGCATACCGCTTGACTGATGTTCTGACTCAACCCCCCTTTACTCTTCGGCACTGTTACTCGACAAACTATAGTTACCTGACGAACCATTGAGACTGGACAGACACCAGAGGTTTCAAGGGAGCAATCATCCAGAGCGTATGCCGTTTGATTGTCGCTCTGACATCCCCCTTTGGTTGATGTGACTGACATTATGATTCGACGAACCGTATTTGGCCGGCTTATTAGATTAAGATTAGGTTTCTGTTCTAACCCGATGTAGTCCTAACGTAGCGTAGTAAATAAGCTATTTTAAGTTATTTTACAAATTGTAAATAAATAGCCTAGAATCTACAAAAGAATGACTTTTATTTATGTAACCACTGGACGCCGCTGAACTACCCCAGCACCCGAACGGAAACGTCTCGTTACAAATGTAAGTGAACGAACGTGGAGATTTTGTTATGGGACTTGATAGAAAGTGGTCTGAGCATATTAAGAAAATTTCAGGGAGAACCTTGTTACCCAACCACCATTGATTCTCTTTCAATATAACCATGCCCTTCGCCTAAAAAACACCCCGCTGCAGCACACATACTACGGCAGCCTATGCGGAAATCTAATGTTAAAGTCAGTTATATACTCGTATGTGTATCCTACAGGCTTCTCTGTTCAACATTTTGAAGGTATCGATATGTACCCTAAGGGCCCCTTTGGAAACCTTTAAATTATCAGACCAGTAGTTTCTAGTGGGAACTCTAAAATTAAAACTAAAATGAAAGTTGGTATCCCTCCGAATGTGTCTAAGGTTTTCCAGTGTATTGCAGCAAGTCCATTGGGTAGGTTGAGTCAGTATTAAACTGGAGAGCGACTTACTGTCACTATCAACAGAAGATCAATGGGAAAATAATTGAGTATACCGAAAAATGCCTTAGTTAAAGTGAAAAAGAATGCTTTCATTAGTGATCAGGACAACTGACTGACTGACTGCCTGCGTACTCTGTCTATTAAGCTGCACCCTGTTCTCCAAACGTGATCTCCTTTAAACATGGCTCCAGTATGATATGGTATCAAAGATCAGCAATGAATCGTATTTTCGCTACTCATAGGTACTTATGAAATATTGAGTATGAGTGAGTCAAGAGTTTTAAAATTCAACTACTCTGATTCATTCGTACTCGCTACAACATTGATTTATAAGTATAGGTTGCAATGAGTATGAGTACAACGTTGACATCAAACTCACAACATTCGATTCATTGTTTGATTCATACGCCTACTCATTCAGATTCATTAATTTAGAAAAATACTTATAATACTTACGAATGTTTCGAGTCACTCGAATCATTCATCAAAATTTACAGTAGTAGTTATTGTTGCATTTACAAAAGAAGAGAAAAGAAAAAACAAAGACAGCAAGCAAAGCACACACACAACCTTCTAGCGAGTATTGTGGTGTTCGTACTCGAATCATACTTATTTTGTGCTTCGTGTATATGTTGAATCACGGAGAGTCGAAATCAACAACATCGTGCGTATTGTTAAGTATGAGTACGATGAGTATTTCTAACTTTGAATATGAGTAGTATGAGTATGATATTAAAATAAGTATGAATGCGTATAAGTAGCTGAAATTATAAGTATGACTCGAATCTACTCATCGTTTTGAATACTCGTTGCTGATCTCTGAATGGTATGTCCCAACCCCTAAATCATAGAACGACCCTTTTAGAACAGCAAAGCACTTTACCCTCTCCATTATATTATCCCTCTACTAGAGTCTGGGGTACAAAATATACTCCAGATCTCCTCTTGAATAAGAATAGTTGAATCCTATTAAGGATTTCCAAATTAAAAGCAGGTAACTGTTATAGTCTGCTAAAAAACATCAGCGTTACGACGAGTATAATTTTTTATAAGCTTTAAGGTCTAACTGCTCTTAACAATTACAACACACTTTTCATTTCTATTTTGTACTCAATAGTATTTTGTGGGTTAATTTATTACGTTTTTTTGTTTTTTTTTTTTTTCTTTTTTTTGTTTCTTATTTTTGCTTAAAATTATAAAATTTTCTTCAAAAAAAAAATTATCGTCACTAAAATATAAAATATTATCGAACAAAGAATGATGCCAATAAAAATGTAAAATAAATAAAAAAAAAATAAGATTAAATTATTGAGAAGAAGAAAACAATTTAAAAACTGATTCTTCTATCGCTTACAAACTACATTCTAAATACAATGTGATTAAATTTTGTTTTTTTTTTTGTTTTTTTCTCTTTCTTTTTGTTTTTTTGGTTGAAACTATTGCGTTAAAAATTTCTCTATAGGAACTTGGGCAAAGAAATTATTCACATGTTCCACTAAAATGGGTGCCCACTGTTCACGTGTTGCTGGTATGCCAACGCGAGTAATTTCGGGTAAGTTTTCATTGACCAAATTTAAAATCATTGTATCTGGAAGAGAGAGAGAGAATTTTGAATTGTGTTATAACGATTTGGTGATGTTTTATGTGCGAAAACTTACTTAAATTACGATCTGAGAAGATGCCATTGGCAATGATTTTAGCATTTCCAATACCAACATTTGCATTCAAACGATGCAAACGCAATCGTATGCTATTATCGCTGTTGACAAAACTGCCATCAGTTAAAACGGTAGCACGAAGGTTGTCTGAAAAAAATTTGGAAATTTATCTTCAGAAGAAGAATTTTAAAAAAATTCTCTGTTTGACCTTACCAAGTGTAATATTAAAAGGCCCCTTTGGCACTAAACGCAAGCCACCAAATTTCACATCAGCTTTGAATTGACCATCAGCCCGAATTTGCTTACATTCCAGGCCCAGTTTTATGATGAAACCATTATCGGTGAAATTGCCAGCAAACGAGCGAACTTGTAAATTGGAAATGCCATGGATTTGCATGTTTTTAATTAAGAGACCACCTTGTATGCCATCATTGGCATAACGGAAAATGCCTCTTCTATAGAAATAGGGATCAATGGAACCCAAACCATAATCAGGAAGGCCGGTCTAGAATACAAATACAAAGAATTTTTTTTTTTTTTATTTAATGTGACTTAAATTATGAAAACACTTGAACTGACCTTGAGTTCAGGCATTACTTGTGTCATTAAGTTTTTAATGCATTCGTCTTTGTTGGGATCACTAAGAGAGCAGGGCGTTATTTCTAAATTACCAGCTGAAAATAAAAATAAAAATGAATAGAAAATACGAATAATAAGAAAACAAAAGACTTAAGCAGCAAACTTGATGAGATTTTGTTTATAATTTTTCGTTTTAAAACAACTGAATTAAAAATTTCAAAATAAGTGTGTACACTTTATGACCCTTTAATAGTTTGTGTACACTGGAGGTCATTGCTTTTTTTTTCCTTGTTTTCATTTTGTTTAAAGGCAAGGTTCCTCTATCGCCTGCCTCGAGAGGCTTGACCCTGTAAGAAACTATTATTTTTCTATTGTCTTCCTTTTTACAATGAATGTTGGATGTCATGCTGATGTTATTTAATGTAAAAATTATTATTTCTTCATTTTCATTATAATAATTCATGATTATATGATTCATACAATTATGTGACCCTAAAGTTCATTGTCATTGCTGCCTGTCTGTCTGTCCGTCTGTATATTGCAGTTATATTGCCGGTGCATATTCATTAACAAAACTAAAGAAAACAACAAAAAGAAAAAAATTAAAGAGAAACTGAAAGTGTTTTATTTTTTCTTAAGGTCTTTGAACTGGTTTACGGTATTTTTATTTTTAAATTCGTTTATAAAAAACACAAAACTTTTCATTAAAAATTTGAATTAAAAAACAGTTAACAATAGATTCATATTTTTGCATTGCGAAGCAGTTTGGCAGTAGTAGTTTGTTAGATTGTAGCTGCCTAAATAATACAAAAGACCTTAAAAAAACTGGCCCCAATTAGAAACCTTCCTACTTTTAATTTGCGGTTAAAATTTTTAATGAGATTTTCTTTTGTTCAAAACAAAAGACTTAACACACATACATTTTAGATGAATTATTGGGATTGTAGGAATAAAAAGTAAAATTATTTTCAATATTATTAAACCTAAGCAATTTAGATTTATGAAAACAAAAGACTTAGGAAACGAACTTCAAAGAGAATTTATAACCAACTTGTAACGTCATGATACATTACCAATACAAACCTCAAACATTATAAGCTGTGACTTAATGAAGGAATTTATTTGACAGAATTTACCAAATCTTACGCTTATTCGAAACTCCTTTATAATTGAAAATAGAATAAATATCAGAAAAAAAATACCCAACCTTCGCTTTGGCACAAAGTTTCTTATAATAAATGAAGTAATGAAAAGCATATGGAGATAATATACTGGGCACACCCACCGAAATAGCGAAGCTAGCCATGAAACCCACAGGGAAGCCGTGAAATTGGAATGACGGCCCTTAATTGGAGAGGACAGTTGGAGAATAAGACTGCTTCCCACAAGATGACATGGACCTTTCTTGGAGCTTTGACTTTGGCCAGACACAAGCAGAAGTAATATATTATGACCTTATAATGCTTAGGATTCGTTAAAGAAATTATAATAATACAGTATTCCCTCGATTTACGTCGTAGAATGTTCCGGAAAAAGGCGACGTAAATCGAAACGACGTAAATCGAATTTCATATTGCTCATACTACAAAGTAGTATGTTTTTAACAAGGAACTTAAAAAAGTTACAGTAACCTTTCGATTTACGTCACACTTGGTTCCAAAAAAAGGCGACGTAAACCGAATGACAACGCAAATCGAAGTTGAAGGGAACAAAATTTTTGACGAGTTTAATCGAAACAACGTAAATCGAGACGACGAAAATCGAGGGAATACTGTAACTCCATCATTACACTCCCATAACCCGCACAGTTATGTAATGAAAAAAAAAGAAGTGGACGGCTAACCTAATCTCCAATATATATAGATGTCATCGCCGTAGTGTAGTAGATAGTGTGTGTTGGCTTACTAGACGTGAGACCGTGGTTAAAACCTCAGTTCAGACATGTAGACTAAAACGAAATTTGAAAAAATATTTCTCCGGCGACTTCCTCTCAGCAGTCTTCTGGCAAAAACTCTGAGAGTAAAAATTTAAATGATTTAAGTCCCACCACTTACGGATAAAATTAACACGAACAACATGGTTGGTGTGACATGGATCGTAATTTCGACTGAAAGTGAAATTGATAATTACCAATTAAGTGAAGCGTGCAGCCCTTGCGCTGACCAACTTCTTCCTTTTCCTCATTGTGGTGGAACTTGGTCAGTACAGGGACTGCGTTCACCCGTGGCATCACAACGGGCCGCTATGCGTGCTCAAGTGTGCTTTGTGATATCAGAGCTACCACTCCGACCTAACCTAACCTAATTAAGTGAAGCGAAGGGAAGCATAAAGACATGGCAACAAATAAAGTACATTAATTGAATGTGAAGATGTCGCCGTAGTCTAGTAGGTAGTGTGTTGGCTTACTAGACGTAAGACCACGGTTCAAACCCCAGGTCAGACATCAAAACGAAAATATGAAAAAAATATTTCTTCGGCGACTTCCTCTCAGCAGATTTCTGGCAAAAACTCTGAGAGTAAATAAAATTGCCATGAAAAGTTTCTCAAAAAATCTGTCGTTCGGAGTCGACTTTAAACTGTAGATTTCGCCACTCTTGGATAAAATTAACGCAAACAACATAAATGGTGTAAGAAGCTAGGTCTTAATCCTGACTGAAGGGTTGTAATGATCAATTATGTACATTTTTTCAAATTACATTTTTACATATTATGTACATACATACATAGTAATTTACATATTATGTAAAAACCTCGATTTTGAAAAAAAAAATGAGATACGACCTTTCTATATTAAGCCATCGATATGTGAATGTGAAGCAAATTGAATTTGATCGAATGTAAGTATTGTTGCAAGTTGAAATTGTCGTGGGGCAAAAAGTGAAAGTGAGAAAGCTGTAGCGAGGAAACGAGGATGGGGTTTTAGTCGGTATTATCAAAATGATAGAGCCCTCTAGATTTGTGGCATTTAGGGAATGGAGAAATTTATCTTCCACCCTTGCTAGCAAATAATCCCATAATTCATCAAAACTGTATTGCAATTGGATGTAAGTTTTGATGAATTTCAGTGTATAAAACACACTCTGGATTTCTTGTAATGTAGACAAAATTTAAAAAAAAATTTTAAAACCCTTCCAAATAATTTTGAGCAAATAAAAGGCACGTATTACAATTGATTTTCAATACAGAAAAAAAAATTTGTATATGATTTTGTATTTCGTCAACCTATCAGCAGTTTTCTAGATTTTACAGGAGAGGGAAAAAACGTTATAAAATTGGTACTATTTGCAATATTGAAACGCAAATTATATATTACGATTAAAATGAAACCAGAAGTATATATCGGTTGAGAAATCTTTGTTTTTCTGAACACAGCTTATGATATGGCGCTTAGGGTATTTTGAATTGTAAAAATCTGAAACCAAACAACCTATCAGCATTAATAATTAGTATGAATAATTAAGCATTCCTTTCAACACATAATTATTATTTACATTAAATAATAACAATTATAGATTTTTTTTTACTTGTTTAGACAAAAAAGTAAATAGTGTTTGCTTAAATTACACTATGCAACAAAATTAAACTTTTATCATGATTTTTAATGATTTATTTTCCTCTTGTTTAGTACGTCACGGTCTTCTAATTTGGTAATAGCTTGGTTATTTGTAATATTAGACGTTCAAAATTTTGCATACATATGCTTTATGATATAGTGAATTATATTAAACGAGAAACTCAATTTTGAAAATTTTGCTGATAGGTTGTTTGGTCTTTTAGTTGACGATTTGTATTGTGATTTTTTAAAATTTTTATTTCTCTTTATATCAGAATCAAACTAAACTATTAATACGTCTGTTTTTTTTTAATAACTTTTTAATATTTTTTTTGTGTTACTTTGGCTGCTGCCAAAGGAATTTATTTTTTTGTTTAACAGTTGAGTAGAAGAGACAAATAAAGTAAAAAAACGTGTTAATATTGTTGACAGGCAAATAAAATTCATTTAAATACACTTAAGATTTATATATAAAAACAAATAAAACCATTTGGGTCAAGATCAAATAAACACAAAAATTGTCTAAATAATTTGCAGTTGCTTTATTAAATAAAATATCACAACAACAACAACAGTAACAATAATAAATTTAAGACAACAAAACAGCCACAACATAAGAAAAAATTGTAACAAAAAAAAACTAAACCTTAAGATTTAAGACAATTATTTTTTAACAGAAAACCAACCAACAACTGTTATGTTATTAGAGATACAAAGTTTTAAAACTTGTTAAACCGTTAATATGAGTCATAATTTGAAGACAAAACAAAAAAAAAAACAAAAAAAAAACAAATACTTGCTTATGGCAATTGCTTTGAAATGAAGTTTTTTGTGGTTTTTTCCTTTACACATAAGAAGTTTTGGTCTTAAGTCTTTTGTTGTGGTTTTAAGACTTACAAATTTATTTATTTACGCTTTCCTAAGACAAGATAAGAAATTATTATTATTTTGTTTAACATTAATTTATCGTATTTTGAAGGTTAATTTGAAAATTGAGAAATTTTTGTTTTTTTTTTCTGGTCATTTCATCAAAATTTTATGATGTATGTTCACTTGCAATTAACACTTGTTTAATAGACTTTATTTTTCTCTCTTGTGGTTATCGTTGTTTTTGTTGTTTCGCTTTTGCTTTTTTACACCTTCTGAGTTTCTTTTTTTTTTTTTATAAACGAAAAACCACAAAAGCAAAGCAAAAAAAAAAAGAAGATAAGAAAATAATTATTTTAATTTTAAATGGTTTTTTCTTCTTTTTTTTATCATATTTTTAATGTGCAAATATTAAATTTGTAAAGTGTCTACTTTAAGCTGTACCAACAAATCACATTACAAAATTGCTAAAACTGCGCATTGTGTTTAAGATAACCAGCTAGAAACTATAGTTCTTTTAACAAATACAGGCAAACAATGGGTGTAAATGTACTTGAATTTTAATCATGTTTTATTTACATACATACGAGTACTACATCATAGCTCCTCACAATCACTAGAGTACAATTACAATAAAACTGATTATACGTCATCTAAAGATTCGGTCTTGATGGGACATTTTTCTCTAAAATTTCAAGTATGGAAGACTGATCCTCTGGTATGATCTTATGATCTGCTCTGGACATTCTGTGAAAGCCTGTATGACTCTAAACTTGTAGATGGCTATCAGATCTCTTTTGTGTGCAATATTCACATCTAAACTGGTTGACTTATACCATGATTCCCATGGTCAACAGTGTAATTCTGGATTTCTGATGAAGAGCTTGGTAGAGTAAACAAGTAAACGGCATCCTAAACCATTCTGTCATACATCCATAAAAACATAATTGCCCATAACAACCCTTCAGTCAGGATCAGAGATCAGCAACGAGTATTCAAAACGATGAGTAGATTCGAGTCATACTTATAATTTCAGCTACTTATACGCATTCATACTTATTTTAATATCATACTCATACTACTCATATTCAAAGTTAGAAATACTCATCGTACTCATACTTAACAATACGCACGATGTTGTTGATTTCGTTTCTCCATGATTCAACATATACACGAAGCACAAAATAAGTATGATTCGAGTACGAACACCACAATACTCGCTAGAAGGTTGTGTGTGTGCTTTGCTTGCTGTCTTTGTCTTTTCTTTTCTCTTCTTTTGTAAATGCAACAATAACTACTACTGTAAATTTTGATGAATGATTCGAGTGACTCGAATCATTCGTAAGTATTATAAGTATTTATCTAAATTTATGAATCTGAATGAGTAGGCGTATGAATCAAACAATGAATCGAATGTTGTGAGTTTGATGTCAACGTTGTACTCATACTCATTGCAACCTATACTTATAAATCAATGTTGTAGCGAGTACGAATGAATCAGAGTAGTTGAATTTTAATACTCTTGACTCACTCATACTCAAAATTTAATATGTACCTATGAGTAGCGAAAATACGATTCATTGCTGATCTCTGGTCAGGATTACGGCCTAGCTACTCACACCACTCATGTTGTGTGCATTAATTTTATACGTGAGTGGCGGAAGCTACAATTTAACGTCGACTCCGAACGACAGATGTTTGAGTACCTTTTTCATGGCAGGTTTATTTACTCTCAGAGTTTTTGCCAGAAATCTGCTGAGAGGAAATCGCCGAAGAAATATTTTTTTTTTTTTCATATTTCGTTTTGATGCCTGACCTGGTATAAGAAAACGGGATTTACGCCTAATAAGCTAACACACTACCTACTAGACTATGACCATTCTGTCATATCGACTACAATTCGCTACAGGGAAATACCAGTGCATCTCATATCACTTATTGTATTTCTGTAAGCGATAGCAACTAGCCGCAGGGCACATGCTAATATATAATGGGGTCCCATAAAAGTAATTGTCGAAAGTGCTCAACTTGCCGAATGTCGACTTTGGTTGTGGCGAAAGTTACATAAAGGGCCATAAACTGACATTTAAATGGCCGTCTAGAAATGAAGCAAATTCGTACCAGAGCCAGCTCGTTATGATCTCCAGATTAATAAACGTAAAACAAGACAGTGAGACTTAACACGGTATGTAAAAACGACTTGAATTTGAAACAACAGCTGATAGAAAAAGTCCGATCATTTTACTATCTGGGCAGCATAATTGCCAACAATTGGTGGTTCTAGAGAGAACTTCGAAAAGCTTATTAACAGGGCCATACAAAAAACAATCCAACTATGCCCAGAGTGAAACTAACGACTAATGGTGTTTTCTTTTCTACAATGAAAATGTCACCCTCTTACAAGGTACATTAAAAAATTTTTGACCAACCCTGTTGTAATGTAATTTTTTATTTGAGAAGAACATAACACAAATATTAAAAAAGGGTATGCCCTGTGTTTACCACTTATTAAGAAAATTAATGAGGAAATGCCAATTTGTTCAAAGGTGTTGCCAGATCGCTAATTTTTCGACTTCATTTTTTGTACGCTTTTTTTATAACAAAAAAAAAAAAATATTTTAACACTGTTCTAACATTGAATGCAATTTTTTATATTGCTGACCATGTAGCTTTAATAATGTAATATTTCCTTAAGATTACTCCACAAAACAATGAAAAAATTAACTTCAAATTGGATAACAATACCAGGCGACTTTTTTTAAATTTCATCTGGTAGCCCTATAAATAAACAAAAGTCATCTGCTTTACAGGGCATTAGCAGCACTCTCGATTTATACAGCGCATAAAATGCAATGCCCTCCACCATTGGCAAGTGCGAATTATTTAGAATAAAACATATCACCCTTTTAGAGGGCGAAACATTTTTAAGAAACAAACGCAAAATTGCATTTTGCGTTAATAAAATTGATAGAAAAGAAAACACCATAATTGTGCGTCTAACTAAACTGAATATTTTTAACAGCTGTGTGAAGTCTGTTGCCTTGCAGGCATGAGAGTCATGCATTAAGTTGTGGTATTTAGTCTGTTCAAAGTTTTCTTTCTTAAATCTTTCGTTTATAAAATTCATTTATTGCACTTGAAATATTTTTTAAACGTTTAGAATCTTTATGAGCTCTACACAAGCAATAATATCTGTCACTTTTGAAGATTATTAATGCTCAAAAGTCTTAAAATAGTGTACATACGAGATATTAATAATAATAATAATTATTATTAATAATAGTAATAAGGAAACAACACTGTATTGGTTGTGAATTTAATAATATTTTGCAATAAAAATATTTCTTTTAAGTTGTATTATTTTACAGATAATAGAAATAAAGCCATAAAAACATCATATTAAACTAGTTGGTCTCATTTCCGTTAAATAAAGGCAATAATTCGTGCTGAAATATTCGCACAGTCAGTCATACAGTCAATCATACAGTCTTTCATTCATTGATTTAAGCATGATACTAAAATCAGAGCTGTTAGCATAGCTTAAAGTAAAAGAAATAATAAAAAAAAACTACTTTTAAGCTTATAATGTAACCGGCTTTCAAAAAAAAGAAAAAAAAAACATCAAAACTAAACCAAAAGAAGTTTTGCTTTTCAATACAAATCAGAAGCTTTACCTTCGCTTTTTCAGTGACGTTGGCTAAAACATTTTTGTGGTCTTCTACCAACACCAGTTAAAATACATGAAAGCGTTGAAACAAAAAGCCAAAACAAAAAGCCAAAAAGGCAAAACGAAAAAAAAACACTGCTAACTGACCTACATCAATACAAAATTTTGTAAATATAGCTGCTTGGCTCAAATGATTTTGTAGTTGAAAAATTCATAAATTTTTTGCGTTTTTTCTCTTCTTTATTAATTTTTTTTTTTTTTTTTTTTGGTTTAAATCAGGCAATAAAAGAAACTGAATTAAAAATAAAAGTTATTAAGAAAGAAAAAAAAAGATCTCTTGTGTATTGTAGTTTTAAATAAAATCAATTTTCATTTCTGTATTAAATGCAATGCAGTGTTAATGACTCAAAAGTTGTGAATTTTTTTTTTTTTTTAATAAATTTTTTATGCAATTGCTTGTTGTTGGGGTACTTTGCAAAAAGAGGTTTCTCTATAAAATTTAATAATTATTGTTTAGCATTCAAACTCATAACGATCGATAGTCAATTATAAGTTTAGAACCATAAATGTTTTATTACCACCTTATTATGACTGCAAAATATTTCATTTTGTCAACAAACAAAGTTTAATGTTGTTATGAAATTCTTAAAATTCTTAATTAATTGCTTAACTATTGAAGAAATATTTCAAAATCATTATTTTAAGCCTGTAATATTTCCATATGCATTTTGAAATGAGTGCAGCAGCCTTGTTTGCTGTACAAATAAGGAAATTTTTTTTGAAATTCTTTTATAATTTCTTTCAAATATTTTGTTTTCAAATTAAACATCACAATTAAAGTTCAATAAAAGTATTTTGCTTTGAAATATTTTCAATATGTTCGAACATTAAAAGCATAATTGTGTGAAATAGAAAAAAGTTTGTTTCTTAAGTCTTTTGTTTGGTACACATCTATCTATCTATATATATAAAAGTGGATGTGTGTATGTATGTAACGTATGGACTCCAAAACGGCTGGGCCGATTTTGATAAAATTTTCAGGGAATCTTCAGAATATTCAGGCGGGTAACACTGTGAAGTCTGATTTTTTATTTTCGGTCTGTGGGCGGAGGGGCGTGGTAAAATCCAATTTGTTTGTTTGTATGTACCTTATAGAATCGTAAACTATGCATTTGATCATGTAATGATCTTTAGCAAAGTTGATGCGCATGAGCCGGGGAAGGTTTCTAAGTTGGTATGACTAATTTCCGGCAGGGGGCGCCACTGAAAATTACTTAAAATCAATTAAATCGTAAACTGTGCATTTGATCATGTTATGATCTTTAGCAAAGTTATTGCGCATGAGCCGAAGAAGGCTTCTAAGTTGGTATGACCAATATCCGATAGGTGGCGCCACTGAAAATTACTTAAAATGAATTATACCGTAAACTGTGCATTTGATCATGTTATGATCTTTAGTAAAGTTGTTGCACTTGAACAACGAAAAGTGAGATTAGAAACTGATCGAATGCGTACTACTCAAGCCCGTTCATCTGAATCATAAGGACAACGGGAAACAAAATTAATAAAATGATTCAAAATTAATTGGACATTCGTGTAATGTCTTTCCTTCAAAGTTATTTTAGTTGGTGGCGCAGCAACACGCGCAGGGTACAGCTAGTGTGTTATAAATGTATTAATGGCGCCTCTGAGAACACTTGATGTTGCCTTAGATATTTCAAGAAGTTTATGTCTTAAGTCTTTTGATTTTATGTCATGACTACAAGAAAACAAATTAAAACAGAAATTGGAAAAGAAACTGAAAATTTACACAAAAAAACGTATTTCTATGCGTAATGAAAGCGAAATTTATTACACTTCAGAACATAAATTTGAAGCAATTAATATGAAGCACTGACGTAATCATTCCTTGAAGTATATTTTTCCCGTAGAAGTTCAGGTAAAGGAGCAAACGGCATGGAACGGTTAGAAATTATTTGGGGAGTCTAGCTAAGAAAGGGCAGATCGATCATGCCGGAGTTTTGATGTTGTCGATTTGGGTAGACGTATACTGAGTCGATATTATTAGCCACCGTTCAAACCGCGGATCAGACGTCAAAACGAAAATATGAAACAATCACCCTTATTCTGGTTGTCGTCGTCGTTACCAAAAATGATGTCGATAAAATCAGAGTCGATAAAATCAGAGTCGACACAACAGAATATCGACGGCGTATTGACTCACAGAATACCAAATGTGTGTCGACAGTCATCTATAACTGTCAATAACGACAAACAGAATACCAATTTTAAACTGTCGACGCAAGACGACGTCGACGACGACAACCAGAATAAGGGTGAATATTTCTTCGGCGACTTCCTCTCAGCAGATTTCTGGAAAAAACTCTGAGAGTAAATAAAATTGCCATGAAGAGCTTCCCAAAAATCTGTCGTTCGGAGTCGACTTTAAACTGTAGGTCCCACTCATGTATAAAATTAACGCACATAATACAAGTGGTGTGAGAAGCTAGGTCGTAATCCTGACTGAAGGGTTGTAATGACCAATTATGTATGTATACTAATATAATACGAATTTAGGTATCGTAGGCTTCTACAAAAGGTATTTACAGGACATTATATCAGCTCGAGATTGATTTCAGTCTGCAGGAAGATTCTCACAATATTCTGTGTTGTGTAGCTATACAGTTCAGGGTCCTGAGGCATTGTAATATAGTCAGCAATTAAATTGCATGTGAACTCCCGTAGTGGAGAGCTCAGTTAGGTCTCTCATGGGGCACTTATTTGTGTACACAGACAGAGAGTGTACACTTCATAGCTTAATAAAGAGTTTTGTAGTCAGCAGGCTTTTATGGTACAGTCTCGATCACTTTTGAACGGCAACTCAACTTGCATGACAAATCCTTTTGCGCACAGTTGTTATCGCTTCAATTTTAGAATGCTTCCTCTCTGGATCTACCTATAGTTGGCACGTTCGATTAATCTAAGATTAATGTCTAGGTTTTATTGAAATTCTTTTTATAGGAACGAAATTTTTCAACCAATTTTTGTCAAGGCATTACTTTTCTTATACACACAACTATGTTTCGATATTTTTATCTGCATTAAACATAATTCTTTATATACGACCCGTTTACGAGATGCAAAAAAACTTTTTTGAGGTGCTTAAAGTATTTTACTTGTTGATATAGAGTTTCTTTAAATTTCGTCAAACATTACTTTGATATTTTGTTACTTCAGTGCTACACTGTTGCTCAAATTACCGGCTATAATTAAAATAGTTGTTGCAGCTTGAAATTGATTTAAAAAACTAAATAAAAATTAAAAAAAAAACAAATTTATAACCATTACAACTATTTTTAAAAATCATAATAAAATAGATTTGTTCCAAGTCTATGCATAATTATGCCATTAACAGCTGGATGATAATCATTTCGTTTTGGCAGAGGTAGAGGCAGAGGCAAAGAAAAGAAATATTTTTTTTTAAAAAGTTTCTGGCTTAAGTTTTTTTGTTTTTTTTTTTTAACATAAATGACCCTGGTTTATAAATGAAATAAAAAAAATTTATATTAATTAGATAAACTATTTGAAAACAAAGTATGTATGTGTTGCGAGAAACTTTAAGGATTTCTTAAGTTTCCAGTCTACAGACATTCATAGAAAAAATGGAAATTAAATGGAAAAATCAGCGGTAGACCAAACAAATTTTGTTTTTTTTTTATTAAAAAGTTTGTGTCTTAAGTCTTTTGTTTTTGAAATCTTAAATAGCCATGACTTTGAAACTAAAATGGGAAATAGTACAGGGTTTATAAGAAATATTTGAAAAGAAAAGTTCGTTTATTAAATCTTTTGTTGTCTGAAGTGTTTTGTTTATTAAATAATAATTATAGGCGACAAGTCTGATTGTTCCTTAGTAAGAACCAGAAAACACTGTAATTTAGGAAAACGCTTTCTAAGTAGACTGGGTAATAAGATAAAACTTGCCGATTTGGAAAGAGGCAGACCGTTCAGCGATATACGATGGACTGAGGAACAACTCGTATATATTTTCCAAACACAGATGTCTGCGCCAATTTTGTGCTCAATTCCACTTGGAAAATAAATACAAAGAATAGGACACAGTAATACTATCTGATCGTATTAGGTTAACCCAAGAACATTATGAGTTTTGGTAAGCTTTTTAGCCGTTCGGCAAATGCAATGAGTTCACTCCCTTATTATAGGAGGATAGGATTATAGGAGAATTCACGACAAGCCAATGGGGTCAGACACTTTCTGTGAAGCGAGAAGAGAAATTTGAAAGGGCTCACCCATTGAAGATAAGAAGAAGATAGTCTTAAGACTCTCTTAACTTTTTCTAGGTAATTGGAACAGGAAAATGTGTGAGTTTTGTAACAGGCTACCCAGAAATACCCTGAGCGGCCAAAGGATACTTGTTTAAAATAGAGCCCGTTTTAAGCCCAATATGTACCCTCTATGATGAATAGTGGAAACTGTGTAGCGTTATGAAATGAAGTTTTCAAATGAAAACTCCTAAGCGCTTGGAAAGTATTGGCAGGGAGCTATAATTACTGACACCGAACTACATCCTGAACTTAGTGAGGTTAGCAGGATTGTGGGAGACATAATGGTGATACGCTATATAGATTGAGGGCAACAAAATAGATCGTATCGTCACAGTACTCCAGCACCTCTGCATGGTAATTACAATAGAAATATTGAACTATCGAAACACTTTTCTTTTTTTGGCTACATTTCTTCCCGAAATCCAAGATATTTAAATACAAATTTATTTATTTAACATGCAGGAGACCATAGTTTAATTGTATAACTCCCGCATTTAATGTAATATCATGTAATAAATTTCTTTACAAAAGACTTAAGACACAAACTTGTTTTTTTTTTCTTTTGATAAATTTTTTGATTTTTTTTTTTTGCTTCTTTTTTTAATTTAAAATTTTTAATTTATCTGTTGATGTTATAAATGCATTTCCAATTGAAAATTTTCCTTCTCGAACATTTGTCTCTCTTATAAGCCAAGGAAAAGCTTTTTGGAAAAACACCAAAAAACCTGTTAAACTATAAAAACGTTTTTGATTTTTTTTTTTCTGTTTTTCTGACAAACAGGGTTTTGGGTGGCAAAGAAAAATGTTTGTATTTTTCCTTTCCATTATTTTGTGATTATTATTACATAAACTGTGGAATTAAACCAAATTTTGTTTAATTTCAAGTTCTCAAAATCGATTTTTTTTTGTTTTGTTGTCTTGCATTTCCTTTCAAAACTTACAAACAGAAAACCAAACACCATAAAGGAGAAGAAGAAGTGAAAAAAAAAACTAAACGTTTGTATTACAAAATCTGTATTTTACCATTTGCTTGAATGTTGCTAAAACTGTTAACGTTGCTGCTACTACTGCTTTTGGTGTCGCTGTTGCTGCTGCTACCGCCATTGCTGAAAGTATCAGCTGTTGTGTCTTGCTGCTGTTGTTGTGGAAACGCCAATAATGCATCAACATTTGCCAATGCGGCTGTAGATGTTGTTGATGTTGCAAATTCCTGTGCATTTGGCAATGTTGCTATTGCTGCCTGTGTACTTCCGATTAATGCAGCAGCAATAGCTAGCAATTGCAACATAAATAATTGCATTTTGATTGGCTAAACAAATTGTAAATGCTGTTTGGCTTGAAGGTGTTGTTGTCGTTTTGTTTTTTTTTTTATTAAATTTTTCTTTTATTTTTCCGTTTTCTGTTTTCTTTTTTATTTTTGCTCCCCAATGGAAAGGAAGTAATTTAAGCACCTAAAAATACTTTTTTTTTTTAATCTTTTCAAAACACCTTTTTTTTATTTGAATTTCAAAATATAATTTTTTTTATTTAATTTTCAAATTTTCTTAATTTTATTTCCTAATTTTTTTTCAATTTTTTTTTTTTTTGATTTCGAAATTCTTTTTTTAAATAATTTTTTGAATCAATGCTCACTTTTGTGTGGCAAATCTTGAAATGTTTCTTGAGCACGTTTATTTATAGGTTTTTATATCGGCTTCAACATAAAACACTGAAATTAATTTTTTTCTTTTTTTTTTTTTTTTGCAATTATTCGTTACTGTCTTAATGGCATGAAACTAAAGTCTTGAATTTTTGTAAGTTTATCGGTTTTATATGAGGTTTTTTTATTTTTTCTTCAAAATAAGCAGCAGAAGAAAAGCTTTTCTCAAAGCTTTTGTTTAACCACAAAACTACATTTACATTTACGCTGCCTACCGTAAACAACGTTAATTTCAAATCTTGAATTTTAATCATAATTTCAGTATTTTTTTCATTTTTTTTTTTTCTGGCACTAATTGTTCTCTCTATTTCTAATTATTTTTTATTTATATTTTTTTGTTACTCAAGGTATTTTTTTTTTATTATTTTCTACAATTATTTAATGTTTCCCTTTAATTACAATATATTTTTTTTTTATTTGATTTTTCGCAAAGCAATGACTTTTTGGAAAATAATCTAAATCATGTTCGTGTTTTAAGTCTTTTGTTTTGATGCCTTGCTATATGATAAAAGCTTTTGCTTTTTATTTTATTATAAACAAAATGATTTCAATTTTTTTTAGGAACTTAGTTTAAATGTCATTTAAGTTTCAAGTGAATTTTTCACAAATAATACCTCATGAACTATTCCTCTTCTTTATTTTTTTGGTTTTAAAAATTTTGTTTATTTTAAAAATCAAACAATAAACATTTTTAATTGTTTAATGCTTTAAACATTATAAAATTTAATTATACAATACGCAAGCATTTATTATTTCATTATAGACTTTGGCCGTTTAAAACATACAAGAAAATTAGAATTTTTTTTTTGCCTAAAAAAATGAAATAAAATAATTAAATGTACACGAGTCATCAAAAAAGAATTAAGTTGTTTACTATAAACAAATATATACACACAGTTCCTAAGAAAACCATGTGTATTTCATTCCATGCGTAGTTTTTCTCTGAGGCTTCTGTATCCACTTGGCTATGTATTTGCAAGACAATCTCTGCTGCGGCTTCTTTCGAGGACTGTGTGTAGCAATAACATTTTGATTCTTTCTGAGCGTATGGCAAAAAAGAAGAAGAATTTGTGATAGACTTCCTTAGGCCATATATGGTGCCCCATTTCTCCATATCCTAGAACAATTTAGAGCTTCTAATGAAGCTAGACCTAACGACCAAACAGATCAAAGCGCCGGACAAGCACCCAATAGCTTAAAAACAGTTACCACCTCTTCTCTATATCTCTCTGCATTCTCTACTCTCTACAGCTGCTTCAGAAATCATCTACAATATTCCAATGCGAATAAGTGTCAATAATGTAATTTTGAGGGTGCTCCTTTGTAGTTTGTACGAACTCTATCCAGATTTGTATCCCCTGCCGCCCACATGGTGCTGACAGAATCCATAATTTCGTTGTCAATTGTAATCTCACAGGGGTTCGCGATGTAGAAAATTCACCAAGAAGTTCAATGTTTGTATCACGCCCCTATCAGTTCAGTTACCTAGTATACCACTATGTTCCAGTACCCATAAAACATGAATGTCATGCCGTTTTGCTATCTCTTTGAGAATTTCTCGTCTTTAAGTTCACTACATGTCACCCCACTGCTTTGATAACTGTTTCATAGGTCGCCATCCATGCACTTAGTTCCTTTGAGATTGACTCGAAATTAATATGGGACTGTCCGGACAAACTGAATCATTTAAGCACGAGAAACAGTCATACAGGAATTCTGCTGGTAATGTAAAAGATTTCTGTAGAATGGGAAGATGACTTTGGATGGGTATACACGACGAAAGGCCAAATGGAGTGTGCAGAGACTTTTCTTAATCCAGACGGCGTAGAGATAACCTAAACTTTTGCTGGGTAAATACAAGATGAAGAGCTTTAGCCATACATCGGACTATTCAGAAGTACCCTAAATATAGCAACCCACCTTCTGACCGCACACTTTATACTCAGAGAATTGCTGCGAACGGAATAAAGATCACTTCAAGCTTAATATGTAGATTCTGTGACAAGAAAAACGAATCATCAGAAAACAGATTTGGTACCTTTGCTACTTTAATTCATCCAAAAAAAAACACCAGGGACAAGCACTTAGGAGGTTCTATACAGGTATATATCCTTGCTGATTTTGAAGAACATTCTTAACTTGATCAAGGCAACAGAACACTCCTCTAAAACCTCAATGTGGCAATAATGAAGTGCCTCTTTCTCACCCTGGGTTATCTGAGTTCACTAAACATGAAATTATCACTACTGCCAGTGGACAATTTGAGGACTTGAGGTTCGTCTGGGCAACAGGATTGAGGAAGATATTAAAGGCAAACATTACATAGGTTGAGAACACACTACATTAGAGTGATTGAATAGAGTACTGTAGTGTCTCTGCATTCCCTTGTCTTTTGTTTTATACTCTGACATTTCGTCTTCTGCAGGCACTAAGCTGCGGATTATTTTTTTCCTAGTATTGTACGCGAGGGTGTTTGCAATATTGTACCGGTAAACTACTAACCTCATACGTCAAAAATTGTAATTAAACATATCGCTCCTTTATTGCAACATAGTCATATCTCAAAAAAACTTGAACTTGGCAAAATGCGATTTAAGTTTTCAAGACATAAGTCCTATGATCTACATAATTGCCGCAAACACTTTTTGCTATAACTTCGGTTCAGCTTGGGATATAAAACTGATTTTTTTTTCAACATGTACAGAAGGTCTAAAAGAGCAGTTTTGCTTAAGTAACTACAAATTTTTAATTTTTTGAGATATGACTATGTTGCAATAAAGGAGCGATATGTATACGTACATGCAGTAACAATACTTTTTTTTAAATTTCCAAAAATTGAATACGATTTGCTAAATTTCCTAACCTTGAACTAAAAATTATTAAAAAAAAAACAGTAACAATATGTAGGAGGTGTAAACATTTTAAACAAATAAAACAAACTTTGTAATATTAAATTACATAAAATCATCGAAAAAGTAAATATTTAACAACAAAAGAAAGAAAAAAAGAGGCAGAAATAAATTAAAAATGTTTAAACAATTGAAAGCAATTCATTCGCTTAACAAAACTCAGGTGAGAAATTAGAGAAGCGGAAACTTGAAAATGAAATGCATGCCATAAAAAAAAAAAACTAAAAAAAAAAATTGAAAGAAAGCAAAGCAAAATGATATGAAATTTATTTAATTGAATAAATTTTATTATTAAATTGATTACAATATTTAATTTAATTTAATATTTTAGGGCGACTATTTCATTAACGAAATTCCCAGTTACACATTATTTTTATGCGAATCAAATGAAATTTTTAGGAAAACACAACCTTTGGCATATTAAAGGTAATAAAAATTAATGTTTAACAATAACGGTTTAAACGAAAAGCATTTAATTTAACTGTGGTCTATTAAGTTGGCTTAAATGTTGCTTAAAAACATTTGAATTTTAAATAAAAAAGTTGTAACATTTTTAAACCATTTGTTTTACAGACAGCTTTTACAGATTTTTTACACGTTATTGCAAATGTAATTACTCCGTCTACAGCATGTGCATATTAATTAGTAATATCGGCCATATACAACAACCGATTATAATTCCAAACAGTACACTTATTGAACGTTATAATTATTCTAATCCTGATTATAGTGTTGTAAAGCAAACCTCTTTATGAGTTTTTAAACGTTTTACTTGCTCCGCAGTGAACATTTTATTTTAAACGTTAAGACGTGCTTAACCTTGAAAAAAAAAACAATAAGTGAGCAACAACAGATGATAAACGATGGAATCAATTCCTCTGAAAATTGTCAAGCAACAGACTGAGAATATGATTCAAAAATTAAATTTTAATGGCAAATAATAAAAAAAAAATCACAACAAAAACAAAAGACTTAGGAAACATGCGTGCTTTACAAACACTCCATATGAAGCGTATGAAGCGAATATAAATATTTAGGGCTTGTCCCTAGCTTAACGCTCATAAGAACTCATATGGAGATCTTTGGAAAAATTAAATTATCAGTTTAGCGCATTAAAAGCCTAAAAATGTATTGAAAAAAATAAAACAAACGACTTAAGACACCGCACTTGTTTTCCGTTTTAATTTCGAATTTCAACAAACAATCATGCCAATATGAATATGCATTATAAATAATATTTTAAAATGTTTAACAAAATGAAAATGAAATAAACTTTTCGTTTTAATTGAAACTAAAAATTAATAAAAATCCAATGGCACCATGGCCAAGGCTCCATTTAAAGCATCCAATAAAATGGGCGACCAATTATTGCGTGTTTCTGGCAGAACAATATTGAACAGATCACGCCAATATTGATTGGCTACATTCACTACAACATCATCTGCAAGAATAAAAAGAATTTTTAAAAAATAATTCCTTTTTTTTTTTTATTACAACAACACTTACTCAATCTCTGTTCGGGAAATATGCCCGTTGCATTTACTTTTGAATCCTTCAACGAGGTCGTTACATTACTTTTAAGGAACTTCAAGAACATATGATTATCACTGCTATACACCATGCCCAAGGTAAGCATTTCCAAACCCAAATCGGACATGGTTATATTAAAATCACCTTTTGGTCTTACTCTCACATTATTCACCTTCATATCACCCTTATAAGAGCCTATAACCGACATTTGTGGCACTACCATTGAAAGGCGGGCTTTAAATTTTTGATTTTCTAATTTTTGAAAATCGACTTTTTTAAATTTCATATTCGTTAAACCATAAATGAATGCATAACGTATCGTTATATAGCCAGTAAATGGACCACTATTGTATTGAAAGGCTGTAGAGTTGAAATATATGGGATCTAATGGTGGTATATTTAGGAACTGATTACCATCCTTAAGTTTGGGAAACACAATGGAAAGTACTTGACGTAGACATTGGCCAAAATATTTTTGACAATTGGTAACATCGTCAACTGAAATGATAAAAGGAAAGACGTATTAATAATAAAAATTAAATTATTATTCTAGGCCTATTTATTGGGATTTAAATATTGTTACGTTTTTTTTTTCCTTTTGAAAACGTTAAAATATGATTGCTCGTAGATTGTAAATAAAATAAAAATAAATTTATTTTTAGTTTTAATTAAAATTCTTTATTATTCGCACAATTTTGTGTGCCACTGTTCACTACTTGATGTAAACAACAACAATTGCTTTTCTTTGTTATTCCTCTGTTTATACCCTTTGCATAAACAATAACAATTACTAGACAATTATTCGACAGATCTTTGTAACGGAGATCTTCACATCACGATTACTATATTCAAACACACCGCATATTCACACAAGACTGACTGGACTTTTACTAACTAACTGATAGCCTGCTTTGCCTTGCCTTTTATGTGGCAGAGTAAACAGTCTGATGAATGTTCTTGAAGGCAAATGTTCATGACTACGCCTTCTCGAAATCTCTATAAATGTAAACATCGTTGTTTACATTTATTCTTGTAGTGTTGTTTGTGTATTTTTGTTTACTTGTTTACCTGGTGTTGTTTTATGCTGGTGTTTGTTGTTGTATTAAGCAGTACGATAATTTGTAAACTGGTTTGTTTATTGCATTGTTTTGTTTTTGTAGCTTTTGTTTTTAATTTTAATGTTAAGCGATGTAAAAACAAAACACCAGTATCTAGATTTTTCATTTTCGTAACAATATTTTAAAAAGTCAAATCAAGGCCTACATCAGCAGTTGATGATTTTAATTTATATTTTAGGTGGTATCTCGACGATAACCTCTCGATTGTTTGGTTTTCGATTTCTGCAACGTTAGGGGCCTATTTTTTTTTTTTTATAACGTAACGAACTCCAGGTTAATTTTCACCTGTCGCCGATATCTCAATAAGATAAGGGAACGATATGACATTCATATCATGTTGGTACCGGGATGTAGGGGTATTCCAGGTACTTGTCTCTGCAGGGCAAATGAACTCGAAGCCACCAATGAATCCTCTACATTGGAAACCCTTTTAAAGACCTGCGAGCTTATAATTGACAATGGAGTTATAAATTCTGACAATGCCGGGCTGGCGGCTTCGGATATGGGCGAAATAACGCGTGAAATCTAGCTAAAGTGAGAAAAAGTGTTCAAACCAAATAGCTGTACTCTCTGTTAGTTATTTGAGTTATTACTGGACATTGCGATATTGCAAAAGCGCATTGACTAAAGCAAATAGTCCTTGTTTAAGTGTGTCTATTACAACTTCTTTGGGTGAACTGACACCTCTGCCTATCTACCTACCTAGAAAACTATTCGCGTACACACTATCTTTGATGTAGAGTCCTACAAAAAAGATCAATTGAAGCCACCAAAATGTAAAAACACTTTTTCTGAAAGTTTTTCCAGCAAAAAAGTCAAAATCAATCGTGTTGTGTGACTTGCAGTACCGTCTTGTTAACTCTAAGTGCCATTCAAAAAAGTCTATAAACGATGTTACGCTTATTGAGGTCTAATTTGATGTTAACAGTTCTTCTTCTAAGGAAATCTTCCGTAGTCTAGTAGGTCGTGTGATTGGCTTATTAGACGTGAGGCCACGGCTCAAACCCCAGGGCACCAACAAAACGAAATATGAAAAGATATTTCTTCGGCGACTTCCTCTCAGCAGATTTTTGGCAAAAACTCTGAGCGTTAAAACAAAAATTGGCATGAAAAAGTTTCTCAAAAAAATCTGTCGTTCGGAGCAGAGATCAGCAACGAGTATTCAAAACGATGAGTAGATTCGAGTCATACTTATAATTTCTGATACTTATACGCATTCATACTTATTTTAATATCATACTCATACTACTCATATTCAAAGTTTGAAGTACTCATCGTACTCATACTTAACAATACGTATGATATTATTGATTTCGACTCGCCTCTACTTAACATTTACACGAAGCACAAAATAAGTATGATTCGCGTACGAACACTACAATACTCACAAGAAGGTTGTGTGTTTGCTTTGCTTGCTGTCTTTGTCTTTTCTTTCTCGAGTGACTCGAATCATTCGTAAGTATTATAAGTATTTTTCTAAATTTATGAATCTGAATGAGTAGGCGTATGAATCAAACAATGAATCGAATGTTATGAGTTTGATGTCAACGTTATACTCATACTCATTGCAACCTATACTTATAAATCAATATTGTAGCGAGTACGAATGAATCAGAGTAGTTGAATTTCAATACTGTTGAGCTACTCATATTCAAAATTGTATGAGTACTTATGAGTAGCGAAAAAACGATTCATTGCTGATCTCTGGTTCGGAGTCGATTTTAAACTGTAGGTCCCGCCACTCATGTATAAAATTAACATACACAACATAAATGGCGTGAGAAGCTAGGTCGTAATCCTAACTGAAGGGTTGTAATGACCAGTTATGTTATGTAGTTCTTCTACGGTCGATCTCCCAATGCCATATGCGACAATTTTGCTTCCCAGATGACAAAGAAACAGCGACAGGAATTCCTCAGGCATTTAAAATTGATGGTTACATCAGCCAATAGCTTACGCACGGTACTCATACTCCACATATGAGAAATTAATGGAAAGCTAGACTTAAAGGTTTTCGAATTCCACCCTAAAAGTTGGCAATCAACTTTTGAAGAACTTATTGGCTATTGA
Source organism: Sarcophaga caerulescens (assembly GCA_927399465.1). Classification (NCBI taxonomy): domain Eukaryota; kingdom Metazoa; phylum Arthropoda; class Insecta; order Diptera; family Sarcophagidae; genus Sarcophaga; species Sarcophaga caerulescens. Next base: position 105,877,962 of record OV656866.1, read on the forward strand.
GTAGGTATAGATCAGGGATTACCATTTCATAGCACAATTGTGCAGAGAGAATTCACACACATTGCTTATGCTCTTTTATTTAGTCGTCGATCAGACTGCGACAAGCACATGTCAGCGGATGCTATGATATTTTTTTTTATGTTTACACTCAAAAAATAAACAATAAACTCAATAAAGTAAAACACATTTTGATGCTTTTAATAGTCAAGTAAATAATTTAGATGATATAAAAAGAGAACAACTTTTTTATAGACATAAAACAATATTTTGGAAAATTTAAAAGGTTGATTATTAGTAGGAGAGGAAATTTATGAATCAAAATTAGATCCCAGCAAATATCTAAAACATATTCCTTAATTATTAAATCAAAGATGTATAACTCTATGTAAGTTAATGAAATGAAGATTAAAATAGGGTATATTACTAACATTTTCCTATGACTGTAAGCTTCCAACTTATTTTCTCTCTCTATTACTCACTAATACACAACCAAAAAATTTTTGTTAACCCCTGGTATAGATGAGTGCATAAGCGCAAAAACCTTAAGCCTGTTAAGCGATATTAAACCGTTAACTCTGAGTCATTTCCTAATAGGTTCAGTCTTGTTAACTCTCACTGAACTCGATTTTTGTAACGAAAACATTACATTGGTAAGAAGATGGCAAAAGTTGAACATTCTCTACCAAGAGTTTTGCAAAACAATGAAGGACGAATATTTAAAGACCTCCATAAAAGATATAAATGGAGGTGTTGTCTAAAAAGAGTGTATTTTTTTTGACTATTTTTCGTCTAGAAATTTAAAATTTTTAATAATTACTCAAGGGTGCTATTAAATCGACCGTAGCATCATAATTATTATTACGAAATATTTTCCACTGTGCTGTGACATTTATTATGACCCTCTCTGCTTAATAACTGCAGTTTTTAGTTTGAAAACACACAAAAAAAAAATCAAATCAAATTTCACAATGAAAACGCCTTAAAACAGCAAATGATGTATTTTTTGAAACCTAACAAATGGCCTTTTTCAAGGTCGTCACGTACTAAAACACTGAAATAAAATAAATTAAATGAAATGAAATATATTTTAAAAAATATTAAAAAAAATTTAAAAAAAAAGTTTTTTTTCTTCTCCTTTTTTTTTCTTAAGTTACAGTTCAAGAAAATAATTAATTGCTTGGAAATTAAGAAGAAAAAACAAAAAAAAATTCAAATAAAATTTTAGAAAAAAAATATGAACTCATTAAATGTGATAGAAATCTTTACACTTGATAGCTTAGAAAATAATGGAAGTTTTTAATTACCTTTAAAATATTTGGGCAAATTTAAAACAGCTTTGGGCATTGCAGTGGTGGTGGTAGTAGTAGAAGATAATGAGGGTTGTGTTAGCGTAGAAGAGTTCTGCTCGGGATAAATTAATTCCCAACTGGGTGTGGCTTCTATGATTAAATCCTGATCATTGTTTGCTGGACTTATAGAAGAGATTTCGCTTTTTATTAAAGGTTCTAAGGTGGTCAGTAAAGTTTCTGGCAATGCAGTAGGTTGTTGTAAATCCTTCGTTAAGGCTTCTAATGCAGGTGGCGTGCCTTCCTCACATTTTATTAAATTTGTATACCAAACCGTAATAATTAATAAAATTAATTTCAAATCCATTTTTTGTTTTCTTTTAACACACGCGTAGAATTTTTGAAAGTTTTTCAACAACTTTATCTTTCAATGTTTCTTGGCCAACTGTTTGTTAAAGTTTAAAGATTTTTCCAATCAAACTAAATTTGTTTCAAAAAATTTTAAAACAATTAAATCAAATAAACTTGAATTTTGTATGCATTTTTATTGGTTTTTTTTTTTTTCTTTAACAATTTTTAATAATTTATAAATGAAAACGTTTAAGAAAAAAGGTTCTAATGCATGCATGCATGTATTCTACGTTTAAGAATTCTTAATTTTTCTTTTTTTTTTAATTTAAACCACGTCTCTGTGGTTGTAACTTATTAGCCGTGGCTATTAGAGTTCAATGTTTAAAGATTTTGTGCTCAAGATTTATTAACACACTCATGTTAACATGGCTTGGACTCTCAATAATCAGAATAAATGTTGGTCAATGTCAATTGGGAACCGGTTTGAGCAAATTGGAATTGAATTTGAAATTGAGACAATTTTTATGCATAAACATTTATTTATTTTTATTGTATTGAAAAGTTATAAACATTTTATTATAACAAATAAATTCAATCCAAATATAAAACAAACAAACAAAATAAAAAAAGAATTCATTAAAAATAATCAGCTCAACCATTTGCAAATAGCCCGATCAGCAATTAAGTAAAATAATTAACAGAGTCTATATATGTATGACTTAAATAACGCAGCACCCAAAACAGATGTCCTCAAAGTCTTGCCACGAGTGATAATACTCACTTTATTTGGCCTTTATAGTCTTTTGACTCTTTAAGTCACCATCATTAACTTGATAGCGCTCTATTATTACACTGTCTGATGCGTAAATAAAATTTTTTTCTTAGTGCAGTTATCAAGCAAAGTTTCACTTGCTTTAAACCCCGCCCGCCAAGTATATCCTTCAAAACTTTATTTACAACTCCATAGAAAGATTCTGGGCCCTATGTGTGGCGTGGAAGCTCCCTTCCTGTGCAAGCTTATGTTGTCTCAAACCCATTTCACTTTTAACAGCTCCCACTTCTCTCCATCCAGCAGCTTCCACCTGACAAACTTCATTTTTATCTCCTTACCTCTATCAACGGCTTTGCAACTAACCTCCTCGTCAGCTCACTTACTTACTTAAGTGTACTTACTCACTTACTTACTTATTTGGTCATCATTAATCCTTGTAATTCACACAGCTTCTCACACCACCCATGTCTTTTGTGGTAATTTTCTCCATGATTAGCGAGACCTACAGTTTAGACTTGTGTCCGAACGATAGATGTTTGAGAACCTTTTCATGGTAATTCTATTTTACATTCAGAGCTTCTTCATATTCCTTTTTGTTAGAGATGTCTGAGGTGTGGTTTGAACTAAGAGCTCTTGTCTAATAAGTCCACACTCTATCCACTAGACTACGACGGCTTATAGCCATTAATTCATACATCGACGCCTCCATTCTATAACGTTCTAAGTACACTTAATGTTCTTGCATTTTTAAATTCTACGTTCTCTAACTTAAATACTGTCAAAATTTGGTTAAGATGCGCCGATCCGTTCCGAAGTTATAGGGAAAAATCTACTTAGAATACACATATAGTCGTATGTAGCGTGAAAACTTTGAGAGCTCATAACTCAAAACACACTTTTTGAACTTAGAATGTTATAGAACGGAGGCGTCGACATGATCAGGGATTCAGAGCCTGGGTGACCCTATTTCCCATTGCCTAGTATATTCAACTGGCCCAAACCAGGCAAGTGCTCGTACTTCGTCCTGTTCCTCAGATAGTATTGGTATATCATCCGGTTTTTATGCTTTCTTCTGCTAGGAAGACAACCCCGAGTTTCTCCACGTATTCCGAATGTTTTACTCTAGGACTGAGCACCCTCCCTCTTTTAAAAGAATATGTAACTTTTAAAACTGTTCTATATCCTCTTATTACTCAGTGTCGTTGTGAAGCATTTCCGTACAATTATAGAGTTTACTGGTTCTGGGCATGGGACCCTTATCATTTCGTCCCCTTTCTTTTTTTTCCCCCTGAGATGTATTAACAAATGCGCCTACCACATCAATTAAAATGGCATATAGTCATCTCTCCTTGATGTCTAGGAGCTCCTGATTGGCAACCACTAAATCTACAGAGCTATCGACACATCAGTACATTGAATCAGTACATTATACGCCAGTTATCTAGAATCAAGTGGCTCCATTTTTACCGTCCTATATCCTATGTAGACGGTCACAGTTTTCCCAAGTTTTCTACATGAGACGTGTAAAAGTGCTATAAAGGAATTTTGGGTATTTAGTCTCTTTGTATCCATTTCCCTTTGCTACGTTATTGGTCTTTACACAATAGATAGACTAATTAGGCTTGTATTTATTGGGTAAGGGCAATAGGACATCAAAGATTCCATTCTTTTTGTACAATAAAAATGTATTCAGTACCCGTTTAATCCTTTTTCCAGTATAGATGTAATACGCAACCTGTCTATTTCCGTAAACAAAATAAGCTGCCATGATTTCTAGCTACGGCCTGCTTTTATTACCATTTCGTAGAAATCTGTTCACAAAAGAAGTTCTAGGCTTTCTAGTTCGCTGTTTGAATAGCTATTATCGTTCTTTCTTAATGATATTATCAGTTGGTACCCGTTATTGGCAAAATTCTATACTCTCAGGGAAGTTTCTAAAGCTATCCAATTCTACATAAAGATTGCTGTTCTGCCAGATTGCAACTTTCTCTCTGCCTCTAGTTTTTTCTATGAACTGAGTCATACTATCCTTATGATCATACTGATTCCGTAAGCATTTACTTACGTTAAAATTATAAACTAAAGCTTTTTACGCGTTTCTCAATCAGCTCGCCTTAAATTTCTAAATTTTATTATCGGGGTTTCTAAACTCTCCAGGTAAAACTCAATAAAGATTCCTTGTATTGGTGATACTTCTCAGTCTTTCATAACCCTAGCAAAGCTCGGACTAGCCATGTTCCGACAACAACCAAACCAAACATTTTATATTTTTAAATTTAAATTTGTTAGCAAAACCCTTTCTTTATTAACCATATGTACGTATAATAATACATTAGATTAGATATGCACGGGGATTTCATAAAAACAATACTACACTGTTAATCAAAATGTTGTGCGATAAAAAATCAACTTTTTAGTTTAAATTTAAAAAATTTAAAAATTAAAAAATATAAAAAACACGCCCTTTATTCCTTCAAAAACGTATCAACTGGTATATGGGAGAAATATTCATTGCCCAGTTTAACAATCTCTGGCTCCCAGGCAGCTCTAGTCTCCGGGAGAATGGTTTTATAAATGGAACGCCAATTTTGATTGACAAACTCCAGAATGGCATCATCTGGAAAACAACACAAACAAAGAAAATGTTTTTAGCTCCACTAAAAGTAAAAAATAAAAATAAAAAAAACAATAAACCATACTTAGTAAAGGCTCTGGCATTAAACCATCTGCCAGGAACACCATATTGCCAATAGTGGGATCCACATTGACGCTGGTAAAATGCATATAAAGATGGCCATCCTTTTCATTTCTTTTCAAATCAGCCGAGCCATCAGTTGTTACGTTAATATTGGCTAAAAAGTAAAACAAATTGTTTTACTTAAAACAATAACAAATTATAAAATAAAATCTTAGCATTTACTTACTCAGTGTCACATTAAATGGCCCTCTTGATGATATATTGGCCGTATTGATACGTATTTTAGCCTTATACGTGCCTTCGACAAACATTTTCGGTATAAACGATTGTGCTGTCATTGAGCTGCGTTTACCTTCACGTTTATAATTTACTTGTGAGGTTTTTATTTTACTTAAGCCATGGATTTTCATATTACGCACCGACAGTTTGCCATCAAATATTGGATGCGAGAATATGTAACTGGTGCGATTAATAACAAATGGATCCATGGGTGGTATGTTCAATTCCGGTATACCATTCTTAGAACGTGGTATCATGTATTGGAATGCCTTAAGTAGACAGTCATTGATATTTTCATCTTTTTCATTGCAGCTGGGTATGTCGTTGGCTAAAATATAAAAAAAAGAGAAAGAAATTCAATTGACAGTAAATATCCCGTAAAGGAAACAATCTGGTCAACTACCAGGTTAGGCTAGTCGAATCTTATTCTAAGGAGAACGAAACAATTCACTCTCTCTCTCTGCCTACTATGCCTACAATTTCTGCAGAAGCTATGAGTTGGGATGTGCCAATCAATCGTCAGGACATTTTCTACTTGATCTTTATCATACCGCCTACTAGGAGACATATGTACATATGTATATGATGGCTAGACGCCTCCTCACACGATTTCTGGAGAAACTGCAAGTTGGGGTAGAAAACTGTTTTTCATATCCTTGTGCCTAGTCGATGAAATGAACTGATCAATCGTCAGGATGTTTTCTACCTGATCTCTATCACTGGAGATACTGCCTACTAGGGGGCATATCTGTTGGCTAGACGCCTCCTCACATGATTTCTATAGAAGAAGCGAATTAGGGTATAAAAAATGTTCCTCCATTCCAGTCCTGGCTAAAAGGACCTGATCAATCGTTAGGTAAAGCTAGCCAAATCTTACTCCAAGAGGAAAACCAACTCGGTTTTCTCTCTCGCTTGGACCTTCATCACCTAATCCCTATTCTTGTCCATTAACTATATGCCTCTTTATACCAAGGAACTGCATCTTTCATACTCAATTCTTGACAACCCTTACGGAATTGCACGACATTTTCATAGCATTTTCTATAGAATATTTATCGATGACATCCATTTTCTATAGAAAATTTATCGATTACTTGTACTTTCTGTAGTAAATTTATCGATGATTTGCACTTTATTTAGAAAATTTATCGATGACTTGCATTTTCTATAGAAAATTTATCGATTACTTGTATTTTCTATAGTAAATTTATCGATGATTTGCATTTTCTGTAGAAAATTTATCGATGATTTGCACTTTATTTAGAAAATTTATCGATGACTTGCATTTTCTATAGAAAATTTATCGATTACTTGTATTTTCTATAGTAAATTTATCGATGACTTGCATTTTCTATAGAAAATTTATCGATTACTTGTACTTTCTATAGTAAATTTATCGATGATTTGCACTTTATTTAGAAAATTTATCGATGACTTGCATTTTCTATAGAAAAGTTATCGATTACTTGTATTTTCTATAGTAAATTTATCGATGACTTGCATTTTCTATAGAAAATTTATCGATGATTTGCATTTTCTGTAGAAAATTTATCGATGACTTGCATTTTCTATAGAAAATTTATCGATGACTTGCATTTTCTATACAAAATTTATCAATGACTTGCATTTTCTATGAAGAATTTATCGAAATGGCTCGAAACAAATGACCTTTGCTAATGGGCATAATGAGAATACAACCGATATTAAAGCCCATTTAGATTCTACTCTGATAGAGTCTATAACTACGATTACGAATATAAATTACTGAGTGGCATCATTTAAACGATCTGTCGGTCGACTAATTAAAGGTCCTCACCAGAAATTATTACGAATACCCACAAAGAAGGGTATTGGTTGATTGCCGACTAAAGATGCGTGAACTGATGGGAATGATAAGCCTGCACATTACATTGTAAACAAAAATTTGATGATGAAAAGCCTGACCGCTAGATGATTTTCACGTGTGCTTAGAATGTTTGTGGCTTATTTAGCGAACTCTGTGTAGGTACACAACATTTTTTTATTTTATCATAAAACTCTAATCCGAATAAGTCATGTGGCTACGCGTTTAAATGGTAACAATTCAGATACCATAAAAGTACCAATACCATGCCAGAGAAATATTTCCAATGTGATCAATCATGTTTTTATTTTAACATTTTGTTTATTTTAATTGTGTTTTTGAAAACCTTAAACAAGTTTTAACCAAGACTTTAAAAAAAATTAATTTTTTTATTTATTTTTTCTTTTTATATTGAAACGTGACAATTAAAGTTTTGTTTAAAACTTTGTCTAGCTTTTTAGTGCATATTATTAAAATTTAATTTATTTAATTCGAGTGCAACAACCTTTTTCTTTTGTTTACTTTTATCTTTAAAATAAAATCTAAAATGTTGACTTTTAATATATAATTTTATGCAAAATTATAAAAAATTGTTTAATTAATAATACTTATTATTATTTATAAATAAACAAATTTGTTAACAAAGAGACAATTCTATTGCACGGATTTATTTGTTTGCATACTTATTTTTTTAATTACTTGATGGCTGTTATAAATTCATTTAAATTTATCGTAATAACTTCCTGTATAAAGAGTGATTTGTTTAAAAATTGCTTGTTGTTAACAATTCTCACTTAGTTTAAGTGGAATATCTGCATAAGTTTTACAATAAAACTTATCTAAACCCATAACTTTAGAATAGGGCTTCAGTAATTGCACGGAATAATTACTCCAGAATGAGTTGTAATCTACCCAATTAAAAACAGCTGTTTTATTATACAAGATATTATAATAACACCATGAATTATTAATTTTCTTAAATAAATTTAAATAAATTAACATCTAAATAAAAAGATTACTAATGGTGTTTTCTTTTCTACCAAAAATGTGCATTTTATTAACGCAAAATGCAATTTTGCGTTTGTTTCTTAAAAATGGTTCGCCCTCTAATAGGGTGGTATGGTTTATTCTAAATAATTCGCACTTGCCAATGGTGGAGGACATTGCATTTTATGCCCTGTATAAATCGAGAGTGCTGATAATGCCCTGTAAAGCAGATGACTTTTGTTTATTTATAGGGCTACCAGATGAAATTTAAAACAAGTCGCCTGATATTGTTATCCAATTTGAAGTTAATTTTTTTTATTGTTTTGTGGAGTAATCTTAAGGAAATATTACATTATTAAAGCTACATGGTCAGCAATATAAAAAATTGCATTCAATGTTAGAACAGTGTTAAAATATTTTTTTTTTTATAAAAAAAGCGTGCAAAAAATGAGGTCGAAAAATTAGCGATCTGGCAACACCTTTGAACAAATTGGCATTTCCTCATTCATTTTCTTAATAAGTGGTAAACACAGGGCATACCCTTTTTTAATATTTGTGTTATGTTCTTCTCAAATAAAAAATGACATTACAACAGGGTTGGTCAAAAATTTTTTTAATGCACCTTGTAAGAGGGTGACATTTTCTTTGTAGAAAAGAAAACACCATAAGTAATTTGTGAAAGAGCCACTTCAAAATTATTCACATAACAATTCTTTTAAATTTTTCATTTCATAAATTTCCATCTAAAATATCTCTATTGAAACAAAAGACTGAAGACACAAGCATTAAAAAGTTTCAACCTCTGTTAGAAATTCAATTAATTTATCGTACATCACCCTTCTTTGCAATGCAAGAAAACGTTATTGGCACTTCAGTGTATGTAGCCACTGAAGAACGATTATAATTTAACTCCTATTCTCCAATGTGGTGTATCAAGGATGCGTCAGCTATAACGAGAGAGGAAGCTCAAGATTGGCCAACATGGTCTGTTTGAGAGTAAAGAGTGTTAAGCCATGATAGCATTATTGAAGGCATTGCAGAATAAAAATTCTAAATGAGAATCAACTACAACATCAAAAGCTGCAGTAGCTGGAGATTACTCGTAATGTTCGACAGAAAACAGCGTCTGCCTCCCAGTAGGGCAGGCTAATAAAACTCACCGAATGTTCTCTCAAAAATCTGTCGTTCGGAGTCGACTTTAAACTGTAGCTCCCGACATACATACATTACATCCCTTCAGTCAGCTTCTCACACCACTTACATATATTGTGTGTTATTTTTGTACATGACTGACGGAACCTACAGTTTAAAGTCGATTCCGAACGACAGAGTTTTGAAAAACTTTTCATGGCAATTTTATTAACTCTCAGAGTTTTTGCCAGAAATCTGCTGAGAGGAAATCGCGGAAGAAATATTTTTTCATATTTTCGTTTTGATGTCTGACCTGGGGTTTGAACCGTGGCCTTACGTCTAATAAGCCAACACACTACCTACTAGACCACGGCAACTTCTTGTTTAAGGTATTGCAGAGTAAAAATGAACTGCAACATCAAAACCTTTAATGGGAGGAGGTTACTCATAATGTTCGACTGAAAAAAACGTCTGCCACCATTGAGGCAGAGTAATAAAATTGATATATCAACTGTCCTCTTTTGGACTCAAGCTTATGCTTGTGAGATATATCTGGAAGGTAGTCTATTACAAAAACATTAAACATCATAAGAGAAATTACTGATGGAAGTTATTATCAAAGTCAAGCTCTAAAGAACGAAACAACAATGGACAAACGATCATCTCTAGCTTTTCAAGAAGCATATTTAAACATCTTGAATAACCCTAATCTTCCTCTGCCTTTGCTCTTAACTGCTAAAAAGGATGAAATGTTCAGAAGGCTTATAACATTTCAGACTAGGCATCCACAGATGAATGGAATAATAAAAGCTGTGAAGCAAATGCAAACAAACGCCAGTATACCTAAGGATAAAAAGGCAGTATACCTAAGGATAAAGAGGCAATACAACACGTAGGGATGCATTCAAAAGGAAAGACAATTTTTATTCCTTGCAAGCTTTTATGTTTTCTTCGGCATATATTTTCTATGATTTCATACGATATCAAAAAAATCAAAAAATCTGTCATTCGGAGTCGACTTTAAACTGTAGGTCCCGCCACTCATGTATAAAATTAACACCCACAACATAAGTGGTGTGAGAAACTAGGTCAATAATCCTGACTGAAGGGTTGTAATGACCAGCTATGTATGTATGTATGCGTACGATATCAATTGAATTTAGTAAATAAGCCTTCTGTGAAATGCAACAATCTTTCAGGAATATATCTGGATTAGGTTATAAGAAGCAATATTAGGCAACTTGAAGCACAGTTCACTTGAGTTCATTGGTATCTGCAATGTAGCAGCCCAGGTTCATTATCCTTATGCTACATAAATTTGGGCAGACTGTCAAGAAGTGAAGAACATTTTCCTTTTCTTCCTCGCCTCTACAGCTCCTGCAGAAGTCATTGGCCGTATGCCCAAGACCAATGTGTCTTGCATGAGTTCCCAGTAATGTCTCTGACATCTTTGCTAAATGAGCTGCTTTGAGTTGAGCACACTTTCCGGATGCCTTTAATTAAATCTGAGACAAATTTACTGTGTTATTGTATACGATAACTGTAGCGGATAACTGTGGTAGCACAATGGGCCCAATGTGGCCTAAGTGAGTCTATCCAAATTTTTCTTGGATGGGCAGCCACTTCTACCTACCTACCTACCTTGTATACGAAGCTACAAAAAGTTTATGGAATCTACTACTGGCTAACCAAATCTGGGCTTACAGGTTCCCAAATAAACTCGAACTCACACGAAAATTCGAGAGAATGGAAATGGATTAGGCACAAACATAAACAAGCAATCGAAATCTGTAGAGAGGCAATACACCACGAAATGAAGCATTTAAAAGGCCATACCACAGCTTAAATATTATTTAACGAGGTTAAAACAAAACGAAAGAAAGATAAAAATGACAAAATTTTTGTTGAGGCCCAATGCTTCCTTCTCAACTTACTTAAGAGATTCCCTGCGTCTCAGAGACTAGAGCAAGCTTCCATGTAATTGAGTCGTGATATTATATTTCTTCCTATAAAAAGCGCACTCTAATCTTGTCATGATAATTGCTTTCTTCCGCTAGTAGGCTGATCACAATTTATTTCGATTTTATGTTTCTCCTCCAAAAATTCCAATAAAATTTTCGAAATGTTGCATGTTTAAATACACTTTTTGGTATGCAATATACAGAACAGGGGCTTAAAATTCAAGTTTAATGTTTTCATATGTAAATGTTGCATCACGTTTGTTTTAATAACAATTTTTTTTTTTTTTTGGATTTTTTGTCACCTTTTCTTAACAACAACAACATTCAAGGTCAAACAAGGTCCAGTTTTTTGATGCCATAAACTAACGACAGGCTTTTTTTTATTTTAAATGATTTTTTATTTTTTGTTTTTGTTTATAATTTAAACTACTCACATGCCACATGTTCTACAGATGCCGTTGTGTCAGCTGTGTGAACAACAATACAAAATAAATTGAGGACCACAAATATCACTAGATTACGTATCGGCCACATTGTTTCACAAGCAATTCAAAATCAACCGTTTCGCCACAAATCTCAACGGCATTTAAACTGCATTTAATTGATTTACAATGGTTTTATTGAAATTCTGCGATGAAAATTAAAATCAAATGAATTTGAAACAGAAAAAAAAACATCTCAAATCAACCATCAATATTGACTACAGGAAACATTATAGACGCCATAAGGGTGGGACTTTGGGAAAAATTAAAAATTAATTAAAAATTTAAACACACCGAGTATGGGGTAATGCAAGCATTACTTGTTTATTTTATCAATAGCTTCACAGCATTAAGTCATATTAGAATACAAGTACTGTGTACATGTGCAATTACAAATGAGAAATAATTGTACGAACAAAAACCAATTGCTAGTGTGAACAGGTTCTGTTAAATAAATGTTGCAATGAAAAATCATTAACTTTCAATTAAACAAAATGCTTAAGGAGAGAACGGAATTAATATTTTAATTGTAAAATTCTATAGAAAAACAAAAGACTTAAGACAGAAACTTGTTAAAAGCTTTGTTTTATCAAAAGCTAATGGAAACAAATTTTTTAAAATATTTCTATTACGGGCCTATTCATCTAGATAAACATATTTTTAAATAAATTAAAATTGTCGCATAGAAACTTGAACTAATTTGTTGAATGTGGGGCCTATTCTCCAAAGTATATATTGGTATCGACTATTGTTCGTCATAAGATGGTATTGATATCTGGCACCAAACTATGACTTCTTGGGAAAGCTTAGAACGTCCATTCCAGATAGAGTAGAGTGGGGAAAAAGGTTCAACGTACCTTGTGACCAGCATTGCCAGATTTTTTTTTAAACTTTATTTCTGGGAAAAAAAAAATTTTTTTCCAAAAAAAAACTTGTTTTCTACAAAAGTACCAACATTTTTAAAGGAAATTCCGGAGCCCGGTGCCCTCTGTTGGTGTTTTTTTGCGTTTTTTGTCCGGGACTAATAAAATACACAATATTTTATTAAAAAACGTAAATATTTCGTGTTATCAATATTGAATTTAATGAAAAAAATTTTTAATTTAATTTTGTCAAAAAAACTTGTTTTGTTAGAAAACAAATTTAATGAAAACTTTTTCGCATCTCCAAAAACTTGAAAATAAATGGAAAACTTGGCAAATGGCAACTCTGCTTGTGACCCACCCTTATACAAATGTTCTTGGAAAGTTCGAAACTGGATGGCGTTATGGGTACAGGCACCTTTTCAAAGTGGGTATCGCTCATTCCATATGGCTTCAGCACCATTGCAACGTCTTTAAAGCAAAATTTATGGTCATATGTTACGCATTGATGATTATTATGGATGAACAAACATTTTTAAAGGATATTACAATACTTTCTGATAACCAGGCGACTGTCAAAGCACTGGGTTTAAATCTAACTACCTCTAGGATTGTTTAAGGCAGCAAGACTCTCAACGAGATGACAAAGCATAAGAATTTTCATATCACATGTGTCCACGGTATAGTGACATTCAGAGAAATTATAGAGCGAAATATCGAACTTTCGAGTTCGAGTTCATTGAGAACCTGTAAGCTCAGATTTGGTTATCCCGTGGTAGATTCCATAAACTCTTTTGTGGCTTCGAATACGATAACACAGTAAATTTGGCTGAAACTTTCCAAATGACATCCAGAAAGTAGGTTCAACCCAATGCCAGCTCATTTATCAGCTTTGTCGGAGTCATTATACTCATGCAAGCCGCACTGGCTTTGCGGGAGTCATTACTAGACACTCATGCAATACGCACTGGTCTTGGCCAAACGGCCAATTATTTCTGCAGGATCTGTAGAGCCGAGGAAGAAAAGGAAACTGTTCTTCACCTCTTGACTGCCTGGCTAGCATTATGTTGTACTAGAAAAAGGAACCTGGGCTGCTGCATTGCAGATACCTATGGACTCAAGTGAACTGTGCTTCAAGTGGCCTAATGTTGCCTAATCCATACATACCTATATAAGTGATCTTTATATAAATACACTAGAGCCCCGACATGTGTCGTTAATGGGGACGCAAATCGATTCAGCTTTTTCTATACACATGCATCGAAATTTAATTTATTGGGACCAAGAATTCAAAGGAAAGCAAAATGAATGAATAATGAAAACAATGCTGCATTCAATGCTGCAAGAAAAAAATTAAACGTATGTAGCGTCACAAATCGAAATTTAAACGACGCAAGTTGGGATTCAAACGACGCAAATCGAATCGACGCCAATCGGGGACGAAACGACGCAAATTTAATCGACGCGAGTTGAAATTGCAACAACGCAAGCTGAGTTTTGTCAATTTTTAAAAAGCGACGCAAATCGAAAATACGGAAATCGGATCGACGCAAGTCGGGGCTCTAGTGTACATACATACTTACATACATACATACATATATACATACATAATTGGTCATTACAACCATTCAGTTAGGATTACTAACTTCTCACGCCACTTATGTTGTGTGCATTAATTTTATATATGAGTGGCGTGACCTATATTTTACTTGTAAAACCGATGCCGAACGACAGATTTTTGAGAAATTTTTCATGGCAATTTTTGACTTTAAGCCTAGTACTCTGTTCAAAATTTCAAATGGAATGCTGTCAAAATACATGTTAAAAAAAATCACATGAAATTTTCATGAAAAAATGTTGCAGAAGTAGTACTCTGTTCATTTTGTGAAAAACATATGAAATGTTTCTGACAACATTATTTTTTCACAGCGAAATAATTAAAGTGTCAATTGTTTCACGTGGAATTTTCAATAACAGCTGACTTTAAAATTTATGTGTATGTGCTAATATTGTTTTCCTTTTGAAAAAAAATATTTACTTAAAAATGGAAAGCAACCAAGAAAACAAAAAGATGAAATTTAGTGAGGCAGAAAGGCGGCAACTAATATCAGCCGTAAAGCTCTTCTGTCGCAACAACAATATCTATTACTTGTTGTGCTGCTGCACAAGCGGCCAGTAATATTTCTTTATTCATTTTTATTTCACGATTTTGATTCTACACAGATTTTTAAATAAGAATTTTAAAATAAAAAAGCAAAACATATGTGTTTTATTTACAAAAGTAAAACAATGTGGGGAACTTTCAATAAAAAAATCGTCAAATTATGTAAATTCGCGTGATAGGCAACATTGGCTACGCGTCAAATTTTCCGTATGAAATAATTAATGTTGCTTAACATTTTTTACAAATTTGAACAGAGTACTAGCCTTTTATCTCAAAGTTTTTGTCAGAAATCTGCTGATAGGCAGTCACCGAAGAAATATTTTTTCATATTTCGTTTAGTTAGAGATGTCTGAGCTGAGGTTTGATCCGTGGCCTTCACGTCTAATAAGCCAACACACTACCTTAGACTACGGCAACTACAATCCTAATGTCTAATTGACTATCCAAATAAAGGCTCTTCCTGACGGATTTCCGCATTTCACAGAAGGCCTATTTACTATAATTATTTGATAAATATATGCCGCAGAAAACATAAAAGCTTGCAAGGAATAAAAATTTTTCTTTCCTTTCTGAATCGAAGACCCTCTTCTCAAAGGCCAGTTAAGAGAATTATGGAATAAAAATTACGTTTTAAAATCAAATTTCATCATATTTTATTCTTATCTATGTATACATAAGCCTCTATAAAACTTTAAAGCTTTGTTTTATACTTAATTGACAACAATTTCAACTTTTTAACAACAACACCTTAATAGTTATTAAACACAGCAATTGAAATTAATTTTTAGGGAGTATCAAATCAAATGGTATGTGAGAGAAGAATTCATTGGTGACTTTTAGGAATTCGGGCTCCCAAGTTGAACGACTCTCAGCTATTAAGGTTTTGTACATGGTACGCCAATTTTGATTAACAAAGTCTAGAACGGCATCATCTTGAAGGGAAAAACAGAATTAAAAAAATGTCATAAAAACAAACAAAGAAAGAAAAACTTACTTAATGTAGGATCTGGTACCAAGCCGGTGGCATAGAAACGCATATCACCTAAAGTGGGATCAATATTGAAATTCAAGGCACGTGCATACTTTTTACCATCGCGTTCATAGAGCTCGGATTCAGTCATAATAATGGCATCGACATCAGCTGTTTTGGTTAATAAAAAAAAACGATTCATTTTAGTTTTTAATGCCACTTAAAGACAGAAAAAAAAAACAATTTAGAATACTTACTCATGGTTATATTAAAATCTCCTTTTGAATTCATTTTGGCATCATTTATTTTGATCTCAGCCTTATATTTGCCATCAATGATAATTTTCGGTGTCTTTGTCTTCATTTGATAAGTGATTTTGTCGCCATCCTTTTTGAAATCAATTGATTCGAATGTGGTATCGCTAAGGCCGACTATCTTAACATTACGCACACCAACTTTGCCTTGCAAACTATTAGTTGAGAACTGATAATTGGCCTTGTCAACTACAAATGGATCCAAGGGTGGCAAATTCAGTTCAGGTATGCCGGTTTTAGCTTTTGGCAACATTTGCGTAAAAGAATTGCGTATGCATTCGTTAATATTTGCATCGGCTTCAGTGCAAATGATTATATCGCTGGCTGGAAGGTAGAAAATAAATGATTGAAAATGAAAAAAAAAAATTTAATTAATATCAATAAACATTTTAATGAAAATGAATTAATAAAAATAACACAAAACAACATAAAAAAATACCACAAAAGAGCTAACGTAACGTAAAATAGAATTATTTCAAGAAGCTCTACCCCTCAACGCTACGCCTGATATTGCTTTATGCAATCTTGATCAGTTCTTCTTAATACCACAATTAATTGTATGAATGTCTCTTGCGTTTTGTGAAAAGGAAGAAGTACAAGAGACTAAAATCCCTCGAATATGTTTGCTATAGTGCTAAATTTAGCCAAAAACTCGATGATCTTTTTCTATGATTCCGAAAACTCCAGATGCACTATGGCACAGTCATTTCAGAGGGCAATAATTCCAACAGATTTCCTGTTTTCTTTAATTGGCAGAGTCCAGATCCAATTTGTTGTCGTCCTACTTGGAAGTGCTTGGACTCGGTAAAGAATTTAAAATATTTTTAAGCGTATTTAACCCCCCTTACCTTTATGCCCTCCTTTCATCCTGTTCCCTCTATTTCCTTCCCTCTCCAAGGACGTTGTACAATGGGTCAATTTCGACCTGCGGGTATTGTACTTGTCTTAACGGACAAGTACACGTCCTCTAACCTAACCTAACCTAAGCGTATTTAATTTTTTTGAAACAAAAGACTTAGGAAAGAAACTTTTTTAAAAGGCTTAGTGGACTTGTGACTGTTTTTTGAATGCTGAATCCAAAACTTACGTGTACATGCACACATAGTTGGTCATTACAACCCTTTAGTCAGGTTTACAGGCCTAGCTTCTCACACCACTCATATTGTGTGTATTAATTTTATACATGAGTGGCGGGACCTACAGTTTAAAATCGACTCCGAATGACAGATTTTTGATAAACTTTTCATGGAAATTTTTATTTGCTCTCAGAGTTTTTGCCAGAAATCTGCTGAGAGGCAGTCGCCGAAGAAATATTTTTCATATTTCGCTTTGTTGGAGATGTCTGACCTGGGGTTTGAACCATGGCCTCACGTCTAATAAGCCAACACACTACCTACTAAACTAAGGCGACATGTCTCAACGTGTACATGTCTCTTATAAAAACAAAGAATATAACGACTGATCGACACAGTTTGGGGCACACTGGAAATTGGGAAGGAGCGCTAAAAGACAGCAAGGCATCTGCCATTGGCTGGACAGTGCTCAGTTAAGTTGCATAAGTTTCAGAGGCGATAAAGAAGCTATTACGACTCCTAAACTTATGGATACATGCTCAGGTCGTCTAAAGCACCTATCAGTTCAGAAGAGTTTAGCAATGTAGCACGTACTGCAAGATATGAAAGCAATTCTCTTATTCCGCCTGAAGAAGCGATTATGACTCCTAAACTTTTGGATACATGCTCAAACTGTCGAAAACACCTATCAGTTCAGAAGAGTTTAGCAATGTAGCACATACTGCAAGAGATGAAAGAAATTCTCTTCTTCCGCCTGAAATCCATAACTCCAGTAGGATTCATTTGAGGAAGTGCCAAGTCTGTCGGCATGCCTTCCATTAGGATAGCTTTTTTTTTTTTTTAATGAAACCAGCGCTCAGGGGATGGCCCCTACTCATGCAGTGCATTGTGCAGGTTTTTTAGGAAAGGTGGAAAGGGGGAAGATGCGAACTGAAATGAAACGAGTTGCTGCTAGGTGACTATAAAATGGCCAGTGCTATACCTTCACCATTAGACAGTCTACAGGCAATCGTCCCCAAGAAGCCCGCAGTTTCTCACACCACTTATGTTGTGTGTGTTAATTTTATACATAAGCTGTCTGTGAAAACCACAATAAAGAAATTTATAGACAGTAGACAGGCCATATCAGGCCAGCATTGTTTGATTCCATGAATAGTAAAAACAAATGCGTATTTAAGCCCTTTCATTGCTGCCTTCTTAACAAGTGGCTGAAGGAACAAAGTTTTGTAATAAAGTTTTCAATTAACTTTAAAACAAAAGACTTAAGAAATAAACTTTTTTTTAAAAAATATGTTCATTTATCAGTAATGTTTCCCAAAACAGAAAAAACAAAGAATTTACAACATAATCTATAAAACTTTTAATAAAATTTTAATTAAAAATGAACAAAAACAAAATGAAAAAATTTATTAAAAGTCATGTAAATTTTCGTATTAAAAACCTCTATAAAAAAAAAACTACTTCAAAACAGTTCATCATTATTCCGCACAGCATGACATTTATTTATGGCTTTACAGCCATTCACATGAATTTTGATACAAAAAATAAAAACGTGCACGAATGGTTTCATTTTCGAAAAACACAAAATATTATCATTAAACCTATATTTTATGCCTGTATTTAATTTGCTATTCATTTCCAATTTGAAATTTCTTAGTCATGTTGACAAATAAAACATTTTTGTATACATAAATACGAATATGAAAAACAAATCTTTTAATAGTTAAAAGATACACAAACAAACAATTCACGGTCAAGTTCATGTGAATAAAAAAAAATATTTTTCTTAAATCACGTTGTTTTTGTTTTATAAATTGAAAGAGAAAAAGTGCAAGTAATTCGAAATTTTTTTTTTTTTTATTGTAACTCCTTATACGCCCTGATTTACAAAAAAAAAAAAAAAATGAACTGAAATACTGAACAGAAGAGTTACTACAAAATCTATTTTTTTTTTTCAACTGCCGCCTGCATAGTAAGTAATTTCAGTCGACAGTCATTCCAAGTGTTTGTTTAAATGCACGCCAGTATTTACACTTGATTAACGCCGTTAATAGGGGAAAATACTTGGCTATACTCATGCTAGATTAATAAGGTCTATTGAGGAAGTACAAAATTTATTTATTTATTAAACAAATACTGACTGTTTCCTATTTTAGGAAGGTGACGCTATTCTGAATTCTCATTATTGATTGAAATAGTAACACTTACTTCATACAAATTTCCTAAATACATGCCTATTTACTTTAAAGAATTTTATAAAAAAATTATCACAGAACCCAAAGGTTTTTATTCTAAAAGATCGTTTCTAAGTTTTGTTTTTCCCATTTTATTCATTTATCTGGCAGGCTACGGAGTGAAATAGATTTGTGTCCGTTTAAGGCCTGAGCCCGCCACTGCCGTCAGTGACAGAATGCGAAATGCACACAAGCTCACCAATTAAGTTAAACTTTAATTCTTCGCTCCACAAAACTTTTGCCCACTGCTCGTTTGACCAATGCAGATACCGTCTAGCAAAGTCAAGCCGTTTTTTCTTATTAACTTTATTTATAAGTGGCTTCTTGGTTGGTCTTCTAGCTAATAAATTTGCCTCTCTTAATCGGTTTCTGGCTGTGTGGACGCCAATAGAAAGCCCTATTTGGCCTATTTGCCTAATTAGTAACATCTACTGCCGTTTTCCGATGGTCAACTTTTACTTCCAAAGCCCTTATAATGGCAAATTTGCTATCTGCTGTTTCTATTTTAAAATTCACAATTTGCAAAGTTTTCATTAAACTTTTATTTTAATTCCTCTAGTTGATCTCCTTTTACCTTTAATACATTTCGTTGCATTTTTTTTCTCGCTAAATTTTTTCACTTTTTTTATAAATCTAAAAAAAATAAGTAGAAAGAGAAGCAAACAACGTTTAATGATGCTTTTTATTAAAATTTAGAAATTAACGAATAAAAAAACAAAAGTGGAGTGGTATTGGATAACGTTATAAGTTTCGAGCCTCGATTGAATATTATACGACATAGCGTTGCATTTTTTTCTCGCTACTGTATGTGAATACAGAGCCCACAATACCATTCTCTCAAAGCAGATTTTTCTGGCATGTCTTCGGAGGTTAACGGATTAGAAACTAATGCAACAATGTTGATGCAACTCTGGATGATGTGCAATATTTAACTCGTACTGGCCTCGAACAAAAGACACCATGCATGACCTGTGTCCTGCATGTGAAAAAGTGTTTCACAATGTAAATCAGTCATGCAACTGCTGGCCAAAGTCAACTCAACTAGTATCCAGGTATTTAAGCTACTCGATTTGGATTCTTTTGGATGGGATCAACAAATACCGAGGATTTCTCCGGGAAAATCTGGATCATTCATTGGAATCTCCTATATAAGTTCCAAGGCATACGGAAAGCGTTGGAAATTACTTAGCAAAGTAAAGAGCATGTACAGAGCTCACAATCTTTAATATATTACAGGGCATATTCAGTTAAACCAGTCAACTTGCAGAGCATCCAATATTGCTAGGTTTTGTTGCCCTGATATGGAATGGACTGTCTTCTGTCTTTAAATTTTTTATTACGGTTCTCACAGGCAGCTATCCTATTGGAAGGCATGCCGATATTCCCTCAAATATCTCCTGCAATAGTTGTGGATTTGAGGTGAAGAATGAGGATAGCTTTCAGCTCTTGCGGTACGTGCTACATTGCTAAACTCCTCTGGACTGATATGACTAACAGACTGACTGTTTGTATATCGCACGGCTTTCTTCAAATCTGGCATTTCTTTAAATAACTTTTGCAGGAACTGTGGATGCAAGAAGAAGGTACTGGCAATCTTTCATCCCATATGTACCCTGCTTTTGCCTTGGAGAAGCGTAGGTTCTAGACTTCTTAGCATCTGCTATTTACGACTGAACTCTTTATAATAAAGATTAATGCAACAGCAAGACCTATTTTGCTGCCGGGATGATTTCTTATAGGGTATGTTTAATCATTGGATTAGATTTTGATTGTAGTATCACAATGGGCCTATTTTCTGCTCATAACGTTCAAGGAAAGTCCACCTTCTAACCTATTTTAACCGAAACACTTACTTAGTTGCTTTAATAAAATTTTTGTAGAAACCTGCCTAAGATTTTTACTTTGTATCCAATGGAATTGAATCATATTAACAAATTCCTGCAAAGGCAATCTCACTTTGACAGAAAATTAAACCAGAATTTGCACGGAGATAGAGAGTCTCTATAGCACTTTCACTGTTTTTGTTCACACAAAAAATTTCTTCCTTGGACGGAGGATTAATTATTTATTAAAAAATCAATTTTTTAGGTAGGAAACATTGTTTATTTTTTTGGTTTTTATGGTTTTTCTCTATGGAAACTTATGGAAACTTCACTCACGTATTTCTGTAACTTCTTTTGCGGGCGCCTGCTGTGGTGCTGCTAACGCCAGCCAGACGTTTAAACTTAAAACGATTAAAACATTGAAACGGTTAAGCATTTTTCTTAATTTTTTTTTTTTAATAACTTTAATAATCCTTTTTAATCCTTTTTAAAAGATTCAAATCTAACAACTAAATTAAGAAACTTTCCACCCGTTTTACAGCAAGTCTAGTCCACATCTAAACTAAACAATAATGGTCAGCCTTGTATTTATTCACAATAATAATACAACAAAACAAAAATTAAATAAATTGTTTATAAAAAAAGGGGGAGATTCCCTTTCCCCTTCCCAATAACATTAACTACTACATCAACCAACACCACCACAACAACAAAACAAAGCCAATTTGCGATTAAACATCGAACAGTAGCAGTAGTAATGAATCCATAGATACATAAAAAAAATCAAATAATAAACGATGACGACAATGACGATTAAACAAAAAATCACGTTTAAAATTATTTGTTTGTTTTCAAGTAATTGGCTCTCTAACAATTGTTAAGAGACAGTGAAATTTGTAAAAGAAGCACCATTAGACGTCTTCATATTTATAAATAAAATTTAATTAAAATTAAAAAGGTTCCACTGTTCTGGCAGGTGATTTTGATTTCATTGTTCGAGCAGCATTAATTCTGTGCATGGGTCAGTGTGTTTAAACTGGCCATAACTTATTAACACACTCACAACACAACATTTATTTCCGATGTGAGGAAAATAATAATTCTTCGGGCATTTTATTTAATTTTTTTAACAATTATTTCAAAGCAAGTTTTTTTATTCCACTTTACAAAAATATGGACTTGGTCGTTTTAGCCAAAATTAATTTGGTTTTGTCTTCATACACCAAAGGTTAGCTTTAATACAAGTTTATGTTTGTAATGCAAAAATTCCCATACTGTGGTCAAATGACGTGTATCGTAAAAATATACATACACATAATTGGTCACTACAACCCTTCAGTCTGGATTTCGACCTAGCTTCTCACACCACTTATGATGTTTGCGTTAATTTTATACATGAGTGGCGGGACCTACAGTTTAAAGTCTACTCCGAACAACAGATTTTTAAGAAGCTCTTCATGGCAATTTTATTTACTCTCAGACTTTTTGCCAGAAATCTACTGAGAGGCAGTCGCCAAAGAAATATTTTTTTTTCATATTTCGTTTTGATGCCTGACCTGGGATATGTACGAACCCGGGCTTTACGTCTAATAAGCCAACACACTACTTACTAGACTGCGGCATAGTAAAGCATAGTAAAATGTATCTGTTGTGATACAACTTATGGACCTACGATAGTTCTTGTTGTAATTTTTTAATGGCTTCCATCCAGATTACTTGCTAGACTACATGCTGCACTTGTTGCATTAATACCCAGCCTGCATTTTGACTCAGCCTTGATAAGAGATTCCGCACTAGGATTCCCAGCAAAGAAAACTGGTGATATTACAAGGTCTGCTCTGGGTATTCTGTGCAAGTCCACGTGGGCAGTTTAAACTCGAGAATAAGGAAGTCTATGGAATTTTATTCGAAGGGTTTAACAATCTTGGTCGTTGGTGTAGCCAATGCGTCTGTTAGAAAACGTAATGAATGTTGCTGCCGAATACCAAACCATACATGGATATATCCTGGGCTATCCTAAATTGTATAGGAAATATCTGTCACTTTATCTATTCTCACGGGTCAGTGTGTAATGGGTAGGAAGTTGAAGAGACTTTGCTTACCAGCAACAGACTTCCTTAGTAATTGTAAATTGGTTGAGGAAGAAGACACAGCTCACTCTATTTCCATAGTCTAATGGATCTGTCTCTACTAGATATTGTATCGGTTACGGAATTTATTTAACTTTCAAACTGATTTTCAGCTTGATTCTAAGTGAATCATACTTGAAATATGCGAAGTCTTTACGCTGAATTAAGATCGGTTAATCAGGACTTATCGCCGGACTTATTAAAGTCGTCGTAGGTAGTGTGTTCGCCTATTAGATATAAGGCCACGATTCAAACCCCAGTTCAGACATCAAAACGAAAATATGAAAAAAATATTTCTTCGGCGACTTCCTCTCAACAGATTACTGGCAACAGATACCCGCCACTAATGTATGAAATTAAAACACATAACGTGAGTGGTGTGAAAAGCTAGCTCGTAATCCTGACTGAAGGGTTGTAATGACTAATTATACATATACATATGTATACAGGACTTATCAGTTACCTCTAAAGCATTGCTTTATGTGATATAACAGGGGCCCGTTGTGTATGTGTGCTAAAGTGAGCTATAATTTCTTATACTTTCCTTTCCACCACTTTTTATAATATAAAGTATGAAAAAGTTTTAGAAAATTACCTCAAAGGGTTCCACTGTTGCAGCAAACAAACCATTAAAGGAAATTGTATTTCGCACATAATGGCAAAGCAAAGTTTTATCGAAATCATAGGCTGTGTTTATTTTACTTTTGAAAATGCAAAAAGTTTAGAGTCAAACCAAGGACAGAAACAAAAGACTTAAGACACAGACCTTATGGTTTTATATCTACCAAACGTAGGGTAACTGTAAATGAAAGAAGCATCATTAATGTAATTTTTTGTGGTCAAATGATGACGTGTATCATAACAATATTGTGCCGCAAAATTCCTGCCCTTTAATGCTAATTAACTTATTTAAGTAAAGCATAATAAAATGGATCTCTTGTGATACAACTTATGGATCTGCAAAGGCCCTCTTCGTGATGTTTTAATGGCTTCCATTCAGATTACTTGCTAGATTACAAGTGGCATCTGTTGCAGTGCGAATAAAAACCCTGCCACGTTGTCTGATTATTCACTGTAGACAATGCTATCTGAGAATCCACTCGTTTGAACTCAGTCTTGATAAGAAATTCCTTAAAAATAAAATTGATTCTCTTACATGGTCTTTTCTGCGTATTCTGTGAAAGTTTATATGGGCAGTTTTCAACTCAAGCATAAGGTAGGCTATGGAAGGGCTTTATATTCTTGGTCATAGGGTTATCACCGGTAATTGTGTAGCTAATGAACCTGTTAGAACAGGCAACCAATATTCCTACCGTATACCAAACCCTACGTGAATAAATCCTTTGCTATCCTGAATTGGATAGGAAGCGTATTAATCAACTGGTGAAATCTCTGTCACTTTATCTATTCGCAGAGGTCATCGTGTAATGGGTAGAAAGTCGAAGAAACTTGGCTTACCAGCAAGCGACTTTCTTAGAAATTGTGGATTGGCTATGGAGAAAGAGTGAGATCTCTTTCTCCTTAAAGAAAGAGAGGAGAGAGGAGAAAGAGAGCTCACTCTCTCTCCATAGCCAATCCACAATTTCTAAGGAAGTCGATACGCGAGAAAGAGTGAGCTCTCTTTCTCCTCTCTCCTCTCTTTCTTTAAGGAGAAAGAGAGCTCACTCTTTCTCCATAGCCAATCCACAATTTCTAAGGAAGTCGCTTGCTGGTAAGCCAAGTTTCTTCGACTTTCTAATAAATTTAAATAATTTCTTTCCTTAAAGAAAAAGAGAAGAGAGGAGAAAGAGAGCTCACTCT
Organism: Sarcophaga caerulescens; assembly: GCA_927399465.1. NCBI lineage: Eukaryota > Metazoa > Arthropoda > Insecta > Diptera > Sarcophagidae > Sarcophaga > Sarcophaga caerulescens. The sequence continues at coordinate 105,903,122 of OV656866.1, forward strand.
TTCTCCATAGCCTAGTGGAGCCTGTCTCTACCGTAGCCTGTCCCTACTAAATATCGTATCGGTCACTGAATCCATTATCTGGGAATCATCTTCCGGTATGCGATGATTCGACTAAAAGTTTACTTCCTGCGGAAAATTTCTTTATGCGGTATCCGGCTTACAATTCAAATTTATGAACTAGACGGTATGTGGTTTCAGCAAGACCTTATCAACACGGCCGATTTTGGCTTTAATTTGCAGATTAAGTTTCCAGAAAGAAGTAGTTCACTCTTCGGGGACGCTAAACGATCACCAATTTTATATAATTTGAAGCCATTAGACTTTTATTTATAAGGCAACGTTAAAGATTACATCTATACGATAAATAACCTAACATTGGAGCACTTGAAAAGCAATATTTGTCAAGTTATTGTCGAGCCAGAACTGTATGAAAAAGTTTTCCAAAAATTGTCTCAAAGAGTTCCACAGGTGTAACCAAACCATTAAAGGACATTGTATTTCACGCATAATGACAAAGCCCACACATTTTTTTGTAATGAAATCAAAGCTTTAACGAAATCATAAAGTGTGTTATGTGATAGATAGTAAAGTTAAACAAATACTTTTGGAAATGAAGTGAATTTTTTTTATAATTTCTAGCCCAAACAAGAAAATAAACAAAAGACTTAAGACCCAAACCTTATGGTGATTATTAAAAAACCATTGAATAAACAACTACCAAACGTAGGGTAAATGTAAATGAAAGAAGCTTTATTATTGTATTTTTTTTTTACTTAAAACGTTTTGTATTGCTTTTTCGATTATCTTCTTCTATATATATATATATATATATATATGTATGTATGTATGTATGTACCTTATAGAATCGTAGACTATGCATTTGAACATGTTATGATCTTTAGCAAAGTTGTTGCGCATGAGCCGGGGAAGGTTTCTAGGTTGGTAAGACCAATTTCCGACAGGTGGCGCCACTAAAAATTAATAAAAATGAATTAAATCGTAAACTGTGTATTTGATCATTTCATGATCTTTAGCAAAGTTGTTGCGCATGAGCCGACGAAGGTTTCTAAGTTGGTATGACCAATTTCCGACAGGTGGCGCCACTGAAAATTACTAAAAATGAATTAAATCGTAAACTGTGAATTTGATCATTTCATGATCTTTAGCAAAGTTGTTGCGCATGAGCCGACGAAGGTTTCTAAGTTGGTATGACCAATTTTCGACAGGTGGAGCCACTGAAAATGACTAAAAATGAATTAAATCGTAAACTGTGCATTTGATTATGTTATGGTTTTTAGCAATGTTGTTGCGCATGAGCCGACGAAGGCTTATAAGTTGGTATTACCAATTTCCGACAGCACTTCAATAAATGTTCATAATCGAAAATCTCTACACTAAAGTTTATGTCACTTTTTTTTTAAATGAACAAAATCAATAAAATGATTCAAATTTGTTTTAGTTGGAGGCGTAGCAACGCGCGCAGGGTACAGCTAGTTTAAATAATAAAATATTAAATATACAAGCATTTCAAACTTAATACATCTACCATATTAGAAAAAAAATATAAGCAGTTATTTATTTATTAACATTATAATCCAATACAATAGAATACAATACAATATTATGACGTTTATTTAATAATTTTTACAATTCATTGATTCCATTAATTGCAATTAGAAAAATAGAAAAACGAAAGAATCACAAAACGACATCATTATTAATGTTGTTGGAAACTATACATTGTAATTTTAAAGCCAAATGAACAAATAAATTATTTCTAATAACATAACATAACGTAACGTAACAAAATAAATCGCTAATGGGTCAATATGTTATTGGCAAATAATTGCTAATCATTTTTATTCACTTTTTTTCATTCTTCTCTTTTTTCTTCTCTTTTTTCTTCTCTTAATTGTATTTCAATAAAAACAAGTTGCCTATTTCACTCACAATTAGAATTGAAATTACAATCTAAAAATTTGAATTTGAATAAATTATTAACACAGCCTTAATTAAACAAATTCTTTTGTTTTTTGATATTAGCCTCACAATGTAAGTGATAGATAAACTGACTGTAGATTAATATAATAAAAATGTTTAATTGATTTTCTATCATTAATTACATGGTAATCAGTAGTGTTTAGACTTTTACAATTTACATGAAATTAAATGTTCTTACTACCTCCTTGTCTGTAATAAGAAAAAGTTTCCATTACAACTGTTTACGTCTTCAATAAATGTCATTCGTATCTTTAATTATAAAAAAATGGAATTAATTTTATTAAGAACAATAAAAAAAACAAAGTGACTCAGCTATAAAAACTACTGTAGTTACATGTGCAGCCTCCTAAACTAGTCGTAATACAAATCTTAAATTGAGCCAATGAGCCGATGAGGGGTACTAAGGAAAACAGGCGAATGAAGAAATAAAACGAATATTCTGACCACAAACCATCTCTCAATTTGTGAATTGGAAACACAGCAAAGTTAGATACAAATTCGCAGGGCATTTGGGATTGGTTAGACCACAGTTTCCGTAAATCACATTGCCACGGCATTGTCACGACTGACATGTAGTAGAATCCTAAGATTAATCACAGAAGAGCTCTACCATACTGGCTCATACATGGCGTGACAAATCGAAATGAGCACTATACCCCCAAGCTAGAACAAGGAAATCATCACGATGGATACTTCTCGTTGGAGAGATTTTGTTGGGCCCCTATGCAATTTACACGATCGAGTACGTCTGTCACTTAATGTGTCAATGTTCAACTTGAAAGCCTGAGAGAATACTGGGAACTCCAACTTAGACATTCATGTCGAAACTATCCGGAAATGAGCTCTTCTTCGCCTTTTAAAGTAAATGGAATTTAGTAGCACAGTGGGCCTAATATGTATAGTAATCTAACATACATACATACAGAATTGGTCATTACAACACTTTAGTTAGTATTACGACCTAGCTTCTCACACCACTTATGTTTTGTGTGTGTTAATTTTATACATGAGTGGCGGGACCAACAGTTTAAAGTCGACTCCGAACGACAGTTCTTTTGAGAAACTTTTCATGTCAATTTTATTTATTCTTAGAGTTCTTGCCAGAAATCTGCTGAGAGGAAGTCGCCGAAAAAATATTTTTTCATATTTTCGTTTTGACGTCTGACCTGGGTTTGAACCGTGGTCCTTACGTCTACCTACTGGACTACGGCGACTTCACATTGGTAGGCATAAGTGGTAGTAATCTTCCATAATTTCATCTTTCATTTAATTACATATTCATGCCATATATTAATGTGTTTAAAGACCATTTACGGTATTAAAGATACAAACCATCCAGCCACATTCTGCATTATTAAATTATACAACCAATATTGTTAGGAAATATATTGTTACGTTTTTTACCTTTTTAAAACGTTAAAAATATCAGTTCGTAGATTGCAAATAAAATAAAAATAAATATGTGTTTAATTTTAAGTCAATTCTTTATTTTCTGCATAACTTTTGTGCCACTGTTCGAACTTATTCCACGTATACAATGATAACAATGTGCTTATTCGTGATATTTCTCTGCTTACAACCTTTTTTGTAAGCAACAACAACACTTGTTAGTTATTCTTCTTTGCTCACAACCTTTTTTGTAAGCACAACACTAACAACTGTTTTCTTCACGCAACTTGTCTGCACACAAATCTTTCTGAATTATAACTCGATCTCGTATCTTCACACACCACTGGTTGAATTCTCACTCAATTCAACGCGACGTCGTCACACGACTAACTGAACTCGAACTCCGAGAATCACGTGTCTTCATACACGACTGACTGAATTCTAACTGAATCCCCGTTGCTCGCTTTATCTTGCCTTTTATATCACTGGATCAACAGTGTGATAAATGCCCTTGAAGGATGATGACGACCTTCGGGAACAATCCAAAAATGTAAACAACTTGTTTTCATTTTTGTTGTTCGTGTATCTTGTTTACTTTCGTCCAGGCAGAGTTGTTGTTGTTTTGTTTGTTTGTTTGTTGTTGCTATATTTTTGTTTATTCATCGATCTTGTAAACAAACCTGTTGTTTTTGTTGCTATATGCTTACTCATTCGTTGATCACGTGGACAACTGCATTGTTTTGTTTTTGGACCTTTTGTTTATCATTTTATGTGCGATCAAGTCCATTGTGTTGTCTTTGGAGCTTTTGCTTATTATTTTAACAACACCATTTCCATTTTCGTAACAATATGTATACTCGTATACTTTTCGCACAGTGTTTTATTCTAATCAAACTCCTGTAAATAATTATTCAATTACTACTAATGCAGTTGTTGTTTTATGTGAATTTAATTGTAAATACTTTGCTATTTGGTTTATAGTGTGGTCCCTATGTCGATTAATATTTATTGGACGTATGCAAATTAAGAACAACAAATCATGATTTGCTTAATAAATAATTGATAAGAATACGATTACAAACGATAAATTACTTATTTTACAAACGTGATGAATCGTTATGATAATGCGGTTTTTTGATGTCACAATTTGAACCTGGTTTCTTATTTTTTTTTAAATTTTTTTAAACCAGCTGAACGGGTAGCAATAATTCTAATAGTAATTTTTTTTTCATAAAATTTGCTGTAAAAGCTTGATTTAAGTTGATACTCGCAAGCACAATACGGGTGTTAAATACAGGCGTTAAATTTCAAGTTTGTGTTGACAGTTTTATGAAATTTATTTGCATTTCAAACATATGCGAATTATGTACTGCAGACTCTCGTTTAATGCTTTGATTGTTTTAACATTGTTGTTGTTTAATAATAAATAGCTATGGAATCATTGTAACATGATATTTTTCTTGTTATTTTATAGCTCCTCAAAAGCTTGAGCCGATCCTTTTTTAAACAAGTATTTCTTAAGCTTACAGTGTCCGTTCAAAAGGCCAAATCTCTTGTTATATATTTAACCAATTTTTCAAATGGAAATTAATCTATTTCTGTCTTCCATTTCACCGAATCCAATACTTCCAAGCATCTCTTTCCATTCCATCAACGACAACAACGAAGCAAATCTCCTCGCAAGCTCATTTACTCCCTCATTGCGGGAAATTCTCACATAGTCAGGGATTCGACAAAGGACTAAGTGGTTCAGTTTTCCCATACAATTTCGTTTTGTTTAAGAGATAAACCTAAGCGAGCCGTGAGCTATTTTTCGCTTTTTGGCACTTCCTGTCCACTTTGAACTAAGTACAAGTTTTGATGAAATACATTTCCGCTTAGGTACCATGGGTTCAAATCTTGCACTCTGGATAAAACACCCTTGATCCTGTCCCACTATCTCTCTTTGACTTATCCGTACAACAGAGGATAGTCGCTTTCTTAAAGAGTATGTAGCATTCAAAGTGCTGCATGTACTCTTGTAATTCAGTTTAGATACGAAGTATTTCCTATAATCTTAGAGTTATTTGATTTTGGTTAAGGCTATTAGCCACTCAATGGCTTAAGTCTGTATATCATAGTATAGATCTAGTCTTACAGGCTTTCTGACAGGTTTGGATCTCTTTGAAATGCTCTTTATATGAGTTTTTAATCTCAATTTACTATCCAATAATATTTCCAGACATTTAGACTTCAGTTCTCGTGATATAACCTCACCCAGAAGTCGAGTATTTTTCCATTTAAGAAATTTTCTCTCTAGTCTTGCCCAGATTTGTTCTCAAAATGAGTTTGCTACAGCGACCAACTGATAGTTCCTTGGTGAAAATACGATCTGAAAACTAATTACCAACCTAATGACGTCATATATACATACATACATATGTATATGGGCAATTTCGTGTCAAATGACCCGGTTTTTAAAATCGATGTCTTTCGATTTGGATGAAATTTGCACCAAGTTTAATACTATTGGATAGTAGGCCAGACACAAATTTTCAGCTCTATCAGTCAAGGACTGCCGGAGTTAGAGGGGGTCAAAGTTGAACATTTTGGTCATACAGGGTTTTTTTAAAATGTGTGTAACTTTTTACCTATTGGTCCAAGCAAAAATTTTCCAAAGGATATTAGTTAGCTATTTCTTCAATCTTTCCAAAAATAATTTTTTTAATTTTTTAAAAAAAAATTTTTTATTTTTTTTTTTTAATTAATTTTTTTTTTAATTTTTTTCAATTTGGGACTTTTTTTTTTTTTTTTTTTTTTTGGTTAAAAGAAAGCTTATAAAATTTCCTTTAAGGCCTTCATAATCGCTTAATGGGATGCGAGTGGGATATCTATCAAAAAAATTATTTTTTAACTCAAGAATAAGATTTTTCAATATTTGGCACATGTACCATTTTCATTTTCCCCCATTTTTTTTCGAAATAGAGTTTTTTTTATTTTTCCTCAAAAGAAAACTTAGATCATTTCCTTTAAGATCTTTGTGGGCACTTAGTAGCAAGAGGCATATCTGTGGCACCCTATGTTTAGCGTTGCCAACATCGTTATCTGTCACCCGTCGTGTAAACACGCACTTAGGAGCTGTCAATGTCAGCGAGATAAAAAGACATGCCGCCATTGTTTCCGGCCTCTTTGACAAAAATCCTGATCGGCTGCAGACGTTCCTGACCAACATAAGATTCATAAAATCCGAAGCCATCCTAAATTAAATTAGTTTTTTTGAACTTTAAATTTAAATAAATTAAGTAATATTTTACCCTAGTATTACATTAAATAAAATCGTTTTTTTTAATTGGTAATTAACCGTAAATTACCAAATTGGTGACCCCGACGTGATCTTAGCAAAAATATTTTTTTGCTAATCATAAACGAAATTGCGTTTGCACGTATACAAGTGCATTGACTAACGGTCATAACGGTACGCACCACATTTTGGAAAAATGACTGATGTGAACGACAACGAAAAGCCAACATTTTCCAACACAGCAACGGCAAATTAAATGCCTCATCAACGACCCGATTCCCCGTCGCCGCCAACGTATCAGCAGTGTACGCGCGTCTTCCATTGCCACAAATGGTCAGTTCGAACATCGAATCACGGTTTGCGACCATGGATTTTTGGTTCATGGCGTCTGGAATCTCGAGTGACCAAATTAGCTGCAGCACGAGCTGAATTTAACGTTTCAAAGAGATTATCGACCGCACAATAAAAATACAGCACACTCTAAGCTTGATTTGGTTTGCGATACTTCGACAAACAACGTCCGACCCTACGACTGGCAACCATCTGCCTTCGACGACATTTTCTCATCTGAGCGCCGCTGAAATTAAAACATTTAACCCATTTTATGATATATTGCGTGATTTTGCCGATATTTTAAAAATTAAACCATACGGTACTACTACGAAGTCAACAATTTTCCATCGAATTGAAACAACTGGCCAACCAGTGCACTCTCGACCCCGACGCTAATCACCCGAAAAATTAGCTGCAGCACGAGCTGAATTTAACGTTTTGTTTGGCCAGATATACGAAGAGATAGTGCAAAATTTGTACGAACCTGCATCTCATGCCAGCGTTCAAAAATTCAGCGCCATACCAGGTCGAAAACATCGAAATACGAACCACCAAAAGAACGTTTCAGTCACATTAATATCGACATCGTGGGCCCTTTTCCTGTGTGCGATGGTCATAGATATTGCTTGACCATTATAGACCGTTTTACACGATGGCCTGAGGCTATACCTATGCCAGATATGACCGCTGAAAAGTTGCGAAAGCAATCCTGCATAACTGGATAGCAAGGTTTGGTGTACCTGCGAAAATTACATCCGACAGAGGAAGGCAGTTTGAATCATCAATTTTTAACGAACTTACATCGCTGATTGGCGCCTCCCATCTTCGTACAACGCCTTATCACCCCGAATGCAATGGTTTAATAGAGAGATGGCATCGTGTGTTCAAAGCTGCCATCCTTTGCAACGATCCTGCAAAATGGGTTCACAGTCTCCCATCTATTTTGCTTGGACTACGTGTCGTTTTTAAACCGGATATCAACGCAACCCCCGCAGAGCTTGTGTATGGTACAAATTTAAGAATTCCCGGAGAATTTTTCACCAATACCAAGGCAACAGTACCAACCAGTGAGGTTGTTTCACAATTTCGATTGGCAATGCAGAAGCTTAGACCAACAAACACATCGCATCATACAACACCAAAAGCCTTCGTCAGTCCTTCTTTAAATTCATCATCTCACGTTTTTGTAAGAAATGATACGATACGGCCATCACTCACTCACCCATATGATGGCCCATTTAGAATTATTCGAAAGAGTACGAAATATTTTACGATACAAAATGGCAACCGATACGTAAATATAAACATCGACAGACTCAAGCCAGCCTTTATCGAGTACCCAGACGAAAACATCTTCCTACAAGAAAATCAATGCCATGAAAAATCACAAGTTATACAACCTGATCATAACGACGTCGACACCGATGCCCAAGTACCTCAACCCAACCATGACCCAATATCAACTCAAGCTATTCCTTTGCAAAAAGATAAGCATACTACAACGCAGCATAATTCTTCAAGGGTATCGCCGAAATCTACCAGATGCGGCAGACGTGTTAATCTTCCAGTAAGATTCCGGTAGCTTTCATCTAGCCGGGGAGTAATGTGGCACCCTATGTTTAGCGTTGCCAACATCGTTATCTGTCACCCGTCGTGTAAACACGCACTTAGGAGCTGTCAATGTCAGCGAGATAAAAAGACATGCCGCCATTGTTTCCGGCCTCTTTGACAAAAATCCTGATCGGCTGCAGACGTTCCTGACCAACATAAGATTCATAAAATCCGAAGCCATCCTAAATTAAATTAGTTTTTTTGAACTTTAAATTTAAATAAATTAAGTAATATTTTACCCTAGTATTACATTAAATAAAATCGTTTTTTTTAATTGGTAATTAACCGTAAATTACCAAATATCTATAAAAAAAATATTTTAACTCAAAACCAAAGTTTTTAAATTTTACCATATGCACTATATTTTTTTTTTTTGATGGACGTTTTCTTTTGCTCAAAGAAAGCTTAGTTCTTTTCCTTTAAGAGCTTTGTGGTCACTTAATGGGATGCGAGTGGAAAAACTTTAGCGTGCGAAACTGAAGCTCTAGTAGCTCAATTTTATCAGCTGTCTGGGTGTCTGTTCGAATCGATGGCCAGAAAGTCCAAATGCAGAAGAGAATGGTTCTCTGTAACCTGAATGAGTTATATGCAACATTTCAATCTGAACTCGAGGACGTCAAAATTGGATTTACTAAATTTACCCAATTGAGGCCAATTTCATCCAAATCGGAAGACATCGATTTTAAAAATTGGGTCACTTGACACGAAATTGCCCATATATGTACATAATTGGTAATTACAACCCTTCAGTCAGGATTACGACCTAGCTTCTCATATTCATAGATGGGCATTGATGGATTGAAACATTCAGTAAACATTTACTGAATACTGAAAAGCTTAATGCATTAGAATTATAATGCAGTATGCCCATGTATGCTCATATTACTTATGTTGTGCGCGTTAACTTTTATATATTAGTGGTGGGACTTACAGTTTAAAGACAACTCCAAACGACAATTTTTTAAAAATTTCTTGGTATGACGTCATATATGCTTTCTTTAAAAATGGGAATGCTATTATAGAGGCAACAGCTATAAAAATGTATAAATCATGCTGTGTGAAGGTCTCACAATGTTCACATGGAGGAAACTCTATGAGGGAATTGCCAGTGGGTTTCTGAAAGTGTTAAAAAAAATTCTACGGATATGACATTAGAATCGAAAATGCAAGTACCAACAACATTTAACTATCAATTCCATAGGAAACACTAGCGTATTTTAAGCCCAAAGCTTTCTGCGATTTCTAGTCCCGTCTATCTATTCAATCGATAAAGATGTCGCACTATAACGAGAGATTTACGTGGGAAAATAGAAACCACATGCATATGCACTTATATAAAAATAACACAGCCCTGCATGAGTTTTGCAAATAAGATGGTTCCAGATGTTTCCGAAGGCATTTTTCAAGTAAATCTGATTAATTTTTATAAACCTCGATCACCATATTGGATACGCCATTTTAAATTTTTTAAATCTGAATGAAGATCTGTAATCAGCGACCACAAAAACCCCTAAGTAACAATTTTCAAGTAAATCTGATTAATCTTTAAGGACCTCCGTAATGTGTTTCTTTTTCTCTTGCACCCCTTGCTATAAAGCCACCCCCTACTTTAAGGGTGCATGCAATCAATTTGGCATTGGGCTCATTTTAAAGAGCAAAGATCAATTGTAAATTTCTGATGATAGCGATGGTTGTAGCATGTCAGTGTTTAGCTCTACAATTTTTCAAAAATGGCCAAAAACACTATTTTTAGGGATTTCAACCCCCTTCGGAAACACCTGGAGCCATCTTATTTGCACAAAAAAAATCCAAATTGGCAGGGCTGTGTAATAAAATGTTCTACAGCGACCACCTTGTTATGAAGTGAAGCTTGGTTTATAAAACCAATTAAAAATTAATTTCAGCGAACATTTATTATATTTTTTTTAAATTAATTCGTTTGTTTGTAACACTACGTCAACGTAAAAATATTACTTAATTTTATTTTATAAAATTATTCTTATAATTATTTGTTATTAAATTAAATTAAAAAAATATATTATTTCACTTCTCCTCTGTACCCGCCAAAAAGGCAATTGTAAAAGGTTTCTTCTCTTGTGCAGTTACGTCTAATCTTTCAGTCTTTGTTAACTCTGCTGATGTTTCTGTTTCCCCTTCAGGACATTTGCATAACTTCATCAGTTCATGCAAATAGGCTGTGGCCCGCATGGACTTTTCAATGATTTCGAAAGTCTTTTCCGTGAACTCCTTATATTGCTCCTCAATGGCAATGTGTTCCAATTTCTTGACACGACGACTCATGCGACAGGCAATGGTATTTTTATTGCGTCTCTCTTGGTCTTTGGGTGTGCGTTCCTTTTTGGGAAATTTCCGTACCATATTCCCGTGGTATTTGCAAATGTTGCGTAAAGTTTCATGGCTTATCTTGGGTAAAATGGCCGTAGTTGGTGGTATAACAGGTGGAGATACGGATGTATTTGCCTGACTTAGTTGCGTTAAGGATGCAAATGAGGACGCTGAGCTGCTTGTACTTGCGGAATAGCTGCGTGGCCTTGTAGCAGAAGCTGTGTTTTGATCTGCTGTCGATAAGGCTGTTGCAAAACTTCTTTTCAATTCCTTATTTGATGAAGTGCTTGCCACACCAAATGATGAGGATCTGCTTCTTGTACCTGTGGAAAAGTTAAGGGGTGATGTTGGAGCAGGAGACTGTAGCTGAGCTGTATTTGAGGCTGATTTGAGACCAATCTGCTTTTTTAAAGTTACTGATGTATTCGTCCATTGTGGTTGCATTGAGTAAGCTAAGCTGCCTGTACCTGCAGAAAAGCTGCGTTGCCTGGTAACAGGAGCAATATCTTGATCTGTGTTTAAAGCTGCTGCAAAATTTGTTTTGGGTTCCTTAGCCAAATCTGGCAATATGTTTGCCATGCCTGGGTGAGTTAAATGCGTAAAAGATGCACTTGGATGTAGTACAGGAGTCTTATGTTGGTAACTAGCAGATGTTAAGGTATAGGCACATGGTTTCTGTGGGCTTGTGGTAGCCTTGATGGTTGCATGTTGATTTGTGCTAGAGGCTGCTGTAAGCCCTGTTTTGGTTGGCTTTATTAAAGCTAAAGGCGTGTTGGTTAGAAATGGCTGGGTTAAACGGAGAAATGGGTAGGCAGATCTGCTTGTACTTGCGGAAAAGCTGCGCGGTCTGGTAGGAAGATTTCTTTGGACTTCCTTTTCTAAAGCTGGCATTCTTGTACTTACAAAGGAGTTATTTGTTGCTTGAGCAGGAGCCACATATTGATCGCAGTTAGAGGTTACGGTGGAGGTACAGTTTCTCTGACTAACAGGCACATGTTGATTGCTATTAGAGATTACGTTGGAGGTATATGGCCTTTGGGCAGGAGACAAATGTTGATCGCTGTTAGAGGTTGCAGTGAATGAATATGGTTCCTGAGTAAGAGTCACATTTTGATCTGTGTTAGATGCTATGGAAGCGTTGCTGCACGGCCTCTTAGCAAGAGGCAATTGTTGATTTGTATTGCCGTCTGGTGTAAATCTTCTTTTGAATCCCTTTTCTAAAGCTGACAATATGTTTGCCTGCTGTAGTTGAGTGGTTGGACTTACCGTGAAGCTTTGTGGTCTTTTAGCGGAAGTTTCACAATGTTCTGTATTAAAGGCTACAGAAACGTTACATGATCTCTTAGCGGCAGGCAATTGTTGTTCTGTGTTAGAGTCTGTTGCATGGTTTCTTTTAGATTTCGTTTCCAAAACTGGCCAGTTAATGTGTGACAAGGTAACGTTGCTTATTTGCTTTAAGAAAGGATGAATATTTCTCTCAATTTCCAAACCGTTTCTCAACTCACCGTCCGATGATGTTGAGCTGGAAGAATCTGTGCGTTTATGTTTCGCTTGATCGAATTTCTTGTGGCGATAGTAAACGTTTGCTTCCAAAGCCGTGTGTGCCATAATGGAATTAATTTTTTAATAAAATTTTTTTGAAAACAATTTCTTTATGAAATAAATTTGTTAAATATTTTTTTCTTTTCTAAGAACTGTTCTTTGCAGAGTGTCTGCATTTAAACTAAGGCTTTTCACGGCTTTTCATAGGATTTATATACTGAAGGATTTTGTTTACGAAAATTGTTCGCTTATCACAAATAAGGCTCTTTATTTTGTTAATTATCTTGTTTGTCACAACCATACATAGTTTTATAGTCTTGTTTGTTTATTTTAATTTTTGAAAATTTTGCATCGTTTTATTATCACACATGTCTTTGCAGTTGGCAGGTACACATAGTTGCTCTTCATTGATGATAAGCTATGTGTTGTTGTTCTTGTTTTTGCCACTCACAACATGTAAACAACAAGTAGGGAAATTGTTTATCTGTGCATGCACGAGCATGCCTGTTTATGTAAAGTGTAAAAGAGAATAATTGCTTATGAAATAAATCTAATTTTGCGATTGAAGGCCTATTTACAGAATTGCATAAATACATATGTACATAATTGGTCATTCCAACCCTTTAGTGAGGATTAAGACCTAGCTTCTCACACCACTTGTGTGTGTTAATTTTATACATGAGCGGCGGGTTAGGTTAGGTTAGTGTGGTAGCTTTATACCAAAAGCTCACTTGAGTGTTGAGTTGAGTTGAATAATTTTATTAAACTAAAATAAATGTATACAATATTCTGATAATGAAAATTATGTAAAGAGTACTATGATCGAAAAGTACATTAGAAAGGTAAAGTGCTGAAATACAAAGTAATTTTTCATTCTTCTCAACATTGAGCACGCATAGCGGCCCGTTGTGGCGCCACAGGTGAACGCAGTCCCTGTACTGACCAAGTTCCTCCGAGCCAATGAGGGAGAAGTTGGTCAGAGCAAGGGCTGCACATTTAAAGCACGACTACCCCATGCTGGAAAACCAGCCAGAAAGTTTGATAAACGAGGCTATGTCCTTGACGTCAATGGACGATAGCTCCGTCAAGCTAACAAGGGTTGGAGAGCCAAATAACCTATATCTGCATCTCTCAAGAGATGGGCATTGACATAGAAAGTGGATAACAGTCTCCTCTTCCTCAGCGGATCTGCATCCACGGCAGAAATCGTTAAATGGGAGTCGCATTCTTTCCGCGTGTCTACCCATAACACAGTGACCTGTAAGCATGGCCACTGTGATCGAGATGATGTTACGACCAAGTCCAAGTAACTGGTTGGTGCGCCTTCAATCCATTGAGGGCCAAGTGAGCCTAGCGGTGGAGCAGGTCTCCTCATTGATCCAGGATAGGTTGGCGTCCCGGGAGAATTTCCGCGCGATGGCCAGTTTGAACGAGGTAAGTGGCATTCCCAGGTTGATTGAAGAGGATTCCGGAAGAAGTGCGCCAGCTCTGGCTAGCTCGTCTTAAAGTCGACTTCGAATAATAGATTTTTGAGAAACTTTTCATAGCAATTTTGTTCACTCTCAGAGTTTTTGTAAGAAATCTGCTGAACCGTGGCCTAGACTATCGCGACTTCACCGAATTGCAAATATTTGCAAAATATTATCAATAAATCTGCCGAAATCATGATTAGCTGGGAAAATCACTACTGAAGCTCGACAGAATTGTTGTTTGCTTGAAGATGAGATGGCAACTGATTATGAAAAGTGAGATCCTTATGATCCTTAGGCTTCAATCGTTTTAAATCGAATCAATAACTAAAATAAAGAGAAATTAATCAGAATAAGAAGAGCACAGATTGTCTTCTTTTCTTATATCGCATGGTTATTCATCGATCGATTACGGTTCTCCCAGCTCCCTGCCCTAATGGAAAGACTTGGTATTTGATCTTCGGATTGGAGATTGTTTGTGATATTACACTGGTTCTTACCTCTACTATATCTATATGACAGCTTAGAGAAAAGCAAATTTTACCTCTTAATAGCAGACACAGTCAAAGAAATAAGTCTATATACACCATGGTATGTAAACTTTTTTCACCGCAAATTTTTATTGTTTTTTCCCAATAATTTCTTTCAAATTCGCCTTTTTCGTGAAACATTCTTAATTGTAAATGCCTTTAACAACACTTTAAAATCTTTTTCAATTTGATAAAAATCATCGGTGATGTATGTAGACTTTTTTCTTAGACTGTATAACATCCGCAGAGCATTTTCTTCATAAAAAAAACTGTTAAATTTTATTTTAGCGATTGAGGGCCTATTTAATGTATTATAAACATTCAAACATTTTTTCTGCCTCAGAAGCATTTAAAACGGAAACTTTTTTTCACTTGCTTACATTTAAAACGCTGGAAATAATTTTAGACTGAAACTGCAATTAAACTGCAGTGAAGTATTCAAAACATTCAGACACTTACTCAGCTTATACGTTCAGGTACAGAGCGTAATGCAAGTGAACAATTTAGTTGAGTTGAGTTGTAAAACAGTATAACTACACAAAAGTTATTTTTAGGTATGAGTCCCTATTTTAAAAAAAAAATATGCCTGCATGTATTATTTAAACTTTTTAAATCAACCTGAGTTTAGTACACTTTAGCTCTTTACGATCGTTAATGATTTTCTATGTTTTTTGAACGTGAGTAATTGTAATATTATATAGCAACGGAAGTGTTTACCTTCAGTTTGTGTAGTTCAGCTCATTTAATCCAAGTTTTTTTTTTGTTGATATTTCGTTGAACATGGCAAAATTTTTAAAAGAAAATTAAAAAAACGAAACAAAAATAATGAATATTGTCTGTTAATTGTTTTATTGTAACACTTTTATGTTTTTTTTTTTTCTAATTTTAAAATATAAAATTATAGGAAAATAATGAAATTAATCGGAGACGAACAAAAAGAATCATTAAACAAGTGCTGCTAATTGTGGGGAAATGGGTAAAATAAAGCAATTCATGTTTTTAAACCAACATAAAGGGTGTCACAAAACTGTTAAATATTTTAAGTTAAAACATTGCCTTTCCCTCTATACCACTCAACTATTTTCTGGTTAAGATGGTGACTACGCTTCCTGAAGAATAATATCCCGCTTAGACCAATGGATAGACCCATTATGAAACCCATATTCAATACGCAACGTGGAAATCAAACAATTCATTCGTACCTCCAAATAAATCTTGCTTATCTTTATATCTCTATAAATAATAACTTAACAATCATTGCCTCTCCGTAACCAGACTCGGGCAAAGACGCATGAGGTAAAAGATTGCCTACTCCTCCTCCTCACCTGTGCCGTCACAACGGGCCGCTATGCATGCTCAAGTGAGCTTTTGGTATCAAAGCTACCACCCTAACCTAACCCAACCTAACCTCCGCTCTAGATTCTCACCTCCTGCAGGAGTTATTTGAAAGAAAGCTAAGTCTGTCAGCGTACAGCCCTTGTGCTGACCAACTTATTCTTCCCTGGTTTGGAGGAACTTGTTCAGTAAAGACACTGAAGAGACACTGTGGAGACATAACGGGCCGCTATGCGTGCTCAAGTGAGCTTTTGGTATCAAAGCTACCATTCCAACCTAACCTAACCTAAGTCTGTCAGCTTTTCTTACAATAAGATAGTGACAGCAATAGTTTTACATATTCAAGAAAAAAGGCAATCAATGCTCTTTTTATCCGTATCAACATCTATAAAAGTTTAGCAATATTGCACGTATTTAAAACCCTCTATAAAATGACCGGAGAATAACCATTTTAACAGAAATAGTCGGTATGTCTATGCCCTATAACTTGCCAAAGATTATAAGTCCTGTATCACTGTTGTTAATTCGTCAAACATCCGATTTCCGAGCATATATATCCCTATGTTCTGGAGCAGAAATTTTTCGGGGAAATATCTGGTATTCATGGACGTGGGCGGATGTTGAGGTAACTTCCCTTACAAACTAAATTATGAAGGTCATTTAGTAGATTTCATAGAACATCTCATTACCCAATAAGCATTGTGCCGGTTACAATATTGTTACGTTTTTACCTTTTAAAAACGTTAAAAATATGAGTTCGTAGATTGCAAATAAAATAAAAATAAATCTGTGTTTAATTTTAAGTCAATTCTTTATTTTCTGCACAACTTTCGTCCCACTGTTCAAACTTATTTTACGCATACAATGATAATTTCCACAATATGTGCTTGTTCGTGATATTTCTCTGCTTATAACCTTTTTTATAAGCAACAACAACACTTGTTAGTTATTCTTCTTTGCTCACAACCATTTTTGTAAGCACCACACTAACAACTGTTTTCTTCACGCAACTTGTCTGCACACCAGTCTGACTGAATTATCGATCTCGTATCTTCACACCACTGGTTGAATTCTCACTCAATTCAACGCGACGTCGTCACACGACTAACTTAACTCGATCTCCGAGAAACACGTGTCTTCATACACGACTGACTGAATTCTAACTGAATCATCGTTGCTCGCTTTATCTTGCCTTTTATATCACTGGATCAACAGTGTGATGAATGCCCTTGAAGGATGATGACGACCTTCGGGAACAATCCAAAAATGTAAACAACTTGTTTCCATTTTTGTTGTTCGTGTATCTTATTTACTTTCGTCCAGGCAGAGTTGTTGTTGTTTTGTTTGTTTGTCTTTCTGCTATATTTTTTATACACGGTCGTTGTTGCTATATTTTTGTTTATTCATCGATCTTATAAACAAGCCCTGTTGTTTTTGTTGCTATATGCTTACTCATTCGTTGATCACGTGAACAACTGCATTGTTTTGCTTTTGGAGCTTTTGTTTTTATGCGTGATCAAGTCCATTGTGTTGTTTTTGGAGCTTTTGCTTATTATTTTAACAACACCATTTCCATTTTCGTAACAATATAGTCATGTAAGCCTATGCAAGAGTTTTATAGAGCTCTTAATATACATGCCACAGTCTATTCTGTTTGGCAGTTTGAAGCCATAATCTCGGCGGTCCCACTGTTAACCATCAGCACAGAAGACTCCAGTTTGAATCCTAAAATTAAATATCAGACAGACCTTGTGTAGGTACATATGTTGAACATTAACACTTTCACGCCGGCGCTTTAATTCATGCTTGGCGCCTACTGACGGCTGCTATTAGAGCTTTTCGCTCTATCGTGACGTGACTCTCAAGTATTTTTTTTTCGGCAGTCGAAGTGTTAAAGATCTAAATATTTGGTATTACGTATCGTCTAATAGCATTATCAATTGAGTACCGCAGGTGATACACGCCGCCCGATGAGACAGTCTACTATTGCGGGCCAACGGTAATACGCGCCGGCCGATAAGGCAGTCTAGTGGGGGCCACCGTGGTACGCGCCGGCGTGAACGTGTTAAATTCTGATCTTAATTGAAATCAATTTTGAAACCTCAAACATGACATTACAAACTCAATTGTATTACAGCAAGTGACTGATAGCATAAAAAGGGTGTAGAATTTCTCAAGAACCCCAACGAACATAATAGATTTAAAAGGAGAGGATTTTTACGGAAAAGATTTCAAAAAAAAATATTTGAATAGCGAGTAATCACTGTTGTTTGAGTCTCTTTGAAATTGATTGCCAACATTTAATGATTCGTTGGTTGTTTACAAAACCTCAGGAAAAATAAAATAGTTTTTCTATGAATTCTTTTGAAAACAAAAATTGCAAATATGAAGGTATGTGTGCTAGTTTTCTCTATAAATCTATAACAATAACAGTACATAGATAGTAAAAAAGACAGACAGACAGACAGACAGAATTAAAAATGAAAGCGATAAGCTAGGCTTGTTTGTGTGCCATTTACATCTCTATTGTGTACTCTTTAAACGCACATACATTCGCGCAGGCGTACGTACATACGTCTTATCTTTCGAAGTCAACTGCTGCTTGGCTTGGCTTGGCTTGACTTTAGAAAACAATAACAAAACGATTACAGCATAGCACAGCAGGTTGCAATTCTTTTTCGTTCGATTTTCATATTTTGACTTGCTTTCCGCTTTGATAAACATGACAGACAGTCAAGTTGACTATTTTCTTTCTTTCTTTTTTTTTGTCTGTTTTTCATAAAAATCATGTGTTTGTTTAGGTCTTCCTTTGACTGTCAAGAATTTCAAGCATTTTTACAATCGAATTGAATTTCTTTGAGACATTTGTAAGGGAATTGTATCACGCTGTGTCAATAGTTCTAAATTTCTATTCTCTACTTAGTGTTTAAGGTCATTAATTGTAATTGTTGTTGCTATTGTTATCTGAAAATAGTCTATTTAATTGTCCAATTACCCAGAATTACTATTGAATTCATAGATTAAATATAAGCCCATACTCGTAGGCATTTATCACTTAACTGAAGGCCTGATAATTTATTTTACAATAATTATCATTCGTTTATTTACAATAGTTTTCATAGTCTCATGATAATAAAGAATACTAAGGCAAACCAGTAGTTGTTGTCAAATAGATACAGTTATAGGACAGTTATTTTGCTCAAACCTAACTCAACAAACTAAGTACACTAGAGCCCCGACTTGCGTCGTTAATGGGGACCGGAGAATTGCGACGCAAATCGAAACGACGCAAATCGAATCAAATTTTTCTATACAAATGCATTGAAATTCATCAAAATTAAGCAAAAAACTTAATATTTCATCAGGCAACGAATGAAATGAAAACATTTTTCATTTATTTAGTTCAGTAAAGTTTTCTCTAATTATTATAAAGAAATAGCAAAAATATAAATTAACAAAAAAAACTTAACAAAAATCAATAAAATTCATTTATAAAAAAATAAATTTTAAAGAAGAAATTCTGCTTTGTTTAGTTAATGTGGTGCTTTCTTCAAATAATAAATTCAAATCAACAACACTCCATTTGATTACGTGGTCTTACAGGTTTGTTAACAAAAAGTTTTGTTGAATTTTTAGAGATTTTTTTGGTGCTATGTTTCCTTGTAACAACTAATGGCTTGGTCAGCAGATGCTGCTACGCCCTCGCTACGATTTTCGTCAGGATCGTGTTCAGAAAATATATTCAATGCATGGGAAATTAATTGCATAGCTTTCGAAATATTGGAGATTGTTATTTTTTTTTTCCTCTAATGTATTATCAATTATCATAACATCATCTTCTAAAGCATGCTGAATATTAATGGATAATAAATTTTTATTATCAAGCTCCTCATCGTGAGACAGTAAAAGTTCATTAATGGCATCCTCTTCCATTCCTTCAAATTCTGCTAAATTTAATCGACGCAAGTTGAAATTGCAACAACGCAAGCTGAGTTTTGTCAATTTTTAAAAAGCGACGTAAATCGAAACGACGCATATCGGATCGACGCAAGTCGGGGCTCTAGTGTAGTAGTATTGAGGTCTTTGTTTAGCACAGTTAGATTGAATACATTCAAGTCACATTTTTGCGCTGATTTTGGGGGATAACTTGTTAATTTCATATCATCTCATTCGTCAGTGCAAAAATCCGGAATAAAGTCATATCATAAGCTTCTATTGAGGCGAGTTATTCAATGACAACAGGAGATAAAAGCCAGCCGGCAGGTCCAAACTATAAGGTACATGTCTATCAAAGATCAGCAACGAGTATTCAAAACGATGAGTAGATTCGAGTCATACTTATTATTTCTGATACTTATACGCATTCATACTTATTTTAATATGATACTCATACTACTCATACTCAAAGTTGGAAGTACTCGTCGTATTCATACTTAACAATATGCATGATGTTATTGACTTCGACTCGTCTCTACTTAACATTTACACGAAGCACAAAATAAGTATGATTCGCGTACGAACACTACTATACTCACAAGAAGATTGTGTGTATGCTTTGCTTGTTGTCTTTGTCTTTCCTTCTTTCTTCTTTGTTTGTATATGCAACAATAACAAAGGCTGTAAATTTTGATGAATGATTCGAGCCACTCGAATCACTTATAAGTATTATAAGTATTTTTCTAAATTTATGAATCAGAATGAGTAGGCGTATGAATCAAACACATTTCGAATGTTGTGAGTTTGATGTCAACGTTGTACTCATACTCATTGTAACCTATACTTATAAATCAATACTGTAGCGAGTACGAATGAATCAGAGTAGTTGAATTTCAATTCTGTTGATTCACTCATACTCAAAATTGCATGAGTGCTTATGAGTAGCGGAAAAACGATTCATTGCTGATCTCTGATGTCTATCAACTCCGATCTTCGTAAACTTCGGGCGAGTCATCACGTTGTAATCATGAAACATAATTTTTCTCCTATTAGCCCAAACTGACGACCTATGAAAGATTACTTCCATCTGTTAGCTTCTCATGACGATACTTACAGCCTGGCATTCTTCTGATGAATTCCTTACCTATTAGCGAAATCCGACCGATTGTGTTATGTTCCAATTATTAACAGTAATCTGAACTCCTAATAAAACCTTTCCCTCCATTAATCATACATACTGCATTGGTGACCATTTGGCCCAGCTTAGGGCAGTACGTCCATAACTATTTATGGTCTTCGTTACCGTATTTGACCTAATTTCCGCCAGCAACTTTCCAAGCAAATCTTCGTAAACTTTGGGAGAACCAGACGTGAGAAATTTTTTCTTTCTTGAAGCATCAGGCGAATTATCTTTGCGCAGGGGAACATACATCATATGATAAATTAATGGGTATTGAGGAAGACGAACTCAAATTCGGTCAATAGAAAAAACGACGACTCTCTTGGTTAGTTTATTAGGCTTCTAATGGGCATAATTATAATAATTACTGGCTAGATACGTATGCAATCGTATTAAGTTTTCAGAATGAGAAAGAAATCTTTACAACATCTTCTCCGTGATTGCCCACTGCTCTATGGGAGCTCTACATATCTTGGTACATATCAGAGATCAGCAATGAATCGTATTTTCGCTGCTTATAGGTACTTATGAAATTTTGAGTATGAGTGAGTCAAGAGTATTAAAATTCAACTACTCTGATTCATTCATACTCGCTACAACATTGATTTATAAGTATAGGTTGCAATGAGTATGAGTACAACGTTGACATCAAACTCACAACATTCGATTCATTGTTTGATTCATACGCCTACTCATTCAGATTCATAAATTTAGAAAAATACTTATAATACTTACGAATGATTCGAGTCACTCGAATCATTCATCAAAATTTACAGTAGTAGTTATTGTTGCATTTACAAAAGAAGAGAAAAGAAAAGACAAAGACAGCAGGCAAAGCACACACACAACCTTCTAGCGAGTATTGTGGTGTTCGTACTCGAATCATACTTATTTTGTGCTTCGTGTATATGTTGAATCATGGAGAGTCGAAATCAACAACATTATGCATATTGTTAAGTATAAGTACGATGAGTATTTCTAACTTTGAATATGAGTAGTATGAGTATGATATTAAAATAAGTATGAATGCGTATATGAAATTATAAGTATGACTCGAATCTACTCATCGTTTTGAATACTCGTAGCTGATCTCTGGTACATATCTAATCCCGATGAAATGTCTGAAATCTTGTCATGGACAAATCTAATCAAGTTTATAAAGTACACTGTTTAGTTGAGGATGACATTTTCAAATTATTTCCTTGTCGGAAGATGAAAATGGATCTGTTATTGTTCCTTGCCGAATGTCCTCGCTTGTTTTGATGAGTGAAGGAACCAGGGGTCTTTTGGCTCCCGCGCAGTAGTTTTCAGGAAGGAAGTTGACTTGGAAATGTGTCGAATATGATGGGATTTTGAAGAAGTGTGGTATAACCGACAGTATTTGTTCAACGAGTTGATTCGGAAATGTGTCACTGTCGAACATGATAGGATTTTTAAGAAGAGAGGCATAACCGACAGTATTTGTTCAACGAGTTGACTCGGAAATGTGTCACTGTCGAACATGATGGGATTTTTAAGAAGAAAGGCATAATGGGCAGTGTTTGTTCAACGAGTTGACTCGGAAATGTGTCACAGTCGAACATGATAGGATTTTTAGTATGAGAGGCATAACCGACAGTATTTGTTCATCGAGTTAACTCGGAAAAGTGTCGCTGTCGAATACGATGGGATTTTGAAGAAGTGTGGCATAACCGACAGTCGAACATGATAGGATTTTTAAGAAGAGAGGCATAACCGACAGTGTTTGTTCAACGAGTTGGAGCAACATTAAGCGGCTTGCCATACAAAAGTGCGTTTTTAACGCCGGTCTAACATGACAGCCCCTATATACGAGTTGAATACAGTAGACTAATCATTTGCTCTTCTGAAAGCGATTGAGAAAACCTAAGGTTGTATACTCTTCATAAGAACGATGGAAACATATGACTGGAGTTGAGAGATCTAACTTTTCAGAGTAACAGAAAACCCTGAGCTTTAGCACAATTAGCATCAAAATAGCTGAAGCAGAATTGAAATTGAATTATTGAACGAGTTTCGAAATTACTGAATTAGGTGCGATCATTAAACAGATTCCTGACCTCTTTTATGGTGTTTCAGTCTGTAGGTTACATCATCAACAGCTAGATAGTCTCTCCTGTCAGAAACATTTAAAGTTAGCGAAGATATTTTTATTATGAGTTGTAGTTGTTTTCTTTAATTAGTTTTTCTATTAATTAATTAATTTTAATTATTGAATTCATAATTAAAATTTATAATCAAAACCAGTTAAATTTCTATGGATAATTTTTAATTAAATTCTAATAAACTTCAGAAAAACATGTGATTTTTATTTATTTATTGAGTGGTTAGTTTTGAATTGAAATACAAATATTGGACTGAAAATATTACTGGAGGAGTAGTACTCCTCCCTTTCTTTTTAATTAAACGTTGATTTAAGCTATCAAACAGTTAAACCGTCAAATAATATATGAATTCATAAGAAATGTATTTTTTTATTTATTTGTTTTTTTTTTTTTTTTTTTAATTACGGTACCAAATACAATAAATGAATTATTTATTATATGTAGAGAGATTAGTTAAATAAGTTTTGCATTAAGTAGGAATCTACATTGATTTTACAGTGTTAAATCAATATTTTAACCGCAATTGCTTCATATAAGCTAAACAAACTCTCTGGTTTTTTCATGAATTTGATGATTTTGTTCAGTTTATTTAAAATGATACTGAATCTGGCCGATCACCACAGGTACAAACTGTAAGTGAGATGTATTATCGCCTCTTGGAAAGCAAAAACCCGCCTAAAACACACGAAGATCCATTGAACCGTTTGTAGGGTTGTTTACATGGGCATTTGTTTTTCAAAAAAATCGCCAACCAAACAGTTACTGGGAACAGCTAGCGCTACGAAGGGAAAATTAAATCAACGATTTTCTCATACCTCAACTATACGAATATTGACTGCAGAGAAATGGTTCCAAAAACGATGGAGCCATTGCATATACTGTACGACCTACAAAGGAAATTCTGAGATCTGCGTCTTTGGATCGTTAAATCTTTCTTTCTTGGGATTTGCACTGACCGGTATCGATCTTTTTGAAGAGTATCTTGAACGCAAAATATCAAAATTTCTATAGAAATTGGAAGTTAACGACAAATTGTCTATAGAAAATGCAAGTTAACGACAAATTTTCTATAGAAAATGCAAGTTAACGACAAATTGTCTATAGAAAATGCAAGTTATCGACAAATTTTCTATAGAAAATGCCACTCAGTAATTTATACTCGTAATCGTAGTTATAGACTCTATCAGAGTAGAATCTCAATGGGCTTTGATATCGGTTGTATTCTCGTTATATGCATTAGGAAAGGTCATTTGTTTCGAGCCATTTCGATAAATTTTTCATAGAAAATGCAAGTCATTGATAAATTTTGTATAGAAAATGCAAGTTATCGACAAATTGTCTATAGAAAATGCAAGTTAACGACAAATTGTCTATAGAAAATGCAAGTTATCGACAAATTTTCTATAGAAAATGCAAGTTACCTACAAATTTTCTAAAGAAAATGCAAGTCATCGACAAGTTTTCTAAAGAAAATGCAAGTCATCAACAAGTTTTCTATAGGTCATTGATAAATTTTCTATAGAAAATGCAAGTCATCGAATAATTTTCTACAGAAAATGTAGGTTATCGACAGGTTTTCTACAGAAATTGCATGTAATCGACAAATTTTCTATGAAAAATGGAAGTTATCGACAAATTTTCTATACAAAATGCAAGTTATCGACAAATTTTCTATAGAAAAGCAGGCCAGACATCAAAAAATAAAAAAAAAATACAAAAAGTATTTATTCGGCGATTTCTTCTCAGTTTCTCAAAAAATCTGTCGTTCGGAGTCGACTTTAAACTGTAGGTCCCGCCACTTATGTATAAAATTAACACACACAACATAAGTGGCGTGAGAAACTGCGGGCTTCTTGGGGACGATTGTCTGTAGACTGTCTAATGGTAAAGGTATAGCACTGGCCATTTTATAGTCACCTAGCAGCAACTCGTTTCCTTGCCGTTCGCATCTTCCCCCTTTCCCACTTTTGATAGTGTTGATCATGGAATTTTGCTTCATAAACTGTCATTGATCGGTATTCCTGATACTATTCATCGTTGGCTGGGCTCCTATCTTTCCCTTAGGACTCAGAGGTTATTGTTTAGGAATGTATTATCTAAGACTGTTTATGTTACTTCTGGTGTTCCGCAGGGTAGCCATTTGGGTCCTTTACTGTTTTTATTGTTTCTTAATGATCTTCCTTGTGCTATTTCTGATTGTAATATTCTGATGTATGCTGACGACGTTAAATTATTTTATACTTTTGATGATGATGTCAAGCTGTTCTTCAGCGAAATATTGATTCCTTTGTAACTTGGTGCGGGACTAATTTGATGGATCTTAACTTGAGAAAGTGTAAGTGCATGGTTTTCTCTCGCGGAGGCGTAGTTTCGTCCACTTATGTGATAAATTCTTGCCCTTTGGAAACTGTTACTTCATTTCTTGATTTGGGAGTATTATTGGATATTAAACTGTCTTTTATTGATCATATTAGTATGGTGATTGGCAAGGCTCGGGCTGTTCTTGGTTTTGTGAAAAGATGGGCTAAGGAATTCACTGATCCTTATATAACAAAACTGCTATACATTTCACTTGTTAGGCCTATTTTGGAGTACGCGTCTGTTATTTGGAATCCATACTATCGTTGTCATAGTGATTCAATAGAGTCTGTGCAGAAACAGTTTTTATTATTCTGTTTACGTGGCTTAGGTTGGGATTATGCCAATGGGTTTCCATCTTATGAGGCTAGATTGGGTCTGATAAAACTTTCAACTTTGGAACGTAGAAGGGCTGTGTTAGGCGTTTGTTTTTTCTATAATCTGGTTAAGGGTGATATCGATTCCGAGTTTTTGCTTTGTAACTTAAATTTCAGTATTCCAGCAAGATTTTCACGGCACTATCGTCCTTTTTCCCTAGATTTTTATAGAACAAACTATGGTTGTAATTTTCCTTTTCGTAGATTATGTAATGATTTTAACATGTATTATGATTTTATTGACTTTAATTGTACTGTTTATAATATTAAACGTAGGTTATATGCTGCCATTAATTTGTAAATTATTATAGAAAAATATATTCTCGTTCTTGTCTTAGGTAGTTATGGTTTATTGTTGCTTTATTCAGCTTGTGATTAAGTTCTGTAGCTGATTTATGTTGTCGTTGCCTTTACTTTTCCCTAACCCGCTATAGTCCGGACTGTAGTGTGTACGTGTCCCTACGTAATGGGGACCATCCCTCCGCGGTCGGGTGAGGGTGGGTTAGTGTGAGACCGGGGACGTTCGAAAAAAAAAAAAAAAAAAAAAAAAAAAAACCTGCAGCATGCACTACATGAGTAGGGGCCATCCCCTGAGTGCTGGTTTCATATAAAAAAAAAAAAAAAAAAAAAAAAAGGAAAATCCATTAGAAATGCGTGAACCTATCACTGGGAGCCATAAATCGTGCCAATATGGTCTGGTAAATTTCGGCGGTGGTCACATATTCAATGCAGATCATTCGTTTGAAATGTTGTCAGTTCACCTAACCAGTTGCAATTAATTGCAGTCCTTTAAGCAAATGTAAATGAAAATCCTTTTCTATAGATTTTCTTCTCACCCTTAAAGGACACAGTGTTTTGGGATAATGAACCCAAGCATATGTTTTTCAGAAATCACAAGAAAGTAGAAAGAAAAGAAACCACAATTGAAGTGTACAAATCTAAACAATTTTATTAGCCTATCTCAGGGCCATAAACAAAAATAGAATCTCTTCCTCTATTACGTACATTTTTGTTAAGAGAAATAAGAAAGAAGAAAAGAATATTTTTCACCTTTTAAAACAAAAGAGAGGGAGGTCCTTTTCCTATTCAAAATTTTTGAAACAAAAGGAAAAAAAACAAGACCTTAACATGCCAGTGTGAAAGTGCCTGTTTGTAAGCGAAAAATATTTTTTGGAAATCTCTTTTCATTTTTAGAATTTTCATGCTGATCCTTTTTGTTCCGCCTATTATTTATTCTAAGCGCCTTTAAAATTTCGTTTTGCCTAAAGTTATTGTCCTTTTTCCTTTACAGTTAAACAGACGCTGTGAGTGTGCGTGTGGCTAATTATTGTAAAAAATGTCATCAGTTAGGCTGACTCACAAATTTTTAAACGAAAAGATTTCTTTCATATCCATAAACAGACAAAGGTAAACAAGAATAGGGATTTCCCTTTGTCTCAAACACGTAATGGTGTTTTTTTTTAGCTCTAAAAAGGTGTTTTTAACATTAAAAATCTGTATTCATTGACCCTTGTTTGCTTTAAAATGCTGACCTAGATTTGGTAAATTATTTGCCCAGGACTTTAGGTGTTTTTAGGTGTTTCTCTAAGTATTTCATGACATAATTGTTTTGTATAGGCGGACATACTTTTATGTAAGAAATAATAATTCAAAGAAAAAGGCGTCATTTTCGTAGTTGAAAGTCAGTCGTACATACTCATCTAAATCTTTGCTAAGAAATTAAAGAAATCCCTGAAAGCACTGCCTGATATAATTGTTGTCATCGAATGTTGTCATCGAATGTTTAGTCCGAAAACGTTGCCACCATCTAGCCATAGCAAAGTGTGAAAATAAGCGTAGCTATCCAAATCGGTAGTTCCCCATTGTTCTAGGAGGACCTATCCTACATGCGACATATGTGATCGTAAATTTACAAAACGATTACATCGTCCTTTGTAAAGTTCATGTATGTAAAAATTCGAAGCAGGATTGTAAAATACTCTTTACAAACGTTGTAAAACAATGAATTCTTATTACAATGAATGACCATTCACACCCCTTCACTTGAGCACTACGGTTCTTGAACTCATTTGTTAAGTAAAGACATAAAACTGGTGACTTTGTTTAAGTTTTGCTTGAAAACAGGTGTCCTGATAAGCGTATTCTTTTTATGTTTACTTAAGAATTCTTAACATATGTTTTCTTATTTGTAATTTCCAGTAGCTGAAAAATATTTAATTACCGTCACTAACTGCTGTAACACTTTACTTGGCAGGTATGTAACATTTTTCCTTCACTCCTTTTTTTTCGGAATTTTCTTTGATTCTTTGAATTTTTATAAATCTGTAGGAGTATAAAGCATCCCTACAGTTTAAGCGCCTCTAAGTCTTTTTGTGTAAGTTTTAATGCTAAAAAGACTATTAAAAGATTGCACTTCTAAAAGACAAATGTCTAAAGCCCTTTAAGGGTTCTGTTCTATTCATTATTCATTGTTTTAGGATCTTGGAGTGCATGCCACTTTACGAAAAAATTAAATACGCTTCCGTTCATAAAAATCAGATCATTTTCTTAACAATGGCAAAACATACACTTTCTACTGATAAAGGTAGGTAGGTAGAAGTGGCTGTCTACCAGATGAGCGGACATACTTAGGCCTCATACAGGGCCCATTGTGATACCACAGTTTCCTCTTTCCCCTATTCTAGGAACCACTCGGAGCTTCCGATGAAGCGACTTAGACTGCCAATATCCACGCATGACAGTTCATCTACGTCCACCATGTAGTAGGCACCCAGGTGTTTCTTTCTCCTCCAACCAAGTGCCGGACATGTGCAAAGTAGGTGAAGAATAGTTTCATCCTCCTCTTCATCTCCACAGCTTCTGCAGAAATCATTCGCAAGGTGTCCAAGACCAATACGCCTCGCATGTGTTCCTATAATACAATGCCCCGTAATAACCCCGATAACAGCTTTGAGCCTGCTTCTTTGGAGCTTAAACAGAGTCGTCGTGCGCCTTTTATCCAGCTTTGGCCAGATTTTTTGCGCCGCTCTGCCTTTATCCGAAGCTACCCATCTTCTGTTGGCAAGGTTCACGATTGCATTGTTAATCATAAGCCCACTGGTACTTAAAGGGATCCTCAATGTAGAGAATTCATCAGAGAGCTCGACGGTCGTGCCCCTTCTGGCCAATTCATCCGCTCTACAGTTGCCGGAAATGTCCTTATGTCCCGGTACCCATGTGATACAAACATCACATCGGTTCGCCATCTCATTGAGACATCTGCGACAGTCGTATACTGTCTTGGAGTTTATCACATTAGAATCCAGCGCCTTGATGGCCGCTTGGCTATCGGAAAGTATAATGATCCATCGCTTGCGAACATTTTTGTCCGCAACAATTTTCACCGCAGCTTGAATAGCCGACACTTCCGCCTGAAAGACACTGCAGTGATCTGGTAGTCTCATAGACTTGGATATTCCGATTGATCTCGAATAGATGCCAATACCAACGGCTCCTTCTAATTTGGAGCCATCGGTGTAGATTTGTGCGGCATTTCTCGTTAGGTGCGCCACACCCTTTCCCCAGTCCTCCCTTTTCGGGATGGATGTCCTAAAATTCATTGAGAAGTCATATCGCGGTGTCATATAGTCTATGCTTCCGACAATATCAGCTCCCTCAAGTATCCTTGTATGACCAATGCTCGATGCATGCCATTGTCCAGTCGCCCAGAGACGCCTACTGATCCTAGCCGCCGCACCCCTGCAGTATAGGTCAAGCGGTAGAAGGTATAAGATCATCTCCAGAGCGATAGTAGGAGTAGTGCGCAGGGCACCACTAATAATTATGCAAGCAGATCGTTGTAGCTTGCGTATCAGGTTCAAGTTCGTTGTCCTATTCAGGGATTCCCACCACACCAGGCATCCGTAGGTCAGGATAGGTCTGACCACCGCTGTGTAGATCCAATGAGTCATCCTAGGTTTCAGGCCCCATTTCTTCCCCAACACCTTGTTACAGGCGTAGAGGGCGATGGAGGCTTACTGATAAAAGTATTCGCGATTAATTCATAATTTCTTTAGAAATACTTGCATGCAACAGAGAGCAGACTAAACACACTTTGATGAACTATGGAGTTATCCATTTAGTGGTATCGAAACCTCAGGCCAACTGTGAAATATCTTTCTTCTGAAGTATCATTAATTTTGTGAAGAGTTCAGCATTTACAAAACTACATAGAAAGACCACTAAAGACAGAAAAGAATAAAAATTACAATAACAAATCAACAGTAAAGTTCTCAAAGTTGTCACACTAAAAATGTAACAGTATTATTGTACGAATGTAAAGATGCTCAGCATTCTCGTCAAGCTACTACTGGATATGCCTTTTTGTGCATATTCTATATGACCGTGGTTTCCTTACCAAATGTAATCTTGTTTAAATTATTCTCATTCTTATCATTCTCAACTCTATTCTATCAAGGCAACTTCTGGATCTACATACTATCTCTACCCAAAAGTTCTATGCGAACAGAAACAGCATGAATGTTACTAGGTAATGTCTAGAGACAATATTATAGATACAGTTGATGATCTGTATTTGGGAGGGGTGATTGGTGCCCATTTCTATTTTCACTCCTTTTGAACCCACTTATCTCTGATATTTAATTTATACAAATGATCATGATTCATTTTGATTTTTACTAGGCCGACACATGAATCATCTACGAGACTTTTAATTCCTCTAGCACGATAAGGAAACGAATAACAATAACAAATCAACAGTAAAATTCTGGAAGTTGCCAGACTAAAAATTTTTTAGTATTTATTTTGTAATGCATTCAGTGTTTATTCTTCTTGTCTTTGCAAGAATATTATTCACGATCAATTCATTTAAGTGGATATACAGGCCTTTAAACATATCAATTAATGATTGGAAGTAACAAACAATTCTTATTCGATTTTTTATTTTAAAAATATATTTGAACTTAAAAATTAATTTCATTATTTAGAAATACAAAAACAATAACCTTCTGAACAGTTAACATTGAAGGTCCTATTTTGTACAACCACTACTAGGTCTTACTCTTACTCTCCTTAACTTAAATTCAACTTTTAAAATTATTATTAAAATGCTGCCGAATATTTGGATGGACTGAAGGCCAGCCATTGCCAGTCTCATAAAATTTCAGGATATATTTCATAAAGAGAGCAGTCCTTTGCCTTTGAAGTTTAAGAGCATATTCTTCCTCAGACTGTTGAATAGATGGATAGGCATACAAATAATAATAAAGCCAGCGAGACACGTAATCCTCAGCTGTTTGAGTGGCTAAGGAAGAGTGTGTAAAACAGTCTGGTGACTGTTGTTTTAAATGGCAGGTATAAGGACGAAATAGATTAGACTTAGAGCTTTTTGCAATATCTTCATGCCGTGTGATGGTTTCTGATGGTCTCACATCTTCCTGGCAGTCTCTGCGTTTTAGGCGTAAACCCAGTTTCTTATGTGAATAGCCAGAATTGAATTTTTTATGCGTATATTCGTAGATCTGCGTGTCTTGGCTGTGTGAAGGAGCCATTTTTCCTTAACCTTGTTCACCGTTTGAAATATGTCTGCTAAATAACTTTTTTTCTCTTACTTGTTGCGACTTTTATACTCCTCAAGCACATTGTATCGTTGCCAAAAATTATTTGAAATTATATGTATTGAACAAGGACTCATGTAAAACTAATCCTGTATTATCATTAACTAAAGGTCATTTAAGCCTGTTTTCATGCTGTGTTTTCTTCCTTTTTACCTATGTCCTCTTATGGCTAAACTAATCCGGCAACAATTTAAATTAAAAATGACCATAACGGTATATTAGTTTGTCATGCTTCTTTAAGACAAATCCCTGCTTACAATATCCTTTTTAGGTTTTTCTTCACTTCATCCGTTTTGCTTTGATCTTTTTGCCTTGTTTTGCCGGCATTGTCAAATCAATTTTCCATGCTTTTTATCATCATTTACGGGCTTCTTTCTTTCTTTCTTTCTTTGATCCAAAAAAGTCAGCGCGTTATTCTTTTTCCACCGCAATGTGTTCGTAAGTAATTAGAAGCATGACGACATGTAATTGGCTAATCCCTGTTACTGAATTAGTTTTCCTTTTTTCGTCGAATTTGTTACGTTTTATGGACAATGGCAAGAGTACTGTGGGCTTTTCCAAATGACGATATACCTTGACATTTCAATTAATGTGACAATTTTTTTAATTCATTTGAAATAACATCTTCTTGAACCACCTTTAAAGTAATGGAAGATTGGGAGGGTTGCCAACCATTTGCATGTTTATTCGTAGATCTTCAGGGTCATTGCAAGATCTCTTTAACAAACGCCGCCCTCAAAAACACACAATTGCAGCAATTGAAATTCTGTGTTAATATGGGGTTTCCACCTCCTAAAAAATCATCCCGATGACCGCTGTTGAGAGCCTCCCAGAACTACAGACTAAGTGTTAAGGCAGAAGGCTATGGTTAAATGTCAGAATTGTTACAGGTCATTTGTCTTTGTTCGATCATCGTCTTCCTGAAACGTCCGTCTGATCAATGTCATGATAGTTTCAATTGCTGCAGCGCTCTATACTCACTCCCGATTATGCTGACTTTGCACAAGATGCGTCTAACGAACAGTTAACCGGTTTTTCACTTCTGATTCAGTAGCTATATCTCGTTACCGTTCTACTGTGAATCTGTTGCACTCGAAAATTACTTATTCCGCTGTTTATAGTTCATCCGTCGGATATGGCCTTTATTTACTGCATAAGTAGAGTGAACTACAAACAGCGGAAAACGTAACTTTCGAGTGTTTTTTTAAAGTCCAAAACTCAAGGTATGACCTTTATGTACTGCATAAGGAGGGGCCATACCCTGAGTTTTGGTCTTTAAAAAAAAACAAAAAAATTAATTCAAGGATTTGTTTTTACTTCCTGTAAATAAAAGACTGATGCTAGAGACACTTCTTCCTAATTTTTGTTCGCCTACATCCGTATCATGATTAATTTTATTTCAAAAAATCCTGTGTGACCATGACCCTTACTTACTGAGAAACATTTGGCATATACCCTATCATAACAATTATGTCCAGTAAAATTATTATTTTTTTTGCAGGATTTCATTTCAATTGTTCTTGGCAAACAATTGTTAATTCATGTGATACAACACGGAACACATTAAAATCATTTGTTGTTGTTTCATCTATTCCTTCGCACTTCAAGACAAAAGGTTGAAATTGTACTCACCAAGCGAACGAAGAGATTTTCTTTGGTAATATAATTACCCCAGGATATTTGCCTGCAGGTATTGTTGTTGTATTGTTCGCACTTTTGTAAAACAACAACAACAACAACAAAAAGTAACATGTTTTCCTTTCCAAGGATTACTTAAGGCTGTCTTTACTACGAAGCTGATTTAATCTCCTTGTGTTTTTCCTAATTCTAGGAAGTCCATAAAACATGAAATGTGAAGTACTTCGCTCGATAGGATCAGGTTCTACACACACATATGTACATACACACGCACACTGCTCACAAGCCTATAATAAGAGCCTGCTGTTATCATACTTGTATGAACACTGTGAAGCGTTGGCATTTAAAGAAGTTTTTCATAATCCTTGATGATTTTCAAAAGAAAAAAAAAAACGATCAATTGCTGATAATACAAACAAGGACGAAATAGAGACGGCCCTTAATTATTTAAGAAGGTCATTGTCGCTCTTCGCTCAGGGCAAACGACAAAACGACAGAGAAACAGATTTCACAATATGTTGCTCCGACAAAAGGACCTCACACTTATCATTTGTTCAGCTCATCATATGACAGTGCAGCATGAGATATGAAAAGGCATAAACAGGATGTACTGAAACGAATGTGGCAATTCTATTAATAACCCTGCATTAATCATCAGCTATGGATTGTTTTTTTTTTCGTTTTTTTTTCTGGCCATCGCTTGAAGAGCATATCAGATTACAATCGCTATCACGTTGAATTGAAATTACACGCCTTGCAATACCTTCAACAACTACTCTTTGAAATTACATGCCACCAACTGTTATGGAAGACAGTATGTAGCCTACAGGCAAGTATTTTTTAGACAGTTTTCATGTCTTCCATTGCTTCCGGAATTAGAAAAACGAATCCCTTGGTTTTTACAAGCAACACAGGGCCTCAATCATCGCTTCCAATTGCCGTTTATCAGAGACGTTGCTGTGCTAAGTTCCTTTTATTGAGATTTGCAAGGGTACTTGCTTATGGTGTTCGGTCAAAAGACAGCATTTTGTTTAAGTCTACTTATTCCGCGAATCTCTACTATCAACAAATGGATCGTTTGAAAGAGGCATATGCCCCCATGCGGTCAGTTTTGGCTAGGAGAGAAGAATTGTCTTCTGTGAGGACAACTCCAAGCCACAAACAGGGATACTGAGACTCTCTTAAGGCTATTTTTATGGTATATCTACAATGTCTCCCTCAATCCTGCTGACCTCACAAAGTTTAGAACGCTGTTAGGTATTAATAGCGATATTCAACCAAGGGTTTCCTTTAGAAATGCATTAACTCCCCAGGGGTTCACAGCACGGCTTCTGCTGATTTGCCTTCCATTAGAACACACTACCTTACACTGTGCTAAAATCTCAGACTCTAAAGCCCACGGTAGCACAGCTTTTCACTGCCCTGTTACAGCAACACATGCCAGTCTCTGTATCATATTCAAGTCCTTTTGATTTTAGTTTACAAATTCGTTTTGCCTGACCGAACAAGAGCCTCATAGGCATCATAGGGATGCACACCCTAGATTTTTTAGAGCATTCTCCATATCATTATGTTTCTTCCTCCTTGAAACGCTCAGCCAATTTTCTCTGGATTTGATATGATATTCTCTCCTTATTTATTGGGTTATTTGCTCTCGTTTGGAGTTATAGGGCAGGTAGGGCATATAAAAATGAAAGCAATGTTGGCGTCTTCAGGCATTCAACACAAATTTATTTACTTTCCCCTGAGGTCATACAATTGTTTTGCGCAATTCCTAAAAGTTATTGCCAGAAGAAAATGGGATCAGTGCCCCTAAACAATACTAGTTTTATTGTTGTTTTTGTAAGCGGCAAAACTGAACTAATATTTCCACCTGTTATAGGAACGTCTACAATTGATTTCAAAGATCAAAAACACAATAAATTTCAAAAATCAAAAGAGGGAACACATTATGAGAAAACGTGATAAGAGAGGAGGCAACCATAGTGACATTAACTATGAAATTGAATACAAAAAAAAAAAAGAATGAAAAAAAATTCAAAAATTGTAACACAGCAGGGGGCAGATGATTAAGTAGAAAAGTCATTTAAAAAAATCCGAAATAAACAACCGAATATGGATTTGAACTGGTGGTTGTTAAATGCAATATGTTTTATTTTATCTTTAGAAAGCAGAAGAGAAAAAGAAGGAAAATAAATGGAATTAATTAGTTTTGATACTTTAAACTGAGGAGACTTCTGTAACACAAGAAAATTCTTAGAAATTTAAACAAATTTAACTCATCTCAAAACACATTTAGGGCGTTGATGATGCATTTGTAAGATTCTACATAGAATGCTACTCTCTAGCTGAGAGAGCTCGTAAAGCAAAAATTGCACCCAAGCCACGTGCTGCTGCAGTAGGACAATTGATACAAGATGGAAACTTCCTCCTGATGTGGTCTATGGTTGTTGAATCCAATCTACTTTAGGGAGTTGTCTTCTGCTAAACTATTCCCTCGTTAAATATAATATCAAGTAAAAAATCCGATGGAATACAGTTTACGGCTGCTTTGCATACCATCCCCATAGCGATCTTTGTTCTTCTTAGTTGACTTTCATCTGGATTACAGGTCAGGCAACATGCAGCACTTGTCGCGGGCACATTATCCTCCTCTATCCTATCTTAGGATTTCCACACTCTATACCTGAAAACTTCATGATGTTGTTCGGTCACAGTAAGAACCTATTTGGTTCAAACCAATTTTGATTGAAAAGATATTCCGCCTCTTTTTAACCTCACTTTCACAAAATGGCTATTTCCACTGAAGGTCTCTAATGTAAAAGCTGCCCTTTTCGCCAGCTCATTTGGCTGCTCATTCCCATGAAATCCACACATGAAACGGAATCAGGCAAAAGGTGTGCCTATTCCCCCGCCTAATATTAGTAGATTGACCCGACAGTCACATACTATGCTAGACCCAGTCTCGTAAGAACCGAGAGCTCGGCTACCGGCCCTGACTGTCAGGCAGTATTACTACGTTCCTTCCTTTATATTTTCTGTCTTTGTTGAATTGAATACATCTTACGATGGTGCAGACTTTCTTGAATTTCCTCTTATATTCCAAATATTCCACTTTTTTTTTTTTTTTGGTAAAACCAGCACTCAGGGGATGGCCCCTACTCATACAGTGCATTGTGCAGGTTTAGGAAAACAGGTTATAGGAAGGTGGAAAGAGGGAGTAGTGTTTGTGGACATTTGATTTAAACTTACCAATATCGTAACTGACGGGAAAAACTTCCGCATGAAGATCATTCCACAAGCGAGCAGTGCGGGCAAAAAATGAATTTTCCCTGTAATGCATTGTGCGGTTCACTGGACAATCAACCACAAAAGGATGTGCTCTGTGAGAACACGTACGAGTACCACGTAAAAATATGTGATTATCGGGAACCAAGCCCCTTATCACTCGAGAACATCTCCCATTATAGTACCGATAGAACAATGAAATACACGCCACATTGCGACGATGCTCCAACGAATCAATAGAATTGGATACCCTACTGTCATTAATAAGCGCCTTCGCCCTCTCCTGTACGCGGTCGAGAAGCTTCAAAATAGACTTTGAAGCACCGGCCCATACATGAGAGTTGTACTCCATCCGAGGTCGGATAAAGGTCCTGTAAATAGTAAGAAGGTCGGATGGAGTGAAGTATTTTCTGCACCGTTTTAAAAAACCAAGGCACTTGAATGTTTCCTTCGACACTCGAAAAATGTGATCGTTCCAACGAGCATCACAACTAATTCTCATGCCCAGAACATCAAGGGCATTCGCCTCCTCAATATTTACATTACCCATAGATACAGATGACTGACAGAACACCAGCACCAGCATCACGCCGGTGTGTCAAAAAACAACATTGTTTTACTTAAGTTCGTTTCGAAGTATTTTTCAAAATCATGGAATTTACTGGTACTATCCAGGTGTAGAAGCGATCTATCGGATATTTGATTTGTCAGGTCACGATGACCCCTGATGAATGTCGTGTTATAATTGTTAAGTCTCTGTTGGGCTTAAGTCCAACAGAGCCTCCAGTCGCACTTAAGGACAGGTTCTCATAGCATCGATCCATGTTGGTATGCTCGTATCGTATCCAACTCTATCTGATCTCGTTTCAAACTTCATTGAGCTCTTTAAATGCAAGAAATTCTTTTCAGCTGTTGCAGCAGCATAGCTAACGTTTAACGTTTCAATTCTGTTTTTATGTTGCGTTCAATTCTAGGAAATAATTTTACACACACACACACACACAAATTCCTGAAATAGATTTAAACTCGGTATCATTTCTGATAATCCTTAAAAGAGAAAGAAAAGAAACAATCGACAATTGTTTGGAAGATTTAAAAGAATCTTCAGAAACAAGAACGATTTTAAAGGTGAAAATTGTTTGCTTTGCTTATAAAAACAAGCAACAACAAATAGGAACCAAAGAAAAAGGACTCACTTTAAATAAAAAAAAGAAATAAACATCATAGTGATCGAGGAAAATGAAAATAGTTTTAATACCTGCTGAAAAACTAGAAATAGTAGCTCAAAGAATAATACAAGAAGAAAGTGGATAGAAACACAGCACCATAGTACAGGAGAGTATAAAAGCAGCAAAGAATTTGAAAAACACTAACAGTCTGTATAGGACAAGCAAATCGAGCATATTTAAACGAAAGAATCTTTTTTTGGTTTCAAAAAAAATAACAAGAAAAACACAAGAAATGTCTCATTTGGATAAGGATTACCAACAACAAGAACATTCTTTGGGCCATGGATACACCCACAAGAAGTTCAATCGCGTTTATACACACAAGAAACTGGGATTATGTTTGAGACAACGTGAACAGGAAAATAAAGAAAACCGTCTTGAACGCGTTAAACAGCATATACCGGCGAAATCTTTATTCCGGCCATATGATTTAGGTGCTAATACACCACGGAGACGTAGAATTTCAAGATGCTTTGAATCAAATCACTTGCAGTCTTCATTACAATCCAGTGAATCTGCTGAGGGAAACTATATGCCGACCACAAGTACACTTCAGTCTTCTTCACCTTTGTCGTTAGAAATTCCTAAACAGAATACTAAGCCATCCATGTACACTCAGCAATCTGCAACAAGATCGTGTGAAGCTGTAAAAGAAAATTATCCGCCAAACACTTGCACACCACCTCAATCTTCATCATCATCATCATCATCATCCTGCGATAACACTGAAGAAAACTATGCAGTTTCCGTATGCGCACCACAGTCTCCCGCTTCATCCTGTGAATCTCTCAAAGAAAATGATAACACATCCGTGTACACTTCACAATCTTCACCTTCATCCTGTGAAACTTCTAAAGAAAACTATACTCTGTACACCCCACAATCTTCACCTTTATCTTGTGGATCTACTGAAGAAAATTATACGCCTGCCATACACTCACCACACTATTCACCTCAATTGCCTGAACCAGCTAAACAAAACTACACGCCTCAATCCTCCGAATTTACTAAAGAAAATTCCACATCGTCCAGATGCACCCGACAATCTTCATCTCGATTGTGTGAACCTAACAGAGAAAATTACACGCCACCTACTATATACCCACCACAGTCCTCATCACCACGAGCTATAGAGAACGGAATTTATATTTTGCGCTTACAAAGGCAAAGAGCTTCGCTGTACATGCGTTACTTGTCTCAATTTCAACAATTACCCGCCATATATCTACAAACCCCTATGGTTTACCCAATGGGTTATCCAAATGTAACGGCTCCCATTTTTAATGGTTATTAAATTAAAATCGGGGATACTGTTGTTAAGTTTCTGTTGTTAAAATTGTAACGTGATAAATAATCTTCTAAAGAATATTTATTTATTGTTAAAAAAAAAATTATAAAAAATTATTAAAAATATAAAAAAACAAATGTTGTGAATGAAAATATAAAAAAAATTATAAACAATTTAAAGAACATGTGATACTCATTTCGATATATAAAGGGTGATTTATTAAGAGCTATAGGAAAATTTTTCAAAAAAAAAAACACATAAAATTCAGAAAAATGCATGAAATCTTTATTTGAATCGATAGTACGGTCCATATAATTTAATGTTTAAAGATTAGATTCATGCAAATGTTGACCGCGACTGCGCCTCAAATGGTCCATCCGCTTAGTCCAATTTTGGCATACTCTTTCCAACATTTCGGCCGGTATCTCACGAATAAATGCTTCAATGTTGTCTTCCAATGCGTCAATTGAAGCGGGCTTGTCTGTATTAGAGAACTGCATGATTGTGAATCAAATGGCATAGTTTTGTATTTTCTAAAATGAATACTGAGCTAGCAATTGACAGTAAAAAAATTAAATATTCTAATACATGATTCATATTATCGAGCCTGTTGTCAACAATTGCTTGTCACTGCTTGCTACTTCTGTTTATTTATATGATTCACAGAAGCAACGAATCAGTATGAGTGTTTTGAATACTTTAAAAAAAAACTCTTTTAACAAATATTGTTTTATGTAAAATTTTCAAGTGGGCCGATGAATTTTATTTTATAATTTACTGCAATATTAATATTATTAAATAATGCAAAATATATTTGAATTTTTATTTTCTTATTTACATTTCGGAAAAAAGAAGAAGTTACATATGTCAGTAAATTATTTGCAGTTTGTAGACCAATGCGGTTACGCTTTTCGGTGATTATGTTACATGCGGCGGAAAATACGCGTTCGGAAGCTGCATTGCTTGCGGGAATACTCAAAATTTTTTGGCAAGTTTGTGTAAACGAGGGTATTCCGGAGTGTGGTTTTGCGACCATTTCAATATCAATATTCATTTCTAAATGACTGTAACGAATTACTTCACCGGATATACTTTCCGTAGCGGATAGGTTTGTTTGAATAAAATTAGAGAAAAATAGTTGGAAATCTAGTGGTGGTTCATCAAATGTTGAATAATGAATTGGACTTGAAGAAGACGATACAGACTTCCTAATTTCGGAAATACAAAACGCTTTTACTTCTTTCAAATTAATTTCATCTAGGCAAAAATTGGTTGGTGGACACAGGAAACAAGCCGTGATGTGAATAATACTTAAATAAGCAACGTACTTATTTTTCATTTCTTTCTTTTTACATGGC
Organism: Sarcophaga caerulescens; assembly: GCA_927399465.1. Classification (NCBI taxonomy): domain Eukaryota; kingdom Metazoa; phylum Arthropoda; class Insecta; order Diptera; family Sarcophagidae; genus Sarcophaga; species Sarcophaga caerulescens. Next base: position 105,943,348 of record OV656866.1, read on the forward strand.
AAACTCCATTTTCAACATTTGTTAATAATTCTGAATTCATTAATGTATTGAATTTTCTAAAAAGACTTTCAAATTGTTTTTAAATGTGAACTCAAAATTTCATATGAGTTGTGAGTTATTTGATTTCTATACAAAACAATCAAACAACAGTAAGAATTTTTTATTTATTTATACTAACAGTACTTAAAAAACAAAAGTGATTATATTACATTCAGTTGATAGAGAATCAACACTGCAAGCAATATCATTAAAACATATTGATGTTAAACAACATAACAAAAGCAACTTACGTGTGAGTGGACAGTGAAAGTGAATCAACTCATGCAGTTCTCTGGTCTGTATAGACATGAGCTTTAACATAGCCCCACAAAAAATAGTCTAAAGGCGTTAAATCGCACAATCTAGGCGGCCAATTGAACGGTCCCGAACGTGAAATAAAATGTTCACCGAACTCGCCTCTCAATAAGTCCATTGTTACGTGTGCTATATGGCATGTGGCACTGTCTTGTTGAAACCACATGTCATGCAAGTCAAGCTCTTGCATTTTGGGCAAAAAAAAGTTGGATATCATCTCACGGTAGCGCTCACCATTCAAAGTTACGTTACGATTTCCAGCATCTTTGAAGAAGTACGATCCAATGATGCCACCAGCCCATAAACCGCACCAAACTGTGACTTTTTCTGGATGCATTGATAGCTTTTGCAATGATTCTGGCTGATCTTCACTTCAAAATCGACAATTCTGCTTATTTCGGTATCCATTGAGCCAAAAATGAGCTTCGTCGCTGAACACAATTTTTCGATAAAGAAGTGGATCTTCGGTCAACTTTCCAAGAGCCCATTCACCAAAAATTCTGCATTGCGGTAGGTCGTTCGGCTTCAATTCTTGCACCAGCTGTATTTTGAAAGGCTTCACACCTAAATCCTTTCGCAAAATTTTCCACGTTGTTGAGTAACAGAGGCCCAATTGCTGCGAACGGCGACGAATCGATAATTGATGGTCATCATTAACACTGGCCGATACAGCTGTGTTGGTGGTTTAATGTCCAACAATGTAAATTTGGTGCGAAATTTAGTCACAATAGCCCGAATAGCCGCTTCATTGGGTCGATTAAACTGACCATAAAATGGAAGAAGCGCGCGATGAACTTTCTTAACAGAGCACGCATTCTGATAATAAAATTCAATGATTTGCAAGCGTTGTTCGTTTGTAAGACGATTCATGATTAAATTATAGACCAAACTGAAGATGTTTGACAGTGAAACAAAACACGAAACGTGCCTGAGCTGTTTAAACCAGTATTGCCAAAAAGATAACAGCTAAGAAATCACCCTTTACAAGGGAAGTTTGAAAAATTTTTGAATTATAATAATCACACTAAGGCCAAGTAGGCTTACTCAGCCAGCTACTTACAATTTCTAAGACATTGCTCAAGGCATACACCCAATAGGTGACAGAAACAGGTCTCTCCTATTTTTCGTCTCCGCAGTTTCCACAGAATGCTCATTGTGGTTAAGAATAATGCGTCTTTGATTATCTACCAAAATGCATTGTCCAGTAATGGTTCCCACAATTAGGCTGAGCATGCTACTTTGGATTTGGAGAATAGTTTCCATGTGCTCGTAATAAAGCCTTAGCCAGATTTACTGTGTTGTCTGACCCGTTTCTGCAGCTGCATACCGGACATTCTTTGAAATCCATTCCTACGCTGTCGACGCTAAGCTTACACTTTGTCAAATAGTTTTCCACTGTAAAAAACTATCACCAAAGTTCCATGGTTGTGCCACATCGGGGCAATTGATTCGCTCTACCATCTCATTGACAAATTCGAGGTAGTCATAGATTATCCTAAAGGCTTTTGCGATGCCCTGACTGTCGATTGTTTGCCAAAAAGTATGGTAATATCGTTCCCAAAGATATTAGAAGATATTTGGAAGGCACTGCAATGTTCCCATAGCAGTAGAGAATGATCTAACCCTCCGGCTACAATTATCAGTATTCAGACATGTGGAATTTGTATTTCTCAAGCTTAATTCTGATCTTGGCACTCGTTGTCATTCCGTCTAAAAGTCATAGTATCATGCTTCGCAACATTTCCCTGAACGCTTCTGCTTGAAGACAAATGTTTTTGATCTCTAAAGATCTCCATTGAATTCCGTCAAAGCTTTCCCTAACCTTCTTTATTACAACGCCAATAAAGATGTTAAGCAATGGTGATAAGCGAGATTAATTTTGGGGCGCAGTGTTTGAAGTGCTTTCCAGATTGGGTTTTGAACGAGCATGTCAAAGTATTAAAATATGCGATCACCACTCCATTGACTGTTCAAAAATAACGCTTGAGCAGAGGTAGCTTAGCCTTAACACTTGAAAAAGCTGTACGCCTTTCCAATATAACTTCGGCTCGAAAATAAGTATGCGGAGGAGAACCCAGTAACTTAAAATTTTTAACGTAGATCCCGCTAAAAGTTTCCATTTAAATGAACTGTCACACAAACCAATGCGATAAATACTCTGTTAATGTTGAAGTTCCCATCTTCTCTGCTGTTGTCTAGAAACCAAGCTCATTGTAAAAATGGGTTGAGTGATAGTTTTGGATTACCGATGATCTGTCTCATTAAATCCGAAGAGATGGCGTTGCTTGACTTTCGTACGATGTTTGTGATCTGCTTAGATGGTTTGAAAGGAAAATGAATCCTTTTAGTTTTCGAAAAAGTTCGAAGAAAAATCATTTGATGCATAAGTTTGCAGCGAATTACTTCAATAAGCAGATCATGAAAAACCTATTGCTTGAAAGACTCAAACATCATGTAGTAATTGCAAACTCGTTCCTGTCAAATCTTAAAAAAAAAAAAGTTAGTCCCCTGGATGTTGTATGAATTTCTCGCAGATTTCGATATTCTACAGATAGGTAAAGCCAACTAAAGTATTACGTTTCAATTTCTAAAAGCTCTCTTTTCAAGCTTCTTCCAAAACTCAATCGTGCTCTAGGTGACTCCCGCATCCTAAGGTTAGGTTAGGTTAGAGGACTTGTACTTGTCAACTGTGACAAGTGCAGTACCCGGAGGTCGAATTGAACCATTATACAATGTCCTAGATTCTCACACCACTCGTGTTGTGTGCGTTAATTTTATACATGAGTGGCTTGACCCCTACAGTTTAAAGTCGACTCCGAACGACAGATTTTTGAGAAGCTTTTCATGGCAATTTTATTTTAACGCTCAGAGTTTTTTGCCAGAAATCTGTTGAAAGGAAGACGCCGAAGAAATATTTTCATATTTTCGTTTTGATGTCTGACCTGGGATTTGAACTCGGGCCTTTCGTCTAATAAGCCAACACACTAGCTACTAGACCACGGCGCCTTTCCCGCACCCTAAATGCCCCTTAGAAATGCCAATACAAACGTAGTTCTATTGCCTTCCTGTTAGGTTAGGTTAGGTCGGAGTGATAGCTCTGATGTCACAAAGCTCACTTGAGCACGCATAGCGGCCCGTTGTGATGCCACGGGTGAACGCAGTTCCTGTACTGACCAAGTTCCTCCACAATCAGGGAAAGGGAAGAAGTTGGTCAGCGCAAGGGCTGCACAACGGAAGCACGACTACCCCGCACTGGAAAACCAGCCAGAAAGTTTGATGAACGAAGCTATATCCTTGATATCAATGGATGATAGCTCCGTTAAGCTAACAAGGAATGGGGAGCCAAATAACCTATATCTACACCTAGCAAGAGACGGGCACTGACAAAGAAAGTGAATAACAGTCTCCTCCTCCTCAGAGGACCTGCATCCACGACAGAAATCGTTAAAAGGGAGCCTCATTCTTTCCGCGTGTCTGCCCATGACGCAATGACCCGTAAGCACGGCCACCGTAGTCGAGATGACGTCACGACCAAGACCAAGTAATTGGTTGGTACGCCTTTTATCCATCAAGGGCCAGGTGAGCCTAGCGGTGGAGCAGGACTCCTCGTTGACCCAGGATAGGTTGGCGTCTCGAAAGAATTTCCGCGCAATGGTCAATTTGACCGAGGCAAGTGGTATACCCAATTCAACAGAGGAGGATTCCGGAAGGAGCGCACCAGCTCTTCCTGCCTTCCTGTGACAAATGACAAAATTTTATGGCTTCTGCGGCTAGAAATAGGTAGTAGGTTGGAATGGTAGCTTTGATATCAAAAGCTGTCCCTGTACTGACCAAGTTCTATCAAGCTAGGGCAGAAGAAGAAGTTGGTCAGCGCATGAGCTGCATGCGGCTGGTAATAATAAATCATCATTATTCCTTCTCTTCTTTCAAATCTCATTCGAGAGCTTAATCAGTGTTGTATGCAAATATACAGAGGCTTACCGATGCCACCCGAACGCAATCTATAGCCATTGAATTCCCATTAAGTTTGCAGTTTTTCGACATCCGTGTCTGTACAACATACCTCAGTTGAATAACCTTGAAAAAATAATCTTTTGATAGCAACTTTTCCTATTTTTGTCAAACAATTGCGTTGAGGATAGCTAAGTTGTTTGGGTCTTCATGTGACGATATGTTGTGTAAATTAGCGTATTTAGTTTTTTAGAATCATTTTTTATTGCTTTAATCATATTAACATAACAATTTTTTACACTTTCTTTTGCTGTAACACTTACCGAAAGAACAAAATCATCTTTTCGGTCATTAATCACGATTAAAAATAAAGAAAAAATAAAAGAAAACGTTGTGCCATTGAATATATTTTTTTTTCTCTAAATTTTCTTTAAATCCTTGTTCAAATAAACTACTGGTTACTCTAAAGCAGTGTTTACCATTTCATAGCACAATTGTGAAGAGAGAACTCATACGCATTCTTGTGTTTTTTGATTTAGTTGTCGACACTGTTGCCAGAATTGACGATTTCTCTGCATTTTGACGTTTTTTACCCCTCAAAATACCAAAATGACGATTTGACGATTTTAGGTTGAAAAATTACGATTTTTCTTTGGATTACTGACTGTAGACCAGTGTGATGCTTCAAGTTTATATGATTTAATAGTAAACTATTTTAATAAAAATAACATCGATTATAAAAAAACTTAGTTGGATTTGCGGCAGATGGAGCATCAGTCATGACCGGAAAGAAACATTCAGTAGCCCAACTTTTGAAAAATGATATACCTCACTTATTTATAATCAAATGTGTTTGCCATTCCTTGGCTCTATGTTCCTCTAATGCTTGCCTTAAACTTCCATCAGCCGTAGAAACTCTTGTAAGAGATGTGTACAACTATTTATCAAATAGTCCAAAGAGGTATAGTCAGTTTGATACTATACAGAAGTTGTTGGAAATTAAACCTAAAAAGATTTTACATCCATTCCAAACGCGCTGGCTTTCCTTAGAAACCGTTGTTAATCGTATTTTGGATTTGTATGAACCCCTTAAAATTTATTTTTCCTTTGCGGTCAACATTGACAAAATCGACACGGCTAAAAGCATTTTCAAAAATTTAAATCATACAAATCAAATTTACTTATCGATCCTAAAATACATGCTTGGTATTATAAATAATATAAATAAAATTTTTCAGAGTGAAGCTACTGAAATTCATACCTTGTATTTACAGATGGAAAAATTACTTAAAATTGTAATGAGCAACTTTTTAAAACCAAATCTTATTAAAAATAGCAACATTTTTTTGATTAATTATAAAGATAGTAAAAATTTTCAGGATAGTAAAAATGTTTACATAGGTATTTACGGTGCAGAAATTCTTTCAAATTCAAATCTTTGTGAAAGTGATGTACAAAAAAATAATGAATAATTGCATACAATTTTACATTGAATTAATTGACCAGATTTTTAAAAGATTTGATTTTGAAAATGAATTTAAATCCCTAAGTATATTTAATCCAAACGTATTAATAAATGGTGAATCCAATTCAATTTTAGATACTGTAAAGGCTTTTCCAAATTTTTTAAAAGAAGATGATAAACAAAGTATAGATTCAGAGTTTAGGGAATTAAAATTTTTAGATTTTAAAACTATTTTTGAAGGAAAAGAGACAAACCTTACAGAATTTTGGAAAAAAATATCGGAAGTAAAACGATCTGATTCTTCTTTGACTTTTCCAATTTAAACAAATTTTGTTCGCAATATAATGATTTTACCACACTCCTCGGCAAATGTTGAAAGAATATTTAGTCAGGTAAATTTAAATAAAACCAAAGTGCGTAATCGTTTACAAAACGATTCCTTAGAAGGCATTCTTTACACAAAAGACTATTTAAAACTTAAAAAGTCTAGCTGTTATGACACACAGATGAGATCAGATTTGCTTAAATTGTTATCATCAGATATTTAAAAAAAATGAAAACTTGTGTTTGACGATTTTTTGACGATTTTGTAAAGTGACTTGACGATTTTGACGATTTTTTACGCAAAAATCTCCGGATTTTGACGATTTAGGCCATGAAATTTCTGGCAACTCTGGTTGTCGATCAGATTGCGACAAGAACACATGCGCGGCGGATGCTTTACCATTTTTTTCAGAATGACACTCAAAAAATATTGTATGTTAAAAGATGCTTTTGATAATATTCAATGCCTTATATGTTATAAAATATTTAAGGAATGTAGGGAATATATTCTTAAAAGACATTTTGTATGTTACCATATTCATATTAATAATTTTAATGATAAGGAAAGGGAAGAGTTTTTTTAATAGACAAAAAACAATTTATTTAGAAAAATTAAAAGGTTGGTTGGAAAATTAAAAGGTTGTGGAAGACCACAAGAAGTCGGCTAATGTTTATGTTTTTTGCAAATATATTATTTATTATTATTATTATTTCTTGTGATCGCTAAAACGTGAAATTGACACAATTTCCAATAAACAATCAAGATCCATCAAAAATTTTAACAATTTTTAAGCTAAAAGTTCATTTGATAAGATGACATATATGTTATATTTTTTAAATAATAACTACGTTAATTTTTGTCCATTTTGATCAAACGAAGTGTCAAACTTTTCAAAAGAGAATACACTTTAAGAATGTCACCACTTATTTTATATTTTTTTAATTAAGGTTTGCTACTATGAATGGACAAACTTCAAAAAATATGTAAGGAAATGAATTTTTCCAAGTTTACCCGGTCAAAAATCATTACGTGTAAATTTGAACCACATGTTTATGTATACCGTTTTAAAAAACTTTGGATTTTGAAAATAGATTAAAAAACAATTGGGTAATCAATAATTTTGTGTGAAAAGATTAAAAATCGGGTTTTGTCAAATAAAAGAATGCTGGAAGGTTCGAGAAATATAAAAAAAATGTGAGTTCTATTCAACAAAACTCACTACACTATGTCATCTGCTGGGCGTATTTCAAATTTTTTTTTTATTTTGTCGCATAGTATAATTTTTTTAAATGCTTTGGAATGCTTGCTTTTTCTCTATTAATAACAAATGGTTTTTTATTTTTTTATTTTTATTTATCTAAAAACATGGTCTAATTTTTAAGCCAAAGATGGATACCTTTACGATCTTTTAATAAAAAATTGATTTTTTTTATTTTATTTTTATTTATCTAAAATTATTAAGCCTATCTATCTTTGGCTTTACATATGTATGTTGATAAAATGAAAATCAAAATAACGTATATTACTAACACTTTTCTATGGCTGTAAAGAAATCAATTCTCTCAATTTATTTTCTCTCTCTTACTCACTAATACACAACCAAAAAATTTTTGGTAATCCCTGCTCTAAAGCAAATTTACTACACAAAATAAATATAAAAACAACAAAAACAATCCTTTATTCGATTGAGCAGGTAGTTTTCTTCATTCTAATGATGCATGTCGTAAAATGATGTGAACGTGTAAGAGGGATGGAATGTCCGTCCTACCTCTCATATTCGTTTACCTGAAATGAGAAAAATATCCTCAATACAGCATTTGCAAAAGGATACAAGAAAAAAAAACATTGAAAACACTTTTTTCGCTGTGAATTTTTCGGGTGAATTTATTTTTCTAAGAAATGACTAGGCTCTGGCGCTTGTAAAAGACATTTTTATAAGCTATGAAAACATTCTTAGAAGAAAATATTATTTCAAAACCTTTTTTTAATTTTTATAAGCTATGAAAACATTCTAAGAAGAAAATATTATTTCAGAACCTTAATGAATTGGTATTATGTATTAGAATTACTTCTTAAATAAATGGATTTGAAAGTAATTTTGTATTTCCATTCATAAATTCGTTACGGGGAAATCCTGTGATTTCAGATAAAATCAATTCAGACACAAAAGTTAACCACACACTCAAAATGAACTGAGGACCACCAGAAAGTATTAGGTTATCCACTAAATAGTGGTTTTAAAACCATTGTCGCCGTTACTGTAAAAAACAGTTGAGGACATCTTCTTAAAACATCTTATAATGAGAGGCATAAAGCTGACAGATGACCTGGTGCTACATATTAGAGTATGAGGAAGTTAGTGATTTAATGATTAGGACTTTGAAAAGGATGTTTGGGGGGGGGGGGGTGGAGCTGGACATAAACCAGGCAATGATCAAGATTAATATGTATATCCAGAGCTAATTCCTTTGTTTACATTATATGTACAGTAACCCCTCGATTTACGTCGCAGTTGTTTCCAAAAAAAAAAGGCGAAGTAAATCGAAACGACGTAAATCGAATTTCATATTGCTCATACTACGATACATACATACGATATGCAGTCAGGTTTCCGTTCGAATAGAAGTTGTATAACGGCTTTAATTGACGTGAGTGAGAATATTAGGCGGGAACTGGATCGCAATCGGTTGAACTTCTTGATTCTTCTTGACCATTCTAAGGCCTTTGATTCTGTTAATCACCATACCCTGATTATGAAACTTCGTTATTTTTTCAATTTTTCTCATAGCTTTACAAAACTTATTGCCTCCTATCTAATGAATCGTTCGCAATCCGTTTTTGCAAATGACATGTCTTCCTCACCATTGTTTTTGAACAGAGGAGTACCACAGGGATCCATTCTTGGACCTCTTCTGTTTTCCTTATATATAAATGATCTTCCCAGTCAGTTGTCCTATTGTAGAGTACATATGTATGTACGCTGATGACGTGCAGCTTTATCTGAGCAGCCCGGAAGATTCGTTGTCGGCGAATGTTGCCAGAATTAATGCTGATCTTGAGCGTATACACATCTGGGCCTTGGCAAATGGACTTTTCTTGAAATCCCCTTAAATCTAAGTGTCTTTTAATACATAAATGTTTACGCAGTCCTGTGATTACGGATGATATTTTTCTGAACAACAGCAAGATTTCACTGATCACCAAGGCTAAGAATCTTGGCATTATTTTTAATAGCACACTGACTTGGAACGATCACATTAATTTCGCTGTGGCGCAAACGTATGTAAAACTCAGATCCCTTTGGACTACTCAGGCTTTTGCACCTCTGAGAATAAGATTACTTCTTGCAAAATCGTATATTATGCCTGGCCTTCTTTATGGTTGCGAAATTTTCGCTAACTCAGATTCCTTCTCCAAGCGAAGACTTAATGCTGTCTTTAACAGCATTATTAGATATGTCTTTGGCTTAAGAAGATTTAGCTCTACATCTTTCGTTTCTAGAAACTTATATGGAGTATCTTTTGAGGATCTGATTAAAATAAGAGTGCTCTTATCTTTACATAAAGTCATTTATACACAGGAACCTAAGTATCTACAGTATTTCCCGGATATAAGCACTTTCAAAAATGCTTACATGACGGTGCTTATAAGCGGGTGATTCTTATATCGAAATCTCGCATAGCGGACATCAAATGCATTAATACAAATCTGTGTTAAAATTCCATTTTATTATTTTTTATTAAACAAAAGCAAAAAACAACTCATTTATAAAACAATATATAAAAAAAAAAAACAACAAAAAATCTGTTGACAAAAAAACATTACATAGGTATGTTTATAAATCGTCGTTGAAAATCCAAAAGTACATAACATCAGTTTTTAAAACTTTATAGGAGAAAAAAAAAACACGATACGTTATTATTATTATTGATAAGTTACTTTGAATAATGGATATAAAAATGTAATTTTTTACAAAGAGTTCTAAAATTTTTTAGAGGTATGTAGTTTTGTCTAACAAATCAGAATCAATAAAAGCCACGATTACGATTTTTTGATGGTATGTACTTTTGGGTTTTCAACGACGATATGTAGATATATGTACTTAAGGCTAAGGAACTGAGATCGATTACATATGCACATACATGTACCGATTATGTTTATAAGAAAGTGTTGCCATAACAAATTTTAATGCCGCTGAATAATTTTATTGCCATTCAAAATAATTGTGACCGGGTGCATATAAACGAATTTTTTTTAGAGAAAATTTAAATTATGAAGTAAAATTATTTGTGTTTATAAGCGGGGAGTGCTTATAAGCGGGATGCATATGTATATCGAAATATTTTCAGTATATTGTTAAACAAAAATCAAGTTTGCATAAGTTTTGGTGCTATTAAGCGAGGAGTTCTTATATCCGGGGAATACTGTATTTGATAATATTATCTTCGCCAGGTCACGCAGGGGAAGAAAACTGATACTTTCCGCACATCACACACTTGCCTCTGAGCGTCAGTTCTCAATTTACTCGGTTCGTCTTTGGAATTCGCTCCCTCACAGTATACAACTAACTAGTAATGTAACGCATTTTAGAAAGCAATTGCTCTTCTTTTTCTCTAATTAATTTACATAGATTACTTTTGCTACATAAATTACATATAATTTTTATTTATTTTTATTATCAAATTAATTAATTAATTAATTATTTTTATTACTCTAACTGATACATTTATTTTTTATTTTTTTTTTTTTTTTCTTTTTACTCTTTCTTTTTATGTGCGTGTATAAATTGTTTTTTATTTTTTTTTTTCTTCTACTTGTGTCGTCCCTCTTTTAGTTTTAAGTATTAATATAAAGTATTAGTTTTTAGTGAATTTTAGGTATTTTTTCTTTTTTTGTTTGCAACTTTTTTTTCTTTCTTTAATTAATTCTGTACTGTAACTATAAGATTTTCATTCTTGTTGTGCAGAAATTCAAAATAAATAAATAAATACTACAAAGTACACTAGAGCCCCGACTTGCGTCGATCCGATTTGCGTCGTTTCGATTTGCGTCGATTTTTAAAAATTGACAAAACTCAGCTTGCGTTGTTGCAATTTCAACTTGCGTCGATTAAATTTAGCCGAATTTGAAGGAATGGACTTTTGAACTTTTACTGTCTCACGATGAGGAGCTTGATAATGAAAATTTATTATCCATTAATATTCAGCATGCTTTAGAAGATGATGTTATGAAAAAAAAAAAAAATAACAATCTCCAATATTTCGAAAGCTATGCAATTAATTTCCCATGCATTGGATATATTTTCTGAAAACGATCCTGACGAAAATCGTAGCGAGGGCGTAGCAGCATCTGCTGACCAAGCCATTAGTTGTTACAAGGAAACATATCAGCAAAAAATCTCTAAAAATTCAACAAACCTTTTTGTTAACAAACCTGTAAGACCACGTAATCAAATGGAGTGTTGTTGATTTGAATTTATTATCTGAAGAAAGCACCACATAAACTAAACAAAGCACAATTTCGTCTTTAAAATTTATTTTTTTATAAATGAATTTTATTGATTTTTGTTAAGTTTTTTTGTTAATTTATATTTTTGCTATTTCTTTATAATAATTAGAGAAAACTTTACTGAACTTAATAAAATAATGAAAAATGTTCTGTTTTATACGAAATATTAAGTTTTTTTGCTTCATTTTGATGAATTTCAATGCATTTGTATAGAAAAATTTTATTCGATTTGCGTCGTTTCAATTTGCGTCGCAATTCTCCGGTCCCCATTAACGACGCAAGTCGGGGCTCTAGTGTAGTATGTTTTTAACGAGGAACTAAAAAAAGTTACATATATATGTATATGAATTTACAGTAATCCCTCGAATTACGTCGCAGTTGGTCCCAAAAAAAAGGCGACGTAAATCGAATGACGACGCAAATTGAAGTTAGAGGGAACAAAAAATTTGACGAGTAAATCGAAACAACGTTAATCGAGGCGACGTAAATCGAGGGATTACTGTATACCCAAAACCAAGACCATGGGATTTAGCACGTAAAATGCCAATAAATCTACATTGCAGCATCAATAGATTGAAAGCGTCCATTCATTGTATTATCTGGGAAGCATTGTTATAAAGAACGGTGTCTCTAGAGACCAAATTGAGAATAGCATGAAACAACAGACAAGCGTCCAGTGCTAACTACACCCAGTGCGGAACACCGAACCGATACGCGGGTCATACAAATTGAATATTTTTACAACTGCAGGAATATAATTGCCTTGTGCGGCTGCCTGTCATAGAATTGTGCTTGTCCTGTGTTTTATAGGGCCTTATACTCAAGTGGAAATTGATAAACTAATCATTTGTAATGGAAGAATATTATATTTTAAAAAATAATAATCAAAGAAAATTCCCATAATTTAGTAAAAGTGATCAAAATTAAATTAACGAAGTTAACAGAAAAAACCTTGTAATTCAACACCAAACAAATAGTCAAATATTTGTAGGATTCTAACTCTATCAAACAGGTACGCAATCATCACCAACCAACATGGCAAGCGAAAAAATTCCTGGTATGTAAAGTATGGCACTTTGAGCAATATTCAGCCAACGCAGGTATAATGTGACGCAATATGGTGGCTCGAGTGACAAGTTTTGAGTGAAAGAAAAATATACTTTTTTTATGATTAGAAGAGTTGGGTATATCAACGTTTTTTAAGATAATTTTTATTTATTAATGACCACTACAGCCTCTACCTAGTTGCCTTATAAACCGCGAACGTAAGGACAACCCTTTAGTTTCTCTTAAGACGTCAGTCGGTCTGGATCGAAGCTACAAACGCATAATAATTTATTAATTAAAAAAAAAAAAACTAAAAAATTGATATCGCCGCTAAGTTTACAGAGCAGCAGTCTTGCAAAGTAAAGATCATCATTATCTCCTAAGACTTTATAGAGTCACAATCAGCGCTAGTTATTAAATAATCGATTACTAGTTAAGTTAATCGATAGTCTTGCAGCGGTGGTCAAATCTGACTTTATCTTGTCTACCTTGGTTTGATGAAGTGAAAAACAACCTGCGTTAAAAACAGTGATCATAAGTATAAACTAAAGACTTCAAGCAGTCACGATCAGCGCTAGTAATTAATTAAGCGATAGTCTTGCAGCAGTAGTCAAACTTGGCTTTATCTACTCCACCTTGGTTTGATGAAACGAAAACGTCCTACCTTAAAAACAGTGATCATAAGGATAAACTATTTAGTTTTTCTTAAGACTTCAAGCAGTCAAAATTAGCGCTATAATCGGATATAATTTCCTGAATCGAGAGAGTTAAAAATTGAGTTCAACGCTAAATTTGAAAAACCACAGAATAATTTTGTAGATACAGTGAAACCACAATTTTGAAAAGTAAGAATCATCGGCAAAGATCGGCACAAAATCATCGCTAGCTGCGACCTCTTCTACCTGTCATTGATCAGACGAAAAACAGGCAGCTTTAAAACTATTTAGTTCCCCTTAAGAGTTCAATCCATATATTTTACCTGACTCTGCTTTAAAAGCGGTGCGCGTAAGGGAAAAGACTTCACTTGCTCTTAAGCCTTCAATCAGTTAAGATCATCGCTTTAAGCCGATAATAATATAAGGATAACATAAAGATCCTCATTAGGATAAACTAAAGACTTCAAGCAGTCACGATCAGCGCTAGTAATTAATTAAGCGATAGTCTTGCAGCTGTGGTCAAACTTGACTTTATCTACTCCACCTTAGTTTGATGAAATGAAAAACAACCTGCGTTAAAAACAGTGATCATAAGGATAAACTATTTAGTTTTTCTTAAGACTTCAAGCAGTCAAAATTAGCGCTATAATCGGATATAATTTCCTGAATCGAGAGAGTTAAATAATTGAGTTCAACGCTAAATTTGAAAAACCACAGAATAATTTTATAGATTCAGTCAAACGACAGTTTTGAAAAATAAGAATCATCGGCAAAGATCAGCACAAAATCATCGTTAGCTGAGACATCTTCTACCTGTCATTGATCAGACGAAAAACAGGCAGCTTTAAAACTATTTAGTTCCCCTTAAGAGTTCAATCCATATATTTTACCTGACTCTGCTTTAAAAGCGGTGCGCGTAAGGGAAAAGACTTCACTTGCTCTTAAGCCTTCAATCAGTTAAGATCATCGCTTTAAGCCGATAATAATATAAGGATAACATAAAGATCATCATTGCGATCGATCAAGATCAACGCTTATTAATAAATATTCGATTTCTTATTAAGTTAAGCGACAATCTTGCAGCAGTAGTTGCTGTCGACTGGGACCTATTCTATCTGGTTTTGATGAGACGAAAAATAAAATCCGTGATAGCAAGGAAAAATTATTTAGTTACTCTTGGCCCTTCAATTAGTCAAGATCATCGCTTTAAGCCGATAATAATATAGTGAATCGAGAATTTTTTAAACTAAGACTTACCGCTGAGTTTCAAACAGTCACAGAGTAATTTATTTGAGAATTCAATCAGTAAAGCTCAACCAATCAGTAAAGGATAAGCTATATAAATACATACACGAACCAATTGAGAACATGGATCTATCAAAGAAAAATAATAATGCACAACAAAATTGTAATGAATGTGCCAACGAATTACCGTTGGACTGCACTAGAAGGGAGGCGAATTTACTAAACGAGGAAACCATCTCATGCGATGAAAATGAGCCTGAAATAAACGTTGACAACATATCTAATCCCCATAACATATCGAATAATGCAACAGGAAAGCGTACTTATTCGCAAATGATAATTGAAAGCGTTAATGAAGGTGAAGTCGAAGACCAATCAGAAGAGTATAATAATTACCGTGAACCCTATATGCCACAACAAAATTGGGCTATTATTGCAAATTCATACACTGATCGCACCTCTACACCTGTCGTGCCAACAAGTGATTCGATGCCCCCAATCACAGGAGAATCAACTACTCCAAACGGATATGTTGATAACTTATATACACCTTTGTTGCCAACAAATGATTATATGCCATCATCATCTTCAGGATTTCGCCCGTATTCGACCTACATGTACGCTGATCGCTCTCCACCAGCTTTATCGGGAACAAACTATGATATGTTTCGTGCTTTGACACCTTACCCTTTTGTTGATCGCTCTCCTTCAGCGTTATCGGCAATAAATTACGATATGCCTCAGGCTTATACTCCTTATCATTATGCTGATCGCTCTCCTTCAACGTTATCGGCAACAAATAATGCTATGCCATCAGAGTCAGCATACCCTACTACCACATATCCATTCGTTGGTTACCCTTCTACAGCTATGGTGCCAATGTATGAAATAATGCCACCACCACCATCATCATCTACTCCTTATAGCCCTTATTACGGCAATCCTTATTATATGACTTATAATCCCATGATGCCCATGCTACCAATGTTTTATATGCCTCTTGAAGAATTAACTCTCGATCTATACACCAACATTTTGAGGCAACAACTAAACACCATTTATCATGCTGAATTGGCAGAAAGAGACTACAAACTCAATTATTGCAAACAAGTTAATAATTAAGATTCTTGTACCAGCATGGAAATACCTATACACACAACAGCCTTTGCTACTTTGAAGTCCAATCAAGGAAGTTGTGATAATAAACACATCTTGTGATACTTACTGTGATTAAGTATGTAAGAACTTGTTTATAAAGCGGATAAAATTTAAATAATTAATTCTATTAATAGTAAAAAAAAATACTAATAACTGTAAATCATAATAATCGGGGTTGTCGTAGAAACCATGTCGGTTTTCGTGATTGTCGTTTTTTAAAACCAATGTTGGTTTCATTTGGTGTCATATACATACATATATAAAGCATATACATACACATATAAAGCATATACATACATATATAAATCATAAAACATAATCACAAATTTGTATTCTGTAAAAGGTGTTTAGAAATAAATTTAAAATTAAATAAATTTGAAATAAATAATTACTTATTTTATAAAATATAGCATTTATTTTCTAAAACACGAGGGAGGGCAAAAAAAACTTGTCAAAAGAACACACTACAAATTGTCCTACACAAACCACTTATCCACTGCAGGCAGGCTCCTTTAATGGAAACAATTGTAATTGAATTTATTAATATTCCTTTTTTATTTATCGATAAAATACTACATCTTAAACACTAATATACAGATTCGAAACAAAGAATAAAATTATTAAAACAACGAAAAATCTTACATAAGGATTTTTTGTTGTTTTAAGGAAATTTGAAACGCTAAAAACGAACAAAAATTTTGAATTAAAAAAAAAAATAAATAAACGAAAACAGTGTCTTTAGACAAATAATAATAAGACAAATAATAATAAGACAAACTTAAACAAACAAATTTAATTAAAATGTTAAACGCCAACACAAAGACCGGTAAGAATAAGTTCAGTTTTTAATAAAAAAAAAAAGAGACAATTTTACTTATTTTTGTAAAAACAAGAGGTAGTCGGAAATGTTAAAGAGAGTTACACGAGATGTTTTTTTTTTTCTTAAATAAAAAAAATCTGTATTGATTTTTGTTTGCATTGAAAATATTTGCTGTAAAATTTTATTACATTTTCAAGTATAAAGTAATGGGACAATGGTCACTGCCCAAACACTGTCGACGTATACAATTATCAACCACACGGCTAACAAAACGCTCCGAGACAATAAAGTAATCTAAACGCCAGCCGACATTGCGTGCTCTGGCATTACCCATATAAGTCCAGAATGTGTAGGCACCCTTGCGATCGGGGTACAGATGTCTAAACGTGTCTACATAACCCAAAGCTAAGAGTTCAGACATTTTATCTCTTTCCTCCTTGGTGAAGCCAGCGTTGCGTGTATTGGTCTTGGGATTGGCCAAATCGATCTCTTGATGTGATACATTCATATCACCACAGATAACAACGGGTTTGCGGGCATCTAGTTTCTGTACAAATTCCTGGAATAATTGCTCCCACTTCATGCGTGGCTCTAGATTTACAAGTTTTCTACCCGAATTGGGTACATAGACATTTATTAAAAAGAACTTTTCATACTCAGCAGTAATAACACGGCCAGAATCATCGAATTCCTTATTACCAATACCATACTCAACATTGATGGGCATAATTTTGGAATAGATGGCTACACCGGCATAACCACCCGGCATGCATAGCCAATAGGGATGATAACCTGGTATGCGTTCAACTTCTTCCGGCAACTGGTCCGTGGTGCATTTAGTTTCTTGCATGCAAAATATATCGGGTTGCTCGTAGTCCAAAAATGTTAAACCGCCTTTCTTAAGCCACGACCGAAGACCGGCAACATTCCAGCTGGATATTTTCAAATTATATCTGGGCTCCTCGGCAGTTTCACCCTCGGCTAGGGGTGCCAAATCAAAATCTTCTTTTTTATACGTCGTATTAGTTGCATTGAGAGGTGCAGCAGAGTCAGTTTTCTTTTTTGTTTTAGAAGCTGTAAAACAGGAAAATAAGAGATTTTTCAGTTGCGTGCCGCACGACGTCACATCTAACTTACGTTTATCACCGTCTGCTTCGTCTTCCAATTCATTACCCTCTCCATCGTCCAATATAGTTTCCGCAGCCTTTTTGGATTTTTTGTTAGCTGACGGTGCGGCACGTTTCCGACCTCCTCGTACTTTTGTTGCCGGCTCAACTGTAGCTGCTTCCTGAGGCTCTGGCTCTGGTTCTGCTTCAAGCTTTGTTTTCTTTGTAGCTCGTTTTTTCGTCTTCGGGGATTCTGGAAGAAGTTGTTTTAGAAAAGAAAATCGTTTCGTAGTCTCCCAGTTTGTGTTAAAAGTATGTAAAGCAATTAAATGTGCCGAGTTAAATTTGTGGCAATATTATGTTATAAAAAAACAAGAATAGAAGCTCATTTAACGATGTTGGCTTAGGAAAAGAGGTGATGAAAACATCAACAACTCGAATACCAGATACGGTCTGTTGTGATTACCTATAAAAATTAGAACGGAAAATAGAAGGAAAAGAGACAAGCTAAACAAGCTCGGGCTCCCAGAGGTAATACAAATCCTACAGAAAGCAGAGGTACCCCTACTCCACAAATAAAAGTCCTTGCACTCAGGGCGCAGGGCAGTTTCTGGGCATATCGCGTTTTAAATGATTCACGTAAAGTGATATATAATGATGGAGATTTAAATCACTTTTCTGTTTTATAATTTTATAATGGAAAAGGTTGCCGAGAGGTGACATTTTGTCAACATTTTCTGAAGTTCTTGGTGGTCTAAGTGCCATTATATTTTGGTTTTTAATGTCGCAATGGTTTTAGCTCTTTCAATCATTTTCGAATATGCGTTCTATCTGACTCACTACTTAAGAGCTTAATAGAGCACCTAATAACGACTAGAGTCAAATACAAAACGATATAAAAACAAGATACAAAATGTTCACTTACCTTTAACTTCCTCCAACTTATCTTCATTCTCGTCTTTAATTTGTCCATTTGTTGCAACTTCTGTTTCTTCTAATGAGGCATCTACAACTTCTTCTACAGCCTCGGCTGGTTTTTCAGCTTTTTTACCACGTCCCTTTTTAGGCTTTTCGGTTACAATTTCTTTCTCGGCACTAGCAGCCTTACGTGAACGCTCTGAAAAGTTTTATAAAAGCTTATTAACTTAAATCTAAAATTGCTGCAATTATTCATTACTTTTTGGTAAAACCTCTTCCGTAGCTTCAGCATCACCATTTGCAGTTGCTTCTTCTATCGGTTCACTGGAGTTATTAACAGCTTTGCGACTACGTTTGGTGGGTTTTTTAGTCTTTTTAGTTTCTGTTTTTACTTCAAATGAATTTGACGCTACTGAGTCATTGTTAACCGCCAACTTCTTTTCCACTGTTTTCACTTTTTTAACAGATTTGCCCTTTTGCTTTGGAGGTTCAGCGTCTACAGAGGTATCGTTTACTTTTTTACTGCCACGCGATGTTCGCTTAGAGCCTAAATAATAAATTTGTGGTTATAAGTAAGCAATGCTTGCAAATCCTTAAACGAAATACATACCTCTTCCAATTGGCTCTTCTTCAATTTCCTCCTGTTTAGCTTCCTCATTTTCAATTTCTTTCTCATTGGCATCCTGTTTCTTACGTTTGCCCACCATAACTTTGGACTTCTTACCCGGCTTTTCCACTGCGGAAATTTCAGCTTCAGCCATCACTTCTTCTTGCACTTCCTCAGCATTTTGTATTTTTTCATTTGTCTTTGAAGCTTTTATCTTTTTTGTTTTTGTTTCAGCCTTTTTGCCTTTTCCTTTAGGCTTTGTTACAATTTCTTCCTCAGCTTGCTTCTCTTCTACAGTTTCAGCTACTTCTTCTTTTGCTTCTTGTTCTAATTCATTTTCGTTCTGTATAACCTCAATTTCATTTGTTTTCTTTTTACCTCGTCCTTTGGCGGCCGGCTTTTTATCCACAATCATTTGCTGTTCCGATTCTGTGGGCGCAGCAGCTTTTCCACGTCCCGTGCTGCGTTTTGTTGCCTTTGCATTTGTCGTTTCTTGGAGATCTGCTTCCAAATTTTCCGATCCATTTGTTAAGATCTTAGAATCCACGCTTATTACCTCCCCCAACTCCTTTACGCCATTATTTAATATTTCGGCGTCTGCTGCCAATGATGCTACTGCTAATTTTGTCTGCAGTTTCTTATTGCTGGCCCTTTTGGGTGGCATTTTTCGTTAAATTTATAATTTTTTAATTAATATAAAACAAATTTTGAAAAATAAAATGAAATTTTGTGATTCTTGAAAATTTTGCAATATCTTCGTGAAATTTTTTCAGCAAACGCCGCAAAATGTTGTACTTTCAGTTGTACACAATTTTCTATTTATTATTTCTTTTTGGCGCTCATTCATAATTTTTTGAAACAACCCCTGTTATGTCATCACACCCAGGTGAATGAAAACGGAGTTACCAACTCCTTAATGAAAGTTAAAAGGACAATAAAACTAAATTTTTTTCAGTTACGTTTACCTTCGTCGATGGATATAATTTGATTCCAGGCTGTGCAAACATACGAATGAGCTACGCGAGGATGTACATACATCCCCCATGCAGCTCAATGTGTCTACATATCTAAGAAAAGCTAACATGTCAACTTTAGTTAGAAAGTTCAAGTCGTCGATGAATCTCGTAAACAGGGTATTCACTCTTGTCCTACCCAGATCTGGACAGTTACTGAGGACATACTCCAAAGCCTTCTTATGTCATCGTAATATTCAACAGTCCCATCGGAATCCTTCCTAGAACCCTGTCAGCGACTTGACGTCACAATGCCTCACAAGAAACACAGTCACCAGTATTAAGCTAAGCTTATCAAATTTTATTTTGTGCTCATAATTGGTTGGACTTGGCACACATCTTTGGGCTGATCAATAATCAAGATTTAATAACACGGGAAATTCACAGCTTTGGCGGAACAGCAGAGATTGCAGAATGTCTAGACTTTTGTCTCTCAGTTTGGACCGTTTTAGAACGAATTGGATTCTGGAAGGAAATTTATTAGGGCCTTGATAGGTTTTGATACCGTCTAAAGCGCAAAGCCCAGTACATGTGAAAAAATACTCATTCAACACTTAGCTATTTCTAAAGATTGAACCTCTTAGCTAGTTCTACACAAGTTACACTTGTAAGTATTACAGTATATTTAAATGTTAAACATTAGTAACGGAAAAAATATCGTTTTAACTTTTCCATCTCTGTCTAGCGTTAAAATATCACTTGGCTCTCTCAATTTCCACTCTCATTTAGAGTAATCGCTTAATATTTAATAAATTTGTGCAAAAAGTTAGAAAAAGAAATGCAGGAAAAATAGTAACAACGCACATACTTCTTAAAAAATATATTGTTTACCGAAATGATCTTATTAAGATCATTTAAAAATTTGCAAACTTTACTTGCGCAACGGTAACACTGCTTTCATTTCTTGAATTCTTGTTTTTGTAAACAAACGCAAGCAGTTAAAACCAGTAAAAACTTTTGAGTACGCGAATACAGCAATAATTTGTTATTGATGTTGGCGTTGCCAACTTAACGCCGATATGCAAACTGTAAAATTCTCTCAGTCATTTTCGTACTTTGTCTGATTCATTTGTTTATCCTTAAAGTAATGCAATAGGAACTCAAAGAAAATCCTTGAAAATTCGAAAAAAAATCCTTGCTAATTGGCTTTGACAGTAAGTAAATTATTTTTATACAAAAAATAAACGAAAAGTGTGTTATGTTTAATTAAAATAGTTTGAATAACAAAGTTTTCTTTTAAAATAATTACAATGGCAAACAATTTGCCATTATATACATACTGACAATAATGACCTGCGCCTTTTTTCTTTCAAATGTTCATATTCAGTTCATGATGGTTGGTTTTCTTTCTTTTTTGTTGTTGTTGTCTTTTTTCAATAGAAGGACGTCGGATAACGAAGCCAAACGGGTGAAAATAATAAGAATTATTGAAGGCAAATACCAGAGAAGTTTTTAAAAAACTTCAAATTATTTTCTTAAAAAAAAAAATAACACCCAACATTAGAAGTGTACCACCTTCAATATTAACGCACGCTAAAGGAGGCGGAGAAAGTTGTTCTGGTTGCTGATTTAATCCAATTTAAACTGTGTGGTGTTGCAAAGGGGTGTCAGTGTCAGTCATCAATAGAAAATATTAAATATGTCTGGAGAAGAAACGTCAGCAGATCGTAATGTGGAAATATGGAAAATAAAGAAACTAATCAAAAGTCTGGAAATGGCCCGTGGGTAAGTGGTTTAAGTGCTAATAAAATATCCTTAAAAATCATTTGTGTGCTACTATCGCGTGTGCGTAAAAAAAAGGTTAGATTATATATGCAATATGCTTGATTAGTGACAATTTATGTGTGTTTCCAGCAATGGCACCAGCATGATTTCGTTAATAATTCCACCTAAAGATCAAATATCTAGAGTCAGCAAAATGTTGGCTGATGAATTTGGTACGGCGTCCAATATAAAGTCACGTGTCAATCGCCTCTCGGTCTTGGGTGCTATAACCTCGGTCCAACATAGACTTAAATTGTATACCAAAGGTTAGTTTCAAAGTTTGAAAGTTTGTTCTTTGGAAAAATTAAATTTATTTTTCATTATAACCCATATAGTGCCTCCTAATGGTTTGGTTATTTACTGCGGTACCATTGTTACCGAAGAGGGCAAAGAAAAGAAGGTTAACATCGATTTTGAACCCTTCAAGCCTATTAATACATCATTGTATTTGTGTGACAATAAATTTCACACTGAAGCTTTGACCGCCCTCTTGGCCGATGACAATAAATTTGGTTTTATTGTTATGGATGGTAATGGTGCTTTGTTTGGCACCCTACAAGGCAATACCCGTGAAGTTTTGCACAAATTCACCGTTGATCTGCCGAAGAAACACGGTCGCGGTGGTCAATCAGCATTGCGTTTTGCCCGTTTGCGTATGGAGAAACGTCATAACTATGTACGTAAAGTCGCCGAAGTCGCTACCCAATTGTTTATCACAAACGATAAACCCAACATAGCTGGTCTCATATTAGCGGGTAGTGCTGATTTTAAAACTGAACTAAGCCAATCTGATATGTTCGATCCGGTAAGTGTTATATTTTTATAATAGTTTGCAAAGTTGGAATGATTTTTAAGACCCTGTATAGGAATTCCTTTTCAACACAATTCAATTTTATTTTGCAACACCTTTTAGAGACTGCAATCAAAAGTTATTAAACTTGTGGATGTTTCTTACGGCGGTGAAAATGGTTTCAATCAGGCTATTGAATTGGCGGCAGAATCTTTACAAAATGTTAAATTTATACAAGAAAAGAAACTAATTGGTCGCTACTTCGATGAAATATCTCAGGTAATAAAACAATGATTGTATTCAGAAATCCATACAAAACATATTAAATTGTATCTGTTCTGTTGCAATTTTAGGACACTGGTAAATATTGCTTTGGTGTTGAAGATACTTTGCGCGCCTTAGAGTTGGGCTCAGTTGAAACACTAATATGTTGGGAAAATTTGGATATCCAACGTTATGTTCTAAAAAATCATGCCAATTCAACATCAACCACTGTATTGCATTTAACGCCGGAACAAGAAAAGGATAAATCTCATTTTACTGATAAGGAGGTAAGCATTTGTATACGATTTAAGTTTACAAAACAAGGGTTAAATACTTCATTAAAAATCCCTTATTTTCCGAATATCTGACTGTTTTTAAGAGTCTTGCGTTGTGTAAGTTCAGTATGTTCTTGCTAGCTGACTTTGCTTGTTTTCTAACAGCTTGTTACATTTTTTTGGAGTATGGTTGATAAATTGTCGATATTTGTGAGTTGCTATACAACAAAACCTGATCATCTTAGGAGGTTGAAACGTTGCTCATAGGATTAGCAGATTGGAGAATTAGGGCCACCAACCATATCACCTATAAAGCGAAAACCTAATCTCGATTTTACAACAGCCTTCTCGTTTCTGGTAATAATACTATCAATCAGAATCTAATAGCGACTGAGCTATCTAATCCAATGGTTACTTTGCTGCTCTTACACAACACCAATTCTATCGTCCTCAGGGTAGCCTGACTCAACGAAAATCTCGTAATAATCTGCATTATACGAAGCAAGGGTCAGCCATAGCCTCAAGAGTTTTTTTTTATCATCACAGCATCACTGCTCCCTATTACTATCAGAGAAATTGTGAAAAATTGACTGCCAGGAGTTGTACATAAATATCGGTATTACAACATCGCCTTATAAGAGGAGGCTTAGCTTTTTAATATAACCTAAACCTTTCCCTTCCAGTTAGATAGTTAGTCCATTGCTTAGATGGTTTATTTGTCACAGGCTTTAGCCTTCAAATTTTTCTTTATTAAATGTTGTCAAGTCCTTGCATTTTAAATTCAAACTATGCCTTGCAAAGGCTTATTAAAAGTGCTTTACCAATTTTATTTTGAATGTATCTTTACAAAAAAATGTTTGTTTTATTTTCAGACGGGAGTAGAAATGGAATTAATTGAATCTCAGCCTTTATTAGAATGGCTGGCGAACAATTATAAAATGTTTGGTGCCACTCTAGAAATAATCACTGATAAATCTCAAGAAGGCAGCCAATTTGTTCGTGGATTTGGTGGCATAGGTGGTAAGTGTTGTATTATTCTAAATATTTATATCGTGTATTTATATATTACGAAGTAGGCTAGTAAAGTATTTTTTTGTGATTATGTGTCATATTTGAACTAAAATTTGGTTTATAAACTTTTCTTCTTTTTTCTCCCTTTTGTTTTACAATGCTTAACCCTTTAAAAAATATGTATTGAATTGCTAACCATATGTATAAAGGTATTTTACGCTATAAAGTTGATTTCCAATCGCTACAAGCTGACGAACCCCTGGAAGATGTTGATCTTGACGATTATTAAATTTGTTATCATACAATATATATTTATTTCCAGCATTTTCATATTTCAAAAAAAAAAAAAAAAAAAAACGTAACAAAAAGAAAAAGTAAACAAAAGAAAACACAAGAAAAGAAAGTAATGGAAAAAAAAGTAATTAATAAAGCAGCTTGTTCTCATCATACATTATTAATTTAAAAGAAAAACTAAGAAAATAAATACTAAATGGTCTGTCCGCCTGTCTGGTCGGTCCCTGCTACTACCTTTACACACACTACACAAGCAAGACCTGCAAGGTGGCTAGGAGTTGAACAAAGACATTTTAAATAACATTTGAACTTATTTCCATCTTCTTATATGCCTACTTTCCTCCTTTAAGAGTTTATATATTTTTTTTTTCATTTATTGCAAGCTGCTAACCACATACATAATTTGAGTAAAGAAAACCGTAATAAACATTGAAATTGAATTGATATCTATTTCCTTAAATTGCCTTTAACTTTAGAATACTAGACAATTTCTTTAGGTTTTAAGTATACCTTTATTTTTATTTTTTTTGCTTAACTTTCAATAATTTTTCGTGAAAGAGAAGTTTGTAGAAAAACCTGCTTATTTAGTACTTAATTATTATCGATTATCATTGTTATCGTTTGGTTTACTTGCGCTTGCCGTAACCGTAATTGTTTATCGAGATTATATCTAAGAAAACGCGTTTAGGGTGTCTTGAGAAATCACAACACCATGGGTGAAGGACATGGACAGTCGGACATCGTATACGTATATGGTGGTCATCGTATACCTTCGATTCGATACCCAAAAATATTAGATGTGGCCTTCCACAGCCTTATTCATGTTTTATCATATGCCATTTACATCAACAGGAAGTTAAAGAACCGGCATATAGTCTTCATAGCACTGTCATCAAAGTATGACTACATACAAAGCTAATTGGTCGCTCGATCCTGAATTACAAAGTCCCTGTATGGATATCATTTCTAAGTGACAACAAATAGAAGGAACCTTAAAGATGACTAGTATTTATAATCTCCACGAGGTAACCAAAATAATTCTGCCCATTGATTGGATGGTTGGTTTGAGGACATGTACAATACAATAGGGGATCGCTGAAAATGAATTAGTGGACATAAGTCGCCGTCTATTATCCATGTCTATTCCATGGATATTCGACAAAACAAAAGAGAATAAATGGCAACTAAGTTGACAGATGAAGCTTCAACACGATGACCGTTTCAACTATAAAAGTTCAAAAGTCCCTTTTGAAAGGCCCTATACTATATGCACTCTTTCATCTGCGCTCACATTTTAGCTTACCCAGTTACATATTCACTTGACTTGATTATATATTTACGTTGTTGCTCTATTTAGACTTTTTTATTTATTTTAATTAAAATCTAATTTAAAAACTTTTTATTTATTCTCTTTTAATTGCTATCATTATTTTTTTTTTTATTTTCTTTTATTATGAATTTACTTACGATCTTTAGGTATTTTGCGTTACAAGGTGGATTTCCAGAGTATGCAACTGGATGAATTGGATAATGATGATTTCGATTTAGCCGATTATTAGAAAATTTTTAAACAAACATACTGCTTTTATATACTTATACACACGTATTTTATTTATTAAAACTTTTAGCGAAACGTATTTCGTAAAGTTTGTGAAAATGTATTTATTAACAATCAAACTGATTGATCCATTAATTAGTTTGTTTGTGCTTCGATTTTAATTTTAATTTATGTATTTGTTTTATTATATCTTCTATGAAGTATTTTTTTTTATTATTTTCTAAAAATTCAATTACGTATAGGCATGTAATAATGATCGTAGTAACTTATTAAGAGATTATGAATATTACACACTACAAACATATTGAAAGTAATTTTCCAATTTTCCATTTAAGAAGTAAGTAATTAAGAACAAGTGAAGAAAGAAGAAAGAAAACACAACTTAATAAAGAATTTCAAAAGGTATTGAGAAAAAAGAACTGAATTAAACTTAACTTCTTGTTTACATGAAATCCATGTCTGTGGCATCATAATTTTCAGTCATGTTGTCATCGGAATCAAATGTAAAATCCTTGTCATTACGAAAATCCAAAAAATCGGTTTCCATATTATTTTTGTTTCCATTATTAGTTTCTTGATTGGAGTTTGCTTGTGCAAACACTAGTTCTTCATGTTCACGTTCATTTGATTGAACATTTTCTTGGGTATCCTTAGCATTCAAACCAAATAAGAATTCTTTTTTTTTATTGAGATAGGATTCGAAATCTCTTAACACTGGACGTTTGTTAGTGTCTTGAGCTTTAGGCGAAACTTCTGCAGATGATGAGGAGGCATTAATGAATTCCTCATAAAATGTTTTATTAAAAACATTTGTAGTATTTTGAATAGATTCTGCCGAATTACTGTAAACGTTGTAGGTTTCGTTTAATTGTTTAGAACCGCTAGCTGTTGTGTCTTTATCAAATGTCTGGTTATTATTAATTTGCCTGGGTGCTATGGGTTGTGGCGCCTTAAAGGTAATACATTCCAATATTTCAACAGGTGGTTTCTTATCATTTTTACGTTGTTCCATAACGTCCGCTGTATTGGCTACATCGCAAACAGTTTCAATATTTTTTTGGCTGGGTGTTAATAAGTTCACCGTTTCAATATCATTTTGTAAATTCTGCTTTACCAAGTCTTCTTGTTTGGCAATTACTTCCTTTGTGCTTGAAGGACTCAAACCCGCTTCCATTTCATCGTTTACACATTCATTACTTAACAAGCTTTTGTTGTGATCCTCTAGATACTCTTCCATTTCAACTTTAAAGTGTACTTGTTTAGTTTGTTTACACAATATGGATTGATTGGTTTTAAATGAGCCATCGTTGGAATTGTGTAGAATTGATTTGACGTTTACATTGGTGGTGTTTTCAATGACAGTAATTTGACTAGATGACCTTTCGTTAAAACTATTTAAAATGTCCGTAAATGAAGGCAATTTTGGCATAATATAGTTCATGGTCGACAAATTTTGTGAGGAATTTAAAGTTGTAATATTCATATTATTAGAGGTAATGATTGGATTGAAAATCTACAAAATATTGTCGAAATAAAAAATTAAATTTTTAAAATTTAAATGCCTGTCTGCATACCTTATGTTGAGTTTGCTTGGCTAAATTAAATCTTTCTCTTCTTAAGCCATTTATATCAACTTCATATTTTTTTAACTTCTTCAGCTATAAAAAGACAAAAACAATAATAAATGAATTTCAAAAATAATTAAAACAACATTAACTTACCTTTTCTTTTAAGTTCTCTATAACCGAAACACCTGTTATTATATTCACCATAATTTCATTTCTTTTCAAGCCGGCCTTATCTAAAACCGCGTAACTTTGTTGTAAAGACTTAGCCATTGTTTCCTTTTGGTTACGCATGGTTTCATGTGCGGATTTTAATTTTTCCTCTGCCTGTTTAAATTCTCGCACAATATGGCGTTGTGCCATGCGATCATGCCACTGGGAATTTTTAACGAATTGGTTATATATAGGTTCCCATTCTTTGCGACATTTTGCTTCCATTTCCATATGATGGCATTGTAGGATTTTCGTAAAATCAATATCATTAATAAGGCGCTCCAATTCCATACTGTTCTCATAGACTTTTTTCATGGCCATAATAGCACTTTCCATTTCAGCCTGATTATTTTGCTTGATAATTGTTTCTAAATTGCTTAGTTCGATTTGAAGGCGTATGTGTTCTCTATCGAGCTCTAAAAAAATTTATTATTATTAATAAATTGAAATATTTAATGCTCAGCAAACAGTATGATGTGGCAATAAACACTGCTTCCAGCAGCCAAACTTGAGTTAAAAGATGCCTAACCACCTCAAAATTATTGAACTTAACCTCAATTCTTCAATGTCTTACTTACCTTCGACTTGATTATTTGTTCTTGTATTTTCAAGACTAATTTCACCAATATCTTTAAAGATATTGTTGCCCTCGCCATCTTCCAAATACATATTTTGTATGAATTCAATAATTGTACACAAAAAACTCATATTGATTTAATTATGGATTATCTTTTCACAATATGGTTAAACCAGTAGACGTTACAAATAAATTATAACGGTAATTTCAATTACACTGAACAGTAATACCAAGTTAAAGAAAAATATAACTACCCTGTTCTGTAGCATTACATTTCTTTAACACTCACTGTGAATTGATAGCATTTGTTTATTATTCTATTTGTTTACTATCAAGAGCCAAAGAATTTTTACAATTACAATTAAAATTATTACAACGAATTAATTTTTTGTATTTAAAATGGATTGTAATTTAAATTTACAAACTGAAATACAACAGCAATGTCGTATTTGCTTACAAAAAGGTGATGTAAATATATGGGATTGTAGAGTAACATTAAGCCCTGAAGTGGTGGTAAATGATAGAAGTATAGGTGGTGATTCCATGGATAAAACATTTTTCGAAATAATAAATATTTTTACAGAACCAAAGGTAATATAAAATATTGTTTTTAATTTAAAATGTTTGTTAATTTAAATCTCCGATTTAACAGAATTTATTAATATTAACAGAAGAATTTCCCTATTTATGTTACCAATGTTTGGAGGACTTGAGAATTTGCTGCACTACGTATGAAAAAATCAAATTGGCTAATAAACAATTAAATGATATATATGAAGAGTCCATAAATCAGTACATAGATGAAGAATATCTTATTGAAATTGAAGATGAAGAAGCAAAACAAGCAACAAACCAATTAAGCCTTAGAGAAGTAGATGAAGAGGAAGACAATAGTTTAAACCATTACACCATTACCGGATCTCATGAATTAAAGCCATTAGAACAAGATACATCATTACGTAACACAACTTGTTCTAAACGTATTGCATTAGATAGCAATGATGCCTTTATAGTGACACAATTTATACCCGCTACATTGCAAACTCAGGAACGTGATAATCGACAGGAATTTATTAAAGATGATGAACAGAATTATTGCTTACCCCAGCAAATGTTGACCGTAAATCTAAAAGCAGTAGAAGTAAAGGATATTGAAAATCTACAAAATTCTCAAACTATGGATAGTGAATCCAATGACCCTGCTATTTATGTGTGCCAGTATTGTCCTCAAGCTTTTGCCAAATCCGATTATCTTAAGACTCATATACAAAAGTGCCATGTTTGTAAATTCTGTACTCAAGCTTTTAGTGCAACCGAGGAGTTATTTAAACATCTACGCGAAATACATACAGAACATAAATGTGTCATATGCCACAAAGTTTTAAGTTCCCAAACTAATTTAAGACATCACATTCGAAGAGTACATCGTATTAACTTGCCTGCTAAAGTAACTTTGTTAGACTTTATAAAGTCATCTTCACAGGTAAATGAAACTCAAGCACCTGAAGAAACAGCAGAAACTTTACAAGATTTAACTTCTCTAAATGATGTAGTAGAGCCTAATATACAATATTTATGGAAAAACGAAGATAATATAGAAATGTTAGCAGATCATATTGTGGAATAAAAACAGTTATTAATTTCATTTTAATTTATTTTATATTTTAAATGTCCGTAAGCCAAAAATGTTGTGCGTTTTTAGTTACTTCCTGGCCTTTTTGGTATGACTCACCATCTTCTAAATACATGGGTGTAAATTCTCTATATGCTAAACATACACGTCTCTCCACAACATCTTCTCTTAAAACACAATGTTCAAATTGAAATCTTGCGGGACCATATAAAACAATTAAGGATAAGCTAAAAATATACGTTAGAATTAGTAAAACTAAAGGGAATACATTTTTTAAAGATTCTTACTTTGGCATTATTATTCTAATGACTTTATCTTCATACTTCTTTAGCTGTTCATCTTGCATCAACGGCTGCATTAGGGTATTTTCATATTTTGCTACCAAATCCAAATTATATTTCCCAATATCTGTCAGATTCTTTTCTAAAATATCCTTATACAGTGTTAAAGTTAGCACAGCATCGCCTAAACAATTGACAGTTACTACACGTTCTCCCCATATCCAGCAGTCATCAATATGAGGATCAATAGAAGCCCCTTTAGAAGGATCATATTCCAATGAACACTGTTCTATGGTTTGAAAATTATGCAATAATTCCACTTCCTTGAATTTATCCTGTACAAATTTAGTAGTGTGAGGAAATCCGTTAAAAGAGCCTTTTTGTAATTTCTTTTTCTTGAAATTCGTTTTGGGACCATAGTTTTGTTTACGACGACCACTTTGTGACACAGACCAGGGCAACTCATCCAAACTATGCATTATTTCCATGCCTTCGCTGGTATTAAGGAAGTTCTCTTTAACCAAAATGCCAGGGAATTCAATACCTTGCTCTTGGTTATGTTCCGGATGTTCATTTTGTACTGCTTTACAATTCCATCCCCGGTATAAACGTTCGCATTTAATACACCAAGACCAGGCATCTAGTTTTTGTAATTCTTGCCTTAAATTTGGCTTTTCTATGTTGAAGTCAGCCTCACACTTTAAACAAGTACGTACACCTTTACAACCACAAGGACGTATTGTATTCATCCTTTTCGTTTTAATTAATAAAAATTGTTTTCGTTTAATTTGTTTCCCTCTTTTTATTTTCTAATCAGCTGCTGGTTATTTTGTTTCTTGTGTCAGCTGATGAAATTAATGTGACAATTACGTTGTTAAGTGCGGCCAAGTTATAAAATTATTAAGAACCAAAGCAAAAGCGCAATGATAACTGATATTAGTGATGTCCATACATATTTATATAGATTAGTTGTGCCTCATATTTTAAAATGTTTATAAATCGGTAAATAGGCCTCCAAGCATAGAATTAGAAACAAATATGGTTATCCACTTCCATACTTGATGATGGTAAACAATTTATAATTTCTCTGTGCGGCAAAAAAAACCGTTTCAAAAAAAGCGCTGTTAAGAAACACCATTAAAATTCCCGCTAATTTTCCTTTATTATATTGACCACACTTAAATTATTTTTGTGAAATTTACATGAATTGCTAAATTTTTTTTATTAAAAGTCACGCTCAAAAAGCAAAAAAAAACTTGAGAAAAAGGAAAAATGGAACAATTTAAAGGCTTACAGAAAACTTTATTCATATGGTCCCAAACGGAGAACTTGGAAAAACAAGTGGAACAGTTAAAAGCAGCTACAGGCGGCGAAGTTTTAGTGGAAAACGTAAATCGTTTAAGTTTGGGTGAGTAATGCTTTGCCTGCGATGGAAAATGCTCCAGAATATTTAACGCTTCACAGTTTCCCTTTTATAGCTAATCATGCTCCTGCTGCCTTTGATTTGATTGTGGTGGATAATGCCCAGCTGACAGATGCCTTCGGTCAGCTCTTGAAACTTCTGAAAACTAAGGGAAAACTACACATTCTAACGTTTGTGGGATCCGCAGACAGCATTATGCAGGAATTGAAAATGTTGGGCTTTATTAATAGCAAA
The DNA here is from genome assembly GCA_927399465.1 of Sarcophaga caerulescens. Lineage (NCBI taxonomy): Eukaryota > Metazoa > Arthropoda > Insecta > Diptera > Sarcophagidae > Sarcophaga > Sarcophaga caerulescens. The sequence goes on from OV656866.1 coordinate 105,975,403, forward strand.
TTAGACGATAAGACAATAACCTGTGAGAAACCAAGCTATGAAATTGGTTCAGCTGTTAAACTGTCATTTGCTAAGCCTAAGCCGACAGCAGCACCAGCCGTTTGGAAACTTGATGACGAGGATGAAGTTGAAGAGGATCTTATCAATGAGGATGATTTACTGGATGAGGAAGATAAAAAGAAACCAGATCCCGAATCTTTGAGAGGTGAGATTAAAGTATAATGTTTTTAATAAGTTTCCTAAAAATTTCTCAATTTAATTTGACGGCTTGACCGCCACCATTAAATTAAACTGTGGGGAGGGGAACTTCCACGTCGCTGTATGTGCTAAAAACCTTTCTGTGGTGTGGAAACAGATGCTTGAAAAGAAAGGCAAGATAAAGAGAGGCAAAGACTCTTGAAATCGAATTTGTTTGAGACAACAAAAACTATTGTTGCGATATAACAATAAGAAGAGGTTTGATTCACGCAATAAACTATTTATAAATAATCTGAGGTTAGGAAAAGGCCTCTTGACAGGGCACTGTAGACTCAAAGTACATCTACTGAGAATGGAGATCGTGTCGATCCCAATATACAGATTCTGTGTTGATGAGAATGAATCATCGGATCGGATCGAATGCATCCCAAGCGGAAATGCTTGAAAAAAAAAAATTGTCCTTATTGGCACCGAGCAGTATTCTGAAGTTTGTCAGGGCAATAGGTTTGGAGGAGACATTATGGGAATATCCTATATAGGTTGAGAGCAGTACAATAGACCGTACCCCTCTTCACAATAATAATTATAATAATTTTGATAAATTCATTTTATACAATTTACTTTGTAAATGCAACAAAAACGATACGAAAACTCTAAAGAGTTGACTTTTCTGATTATTTGAAAAATTTATGTTTTTTTTCTTAAGTTTGTGGCACTACCGGTAAGCGAAAAGCCTGCAAAGATTGTTCCTGTGGTTTGGCCGAGGAGTTGGCAGCTGAAAAATCTAAAACTAAAATCGAAACACAAAATGCTAAATCTAGCTGTGGTAGCGTAGGTTTTTTCATTATATGTATTTCAAACAACTTTTGTTAACTTTACCATATGTTTTCGTTTTCCAGTGTTACTTGGGCGATGCTTTCCGTTGTTCTACCTGTCCCTACTTGGGTATGCCAGCCTTTAAACCAGGCGAAAAAGTACAACTTGCAGGAAATCTATTAAAATCTGATATTTGACTCAATTAATTCCAATTAATTCTAAATAAAGAAACCTATTCTGATAAATCTTTGGAGACGTGCAAGACAAATAATTTTTTTTTTCTTTTAATTTTTATTAATTTTTTCTTTGAGAAAACTTAAAAGCTACTTATTTAAAATATAAGATAAATATTTCTTTCTTTTTAGCATCAGTTAACGCACTCACATTTCACATGTGGTGCCTTTAATAAGCTCCCGATTATTACCCATTAAAACACGATAATTAACTGCAGCTGGATCCAATTCCTTGTACAAATAAGTGGGCATTTTGTCTGATAAAACCCAAATGGTGCCTTTATCATCGATTTTCATGTCATTAGGGAATACCAAGGTATGAGAATCTGAATCTATGAGGCCTTGATTATCAGTTACATAGGGTTTCTTAATATTCCAACAGGCAATGGCATCCTTATTCACTTGGGTATAGAATATAACATTAGTTTCCCGATCAAAGACCTCGGCGGTGGATTGACCATTCATGCCACGATCGCCTACATATTTGAATTCATAATAAGCCTCTGGGCTGGTAACAAGAGACTCGTTCTGTAAAACACGATTGTTGACCTTAAATTCCTTGGTACTGGCCAAAGCATGGAAATAAATATCCTTGGAATGATCAGGTTTCATGGGTCCAATGGCCATGCCAAAAACGCCATCAGTCCATTGGAAATTTACACCGCCAACATTGAAATCACCTTGCAAAGGATCAAAATGGAAGAAATTATGTTTTACGCGATAAGAGCTATCGTTTTGCAAAGAGTATACAATAACGCCATAGGCGCCCAAATCCGGTACATAAGCATAGGCATTTGAGCATTCAGAACGATCGGAATCCACAATCTAAAGGTAAATTAATAAAAAAAAATAAAATATTTGTAAATAAAAACTAATACAAATCCATGTTTATTGAGGTTTAACTTACTATATTGGCAAAGAAAGAGTCCTGTTTGACCTGGTCCTTGGGTATGGTGAATCTTTTAATCAATTTATCGGTATTCAAATCGAATATTACAATAGCATTGCCGGTAACTTGTTTGCCTTCACCGAGAATATCTGCCAAGCCAGTATCCAATACCCATAAACGATCACAATTATCGGCTTGTATGCGAAATGTTGAAATGATGGTGGCATTATCTCTTAATTTACAACCATCATCACATTTCTCTTGGGGTACTTTGTTGTTCTCCCAACTGGGATAGGGTCTAAGTTTGGGTGTCTTTTCTGAGGTATTGAGATCCACATAATTCAAGGACGATGCAATGCCTGACTTCCATCTAAAAACGACAAAAAATATGCATTTTAATTTTGTTTTTTAAATGAAATTTCAATTTTTAACAGTATATGTATGCACTTTAAAACCAAATGATGTTAACTTTTGTTAAAGTTAAAAAGGTCATGGGAAATTTCTGTAAAACACGTTCATAAACGTTTTTTTGTTTTTATCTTTAAATTTCCGTTTAAATGTAAAGCCTTAGTGAATGTCTAAAATAAATTAGCATTTTAAAACGTTTTAATAATTGAGCCGCTCAGTGCACAAATCGATTAACTCCATAAAACAAAGAGTAGAGAAATGCGATGAAATAATGGAAATTGTTTTTTAAAATTCCCTTTACAAATATATATTGTAGAGTACATAAATACATATCTGTGGCAATAAATAATAATAATAGCTGCAAATTGATTATAGTTATCATTCAACGGTTGCTAGTGGTGCATTTGAATTGCGTTATTGAAACGATTTACATGAGAGTATGGAGTTAATAAAAATGTCTTCTGAATTAGTTATTATTCAATAGCCCCAAAAATTTTGTCGTTTAATGGTGTTAACCTTTACTATTCAGGAAAGTTATAATAAATATAAAAAGTTATGACTATCCCAAGTGCTTTGACACTTAAATTTAAGATTTTCCAAAAAGTGGAGTTAATCACTTTGTGCACTGAACGGCTCAATTAATGATTTTAAAACGTTTAAAAGTAACAACAGCCAAGTAGGTTTATGTCTTACAGCAATTGTCAATGATATGTAATAGTTTTCAATTTAAGATGCTTGCAAGCATTGTAATACACTTGGAAAATTCTAAATATTTTGCTGGAATTTAATTTTAATATAAAAATAATTTAAAATTTTTTTTTGCTTAAATTTTTTATTTTTTTTTTCCCAAGTTATTAAAATATTTACTTTTTACTCTTGGTTTTTCTCTGAGTGCATGAAAAACGTGCATAATTTGGCCAATTTAAGCATTTTTCTTGCAAATAATTTTTGCTGTAAGACATTCAATTTATTTTTGCTTTTAAAAACAAAAATTCCTTAAAGCGAAACAATTGACATGAAAACGGTTTAAAAGCAGCGTTGCCAATAGCAAATTCATGTAAACCGTTATTTTTTATTTTGGTTTTAAAACTGTTTGTTTTACGTTTTGAATATTGGACATTGTGGTTAGATTAGTTGTGCAATATTGTTACAGAGTATATGTGGGAAGAACTGCAACAATAAGATTTATTGTGGACTCGGTTGCTTTACTTTGGGGAATGTTTGATTCCAGGGTTGGATGTTAATTGAGGTACAACAATGGTGCCAAATACTGGTCTCAATTCATCACCTAACCAATTATCGACAGTGTTACTCAATAACAATGTTTGTTTTGCAAAAAAAAAAAAAAAAATAAACCATAAATTTTAATTTAATTTTCCTCCCTTAACTCCCTCCTCCCTGATGTGTGAAAAAATTTTTATTTAAATACGGCTTAACTTGTTGTCATCTACATCTGCACTTCCATCAATGAAATTCTCCAATGTATGGTAGTGGGGGTATTAAGTTGTGGTATCTACTGCTGTCGCTTGATTAATACTTCGGCTGTTAATTTACTTCATGGTTGTTGTTGTTGTTGTTATTTTTGGCAACCACAATTGCTTAAATTTAATTTAATTTTTGTGGTTTTTCATCTGTTGTTGTTGTTGTTCTTTTATTTAAAATTTCGAGGTTTTCATGTGGCCGTTTTCAATTAAGTTTCTTGCTCTTCAACTCTTAAAAAACTAACAGTGCGTGTGTATGGCTGGTCTGTGAGAAGAGTGGAGTGTAAGTAAGTAGGCCTCTATTCATTTAGGGGGTGTAACCCAACACACAAAACATTGTTTATTTTATAAATTTTCTTTATTTTAGCTGACCGTAGGTTATTTTCCGGTAATAACATAACGATAATAAAATAACGGTATCTCTCCAAGAAGTGCTATGCACCCGTAATTTGTATCACAATCGATTGCCTCGTTTTATGAAGAATCTTTATATTGCAATTTTTATTGAGAGCAGTCGACTGGAAGACAACTTCATGAGGATATTTATGTTCGGTAATCATTGAATAAATCCAGCGAACCACCACAGATTGAGGTCTCCAGCATTAGTAAGAAAAAAATTTTCAACATTATTTTTAAAATTAAATTTTAAAATTAAGCATTTAAGCAACTTTTAAGGCTTTCTGAATTATACCTTTGGCTCTTACCTACATACATTATAGTTAAATCTATTTAAAAAATCTCTTCCATAACAACGCTGCTTCAATGTTTGCTGGGTTAATAGTTCTTTAAATGACTCTTCAAATCTATGTATGTGTGCATGTATGCATGTGCTTGTAAGTGTCAATTAAATATCTAAGCCGTCATTAGCAAATCCGCTGAATCCGTTTTAATCAATTTATTTCTATTTTTTAAGGTTAAATTCGTCGTAATGGCTTGTAGCATGAGTAGTTGTAAGCAGTAATTGTCTGTTTAAAACCTTCTTTTATTTATTATTTAAGATCGTTAAAGTAATAAGAATAATTATAATTTAATTTAAACGATTCAAAGCCCTCTTCAGTGCTTGAAACCGGTTTTAATTCCCATCTGTTTAATGTATTCAGATGACGTTTTTTTAGTAGGAAATAAATCAATTTGTTTCTATTGTTGTTATATGTACACAATATAATTCCAGTTTAAGTGTTAAATGAGTTTAAAAATATTTGCAAAACCATTAAAAATACTACCAAGAATGAATAAATATTATAAATAAATAAGAAAACAATTATTTTTAACAATAAAAGTAATTTTAACACGTTTTTTCAAAGGCTGTGAAATGATTTGGAAACTTTAGCTCATCAGCCAACTCATGCTGTGATTTATTACTACCAGAGAACGTCCTCTAAGTATTTACTGACGCATACAACTCACGCAACAGAGTTGGTTGTGAAATCTTTTCGGTACAGATTCCAAGAATTCTTTAGCAGAGTCTGAAGTGTAGAAAAGTACGCATATGGACAGACAATAGATCCCTAAAGGGATCTCAAATTCTCTAAGAACGCCATATCTCTGAGGGAGATAGCTAGGCATTCGACAGTTACTGTTATATGGGTTCCTGGATGCCGGGAACAATGAAGGCAACATTTAAATAATAGCATATGTGAGACTGGCATTATTCCTCTGTAGAGGCGCAAATAAATATCGAAATAATGGAATCTCTGTTCTAAATATAGAACAAAAATTTTGCGTTAAACACAATCAGGAACGATTTTAGGAACCTTATGGCAATCACAATGGGAATCTGTGTCTTGGGTACATACTCCATACTTCAGAAGGACTTCATAAGAAGGATGATAAGGCCACAGAACATCTTCTTGTGTCATTGTCTGGAACTTGGGATCCTGGAACAAAAGACTCTTAGGCAACCAACAGTTACTGATAGAACGTGTCTACCTAAAGGTGGATAGATTCCACAACTGCATACCCGCATTGGTATTACAATTGGACCTTATAGGACCCAAGTAAAATAGGCCTTTTGAGACTGTTGCCAATTTAACCTAAATTAGCAATTTTAAATATTATTGAGAATTTTTTAAAGTGTTTTTGGATGTTAAAAAAAGTTATTTTAGAATTCAAACCATTTTTTTGGAATTTAAAAATTTTTTTAAAGGGTTTTTGGGCATTAAAATTTTTTTTTTGGGTATTTTTTAATATGTTTTGGGAATTAAATTTTTTTAATTTTTTTTTGTTTAGATTTTTGTGCTTTCTTTAAATAGATTTTATAACGAATCTTTTTTAAATTAAAATTTTTAAAAAAAATTTCCACACTTTGTAGTTTCACTTTTAATTTTTGCATATGATTTAATAAATTATAGTTTTGAAAACCGAATAAATAAAAAAAGAAATTTAATAAAAACAATATTTATGCATATTTAAAACCAAAAAGAAAAAGTAAAACAAGTTTAAAATTATTTTCAAAATAATAATTCTAGGAATTAACATAAGCCCAGAGAGGCAAAAAAAAAAAAAAAATTCCCCCAAGAAAAAAAAGAAAAGAAGCAAAAATAATTTGAGAATAATAATACAATAATTAATGAAATAAACAAAAATTATACGAAAACTTATAATTAATGACGTTGCTGAGTGACTGTTTAAAGTAAAAACTTTAAATTTGAAATATGGAAAGATTTCTTAATTAATGACCACTTCAAAGCAGGTGTTTAAGTCACATACAATGCTAATGTCTTTTATTATTTAATTTATTTTTTGTTTTTTTTTTTTTTTTTTTTTTTGTTAACAAAAATCTCCACTCACCTTGGCACTGTTATAAACAATTTATTTTTCCATTTTTCCAAACCTAATGGTAAATTATTTTCAACCACATACTCTCCAGATTTCAAAGCCTTTTCTTCAGCCTCTTTCGAAGGCCAATCGAAAACCAATTGTTTCCAGTGGAATTTTTCCTCCAATTTCGCTGACACTGTTACCACAGCCACGGCTAATAAAGCCAAATTTAAGAAAAGTTTCATTGTTTTATTTTATTTTTTTGTATTCTTTTGTTTTTAACACTCTTATGACAACAATTTTTAGGTTTTTGTTTATACAAAAATTTCACTTCTTGTATATTTAAATCTGGGAGTTTGAATATTAACCAGGAAAAAATAAAAGCAAAGCAAAAAGCCAGCAATTAATGTTGACTTTAACACCGTTTTGTTAATACTAACCAATCGAGTTGAAACGGAAAAGCTTTTAAACCAAAAAACACCGCAACGTTTTAAGCTTCACTTACAAACAATTCCTACTTAAAAAAAGAGAGATAAAGTAAGCCGAAGAGCAATATGGTAATAACGAGATAACAGAAAGAGAGAGAGTGAGTAGTTTCAATAGTGTTCGTAAAATACAACATGTTGCTGCAACATTTCAAAAAAACATAAGTTTAGAGGTTTACGAGTAGAGTTTAATAACACCAGTAAGCAATTTAAATAGTCTTTTATACGGATTTGAGCAAGATAGCGCAGAAAATCTGCCCAAAGCTGAATAGAAAACAATACGAAAATGTGCTCAAACTCCAAAGGACCACGCGCAGTATAATGTTTGGAGCCACCATTGGACATTGCATTACTGGTAGTTGCGTGAAACAATTTGGAAACATGGCAAACGACATTTGCAGGATGTGCAGAGACAAGTCACCGTAGTCTAGCAGGTAATGTGTCTGTTGTCTTATAAGACACAAATCCGTGTTCAAACCACAGCTTGGAACAAAACGAAAAATTATTTCTTCAGCGATTTAAATGAAAAGTTCCTCAAAAATCTGTTATTCAGAATGATAGATAAAATTAACACATGGTGTGAGAAAATAGGTTGTGATCTTGACTAAAGGGTTGTACGAGGTTGCCTTTTATATTTCGGGATTGGAGAACAAAAACAAATATTAATCATCGAAAATCGCTTTATTGTTTTTCAAAATATTCCCCATTAAGATCTATACACTTTTGCATGCGTTTGAACCAATTGTCGAAGCACTTTTGCCACTCTGATTGAGGTATCTCCAAAACATGCATTCTGAACGCATCAAGCGCTTCTTCAGGTGTCGAAAAACGTTGACCTCTCATTTTATTTTTTACGTACGGGAATAAAAAGAAGTCATTCGGTGTCAAGTCAGGACTATACGGCGGATGACTCATCAAATCGATATTTTGAGTGCTCAAAAATGCAGTTGTTTGAGCCAATGTGTGAGAGCTCGCATTTTCGTGGTGAAGAGTGATCCGTCTTCGGCGGTTGGTTTTCCTGATTTCTTGGAAGACAACTGGCAAACAAATGGTCGTGTACCACTCAGAATTGACTTTTCTGCGTTGTTCTAGTGGTACGATTGCGACATGTCCAGTTTTTCCGAAAAAACAGGCGATCATTTGCTTGGAAGTGCTTCGTGCGCTAGCAACTTTTGTTGGATTTGACTATCTTGAAACACCCATACAGTCGACTGCTGTTTACTTTCGGGCTCATACGCGTAAATCCACGATTCATCACCTGTCACGATGTCATAGACGTGTTTCGAAGCACCGCGATCGTATTTTTGGAGCATTTCTTTCGACCAATCGACACGAGCTTTTTTTTGAGCGATTGACAAATTGTGTGGAATCCAACGCGAACAAATTTTTTTGACAGTCAAATGTTCATGCAATATTGAATGTATGCTGGTCCCACTAATGCCTAAGGTTGTCTCAATCTCACGATAGGTCACATGACGATCTTGCAATATCAGTTTCAATGGTTTCCGGAACAACAACTGATTTTGGACGACCTTCACGAAATTCGTCTTGGAGTGAACTACGACCTCGGTTGAATTCACCATACCATCGATAAACACTGGTCCTTGATGGAGCTTCAGAGCCAAAAATTGAATTAAGTTCATCGATGCACTGTTGTTGAGTTAATCCACGTCGAAAGTTGTAAAAAATAATTGCACGAAAATATTCACGATTTAATTCCATTTTTTGGACGAGATGAATCTTTTAAGTTACTGTAAACAACACAAATAGCGCTAATATGTCAAAACGTTCTGAGTACGTATAACCTCAAAAATGTCAAGCTTTACGATAGAGCTGTCAGTTGGCAGATTGCGACACTAGGGTTGCCAAATCCCGAAATATAAAAGGCAACCCTCTAATGACCAATTAAGATGAAAAATAGGAGTAAACTCTTCTTCACTTATTAGGTACATGATCAGTGCCATGTCGGAAAAGGAGAAAGCTAATTGCTTTCTACTATGCTGACAATCTCACTCATTTACTGAGAATGATAAGTAAACATAGAAGTCGCCGTAGTCTAGTAGGTAGTGTGTTGGCTTATTAGACGTAAGACAACGGTTCAAACCCCAGGTCAGACATCAAAACGAAAATATGAAAAAATATTTCTTCGGCGACTTCCTATCAGCAGATTTCTGGCAAAAGCTCTGAGCGTTAAAATAAAATTGCCATGAAAAGTTTCTAAAAAAAAAATCTGTCGTTCGGAGTCGACTTTAAAATGTAGGTCCCGCCACTCATGAACACACACAACATAAGTGGTGTGAGAAGCTAGGTCGTAATCCTGACTGAAGGGTTGTAATGATCAATTATGTATGTATGCATGTATGATAAGTAAACATCTAAGTGGCTTCATTAGAAGCTTTGGATGGTTCCTAGGCCAGAGGAAATGGACAACTTATGTATTAAAAAAGGCTATATATGGCCTAAGTGTATCCATTCTATGTTTTTAGGTTGACAACCACCTCTATTGGCTTACCATAAAGAACTACGGATCCTCAATATTTTTCATACCAGTATATTAGCAAAAACTTCTACTTGCAATATACCAGTGGTCTCTTGTAAGATAAAGTTCGCAGATTCGGAACAACACCATTTAGAATCCCGGATAGCATCTTGGATCCGTTTGTGAGGGCTGCAAAAGCAGAAATCGTAAAAATTTTACACACCTTATGGTTAAGAACCAAAGTTTGCGATAATTTTTAAAGTGGTGAGTGATAATTTGCTTTGGTATTTTCGTATAGTGACTGTAACTTTGGCAACATGTTGCTAATGTTATAATCAACACATACATACATATTTTGCAAGGGTCATTAAAACTTTTATGGTTTTATTTTTTAAATTAATTAAATTTTATATTTTATAGGGCACACATAAATATTTAATTATTTATATTAAAAGTATGTAAATTAAAAAATAAATTAAATATTTACAATTTTAAATAATAAAAAGGCCATTTAAAATTAAATTTAAAAAAAAAAAAATGAAATTTTTTATAAAACAAATGAACCCATCAGTTACAAATATATAACGTTTCTAAACAAATATTTATAAGCATTTTCATGCAGGTTTATTTATTAAATTGTTTATATTATTAATTGTTTTTCGCGTATGAATAATAATTTGTTTATTGGCAAACTGGATCATAAATTTTACAAACAATTTAAACGTTTCGCTTGCCATTTTTGAAATTCCTGTTGCAGCACGTGAACCATAAATATCAATAAATTTTGGTTATTGAACATGTTTTCATTTATTTTTATTTATAAATTAAGGAAATTGTTAGTCAATAACACCTTCATCGTATTTGAATTAAAACATAAAATCACAAAGCACACAGCAGCCATCAAAAATTAAAAAGGGGAACAAGTTCAATGTCTCGAAGGCAACGTGTGTTAAAGATTGTTTACACAATAGAATTAAATCATATTTATTTATAAATACTACCGTTTAAGAAAATTTTTTGAATTAATTTACAAAATGTTTATAAACATTTTTTTTTACAACATGTTGCAGGGGGTAAAGTGATTTAATTTATGCACCAACTACAGGGGAATAAGCTTTTCCTTGCGCATATACGGTATGGATGGTGTTTAGCGCTATGCTGGATCGTTCATGCCGTTTGTTGGTTTGATGCAAGGACCATTATACGTTGGTGTAGAGGAAGACCTGTGATTGGGATTATCCTGCCATTGATTGTTGTGACCAACCAAGAAGGAAGTGCAAAATGTAAGTATTTAGTGCAGAAGTTAGTAGTTATTCAGAATTATGCCTTCCAAAAATTATTTAATTGCAACATGTTGCGTGTAGTGATTAGCAACATGTCCTCAAAAAACATATGTTTAACATCCTTTTAAAGTTCAATATTCCTTAAATTTATGAAAAATGCTTATCTGTCATAAAAATTTCATTTTATTGCATATTTTTGTTCGCTTTAATGTTCAAAAAAACAATAAAAATGTGTAACACATTTTTGGTATTAAAAATTCAATGCAAAAAGCAATATTTTTAATCAATTCAATTACACAAAATACAAAATTTTGTTAATGTTTTTAATAACCCCGGCAGACGAAGAAAATTACATTTTAAATACCAGTTTAATTATAAATGTTTTCGTGTTTATTTTTGTTTTTATTTTAATTTTTGTATTTTATTTAATTTAAATAATTTTTAAACCTTTAATTTAATGCAAATACCACATTATTACAGTCAGTTACCACAGAGATACACACCAGAGTACCTGGTATTTTAATGATTATTAAATAAGTTTTTAACACACACACACCAAAAAATGCGGGATATTGAAATAGTTTTGCTTAAAAGAATATAAAAATTTCCTTTAAATTTTATAAAATAAAAATTTTACACATTAAAGGCATAGAAAAAAGTAGGCGCCACAGCAACATGTTGCTAAACATGGTAGTTGCAATAATTTTTTCAAATATGCACCATCCTTTGCACTTCCTGTCCAAGTTTAGTTTATCACACTTCCGTTTGTAGTCTTCCGGTCCAAGTTTAGTTTAACACACTTCCGCTTGTAGACTGATACCTGAAAGTTTCTCCATGAATTCTTAATTATTCACTTCAGGTCCCAACACTTCCGCTCCTGACCTATTACTCCTTGACCTAGTTGTATACCATAAAATTGTATTTTTCTTAGAAGAGCATCTGGCCTCCAAATTGCTTCATTTATTCTTATTTATTATAAATTCAGGAAGTTTGTGGTTCCGTCCAGGGGACAGTTAAAGAGAAAGCTGTCAGCCACTTGACACAATGCTAGCTGAGAAATAAAGGTGTTAGACTTGTCCCTCATTGTTCTAACCATAGTCTAAATAGATCTAGTCTTCAGTGCCATATGCAACGGGCTTAAATCCAACACAACCTTCTCAAAAGGGCTCACTACCACGTTTATACTAATGCATGCTGGTCCCTGTATCATATTACTGCCATCTGCCCAACATGGCTTTCGAAGAGGTTGCTCAACGATTACAAATATTTTACAATTAACAACTTTAGTCAATCGTGGATTTATTCATCAGAAGCAAACAGATGTCATATACACTGATTTCAATAAGGCCTTTGATAAGGTTAATCATAAACTTCTGATAAAAAAACTTGGACTAATGGGTTTTACACCAAATTGTCTTCTCTGGATCTACTCGTACTTAACAAATAGAAGGCAGATAGTATGTTTTAAGGGTCTTACTTCTAAACCAATTGCTGTTCTATCTGGTGTACCTCAGGGAAGCCATTTTGGTCCACTACTGTTTTCTCTTTTTATAAACGACTTGCCAAATATTATAAAATACTCTAATGTTCTAATGTACGCCGATGATGTGAAAATATTTCGGAGCTATAATGATTGTGCTGATCATATTTTTCTACAACACGACTTGGATGCCTTTGGTTCTTGGTGCAGGCTTAATCTCATGGAGTTAAACCCAAAAAAATGCAATTATATGTGCTTTTCTCGTCGTAAACATATGAATGTCACATATGTTCTAAATGGACATTCCCTAAATAAATTGGAAAATTTCTCCGACCTTGGAATTCTACTTGATACCAAATTAAATTTTACCCAGCACATCTCATTTACTATTAATAAGGCACGTGCAGTCCTTGGTTTTATAAAACGTAGGGCGAAAGAATTTAGAGATCCATATATAACGAAACAGCTTTTTACCAGTCTTGTGAGGCCCATTCTGGAATATGGTTCAATTATTTGGGACCCTATGTATAAGGTTCATACTGACAACATTGAATCCGTGCAGAAACAGTTTCTGTTATTTTGTCTTCGGAGCCTGCAATTTGATCCTTTCAACTTGCCGCCATATAGGAGTAGACTTGCCCTTATAAAGCTGCCAACTCTTAAAAGCCGTAGATCTATGTTAAATGTAACGTTTGTCTTAAACTTGATAAAAGGAAATGTATGTTCTGAATTTTTAATTAATAATATATCTTTTAATGTTCCGTCTCGTCCTACACGTCATTTCTGTCCTCTTTCCGTTAATGTTTATAGGACAAATTATGCCAAGTCTGATCCGCTAATGAGAATTTGTACTGAAGTTAATAAACTTTATTCTTACATTGACTTTTCTGTAAATGTCAATACTATTAAATGTAATTTAATTTCTTATTTAAATAATAATTATTGATTTGTATTTGTATAGTGTGTAAGGATATTATATCTATAGACTTTATTAAATAAATAAATAAATAAATATCTAGCTCCACCTGAGCTTTTTTCAAATTCTTCCTTTCTGCTTAAAGAATGACCTTATAGGTCACAATTATTCTGACCATCATTGTCTACTGCTTAATTCTTAGGTTGCACCAGTTGTCCTGTTGTCATTGGTAATAACAATAGCTGGGTTTAGCTTAGTTGTACATGGGTTCATAGGTAACGAATTCTAAGGACGGTATATAGCTATTGCGAGCGTCTCAACGAGATTATTAGGTTAGGTTAGGTTGGAGTGGTAGCTTTGATATCAAGAGCTCACTTGAGCACGCATAGCGGCCCGTTGTGATGCCACAGGTGAACGACTACCCCACGCTGGAAAACCAGCCCGAAAATTTGATAAACGAAGCTATGTATATCCTTGACATCAATGGATGTTAGCTCCGTCAAGCTGACAAGGATTGGAGAGCCAAATAACCTGTATGTCTGTACCTCGCAAGAGATTGGCATTGACGAAGAAAGTGGATAACAGTCTCCTCTTCCTCAGTGGATCTGTACCCACGGCAGAATGGGAGGTGCATTCTTTTCGCGTGTCTTCCCATAATACAATGACCTGTAAGCGTGACCACAGTGATTGAGATGATGCCACGACCAAGTCCGAGTAACGAGATAGCGTATTGGTATGACGTTTATATAATGTAGGTTCCAGAGCATGATGATATTCCGGATAAGTGGAAAGCTGATGAATTGACCAGATGCGGAACAAAAATCGAACTTTATGATAAATTTTTTACTTTTGGAATCTCTTTAAAGACCTTCGGGCACATAATTAATAAAACAGTTTGGATTTCGTTGGGTGACTTCAGATACGAGCAGAACGACGCAGAAAATCTGGCCAAGGCGGAGGACGTACGAAAAGTGTGCTTAAACTCCAAAGGAGTACGCTCGATGTGGTTATTGGAGTCATTACTGAGCATTACACTATGGACACCAGGCTCACCAGTCTTGGAGACATAATAAGAAACTTTGTGCTCTTCACCTACTGGGAACATGCGAAACATTATGCTAGAAGAGAAACAGGCATCTTAGTGTCTACTACATGGACAATTCTAGCGAACTATCAATGATAGGCATTGATAGTCTAAGCCAAGCCAACAGAAGCTCTGTATGATGCAGAGATTAAAGGAAATAACAAACTGTGATATTACAATAGGCCTAATGTGTCATAAGTGTGTCTATTCAAACCCTATGTCAAAACCATTGATCCTTGATTACAGGATTTATTCTTTGATCTAGGTTCTAGAATATATTTTTAAGTCTCGTTGTTAGCAGTGTTCGAAAAAATACTGTACACTAACCATTGTGAACGTAACTGATAAAATACTTTTAACTTTCATTTAACGAAAAAAATTGGGTTTTAGTGAACTTTTTTGAGTACACTAACATTTTTAGTGTACGCGAGACTTTATGTTCTCATTCAGTAAGAGACAGAGAGAGAAAAATGTCCAGTTTTTATTTGTATGCTTAAGCGAAATATGTCTATTATTCCTAAAGAATAATAAATTGCATCAAAACCACAACGCGATCTCTAAAATTACTGAATTAACTCTCGCGTACACTAAAAATGTTAGTGTACTCAAAAAAAGTTCACTAAAACCCAATTTTTTCGTTGTGTACTGATCTTTGTACTTTGTACACAAACACTAAATTTTTTTTTTATATAGCTTTACGAGCTAAAGGTTGGGAATCTTCGAAAGACATTGGTAGCCCGGTCTACCAATGTGCACGATTCGCCGCAAGACTTACTCTCGGCTTGCTAAACGCATACGTACTAAACCCAACCAAGTTCGTCACACTTCCATTAATTCGCCCCCCCCCGGGACCACAATCAAGTTTTACATCGGGGGAGGTAAAGATTCAGCGAGTGCTGCTATCTATTTCTGCTGTTCTTTCTCTCTCTAATATTCTCTGTTGTATCAGAACTTCCTTCGCGAAGAAAAATACCGCGTTCCAGTTTTCGCTAGATGTTAGCATCAGGTTAACCACGTTATCGGGGGTCACCTGGGATTCAATCGTCCTCTCCAAGAAATTTCGTTGGTATTCGTAGCGCGGGCACGTAAAGAATACATGCTCCGCTGTTTCGCTCGTGTTATGACATGATGGACACGCTTCATCCACATCGTTCCCATACTTGTAGAGGTATGACCTATAACATCCGTGGCCCGTCAGGAACTGAGTGAGGTAAAAATTTACCTGGCCATGTCTTCTTCTAATCCATTCTTTTATGTTTGGTATCAACCGGTAAGACCATCTTCCCTTTGTGGAAGAAGTCCAATCGCGCTGCCACTTATACATCGCATCAACATCCACCCGATCAGGGCGCACTAGTCCCGTTCTCCTACTTGTCAAATGATTTTTCTTCTCTACATCTACTAATAATCGAAGCGGCATCATCCCCGCAATCACCAAGGCTGCATCCGTAGATACTGTGCGGAAGGCAGAAATTACTCGAAGGGCAGATCTCCTGTAGGCGGCATCCACTCCTATCCTATATGTCTTCTTATCCATGGCCTCGGCCCATATGGGAGCTGCATATAGAGCAATCGATCTGACCACTCTCATCAGCAATTGCCTCTTCTCCTGTGTCGGACCTCCCAAGTTAGGCATTATCCGCGCAAGTGCACCTGTTGTTGCCGCGCACTTCCTACTAATATATGCCAGGTGTTCCTTAAATGAGAGCCTGTTGTCAATCATAACTCCTAAGTACTTGATAGACTGCTTCGATGTTATCCTTTGTTCGCCGACGGTTATGGTGATGTGTTCTATTTTCTTCCTACTGCTTACCAATACGACATCCGTTTTGTGATCAGCAAGTTTGTGAACTCTGTTCAGTACGATATGTTAGAGTTTGCGTACATGTTCACAAACACGAAAATAGAAACGAAAAGTTTTACTCTCGTTGTAGTGAATGTGTTTGTGTTCTTTACCCACGACATTCAGTACAGTATATAAACGTTGCGTACTTTAGAGTATTTTTTCGAACACTGGTCGTTAGTAGCCATAATTGTAAACAAAAAGGACTTGGCAGCATTTTAACTAAACGGCCTGTGAGTTTAAGAGGTAAAGAAACTGATAAGTAATACAGCATATATGGCGTGCAATTTGTTTTGATTTATTTTTAACGGTTTTTTGTTTGTTTTTGTTTATTTGTTTTTATGCAAAAAATAATAACAATTTTGTTTATTTTTTGCTTTTCTGCTACATACTGTGTTCAATGACACAATTTTAATATTCACTTTCTAAAAAAGAAAACAAAATAAATAAAGAGAATAACAGAATATTGTTATGTATTGTTTTTGTTTTTATTGTTATAAATTAAATTGTAAAACATAATAATGATGTTTTGCTTTTTTAATGATAAACCATTGTTGGTTATTATTATTATTTGTAGTCAATGTATGTATGTATGTGTGTATTTTGTTTTTGTTTCTTGGTGTATGAATTTACGGGAATAAATGTTGTTGAGTAGTCAACCATAAATGGATTTCCGATGCTAATGAAGAGAATTGTTTTTTTTTTTTTGGTCGTGTTGTTATTATTATTGTTGTTGTTATGTTACAATGGTAAACGAGTGATAAAAATTTATGTGTTGTTTTATTTATTTTATGTGTGTTTAAATATTATTAAAGTTTTATTTACATTTTATTTGATGATTTTTTTGTTTTAATTTTTTTTTTGTGTGCTTTCTTTAACATTTTAAAAGTATTTTTTAAAAACTTTTGTAAAGTGTAATGAAATGGGAGTTTTTTGTTGTCATTTAAATGGTTTTTCATATTTCGTGTTCAAAAGGAAGAACATGATATGGATGGAACTTTTATTTCATCGAACGTATGGATCATGTTAAGTCATGTCTTAAGTCATAGATGTCCTGAAATAGGCCAACAAATTTTTAACTAGTTGTACGGTGGTCAATCACTAAATGGATAACCCTATATAATGTAATCTGAGTATTTTTTTAGTTAAGATTTTTGCCTATAATTTATGAATGAATTTTATTTCACGCTTAACTTCTTTTTAAACATGTTCTCTTTTTTTTTAAACAAAAATTAAATAAAAAATTTATTGCAATAAATTAAATAATTCATAATATTGAAACCAGTTTAACAAAAAATAAAAAAAAAAAATAAATAAAAATTAATTGTTTATTATTTTATTATTATAACTGCGTGTATGTATTATTAGTATTATTATTATTATTAGATCATACGACATTTTTGCAAACAATTAAATCATAATGAATTGAAATTGTAATCATACATACAAAAAAGTAAGATTTTTTTTCAATTGAAATTTCTATGGAAAAAGTGAAATTTATTTAATTTCCGTTTAAAAAGAGAAAATTACAAAAAAAATCAATTATAAACCGTTATACAAAAAAAAAAAAAAAAATTAAATAAATTCTTGAACAATTAAACACTAAACTGTGATTATTTTTACTGTCATTTTTATTTTATTTTATTTTTTTGCATCTACGCTAATGTCTTTAAGATTTCTTGTATAATTTTTTTTATTCTCTCTCTTTTTTCTATTCTTTTTTATATTAATTTTCCGTATTTTTACAAGACATTAGTTAAGGAAAACATTATTTTTCTTTTGTCATGTTAAAGTCAAGGCAAAAAACAGCAGTGGCACAAGAAAAAACGCTCTTTCTCACTCAAAGAAATTTCAACATCTAACATAAAACACAGAAAAAAAAAATGCAAGAAGACAGAAAAACCGTTAGCAAAACAAAAACAAACACAAGCAAAGAAAAAAAAAGGGGAAAAAAGTTTACCAAGAAATATTGTTAAATCGTGACTTAAAGTCATTGTTATTACAATGACGTTAATTCCTTGCTTTTATACTTTGTTATACTACTTCTCAACTAACTTCTTTTAATATACCGTTATAATATATGTATGTACGTATAATACAGGGTTATGAAAGTCATTGTAGTTGTAACAACAATAAGTATGAGAAAGAGACAGAGAGAGAGAGCATTACAGCATAAAGTAGCCTGATATTATTTCCTTTACAAATGATTTCCTTGTCTTCTTTAGCATTTTATGCATTTCCTCTCTCCCTCTCTCTTTCCCACGCATTTAGTTTGTTTTTGGTATTTAATAACATTTTACCCTCAATTGTATTGTTGTAGCCTGGTTTAAGTATTGTTTGTGTGTGTGCGTATTAAAATGCTTCACAATTACTGTGCTTTACGCTCTCCCTCTTTCACCGCGGCTATTTTACATGCTCTTTGGTATGTGTGTATGTGTGCATTGTGGGTGTGTGAGTGTGTGTTGAATTGTAATGGTAATGTGGTTGACAAGTTTACAATATTATTATTCATAGTGTAATACCAGTAAATAATAATACAGTGTTGGGCAACTAAATTGAGTTTTGAGAAAAGGATTTTGTTTTCTTTTTCTTTAATCCTTTACATTGGAAGCAGGAAAATAAAACCTTAGTGAATGCGAGCATAAGAATCATGTTATGAAACACAAAACACTGATAATGTACTGGAGTAAAATGGGGAATTGTTTAAACTTTGTTTAATTAATTGCTTGTTTGGAGAACGTATACAGAAAGTCATGTTGGCAAGTACAATACGTTCGAAAGTCATTGTATTTATTTCTCGTCCTAAAACAAATAAAAAAGAAATACAGAGAGAGAGAGAGAGAGAAAGAGAATAAAAAATAGGAAAAAATGGAAAAGTGATAAAGAGTAGTGGAACAAAAACCGATCACCTACGTGAGTATGTAAGTAGACTTACTACTTGTGGTATTTAACGCAGTGGTCTGAGTTACGCTTAATTTTTGAAGTCGCCGTAGTCTAGTAGGTAGTGTGTTGGCTTATTAGACGTAAAGCCAGGGTTCGAGCCCCAGGCCAGACATCAAAACAAAATACAAAAAGTATTTCTTCGGCGATTTCCTCTCAGCAGATTTCTGGCAAAAACTCTGAGAGTAAATAAAATTGCCATGAAAAGTTTCTCAAAAAATCTGTCGTTCGGAGTCGACTTTAAACTGTAGGTCCCGCCACTTATGTATAAAATTAACACACACAACATAAGTGGTGTGAGAAACTAGGTCAATAATCCTGACTGAAGGGTTGTAATGACCAATTATGTATGTACGTGAGTAAGAAACTATAGTATATGTATACACACTCTCAGCTAGCTGCACATCACAGTACAAACGTCAAGGGAACCCAAATATCGATTCTCGAGAGTAATTTCGAATATCCAGAATATTCATTCTTCCCCACTCAAGGGCTGGTCTATAGTTTCTCACTCCTTTTCATATCTACATACTCTGTAACAGTCTGTGTAGAATTTTTCCCAGATCTTTTTGTGCTACAGAACATTACGAGACGCTGCGTCAAGAACCCTGTTACCAATCTCATGCAGGATTTCGAAAAATCCCAGCAGCAAGCCGGTTCTTCTATCAGCGATAGACTGCCAAGAACCCCTGGATCCCGCTACAGCAATCTGTCATTTCCTCATCATCGTCTATGTCCGGAAACTGACCCGACTTTCCGTATCAAAATCATTGCCATCGCCATCTTTAGCATGTTGATGGAAATTTTCAATATTAACTCTAGTGCACCGACATATTTATTTCCACGAGACTAGGAATATTATTTTCTATGGAACAACAGTGAACTTACTCTTCCGCTATTGCTCATGTCCTTTACACTCTATGACTAGAATCCTGTATTTCTACTTACATGCCCGATGCTGTTTTAAACTTAGCTGACTAACTTGACTAAATCGAAATCGGTTTCATCTTTTCACTTCTGTTTCTATGTATTTTTTTGTTAGACATTAAGAACCCTCTTGCCTTTGTATAACAATGACAAAAACAACAATGAGAAGAAGAGAGAGTGAGAGTCAAATCAATTTTTAGAATGACAAACATTTACAAGCATTACGTGGTTGCTTAAATAACAAAAATCCCAAAGGATTATTGGCAGCGAAGGCAACATAACAATAACAACAAAAATTCAAATTAAATATTAAAATATTGTATAAAAAGGGGAGGGGGCCAACCAAGGGGAAGACATACGTACACAGAAAAAATAAGCAATAATTCAGCTGTCATCTGTTAACAGTTACCTGTTACTCTCAATTGTTACAGAGAATGTTTTTTTTCTTTTTTAATTGAATTTAAATTCACACATCCATACATATGTATGTACTATGTACATAAATATACAAATATGTATGTGTGTATGAGTGAAATTGTGTCTCTTTACCGGAAATATCAGCACATATCATTTGACACATTAAACTGGCAATTTCCGTTTTTACTAAATTGTCTCACATTGTTTTTCTTCCATTACTTTATAACTGTTTTTTTCCCACTCTGTACTTTCTTCTCCTCTCATTGCTTGCCTTGTATGTGTGATTTATTTTTCTTTTGCATTCAATGGAACTCTATTGCGTTTGCTCCTCATATAATGAGAGAGAGAGAGGGAGAGAGATCGAGAGATCTATGTGTGTATTATCACTACTTATTATTCATTTTAAAACAGCTTTAATGTGTCAATACCAGCTGTGTGTAGCTACTGTACGTCCTGTACTTAAAGACGAAAGTAAAATCATGTGTTTAAACATCTTTGTGTGCGTATGTGTAAGTATTTATAAGAAATTTGTTGTGTCAACAAAATATTAATATTTGATAATACTGTGACACATTTTCAGTAAGAGAGGACAATTTTAAGAAAGCAATCCTTTTCTTTTGGAGTCCCAAATGCACCAATATACAGGGTATTCCAACTTCAAGTTAGTTTTATAATTCTTTTAAGAATTTTCTATCGAAAATTTATCAATAGCTATAATTTACCGCAGAAAATTTATTTTATATAAAATTTTTCGAAAACTTATCGATAACAATAATTTTCCATCGAAAACTTATCGATAACAATAATTTTTTATAGAAAACCTATCGATAACAATCATTTTCTATAGAAAGCGTATCGATAACAATAATCTTCAAAAGAAAACTAATCGATAACAATCATTTTCTATAGAAAACTTATCGATAACAATCATTTTCTATAGAAAACTTATCGATAACAATCATTTTCTATAGAAAACCTATCGATAACAATAATTTTCTAAAGAAAAGTTATCGATAACAATAAATTTCTAAAGAAAAGTTATCGAAAACAAAATTTATTGATAACAATAATTTTCTATAGAAAATCTATCGATAACAATAATTTTCAATAGAAAACCTATCGATAACATTAATTTTCTATAGAAAATCTATCGATAACATATCGCCGTAGTCTAGTAGGTAGTGTGTTGGCTTATTAGACGTAAAGCCAGGGTTCGAGCCCCAGGCCAGACATCAAAACAAAATACAAAAAGTATTTCTTCGGCGATTTCCTCTCAGCAAATTTCTGGCAAAAACTCTGAGAGTAAAATAAAATTGCCATGAAAAGTTTCTCCAAAAAATCTGTCGTTCGGAGTCGACTTTAAACTGTAGGTCCCGCCACTTATGTATAAAATTAACACACACAACATAAGTGGTGTGAGAAACTAGGTCAATAATCCTGACTGAAGGGTTGTAATGACCAATTATGTATGTATCGATAACAATAATTTTCCATAGAAAACTTCTCGATAATAATAATCTTCAAAAGAAAACTAATCGATAAAAATCATTTTCTATAGAAAACTTATCGATAACAATCATTTTCTATAGAAAAGTTATCGATAACAATAATTTTCTAAAGAAAAGTTATCGATAACAATAATTTTCTAAAGAAAAGTTATCGATAACAATAATTTTCTACAGGAAAGTTGTCGATAACAATAATTTTCTACAGGAAAGTTGTCGATAACAATAATTTTCTACAGGAAAGTTATCGATAACAATAATTTTCTACAGAAAACCTATCGATAACAATAACTTTCTAAAGAAAAGTTATCGATAACAATAAATTTCTAAAGAAAAGTTATCGATAACAAAATTTATTGATAATAATAATTTTCTATAGAAAATCTATCGATAACAATAATTTTCAATAGAAAACCTATCGATAACAATAATTTTCTATAGAAAACCTATCGATAACAATAATTTTATATAGAAAACCTGTCGACGACAATCATTGTTCATAGAAAACCTATCGATAGCAATGATTTTTTATAGAAAGCCTATCGATAACAACAATTTTCTACAGAAAATTTATCGATAATTTTTTTCTCTATTAAAAATTTTTCGATAACAATACTTTTCTATAGAAAATATTTCGATTTTCTTAATAAATTTTTTTGATAACAATAATTTTCCATAGAATATTATTCGATAACAATAATTTTCCATAGAAAACTTATCGATAACAATAATTTTTTAAAGAAAACCTATCGATAACAATCATTTTCTATAGAAAGCGTATCGATAACAATAATTTTCCATAGAAAACTTCTCGATAACAATAATCTTCAAAAGAAAACTAATCGATAACAATCATTTTCTATAGAAAACTTATCGATAACAATAATTTTCTAAAGAAAACTTATCGATAACAATAATTTTCTATAGAAAAGTTATCGATAACAATAATTTTCTAAAGAAAAGTTATCGATAACAATAATTTTCTAAAGAAAAGTTATCGATAACAATAATTTTCTATAGAAAACCTATGGATAACAATAATTTTATATAGAAAACCTATCGACGACAATCATTGTTCATAGAAAACCTATCGACAGCAATGATTTTTTAAAGGAAGCCTATCGATAACAATAATTTTCTACAGATAATTATTAAATGACTTTTTTCGATAACAATAATTTTCCATAGTATATTATTCGATAACAATAATTTTCTATTAAAATTTTTCGATAACAACACTTTTCTATATTCGATTTCCTAATAAATAAAATCTTTCGATATCGACAATTTCCTACAAAACTTAGCCGATAACTTGATTTTCCATAGAAAATGGTTTGATAACTTTAATCGAAAGGTTTTTCGCATCTTCGGAAACTTTAAATTTTGTTCAATAATCTGTGATACATCGCTTCAAACAAAAGAAGAACGTTGTTGACAGTTGTTGATGCACTCTTGCCACTTAGATGAACATGCGTGTCCACAATCGACCACTAAAAGTACAATTTTTTAATTAAAAAAAATCTACTCCAATGAAGAAGTCGATAGTACAACGAAGTTTATTAAAAAATATACTTTTTTTTAAATATCAAATCCAAGTTCATTTAAAAAGAATACAAATACAAAAAAAAAAAATTAAATGTAGAAGTACAATAAGACTTATCGATAACAAAACAAACATTCATTGACTTCAAGTTGTAATAAAAAATTTAAAAATTAAAATGAGGTTAGAAAAGGAACTTTCGAGTCAATGCATACGCGTAGTAGACATTAAGAAATCCAGTGTTTTAATAAATTACTACAGATTTGGTTTCAGGAAAATCCTTTAAAATATGACTTTTCGCCAGAAATGCTTCTTTAACATGCTTAGAGCAAAAGTAAACTTCGTAAACAAGAGAATTTTGATTCTCTCTATACAAGTCCATATCTATGATGTCATCAGGGCTAAGCGATAAACCCATACGTTTCGCTAATTCAATAATATTGGCAGTATCGCTTTTTGAATACCAAACAGAAGGTTTATAATTCCAAATTGTAACCAGGTTGCCTATATTAAAACTTATTTCTTGTTTTTCCTTTGGTGTCGGGTGCTGGTGTCCTTGACTGTCAATGGCAGTATGATCATCGCTTTCGTTGTTTTCCTCGCAAGACTCTTTCTCAGAGTTGTTGTATTTATTTGGCTGCTGCTGCTTCTCGGTAGAATTTATTTCGGATGACTTCTTAGTCTGCATAATTTCTGCTTCAGCTTCTTTTGCCTGGCCTTCTGCAGAACTATGCAATTGAAACATATTATAATCAAGAATGAATGAATAAATCTTTGAATTATTAACACTTACTTTTCAGAGTTGGCACTACTGTATGGAAACTGGTGGCCACAATTGGCACAACAAATCTCAGATTGCTTCGACATTTCTTAAGGATTTTTTCACGATCCACCTGTTGTATCTGAGATAATTTGTCTTAAAATGAATGCTTGCATTACAGAATCAAGCAGCAAGCTTGCTGTTAAAGGGGAACGCCCTATTTACAATTCAAAAGGTAAGTAAATATTGTGTTGCCATACTTATATTTTTAATATTGATGTTGCCACTGTGAAAGTAAGTTATTTAAGGGAATATTTAAACTTTTTAAAAATTAATGCGTTTTTTTATTTAATTAAATTAAAAAAATTTGAAAAAAACATTTTTTTGCTACGTTAACAATTTTTTTTTCTGCAATCAAAAACGGGGGAAAAAATTAAACAATTTCCTTAACCGCATTCATAATTATGTGAAAATTATGAATAAATGAATGCAATCATTAATGAAATCTACGATAGATAGGCAGGCATACGCAATTAATTGTTGCAATTTGATTTATAAAGTGTTCAAGTTCATACACTTACGCACACATACGCACAAATATGTTCTCACTGTTGTATAGAGTAAATAAACTGAAGCTTAAACAACATATGACTTATGACAACAACAATAACTTCAAACATATACAGCAACATGTTTATATCGTCCATTGCAACAAACAAATACAAAATCCTTGGGCTCAATAAACTTTATTTACATGCTGAACTGTATTGAAGAGCCACAGGCACAGGAGTGTGAAAGACAGAGTGAGAGAGAAAGAGAAATATTGTGTGAGTGGTTAGTATTTTATACAGAAATATAGCTGAGTCGAGTTGAGTATGCACACACATATAAACATATATATTCGCATATACACGTAGCATACATGTCTTTTGTGGTTTTGTTGATTAAATGCCTGGTGTTGTTAAGAGTTAAACCCCATATGTTTGGGTTTATTTATTGCAATTAGCAAATACAACGACAAGCATTAACACAAACATCATGCATGCAGGTACCTATGTGTGTGTAAGTCATCATGCTATTCGTTTATGCTGTTAAAATTAAAATTTTTTTAAAATAAAATTCTCAGCAACAAATTATAGAGAGAAACCACAAAATATGTTTAAAAGTGTGTGTAATTTTTATGCTCTTCTCAGTTACCTACCTATACATACATATACATATGTACGTACATAGGCATTTAAATAAAGATATTTGAGTAAATGTGTGTTTATTGATCTTTCTGTGCTTTTGTTTTTTAACAGTGTTGCATAAAACTGTTACAAAAAAGTGTTTAAAAGTGCTTAAATTACACTACATATGCGACAAAATACAAAAAATTAAATACATCCGAGTAACTACCTAGTCTAAGTTGTTCAGCTAGTTGAGTAGAACTCAAAAATACTTTTTTTTTATTTTTCTCGAACCCTCCAAACTTGTTTTATTTGACAAAAACTGTTTTTTTGGACTTTACGCACAAATTTATTAATTACACAAACATTTCTGAACCGATGTCTAAAATTTAAACCTTATTAGAAAGGAGAGGGATGGGCCTTTAAAACGATATACATATGTGTTTTATTTGACTTAATATGCTATGGGGTTTGATGAGGTAAACTTGACAAATGCGAATTTTTTTCATATTATTTCAAATTTGACCGTTTATAGTAGCAAGCTTTAATTAAAAAATACGAAATAAGTGATAACATTCTGAAAGTGCATTAATTTGTGAAGAGATTGACACTTCGTCTGATCAAATCGGACAAAAATTACCGTAGTTATTATTTAAAGAGTCTAACAGTCGAGTTATATTTTTCATATATACATACTTATGTAAGTATATTTTTTCAAATGAACTTTTAGTTCAAAAATTTTCAAACATTTTGACGAATCTTAATTTTTTATTGCAAAATGTGTCAATTTCGCGTTTGAGCGACCACCAGAAGTTTAATAATGTTTACGCAAAGAGAAATAATAATATTTACAAAAAACACAAATATTAACCGACTTCTGGTAGTCGTGCAAACGTGAAATTGACACATTTTGTCGTAAACAATGAAGATCCATCAAAAATTTTAAAAATTTTTGAGCTGAGAGTTCATTTGATAAGATGATATACATATGTATATAAAAATTATAACACGACTGTTATACTTTTTAAATAATAACTACGTTAATTTTTGTCCGATTTGATCAAACGAAGTGTGAATCTCTTCACAAGATAATGCACTTTCAGAATGGCATCACTTATTTTATAGTTTTTAATTAAATTTTGCAATTCAGAATAGCTAAACTTGAAAAAATAAGAAAAATTAATATTTTCCAAGTTTACCCCATCAAAGCTCATAACATATAAGTTTGAGCAAAATGTTAATGTATACCATTTTAAAGGCCAGTCTCTCCCCTTTCCAAAAAAAATTTGGATTTTTAAACTAGGTCCAAACATATTGGGGTAATCAAGAATTGTGTATGAAAAGATCAAAAAAACTGTTTTTGTCAAATAAAACAAGTTTGGAGGGTTCGAGAAAAATAAGAAAAGTATTTTTGAGTTCTACTCAACCTAACGAATAACTCGGGTGTATTTTCATTGTCGCACCGTGTTATTGTTGTTGTTGTTATTATTAATTTGTATGTAATGCTTACATATTTTAAAGCTACTTAAGTTTTCATACACGATTAAAGTTGATTAGCCATTTTGGTACAACAATACAACAAGTGATGATCGTGTTGATTTTAATGAATTGGTGTCAGCTTACATACCACACAACGTCAGTCATTTGATTGTTGTTAAGCTCATTACACAAGAGTGGTGGAATGCCATCGTATACAAGTTATGCTTTATTAAGCTGGGGGTCCACACCACGCGTTCTACGCGTTTTCGCATTCTACGCGGCTGTCAAAAAAGTAGAATTAATGTATTTATTTGGTGCAAGTTACACGCACAAAAGCGTAAGATGCCTTGACGCATAGACCGCGAAAAGTAGATCTACTTTTTACTTTTGTAAGCATCACAAGCGGCGCGCGTACAAAACAGCTGATTTTGACAAGTTGTTTAGTTTTAATTTGTTTAAATTTTTTGAAAAAACCAGACACATCTCGTTCTTTTGGAGTACACACTTGTACACACTTGTGGCAAAAAATATTATGTTCACAAACTCAATTAATTCTATAAATTCGTTAAAATTTTCAATTTCATTTGCCATTTTTGTACGAAATGTTTTATTCAAGTATGTATTTTCAATCAAATGTTTTTATTTTGTTAACAGCTGATCCAAACAAACATTGGCGCGTAAAAAGCGTTGCATGTAACTTGAAGCGTAGAATGCGAAGAAGGTATGAAATGCACGCAACGGTTTGACGCGAAAACGCGTGGTGTGGACCTCCAGCTTTAATGTCATTATAAACAGTGTTGCCGACAATGTTTTTTTTTTATTAAAAAATAAACACGCTACACCAACACGAATGTAATACAAAAATAAAAGGAAATTTTATAAATTCACAAGATTTCTTCATTTCTATACATATTTTGAATCCTCCCAAAGCCAACGCTTTTTTTCACAAGCGAAGCAGTTTACGCTATCAATGTTGTCTTATCTTATCAAGAGTGCTAGATTTCGGCTCTTTAATGGTTCTTTTTAATTTGAAATACAGAAAAAAGTGCTTTGTAATCGTAGATCAGAATGTCCTTGCAATTTCAGACAATTTTTTAGTATTTGTATTGAAGTCGCCGTAGTTTAGAAGGTAGTGTGTTGGCTTATTAGGCGTAAGGCCACGGTTCAAACCCCAGATCAGATATCAAAACGAAATATAAAACTCAGCATATAAAATATAAAACGACTTCCTCTCAGCAGATTTCTGGCAAAAACTCTGAGAATAAATAATATTGACATGAAAAGTTTCTCAAAAAACTGTAGGTCCAACCACTCATGTATAAAACTAACGCACACAACATAAGTGTTATGAGAAGCTAGGTCATAATCCTGACTGGAGGGTTGTAATGACCAATTATGTATGTAGATACATATGTATGTGTATTTTAGTATTACTTTACCCACAAGTCAAAGGCTGTGTTCGTTTAGATACACTGAGATTTTAGACAAGGGAATCGTATGCTCAAATATCGAAAAGGATTCAGCTATTCCGTGATGCGTACACAAATGCTGTCTTCTGGAATGTATTAAGGCTTCACAGGTTCCAGGAATGTGTGCTGATGATTCATTCTCATCATGACAGAACCTATATGTTGGGGGTACCCATACATACCCTAAACAAGTGCACTTTGAGCCTACAGGCCATAAACTCTACGTGACTGATTTTAAGGAATATTGTCAAAGTGATGCAGCATTTTAGAATAAAAGATCTGATAACATAAAACTGGACAAGACAAAGCAGACGACAAGTAGTAGTAATTCAGTCAGTCTTGTGTGAAGAAGCGTTGCGTGTGAAGAAAACAGTTGCGGTTTGAAGATCTCCGCTATACAGAGATCTAACGAACAAGTGTTGTTGCTTACAAAAAGGTTGTAAGCAGAGAAGAATATCGAATAAGCAATTATTGTTGTAGTTATTGTTGTATACGTGGTATAAGTTGGAAAGAGTGTCACCTAATTAGTGCGTACAATAAAGAGTTTAATTGAAGCTAAAACACATATTTGTTTTTACTTTGTTTGCAATCAACGAACTCATATTTAAACGTTTTTAAAAAAGGTAAAAACCTAACAATATGTTAACATTTACCGTAATGAGGATACAAAGAAATACTCATAGAAAGGAATCACGACACTGAGACTCTTCTCATGGTAGTGGCTAGATATTTGGGTATCATCTTGAATATGAAACTTATTTGGGAGCTGCAACCTATGTTAGTTACAAAAAAGATAACAAAATGCCATAGGACTGCAAAACATCTACTAGACTAGATTGGTCCTGGGTTCGAAGCTTTAAAGTCGACTTCGAATGACAGATGTTGAGAACTTTTTTCTCTTTTTTCTTTTTTCTTGAGGCTACATGCCTCAGAATAACACCGAATTGGAAACTTATTTGGAAGCTATATCCTATGTTACTCACAAACAAGAAAAAACGAAGCCATAACACTGCTAAACAACTATTTGATTGGTCCTGGGTGCGAAGCCTTAAAGTCAACTCCGTATGATAGATTTTGAGGAAAAAAGTTGTTAAGGCTACATGCCTTATCAGCAATTAAATGTCCTCTTTAGTATAAAAAAAGTTTCATTTGTTTAAAAACATTTTTCATAAGAAAAAAAGTCGAAAAAAGAGCCTTTAGGAAGTATACTAACCCCTTAATGAATTTCACAAATCGTGTGTTAGAAATTTTGTAATTCAAATCAATTTCATAGGAAAACTTTATTTGAAAATCATTTCAAGTGTCATGATTCTTTTGACAACGACAATCACAACTTTAGTGATTTATTTGTTGCTTTTAATTTCAATCACCGTTTCACAAGTTCATCTATTCACTTAAAATGCACCTTTTAGTCTCAAATAGAATAGAACCAGTCACGTCTTGTCATCATCACGGGTGTATGTGTTTAAATTAAACTTGACTGGTAACGACTACTCACCTGTCGCGATGCTAAAAGTTGTTTTAAATGGTGTTTGCTTGCTTTAAATGACTTTTTGTCTCTCTATCGCATGTTGCTGGCTGCCGCAACGATCAAAAACTAGAACCAGTTGTAAAAAAAAAGTTAAAACGCTGCGATTCTTAACGTTAATAGCTGACACCAACCAAACAACTAACCATTATTGGCAAACAATAATGAAAAGCAAGTTTCCAACCAAAACACTCTTATCAAATGAGGTTTCTTTTGATTTTTTCTTTAAGTTGATGGTGATAAGCAAGTGACAAGTTGGGTAGTCACTGCACAATTTTGAAATGATTTTAAAAATGTATACTTTGCAGTTTTAATTTAAAAAATAATTTACCGAAAAAAACAAGAAATAACAGAGAAAACGTTCATTTAGTCACCGTGACTGTTTGAATGATTAATGGTGTTTTCTTTTCTACCAAAAAATGTGCATTTTATTAACGCAAAATGCAATTTTGCGTTTGTTTCTTAAAAGTGTTTCGCCCTCTAAAAGGGGGTGGTATGTTTTATTCTAAATAATTTGCACTTGCCAATGGTGGAGGGCATTGCATTTTATGCCCTGTATAAATCGAGAGTGCTGATAATGCCCTGTAAAGCAGATGACTTTCGTTTATTTATAGGGCTACCAGATGAAATTTGAAAAAAGTCACCTGATATTGTTATCCAATTTGAAGTTAATTTTTTCATTGTTTTGTGGAGTAATTTTAAGGAAATATTACATTATTAAAGCTACATGGTCAGTAATATAAAAAATTGCATTCAATGCTAGAACAGTGTTAAAATATTTTTTTTTTGTTATAAAAAAAGCGTGCAAAAAATGAAGTCGAAAAATTAGCGATCTGGCAACACCTTTGAACAAATTGGTATTTCCTCATTCATTTTCTTAATAAGTGGTAAACACAGGGCATACCCTTTTTTAATATTTGTGTTATGTTCTTCTCAAATAGAAAATGACATTACAACAGGGTTGGTCAAAAATTTTTTAATGCACCTTGTAAGAGGGTGACATTTTCTTTGTAGAAAAGAAAACACCATAAGTGTGAGTTCTTTTTAACAGTCACGGAGACTAAACAGAGTGTGAATGCCTTTAAAAAATGTTTATATTCAGAACGCCATATGTTAGATGTATTAAAGTGGTTCAAATTACCGTTTTCCACATAATGACCGGCAAATAACCAGTTTAACTAAGGCAAACGGAACACCAATGCCCCTGTGTAACATGCCAGCCATGTCTGACTTACACTGCAGAATGTTATCGCGAAGCGACAAAGGCATTCTTTCCCTACATACATACATAATTGGCCATTACAACCCTTCAGTCAGGATTACGACATAGCTTCTTACACCACTGCTATTGTGTGTGTTAATTTTATACATGAGTGGCGGGACTTACAGTTTAAAGTCAACTACGAACGACAGATTTTTGAGAAACTTTTCATGGGAATTTTATTTTAACGTTCAGAGTTTTTGCCAGAAATCTGCTAAGAGGAAGTCGCCGAAGAAATATTTTTTTCATATTTCGTTTAGTTGGTAATACCTGTCCTGGGGTTTGAACCAAGGCCTCACGTCTGATAAGCCAACACACTACCCTAACCCTAAAGAAGAATTTGGGGTTTAAGTTCCCGAACAAAACATTCGATATTCATTTCGATTGTAAATGGAAAATTTTTCTAGTGCTCTGAGATTAAAGGGGTATTTCTGAACTGAAAAGTGGAGTCATCAAGGACGTTTAAGGATCTTAAGAGACTTCTGTTCTATTCTTCATAGCGATGACATGACATTGAAGCTGGGGATGTCATCTGTGTCTTGACATCAAGGAGCAATATCCATCGCTTGTGTTAGGAGTGATTATAGGCATTGGGAAGGAAAGTTTATCTAGTGCCCTGAGGTTAAAGGGTATTTCTGAACTGAAAAGTGAAGTCATGTATTGTAAGAGACTTCTGTCCTATTCTACACAGTGATAGCATAACATTAATGCGATTGTCAATGACAGGGAAAATAGGAACATTCTCCAGGCTATGTAGGTAATGAGGCGAAATGAAGGGCAAATTTGCTCCTCACTCATCTGGCAACAAGTTTGTTTTACCTGAAGCGTAAGGACTTTATATGTAGTCCCAGTGTTCTTAGGCGTTTGTTTATTATATTTCCACCGTGCATGTGCATAAGCACGCAGTTGGTACTCACTTACCCATCTCTAATGCATGCTTTAATGAAAATTACAGAAGAAATTATGCATGCGAACCTGTTTGTTTGTTACAGGTGTTTGAGACTGTGAAAAAAAAATGAAATTCCTATTCTAACGACTTCTTATCGTTTAACATGATAATGGAGAAATAAATTAAAAATGATTATTTACAGTTAATCGAAGTGCACCGTAGGCTGCTAGAGTTGCCATGCCAAGAAAAATATTTAATTTACACTGCTATTTCAACGTGTATACTTATATTGGATAACTCAGGGGTTAATAATTCTATAATAAAGAGGACCAGGAACCCGAGGTATCCAAATATGCCTATGGGCACGTCTTCACGAACAGTATAGAGCAGAGAAACGCTGTGCTTTTCGGCAGAAACACAAAAGGTTCGATAACATCAGTAAGAAGGCCATAACACTACTTACTAGATCACGGCGACTTGGCTAAATAACTGCTAATAGGATATCCGATAGGCGACTCCTACTCTAAGGCAACAATAACCTGGCCTCCAATGCTCTAAGTCCGCTATCGACTAACAGCTTACGATGACACACGTAAGCCCATCTGTAGAATGGTGTTCTACACCGTATTTAAGTTTAATGGACTGCGAGAACTTCGTTCGTAAAAGCCCTTAGGCCGGAAGGAAGTACGCAGAAAACCAACACTCTTCATTCGTTGATTTGTAGACATTGTTGGCTCCATAAGGGTTAAGGCATTTGAAATCTTTAGTACCGCTTTAGCTTTTTTAATAAAAGTGTGTGAAAAATAAATTCCAGAAGTTGCTGAACTGCTGTTGATTGGTTTTTAAATAATGAAGACGGCTTTTAACGCTCACTTCAATGATTTCCTGTTGAACGGTAAATAGTTTTTTTTTATGGATGTATGTGTGTTGCTGCATCAAGAGAACGGTTATAATGATTCAAGCCAGTTAGTTTGCATAGCAAATTTGGTGATAAAAAATTTATTGCATGTGCTACGGCAAATTGAAGAAATTCCACTTGATTAGGGAGTGATTGTTAAAGGGTGTCACAAAAGCAGGGGAAATAAATGAAAGGCAGGTAAATGATAAGAAATGAAATTATTTTGGCATATTAATGCCTTACAAATAACGGTAAATTGGAGGAAAAGGATACCCCAAAAAGGCCAAATATTGTTGAAGGACTACCACTTTTATAGGTACTTTTTATTTGATAATAAAAATGTTTTTTTTCTCCTGTAAATACGCCTCATTTTTGAATACCCTTTTGCTGCAACCAATATCGTTTGTTCATATCTAATAATGGGTGATTTTTTAAGAGCTCTAGGAAATTTTTCAAAAAAAAAAAAACACATAGAATTCAGAAAAATGCATGAAATCTTTATTTGAATCGATAGTACGGTCCATATAATTTAATGTTTGAAGATTATTTCATGCAAATGTTGACCGCTTAGTCCAATTTTGGCATACTCTTTGCTTCAATGTTGTCTTCCAATGCGTCAATTCAAGCGGACTTATCTGTATAGACATGAGCTTTAACATAGCCCCACAAAAAATAGTCTAAAGGCGTTAAATCGCACGATCTAGGCGGCCAATTGACCGGTCCCGAACGTGAAATAAAATGTTCACCGAACTCGCCTCTCAATAAGTCCATTGTTACGTGTGCTGTGTGGCATGTGGCACCGTCTTGTTGAAACCACATGTCATGCAAGTCAAGCTCTTGCATTTTGGGCAAAAAAAGTTCGATATCATCTCACGGTAGCGCTCACCATTCAAAGTTACGTTACGATTCGCAGCATCTTTGAGGAAGTACGGCCCAATGATGCCACCAGCCCATAAACCGCACCAAACTGTGACTTTTTCTGAATGCATTGGTAGCTTTTGCAATGCTTCTGGCTGATCTTCACTCCAAAATCGACAATACTGCTTATTTACGTATCCATTGAGCCAAAAATGAGCTTCGTCGCTGAACACAATTTTTCGATAAAGAAATGGATCTTCGGTCAACTTTCCAAGAGCCCATTCACCAAAAATTCTGCGTTGCGGTAGGTCGTTCGACTTCAATTCTTGCACCAGCTGTATTTTGAAAGGCTTCACACCTAAATCCTTCCGCAAAATTTTCCACGTTGTTGAGTAACAGAGGCCCAATTGCTGCGAACGGCGACGAATCGATAATTGATGGTCATCATTAACACTGGCCGATACACTTGCGATATTTTCTTCAGTTCGCACTCTACGTAAGCGTGTTGGTGGTTTAATGTCCAACAATGTAAATTTGGTGCGAAATTTAGTCACAATAGCCCGAATAGCCGCTTCATTGGGTCGATTAAACTGACCATAAAATGGAAGAAGCGCGCGATGAACTTTCTTAACAGAGCACGCATTTTGATAATAAAATTCTATGATTTGCAAGCGTTGTTCGTTTGTAAGACGATTCATGATTATAGACCAAACTGAAGATGTTTGACAGTGAAACAAAACACGAAACGTGCCTGAGCTGTTTAAACCAGTGTTGCCAAAAAGATAATAGCTAAAAAAAATCACCCGTTATTATCATGTACATAAATGTAGTTGGTAATTAAAAAAATGGAATATTTATGACCAAACATAGGAGAGATTATGAAATTGAGATCCAGTCTCTTTACAGCCACTCATAAATCATTTAAAATGGAAAAATAAAATGACTTTGTTGCAGTTTAACTCGCTTAATTTTTGGTATTAAAAACGCCAAAAAAATTTAAACCTTTTTTCCGACATAATTTCACAGAAAACGAGAAAAAAAGTTGAATTTCTTAGAAGTAATGAGGAAGTGCAAAATTTTTGGTTTATTGTAGTGGAGTTTATGCGGCATAGAGTTGGTAAAGACAAGTAATTTGGTTGCAAGTAACTGGAGTTGCGGTATTGAAACGATGCAATAGTTGACACACAAATTGATGGATAGACTGGATGTTATTTATTTTCAAAAAATTATTGTTAGTTCACAATATATAGTATGTAAGTATACGAGGGAAGTTTAAAAAGTTTCGGCATTTCAGGGCTCTGTTACTAATAGGTTATAGTCGAGTAGGTAGCGTAAGGGTTTATTAAACGAGAGCCCATGGTTCAAACCCCAGCTAAGACATCTTGAATAAACCGATATATGAAAAAAAATATTTCTTTCGGCGGCTTCCTCTGAACTCTGTCTTCTGGCGAAGGAATAAATAAAGGTGAAAAATATGAAAAAATATTTCTTCGGCGACTTCCTCTCAGCAGATTTCTGACAAAAACTCTGAGAGTAAATAAAATTGCCATGAAAAGTTTAGACTGTAGGTCTCGCCACTCATGTATAAAATTCACACACAACATAAGTGGTGCGAAAAGCTAGGTCGTAATCCTGACTGAAGGGTTGTAATGACCAATTATGTTATGTGTTATATATGTACTAGTAGGTTACAAGTAGGATATAGTCGAGTAGGTAGTGTAAGGGCTTATTAAATGAGAGCCCATGGTTCAAACCCCGGCTAAGGCATCTTGAATAAAGCGAAATATGAAAAAAAAAAAATATTTCTTTGGGCGACTTCCTCTGAACAGTCTTCTGGCGAGGACTCTGAAGGATAAATAAAAAAGAGTAAATAAAACTGCAATGAATATCCTCTCTTCTGGGATCCAGCAAAACCGAATCCTATTTTCTCTCTCCAGTTGATTCAGCTTGTTCAGGTAGTTTCACACTATACTCGATTTAATTTCATATAAGTCGAGTGCTCGGATGGTGGCCTGCTGGTCAAATAGTATTGCTACGTCCTAACCTTTACAATTCCTGTACAAGTTGATGTAAGCATATCATTCAATGGCTTAGACTTCCGCTTGGAAGATACACATGAGTATTCCCATACGATATTTTACTCTGAAACAGCGTGAGGTCCTGCCCTATTATCTACCCTTGATCCATCCATATGCCGCAAAAGCATTAATTGGGTAGGTAATGACAACAATTTATTGGAATTATAAAGGAATTTTGTAAGTTAATCTTCATAGGTCGCTGTAGTCTAAAAGGCAGGTAATTTTTTGATAAAAAATTAAATTCAAAATGATAAATGAATTTAAAAGAATTTAATTAAAGAAATGAAACACTTGAAAATAATTTTTTTCTTCATTTATGCTGCTGCTCTTTATAATGTTTCCAAATTTAAAAAAAAACATGATCTCTATAGCGCTCTCCATTACCCACAAGAATTTGTGTGTATGAGTCTGCTGTTGCTGGTAACGTTTTTTTTTCTTAAATTTTATAACAAGATTTATTCGGAAAACAGGAGATTAAGAGTGTTATTCACTTATTAAAACTAAGTTAAACAAATAGAGTAAGAAATAGAGAGTAAGAGAAACAAAAAAATTACTTTTTTATGCCACTATAGCTGTTAACATTTGTTTAGCAACAGTTTCTCATGGTACTGCATGTTGCTAAATGTTGGAAAATGTTGCAGTGTTCCTTAGAAGTTAGTAACATTAAGAAATTACTGCTTTTCTGTACAAAATGTCTTCACTTTAAAGTAATGTGTGGAAATTTTTTCCATAAAGAGGAATTTTTTTTACGAAACAATTTTAGTTCGAAAATTGTTGTAATTTCTGTAAAATTTTTCGATAACCAAGATTCGTTTACAATATTTATCGTTCAAAATTTATATTTATAAGATTTTTCTATAACCAAGTTCAATTTTTGTAAAATTTATCGATAAAAAATAATCGAGAACTTTTTTTTTATTACAATTTAAGAAAATAAAGAATTTTTTTTTCTAGAAAACATATCACGAAATTATATCTAAAATTTGCTGAATAAGGAATTTATCGATAACTAATTTCTAACAAATATATTTTTTAAAATTTCTATAAAAAAGTTTTTAATAACTAAAGACTTTGCAGAGTTTATGAGTAGTTTTTGTTTTAAAATTAATCTATAATACAAATGTATCCCATATTATTTTTATATAATTTTGTTATCGATGTCGATAACTTATAAATGAGAATTTTATCGATAATATTCTTAAAATACTAAAGTTTTCTATGGAAAATTTAACTAGAATGAAAAATTTCTATATTATTTCCATATTTTTGGAAGTTTTTGGAGAAAATTATTCGATAACCAATAAAATTTATCGATAATTTTTTTTTTGTAATAATTAGGTAAATAAGTATTTTTTATAACTAGCAAAACTGTTACCAAACTTTATCTATAATTTCTTATACAAAAGTTTATCGATAACAATTTTTATATAAAATTTTCACATCTTTTCAAAATTTTTTTAAAGAAATTTTTAAATTAAAAAATTTAAGTTAGATAAACGTTAGTCTTTAACAAAAATCAGTATATTTTTGTTGGCTCTTACTATAATAAAAACAACAAAAAAGAAAAAGAGGAGCTGAAGTCATGTGCTTTTAATTTAACAGAAAATTTTGTAAAATTTAAGGTTATTGCAGCTCTTTTGCTAAACAAACAAAATTAGACAAACAAAACAAAAAAATATATTGTGTGGCATACTTTTAGGGGCCAACACACATTTTTTTGGCTCCTTTTAATTGCTGTTAAAGCTCATGCAATTTCGAGTTTTGCAAGTCTCACTCTCTCTCTCTCTCTCTGTGTGTTTTGTTACAAATAACTGTAAGTGAAAGCACATGCATGTATACGTACACACACGTACACGTTTAAAAGTCATGTATTTATACAAAATGCATGTAAATATGGTTTTAAAACAAAAACAACAACAACAACAACAACAACAACAACAACAAACAAACAAAAAGAGGATTCTCATGGAAAATGCAAGAGTAACATTTAAACTTGAGGTCAGGTATACTTACTATACACTCACAAGTAAATATTTAAAGTTTCTAATGAAAAAACCCCTCCAAAAAAACAAAAATGAAAATAAGAAACGAAAAAAGTCATCTGCAGCATAATGAATTTTTCTCAAAATTTCTAAAGTTTTGAAACTATTTTTAATAAAGGCTTAAGGTTGGTGAAAAAGCCAGATAGAAGAAGAGAAAGAAGTTTTTAAATTTAATTGGCTTAGAATTTAATTATGAAAGATTTCATTTTCGTTCATTCCACGCCAACTATCTTCGTGCAGTACGAGCATTTAATGACACAAGCCAGTGTCTAGGCCACAGCCACAGCCACAGCTATAGAAAATAAAAACTCTAATAATTTTTAAAGTTCTCTTGTGTTGACAACAAAACACTATGGAAACTAAAAAAAAATAAAAAATAAATTAATGGCCAAAACTTATGGAAAATGTTGGAAATTTATTTTTTCTGGAAAGAAAATTGAAAAATTTAAAGATAATTTCACTTCTTCTTTCTACTCTCAGTCTACTTAGCAAATTTTGTTTGTTTTATTAATTGGAATTTCCATATTTAGCAATTGCGTAATTAATAAAGTGACAGATTTTTTTCTTTATACATTTTATCGATAACAAAAATTTCAATAAATATACATTTTCGATAACGAATTTATATAAAAATTTGGATATAGAATAAAATTTATCGATAACTAATTTATGTGTACAAAATTTCTAGATAGAAAAATTAACAAATTTGTCGATGGTTATTTTCTATACAAAAATTTTCAATAACAATTTTTCTATAGACACAATTTTTCTATATATAACAATTTTTTCGATAACAATTTTTCTTTATATAACAATTTTTCGATAACAATTTTTTGATGATAATTTTTCGATAACAACGTTTCTATAGATAACAATTTTTCGATAACAATTTTTCTATATGAAATATTTCATTAACAATTTTTCTGTAGGAAATATTTCGATAACAATTTTTGTATAGAAATTTCTTCTTTTCAATAACAATTTTTCTATAGAAATTTCTTTTTTCCATAACAATTTTGTTGTAGAAATTACGTTTTTCAATAACAATTTTTCTATAGAAATTTCTTTTTTTCGATAACAATTTTTCTATAACAATTTTTCTATAGAAATTTCTTTTTTACGATAAGAATTTTTCTATAGAAATTACGTTTTTCAATAACAATTTTTCTATAGAAATTTCTTTTTTCGATAACAATTTTTCTAAAGAAATTACGTTTTTCAATAACAATTTTTCTATAGAAATGTCTTTTTTTCGATAAGAATTTTTCTATAGAAATTATGTTGTTCAATAACAATTTTTCTATAGAAATTTCTTTTTTCGATAACAATTTTTCTATAGAAATTACGTTTTTCAATAACAATTTTTCTATAGAAATTTCTTTTTTTCGATAACAATTTTTCTTTATATAACAATTTTTCGATAACAATTTCTTGATGACAATTTTTCGATAACAATGTTTCTATAGATAACAATTTTTCGATAACAATTTTTCTATATGAAATATTTCATTAACAATTTTTCTGTAGGAAATATTTCGATAACAATTTTTGTATAGAAATTTCTTGTTTTCAATAACAATTTTTCTATAGAAATTTCTTTTTTCGATAACAATTTTTCTATAGAAATTACGTTTTTCAATAAAAATTTTTCTATAGAAATTACGTTTTTCAATAACAATTTTTCTATAGAAATTTATTTTTTCGATAACAATTTTTGTATAGAAATTACGTTTTTCAATAACAATTTTTCTATAGAAATTTCTTTTTTTCGATAACAATTTTTTATATAACAATTTTTCGATAACAATTTTTCGATGACAATTTTTCGATAACAATGTTTCTATAGATAACAATTTTCCGACAACAATTTTTCTATAGAAAATTTTTCAATAACAATTTTTCCATAGAAATTTCTTCTTTCGATAACAATTTTTCTATAGATTTTTTTTTCGATAACAATTTTCTATAGAAATTACTTCTTTTCGATAACAATATTTCTATACAAAATTTTTCGATAACAAAATTTCTATAGAAATTTTTCTATAGGAAATTTTTCGATAACAATACAACTTTTATTTTATTATAAAAACTGTCGTAACAATTTTTTTTTACCAAATTTAATAACAAGAAATATATTATTTATCGATAACAAATACTTTTTCAATAATTTATCAAAAGCAAATATCGTCCAAATATCCGTCACATTTTCTCGGGGTAGAGCGCATGCGAAACGTCTAATTTCCCATGACTTTGGTGCTTAAATCAGGCTGAACTTCGCCGTGAATTTAAGGATCGTTGTAATTTGTGGTTGTTTTGCATACAATTGCGACTTAAGAAACTGCTCATACAATGGAGTGCCACCTATTTGACCTAAACTAAAATTTCTATGAGAAATCATTTCAACAGCACATATACTTCCCAAGTTATCGATTTTGTAGAGAAGCCTATTTATGAAATTCTTTTGTTTTCGAATTTCAAATCACAAACCCTTTAATGCTTTAAAATTCCAAAAATTCTTAAAGTTTGGTGCTCTTTACTGCCTCTCTTTTACGGTTATTGGCACTCTTTCTCAATAAAAAAACAACAAAAAAATCTGATACGTCCTGGCCCACAGCTCATATGCTGTCATTTATAATAAATTAATTGCATATTTCCTTATTTATACAGGTTTTACCAACAAAACTAACAACAACAACAACAACAGCAACAATAGCCATTGCACCAACAAAGTTGCAACAAGTTTCCTTAAAATTGTGTTTTTCTTTGGCAGTTTATTGTTGCTCATAAAATTTCAACACACAGTCAAGTCAAAGCTTAAATAATTTCATGTTCTTGTTCAATGCCTTTAAGTTCAGTCAAGGAAAGCAGTTATTGTAGGGAGAGAGAGAGAGAGAGAGAGCGAGAGGAAGTAAACATTGTTTGAATAATAATTTGCAAAGAAAATGTTCTTCAACTCAACCCTGTTTGAAGGCAAGGTAATATGAAACATGCAAATACTTACTCATACAAAAAAAGGTTTTTAAATTATAATAATAAAATGCATTCACAAACACAACAACACACAAGAGAACGAGAGAGAGAGAGAGAGGTAAAGAAACACTTTCATGAAGTCTAATGTTTATGTAAATAAGAAGCAATAGACTTTGGTCACTGTATTCTGGGTGAACTTTTCTTTCCTTTTACTTTCCTTTATAGTTCTTCGGACAATTGTTACACATTGACATTGAACTGTACTGCAGGTGGTGTAGTGTGGTGAGTTATAAGTGAATGTATGTGTGTGTGTGTATACATGTTTTTGTTAGATTGTATAGTAGTATACTAAACAAGAGTTATTGACCATATTTCCATGCCCATATGCAAGAAAATAAGAAATTCATTACGTTGTTCGAATACTACACTCTCTTTCTCTCATTCTCTCTCTGTTTCTCTTTTTTCTTCCTTAAGGCTTGCATTAGTGTTGTGTGTGTTGCTTTAAGTGTAAGTGTTTGAAAAATATTTCCTCGACATTTTTGCATTTTGCAAGTTTTATGGTCATGGCATGTCGTTTGGAAATAACAAATGTTTATAGATTATTACTGTGTTATTGCTTCACACACATGCAAACGAATAATAAAAGAAAGAGAAAGAAAAAAATTATTTCCGTATTCCATCTTAGTTCTTCCGTGTTACATTTTCTTTTATTTTCTTAAAGACTTACATACATGTCCCCATGGTGTCAGGAGTGTGTTTAAATTATACGGCACCATAGAACAGATATTTTGTAAAATTTAAAATGTTAAATTTGTTGAAGAGAATTCAATTGTTTTATCAATAGACGACCTTAGTAAACTGGGTCTGCTTTTAAATACAAATTAAAGGTCAAAACTATAGTAACTGACATGACATTTGTTTCTAAAGCCGTGTAAAATTTTAATATTTTCTAATGTAAAGCCACGTTTAATTTAATTCTTTAGAACACGGTAAAATGAATAAAACGTACTTTTTAGAACAATAGCAATACACTGTGAAGTAAGACCATAAAAAACTTCTTAACAAGCTAACCCAAAAATTTTAGGAGACAAAAAACTTC
The DNA here is from genome assembly GCA_927399465.1 of Sarcophaga caerulescens. Classification (NCBI taxonomy): domain Eukaryota; kingdom Metazoa; phylum Arthropoda; class Insecta; order Diptera; family Sarcophagidae; genus Sarcophaga; species Sarcophaga caerulescens. The sequence continues at coordinate 106,017,587 of OV656866.1, forward strand.
GTAAGTTCTAAGGGGCCTGAATGGAGCGTAAACGAGCTTCAGAAGATGGATTGCAATCAAGGAACTCATAAAAAAAAACTATTTATTTTTCTGGAATTTCATAGCAATTGGAAAGTAATTATACGGTGAAACATGCTGCTCTCGAACAAGAGATTAATCCATTTTTGCTCTACAAATAAAGATTTTTAATCGATTGAATGAGGATCTAGATGTGCCCTATCGCACTTTGGTATACGGAAGATCAACTAAGTGCCAATTTCACATCGACATTTGGAGGCATTGAATTTTCCACAGTACTTTAATATACAAATCTGTGTTGGCAAATTAAATGCAAGTCTGTGGTTCAAACCCCAGCTAAGATTTCTCGAACAAAATGAAATTTGAAAATTTATTATTTATTTGGGCTGCTTCGTCTTCGCATTTTTTTGTGCGAAAACTCTGGGAGTAAATAAAATTGTCATGAAAAGATTCTCACAAATCTGACATTCGGAGTGGACATTTAAATTGTACATTCCGCCACTCATGGATAACATTAAAATACGTAATATTCGTTGCTTTATTTCCATTGCAATTCTAGCAAAGATTTCAAAATATTCGAAGGAAAATTAGAATTTTTTCGTGTAGTTTCCACAACCACATCATCTGCATGAGAAATAATCATGGAGGTTGATCCCTCTTTGGCTTCTAGAAGAAGTTACCATCGAAGGCCAAAGTCACCGTGCTCTAGTAGGCAATGTGTTGGCTTATTAGACGTGAGGCCTCGATTCAGGCATCTCCAACTAAACGAATAATGAAAAAATATTTCTTCGGCGTTCTTCTGTCAAAAGATTTCTGGCAAAAACTTTGAGAGTAAATCCAAAAATTGCCATGAAAAAGTTTCACAAAAATCTGTCGTTGGGAAACGACTTTAAACTGTAGGTCCCGCCACTCATGTATCAAAATTAACGCACACAATGTAAGTGGTGTGAGAAACTAGTTCGTAATCCTAACTAAAGGGTTGTAATCATCAATTATGCATGTATGTCCTATCAAAGGCGTGAGAAACTAGGTTGTAATCCCGACTAAAAGGTTGTAATGACAATTATGTACGTATGTCCTGAGTTTACTGTCTTATATCCTCTCTCTAGAGTAGAGACTAGGGAACACAGAATAGAGACTAGGGAACACAAAAACAGTATGCCTGCATACAATAGTTTCAAACACTTCTTAAATGAAATGAAACATAACTTAAGATGTTCCCTACAATATTGTTACGAAAATGGAAATGGTGTTGTTAAAATAATAAGCAAAAGCTACAAAAACAACACAATGGAGTTGATCACGCATAAAAACAAAAGCTCCAAAAACAAAACAATGCAGTTGTTCACGTGATCAACGAATGAGTAAGCATATAGCAACAAAAACAACAGTGCTTGTTTACAAGTTCGATGAATAAACAAATATAGCAACAACGACTGCGTATAAAAAAGATATAGCAGAAAGACAAACAAACAAAACAGCAACAACTCTGCCTGGACGAAAGTAAATAAGATGCACTAACAACAAAAATGGAAATAAATTGTTTACATTTTTGGATTGTTCCCGAAGGTCGTCATCATCCTTCAAGGGCATTCATCACACTGTTGATCGAGTGATATAAAAGGCAAGATAAAGCGAGCAACGAGGATTCAGTTAGAATTCAGTCAGTCGTGTATGAAGACACGTTATTCTCGGAGTTCGAGTGAAGTTAGTCGTGTGACGACGTCGCGTTGAATTAAGTGAGAATTCAACCAGTGGTGTGTGAAGTTAAGAGATCGAGTTATAATCCAGTCAGACTTGTGTGCAGACAAGTTGCGTGAAGAAAACAGTTGTTAGTGTGGTGCTTACAAAAAAAGGTTGTGAGCAAAGAAGAATAACTAACAAGTGTTGTTGTTGCTTATAAAAAAGGTTATAAGCAGAGAAATATAACGAAAAGGAGCACATATTGTAAAAGTTATCGTTGTATAAGTGAAAGAAGTTCGAACAGTGGCACAAGAGTTGTGCAGAAAATAAAGAATTGACTTAAAATTAAACACAGATTTATTTTTATTTTATTTGCAATCTACGAGCTCATATTTTTAACGTTTTTAAAAGGTAAAAACGTAACAATTGGTGTCAGAAGTGGGATTGCAAAATTTAAAAGTAGAAATAAATCAAGATGAAGCTCTCAGAACTAAGAGTGGAAAGGCTCAAACAAGAATTGGCTAAATTAGCGCTACCAACAGCGGGCACGAAGAATGAACTCCAAAGGCGGTTAAGGGAAGAGCTGCAGCATCAGGGCATTGATGTAGACACTTACGACTTCGAAGGCGAAGAGGAACGTGAGTTACAGGCTCCTACAACCCCAAGTGGTCTTGACATGAATTCGTTGCTAGCAGCTATACGGGAAGAAAACCAAAAGCTATTCGAAGCCTCTAGAGCCGAAAACCAGAAAGCGCAAGAAGAGAACAAAAAGCTATTCGAAGATTCTAGGGCCGAAAACCAAAAGCTATTTTCAAAACTTGAGAAGAAACTAGATGCCTATACAGAAACACTAGATGAAATAATTGAGTCATTCGGCGGAAGAGTTACAAGTGTCGCTGAAGAGGTGTCAAGTTTAGAAGAGGCCGTTGACACGGAAGTAAGTAACTTGGAAAAGTCCGTGGAGGGTAAACTCGTCATGATGGAGGAGAAGAGCCAGCGACCGGAAGGAGTACGAGCCGAATCAGCAGTAGCTGACAGAAATGGATGGGACAATGAAGAGAAGGCCTTGGAACTTAACTTGGTGTTAAAAGGTGCCGACGCTGAGGCTCTAGAAAATATGCCAGCCAGCTGCAGAAACGACAACAGTGATTTAATGGTAGCGTTACAGCGTGAATTTGGTGACAAGCACGATAGAGAAGTGTACTCTATGGAGTCGGGGTACCGTGCGCAAAAGGGTGGTGAGTCACTGCAAGCCCTTGTAGTGAAGGACGACAGATTAGTGCAGCCCACATACCAGGGAGGAAACCGTCTACTAGTAGACAATGGTAAGACCGTTTCGTGTGTAAATGGTATACGCGCCGAAGATGTCGGATTGATGGTGTGGACTGCACGAGAGACAGTCCTCGAAGAGACAGTGACCTTCATACAAGCCCAGGAGGCCCCTCGCACGATTTCTACATCAGAACTAAACAAAGTGCGAGGAATAGAAGTCGCAGAGGGAAAAGGACGCCTTTTGGATGAACTTAAAAAGTTGTTAAGGCAAGTTGTGGCAGAAGCCGGACGAAAGGTCAAGCTGAGGCGTCTCAACTGTGAAAGGAGCGGTCACGTCCCGAAGAAACTGGAACGCGCCACGAGGAAGGTCAAGATCCGACTCACCAGCAAACGGGCGGGATACCAGCCATCATCATCATCAGGGGGACAAGTGCTGGTTTCCTAGAAGCGAGATCCCCACAAGGCCCAGTAAAGCGAAGTCGAGGTCAGCTGCACAATATAAGTCGGGCGCACTTTTGGAGCGAATAACTACAGCAGGTCCTTTGTATTGCCAGAAACCGAGATGTTCTCGTCGAGACGGATTACTTCAGCTAATGGCCGGAAGTGTATGCCATACCCAATCAAGAGGCGAACACAGTAGAAAAGGGTTTTTGTGAGCCACCGGGAATGCTGTTACTAGGTGCCAATAGAGCTACCCTCCGAGGCAGAAGTTCGAGCCAGCCGTAATCAAGGGAATGTGTGAGGTGTATGGAATGGTAGAACAACTTGGTCGAAGCCTGGAGGAATACTCGAGAAAAGTAGTAGGCGAGCAACAAAGAGATTGGGATGAACACATTCCAAGGTATCTACTGGCGTATCCATCTGCGATGCATGATTCCACAGCTAGACCAACCGCCAAGGTTATTTACGGGAGAGGAGATAATGAGCCTATTCGGGACGAACAGGCTTAAGTGGGCGGCAGTGTTACGAAAATGGAAATGGTGTTGTTAAAATAATAAGCAAAAGCTACAAAAACAACACAATGGAGTTGATCACGCATAAAAACAAAAGCTCCAAAAACAAAACAATGCAGTTGTTCACGTGATCAACGAATGAGTAAGCATATAGCAACAAAAACAACAGTGCTTGTTTACAAGTTCGATGAATAAACAAATATAGCAACAACGACTGCGTATAAAAAAGATATAGCAGAAAGACAAACAAACAAAACAGCAACAACTCTGCCTGGACGAAAGTAAATAAGATGCACTAACAACAAAAATGGAAATAAATTGTTTACATTTTTGGATTGTTCCCGAAGGTCGTCATCATCCTTCAAGGGCATTCATCACACTGTTGATCGAGTGATATAAAAGGCAAGATAAAGCGAGCAACGAGGATTCAGTTAGAATTCAGTCAGTCGTGTATGAAGACACGTTATTCTCGGAGTTCGAGTGAAGTTAGTCGTGTGACGACGTCGCGTTGAATTAAGTGAGAATTCAACCAGTGGTGTGTGAAGTTAAGAGATCGAGTTATAATCCAGTCAGACTTGTGTGCAGACAAGTTGCGTGAAGAAAACAGTTGTTAGTGTGGTGCTTACAAAAAAAGGTTGTGAGCAAAGAAGAATAACTAACAAGTGTTGTTGTTGCTTATAAAAAAGGTTATAAGCAGAGAAATATCGCGAACAAGCACATATTGTGGAAATTATCATTGTATGCGTAGAATAAGTTCGAACAGTGGCACGAAAGTTGTGCAGAAAATAAAGAATTGACTTAAAATTAAACACAGATTTATTTTTATTTTATTTGCAATCTACGAGCTCATATTTTTAACGTTTTTAAAAGGTAAAAACGTAACAATATTGTATGTTACCATGTAGTAATGAAATAAATATTCCTCATACGTTAAGGTGCTCTAATGTACGAGTACATTTAAAGCAGTGTAGGGCAAACACATACTATCATAGTTTTGGTTGTGTTGGTAAAGCAGCGGAGAACAAAATTCAACGTAACTTTTGAGAATCGTACACTGGGAAAATAAAAAAAATGTCTTTTTATAAAAAAAAAAAAGAATTACGACATAAAGTGCGATAACACACAATACATTGTGCATTGCCATCCATATTTTCTATACAAAAAAATCATATTCCCAATTTTTATCAAACATTTTGCTGCGTGTATTTGCAAAAAACAAAACATCATTCAAAAAAGTTGCGTAGCGAGATCTTGATTCATCAAGTGCTAAACGTCAACTGAATTGATTTTGTTCTCTGAGATCAACACAAAACAACACACAAAGCAACAAACACACGATCATCATAAGAAACCACACAAGTAAGCTTATAGTGTATGTGTATCAACGCAGCGTCAGCAGAAATTTCTTTGCCTATCACATGTGATACGAAATTTCAAATGTGCCCTTCACTGATTTAAAGCCACGATCGGCAACTCCTATACACAGTGTATTTTGACCGTTACAAAATTTACACAGACTACTCACACGTATAGAAAACACAATTCAGTCTCTTATGAGCTGTCACAGAAGAAGGTTGTGTTTCGCTCGTTTATTGCTTTTGTACATGAAAATATGTAAATGCAGAGTTGGATAATTCTGTATATTGTTTTACCTTTTTTTTTAGCGTCTCCACTACATATAAAGTAGTTTATGGAATTATAAACATTTAAATGTTTTTTATCGCCTTTAGGTGTTTAAATAGGTTATTTATTATATGTTTTTGGAAATTCATTAAAATTTATAATAATTGCTGACAAATAGGTTAACTTTTTTTTTTAAAAAAACATATGTTTGTTGAAAAAATCATATTTCTATTTTAAAATTTAAAATAAATATGAAAAAAGAAACTGAATCAAAATATTTACTACTTTTGAACTAAAAAATTACAATTTTTCTTTTTGCTTAGTATTATTTATAAATTTCAGTTTTCCATGCCTGTCTTGTGGTGAAAATGAGAGTACAACTGTTTCTCATTTCTTGTTTTTTCGCTCTTACACTTATACAAGTGCAAATTGTAGTAGTATATGTCTGCCGATCACGGATTTAAAGCATGGATTATTACAGCGGATTTGCAAGATCTGTTCCTGTTCCTTCTTCAATCATTCATTCATTCATTTCCTCATTAATTTATTGCACTTTTTAAACTTTTATTTTTAAAATTTTTAATTTCCCCTTTTGTTGCTCTATTCTCGTTCTCTTTTTCCTTCTCATAGTTGTTTTTTTTTTGTTGGTTCTCTTCTCAACATTTCATAAAAAATTTCCAAGTATTTGTTCAGTTTGTTTAGCTGCTCATTTCATTTAAAATAGTTGTTATTTTTTTATTGTTATTGTTTTCGTTGTTGTTCTGGTTTTTGTTAAAACGTGTTTTTTTTGCCTGTTTCTTTGGAATTTGCATTTTAACCTTCAGCGTTTATTTTTGTAACGAACTTGAAAAGTAAAATAAAAACCACACGCGAGTTTAACATGAACTCCCACACTCCTACTGAGCTATTCTATTCTGGTTAACATACAGCCATGGCCAGAAAAGAGCGCAGGAGAGACACTGAAAGGGGGAAACGTATAATAAAAGTTGAACAGGAACTTAAAAAAAAATTACTGTTTATTCTCAACAATGTATGTAAGAATAAAATAGTGTTTGTGGCTCATACCATATTATAATGCTGGCCACTTTAAAAGGTTTTGTTTGTTTAACAATCGCCATAAAAACTAACAACAAACAATCCAGAAATTGTGGTTCTTAAGAAGTTTACTAAGGCCATTCAAATATAGTTTCTGTACAAAAAAAATTTTTCCTTTTTTTCTTTTCTTTTGAAATTTAGATTCTGTAACATTTTCAAATCCTTTTTGCTTGTTTTTATTTTGATTTCTAGGAGAATATTTTTGATTTTTATCACCACTTAACCCCACCTCTCTTAAGTGTTAATGTGTCACATGGTTTTTAAGCCATATTTTTATGGCTTAAGTCATGCTTATGTTCAAAGAAAAAACGTTTTTGAAATTGATATGTTGGCTTAAACCATTGATCTTTATGATTTCTGTGAATAGATTTTTCATTTCAATTTGTTTAAGCACACAGTCTTTTAAGTTTGGGTATCTTTTTTAATAAAGTTTTATTTTTTTGAAGTAAATTTTTCTTTTTTTTAGATATTTTTCGATAACTATAATTTTTTATAGAAAAATTTTCGATAACAAAATTTTTCCATAGAAAATTTATCGATTACAACAACTTTCTATAGAAAAGTTATCGATAACAATAATTTTCTTTAGAATTTTCTTTAGAAAACTTATCGATAACAGTAATTTTCTATAGAAAACTTATCGATAACAATAATTTTCTATAGAAAACCTATCGGCAACAATAATTTTCTAAAGAAAAGTTATCGATAACAATAATTTTCTATAGAAAAGTTATCGATAACAATAATTTTCTAAGGAAAAGTTATCGATAACAAATATTTTCTATAGAAAACCTATCGGCAACAATAATTTTCTATAGAAAAGTTATCGATAACAATAATTTTCTATACAAAAGTTATCGATAACAATATTACAAAATATAGAAAAGTTATCGATAACATTATTTTATATTAAAATTTTTTCAATGACAATAATTTTCTATAGAAACATAAATTTCCATGGAAAGTGTATCGATAACAATAACTTTCGTTAGCTTTTCGATAACAATCATATTCTATATTAACATAAATTTCCATGGAAAGTGTATCGATAATAATAACTTTCGTTAGCTTTTCGATAACAATAAATTTCTACAGAAACATAAGTTTCCATAGAACGTGTTTCGATAACAATAACTTTTGTTAGCTATGTCACAAATTTATTCAAAGCCAAATTGGTGCCCTTTCTCCTCTTCCCCAAAATATGCAACAGGCTTCAAAGCATTCATAATATGCACTTAATTATGCACACCGTTGGCGTGGGATTAAAGTAACAATCCTAATGTAACTAAGCCGTGTACATAATTTAAAGGATTATTAATAGAATTATTCAAATATTTTACAAATTAAAGTGTGGTAAGCACACAAAACTACATTATAATTTTAATAATTCCTAGAAGTAGGCAACAAAGTGTTGAAATAATTATTTAATCTGTTTATTAACACCATTTTGAGAATTATTGTATTTATTTCTTGAATATAATTTGTTTAATTGTAACATTTTCAATATTATTGCCTACTTTCAGGTGCTCATATTTTTTAAATTATTTTTGTTTTCAATTTCAATTGTCTGCTATTTTGTCCATATTAAAACGAAAACAATTAAATTTAATTTGTTGTCGTATCACGGTATAACAATCAAAGTGCCATAAAAAAATACATCACTTTAATTTGGGATCCACATTTCTACAGTAAGAGAATATTTCAACACCCCCTAGACATAAACTGCGCCACAATTCAAGTGTCAACGCTATAAAATCCTCCTTAAACGTGTCCTCCCTTTAAACACTGCCTAACGAACTTTTAAAATTAAATTGTCACCAACAAAAAAGAAAGAAACTGACAGAAGCACTATTAAATATTTAATGAACCGTAAGTGCTTTTTTATTCCCAGAAAATATTATTGGCTTATGCCCGTATTGTGCTGTACAGAATCTATTTTAAACTTAATTTATAGAGACACTCACTATATTCACGTTTATTTTAGTCTCATTTTATGGCGGCATGTGCTCATATAATAAAGTCTTCCTACTATGTATGCCTGTATGCCTCTAAGTATGCAACTAAATATTGCTGAGGACAATACAAGTATCACAAACAATATTTTATAAATTGAAATAAACTTTAATTTCCGTTTAGCTGTTAACGGATGTGTTCATGAGTTTTTTCTTTTAAATTTTTTCTCTTGTTGTTATAAAATATCCTGTACATAATAAAGCATATTAAGCGCCTTTTTTTCCTTTAACAAACATTTTGTACAATAAGCTTTCCGATATAATTTTTGTTGTGATATTCTACAGAAGATTTCCGTAGAAATTTCTATATAAAATGTTTCGATAACTATAATTTTCTATCGATAATTTTTCGATAACAATTATTTTCTACAGAACATTCATTTTCTATAGACAATTTTTCGATAACAATTTTTTTCTATATAAAATTTTCGATAACAATTTTTTTTATAACGGTAATAAAGAAATATTTCAATAACAGTAATTTTCTATTGAGAACTTATCGACAACAATAATTTTCTAAAGAATACTTATCAATAACAATAATTTTCTCTAGAAAACTTGCCGATAACAAAGATTTTCTCTAGAATACTTATCGATAACAATAATTTTGTATAGAATACTTATCGAAAACAATAATTTTCCATAGAAAAAACTTCGATAATAATAATTTTCTATAGAAAATTTGTCGATAACTATAATTTTCTATAAAAAATTTTTTCAATAACTGTAATTTGTCGATAGCTATAATTTTTTATAAAAAATATTTTAACAACAATAATTTTCTACTGATAATTTTTCGATAACTAAAATTTTCTATCGATAATTTTTCGATAACAATTTTTTGATAACAATAATATGTTCGATAAGTATAATTTTCGAAAATTGTTTGATATTATCGTTTTTCCAAATATTTTCAAATTAAGAATGTTCAATGAAATCTATTCTTGTATTAAATTTTAATAGACTTTAGCTGTTTTTAGTTTTGCTTGACGTTAGCACTACTGGTTTTTGTTCAGAATAAATAATAGTTTAAATAACACATGTGCTGTGACAGGGAATAAACATTTATTCGCTTATTTAAATAAATTATCGTTTATTCGAACAATAGCAACGTAGTATAAAATATTTCATTTTCAAATGAATAATTTCTTTTTAAAGCATACAAATAGGCGGCAAAATGCTGCGCAACATTTTTATTGCCTTTATTTGAAAATGTTCACACACAAGTCCAATGGCCTACTGATACAAATTGTTCACTTTCACTGAAATACATGCATTCATAGAATTGTTTCTCAGATCAAAAGTTATCGAGTGACAATTCTTGGTATGTGAAATAGTTATGTTCCGATAACTATAATTTCTTACTTAGGAACCATTCCATAGGACCGCAGGGATCCTATCAATGGAAATATTTTCAAACGTTTTACATTTTCAAAATTTATTCACTTCTCTCTCTTTGTATAGAAGTGAGAGAAAAAAAAATTGTATTCGCCAGCATCATTAATCATTAGTTTTGTGAACTTGCCTATCCCTTATTTGTTGTTGTCATTGTTGTGTTTTGTTGTATTTTAACGGTTTTCAAAACAACCGTAGGGTAATAATTTAAAATAAAAGGAGGAGGGTTTATTTATGTCACATACTCCCCCAAATACGTGATTTTATCTTAAAAAAAAAACTTATTATAGTATATTTTAAGGCTTGTGGTGTTTAAACATACATTAAATTTAATAAAATTAAGGAAACATTTTATGAAAAAGAACTATAATTCTATGAATGCATGTATTTCAGTGAAAGTGAACAATTTATCTCAGTAGGCCATTATACTTGTGTGTGAACATTTTCAAATAAAGGCAATAAAAATGTTTCACAGTATTTTGTCGCCTATTTGTATGCTTTAAAAAGTGAAATTATTCATTTAACAATTAAATATTTTATACTGCGTTGCTATTGTTCGAATAAATGATAATTTATTTAAATAAACGAATAAATGTTCATTCTCTGTCGCAGCACATGTGTTATTTAAACTATTATTTATTTTGGCTAGAAGCCAGTAATGCTAACATCGAGGAAAAAGAAAAACAACTAAAATCTATTCAACTTTAATATAGGTGTGGTTTCAATTAAATGTTCTCAAGTTGGAAATATTTAGAGAAACTGGGTTATTTAAAAATTATTGAATGTTTTTAATTGTTATCGAAGAGATATCGGTAGAAAATTATTGTTATCGAAGAGATATCTCTAGGAAATTATTGTTATCGAAGAGATATCGGTAGAAAATTATTGTTATCAAAAAGATATCACTAGAAAATTATTGTTATCGAAAAGATATCCCTAGAAAATTATTGTTATCGAAGAGATAACGCTAGAAAATTATGGTTATCATAGAGATATGGCTAGAAAATTATTGTTATCGAAGAGATATTGTTAGAAAATTATTGTTATCGAAGAGATATCTTTAGAAAATTATTGTTATCGAAGAGATATTGTTAGAAAATTATTGTTATCGAAGAGATAACGCTACAAAATTATTGTTATCGAAGAGATAACGCTAGAAAATTGTTGTTATCATAGAGATATGGCTAGAAAATTATTGTTATCGAAGAGATATTGTTAGAAAATTATTGTTATCGAAGAGATATCTTTAGAAAATTATTGTTATCGAAGAGATAACTCTAAAAAATTATTGTTATCAAAGAGATATCGTTAGAAAATTATTTTTATCGAAGCGATATTGCTAGAAAATTATTGTTATCGAAAAGATATCACTAGAAAATGATTGTTATCGAAGAGATATCGTTAAAAAATTATTGTTATCGAAGAGATATTGCTAGAAAATTATTTTTATCGAAAAGATATCACTAGAAAATTATTGTTATCGAAGAGATAACGCTAGAAAATTATTGTTATCGAAGAGATAACGCTAGAAAATTATTGTTATCGAAAAGATATTGTTAGAAAATTATTGTTATCGAAGAGATATCTTTAGAAAATTATTGTTATCGGAGAGATATTGTTAGAAAATTATTGTTATCGAAGAGATAACGCTACAAAATTATTGTTATCGAAAAGATAACGCTAGAAAATTGTTGTTATCATAGAGATATGGCTAGAAAATTATTGTTATCGAAGAGATATTGTTAGAAAATTACTGTTATCGAAGAGATATCTTTAGAAAATTATTGTTATCGAAGAGATAACTCTAAAAAATTATTGTTATCAAAGAGATATCGTTAGAAAATTATTCTTATCGAAGCGATATTGCTAGAAAATTATTGTTATCGAAAAGATATCACTAGAAAATGATTGTTATCGAAGAGATAATGCTAGAAAATAATTGTTATCAAAGAGATATCGTTAGAAAATTATTGTTATCGAAGCGATATTGCTAGAAAATTATTGTTATCGATGCGACATTGCTAGAAAATTATTGTTATCAAATAATTTTAAAGTGTCAATTTTATTTGGACAATTAAAAATGCTCTTCTTTTGTATTTATATTTTGTGTTTTTCATTGCGGGAGATGAATGTGTATTTGTCTATCTATCTCATGCTCAATTGATGTTAAAATGAACATGAAAATTATTGCGTATTCTTTATTTTTCTTCTTCTTTACAATTTGCTTCGTTTTCAATATACAATTCATTACCAATAACACAGCATCATTCATACCTTTTGACACTCATACAAATATTATTACACTGTCTCTTGCTCTTTGTATCTCCCTCTCTCTGGTACTATTACTTGTGCCTGGCTTTATTGTATGTTATTGTATCGTTTTATATACAGTGTTATAAAAAATACTCTTCAATTCATGTGATACAATAACAATAACGTGAATTTTTGAGCGCGTATTGGTAGCTATCTCTCTCTCTCTCTCTCTGTATTCTATTGAAAGCGTTTGTATGTGTAAGTGAGTATATGTGCACATTCATAACGTTGTTATTGTTGAGTTATGTGAAAGAGAGTAATTTTCGTTATTTTTTCATTCTTTATGTTATTTTTGTTTTACTCTATAGACCTACTTACTGTGAGTGTACGTATGACGGAGTGACTGACTGACTGACTGGCATAGACTGACAACAATTACCAACAGAAAATTGTACCATAAGCGGTGATTAAAATTTATGGCCTTCTAACCACAACTACAAAAGAAACAAATACATACATGGGGTGCTTAAACATAAAAAAGACGCGGGGAGAGAGAGAGAGAGACAGAGGAAAAAAAAGACGAGTGGAGAGCAACATTTAATAACGAATCTATGGGAATGCCAATGTTGCCGGTCTTGTGTATAAATTTAAGTGGTTTTTCCAGAGCCGATGGTTATGATTTTTTTGTGTGTTTGAGTGTGTCTTTTTTTTTTGGGGAGATTTTTTTTAAAGGGCCAATGTGTAGTTTAATCATATTAATGTTGTTGTTGTTGTTGTTGTTATGTTTTCTGTAAAAGAAGCGGTTTTGTTTGGGTGAGGATTTTATGGCATTTTTACGGTTATAAAGCATAATCAGCCGTAATCCTTGTGTTGTGTTGCTATTTTATTTTTTTTCTCTCTCTCTATCATTCTTTAATTTCAATGCGTTTTAAAATTGTTTTGTCGAGGATATCCTTTTATTGTGTGTTCTATTTAATGTTGGCATCGTATGTGTAATACGGCATAGTATGTGTATACAGCAACTCCTAAAATTATGCTTCTTTTTTTGTATATAATTTTAGTTATTATTTGATTTATTGGAGCAATTTTTCTATATGGCCTAAAAATATGCAATAGTTTTGTTGTTAAAATAACTTAAGGGATTAGAATATTCAAAATATTCAGTTTTAGATTTATTGAAACGGAAAAATATATTTTAAAAGCCAAATAAATGCAGAAAAAAAAAAATCAAAAATATTTCCATAAATTCTAAGCAGCTTTTATTTAAATGTTTTTAATAAAGATCACAGATTATTTAATACAAATTAAATTAAATTATATAAAAATAAATGAAAATAAAATGTTTTTAGAATTAGAATTTTAAATAAAATTAAAATTAAAACTAAAACCAAAAAAATTTTGTTAAAAAAAGCTTTAGGCGTTTGTACAATATTAATTCAAACTGATAAATATTAAACATACGCCTACTGTTTACCAATATAAATCAACAAAATTACAAAAAAAAAAAATATTGAATTTTATTTTTATTAATTCGAAGTAATTGCATATAATTCATAACATAGCTCATCTGTATTATTATTAAATACCTCTTCAAGGCTATTTTATTTATTAAATTTGTATTCATTTTAATTACAAACGCCTTTTTTGTTATGCAACACTTTAACATATTATTTAACAACCTTAAGGTAGGCAATGATTTTTATTTGTTAAAAAGCAATGGAGGTAATTTTATTTAATTTTAATTTTTTAAACAAGTAAACGAATATTGTCATTAGTTACGGGTTTAATGCAAGTATTTGAACAGAATATTGCAAAGGATTGATAAATTAAGTGGATAAAAAAAATAAGTGGGAAACGAGTGTGGAAAGCTGCTTGCCTGGTTGGCTTAAAGATATATTTTGGTAAAAGAACGCTTTTTTTTAACTTTTAAACGTCGAGTTCACTTCTTCTTTGCTGCAATGCGGAAATAAACTTGTCGTACTTGATTCAATTGATCAAAGGCAAGTGAAAATTTCATGGAGAAATACAGGAGATTGTAGAAACATCATGTTTGGTCGTTCTAGAGGCCAATGAATCTAAGTTGGAAACCTATTAGGCGCTTAACTGGCATCTGTAGGCATCTTGTGTCAAGCCACCGCCTCTTATGGCAAGGAAATGTGGTTAACAAACTCAGAAATATCACAAAAATTGCAAGTAGTTGTTCTTAAGTACCTGTGGCTTGTCCATTATATATTCTGATCAGCTACCATCCGAAACGAAAATCCCTGGAGAATTCATCACAGACTTTGCTAAGAGCATGTTAGTATTTGCAGGGCATAGCTTGACTGGAATCGCTAAAGGAGCCATCGCCAGGTCAGATCATGTACAACTTGGAAGCTATACACTGTGGATGACTTGAGCTAACCAGCTGTTAGGAATAATTCTACCGTTTAGTTAGCAAGAGAAGAAGTGCTGCAAAATATGAATCTGATGGAACGATCATTTAGATCGTTAGATCTCCTTTGATACTTCTTCGAACTTATAGATTAAGTGATGAGGCTAAGAGTACATTTATCATGACGCAACAGGCAATATTGCAATATCTGTAAGCTTATATAACCCAGGAAGGATTGTTTAGAATTGACATAATTCCAATAACTGAAGAGGGATTCTTCTATAATTGTGAAAGGGGCCTTGTGCCTTTGGGGAAAGCAACAGTTTGTGAGACAGGAGTAGCGTTTCTTTCTATAACTCGTGTAGAGACCAAGTCCCAAGTCACCTTTAGCAAACTCTGTCACTATATTCTAAGAACTACATCACACGTCCTGGTTGGATCGATCATTGGTTCTACAGAACCATTGAAACACTCAATGCCGGATGGCATTTCTGCCCTTGTATAGAATAAGTTAGCAAAAGTATTTTTAAATAATTTAATAATAAACAACCTAAAAGTATGCAACAATTTTTTCTTTGTATTGGTTTTCTATGATCCCCTAATGTAGGCAATTATTTATATTTTCCTTCAATATGGTGCTTTATCACAGCATTTGATTTAAATTTCTTAATTTTAAACTTCAGTTTCAATTCTGTTGTTGTTATTGTTTTAATATTTACATTTTCGTTTTTCTAAAAACTCATTTCAAAAAAAACCAGTGAACCTTTTGAATGCTTTTACACACTCCAGCAGTTATTTTTTCAATAACAATTTTATGCAAATTCATATTTATTTTTTTCTCTTTTCTTTTTATTTTATTTTTGTTGTTTTTTTGTTGCTATTCTGTTTTTATTTTAATTTTGTTTTTATCACATTCCCGCCTGTAATTGTCTGTATCGAAATAAAATAAAAAAATTTCAAATTGTTCCTGCATATCAATTGATAAGTCAGTTATCGAGTTTTTTTTTTTTTCTGTGTATGTCTTTCCAAATAATAATTTCGTTGTTTATTCAAGCATTTCGAAAATAATTTCGAGAATTTTTTATTTTTTATTTCAAATAAATTTAAAATATTTATTTGATCCACATACATATGTACATATATTTACTGATTTACTGTGTTGTAACGAAAATGGGTGTTAAAATGCATGTTTAAGAGGGAGGATGTTGTGTGGATCCCCCCTATCCCAGTGGAAAACAATAGAATTTTAAATGAAATTGAAATGAAAGGCACATTCTTGCAATTATACAAACAAATAATATATATATATATATATACACACACACACATACACACTTATATGCAAACACATACATATTTATTTTATCAATTTGGGTGAGAGAAACTGCAATCTTAATTACTTACTTACTTAACCCTACTCCAGTCAACATGTGCCTCTCAGACACATACATATTTCACTTTGTCATGTTGTAACTTCCTTAAACATAGGTTCTAGTTCTTACTGCTTTTTGAATTCCTACTTTCAATTGTTTTATTTAGAATTTACAAATATCAAGTAATAAATTAATTTATTTTTATTTTTTATTTTGTTTCAATTGAAAATGTTCTTAATCATGTCAAAATGTGTCTATGAGGCACATATGTATGGCAACGCTAACTATTACATACATAATTGGTCGTTACAACCCTTCAGTCAGGATTATTGACCTAGTTTCTCACACCACTTATGTTGTGTGTATTAATTTTATACATAAGTGGCGGGACTTACAGTCTAAAGTCGACCCCGAACGACAGATTTTTTGAGAAACTTTTCATGGTAATTTTTTATTTACTCTCAGAGTTTTTGCCAGAAATCTGCTGAGAGAAAATCGCCAAAGAAATACTTTTTGTATTTTGTTTTGATGTCTGGCCTGCGGCTCGAACCCTACCTACCAGACTACCTACTAGACTACGGCGACTTCATGTTTGTGAACAACAAAATAAAATTAAAGAACGGGGGATTCCCTTTTCATTTGCCATTCAACAGAAGCTCGGTATCCTCTTCATGGACAAGAAGGTCTTGAAAAATGTAAAATGTAAAAATGTCGGTGAGAGAATTGTTGAAGAACTGTGCAAACCATTTGATAAAACAAATCGAAACATCACATTCGACAATTTTTTTACTTCGTTTGAATTAGTAGAACGATTGTTTTCAAAAGGTCTAACATGCGTTGGCACATTGCGAAAAAATAAAAGATGCATTCCGCCTGATTTTCTAGTAGCCAAAACAACCAACCAACGGAAAGTTCCTTATATGCAGTGTTGCCACCAACAGCTATATGACTTACACACAACTGGCATCGAAATTACACATATGAAAAAAAATTACACACAAAATTCTACTTTTACAAATATTGCATACATATATTATGTAAACATTAAAATTATATATTCATATACATACATACATACTTAAAATAATATACATATAACATTTCCAACTTTTATTTTAAAACACAAAACATAAGACATGTAAATGCATACATATATCAAACATTAGCCTTAAGGTGCCTGGAGACGATCAAATAAAATCATCAACGCCTTATATGTAAGCGTGTTATCCTTTTACACGTTGTCGGCTTTGATTGATGAAAATCCAAAAATTATGATTTTTTCATTTGATGACTTTTTATTTGATCGTCTCCATTTGTGATTGACAAGCATTTCTCATTTGTTCTGATATTGTAGTAATCAACACATACGCGGATAAAAACTAATAATTTTATTGCCGTCATGTAGAAATGTGCAAATGAAAAAAATAATATTTTGCAATTTATTGAGAAATACCAGTGTCTACCAGTTCCATGGAATGTAAAACTGGAATATTATTACAATATTGCACGATGTTAATAGCAATAAATCGTCATGTGAAGAAAATATTTAAGCAAACAAACACTACGAAATTAAAATAATGATTGCCGCATTTATTTAAACGTCAAGCACACCACATGCACACTTGTGTATTATTTGATGAATTTATTTGATCGTCTCCAGGCGCCTTTACATGTATTTAAATTAGAACGAGAAGGATGTAGGTGTTTATTTTTGCAAAATAGTGTTGGAAATTGCAATAAATTTATAAAACAAATCAGTGTTAACAATTTGACTGTTAAAAATTAGCGATTAAAGAAAAAGGTAGAACAAAAAGTAAAATTACACACAAATTACACACGAAACTAATTACACACATGCTACACACACAATTAAAAATTACACACAATATGTGTAATTACACACAAGGTGGCAACACTGCTTACATGGTTTTAGAAAAAATATGACACTTGTAAGTTATGTTCCAAAGCAAAATTAAGTAGTTTTGTTACTCTCATCAATACATTACGATTCAAAGATAAATTCTGACAACAAAAACAAGCCAGAAATTATTATAATAAGACAAAAGGCGGTGTAGATACGCTTGATCAAATGGCACACAGCTTTTCCGTCAAACGTAAAACAAATCGTTGGCCAACCGTGCACTTATACAATCTAATTGATATTTCAGGCATTGTAGCCTTTGTTATTTGGACAAATAAGTTTCCAAATTGGAACGAAAGTAAAAAGCAACTACAACGAAAGATATTTCTGAAAGATTTAATTCAGGAACTTGTTGTTCCAAATATAAAACGCCGTAGTCTTCTAAAATTAAATAAAAATAATTTGTCCAATGTTCGTTCCATACTACACGAGGATGAATTCTCAAACCAGCCAAGGCAGACAAATGTGCGACGTAGATGTTATATGTGCCCACCGAAGATATGCAGGCTGTGTAATAAGCAGTCTTGCAGTATTTCCCACAAAAATACTTGCATCGAGCATTGTTCACAAGTTCTAGTTTGCTTAAAATGCGAAAATAAATCAATAATCACCCTTATTCTGGTTGTCGTCGTCGACGTCGTCTTGCGTCGACAGTTTAAAATTGGTATTCTGTTTGTCGTTATTGACAGTTATAGATGACTGTCGGCACACATTTGGTATTCTGTGAGTCAATACGCCGTCGATATTGTGTAGTGTCGACTATGATTATGTCGACTCTGATTTTATCGACATCATTTTTGGTAACGACGACGACGGCGACGATGACGACGACAACCAGAATAAGGGTGAATATTTCATTTATGTAACTGAGAAGAAAAAATCTAATAAAATAAAAATAAGTTAACAAAATTAATATGTAAATTCTTTGTATGTGCCTCGGAGATACATTTTGACTGGATTTGTAAAAATTCTTCCTGGCTTGATTAGGGTTAATTGGTCATTACAAACCTTTAGTTAGGATTACAACCTAGCTTCTCACATCATCCATACTGTGTGTGTTAATTTTATTCATGAGTAGCGGGACCTACAGTTTAATTGTGGATTCCAAACGACAGATTTTTGAGAAACTTTTCATGGCAATTTTATTCATTATTTATTTTGGTTCAACACCTTAGAAGTCGCCGTGGTCTAGTAGGTAGTGTGTTGGCTTATTAGACTGAAGGCCCGAGTTCGAATCCCAGGTCAGACATCAAAACGAAAATATTTCTTCGGCGACTTCCTCTCAGCAGATTTCTGGCAAAAACTCTGAGAGTAAATAAAATTGCCATGAAAAGCTTAGCTTCTCAATAAAATTTGTCGTTCGGAGTCGACTTTAAACTGTAGGTCCCGCCACTCATGTATAAAAATTAACACACACAACATGAGTAGTGTGAGAAGCTAGGACTGAAGGGTGCGGGCTTCTTGGGGACGATTGCTGTAGACTGCCTAATGGTGAAGGTATAGCACTGGCCATTTTATAGTCACCTAGCAGCAAATCGTTTCCTTGCCGTTCGCATCTTGAGATGTCCACAAACACTACTCCCTCTCTTCTACCTTCCTATAACCCATTTTCTTAAAAACCTGCACAATACACTGCATGAGTAGGGGCCATCCCCTGAGTGCTGTTTTCACAAAAAAAAAAAAAAAAAAAACACACTACCCACTAGACTATAGCGACTTCAATCAAGCACATTCAATTAAGAATTAATTTTTTCCCCTCACTAATATTGTATACAAAAAAATGTTTGTCAAAATAAAAAAAAAAAAAAAAAAACAGAAAATTTTTTTTTTTTAAATAAAATGGAAATGAAAATGCAGAATATATGACATGTTTATATCAAATATAACAGTTTATTGTTATATCGTGTTGCTATTGTTGTAATTGTTGTTTTGTTTTTTGTTTTTAACACACACACACAAATAAATAAAAACTCTCTGCACATCATATTCAATTTGAAATCATAATGGCTGCCATATTTGTTGGATCTTTAACTGAGTGTGTGTGTGTGTGTGTGTTTGTTTATGGGACATAGAAATACGAAAACAAATATTTGGAATTACAAGTTACTTTATGAATAAGTCAATAAAAAAACCTAACACACACACACACACCTAAACACCCATGTTCAAACAAATACACAAAAAAAAAAAAAAACAACAAACAACAACAAAAATCATGAATGAAAAAAAAACAAATATTTTATAAGAGAAACTGTACAAATCATTGTTACATCAATACTCCTGCAGTCTCATACTCTCGTTCTCACTCCCTCTCTTTACTCTCATGTACTTTTTTTGTTTGAAATTATATTTTTTTTTTTGCTTTTGTGTTAGTCATTATTAGACAATGATAATGAGAACACAACAAAAAAAAAATAAAAAACATTTTTATGCTCATTTAGTTTAATCAGTTCATGTATGTACAGTGGTGGCCTTATAATTAGAAACGATGTTTTAAAAAATAAAATTGAAGCTCTACTTTTTGTATAACCTACGCTTTAATTTATAAGTACCGTTATTCGATGTGTATATCACCATCATTGTTGTCAATGCAAAACACGTGGAGTTTTAAGTTTGGTTATTAAAAAAATAAATAAATTATTTCCCAAGTAGTTTCTTTTGGCTGGCCACGTAATTAGAAACGTTCAGTTTACTTTCAATTCTTTGAATTTATTTTGCTATTAGTAATAAAGTGAGTATAATTTAAATAGCAATAAGTCACCTTGTAATAATTTTGATGCGTTTTAGTCGTTAAAATGGGAAAAAATAAGTCTTGTACTCCAAAACTTCGGGAGTTAATTGTGGTGCATTGTTACCAGGAGGAAAAATTTTCAATGTCAGCTATTGCACAAAGGTTTTCATGCTCTAAAAAACTGGTATTTGGTGCAATTCATTTGTACAATAAAACGAAAAAGTTTGAAACCCCAGCCAGGAAGCCTAGACCCAAAAAAAAACCACTCCAGCAGAAGACAGAATTATTTGTAGGGCCAGTAAGAGAAACCCTTTCCTGTCTTCTCGTGAAATAAAGGCTGAAATTAGGGAAAGTATAACCTCAGAAATATCCACATGGACAATAAGGAGGCGTTTACAAAAGTCGGGACTTTGTGGGTGCATTACTCAGAAAAAACCGCATGTCTCAAAAAAAAAAATATTAAAAAGCGGTTACAGTTTGCAAAGGAAATGCTTAAAAAAGACCCGCGTTTCTGGAACAGAGTTTTCTGGAGTGACGAATTTAATTTCAGTTTAATTTATCCCAATCTGATGGAAAAACGTATGTCAGACGTCCTCCAAACAAAGCCCTTGATCCCAGGTACACAGTGAAAACTGTAAAATACGGTGGCGGCTCTATTATGGTCTGGTGTGCTTTTTCTTGGCGTGGTGTGTGTCCAATTGTAAGAATTGAAGGAATAATGGACCAACATCAATATAAAAGCATTTTGGAAAATGTAATGGAACCGTATTCCTTTGAGAGTATGCCCGTCAATTACATTTTTCAGCATGACAATGACCCAAAGCACACTTCACGTTTAGTGAAGTGTTGGCTTTTGGGTCAAAATATTGATGTTTTGGACTGGCCACCCCAAAGTTCTGATCTCAACCCAATTGAAAATTTATGGGTAATTGTTAAAAGAGATCTTAAGGACAAAAACCCCCGAAATAAGTATGAATTGTTTCAGCTGGTGCAACAAAGCTGGCAAAACATATCATTAGTTTGATACAAAGTTTGCCGAAAAGGCTTTCAGATGTTGTTCGAAACAAGGGCTATTCCTTTTCAAGGGCTATATTAAAGGATATGCCCATTAAATGTAAATATATTAAGATATTTTTAAGTAGTTTGTAAGAATAGTTTTTGTTTCTAATTATATGACCAACCTGAAATTGATATTTTTTGTTTTTAGCTAATTTTTTTTAAAAATGATATTAATGCTGTGAATTTTTTTTATTTTAATCTTAAAACTAATTTGTTGTGTTGATTTTTTAGCTATTAGTTTTAAAATAAGCAACAAAGTTTTGAAAATAAATTAACAAACATACATGTTGCTAAGTAGTTTCTAATTATAAGGCCACCACTGTATGTGTGTGTAAGCGTTCACTCATTAATATTTCTAGTTGTTGTTGTTGTTGTTATAACTGTGGCTGTATTATTAAATATTTGCAAATGAAAATGACAATTTGTATGAGAGTGGCTTTAATTGTCACTCTTCATAAATTCCCCAAGTAAATTACACCCACACAAGCACTCACTCTTACACTCTCATACACTTACTTGCTAACGTAAACGCATTTTAGTTCTACATGTCACAGCATATTCATTAGCCTATTTACTCTCTCTCTCTCCCTCTCCCGCTTTCTCCTCTTTTGCTCTCTTCTTTTCTTTCTCTATAATTGTAGCATTTGTGTGTAATACACACGTACCTACTCACACATTCATATTTAATCATTGGCTCGGTTGTCTCTGGCAATCAATGAAGCGCATTTTAATACTCAATAATATCACACACACACACACATGTAAACTTGACGGGCATTACAATAATTTTACATTTAAATTTGTGTGTATGAAGCTTGGTGTAGTGATTTATGCATTTTAAGCTTATTTTGCAAAAAATTTTTACAAATAAAAAAATGCAAAAAAACAGAAAAAATTCTTATTTTGAATAGTTTAAAAATAATCGTATTCGATAATGCTGTTGTTGTAGATATTTTTTCTAAGGATTAATTAAAATTATGACATGTTGTTGTTTAGTTATCAGCTATCAAATATTTAAATTGCCAGCCAGTATTTATTATGCATGAGGATTAATTTTAATATTTTATTTACTTCGTATTTAAATAGGCATGTAATATTTTTATCAGCCAAAAAGTAGGCAACATATTTGGAAATTTATAGCAAATACAATTATAATTTTTCTCTTAAGGTTGGACAAATATCGAGTGCTATTGTGAGAGATAGAAGAGGATTTTATTTCTGTTTTAAAATTTAATTTTAACAGAAGCATACTTTTAGGCTTTAAAATATCATTTTCGGTCTTCAACTTTATTTCTTGAGTTCTTTACTTACTGTTAATTATTATTGCAAGGTTTTAAGCAATTTTGTTCCATTTTTTCGCCACATTTCTTTGCCAGGCAACAGAATTTGTGATATCAAAAGTATTTCTTTCTTTGGAATTAAAAAAGAAGATCCTTAATTAACGCCAGCTTCTTCAATAGTTTTAAGCTTGTAATATAAAGAAAATTTAAATTAAAACAATTTCACCCCTCAAGTAGGCAATACTTTAAATAATTTTTCTTAAACCAAGCATTAAAAAAGCTTTTAAATGAATGAATGCCTTACAATTAATACCTATATTCTCCCTTTTGTTGAATTTAATAATCTCAACAAATTTTGCAGCCTACTTTTATCATTTTATAACACATAAACACGTTTCTTGATTCTTATTGGTTAACATTTAAGCTTTAAAACCATGCATGCTTATATGAAAATTAAAAAAATTTAAATTGTTTTTATTTTTAAAGCATACTTATTGGCTGCTTCTATAAGATTTTGGATTTTTCTCTAAACGCCATTAAGCATAGTGAATCGGCAAAAAGCACGTTTAAAAGTTTAAAAGAAAATGATTTTTTGTTAACTTTCAATGAATTACTTTTAGGCTTTATAAAAGCAAAATTTGATTTTTTGTAGCATAAATTAAGGCGGGTAAAAAAATAAAAATATTGTGCATATTTTTTCTTGAATTTTTTATTTCTATAGAACTTAAATTCACTTAATTTGAACGCAACGTAGTGGCTAGCAGAGCCGTACGTGCAATATTGCCAGGCTCTGCTGGGCTTATAGGGATAAGAAGAGAACTGATTATCTTCTTTTTAAATCGTGTGGCCATCTAAAGCGCTATTGGGATTTTCACAGCCCACTAGTTGGTCAGGAAGGCAATCTGAAAGCTGAGTTGGCATTCATCGAATGATTTCTGCAGGAGCTGTGAATCTGAGGGGAAGGAGGAGACATCTTTCAGTGCCCAATTCTTGAAACAAATCGGTGGGGTTCTTGATTTGAAAGATTTTCTGTCATCTCCGATTGAATTACTGCAACACTGTGATTTATTTTGGAATCATTACAGTGCTCCTATCGCGAATGTGTGATCTTCAAGTCGGACATTGGTTTGCGTCATCTTAAGAGGCCGAACTTCGGGTCTAAGGGCAACCACTATATTTAAAGAGACTCCGACATCTAACCAAACCTAACCAATGGCCTGAGTTATGCTTAATATAACTGGCAATGTTTATCAGATTTATTTATAGCACCTTAACATATGCTTTACATTTTTAAAATATAATTTAAGGATTTCTTATGATCCATAAATTTAAAATAAATTTTTTTCACAAACATTTCAAGAGAAAAAAAAATTCCCTTCAAAATTTATTACAATTTGCGGTAAAAGTTGGTTTTCATTTCTATGCAACAAATTACTTTTTAACACCTTTAAATATGCTTTACATATTTTATAAAGCCACAGAAGACACCAAAAAACAGAGAGTGAGTAAGAGAGTGAGAAAGAGAGTGAGAGCGAGTAAGCAACTGCTTGTTTTCATATTATGCATGGCTTTCTAATATTACCTGACACAACCCCCAAAAGTATGCTTCAGCTATTTATCACTTTTCATTTATTTTTGTTTTTTTGCAGGTTTGTTTTAAAAACTCTTTTCCCTCTATACTCCTTAAACATTTATTGATAAATTACTATTTGCTACGAAACATTAAACGAAACTCAAAAAAGAAATCATGGAACCGAAAAAAAAAGAAAGGAAAAGGGAGAAACAGAAAGTAATTTGATATCAACTTTGACACGGTTTAGTCTTTCATTGCTTCTTCTACTTCTGTTACACTATTTAGCTTTCGTTGCTTATGTTTTGTAAATTTATTTTGTGGAAATGTATGTAGCAGGTCTTTCATGTCTCTAGACATGCTGGCATCAGAGAAACGTCAGCCAAAGCTCTCTGGGGAAGTTGTTAGTTGTTGTAATGCAATTGAATTGTTTTTGACAAGTTTATCACAGCTTCCAAATAATTTATTTAATGCTCTTATTTTCTCTTTATAAATAATTAAACGAATACGGGTATTTATCTCGAATGATAGCACTTTGAAAACACACACCCTAAAATATTTGTTTGGAATAGAAATCAATTTATTCATAAAGGCATTCCATATTTTAAGTAAGCTTTAAGTAAGCTTTTACAAAACTAATGCATACTTTAAGAGTGAAAGAATAAATGAAAATGAAAATATTTTCATAAACCTGTTTAAATTATATAAAAATTCTGCATACTTTTAGGATGTCTTTAGATTTAATAATAATTTTAATTTAAAAGGATAAAGTCTTTCCCTATAAGACATTTGCATACTTTTAGGGCGAATATATAAAATTAGAGATCACAGATGTACTTGTGAGGAAGGGAGAGAGAAAACTCGTGAAGCTAACGAATGGACCTGTAAGATCTAATGGATCCGAACGACTTGAGTAAGTAATGGGAAAACCAGGGGAATTTAGAAACTCTATGTTATTATAGGACATTTATAGGGGGTTTAGCATTTCTATGTTATTATAGGACACCGTTCAAGAATTGAATGGGTTTTTGAGACTATGTAAGAGACGATGTATCTTAGGATCTCCCTTAGGATTTCTGTCTAGTCACTGTGCTCTGGATTTAAGATTTAGTTTAAGAACACATGCATCCCCAATTTCCGTAGATATGAAAATGAAAGGGAATATGGGACGGTCAAATCCCATCTCATACTTTGTCCTGGAATTCGCAAAAGCAGATGCAGGATATTAAGTCAGGATTTTTTATCTAAGGGGGCGATGGCTGGACGATGAGATGACTCTCTTTTTATCTCTCTCTCTCTCTCTCTCTCTCTTTATATAAAACACGCACATAATTGGCCATTACAACACTTTAGTCAGGATTACGGCCTAGTTTATCACACCACTCATGTGTGTTAATTTTATACATGAGTGGCGGGAGCTACAGTTTAAAGTCGACTTCGAACGACAGATTTTTGAGAAACTTTTCATGGCAATTTTATTTACTCTCAGAGTTTTTGCCAGAAATCTACTGAGAGGAAGTCGCCGAAGAAATATTTTTTCATATTTTTGTTTTGATATCTGACCTGGGGTTTGAACCGCGGCCTTACATCTAATAAGCCAACACACTACTTACTAGACTACGGCGACTTTTTTTTTATATAAAAGATATTGCATTGGAACACTAAATATGAAAAAATACTTCTAAAGATTATCTTGCTTTCAATAGAATTGATTTAAAAATATTTCCATTTTAATAAAGCGCTAAAAAATATGCAACATTTTTTTGTTTTTTTGAAATACACATACACACACAACCAGCAAACTTTAATGGAAAAAAATATAACGAATGATTAAAAATAAAAAAAAATTTCCGTAAAACCTGCAAAATTTCAATGAATTAATGACTAAGAGAGTGAAAGAGAGCGAGAGGATGTAAAAAGGAAATGAAAATAAATTTTTGCAAATAAAACTGTAACGGTAAATGTAACATATAACTGTATAACAGTAACAAAATTTTTGTAAAGTGCACTCGAGTCACAAAAAGAAACAAAAAAATCAAATTGTAGTGCATGTCACGGAAATATGATACAGACACACACACATACTCAATACAAACAATGATAAACTGTTTACTTGTATACACACACATGCACACATACACTCATGTAAACTTATAAAACCTGTTTTTAAAATAGAGTAAGGGATAGGGAATGATTTTGTTTTCTACAATTGCCATCATCATGAAATATTAATGGCCAACAACATTAAAGCAAAAGAGGTGGAAAGTAAAGAGAGAGAGAGAGAGAGAGAGAGAGAGAGAGAGAGAGAGTGGTAGGAATGTGGGGAAATTGTAAATAAAAGTCATGAGTTTCTAGTTGTTGCTGTAGTTGTGTAAATGCTCATGACTGTGTGTGTGTGTGTTAGTGGAATTAAAAGAGCCGGACAAATGGTTGTCCATTTAAAATTTTTTTTTTGAAATGTTCACCATAAAATCACAAATAAAAATACGAATTAGAAGGAAAAAGCTTCTCTTTTTACTTTTTCTATGTCCTTTACTACACATTGTTGTTGCTTTTTTATTGGTGTTGTTGTCTTGTGAAAAGGTGCGAAAACTAAATTTTATGGAATTTAATTAAAAACTGAAAAACAAGACCAGCTAGCTATCCACTACACTTTTAGAGTGTGTACAAAGCAATAAAAAAAGAAACAAAAAGTGGCAGAAGGAAAACGAAAGAGAGTGAGAGAGAGAGAGAGAGAAGATTGAATATTATTTTACTCTTTATAGAAAATTCTATTGCCATAGTTTTTGATGTTGCAATTATTGTCGTTATTATGTATTTGTTATGTTTAAGCTGAGGCACGTTTATTATTAAATGCCTAGAAGTAGGCTCTATACTCAGCAACTCTGCAAACTCTGCAATAATTTTATAACTAAAAAGGCAAAATCATAACATTTTAAATACTTTATAAAATTGAAGCATACTTTTAGGCGAAAAACTAAAATTTCATTAATAAAATAAAAATTAAGTGTTATTAGAGGCGAAAGTTATTTGAAGCCGCCGTTGGCTAGTAGGCAGTGTGTTGTCTTATTAGCTGAGAGCCCGTGGTTCAATCCTCAGCTCAGATAGCTCCAATAAAGCAAAATATAAGCAAAATATTTCTTTCGGCGTCTTCCTCTCACCAGAGTTCTAGAGCAAACTCTGCGAGTAAATAAAATTGCCATGAAAAGCTGCTCAAATCTATTGTTCGGAGTCTAAGTTAAACAGTATGTCCCGTCACTCAGCTTGGTTGTAATCCTGACTAAAGGGTTGTAATAGCCAATTAAATAAATAAGTTAAGAGCTGCCTTTACATATATCATTACGTTCTTACTTTTAGAGAAAAAAAAAGCATTATTTGGATGGCATCGTATAAGTATGCTCCGATACAGGTGCATCAACTACATCTAGTAGGAAGTGGAGTTTTTATGATCCCAAAAGTGGGGCTAAAATTCTGTTAATTATTAAAACAGCACCTCCCATTATTTGTTTAATTAACATAAAAAACATTTTGCGTAATTAAAAAATGATGTGGCCTACCTTAAGGCTGTTATTAAATTAATAAAGTGTTGCATAAAGAAAAGGGAGTTTGTAATTAAAATGTGAATGCAATTATAAATAATTTAATAGCCTTTAAGAGATATTCAATAATTTATACGAGTCCTTACAACACACTTGCAGTACAACCACATACACCTACACAACCATAAATACATTTAATATTTAAATAATAATGAATGAATAAAGAACGATTAATAAATGAATTTCATTAAATGGAGAATTACAACAAAAAAATGAAAAAATTTGATACTCTGGCCAATATTTCTTTTAATTATAACAGTATTGTGTCATTATGTGTGTGCATATATTATTAAAACAATGACAATAACAAGAAAAACCTTTAAAATATGAACATGTTAAAGTAAGAACCACACGAGGCATTCATTATTGTAAGGACAGTTAAAAAATAATGGGTTACCCATTGACAGGTTCTAAAACAGGCCGTTGTGGTAAGGCTAACAGCAAAATATTATACTTCTGATAGGGCACATATGATTTACTGCAAATATTACTGTTTTTAGTCACATTTGTTAAAATTATAGTCTACTTTTAGGTTATGTAGTTTTAGGTAGTGGTTATTTGAAGAATGATTAAGTTATTCGTGCAAATTTTAAGCTGTTACGTTATTTTTGTTATTAATAAATCGTTATAGTATTGTAAAATCCTTTTAAAAACCTTTGTTTGCTATTGAAAAGTATGTTGCCTGTTTTAAGGCGAATAATTCAATATTTCACAAAAAAAAAAAAAAATAGCGCCAATAACAGTTTCAATAAATTGCTATTAATTTTGCTGTTATTCAGGCAAATTTTGAAAAATTAAAGTATACTTATAGGCTTATAAATTGATTGTGTTGGGAATTTCAATCAATTTTTTGTTATATTTTTTATTTAATATGATGTTTTTAATTGATAACTTGCTTTAAATATTACAAAAAACATTTTAAAAATATCTTTTGTGGCTTTTAAAAAATATGTTGCCTATTTTTAGGTGCACAGTTTCATATTTCCATAAAACTTAGCTTTTGAAACCAAAAAATGGTTTAACCTTTATAATGACCAATAAAAATACAAGAAAATACGACAAAAAACAACAACTTCGGCAGTATAAAGAGAAAGAAGATTTAAAAAAAGAGAGAAGAGAATGAAAAACAAATATTACACGGTAGAGATAAATTAAGGATTAAACAAAAGATAAAATTTTGCATTCATAAATAAAAACCTGTGCT
Source organism: Sarcophaga caerulescens (assembly GCA_927399465.1). Lineage (NCBI taxonomy): Eukaryota > Metazoa > Arthropoda > Insecta > Diptera > Sarcophagidae > Sarcophaga > Sarcophaga caerulescens. The sequence goes on from OV656866.1 coordinate 106,047,002, forward strand.
GTTCTGTTCTTTTTTACCCTCCACTCTCGCTTCTATTCTCTCTTTTTTTCTTTATTTTTCTCTTCTCTTTTTTCACCGTACATTTGTATTGTGCAGTCTCAAGTATAATTAAATATTTAACATACGTATTCAACACGATTTCCCTGACACAAGTCTCAGGTGTTTTTTTTTTTTCAATACACATAAAAAAAACACACACACATACACATACACACGTAATAATAATAAAAAAATGTTAACGTAAGAATCAACAAAAATAACGCTCAATAAGCTTTATAAGAAGAGAAGACAAAAAAAAACCAAAATAATCAGAATAAAAATTAACAACCATTACACTGTGCTTACACACACGCACAAACCCTCAAACTGTGTGTAACGCACACAGACAGCCTGCATTTATTGTGTATAACAATGCTATACACTTACCTATACATGCTCCCATTTTAATTTATTTATATTCGCGTTTATGTTGTTGTTGTTTTTTTTCTCATGCACATATTAAAACCGGTTATGCTTTACCTATAGCTCTCGCTTTCTCTCATCTGCTCTATCTTAACGGCTGTTTTATATAAGCTTGGTTACGAATATCTGTGTGTGTGTTCGTATGTGTGGAAATTTATTCCGTAATTATTTGTATTTAAAGCAACTATAATGAGTGAAGAGCAGTCACAATGTAAGAAGATTCTACAATAATTTACAAAAATTGACTTCATATTGTGTGCGTTCTTTTGAGTGCAATTGAGTGCGTTAAAAGTGTGTGTCTTTGAGAGTGCGAGGGAGAGAGAGCGAGACAGAGCATGTATTGTATAAGACATAATAAAATACAGATTAGTAAGGATCAATGTGACCAAAATATTTTCAAAAATAAAAAAAAAAATAAATAAAAATAAATTTACACTGCACTGGAAGCTGAGGCAACGGTACTACCTCTCTGGTTAGCATGTACCATTAATGGGAGTCAAGTTCTGTAAAAGGATACTCTCTATAATCTCAAATGTTTGCAATCATACTGCAGGACAGCATGAGTTAAGTCTGACATCAAATCTGTTTCTTTCTTTTGTTTTGTTTTCTTCCCTTGTCCTCAATTAAACAAAAATTCTTTTGAACACATTTTAAAAACTCTCAAAAATTCATTTTAATTGTGTTCGTACTATTTTGTTCTCTTTTAAATACCTACACGGTCATCAGACTTATTTACATCGTTTGCTTAACACAAAACTCTCTTATTTTCTTACAAATAACAACAGATGCTCTTTAAAACACTCTCTTTAATACAGTCTCTTTAACATACTTTCTAACACCCACTCTCTCCCTCTCTCTCTCTCTCCTAAAAATGTTAAACACTTAACAACAAACACACACATTGTTTATATACTCACACACTCATACTTAGGCATCTATCCACAGCCAAACATGCTAAAACATCGTCGTCTTTAATCGTTTAAACGATTTCAATTTGTATCTACTAATTACCGTTATGAATACCGTAAGTACTTTAAGAGTCATTCACATTTTAAATATTTTTTAATATTCCTCCCCCCACCACACTCACATCAAAACAAACTTTGTTTCGCTACGCAATAAAACAGTATAAGTGTGTGCGTGTGTGAGAGCAGAAGTGTATGTAGAAGTGTGTGAAAAAAGTTAAAATAAAAACATAGATGACAGGTGGGTGTGTAACTCTTAAAGGAAATGAATTTTTATTCTCAAACACATACACATGCACATACACTCTTAATAAACAACATAAAATAAGTTTTGTATACACATACACACACATATACATGTACTTGCAACTTATGAGAAAACTTCAACAAGAGATTATGGTTACGTTTATGAATACAGATACACAGTGGAGGTCAATAATTTAGCAAATTTGTTGGAGGTATTCATTTCTTTTGATTTTTTTTCGTGTTCCGGTGTAAGGATGGTGGATTAAAAAAGAATAAATATAGCAGATTTTTTAGAGCTCAAGTTGAGAGCTCAGTATGCTTTATTCAATTGATTTTGATGTGGAAATAATTTCCTCTTTTATACAATATTTTAGCTGATTCGACAATTACGAATCAACTCCCTTAATTCTATATAATTCTTAACTTATTACATATGTTCTAGTGACCTACATTCTATCGATTAATAATATATGAGTTTGTGTGTATGCAACACGATCCAAGCCTTCAGTCCAACACCAGTAATGCAAGCAAAGCATAATTCCCACGCTAGCCAGCGGAGAATACACAACAACAACAATATGTATTGACGGCTTGAGCACGCGTCAAAAGCAGCGAGAGTCAATGCCCCAGAATTATGTTACTGACACAATCACTTATGTTATTTGATATTCATTTGTTTATACATATTGTGTCGTTAATGATCATTAGCTATACAGAACATTGTGTTGGCATAAACGGCAGTAGGGTCGTGCTACACCGAAACGGAAATCACAAAATATGGATGCTTAATGCAACTCTACATGAAGTAGCAAGGCGGTGAGAACGGAATAGCAGAGTTAATCGGTCTTAAACGGTAGACACCAGAGCCATATTAAAGGCAGGATACTCTCAAGGGCTTGCAAGAGTAAAGCAAGTCACTTTTAATTATAAAGGCTTGTCTTTTATATCATTTGAATTCTTGGACCATCGTCCACGGCCAAGGTATCTGCCATTTAAATGGTCACTGTGGGATCCAGTTGATCTTTTTATAAGCAAATCAATTGTTATGAAAATGGAAATGGTGTTATATCCTTTAAAAATGATAAACAAAAACTACAAAAACAAAAACAATGGACTTGTTTACATGATCAATAAATAAACAAATATATAGCAACAACATCAGTATAAAAAAAGGGATGAACAAGTAAATAAACAGGCAACAACAACACTGCAAGGATAAACGTAAATAACAATAACGTAAACAATATGTGTCGTCGTAGTCTAGTAGGTAGAGTGTTGGCTTATTAGACGTAAAGCCAGGGTTCGAGCCCCAGGCCAGACATCAAAACAAAATACAAAAAGTATTTCTTCGGCGATTTCCTCTCAGCAGATTTCTGGCAAAAACTCTGAGAGTAAATAAAATTGCCATGAAAAGTTTCTCAAAAAATCTGTCGTTCGGAGTCGACTTTAAAGTGTAGGTCCCGCCACTCATGTATAAAATTAACGCACACAACATAAGTGGTGTGAGAAACTAGGTCAATAATCCTGACTGAAGGATTGTAATGACCAATTATGTATGTAAACAATATGTTTAGATTTATAGAGATTTCGCGAAGGCGAAGACATTCTCCTGCAAAAGCATTCATCAGACTGTTTACGTGGGCATATAAAAGAAAGAACTCTGCCAGTCTTGTAAGAAGACACGTTGCGTGTGAAGAGAATAATCGTGGTTTGAAGATATCCGTTATAAAGATCTATTGAATAATTGTTATTGTTTACGCAAAAGAGTGAAAAAAAGAATAACCAATAAAACAATTGTTGTTGTTTACATCAAGTTGTGACAAAGGCACACAGAATTGTGCGAATAATAGAAGAATTTTAATTAAAATTAAACACAAACTTATTTTTATTTTTATTTGCAATCTACGAACTCATAATTCAAACGTTTTTAAAAGGTAAAAACGTAAGACAATATATGAAATTAAGCTATTTTAATGAACTTCACTGTTGCAACACTAATAACTCTCTATAACTCTTACACGCACTCATTGTTAATTTATAAGCAAAACACAATGCAAAGGAATGGGAGTAAGAGAGAGAGTGAAGAGATTGTGTAGAGAAAAACTTTATAAAACAGTTTTAATACGCATACATTGCTTTACTTTTTTTTTCTTAATAACATAAGACTAACGGCATTAGCGGCAGCAACAACAACAGCAGCAACAACAACAATAACAATTAAAACTTTACATAGAATACAGTAGTATTAGCAGAAACCAACATGTAAATACCGGCACATGGCGAAAAAAATACACACAAAAGCCAAAAAAGCATTGCCAGGCGTTAAAAATGAATTGAACACACACACACACATAAAAAGGGAAGAGCAAGAAGAAAAAAAAACTGAAGAATAATTTTTATTTTGTATGGGATTTTTATCAAGGACATGAGTAAAGCAAAAATCTAACAGAGAAAGCTTTTTTTCCTTTATAAGGAAAACAAGAGAGGGAGAGAGAGAGATTAGAATTATAATTGCGCAGGTTTTACAAGAAATAAAGCTTTCACCCACATTTTCAAAAGCTTTGATTTCAAGAGGGTTTAGTTTTTTTGTAACACAGAATCAAAACAAAGAAAGTCATACGAATTGTTTGAAACACTTTTTTTTTTGCAATACAATGGAAACAACAACAATAACAACAAACAAACACGAACATTGAAAAGAAATTCCCTGAAGAAACACAAAAAACGGGAATTTATTTAATATCCACAAGAGCACTTTATTCTACACGGGATATTTTAATAAAAACCTGTTTACAGCTTTATGCTCTCTTTTTCTGTTTGTTCTCTCTCTCTCGGGCACTAACTCTCGTGCTGTTTGCTAAAGTAAGTAATGTTGTGTGTGTGGAAAACACCTGCTGGAATATGGAACTTTGGAAATGTGCGTAAAACGGCGTCACATGTAGAATAACTGTTTAACTAAACGAGCCATTAAAGCACAGAACACAAGAAAAATCATTGTATTTAGAAAACCAAAAAAGCAACAACAAAAACAATAGAAAAACGTGAAAAAAAAAACACAAAAATTTAATGAAGAAGAAAAAAAGCTTTTTGCACAGCTGGTTAAGCTCTCTTACATTCATAACAACAACAACAACATCAACAACAACAACCACAACGACACAGTAAAATACACAATAAAGTGTGTTCGAAAAAAAAACACAAAAAACAAGGGAAACGTAATGAAAGGAAAGAAGGAAAAAAAAAGATATTCACAAGGCTCACAGGTTCATACACAGCTTTCGTGACGTTGACGTTGAACTACAACAACTATGAAGCATAACGTCGACGTTAGCTTCACACAGAGAAGGTGGTGGTTAAACAGCAATTGTAACCGTTATTGAAATTCAGTCATGGAGTTCCAGTCGTCGGGTCAATTTGGAACGTAACTAAACTTTACGCGTGTGATTTTTCATTACAAAAGAAAATACATGAAAAAAGCAAAGAGAAAAAGTGAAATTCATTACAGAAAAAAAAGGAAATAAAATATTAAAACCCCATGTAATTAAATTAATAAAAAAAAAGGAAATTCAATTCAAAAAAAAAAAAAAAAAAAAAAATAAAGAAAAAGTAAGATTTTCTGAAAAGAAAAAGGCCAAGAAAAGAAAAAAGCATAAAAAAATGTATGTTTTGTTCTTAGCAAAGCGTTTACAGTTATTCTCGACGTCTTGTTTTCTAACAGTGTGCTGTTGTTGTTGTTGTTGTTTCATTTAAGTGTGTGCTTTTCTTAAGTAACAAATATTTTTGATTGTTGTTAGTATTGTTGTTCCAAAAAACAAAAAAAAAAAAAAACAAAAAAAAAAAATACGGGGAAAAAAACAAAAAAAAAAAATTCACCCTAAATTTTCGTTGTTATGTGGTGGTATGTGTAATATAACAATAACAACAACAACAACAACTAATACTACTAAATAACAGCGTTAGCAGTAGCAGCAGCAGCAGTGGCTGTAGCCAATATGAAGGATTATTGAATGATTATCGTTGGTGTTGTTGTTGTTGTTCTTGCCGTTGCTTTTTACCGCTTGCTTTTTTTCTTACTTAGCAAAGTACAAGTGCGTGTATTCTTAGCCTTATTTTGGTTACGAAAAAATTCGTTTTTTTTTGTGATTTTTTCCTCTTCTTACTGTGATTGTGTGATTGTTGTTGTTGTTGCTGCGTGTATTATTATTGAAATGCCATGTTTATGTGGGGCCATCTAAAAGACGTTGTTGTTAAAAAATTCATAATTTCGGCGCTGATAAATAAAAAATTGGAAAATAATAAAAAAAAAATTTAAAAGGATTTTGAAAAAAAAAAAAAAATAACAAAAAAAAATCCATTTTTTAAAGCCTTAAAAAAAGAAAGAAAGGAAAAGTAATAAAAACCTACCATAAGACCTACAATTAAATTGAAATTAAAAATTTATCACCCAATCATTAAAAAATCTATAAGAATTTAAGCACCATTATTAATTAAAGGTTGTTTTTTTTTTAATTATTTAAAGGGTTATTTAACCCCTATTTGAACCTTAAAGTGAATGAAATTTTTCTATGAAAGTGGTTAAATTACCCCATGTTTCATAGGAAATCTGTTGGTACCAGCCTTTGCATCAGCTACGTCATTATCTTTAATGTTCTTGTGTACATTAACCCACATGGGGGCTGCCATTGATTATCTCCGTATCAGTTTTAGAGCCACCCGTCATTCTTGGACAATCTAAGATATGGAGTAGATGCTCTCTAGTGCTTGCATATCTCCAGTATATACATATATTTGGATGCCGGATTCCTTCGGATTAAAACGTTTGGAATAGATGACATGGATGATATTCTCTAGGAGATGCAGACCATAGAAAATTTTTTCCCGTATTTTTGTCATAATAAGAATAAGAATTTCAATCAAAACCGTAGTCTATAGGGACTTCCAGATCAGATATAATAAAGAGTTTGGCGAGTCAATAGCTTTTCCACTTTCATGCTCTGGTGGCGCTCAGTTTTATTGCTGAGTTCGCAGCTACTTGCTAAATTTAGGAGTAAACCCAACGACTTAATCTAGGCATTAGTTGGTAGTGGAAATCTTACTAATATTCCTTAATTTCGAATGTTAAATTTGTTTTTCTGTGGCATAGAAATTATTGCCCTAAACAGTGGTTAATGAAATTGGCCTATAAGCGTTATTTTATATGAATTATTTCATTTTTTTTTTCAAATTTCCGAAAAATAGAATTTTTAATGACAGATGGCAATCCTAACATTCTAGAACTTTCTACATTACTCATTTGCTTAGCCGGAAAAGCTTGATTAATGGAACTGAAGAAATAATTACAAATGAAATGCTATTTTCTTAAACTTAGCGAAATTAATACAATAAGTACTGTAAGCGAAGCTGTACTACTTCTCAGTGTAGTTAGTGTTCTAATATTACTTTTACAGCTTAAAAAATTTCCTGCGCTATTTTTCTCGAACAGCAGCATCATTCCTATTGCTTCTACCGACTATTAAGATGCAGCCTCAATCGATAGGTAGATAAGAACGAATGGATCGAAGCATCTAAAGCTTCCGATGAAGCTACTTAGAGTCATAGTGTTTATCCTTGACAGATCAGTGAGCTTACCTGCATAGTGGAAGCTCCCAGGTGCTTTTTTCTTCTACTGGGCATGTATCCAAATTGCCGTAGTCTAGTACTATAGATAGTGTGTTGGCATATTAGACGTAAGGCCACGGTTCAAACCCCAGGTCAGACATCAAAATGATAATATGAAAATAATATTTCTTCGGCGACTTCCTCTCAGCAGATTTCTGGCAAAAACTCTGAGCGTTAAAATAAAATTGCCATGAAAAGTTTCTCAAAAATCTGTCGTTCGGAGTCGACTTTAAAATGTAGGGATCCCAGCACTCATGCATAAAATTAACGCACACAACATAAGTGGTGCGAGAAGTTAGGTCGTAATCCTGACTGAAGGGTTGTAATGACCAATTATGTACGTATGTATGTATGTATGTATGCTGGACATGTATTCAAGATGCGAAGAATAGTTTTCTTCTCTTCCTAATCTCTTTAATTTCTATAGGAGTTCATAACCATGTGGCCAAGATCAATATTTCTCTCATGAGTACCTCGAATGCAATATAAATAGACTTTCCGTATGACCTTTATTTCGCCTTAAGCAGATTTACTGCGCTGTACTATTCGTATTCGAAGTTACCCAACCACAGATCCACATCTACATCCATATTCGAACAATTCGTTCAAAATGTGGTGCTGTAATCTGTACGTCTCAATGTTCCGCCAGAATTCTTGAGTGAGCGATATTTGAATCGTGCCACTATGCAGTCGCCTATAGACTTTGAATCGTGGAATTATCTCCAGCCGAAGATGTGGTTTCTTATGGATTTCATTTGCCACATTTGAGCACAATGAAATCCTTTGCTGTGACCCCAAAGGATTCAATATGAAAAAGGGAAGAATCCGTCTTCTTATTCGGTTTAGGGTATAAAGTTTCTCAGGATTAGTAGGAACATGTAATTGGTTTTAGAATGATAAAATTATCATGTATCGTTGCTTAGTAACAACGCCCTCTGTATAGATGAATCGGACTGTTGTATTGGGTATAGTGGTAAGGAAGTTACCCCGTTGAACCCTAGTCCTTTGCGAAAAATTAATGATGTTTGCTATTGCCACAAACAAAGCTACGAACTTATTATGACCCAGAAAGCAAACAAGATTATTTTACTTCGTACACATATCGGGTCCGCCATCTAACGTTTTTTTTATCAACTAGTGCTTATTTCGTGAATGGTAACACTTAGCTCATGTCTGATTTGACAGATAGTTAGTTTTATCCTTCCGCTGAACGAATATGGTTGTGTATACGCTTGAACAACGCTGGGAAAGTGGGCCTGCGATCGACTTACAGAAGATGCCGATTTTAGCAAAAAAAAAAATCATCTTTTCAGATGAAGCTCATTTTGATCTTGGCGGGTATGTAAACAAGCAAAATTGTCGCATTTGGGGCACAGAAAACGCGCACGCATACATTAAAAAGCTGACGCACCCAAAACGAGTCACTGTTTGGTGCGGATTTTCGTCCAGAGGCATAATTGGGCCATTTTTCTTCGAAAATAAGCAAGGAGTGGCCGTTACAGTCAATGGCGATCGTTATCGGGCCATGTTGAACGAATTTTTGTTCACAAAAATTGAAGAGGAGAATATTGGCAACATTTGGTTTCAAGAGGACGGCTCTACGTGCCACACAGCCGAAGCTACACTCGATGTTTTGCGCCCTTTTTTTGAAGATCGCATTATCAGCCGCAGAGCTGATGTCGTTTGGCCACCTCGGAGCTGCGATTTGACACCGTTGGACTATTATTTGTGGGGTGCCGTCAAAGATAAGTATTACGCCGACAAGCCAGGCACAATTGACGCTTTAAAGGACAATATTCGTGAAGCCATTGGTGAAATACAGCTGCACACAATCGATAATGTGCTTAAAAATTGGACCGATCGTGTAGGCTACTGCATGGCCAGCCGAGGCAGCCATTTGAATGAAATTATTTTCCATTATTAACCGGAAGGATTGTACTTTCAAATAAAAAAAGAAATTTGAGAAAATATTCAGTAGTTTTTTTTTAAAGCATTTTCAAAAAAAAAAAAGTTATTTGGCGGACCCTTTATAAAACATAGAACGTTTATATATACGTATGAGTAATATGGTACATGGTATACGTAATATTAATAATCATACGTCATTAGTAAATTTAAATAATTTGATGTCTGTATTAACGACATTAACATCGAATTTCAATTCAACCTCATTATTATTTTGGAAAACGAAAATAATTTCTTGGAATTCAAAAAAAAAAATAGAAATGATGGTTTCACAGAAAAAAGGTTTTCTTATTCACACGCTTTAGTACAAAAGAAGAAGACAGCATAAAGGCCAAATAGAGAGCAATACATTTGAAAGTATTTTTTATTGAAGCATACTTTCAGGTAAAAAAATAAAGAAATTCCTTTGACTACAACAATTTTTACTTAGCTTGTCGCTTGAAGAGAAAAGAAAGCAGAACTTTGACCTTTTTTTTTCCAACGAATACAAATAATGAATACGAAAATAGAAATAAATTTCTTAGAAATTCTAAAAAAAGAACGAAGAAAATACCAAAAATATGATAAAAGAACGTAAATTTAAAAAAAATTAAATTTAAATACACATGTGCTAAGAATGGATATTAAAAAAATGTTGCCGTAATGTTTCTGGCAGAAATCTTAAAAATTATGGCTTTAAACGGATTCAAAAACATGTTCAAGAGAAAAAGGATACGATAAGAAACCTAAAGTTCTTTTGCATGAGTTGGTATTACAGCACCGATGACTTGGATTGAAATAGTCGGATGGAGATGTTTTAAATTCTGTGGGTTTTGCCTCATAAGATTTCCAGACGTTTTAAAGCCTATACTCTAGGTTTTATTAATTTCTTTTCATTTCTTAAGTTACAAGGCATCTGTCTCCTATCTCGCCTATCTTTGTTTGGTTTCAGTCTCGTTAATTAAATTTTTTTCAACAATGATGGCAATGAGGGGGGAATTAGACCCCAAGATTACTTATTCCAGTTGATCTCTTGTGCATCTACCTTTCAAGGACCAGATCATTTTCTTTCAGTGTCAACAAGTCCAGTTCTCCTAGCGTATATTTTACTTTTGTAACCCAGTGCCATACAGTTTGGTGATCAAGTGTTGCTTGTGTTTTCTTCTTCAGAAATCTTTCGGATTTGCCCTTCTTCTACAGGTGCTTATAGCTAACGCTGTGTTCCAGGCGTCCATATCAAATTTGGTACAGAGAAACCGGATTATTGAGAGCTTTTTTGGCAGTCCAGTAATGCTTTGGGCGTAAATGTGTAACTGCTAAGAGCCTTGCAGGCAGGCAGATTGACTGTTCTAAAGTATTTTTTGTTTTCATTTTTATACGTCCACTTTCGCAATTTTGCTCAAATTTTAGTCTTAAGATTATTGTTCTTGATGCCTTGTGTTCTAACATTCTGCTCCCAATCCGTAAATCAAAAATTTGGATTTACGTGTAGCTATTTACGTATCACATATTTTTCAATTGGAGAGATTATAATGGAAATGATCATAAGGACTTGGTCGTAAATTTCAACCATAACTGTCTACTGAAGCAGGTTCTAAAATGACAGGGCTGCCATCTATTTGTTTCTAGAAAAAAACATTCATTGTGAAGATATTTAAAATTGCTGTATTGGGTGCAGTGGTAGCTCTATTTTTCACCGAACAAGGCCTCTTATGATGTTCCTTGCGGATGTTATACTCTTAAAGAGATAAGGGGATCTTACCATAAAGGAATTCCTTGGTACTTAGGTGACAATCGTCATTGAACCACAGTCACATATGTAGGTCCGGCAGCTTAGGTGGCAACCTTTCAAATGACATATCAAGCGTCTAAGCTTATCCATTAGCGTCGCAAGCAGTGGATTATTTTAAGATCTCCCTTACAAGCCCCATGTGTGATCTGAGCATTGGAAAAAATTCCATTCCATGAGGATGAGTCAACTCATTTTTCTCTATCGGCTCAATATTTCTTATTGGGTTTTTGTACTGCCAAGTAGGGAGCTATGCCCTCGCGCGATGTTCTGCTGAAGTTGGGGCTCGAGGGAGAAGAAAGAAAAAAGACTTAAGGGCTGTAATGGCCAATTAAGTAAGTCAGTAAGGCATTGCCTGGTATATACGAGAGCTTGGGTGTAATTTATTTAAATATGTTAGCACAATAGGTTTGATATTTTGGCCTTATAACCTAACCTTATTAATAACCTTCACAATTAAAAGCAGTTTTTTTTATGAAAAAAAATTTTTTTCATGTTTTTTTTTTAAGAAATTTTTATTAAATTACACTATGCGACAATGCTAATGACATACTATAGGTTGTGAGTTTTGTTGAGTAGATCTCAAAACTATTTTTTTTATATTTCTCGAACCCTCCAAACTTGTTTTATTTGACAAAAACTGTTTTTTTTTTACTTTACGCACAAATTTCTGTATTACTCAAACATTTCTGACCCGATTTCTAAAGTTTTAATCTTGTTGGAAAGGATATGGACCTTTAAAACGGTATACATAAATCTATTATTCGACTTAATATGGTATGATTTTTGATGAGGTAAACTTGGAAAATTCGAATTTTTTTCATATTTCTTCAAGTTTGTCCATTCATAGTAGCAAACTTTAATAAAAAAAAATATAGGGTAAGTGATAATATTCTTAAAGTCTGTTCTCTTGTGAAGAGATTGAGTCATCATTTGATCAAATCGGACAAAAATTACCGGAGTTATTATATAAATAGTAAAACAGTCGTGTTATATTTTTTATATATGTCATCTCAAAAAATGAACTTTTAGTTCAAAAATTTTCACAATTTTTTAAGGATCTTGATTGTTTATCACAAAATGTGTCAATTTCACGATTGAGCGACCACCAGAAGTTGGCCAATGTTTGCGCAAAGAGAAATAATAATATTTGGAAAAAACACAAACATTAGCCGACTTCTGATAATTGTGCAAACGTGAAATTGATACATTTTGTGATAAACAATCAAGATCCATCAAAAATTCTGAAAATTTTTGAACTAAAAGTTCATTTGATGAGATGACATATATAAAAAATATCACTCGACTGTTAGACTCTTTAAATAATAACTATGGTAATTTTTTTCCGATTTGATCAAATGATGACTCAATCTCTTCACAAGAGAACAGACTTTAAGAATATTATCACTTATCCTATATTTTTTTTTATTTAAGTTTGCTACTAGGAATGGACAAACTTGAAAAAATATGAAAAAATTTGAATTTTCCAAGTTTACCTTATCAAATCTCCTAGCATATTAAGCAGAATAATAGATATATGTATACCGTTTTAAAGGTCCACCCCTCCCCTTCCTAACAATATTTAAATTTTGGAAATCGGGTCGGAAATGTTTGAGAAATTACAGAAACTTGCGCAAAAAGTCTAAAAAAACAGTTTTTGTCAAATAAAACAAGTTTGGAGGGTTCGACAAATATAAAAAAGGTATTTTTGAGTTCTCCTCAACTAACTGAACAACGTAGGCTATGTAGTTACTCGGGTGTATTTTCACTGTCGCACCGTGTTATTATTCTACATAAATATGTTTCTATTTCATAAAATTACTAAATTAAACCACATGAAAATTACTAGAAACCACTATACTTCATGAAATCTTTTTTTCGTTTTTAAATTCCTAAAATTTTTTTGGCTTCAACGACAAAAAAAAAAAAATATTTCAACTAGAAAACCACAACCGAACAACATTAAAATCGCGAGTGAAGTGTAAACGTAAAATGCAATTAAGCATCATAATTATAATGAAATAATGGAAACAACAAAAACAAAATAAAAACAAACAAAAAAAAAAAAAAATTAAAATTTATGAATGAGAGAGAGATAAACCAGAGTGAGAATGTATGTGAAATGTATGTGAGTAAAACGGATGTTGGAGAAACACGAAACAAAAAAAAAAAAAAAAAATTACAATTAAAATAACTCAACGGTAACTGTATAATGCAGCAACAACAACAATAACTTAGTCATTATTATTATTATTAACAACAACAACAACAATAACAACAGTAACAACAACATCATCATTAACGTCGTTAAAGAATAAAAAAAAATCAAAAAAAAAAAAGAGAAGAGAAAACCGCCCTCACATTTAAATAAATTTCCCTTATTTAATGCAATTTGATATGCAGGCAAATAATGAGCGGAAACGGAAGTGTAAAATGGTGGCGGTCAACAAGTATAATTTCATAAAAATACTCGTGAAACACTAAAAACAAAAAAAAAAAAAAAAAAACAAAAAAATTCAAAAAAAAAAAAAAACAAATTTATTTGAACTTTAAAATAAAATATTCGAGGAAAACAAAATTAGGAATAAAAAAATTTCATAAGGGAGGTTAGAAAATAATATTCTGGAAAAGATTTTAAAGATAAAAATATGCTTAAAAAATTAAAAATTAAATTTTTTTATTCCCGAATTTCCCAAAAAAACAACAAAAACTAATTTTATTTTCACAGAAAATTGAAGGAAAAATTTTAAAGAAAATTTCTTAAAAAAGTTTGGAGAATTAGAAAAAAATAACAAAATAAATCGAAATTGTTGAGAAATTCCAAAAAAGGCAACAAATAAATATGAAGAAACCTTAATTAAAAAATGTTTAATTCTTGGAAAATAAAATTAAACAAATTTTTTTCGTTTTAAATTAAAAACAAAAAATTTTAAATTTCCAAAATTACTGTCTACATTACTCATCAAAATATTGCATATGTATGTCAGTATATGTGTATTTGCCTGTGTATTTATAATTCCATACATATGTACATATGTATGTTTGCATGTGTGTATGTGCTTTAATTTTCTTTTGAAGCATTTCCGTTTAATTATAACGAGAGAAAGAAAGAGAGCAGCATCATTACCGTAATGCATTGAAATGTTTGCATATTTTTAGGCTGTGGTTTTTTTAATATCCTGTTAAAAGCGGATTTCGCTTTACTCTCTTTCTCCGTTAGATTTAGATTTGTTTCTTTTTTTTTTTTTGGGGGAAACGGAAATTGTTTATCTTGTTGTGTTAACGGAAGTGTAAAATTAATATGAGTCATTAGTTTTGAAATATTAGAACAGCAATGAATGACAATTGAACAACAATAGAAAACAAACAAATATTGAAAATGATGAAAAAAATGAAAATTTAATCCTGTATTAAAACAGTGAAAATAAAGAACAGAAAGAGCAAATGATGGAAAGATCAAAATTCTCCTAATATTGTGATCATTAAATTGAAAACAGGTCTGATCAAACCTATTTCTGCCTTTTTTTTTGGGAAGAAATAAATGATTTTACATCTTTTTAAAAATATGGGCAATGATGATTATCCACATTTGCTGGTCTGCATTTAACAGTTTAGCAAATTATTTCCTATCTAAGATTACTAAATAATCTGAACTCTAAAGGTAAAATTAAAAATTGCCATGATAAGTCTGTTTAACTCCGTTGTTCGCAGTCGACTTTTAGTCTTGTCGCTTATGGACATTTGAGAAGTCGTCGTGGTCTAGTAGGCTGTGTGTTGGCTTATTAGACGTAAGGCATCGATTCAAACCGCAGATCAGGCATCTCCAACTAAACGAAATATGAAAAAAATATTTCTTCGGCGACTTCCTCTCAGCAGATTTCTGGCAAAAACTCTGAGAATGAAATAAAATTGCCATAAAAAGCGTTTCAAAAAGCGTCTGACGTTGGGAAACGACTTTAAACGGAACCTACACTCATGTATAAAATTAACACACACACTATATAAGTGGTGTGAGAAGCTAGGTCGTAATACTGACTAAAGAATTCTAATGACCAATTATGTACATATGTACTTATTGACATGTTTGAGGAACTAGATCGTAGTACTAACGAAAGGGTTGTAATGACCAATTTAGTAAATACTAGACCTTATAGCAGCGTTCTCGGGTCTGCCTCTCATATGATGAGCATCGTTTTATCCATTTTTAGTAATTACACTCAGGTCTCGTTTTATGCGATAGATGCGTTCCAAAAAAACATCGCATAAATTGAATTCGAATAAAACGATACTCTAGCTTCATATAAAAATTAATTATTCGTTCCAAAATCCTGAAAAACCGCATAAACAGCAAATTTTAATTGAAAAATCAAAGCAAAAATGCATAAAAAAAATCAACAAAAATAAAAAATTAATTTATTATTTACAGAAAAAAAAACAAAATGATCCAAAAAATAATAAATAAATAATAAACTAAAGTTTATAATTCTGAATGTACGATCAATCATTCTGCATGGTTTTGGAATTGGTTCGAAGTCACTTTTATGATTACATATCTATCAGGTAGTGGATACTTATGAAGGGGACTAGATCAACGAATTTTTAGAAAGTTCAAATGTTTCTTCTGAATAAGAGTATTAAAGTGCCAGTTATTAAAAAGGAGCAGCTTCTTTAAATAAAAGATTCTTTAAATCATAAGTAAGAATTAACTTTTGAAAGCTTTTATTGGCATAGCTAGAGCAATCTCATGCTAATCAATCACCTTTCCAATTGGAAACAAACTAGAACGATTGATTTTCACAAGCTATTCGGCATAGAGATCTGACAGGCTCAAACTACAGCGTACAATCACAAGAGATTCCCAAATAAAAAAGCTTTTCAAACCGCAGGGAAATCAATGCCGCTTTCTGAATCAACATCTTTGGTCTTTACAACCTTTCAGTTGGGATTAACAATAATGGTTATATCAGTGGTGTAAACTTGGTTTAATTTAACAATGATGTAAAAGTTTAAACAGTATCATAACATTTTAAAATCTATAAAAAATCTAAAAAAAAATTTCATTTAAAATCGCATAAATTCGAATCGAGACCCGAGTGCATTTAAATCAATGATGTCCATTTCATAGCACAATTGTGCTGACTAAAACACACACATATTCTTATTCTCTTTTGTTTAGCCGTCACTGAGCCAGCGACGAATGCACATGTGTAGCGGGTGTACGATTTTCTTTCAATATTTTTGTTTAGAGCACTGAAAGAAATAAATATGGCACGCGAAAAATATGATATGATATATGATATGTTTTAAAAAGACACTATGATTCCTTTCATAGTAATAAGGATAGATTTAGTGATAGGGAAAATGAAGAATTATTTTTAAAATATAAAATTATTTTTTTGGAAAAACTGAAGAGTTGGTTATCTGATACGGAAACCAACGAAAAGACATCAGATGATAAAAGTTTAAAAAAAGAGTTGTCAAGTCTTATAAGTTTAAATATTGTTAAACATGGTAGACCAATTTCTGATGAAATGTTTATTGAAAATATTTTATATAAATGTTTTGAAAAACTTAAGCACAATCTGAAGTTTATAGAGTCCCTTCCGTTATCTCCCTAACTTATCTATGTGAACAGATTTTTTCAGACTTAAAATTCATTGGTTCTAAACAACGTAATAAATTAAATTCCGCACACTTAAAAAATATTCTTTTGCTACGAAACTGTCATAATAGTATTAATGTAGAAAATTTCATTAATGATATATAAAATAAATTTTAATTTATCATTTTGTCCGTGAATTTTTTTTAAGTACACACAATTTTTCTTTCAGTGCAGTTCTCTTTCTCTCACCAATACAACTACAGTTTTAGCTTTGGACATCACTGATTTAAATCGAAAATTTTTTTTTATTTTATTGTCAACTATACAATACTCCTGCATAGTTTCAGGAGTATAACTTGCTCTGTTGTTTGTATTTGTGTGTATGTTTGAGAGAGTGAGAAAGAGACAAATAATAATAAATAATAAATAAATACAATGATGCTAATGTATGTGTTTTTATATTAAAAAATATATTTATTCTCTCTTTATAGATAAAATTATTGCATTCAAAATGAGCAAAAGAGAAAGAAAGAAAGAGAAATTAAAATAAATTAAAATAACTGTGAATAAAAAAGTTGTTAAAGAGAGTTAAAGAGCATAAAAGAATCATGAATTTTATATGCTAATGTAACTAAGTTAAATAGATTTGGGAGATTCACGAAAAAAAAAAAATAAAAGGGAAAGATTTGTATTGTACTTGGCTTGCTAAAGATGACTCTTTTACCTGTTGTCGATCGTTAATTGCCAAACAAATCTTGGTCAAGTAGTTTCGTTTGCCCAACTGACTTAATTTATTAAAAAAAATATCACACAGTGATCAATCAAAATAAAAAAAAGGAAACAAAAAAAAATTTAACTCGAGAAAGAAGAAAAAAAGTTGTGAAACAACCGGTAGAAGAGAGAGAGAGAGAGAGAGAGAGAGCAAGAGTGAGGGATAAAGTAATATCACAGTGATAAATAAAAAAATTAAAGAATAAAAAAATACAAATACAGTGCGATAAGACAAACCGGTTGTTATAAAAACAGAAAAAGCTAAAGAGATTGAGAGACAGAGAGAGAAATAGAATATGGAAGAGCAATTGAAATAAAAAAAAACATTACAGTGATAAATAAAATAGTACACACCAATACAAAGTTAAAGAGGTATAAAAATTACACGTAAAGAAGAGAGAAAAGAAAACACCAATAGGCAATGATAAAAAGATCCGGAGAGTGTGAACGTATAAAAAAGAAAGGTTGGACGATAAAATAATGTAATAGTGATAAGAAGAAAGAAAAGAAGAAAGAAAAAAAAAAAGAAATCAGCGAGAGTTATAATTAGAGTCTTGCCAAAGCCAAAGCTGGTGAAATGAAAAAATAGTGACGGAAAATTAAATTTATTAAGTGATGACAGCGAAAAAAATTGTGAAAAGTACTTAAAAAAATAAATAAAAGTGCTTCGTAAGATCCGAAGGGAAAAAGAGAACGAGAGAGAGTACAAAAGAGAAAATTTTTAAAATGATAAAACCGCAATAGATAGAATTTATGGCTTAAACTGAAATAAAAAAAAAAAAAAATTAAGAGCAATAAAACTAGAAAAAAAAGAATAAAGAAAGTGTATGTTAAAAAGCTAATAAAAGAGAGAAATGAAAATCTGAAATAAATTATTCACTAATTAAGGGAGTTTTTTTTTTTTTAATAAAAAAATAAAATAAAAATAATTTTAAAAAATAAATTTTAAAAAATAATAATTTTATAATAATTTAATAATAATTTTAAAAAATAAAATAAAAATAAAAAGAATTAAAATTGAAATTAAAAATAAATTCTTAAAATTTCCTAAAAAAAAAAAATCTATAAAAAGGTAAAAAAAAAAATAATAAAAAATGTAACAAAAAAAAAAAAAAAAATAAAAAATAATAAAATAAATTATAATTCCCCAATGAATGAATAATAAACGTGAAAAATTAAAAGAAAAAAGAAAAATAAAAAAAAAAATTAATGTTTTTAATGAAAAACTAATAAAATACATACGCAATATCATTTTCCCATTTTTCGCATAAAAGTTTAACGCAAAATCCACAAAAAAAGAAAACGAGAAAAAACAACAATCATTCCAAGAAGAAGAAGAAGAAAGTTTTACAATTTCTTTTTATATGAGCCATCAACCATTCCCTTCCGGCCTGCATCACCACTCCCGCTAAACTAACGTTAAACATCGTTAACAGCTCAGCAGAGTGTTACACCACCACCAACCACTAAACGCCTGCAGTCAACTTAAACTGTGTTTTAATACTCAACGCAACAACATACGCCATCATCAGCTTCTGTAAGAAAGTTTTCAGCATACGTTTCAACGTTTTACAAAAAGTGAGTAGAAAATGTGCAAAAAAAGAAAAAAAATACTCATTAAATTTTCTTTTTTCCCCCTGCCATATTTTATGCTTTAATTACATGATAAGCAATGAATAGCTTAAACAACTCCACGGATTAAATAAAAACATGAATGTAGAAAAGGAAAAACTGACAGTTTTTATTGCAATTACTGACAGTATATAAATTGAAAATTTTTGGAAACGAAGAAACCAAAAAAAAAAAAATTCTTTTCTTTTCAAAATTCTAAAAGAAATTTTCATGATTTTATTGTCTGGCCATGAGTTTAAAAGGTCGGCTAGAGGGGGTGTGCTAAGAAAGTTATCGAAAAAAGTTATCGTTTCTAAGAATTACATTTTTCTAGTTGTAGTGGGAGTGTGCTTCCAAAAACAATATTTTTTGCTTGAAACAAGAAAAATTGACAACGAGGTGTTTAATGTTAGTTGGTTGTTCATGCCATTAAAAGTCGTAAGTTTAGTGAAGTAATTACAAGAGAAGATAAAAAAATAAAAATGCAAAAGAAAGAAAATATTGCAGGAAATTGAAAAATTTATCCAGATATTTAGGACAGTTTTTAAGTGCTCTAAATAGTTTGTGAATAAATTTATTAAAAAAAAAAAAATGAAGAGTTCATTAGGAGTTATTGAGGATGCAAACCCTCTACCGGTCCAAAGCTACATTTGTAGGAATACAAATTAAATAACCTGTCAAGCTTGTAAAATATTCCTTCAGGGGGGCACTTCTATCGGGTGATTTTTTAAGAGCTATAGGAATATTTTCAAAAAAAAAAAAACACATAAAATTCAGAAAAATGCATGAAATCTTTATTTGAATCGATAGTACGGTCCATATAATTTAATGTTTGAAGATTATTTCATGCAAATGTTGACCGCGACTGCGCCTCAAATGGTCCATCCGCTTATTCCAATTTTGGCATACTCTTTCCAACATTTCGGCCAGTATCTCACGAATAAATGCTTCAATGTTGTCTTCCAATGCGTCAATTGAAGCGGGCTTATCTGAGCCCCACAAAAAATAGTCTAAAGGCGTTACGATTTGCAGCATCTTTGAAGAAGTACGGCCCAATTATGCCACCAGCCCATAAACCGCACCAAACTGTGACTTTTTCTGGATACATTGGTAGCTTTTGCAATGCTTCTGGCTGATCTTCACTCCAAAATCGACAATTCTGCTTATTTACGTATCCATTGAGCCAAAAATGAACTTTGTCGCTGAACACAATTTTTCGATAAAGAAGTGGATCTTCGGCCAACTTTCCAAGAGCCCATTTTGATAATAAAATTCAATGATTTGCAAGCGTTGTTCGTTTGTAGGACGATTCATGGTTAAATTATAGACCAAACTGAAGATGTTTGACAGTGAAACAAAACACGAAACGTGCGTGAGCTGTTTAAACCAGTGTTGCCAAAAAGATAATAGCTAAAAAATCACCTGATATATCCTCGTTGAGAATGTCCAGCTCCTAAATGGAATTGACTAACTCAACTAAACCCAATATCATGCTAGAACCCTAGGTAGAGATAACTGCGGCTCGGAGATGGTCATCTTCAGGGATTCAATGGAAGTTTAAGTAGATGTTTTTAAATTTGACAACAAGAGCAGACATTTCTCCGCCTCCTAGACAACTGTGACGCGTTTTATGGACTGAAGTAATGTCCATTTAATATGCCACAAAATTGATCTTGAACAGGTGACGTTTTATCTTCTCTTACTATCATACTGAATTCAAATCTATGTGAATGTGGCCTTCTCTAAGTAGATTAGTAACCGCAGCAGTTCTTTTGATTTCCACATCTTTGTGATCATCTTACATGGGTTACTGGTTATAGGAATATCGCGAGTAGTTGTGTAGTCAAAGACCTAGCAATACTAGGCACATTCCTACCAAATAGCCATGCCTTTGTGAAAATGGTCATACCTTGTACCTTCGTTAAGATGATTATGATGCCAAGATATCTATTGAATGCTAACAAATCCTAGACGAATTGGGAATCTCATTTTCATTTGACCAACATTGTATCGAAAGCATACCGACCAACTAAACATAATTGTAGTGATAGTCTAGACCAGTGTTTACCATTTCATAGCACAATTGTGCAGAGAGAACTCACACGCATTCTTGTGTTTTTTGATTTAGTTGTTGATCAGACTGCGACAAGAACACATGTGCGGCGGATGCTTTACCATTTTTTTCAGAATGACACTCAAAAAATATTGTATGTTAAAAGATGCTTTTGATAATATTCAATGCCTTATATGTTATAAAACATTTAAGGTACGTAGGGAATATGTTCTTAAAAGACATTTTGTATGTTACCATATTCATATTAATAATTTTAATGATAAGGAAAGGGGAAGAGTTTTTTAATAGACAAAAAACAATTTATTTAGAAAAATTAAAAGGTTGGTTGGAAAGAGAGGAAATTTCCGAACCAAAATTAGTTCCTAAATTAAAAATTGAAATTTCAAGATTAATAAGTTTGGAAATTGTAAGAAAGCGCAGACCATTTAGTGATGGCGTTTTTATTAAAGAATTATTAAACAAATTTGACAAAGGCTTAATTACAATACAAAATTTATACAGTCTCCTCCACTGTCTGACAAAACTGTAGCCCGTCGGACTCTTCAGTTAGGAACATCTATCGAATCTCTGATTAGGGAAAAATTAATTAACTGTGAAAATTTTTCACTTTGCTTAGACGAAAGCACTGACATCAATGATCTCTGTCAACTTGTAATTTGTTTCGATGCGTAGACAGATCTTACAATATTTTTGAAACCATGTATACTTTAGAAACATTTTATGGAAATGTAACAGGCAGGTTGTTGTATAATGTTGTTAGTGAAAAGCTTCTTTCTGATGTAGATAGAAACAAATTTGCTGGAATATGTACAGATGGAGCCAATGTAATGGCGGGCAAACATGAAGGTTTAATAGGCCAATTAAAAAAGCATGAATATGCAGTTCATACTTTCCACAGTTTTATTCATCAGACCGCTCTTGCATCGAAATTTTTAAACGATTGCAAAGCTATGAAAGCAGCAGAGCAAATAATAATTAAAATTCGAGGCGGACATCACTCGCTTACCCACCGCAAATTTGTAACATTTAAAAAAAAAACAAAAATACTGTGAATTACGATTTAAAAGTGTTTACAGAAGTTCGGTGGTTAAGTCGCGGTGATTGTCTCAATAGATTGTACGATTTGAGAGAAGAAGTGCTAGAGTTCCTAGAAATTGAAAATATAGAAAAAAATTTTGTAAGTTATTTAAAAGACAATAATTTTATTTTAGACTTAGCTTTTTTGGCAGATACAACAAGTGTGTTAAATGAGCTGAATTTAGAATTACAAGGAAAAGAACGGAATATATGCCATTTGTCAAAAATAATTTTTAATTTTAAAACAAAACTGTTTTTGCCTCTTTCCCAAATTCAATCGGCTGATTTTTCCAAAAACTTTACTTTCTTTGCAGATAGCAAGAGAAATTTAAAAATTTTTAAATTAAAAGTTCATTTGATAAGATGACATATATGTATGTATGTTATATTTTTTAAATAATAACTACGTTAATTTTTGTCCATTTTGATCAAACGAAGTGTCAAACTTTTCAGAAGAGAATACACTTTAAGAATGTCACCACTTATTTTATATTTTTTTAATTAAGGTTTGCTACTATGAATGGACAAACTTCAAAAAATATGTAAGGAAATCAATTTTTTCAAGTTTACCCGGTCAAAAATCATTACGTGTAAATTTGAACCACATGTTTATGTATACCGTTTTAAAAAACTTTGGATTTTGAAAATAGATTAAAAAACAATTGGGTAATCAATAATTTTGTGTGAAAAGATTAAAAATCGGTTTTTGTCAAATAAAAGAACGCTGGAAGGTTCGAGAAATATAAAAAAAATTTGAGTTCTATTGCTTTTCTCTATTAATAAAAAATGGTTTTTAATTTTTATTTATCTAAAAACATGGTCTAATTTTTAAGCCAAAGATGGATACCTTTATGATCTTTTAATAAAAAATGGATCTTTTTTTTTTTATTTTTATTTATCTAAAATTATTAAGCCGAAGATAGATAGCTTTACATATGTATGTTGATAAAATGAAAATCAAAATAACGTATATTACTAACACTTTTCTATGGCTGTAAATAAATCAATTCTCTCAATTTATTTTCTCTCTCTTACTCACTAATACACAACCAAAAAATTTTTGGTAACCCCTGGTCTAGACTCATGCAAGAATACTTCAATTATCTGCTAACGACTTCTGCAGAAGTTGTATATAATTTGAAGAGGAAGTTTTTATTGTCTACTTCATAGGTCAATAACAGTTTCCAGTTCAATGTCCACTTCTCTCATTTGGCTCAAACTTCCTCTTTAGCGCCCTTATGAAACATTTGTAATTTGCTATCGTATCCATGGTTAAATTCTTTAAACTGTTAGGACTGTTTTCAGTTGTGTTCTAAGGAAGTCATGCTTTAATATAAGGCCCCCATGATGATTGTCGATATTGTTTATCCAAGATCTGTCCATTGCAATAGAACATTGCTTCATTTAACATAACAACGAGCCAATATAATATTAGTATTTCTATACAAATTAGAGTATAACGACATATACTCATTTTTGCTCCTTACTGTATATGTAATTCCCTAATAAGTTTTTTTTTCTACTTTCATGCGTATTAGTAGGTGTGTGTGTGTGTTGCTTCATGACATTCTAAAGCCCGTTTATGTAAAAAAGTAAAATTTCAAACTTTAACTTCAGATTTGAAAATGAAATTGAAAAAAAAACTTTTTTTTATTTCATGCTGCTACTTTTAATGTTGCCGTTGTTGTTGTTGTTTATGTTTATGTTTTATTATAATTGTTGTTGCTTATGTTTCTGCCAATTTTTTAAGCAAGAAATGTGTAATAAACCACCCTGTTTTTGTGCAATTTAAACTCTCTGTGTGTGCCAAATATGGCAGGTTTTTTATTTTATTTTTTCTTTCTTTCTTTTCTTCTTCATTCTCTTTAATGTCGTTTCTTGCTTTTTAGTTAGTGGGTGTTTGTTCAGTGTGTTCAACTTTAGAGAGTTTTCATCAACCGTTATTAATATTATTGTTGTATACCGTTCATCTTTTTACTACACGTACATACGCACACACATATTTGAAAAAAAAAACAACGAGTCTTTATACCTACAACATATTTATTTAATTTAAAAATTGCACTATGGCTTGTGTATCACTTCTTTTTCTTTATAAAATCCTGCATACTTTTGAATTTTACCAAACCACTGTTATTGTTGTTGTTGGAGACAACAACTCTAAAGGACTCTTACAAAGTACACCCAAACCTTTTTTTACACGGTGGATACGTTCCAGTGGATACCGTGTAAAAAAAAAACGCGTAAAAAAAGACAAATATTATGTATGTATGTATGTAAGTGTATAAACAAACTGAAAAGATATACAGGGTGGGCCAAAAGAAACCAAGGGGTGTAAAAGTTTAATAACTTTTTTGTTTATTAACTTTTTTTTATTTTTTCTTTCAGATTATATAATATACAAAATGGAAAT
Organism: Sarcophaga caerulescens; assembly: GCA_927399465.1. NCBI lineage: Eukaryota > Metazoa > Arthropoda > Insecta > Diptera > Sarcophagidae > Sarcophaga > Sarcophaga caerulescens. The sequence goes on from OV656866.1 coordinate 106,071,614, forward strand.
TTTTTTACACTAAGTATGAAAAATGATGTCTCTTAAATGACCACCGTTTTCAGCTTCGCACTGATGGGCTCTTTTTAGAGCATTTTCCATAACATCTTTCAAAACTTGTGGCTGTAGCGTTCGAATTTCTGCAACAATGTTTGCCTTGAGTTCAAGGATTGTCTCTGTCTTGTTCACATACACACTCTCCTTCAAAAAACCCCAAAGAAAATAGTCGGGTGCTGTCAAATCTGGCGATCGCGCTGGCCAAATAATTTCCGAATTTCGAGAAATTATTCGCTCTCCAAAAATTTGACTTAAAAGTGCCATTGTGACTCGGGCAGTATGGGCAGTGGCTTCGTCTCTCTGAAACCACATACCAGGTCTGTTTTCAAGAGCAGGACGTAAAACATTTTCTATCATAAGCAGATACCGCTCTCCATTTACGGTTACAGCACTTCCATCTTCATTCTCGAAGAAGTAGGGCCCAATGACATTTTCAGATGTGATCCCACACCATACTGTACACCTGATGGGGTGCAATTGGCGTTGATGAATGGCTCTTGGATTTTGAGAACCCCAGAAACTACAGTTCTGCTTATTAACAAAGCCATTCAAATGAAAATGAGCTTCATCACTCATAATCAAATTTTCAATAAAGTTGATTTCATTTCTGGCCAACTCTTGAAATTTAACTGCAAAATTTAGACGTTGCCGATGATCTCCGGGTTTTAATTCTTGGACCAATTGCACCTTATATGGGTATAACTGTAAATCTTTTTTTAAAATGCGCTTTAGTGACGTACGAGACATTCATAGCTGAGCAGAACGCCTTCTGCAAGATGTTTCTGGTGCTTCGTTAACACTTTGCTGTACTCGTTCAATATTTTCCGCAGTGCGACTTAAACGTGGTCTATCGGTTCGAGGCAAATCTCTTACGCTGCCATGTTGGTGATGACGATTAACTAAGCAACGAATCATCGCTTCAGAGGGCGAAATTCTGACGTTAAAATGTCGACGATATGCTCTTTGCGTTAAAATAATTGATCTCTGGTTTAAATAATAAAATTCTATTGTTCTGGTTCTCTGTTCAGTTGTGAACCTCTCCATTATAAATTCTCCAAGTGTTGTCTATATAATCTGAAAGAAAAAATAAAAAAAAATTAATAAACAAAAAAGTTATTAAACTTTTACACCCCTTGGTTTCTTTTGGCCCACCCTGTACATAGGATTGATGCAGCAGCCTACATATGCCTATAAAATTGAATAACTTTATAAAAACGCACATAAAAAATAAAATAAATAAAAAAAAATAAAGAAAAAACTTAAAAATTCTCTTCCATTTATAAAAATAAAATTAGTTATCAAACTCTTAAGACAATTAGGAACGGAATTATTTTCAATAAAAAATTTTCTGATAGCAAGCGTATTCTCTTTTGCTGGGGTGGCTCAATATCAGTTTCGTCAGTAGAAATACTTATTACTTCTACATCGTCAGAAGCTGCTTCTGGCGCTGGTTTATTTCTTTTAACAGCAAATTCTGTGATCCAACTTTGAAAAGCTCTTTATAGAGCTCTCTGTATCTAGCCATACATGTTTGTAGGTCTGATTGAAATTTCATAGCTTTTTCAATTATGTTATCACATGTCAAAAAGTGTTCTGCCAACTTATTTGCCATTTGAAGGCCGTCAAGTATCCACTTGGCGTTTATTGGACTTTGAATTTCACTCTCATCAGTTTCGACATTTTGATCTTCATTTCCCAGCGCAACCTCAAATATCTCTTCTTCATTTAGAGCTTTATCAACAATTATTTCGTTTATATCTTCAATGTTAAGATTATCAAACCCTTCACCTTCAACTTCTCGCGCTAAATTAATTATATCTGCATACACTTCACCACCTGAATTATCATTCGCACAAGTGTCTTTGTCCTTGACGCATTCTGGCCAAATGCTCTTCCAACAGGCATTTAAAGTTGATGGTTTTATTTCCGGAAAGGCTAAAGCAGCATGCTTTATGTGAGAAACTGCGGGCTTCTTGGGGACGATTGCCTGCAGACTGTCTAATGGTGAATGTATAGCACTGGCCATTTTATAGTCACCTAGCAGCAACTCGTTTCCTTACAGTTCGCATCTTCCCCATTTCCACCTTTCCTAAAAACCTGCATAATGCACTGCATAAGTAGGGGCCATCCCCTGAGTGCTATTTTCATAAAAAAAAAAAAAAAATCCATAATCGAAAGTTTCTTCCATGCGTCGATAACTGTAGTATTAGCATCACTTTCTATTTCATTTAAAATGTACTGAAAAGATCTCTTAATATAAAAAAATGGTAAATTTGTTAAAAAAACCGTGTTATTTTAAATTCGCGTAAAAAAAAAACCGTGTAAAAACAGGTTTGGGTGTAGTTGTAAAAAAAAAAAATATGAGATAAACTTACTCTTTACATGGGAATATGAATGTGTACGTGTAAACACAAGATAAGATATATAACGAGAGCGAGAGAGAGAGAAACTAAATAATAGTCCAAGCATAACCATTATATTGTATATGTAAGCATATGAGTAGTTAAACTTGCATGTGTATGTGTATGTGTTTGTGTGGGGATACACTCATTATCATTATTAAAAAAACCAGAGTGAGAGAGAAAAGGAGAGAAATAACAAAAGAAAAAGATCGTAAACCTGCCTGCATTACCCAATAATATTTTTAATGTCTTTTGTTTTCGTTTCGTTTCGCTCTGGGCCTCTCACACTCTCTCTGTAAGTAACTGAGAATCTCATCAGTAAAGTTATTTGTGTGTGTGTGTGTGTGTGCAAGTAAGTTTTTTGTTGATTTTTTTTTTATTATACTTGCTTCGTTACCTTTATATTGTTTGTTATACAAGGCTGCTGCTGTATTTTATTTCGTTATAACCTCGTGCCCTGTCGTCGTTAAGAGATAAGTTGTATGATATTGTTATACTGGCAAAGCTGTTGTCGTTGTTGTTTCTTGTGTATTGGTGCTTGTGTATTGGTGTATTTTGCCTGTTGTGTGTTAGTGTCATTGCCAGTATTTGAGCCACTTTTTGATGCACTTGTTGGTGTTTTTTTTCCTGTGTTTTCTTTTTCAATAATAAAAAAAAGAAAATAAAAGTTTATTTTTTTATTTTTATTTTTAAAAACATGCTTTGTTTGCCATGTTTGTTGTTTTGTTGTTTTTTCTTCTTCTTTTTGTTCTTAAATATACTTTAAGTTGAGGATGAACCAGTTTCAATGGAATTGTTGAAATTCTCTCTCTCTCTCTATCTCTCTCTCTCTTTTGTTTGTATGTGTTTCTTTTAAAGGAGAACCTGTTAAATATTTAAATCCGCTTTCAAATATTAAAGTTCGTTACTTTTTTCACATGGTTTTCATTTCTTTTTCTTCTTTTGCCGTATTTTTATAAATGATAAGCTGCGGTAAGACAGGTCCTTAGGGTATTTGAAGTTTTTTTTTTTATTTTAAAGAGAATTTAATTGTTTTACTGGGTGATGATGATCATATTTTTAGGGTGTTTCTAGAAACTTTTAAGCCAGAAAGAAAACGGAAATTTATTTATTTAATAAAGTCTATAGATATAATATCCTTACAGACTAGACAAATACAAATCAATAATTATTATTTAAATAAGAAATTAAATTACATTTAATAGTATTGACATTTAACGAAAAGTCAATGTAAGAATAAAGTTTATTAAATTCAGTACAAATTCTCATTAGCGGATCAGACTTGGCATAATTTGTCCTATAAACATTAACGGAAAGAGGACAGAAATGACGTGTAGGACGAGACGGAACATTAAAAGATATATTATTAATTAAAAATTCAGAACATACATTTCCTTTTATCAAGTTTAAGACAAACGTTACATTTAACATAGATTTACGGCTTTTAAGAGTTGGCAGCTTTATAAGGGCAAGTCTACTCCTATATGGCGGCAAGTTGAAAGGATCAAATTGCAGGCTCCGAAGACAAAATAACAGAAACTGTTTCTGCACGGATTCAATGTTGTCAGTATGAACCTTATACATAGGGTCCCAAATAATGGAACCATATTCCAGAATGGGCCTCATAAGACTGGTAAAAAGGTGTTTCGTTATATATGGATCTTTAAATTCTTTCGCCCAACGTTTTATAAAACCAAGGACTGCACGTGCTTTATTAATAGTTAATGAGATGTGCTGGGTAAAATTTAATTTGGTATCCAGTAGAATTCCAAGGTCGGAGAAATTTTCCAATTTATTTAGGGAATGCCCATTTAGAACATATGTGACATTCATATGTTTACGACGAGAAAAGCACATATAATTGCATTTTTTTGGGTTTAACTCCATGAGATTAATAACTCCATTAGATTAATAATATAAACGAATGAAAATACAAAACAACATACCATTAAGAGTTCTGTAGCCAATTTAATGCTTGTCTTTCGATTCCAAGGATAAATTGAGCCAATTTTTAATATCCTGTTTGAAAAGGGAAACGTATTCCAGTAAAAGCGTTCTGTATCAATCGAAACAAATAGTAATTAGAAGGATTAAGGAGGTAAAACTTTCCATTCTCTGTTTACCCAATAGTTTTTGATTGGCGTGTCAAACTGTGACCGAGAATTGTTACGACTTAGTATCAGATTGCTCCTTCAGGGCGATTTTCAATCAATACGAGCTTCAAATGAATGAGTTGTTGTCTTTACATGTCTTTGCCGTGTTAGTTTGCCCAGGTTTTAACAGCTCATAGTGGATCAGTCTAGTAGTAGTAGTGTGTTGGCTTATTAGACGTCAGGCCACGTTTCAAACCCCCAGGTCAAAACAAAAATATTTCTTCGGCAACTTGCTCTCAGCAGATTTCTGGCAAAAACTCTGAGAGTGAAATAAAAAATTGACATGAAAGGTTTCTCAAAAGTCTGTTGTTCGAAGTCGATTTTAAAAAAACTGTAGGTACCGCCACTTATGTATAAAATTAACACATAAAATATAAATGATATGAGAAACTAGTTCATAATCCTGACTGAAGAGTTGTAATGACCAATTATGTATGTATCGGGTTATCCATTTCGTGGTTTCAAAAGTAAACGTAAATAAAACACATAGAAAATATTTTTTTCATGATATTTCTTTTTTATTGTTTAGTTTGAACGTTGACATTATGTGTGAAACACTACATCATTTAAATGACCTCCACGCGAAGTGTTGCAAGCATTGATTCTTTTGAGGTAATTTTCGACCACTTTTTGACACATATTGGGCGGTATCTCAGCCATAACTTGACGAATGTTGGTTTTTAAGTGCTCAAGAGTTGAAGGTTTATCTGCATAAACACGGTCTTTCGCGTAGCCCCACAAAAAAAAAAGTCTAATGGTGTCAAATCGCATGATCTTGGTGGACAGTTGATATCGCCACGACGAGAAATTACGCGGCCAGGAAATGTCTCTTGCAATAAAGCCATATTCGCTCGAGTTGTGTGGCATGTGGCACCGTCTTGTTGAAACCACATATTCTCCAAGTCGTATTCTTCAATAGCAGGCAAAAAAAGTCGGTTATCATATGACCATAACGCTCCGAATTGACGGTGACAGTCGTTCCATCGTCGTTTTCGAAGAAGTAAGATCCAATCACACCTTCGGACCAAAGAGCGCACCAAACAGTGACTTTTTCTGAATGTAATGGCCTCTCTTCAATTACTTGAGGATTATCAGAACCCCAAATACGACAATTTTGTTTATTAACATACCCACCGAGTGTGAAATGTGCTTCATCGCTGAAGAAAATTTTGTTCGAAAAATTGCCGATACGCACAATACGTGGCTGTGGCAGAATCACCATTTTTGTAGTAGGTTTTGATAATTTTTATGCGTTGTGTGATTGTTAAGCGATCCATTTTCGTCAATGTCAGACTTTCAACTGAAAAGAAAAAAAAAAATTGGTTTCACAACTTAGTTTGACAGATGTCGAAATCCAGTCCCATACTTTTGAAACCACGAAATGGATAGCCCTTTATGTATGTGGATCACATTCTTTTCATCTTCTCCTAGAAGAAATTTTTTTATATTTCGTTTTGCTCTAGATGTTTTAGCTGGTATTTGAACCACGGATTCTCATCTAATAAGGTAACAGACTACTTACTAGGCTACGATGACTAGTAACAACATTAATTTCATTCTTTTTGGAAAACAGGTGCAAAACTGAGTACATACAATAAGTTTAATTAATTTTCTCTTATTTTTACAAAGAATTTCGTAATTTTTCTGAAGTTTTAAATTAAATTCTATTAAAAATAGAAAAAATGTAAAATGGTTTATAGATGGACTTACTTTTGCTTCTAACTGTACATACAACATGCATGTGTATAGTTTAAGGAGAGATGTGCAGTAATACCATGTATTTGTTACATTTTAATACTGTTCTGCTTACAGCAACAACATCATTTAACATGATAGATATTATCTATTACAGTGAGCGAGTGAGTGTATATAAATGTATGTGTGTGTGTGGTTTTATGGCAGTATGTGTGTGTGTGTTACGTGTTGATACATGTTGCATGTCTTCAAGAGATAAGATTTTATATTCTTTTCTCTCCTCCCATCGTTTCTTATATATATTAATTGATAATTACCAAAAAGAGAACTCGTACACTCGGTAATGTTTTCGCTCTCTCGCTCTCTCTCTCTCTCTCTCTCTTCTACTCAAGTAAGTTTTTGTTTGTTACACACCTAAACCATGTGAGTGATAAATACAAAAAAATATGCCCTACGTACATAGCTGCCAGATTTTACGATTTTGTGCTCCGAAAATATCATATTGACGATTTGACGATTTATGTCCTTATTTTTGACGATTTTTAGAATTTAAAAATTTACGTAATTTTTTTTACTTTATTACATTAAAAGCCACTTTAATCAAGCTTTGTATTTACTTTGAAATTTTTACTTTTGCAAATTTAGTTTAGTAATAACAAGATGTAAAGTATTATATTTTTTTAATTATTTATCAACAAAAAATGCTAAATAACATAAATAAAAGCGCCAATAAGTAAGGAAAATAAAAAAAAAAAAATGGTCAGTTATTTAAAGAAAAATGGTAAGTTCTGCAAATATCTTCAAATACCCTAACATTACCCAGCATATAATAGGCAATACTAAGAATTTTGAAATAAGATTGACACTCGTAGTTGAGCATAATTTACCATTTGCGGTTGCAGACCATTTGGAAAGTTTCGAATACAGGTATCCCTCCTACAACACGGTCGATAGGTTCCTATAATATGACGTGTTATGTGAAACCGTGCTATAGGAGACTAGAAGCTGGTACAAAAACAGCGGTTAAGTTCCAAAAAAATATTTTAATGCCACAGAAGAAACCTTATTTCTATTAAAAATAACAAAATAAATAAAAATCCAATTAAATATATAAAAACAAATATAAATCCACGTAAATACATAAAAAACAAACAAAAATCGGCATAAATATATATGATGTATATTATGAATTTAGTTTAGTAATTTTCTTCATCATCGCTGCTCAATTCAATTAAATTGGACCGTTTTTTCGGCTGACTAATATCGTTTTCACTTTCTGAACTTGCATTTATATTTGTTCACCTGCTGATGTCTTTAAAAAAGCCGTAATCTTGCTTTGTTTCCTTGTCCGTCCAAGGTTGTTGTAAATTTCTTGATATGGTCATAGGCAATTTTGTAATTCCCTTTTGAATTTTCGGCTTCTTTCAGCGCAAGGGTCTGCATCCAAGAACAATAATTCCAAATGATTTCATTCACTTGGGGTTCGGATGCGATTTCTACCAAATCTGCTTCCCTAACTTCTTGTTACACTAACCTTCTCCTCCGATCCAACTAGCAAGTTCTTATATGCCACCAATTTCATTTTCTCCTGAATCATGCACGTTTTCTATCACAACTACTGCTGGCCATGTATTTTTCCAACATCGATTTAATGTTGTATTTTTCAGTTTTTTCAGCGATAAGGATATGATATCGATGCAGTCTTTAATTGAAAATTGCTTCCAAGCTTCCTTTACATCAATAGATTTTGAATCAGTTATGTCTAAAATCCATTGTAATGATCTTCTTATGCAATAAGTCTTAAAGGTATAAATACATATTATAATTTTCTTGAAAAAAAAAAAATAGTGTTGTAGAAGTACCATGTTATAAGAGGTTTTCGGACATTTTTTTAATCGTGTTAGAGTGAAATCGTGTTGTGGGATACCGTGTTGTAGGAGGGATACCTGTATAGATTCTAATATCACTCTAGGAAAACCAAAGTCAAGTGCCATTACCAACAAAAATTTTTCGACCAACAGCTAATAACCGCTACTCATGCAGTACATTGCATTGAAACTAGGAAAATATGTTATGAGGAGGAGGAAATAGATTTGATATAACACGAGCGATAGGAAAGACCTCTGCAGGAAGGGAGAACGAAAGAAGAACGAATTTTGTCTGTAACGCATAGTGCAATCCACAAACGGAGATGCTGGCCGAGAAACACGAGTGTTATATGATTCTCGGGAACAAATCCTTTATCCTCGCTCGAGAAAAATCCGTTGTAGTGCCAATAGAACAGTGAAACACAAGCCACATTGCAACGATGCTCTAATAAATCAATTGGGCAATTCACACGACTTTGTATCGTGTATGTTGTATTCAATACTCTTGGTTGTTTGTGAACGCTCAATGCTATGCTGTATTGTGTAAATCGTATTCCAAATGTATTTTTTTGGTATTCACACAATTTGATAGCACGAAACCAATACAACTTTTAAAAACATATGAAAAAAATGTGTATAAGTGTATCGGATTTTTACATGAAAATTATCAACAACAATCATACACTGTTGTATAATCGTCCAACAATACACACAATACAACGATACAACGGCTTGTGTGAATTGCCCAAATGATACCAAACCCTCTCCAGTACGCGATCGAGAAGTCTCAAAATAGACGTTGAGGCACCGGCTATCTATTCTTGGTCAGATATAAGTTGTGTAAATAATAAGAAGATCAGATGAAGTGAAATATTTCCTGCACCGCCTTAAGAAGACCTTTTAAATTTTTTTGACGATTTTCTGACGATTTCAATGAACGTCTTTGACGATTTTGACGATTTTTTTTCTAATATACGACGATTTGGTGTTTTATCTATCTGGCAGCTACATATGCCTACGTAGTGAACTAAGTGTATGATACCCAGACTAAGGCATGTAAGTGTAGTTGTTGTTTTGCTCTTTTTTTCGGTTTTTGTTTTTGTTTTTCATTTATTGAGCGGCATATTTATCACCATTAGTAACTGAGTGTTAAGAGAGGTCATTATTAAAGCATAAACACTAATACGGCAACAACAACAACAAAACTATATAAATGCGTGTGTTTTCGTTTTTTTTTCTCCTCTTAAGGTTCATAAGGTCATGTCATATCATTTTTATTGAAAGCAATTTGCTATTGAGAGAGCAAAGCAACGGAAAAAAATTAGAAAAACAAGTGACAGTAACAGAAGCAAAAAAAAGAAACAACAACAAAAAAATGAAGGTGGCCACCCTTAAAGCAATGGGTGGCATTTAAACAAAAAATTAATTGAATTCGTTGGAAAAATATCCTCAAAATTGGCATGCCATAGCATGGCATGACATTGTACACAGAAATATTAGAATTTTTCTTTTCGCAAGAAAATATTCCCAGAAAATAGCTTCACTTTGGGGGGGCACATAAAAATGTTTTTCATTTGAAATCTTTTGAGAATTTTGTTTTAGAAGGTAAAAGCCATGCTTACTACACAAAATTAATAAGAAATTCTAAGGCATAACTTTACATGTTTGCCTATTTTAAGGTGTTGTAACAGAGGAGTTGAAAAAAAAAAGTAATTTTCCAAGAAAATTGCACAACAATTGGATTTTTTTTTGGAAAGACCAAGGATATTTATTCAGGGATATTTGACGCTTCTGGATTTATTTGTAAGGCTGTATATATTGTACAGTATAGATGGAGGGACATTTTTTTTTTGAGAAAAAGAACAAGAAGAAAGAAGAAGAAAATAACTTTGGTCACAACGGCTAGAAATGGTTTCCAGATTAGATCCAGACCAGAGATCAGCAACGAGTATTCAAAACGATGAGTAGATTCGAGTCATACTTATAATTTCAGCTACTTATACGCATTCATACTTATTTTAATATCATACTCATACTACTCATATTCGAAGTTAGAAATACTCATCGTACTCATACTTAACAATACGCACGATGTTGTTGATTTCGACTCTCCATGATTCAACACATACACGAAGCACAAAATAAGTATGATTCGAGTACGAACAGCACAATACTCGCTAGAAGGTTGTGTGTGTGCTTTGCTTGCTGTCTTTGTCGTTTCTTTTCTCTTCTTTTGTAATAGCAAGAATAACTACTACTGTAAATTTTGATGAATGATTCGAGTGACTCGAATCATTCGTAAGTATTATAAGTATTTTTCTAAATTTATGAATCTGAATGAGTAGGCGTATGAATCAAACAATGAATCGAATGTTGTGAGTTTGATGTCAACGTTGTACTCATACTCATTGCAACCTATACTTATAAATCAATGTTGTAGCGAGTACGAATGAATCAGAGTAGTTGAATTTTAATACTCTTGACTCACTCATACTCAAAATTTCATAAGTACCTATGAGTAGCGAATATACGATTCATTGCTGATCTCTGATCCAGACTGACTTAGGTTTGGGTACCAAAACTATAAGGATTTCTACGTCTATGGGCAAATGACCAAGAGACCTTTCCAACTAAAATTTTACTAGGCATCGATATATATCCCCAGTGTTTCTGTGTTTTCTTTTAACTTAAAACTTCAGAAAAATTACGAAATTCTTTGTAAAAATAAGAGAAAGTTAATGAAACTTATTGTATGTACTCAGTTTTGCACCACTTTTCCAAAAAGAATGAAATTAATGTTGGTAGTAGTCATCATAGTCTAGAAAGTGGTGTGTTATCTTATTAAATGAGAGACCGTGGTTCAAATACCAGCTAAAACATCTCGATGAAAACGAAATATAAAAAAATTTCTTTTAGGATTGAATGAAAGCATGTGATCCACATACATACACACATAATTGGTCATTACAACCCTTCAGTCAGGATTACGATCTAGTTTCTCACACCATTTATGTTGTGTGTGTTAATTTTTTATACATAAGTGGCGGTACCAACAGTTTAAAGTCGATTCCCAACGACAGATTTTTTAGAGGCTTTTCATGGCAATTTTATTTACTCTCAGAGTTATTGCCAGAAATCTGCTAAGAGGAAGTCACCGAAGAAATTTTATTTTGAAATTTTCGTGTTGATGTCTGACCGAGGCCAACACACTACCTACTAGACTATGGGAGAGTGAGGTACACAATTATATTTCTCTCTATAACTTTCGAACTTAAAATGAAAATTATTCATGACTTGTTTTGTTATGATCAGCAGCATGCTTTCCCCCAATAATATTTTTTCCACTAAAGCTTATGAATTATTAAATATACTCCCTCAACCCCTGCCTCTACTCTGCTCCCCGTTAATATAAAATTTTCCTAAAGTCTATAGATTGCAAATCAATCAAAATCCATTAATCAAATTATTGATGAGAAGAGATAGAGAGAGGGAGCGAGAGAGAGAGAGAGAAAACAACACAACCAACCAACCAGTCAATCATCCATCAAATCAACATGTAATTGCGACGAGAATTTGTTGAATATTCTTCGACAAGGTTTTTGTTTTAATTCAGGCTGTCTCTCTCTCTCTACTCTCCCATGTAACTGTAACTTTTGCCTCTCACATGTATGTGCATGTATTGATGTGTGTGTGTGTGTGTTTAGGTATTTACTTAATCAACACAAATATTGTATAAACTTTCAACATTTGCTTTTTCTATAACGGATAAATATAACGGATATTTAATACTCATGACTATATATGTATGTGGTATGTCTATACTTGTAATGCGTGCATGTGTGTAAAACTCTTTCAATTTGTCGTTGACAAATTTGTTCCGCCTAAAATTATGCCCCAATTTTTTGTGTTTATTTTTGAAATCATTGATGATATATGTATGTATGTAGAGGAGTGTGTGTGTGTGAAGAGTGAGTGTGCAATTTTGTTCAGGATATTGTTTAACTGAGAGAAACTGTAATTAAATGTAACAAATCATAGCAGTGAATGGATTATTGATACTTTGTGAACGTAAATAAATATGAAAAGTTGGGAAAATGAGAAAGTTTTTTCAAGTTTTTTAAATTAAATTATTTGTAATAAGACTTGACTATTTAGAATTGTGGATTTAGAATAAGAGGAGATCTGAGTGATGCAACAGACTATCCAGCAATAACCTTAGATTGATAAGCGGGTTTTTGATAGGACACTGTAGCCTCAGAGTATCCTTAGGCAGACTAAGGTTTGTCTCGAATCCAACTTATAGATTCTATGAAGCATTGAAACACAGTCCTGATGTGTGTTAATCTTTTCCATGAGGGAAAGTGGACCTACAGTTTTAGTCGACTCCGAACGATGGATTTTTGGCAAAATCTTCTTGGCAGTTTTTAGTTACACTCAGATCCCAATATCTGTTCTAATGTGACTTAATATGTCACTCCTTAGACAGCCAATATACTGCCAAAGTATTTATTTATTTATTTATTTTTATTTTTTATTTATTTGCTTACAAGAGCTTTAAGAATGTTATTCTTTTATAGCTCAGTAAAGGTGTATTAAATTAGTAGGCGTTCAGTATATTTTTTTTTACTATTTTTCTCTTAAAAAATAAGAAATTTTCTTCAAAAAACCAACTGAAAAGTGAAATATAGTTCCAATCAATTATTTTAAGCAGCAATTTATTTTGTTTTCTTGGAAATTACAACGAAAACCGCAAGTTTTCCAAGCTATACTGTGTTCTATACTCTACTTTACTGCAGGTTTTCTTTCTCTTATTTCTTTTGCCAAGTTGTTCTCTCTCTCCCCTCATCATTTTGCATAATTATTCATTAACAAAATAATATTTAGAGGGGTCCTTCTGGCCGGCCATAAACAATCTAATTTGTTATGATATTTCAACAGAAAATTCATGGTCTCAAATTGCTCAGTCATCTTAAGTTTGCAAGGTTGTGGCAATAAGGCCTACTAAAGCCGGCTATTAAACTAAAGCTATTTGGTATGCTGGACATGCGTTAAACAACGGCAGAAAACAAAAAATTCTGCAAGAAATTACAAAATGAAACAGAAATAATCAAGAAAAACCCTCGGAAAGAAAAAAAATAACCTCAAGAAAATCCCTGAAAATATGCTACTCATTTGGGTTACGTTTCTCTATGAATTGTAATGAGAGCGTGAAAAGGAAAAAACAAAAACACTAGAATGAGACAGAAATTTTCAAATAAGTTTTCCTTTTCATTTTGGTTTCTTGTATTTTTATAAGTGAAATATTTTTGTAATCGAAATATTGCAATGAAATTGGTAAAAAAAAAACCTTCATTAATAATAATTTTATGCCCTGGCTTACTGAAAACTAAGCACCAGGTTTTACCACAATAATTGTTTTTCAGAAACGGAAATAATAAAACAGGCCTTTCCAAAGGATTAATGGAATAAACCATGAGATTTTTATTGTAATATTGAGTATCGGCATACAGGTGGCATAACCTTAACCAAGGACAACTGCTTTTAATCCTTCCTGAAACCTGTTGCGGGTTATACAGTTGTAAACAAGTACAGACACGCTTGGAATAAAGTCTTTAATTGATAAATTTTAAATAGAACAAAGAATTTTGAAGTTAAGGTCCAAGCCTCTGGTCAACAAAGAAACCAATAAGGCAGAGGTGCCCTTTATTTACTTAAAAACTGTTTAGGTTGCACATCTTAGTCAATTTCTGACGCTGAAAATTAAGAACTTCTTTTCTGATCTTTTCATCTAAGGATGGCGTAATCTGACTTTAGATAGTTAGTCTGGAGTCCAATCTAATGCACTATCTTCGTCGTCAAAGTGCTGCCGTATATTGTTACGTCTCTTTCCAAAGGCACAAGACTCTTTTATTGGAAGTATAAGCTCAGATTCCTCAGTGTCGAGATGACTCCGACCTATGCCATACTCTCTGTTTAAAAACACTTTAAATATCAAATTTAATTACACTTGTGGAAAAACAAACTTTTTTTTAAATTATAAAAATTATGAAAACAATTCCTTTCTATTTTCTTTATTTTTTTTAAGGCCTAAAGTATTCCAAATTAAATAAATTATGGAGAAAATATGAATTTATATGCTTATCAATTTGTTCAATTTCTTATTTTTATTACAAATCTTTCATTTTCTTTCTTTTTTTTTTGTTTGAAATCCTTACCCCAGGAAGAAAAAAATTTCGATAGTTTTGTTGATAAAAATGCCTGGCTGGCCTTGAATGCTATTCAAACAGCCGTAAAGTATGCCAAAATAAAATGAAATTCATACACAAAAAAATCATACATGACACACACAACAGACACCAATAGTGCTACTTAGTGTGTGTTTGTGTGTGTGTGCGTGTGTTAAGAAATCCCCAAACAAAATTTCACTTTTCATGTATGCATGTGTGTGTATGTGTGTGTGTGTTAAAACATTAAAACAAGCAAAGAGTCGTTATAGCACAACGAAAAGAAAAGATAGAGAGGGAGTAATACAACCAGCAACAAAAAAAAAAAAAAAATCAAGAAATCAAAAGTTTTGCTTAAACAACACAGAAAAAACAACATCATAATGGACGTTATACTGGCAATAACAACAACAACAACAACAATATTAAAACAAAAACAAGAAAATAATGATAAATACTTCAGCTACTCAATTTTATAAGTTACAAAGACGACGACGACTACAAGAACAGCACACTACACCACAGTTAGATAGAGAGATAGAAAGAGAGAAAAAACTTTTTTCCATATTGTTATTGTATTTGTTTTAGTTGTCTTATCTGTTGTTAAGAAATTCTTGTCTGTTTGCCAGATCTTTAGAGAACAACCAACAACCTCCCACCGACATACGACAACAGAGAGAGCAAGAGAAGAAGAAGAAAGCAAAGAGAAAAGAGCAAAAAAAAAAACAGGTTGATTTTCCAACCAACACAAAGCCATTAAAAATGAAGATATTTTTGACCGAAACTTAAAACACAACAACAATAACAACAACTGAAACAACTAAATCAACAACAATAACGGCAATAACTTAACTGTAAAAAAAAAAGTTTTCTTGCCTCCATTATTGTTGATTGTTGTTGATTTTATGCGTCTTTCGGTCATTCTCAATATCACTATCACTCTCTCCCTCTCTTTCTCTCTTGTTTTATTTCTTTGGTAGTTTGTCGTCATTCTATTGTATAGGGAAGCAGTGTTGCCATGTAGGCTGTATTTTTTCATGATGTTGTAAAAATAAATTTGTAAAAGTAAGAACGTAAAACCAGAAGTCGCCGTAGTCTAGTAGATAGTGTGTTGGCTTATTAGATGTGAAGCCTCGGTTCAAAACCCAAGTCATGCATCTTCAACTAAACGAAATATGACAAAATATTTCTTCGGCTACTTCCTCTCAGCAGATTTCTGGCAAAAACTTTGAGAATAAATAATATTGCTATGAAAAGCTTATCAAAAATCTGTCTTTCGGAGTCGACTTTAAACGATAGCTCCCACCACTCATTTATAGAAATTAACGCACGCAACAGAAGTGATGTGAGAAACTATGTCGTAATCCTGGCTAAAGGTTAGGTTAGGTCGGAGTGGTAGCTCTGATGTCACAAAGCTCACTTGAGCACGCATAGCGGCCCGTTGTGATGCCACGGGTGAACGCAGTCCCTGTACTGACCAAGTTCCACCACAATCAGGGAAAAGGAAGAACTTGGTCAGCGCAAGGGCTGCACAACGGAAGCACGACTACCCCGCACTGGAAAACCAGCCAGAAAGTTTGATGAACGAAGCTATATCCTTGATATCAATGGATGATAGCTCCGTTAAGCTAATAAGGAATGGGGAGCCAAATAATCTATATCTACACCTGGCAAGAGACGGGCACTGACAAAGAAAGTGAATAACAGTCTCCTCTTCCTCAGAGGACCTGCATCCACGGCAGAAGTCATTCCGCGTGTCTACCCATGACGCAATGACCCGTAAGCACGGCCACCGTAGTCGAGATGACGTCACGACCAAGACCAAGTAATTGGTTGGTACGCCTTTTATCCATCAAGGGCCAGGTGAGCCTTGCGGTGGAGCAGGACTCCTCTTTGACCCAGGATAGGTTGGCGTCCCGAAAGAATTTCCGCGCAATGGTCAACTTGACCGAGGCAAGT
The DNA here is from genome assembly GCA_927399465.1 of Sarcophaga caerulescens. Lineage (NCBI taxonomy): Eukaryota > Metazoa > Arthropoda > Insecta > Diptera > Sarcophagidae > Sarcophaga > Sarcophaga caerulescens. Next base: position 106,087,960 of record OV656866.1, read on the forward strand.
GGTATACCCAATTCAACAGAGGAGGATTCCGGAAGGAGCGCACCAGCTCTGGCGAGCTTGTCGGCCCTACAGTTTCCCGGAATTTCACTGTGCCCGGGGACCCACACCAGAGAGACACTGGTGAAGCGCCCCGAAAGAAGGTCGAGACAGCGACGACATTCCCTAACGATCCTAGAGTTATTCACGAAACCCGATAGAGATCTTATCGCGGCTTGACTATCAGAGAAGACCGAGATGCGAGTGAAAGGAGCATCGTTGACGAGGATCCATTGAGCGGCCCGGTAAATCGCCATCACCTCCGACTGAAACACGCTACAGTAGTCCGGCAGACGGAGAGTAATATTTAGATTCAGTTTCCCAGAGTAGATACCGCTTCCAACACCATTATCGAGTTTAGAGCCTTCGGTATATATATCCAGGACTTCCGGGGGAACGACCGTATTAGGATTCCAGTCATCCCTGCTCGGAATCAGAGAGTGGAAACATCTGTCAAGACAATATTCAGCAGTGATATAGTCCACGTTCACAGGGGCCACCGGATCAACCTCCAGAATAGTGGAGTGACCAGAAGGTATAATGTGCCAGCGAGACAAAGCATTAAGTCTAGTCGCAGTAAACTTGGCCGCCTGCTTAGCGAGAAGCATAGTAGGAAGCCAGTTGAGCATCGCGAACAAGGCTTTCGTGGGGGTGGTGCTTAGAGCACGAGTTATATAAATGGCGGCAGACCTTCTGAGGGGTTGTTATGACCAATTGTGTGAGGACGTAGAACGTAACAAAGTGTGGTGTTTTCCTTGGAAGCTTAAGCAGTTATAAGTATTCTTATAGAGAAACTAACGTCTGGATGCAAGGAACAGTTGGACTGTTGTTAAAAAGCTAGTGTTTGTTACTCGTTCGGTCATTTGTTAATCATTTAAGTATCTTATTTTGTGTCCGTAAGTTTCATTCGTGGTAACAGTTTGCTTATGTAAAAACATGGCTTCCTTAATACCATCTTCCGAAACATTTACAGTACTAGGTAGGTAGGCCTCATAGGTTGTGATACCACAGTTTTGCGTTATTCTCTAGTTCCGGAAACCCCCGCAGCTTCTGATGAAGCGACTCAGACTGCCTATGACAATGCATGATAGTTCCTCCGAATCATCTAAAGGGTCTGCCAAATAACTTTTTTTTTTGTGAAAATGCTTAAAAAAAAAACTACTGAATATTTTCTCAAATTTCTTTTTTTATTTGAAAGTACAATCCTTCCGGTTAATAATGGAAAATAAATGATTATGCGTTTTCGCTTCGCTAAGTGGGCCTGCGATCGATTTACAGAAGATGCCGATTTTGGCAAAAAAAAATCATCTTTTCAGATGAAGCTCATTTTGATCTTGGCGGGTATGTAAACAAGCAAAATTGTCGCATTTGGGGCATAGAAAACCCGCACGCATACATTGAAAAGCCAAAGCACCCAAAACGAGTCACTATTTGGTGCGGATTTTGGTTCAGAGGCATAATAGGGCCATTTTTCTTCGAAAATGAGCAAGGAGTTGCCGTTACAGTCAATGGCGATCGTTATCGGGCCATGTTGAACGAATTTTTTTTCACAAAAATTGAAGAGGAGGATATTGGAAACATTTGGTTTCAACAGGACGGCGCTACGTGCCACACAGCCGAAGCTACACTCGATGTTTTGCGCCCTGTTTTTGAAGATCGCATTATCAGCCGCAGAGCTGATGTCGTTTGGCCACCTCGGAGCTGCGATTTGACACCGTTGGACTATTATTTGTGGCGTGCCGTCAAAGATAAGTGTTACGCCGACAAGCCAGACACAATTGACGCTTTAAAGGACAATATTCGTGAAGCCATTGGTGAAATACAGCTGCACACAATCGATAATGTGCTTAAAAATTGGACCGATCGTGTAGGCTACTGCATGGCCAGCCGAGGCAGCCATTTGAATGAAATTATTTTTCATTATTAACAGGAAGGATTGTACTTTCAAATAAAAAAAAGAAATTTGAGGAAATATTCAGTGGTTTTTTTCTTAAAGCATTTTCAAAAAAAAAAAAAAAAAATTATTTGGCGGATCCTTTACAAGGTACACTTTTCTACAACGATATAATGTCCGGCATGTACCGGTCATCTCTGACTTAAATGGGTAAATAGTGTGACACACCACGTGAATGAACAAAAATATTCATGTATGGTTCGAAAGTCGCTGTAGTCTAGTAGATAGTGTGTTGGCTTATTAGACGAAAGGCCCGAGTTCAAATCCCAGGTCAGACATCAAAACGAAAATATGAAAAAATTTTTCTTCGGCGACTTCCTCTCAGCAGATTTCTGGCAAAAAATCTGAGAGTAAATAAGGAATTGCCATGTAAAGTTTCTCAAAACTGTAGGTCCTGCCACTCATGGTGGGAATCTGTAGCTCAGTCGATAATGTTATCGGATTATTGCAGCTTCTTCGAGGTGGAAATATCAGCCATAAAAACTGTATTAAGGGAAATACCTCGAATTGTTATTTCTTTGTACAAGAAAGTGGACTTTATTAAACTTTAAAACTGGTCTTTAAAAGTACAGGCCGAGTCTATAATTTTTTGCTACTTTTTGTCTACTTTTTTTTAGTTGTACAAACATTTTACACCGATGGCAACACTAGTAGAAGGTGACATTAAGTCATGAAAATTATGGACTCACAAGAAATAAAAAACCAAAAAAAAAAAAAACACAAAATTGTATAACAGAAAGGTGTATACGTTACGTGTGTTCGTGATTGTGTGCGTGTGTAAGAGTGAAAGCGTGAGAGAGAGAGAAAGGAGGACAATATTGACAATAATGGCCACAAACACTTTGTAATAGAATGACAAAAATAATCAGCTTTTGACACAAAATTATAGACTCTCTTAAGATTGTTTGTTTATGTCGTCTATCTTGATATTTTCTTGTTGTTACCGTTATTTTTTCCTTTTTGTTATTGTTGTTGTTACATATTGTTATTGCCATTGTTATGGCTGTTGTGTTGCGTTTACTACCATCGAAAATGGCATGATAAAGTGACATTAAAAAAAAAAAAGAAGTAAAGTTCAGAGGTATTTGATTAAATAACGGACAACAAAAAAAAAAAAATAAAAGAGAAGTGACCGAAAGGGAGAGAAAGGCACAGAGTAGGAAAATGAATAAGTATGTGTTTATTTAGTTTTTCGTTTTATTGTTTGCATTTCATTGTCATGAATGTATGTACAGTGGCGAGCAAAAGTGTATGAATGTTGCTCGGTTCACAATAATTTTTTTTTAATAAAAGCAAACAAAATAATTTTGTTTTTGTTAAATTGTTTATTTATAACATTTTATCATAAAACAAGTATATAAAAAAATATTGTTACGTTTTTACCTTTTAAAAACGTTAAAAATATGAGCTCGTAGATTGCAAATAAAATAAAAATAAATCTGTGTTTAATTTTAAGTCAATTCTTTATTTTCTGCACAACTTTCGTGCCACTGTTCGAACTTATACTACGCATACAATGATAATTTCCACAATATGTGCTTGTTCGAGATATTTCTCTGCTTACAACCTTTTTTATAAGTAACAACAACACTTGTTAGTTATTCCTCTTTGCTCGCAACCTTTTTTGTAAGCACAACACTAACAACTGTTTTCTTCACGCAACTTGTCTGCACACAAGTCTGACTGGATTATAACTCGATCTCGTCACTTCGCACACCACTGGTTGAATTCTCACTCAATTCAACGCGACGTCGTCACACGACTAACTTCACTCGAACTCCGAGAATAACGTGTCTTCATACACGGCTGACTGAATTCTAACTGAATCCTCGTTGCTCGCTTTATCTTGCCTTTTATATCACTCGATCAACAGTGTGATGAATGCCCTTGAAGGATGATGACGACCTTCGGGAACAATCCAAAAACGTAAACAACTTGTTTCCATTTTTGTTGTTCGTGTATCTTATTTACTTTCGTCCAGGCAGAGTTGTTGTTGTTCTGTTTGTTTGTCTTTCTGCTATATTTTTTATACGCGGTCGTTGTTGCTATATTTTTGTTTATTCATCGATCTTGTAAACAAGCACTGTTGTTTTTGTTGCTATATGCTTACTCATTCGTTGATCACGTGAACAACTGCATTGTTTTGTTTTTGGAGCTTTTGTTTTTATGCGTGATCAACTCCATTGTGTTGTTTTTGGAGCTTTTGTTTATTATTTTAACAACACCATTTCCATTTTCGTAACAATATTATTATTTAATCCATTTATTTAACTAAAATATAAAATAAATTCATTCGAACAGTTTTGCACGTAACTAAAAGCATAAATATTATTATATTTCTAATATTTTGTCCACAATCCCTTATTCTTTTTAGCACTTTGGATACGTTTTGGCATACTTTCTACAAGATTGTGAATAGTTTCGTCCGGGATATTTTTCCATTCTTCTTGGATCCTTTCCAAAAGTTCTTCCATATTTTTTGGAGATCTTTCGTATACTGCCAATCTTCTCTTCAAAAGTGCCCACAAAATTGCAATTGGATTTAGATCTGGGCTTTTGGAGGCCACTTTATCAGTTGGAAATTTTGATTCGAATGCCAATATTTAACAATTTTGGCGATATGCTTCCGATCTACATCCTGCAGAAACCATGTATTTTCCTCTGGATATGGGCTTTTTCCCATATAAGCTGGCAAATTCGTCTGAAGAATATTCAGGTGATCTTCCTTTCTCATTAGTCCTTCTACTTTGACCAAAGGACCAACGTTCCACCATGTGAAGCAGCCCCACACCATTAATCCACCATCACCAAGCTTCACGGTTTGTTTAACTTGATGACGTTGAAGATTTTCATATGGACGATGCCAAAAATATTCTTTTCCATCTGACCGAAAGCGATTAATTTTCGTTTCGTCGAACCAAATAACACGCTTCCAGTCTTTCACATTCCAGCTTCCAAAATTTTTACAAAATTGTAGACGTGCTTTTGCATTCTTGTTTGACAAAACTGGCTTTTTCTGCTTGACTCCCGAAACTAGTCCATTTCTACGCAATGCTCTTCACACAGACCATTGACTTACATTTTTATTTATTGCTCTAGCTGTTAGTTTTGGTGTTTTTGTTTCTCTATTGCTCATCAGTCTTTCAACATGTCGTGCATCGGTGCTGGTGAGCAATCTGAGACAACCAGTTGCTCTACATTTGGAGGCCAAATTTAGTCTTTTGCGAATGCATTGGACAGTACTACTACTTTTTTTTATTTTATAATAAAGTTTAGTTAAAAGGTAATAAAACTTTAAAAAATATTTCCATTTGGTTTTACGACTAAAATTTTGTTAAGCAAAAATTGATTAACTGTGCAACATTCATACACTTTTGCTCGCCACTGTATGTATATGGGGAGTGTTTATTTTTCGTAGGGTAACTGAAGGCAAATTTTTTTCTGATATTTTTTATGTTTTAAAATTGAAACTTTAGCTTGCAAAGCTAATAATTATTATTAATTGAGTCTTTGTTACAGTCATAGAAGACTTGGATTTTGTAATTAATTGACTAAGTAAAGGAGGAGGGGGCGGGGGGAGCACACTTTTCTTATTTACAATGTAATGCAAGAGCGTATTAAACTCGAAATGATAACTCTGGCTAATTGAAAAGATTTACAGCGGTCAGGTTAATTTGAAGTTGAGAAGATATAAGAGAAGTCTTAAGGATATTAGAACGTAATTATAAAAATGAATTTTATTAAGAAAATTTAAAGGAAACGTTTTAAGGGAACATTTCTTAAATGAACATAACAGTATTTCATATATGAAATGTTCAATCTAGCTATGGAGGGCGTCTATCAATTCCGTTTTGAAGCAAAAAACATTTACTTGGCGCCAGGAAAGAGATGCTTTCTGACATTCGTTTTAAATAAAGGGTGATTTTTTTTTGCTATTATCTTTTTGGCAACACTGGTTCAAACAGCTCACGCACGTTTCGTGTTTTGTTTCACTGTCAAACATCTTCAGTTTGGTCTATAATTTAACAATGAATCGTCTTACAAACGAACAACGCTTGCAAATCATTGAATTTTAATATCAAAATGCGTGCTCTTGGAAAGTTGGCCGAAGATGCACTTCTTTATAGAAAAATTGTGTTCAGCGACGAAGCTTATTTTTGGCTCAATGGATACGTAAATAAGCAGAATTGTCGATTTTGGAGTGAAGATCAGCCAGAAGCATTGTAAAAGCTACCAATGCATTCAGAAAAAGTCACAGTTTGGTGCGGTTTATGGGCTGGTGGCATCATTGGACCGTACTTCTTCAAAGATGCTGCGAATCGTAACGTAACTTTGAATGGTGAGCGCTACCGTGAGATGATATCCAACTTTTTTTTACCCAAAATGCAAGAGCTTGACTTGCATGACATGTGGTTTCAACAAGACGGTGCCATATGCCACACAGCACGCGTAACAATGGACTTATTGAGAGGCGAGTTCGGTGAACATTTTATTTCACGTTCGGGACTGGTCAATTGGCCGCCTAGATCGTGCGATTTAACGCCTTTAGACAATTTTTTGTTGGGCTATGTTAAAGCTCATGTCTATACAGACAAGCCCCCGCTTCAATTGACGCATTGGAAGACAACATTGAAGCATTTATTCGTGAGATACAGGCCGAAATGTTGGAAAGAGTATGGCAAAATTGGACTAAGCGGATGGACCATTTGAGGCCCGGTCGCGGTCAACATTTGCATGAAATAATCTTCAAACATTAAATTATATGGACCGTACTATCGATTCAAATAAAGATTTCATGCATTTTTCTGAATTTTATGTGTTTTTTTTTGAAAAATTTTCCTATAGCTCTTAAAAAATCACCCTATAGTTGTTTGCTTTATTGTTTTGTGGCGATCTAATCTTTTATGGCAATGCTGCATTCACTCTAGGATAGCCCACCCTATATCAGCTGGGGAGTTTGTAAAATTTTTCTATTCAAAGACCATGTTCTACGCGTTAATTGTTTACCTACAGAGACGAAATTTGGCAGTTGAAAAAATTGCTCATTGACTATCGTGTAATTTGGCCAGAAAGTAGACTTGCTGTGTCATTTTGTTCCCTGTGCTATCGCCCTACAAGATAATCAACATAGTCTTGAACACATGGGCTGGAACACATGCAACACTTGCAACACAGTCCTGCATGTACATACACAATTGGTCATTACAACCCTACAGTCAGGATTATGGAACTAGTTTCTCACACCACTTATGTTGTGTGTGTTAATTTTAAACATGAGTGGCGGGACCTACAGTTTAAAGTCGACTCCGAACGACAGATTTTTTGAGAAGCTTTTCATGGCAATTTATTTACTCTGAGAGTTTTTGCCAGAAATCTGCTGAGAGGAAGTCATCGAAGAAATATTTTTTTTTTATATTTTCTTTTTGATGTCTAACCTGGTTTGAACCGTGGCTTTATGTCTAATAAGAGTACACAATACCTACTAGACTACGGCTACAGTCTTGCATATGGTGATCATAATCAATCCGTTACGCTGAGAAGTTAGGAATGTTAAAATCACCGCTTTTGTATTCAGTTTTGACGATTTTTCCGCATTCCTTAGTTGTTTTTTTTTTTTTTTTTTTTTTTTTTTTTTTTTTTTACGCTGAGGAGGGGTAAATGTACTTAACCGCACCATAGAGGAAGTCGTCATGTCCTTAAATCCCCTCCTCGTCTCGTGGACTATTGTGCTCACTCCGGAACTACAGTGGTATTACTTCGGAGTGGAGTCCTTTTGGCCCCTTCATGCTCATATCCGCGTCCGGACTGCGTATCGAAGGTTGAGGAAACATCTAAGTGTCTCCACTATTTCCTCCTGATTGGTTCCCGAATGGAATTTCGTTTGACACGTGTGCCAGTGTCATCTACGCCGGCGTTCCTACATGTTCTGCAGCCTCAAGATCTCTCTTCTTCGGTCGCATTCTAAGCTCCACTTAATTCGCCACTGAGGCCCAATTCTCTCTACTCGCAATCATAACCCCGACAATGTTAGCGGCCGTGATCGTTCCAATCATGGACGTCAGTACAGAGCGATAGCTCTGCCAGCGTGCACATTCGAAAACAGTGTGTTCTGCGTCATCAATTACTTCCCCTTCCTCGTAAAGGCAGTAAGGGGAGGCGGTCTTGCCCATTCTGTGCAGATATTTCCTAAAATATCCGTGACCCGATAGCATCTGCGTAACGTAGTAATTTACCTCTCCAAATTTCCGACCAATTCATGGCATTCCTTAGTTGTTAAACGTTCCCTATTCGTCAATGACACTTCAAATAAAAAATATTTCACAACCTGACACCTTTGTTAGACTGACAGTTTTGAAAGCATTCAATGAATAACCCTTTATTACAGCATTCGTCCGCATTAAACCATTCAGTGATTGTAAATCCTTGCATGAATATATTCAATCAAACAACTGTTGGCTACGGCTGACCATTGCTAAGGCAATCAAACATCGTATTTTATAATACAGTAATAACATCAACAACAACAACAACAACAACAACAATAACAACAATTTCATACCAACAGCATACGAACATAATCTAACGAACTCCTTAAAACTTTTCAAAACATAAACACACACTTTTGCTTTCCTCTCTCTCTCCCTCTCTTGGCTCCTTTTTTACTACAACTTACTCTGATGTTTAGTATGAAAAAAAAGAGAAGAAAAACTGTTTTTTTTTTGTATTGCATTGTGTTGTTTATTGTTTTCCATATTAAGGAGTTAGAACGCAAACAACAACAAAAGCAATAACAATAGCCAGCAAAAGGAGAAGAGAACATAAAGAAATAAAAATTCAAAGTAAGAGTATATGTGTGTTGTAAGAAAATTTATAAACTTTTTACAGCAAAAGCAATGAGAGTGTGTACAAGAGTGGAAAGCAGAGGAGTATGAGTAACAGCACTTAGCTGAGTAAGTAAAACGGTTGCCAGCGTAAGTGTGTATATCATGCAGGAGTATCAACAACATCAACAAATCTTTCATTCTTTCTTTCTTTTCTTAGATGTTTACTGCCAGTTCTTGTTGCTGTTGCTGTTTTTGTTTTTCACTTTCTTTTTTCTTTCCCACTCTCTCTGTCTCTCTCGCAGACTTACTCACTCTCTTTAAATGTAGGTCGAGCAGCTTTCCAAAGAAAATTTATGAGTTTGTTTGTGTTGTTTTGTAAGACTTTTTAGTTGCTGCCACCTACATACATATGTATATGCGAGGACAAGTATGAGTATGAGTATGAGTACGAGTACTTGATAAATCCTTTACTGTTGTTGTTTTTTTTCTGCTCTGCTCTCCATCTTCTTTTAGAAGTTATTGTGACACACTATCTCTTTCATTTTATCTAAGAAAATAACAAAAAAAGGAATACAAAGAAACAGAAAAGTTTATAGCATCCTGAGTAGCAAAACACACAGAAAAAAAGAACAAAAAAAATTAAAATATGACAAGAAAAAAAAAAGAGAGAGAATGAAAAAAAAACTCATAAAATTCTACCATAACACCAACAACAACAATAATAATAATAAGAAATACATTGCAACTGTATCATGTATTGCTTATATTGGAGGTGGTGTAAGAGAATATTTGAAAAATTAAAAGAGTTTGTGGGTCATTTCACCTCAGAAGGCATGCTATTGATAGGCAAGGATTTAATGATGAAATCGTTTTGGGTACTTTTGAACTCAATTAAGGATATGTGAGTGTCACAGGTGAAGAAGTCGAGGAGAATAGTAAGAAACTGGCTGCGTAATGTGGGTCATTTCACCACAGAAGGCATGATATTGATAGGCAAGGATTTAATGATGAAATCGTTTTGGGTACTTTTGAACTCGATTAAGGATATGTGAGTGTCACAGGTGAAGCAGCAGAGAAACTAGAGGAGAATAGTAAGAAACTGGCTGCGTAATGTGGGTCATTTCACCTCAGAAGGCGTGATATTGATAGGCAAGGATTTAATGATGAAATCGTTTTGGGTACTTTTGAACTCGATTAAGGTTATGTGAGTGTCACAGGTGAAGAAGTCGAGAAACTAGAGGAAAATAGTAAGAAACTGGCTGCGTAATGTGGGTCATTTCACCTTAGAAGGCATGATATTGATAGGCAAGGATTTAATGATGAAATCGTTTTGGGTACTTTTGAACTCGATTAAGGATATGTGAGTGTCACAGGTGAAGAAGTCGAGAAACTAGAGGAGAATATTAAGAAACTGGCTGCGTAATGTGGGTCATTTCACCTCAGAAGGCGTAATATTGTTGGGCAAGGATTTGAGGATGAAACCGCTTTCGGTTCAGTTCAACCAAACGAAAGAAAAATTACAAGAAATAATAGACGAATGACGAAAAAACAATAAAAAAAAGGTGTGAGTGTCACAGGTGAAGCAGCAGAGAAACTAAAGGAGAATAGTAAGAAACTGGAGCCATTCCACCGGCTGCGTAATGTCAGAGATGGAACCTTCAATATCAGAAGCTAGATACGCTATTCAGTCAATAATTCCGAGCCTTTGCCTCTGCAGAAATTTTTTTTTTTTTTTTTTGGTGAAAACAGCACTCAGGGGATGGCCCCTACTCATGCAGTGCATTGTGCAGGTTTTAGGAAAATGGGTTAAAGGAAGGTGGAAGAGAGGGAGTAGTGTTTGTGGACATCTCAAGATGCGAACGGCAAGGAAACGAGTTGCTGCTGGGTGACTATAAAATGGCCAGTACTATACCTTCACCATTAGATAGTCTACAGCAATCGTCCCCAAGAAGCCCGTACCCTTCAGTCCTAGCTTCTCACATAACTCATGTTGTGTGTGTTAATTTTAAATATGAGTGGCGGGACCTACAGTTTAAAGTCGACTCCGAACGACAAATTTATTGAGAAGCTTTTCATGGGAATTTTATTTACTCTCAGAGTTTTTGCCAGAAATCTGCTGAGAGGAAGTCGCCGAAGAAATATTTTCGTTTTGATGTCTGACCTGGGATTCGAACTCGGCGACTTCAGTCTAATAAGCCAACACACTACCTGCTAGACCATGGCGACTTCAAATTGGTTGCGACACAAGTTACTTCTTACCTAACGTACTTAAATGGTGTTTGTGGGTCATTTCACCTTAGAAGGCATGATATTAATAGGATAGGATTTGAGGATGAAACCATTTTGGGCACCTTTAAACTCGCAAGTTCAGCCAAGCGAAAGAAAAAGAAAAATTACAAGAAATATTAAAGGAATTAGGAAGAAACAATGAAAAACACAATGTGAGTGTCACAGGCGAAAAAGCAGAGTAACTAGAAGAGAATAATACGCAACTGGAATTATACCACCAGCTGCATAATGCCAGAGAAGAAATTTTTAATGTCAAAGGCCAAATCCGCTATTCGATTGAAGAAATCTCAGCCAATAATTCCTAGCCTTTTCCCCGCAGAACTTCTTACTTTACGTACTTAATTGGTCATTACAACACTTTAGCTAGGATTACAACCAAGCTTCTCACACCATGCTTGCCGTGTATCTGTCAATTTTATTCGCGAGTGCCGAGAACTATAGAGAATCTAGAGAAGCTTTTCAAGATAAGATAAACTTTTCACTAGACCACGCCGTGGTCTAGTGTGTTGGCTTATTAGACGTGAGGCCTCGGTTCAAACCCTAGGTCAGGTCAGGCAACTCCAACTAAACGAAATATGATAAAACATATCTTCGGCAACTTCTTCTCAGCATATTTCTGGCAAAAACTCTGAGCGTTAAAATAAAATTGCCATGAAAAGTTTCTCAAAAATCTGTCGTTCGGAGTCGACTTTAAACTGTAGGTCCCACCACTCATGTATAAAAATTAGCACACACACACAACATAAGTGGTGTGAGAAACTTGGTCGTAATCAGTGGTGTTGTGCTAATTTCTTTTTTACCGGAACGCGTATATATAATTATATAGACAGGGCCGATCCTGGGTAGGCGGCCGCTCTGTGCGGTCTCATGTACCAAATTTAACGACGGGGGTGATTTTCCATGATATTCCTGGCGGCGGCGTTTTTTTTTTTAGGTTTCATGTCCCAAATTTGACGACGGGGGGAGGGAGATTTCCGCCCATTTTCGCCCGTCGCCAGGATCGGCCCTGTTTATAGCATAAAAAGGAAAGGAAACGAAAATCATTACGAAACCAATTTTTTTTCAAAACGTCAGCCAATTCCGGAACGCGTTCCTGTCCAAATAGGAAGTACCGGAACGACGTTCCGGAGCGTTCCGGATCGACAACACCACTGGTCGTAATCCATACTAAAGGGTTGTTATGACCGATTATGTATGTTCTTACCAGTAGAATCGCCGAAGAAATATTGTTTACATATTTTGTTTTGGCTTTTGAACCACGATCTTTAGTCTAATAAGCCAACACACTATTTACTAGACTACAGGGACTTAAAAGTCTGCAGTTTATTTTCTTTTTTAATATTTTAGCTGCTTAAAGTTTTTCTTTTTCCTTCCTTTTATTTTGAGAAACGACCCTTACGTTAAGGTATTTCCTCTTCTTCTTCTTTTATGTGCTTAAATTCCAACAAAACCTATACAGGCATACATGCTGTCAACACAGAAAGAATTTCTTGTTTTTTTTTACACCCTTTAGGTTTGTTGTTGGTTTTTTTTTTTGCCAGAGCGAGAGTATTTGTGCATGCATGAGTTGTAAGAATTTGAGCTGCAAAGCCTTCTCTGGTTTGGAAATTTTTTCTTACGAAAAATTTTTTTCTTCCTCTTCTTTGGCTTCATTTTTTTTTATCGTCTTTCATTTCAAACATGTTTTCGAAGCCAAAAAGAATGCTTGTTTTGTGGATGGTGGCAGGTGGTTCACTGGTGTTTGGTTTTCTTGTTCAAGACTCGTAGACTAACAGGTTGCCAGGTTTTAAATCCAGGATTTAATTTCGGGTGAAAAGGAAGGACAACACTTTTTACACAGACAGTTACAAGTGTGTTGCCGTTTTTCTAAGCCTTTTATGCAAAATAATGAAAACGAATGAATTGTAGTGCTTTGTTTGCTTGTTTGTTACAGTCATTCTTGGAGTTTTTAAGTTAATTTATTACTTAACACAACTATACACTACACACTACACTTGTATGCCCTCTCGCTCTCATCTGTTTTATTGCTCTCAATCATTTTTATTTTTTTTTTTAAACAACACATGCCACCAATACATGACTACACAGAGCCGAATACAACGTATGTAGTACATTTCAAGTGTTTCTGCTCACTGACTGACTGACAGTGAGTGAGAGATTTTGAAAAGAAGGCATGCAGAGGACATGTGACTAAATAAACTCAGTTTCTCGTTCTCTTTTTCTGTCTATGTGTGTGTGTTTGTGTGCCATCATCCACATAATCCGCAGCATCAACATCATAACCGACTGACTGACTAACTGATGACTGACATTCCTTGCTTTTGTACTCAAAAGGTGTACATATTTTAAAAACCCCGTGCTTTTGTTTGAGTGGGTTTTTGGCCCATTTTCTTCTCTTCTCTCTTTACATAGATATATGAGAGCTGTAATATGTGTGTGTGTGTGTGTGTTTGTAAGTAAAGTTCGTTCGTTCGTTCATTTTAAAACACAACCTTTCTCCTCAAGATGAATGACTTTTTAAGTGTTCGCAGCTACCGTTACAAGAGATGGATCCTGTGCTTGCTTGCTTGTTTGTCTCTAACAATCTACATAAGTGTGTGTGTGTGTGCCTGTGTGTGTTAGAGCGTATATGTTTAAGTAAAACCTGCACGACAGGTTTCTGGTTATATTGCTACTCATACACTTACACACTCTTACACACCACTCTTGGCTGTAAGTGTAGAACCAAAGTAAAAACCTTTTCCTACACTCCCTCTCCCTCTCTCCCCCTCCCTCTCTCCCCTCCCTCTCTCCCCCTCTCTCTCTCTATCATAGTGTTTCGTTTGTTAATGATTGACTGTTACTGGCTTATGCATGTGCTTGTGTGCTGTAGCACTAGGTTTCTCCTTGATTTTCAGCCACATTATCCTGTTTTAAGAAAAAGTTGCGTTAAAAATATAGAATAAAACGAACCCGTAGCACAGGTACGAGTGGGGTGTATATGTATTGTAAAGAATGACAGACAGAACAGACAGTTAATGAACCAGCAACAGATAATTTGTAAATTAAACTGACAAATTGACTTTTAAGGGGGCATTTTAGTTTACTTTTTCCACTTTGTGGTGTAAAATAAAAAATTTGTGCTTGAAAGTTTTAAAGAAATTTTAAAAGTTTTTTTGAAATATTTTTTTCGATTTTGGAAAGTAAATTTTAATAGAAACTTTGCTTTAAAAATCCATTCATAAGGATATTTCGAATCTCTAGCTAATTTGAAAGAAATCACATAACATTTCACCGAAAATCAGAGTCATAAGTGAACTTTCTTAACTATTGTTATGAAAATGAAAAATCTAGATACTGGCGTTTTGCTTTTACATCGCTTAACATTAAAATTATAAACAAAAGCTATGAAAACAAAACAATGGAATTTACAAATTATCGTACTGCTTAATATAACAACAAACACTAGCATAAAAAAATGGTAAACAAGTAAACAAAAATCCACAAACAACACTACAAGAATAAATGTAAACAAAATGCACAAACAACAAAAATGAAACGACGACGTTTATATTTATAGAGATTTCAGAAAAAGCAAAGTCACGAAAATTCGCCTTCAAAAGCATTCATCAGACTGTTTACGTTGTCATATAAAAGGCAAGGCAAAGTAGGCGAGTGAGTTAGTGATGTTCAGTCAGACTTGTGTGAAGACAAGGTGTGTTTGAAGAGAGTAATTGTGGTTTGAAGATCTCCGTTACAAAGATCTGTCGTATAATTTTCTAGTAATTGTTATTGTTTATGCAAAGAGTATAAACTGAGGAATAACAAAGAAAAGCAATTGTTGTTGTTTACATCAAGTTGTGAACAGTGGCACATAGAATAGTTCAAATAATAAAGCATTTTAATTAAAACTAAACACAAATTTATTTTTATTTTATTTGCAATCTACGAGCTCATATTTTAAACATTTTTAAAAGGTAAAAACGTAACAATATAAAAACTGTCGAGAAAGCCCGCCAGGCTGCAGAGAATTCATCAAAATTTATCCTTCACTGTTAAATATCGGGTAACACATTTAGGAGGCTTTAAATTGTCTATCCGACAAGGCTGCCCAGCTGCTAAACATCTTTAGCCAAGAAATATCATCAAATATCTTCATCAAATGCATACCAGGGAATATGGTTGAACGCTGTAAGAGGGTTGTTTTCAGAACCCTCTTAGGGGAATAAATAAATTCCTCTGCCTAACTGACTTTTCGGGAGTAGAAGAGAGGACCTATCCTACCTCTAGCTACGTTTCCTCTTACCGGGATACGTGATTTCTGCCTATGCTAGACTTCGCATAGTGGAAAGCCTAGTGGGTTAGCTAGGTTCACAAAATTTTTGGAGAAGGCATAGAAGAAGGGAGAAGTCGCCGTAATCTAGTAGGTAGAGTGTTCGCTTATTAGACGTGAGGCCTCGGTTCAAACCAGAGATCAGCTATGAATCGTATTTTTGCTACACATAGGTGCTTATGAAATTTTGAGTATGAGTGAGTCAAGAGTATTAAAATTCAACTACTCTGATTCATTCGTACTCGCTACAACATTGATTTATAAGTATAGGTTGCAATGAGTATGAGTACAACGTTGACATCAAACTCACAACATTCGATTCATTGTTTGATTCATACGCCTACTCATTCATATTCATAAATTTAGAAAAATACTTATAATACTTACGAATGATTCGAGTCACTCGAATCATTCATCAAAATTTACAGTAGTAGTTATTGTTGCATTTACAAAAGAAGAGAAAAGAAAAGACAAAGACAACAAGCAAAGCACACATACAACCTTCTAGCGAGTATTGTGGTGTTCGTACTCGAATCATACTTATTTTGTGCGTCGTGTATGTGTTGAATCATGGAGAGTCGAAATCAACAACATCGTGCGTATTGTTAAGTATGAGTACGATGAGTATTTCTAACTTTGAATATGAGTAGTATGAGTATGATATTAAAATAAGTATGAATGCGTATAAGTAGCTGAAATTATAAGTATGACTCGAATCTACTCATCGTTTTGAATACTCGTTGCTGATCTCTGGTTCAAACCCCAGGTCAGGCATCTCCAACAAAATGAAATACGAACAAAAATATTTCTTCGGTGACTTTCTCTCAGCAGATTTCTGGCAAAAACTCTGAGAGTAAAAAAAAAAATTGCCATGAAAAGTTTCTCAAAAATCTGTCGTTCGGAGCCGACGTTAAACTGTAGGTGCGTGCGACCACTTATGTATAAAATTAACACACAAAACATGAGTGGTGTGAAAAGCTAGGCCATAATCCTGACAGAAGGGTTGTAATGTATGTATGCATAGAAGAAGGGAACGTGGTTTGTTTATAGATATTTGATGATAACAGCGATGATGCCAAAGCCCTTGTAGCCATGAAGCCCTCTATAGCCGTGTAGTACAACCATGCAGTAGAATTGCCATGAAAAGCTGCTTGACAATGTTTGTGTGGAGATTCTTTTCTGAAAACAAAAGTTTCATTGCCTCTTACTCTCTCCTTTTTCAAATATCTCCGAAGCTGTCAATTATGTTTTTACCTTCGCTTAAAACAAAAACCAAAAAAAAAAAAAATGACAGAAAAACCGTCTCGTATCAGTATTCCTTTCATTTCATTCTTTTATTCTTTAAGTTGAAAAATATCCTTTTACCGTGACCATAGCTGTTATAGGCGCTATAAAACACTTTCATACAATGCTGGTGTTGGGTTTTCTTATCGCTTTCAAAAGTGTTGCTGTCAATGGCTATTGAAACACAACGCAAGCGGCGTTAGTTTTCTTATCTTCTTTTTGTTGCAATTTCGTGTTTTAATTTCATGAGAAAACAAGACAATTTTTGGTTGTTTTTGGGGAGAAAAATGATTAAAAAACAACACAAACGAAACAAACATCAACGAAGAGTAATGAAGATAAGGCTGATAATTATGTTTGTAAAGTGTTTTTCTGAAATTTTGTGTTGTTTTATAATGGAGGTTCATTTATTTCATCATTTATTGGGTTAAGGAAAGGAAATGGAAAGACCTTTCGGTCCAGGCAATCTCTTACTTCTTCAATCACTGTCAAGCATTGCCAACAAACGAAGAATGTATAGAACATATCGTAACTCTATGGTTAGCTTTCCTGAATTGGTATCGGCAGGCACGGTTTGTACGAGTTCGACCAATGTTAACCGTAAGTAAATTACTTGATTGCGCTGCAAGATGGTACTAAACATCTTAACCGACTAAATAAAGAGCACTGTTGAAGTCCTCATAGTCTAGTAAGCAGTTAGACGAAAGGCTGTGATTCAATTACTGGCTCAGACCTCTCGAACAAAATGAATTTTGGAAAAAATATTACTTTGGCGCCTTCCTCTTAGTGGGTGGGAAAAATCTCTGAAAGTAAATAAAAATTGCCGTGAAAAGCTTCTCCGAAATCTGTCCTTTGGAATCTACAATACTTTAAACCGTCTGTCCCAGCGCTCATGGATTACAATTAACACACATAACATGAGTGTCGTGAGAACTAAATAAAAAGCATTATTGAAGCCGCCGTAGTCCAGTAAGCAGTTAGACGAGAGGCTGTTGTGCAATTCCTGGCTCAGACCTCTCGAACAAATTGAATTTGGAAAAATATTGCTACGATGCCTTCCTCTCAGCAGTCTTCTGGAAAAAACTCTGACAGTAAATAAAAATTGCCATGAAAAGCTTCTCAGAAATCTGTCGTTCGGAGTCGACTTTAAACCGTAGGTCCCTGCACTCATGGATTAAGATTAACACACACCACATGAGTAGCATGAGAAGCTAGGGTTGTAATGACGAATTAAGTAAGCATTTTGATGCAATGGATGTTCAGCTTGGCGTTGATTCGTCTAATTCATCACAAAAATGTTTTATTACGTTTTACCTTTTATAAAAACGTTTATAATATGAGATCGTATATTAAAATTCTTTATTAATAGCACAATTCTGTGTGCCACTATTCACAACTTTATGTAAACAACAACAATTGCTTTGTTTGTTATTCCTCTGTTTACAATTATTCGACAGAGCTTTTTAATGGAGATCTTCAAACCACGATTACTCTCTTCAAATGCACGGCGTCTTCACACAAGACTAACTGAACTCAGTTATCTGCTCTGCCTTGCCTTTTATATGGCAACGTAAACAGACTGATCAATGCTCTTGAAGGAGAATGACTTCGCCTTCTCCAAATCTCTATAATGTTTAATCGTTGTAAACATCATTGTTTAGATTTATCCTTGTTGCGTTTGTTCTTGTATTTTTGTTTACTTGTTTACCATTTTTGTTTTGATGCTGGTGTTTGTTGGTACCAGAATTTGTAAACAAGTTTGTTTACTGCATTGTTTTGTTTTTTGTAGCTTTTGTTTTATTTTGTAAAAGCAAAACATCAGTATCCTGGTTCTTCATTTAGGTAACAGTACTCTTTTTACGATCCTAACTTTGCCATCTTACTTCAAGCCATTCCATATGGAGGCATTGCGTTCCTGTAATCTGTATTTCAGATAAAGATAACTAAGCATCTGCTTTTGGCATTGTTGTGACTCACACACTAGTTTCACGAGCCGGCATGTGTGTGATATTCTTCGAATATTTAGGCGCAGTGTTGGTTTATAACATTTCACGTGTCACTAGCCCAGAATTTCGCCTTAAGAGCGACGAAATCGTATCATTGACGGCGTTGAGAAGATGTTAAATGGTAATCGATAATTCACGCCAGTGACTTAGTTACCCGATTGGCGCAGTACTTAACGTTTTTAAAAGTTTTTCTTTTTTTTTTTGTTACAAAAAAAACCAAAAGCCATGGTTTTTAATGGAAGCCTTTAAGAAAGGAAATCTAAACCGTTTCTCTTAATTTTAATTGCAATAAGAAATTAATTTCCGTACTTTTTATAAATTAAACTTTAAGGTGACCTTTTTTTTCTTGGAATATTGAAATGAAAAAGAAAAATTTTCTGTAATTTTTTTCTCTTTTTCCTATAAAAGGGAGTATATGGCTGTGTGTTGTGTTCATCGCATATGTATGCTGGTGTTTGTTGTCCCTGTAAGTGTACAATTTCCTGTTCAAGTTTTTTTTTTGTTGTTGAGAGGATGTTGGTGATGATGGCGTCAGAAATTTGTCGGTTACTAGAGCAACCGGCACAATTTCTGTTTTGCAAGATAAATCTCTTAGACAATGTAACCAATACACTTACTTATACACAACAATACACACACATACGCACGTAGAAAATCGTATAAATTTCAAATACCAATACGATGACATACACATTCAAACAATAAGTGAAACACAGTATACAGGCTGTCCTGTGTTTGTTTTTTGTTTCGTTGTATTTTGCTTGGCAGTAAGTGAAACTCAGTGTACAGGCTGTCCTGTGTTGGGTTTTTGTTTCGTTGTATTTTGCTTGCCAAATACACACCATTTTTTCTCATCCTAAACTCTGTGCTTTTGCTAAACAAAAAGTGAGGCATAGGGAGTGAGAATGGGTGAAAGTTTATTGCATTCTGGAGCAGGCTGGAGCAGTTTTCTTTCCATATGTCGTGTGCCATATAAAGACTCCTACTATTTAATAATCAGGATTCTGGAGTTGCTACTGTACAGAAAAAGTACAAAAGTTGAGCTGGAGAAAGCTGAGGTTAAAGTAGACCGAGTTCTAAAGCAGTTTGAAAACCTTAGTTAGTATGGGACTTCCACCTATTAAAACACGACGTATGAGTTGCTCCCGAAATCATGCGATTGTTTATTATGACAGGAGGCTCTCTTGAGTTCTGTTCTCAGGTTCTACGCAGTTCAGTTGCCTCTGTACTTTTATCGACTTCCCAAAAAAATTCAATTGCTGTAACGCTTTACATTCTCTCTCAATTATGGCCAGGTGGTCAATGGTTTGTTTGCTCAATGCACTACGAACAGAATTCGTTCATTAGCCATTATACAGCATTCAACCTTGTTTACGGAAAAGTACAAATTGTAGGTGTTGGGCACATCACCATTTCTCGATTGTATACCTTCAGATTGTGAGGGTTCTTCGTTTCATTTAATGGTCTACCAAATAGGCTTCATGGGCCAATCTGACTCGTGCAAACGGCAAACGTGATGGCAGCGATTAAAAGCGGTATTCAGGACTATTACTTGGAAAAGGCAAACGGTAGTTGCAGGATTCTTTGATAAAATTTGATTTGGAGACTTAGTTGGTCCATACGATTTAGTTGGCTCCAAGGTCGCAGTGGCAGAGACGTATCCGGATTGGTGGCTGTGGTTAATGGACTCTGGCTGACAAGTGGACTCTTGCTCAATGGGTTGGACTAAAGTCCACTGTGATTCCAGTTGTAAATGTGCCGATGTTATAGAGGCTCTAAAAAGGATTCATAGTTTTGATGACTTCCATTAAAAGAGGTATTCGGGCTATTGCAGTTGCAGGGCTTTTGGATCGAGTTTGATTTCGAGACTTAGTTGATCTATCTCATCTAGTTCCCTCAGCAGATGCAGTAAAAAAAAGTATGCGGATTGGTGCGCCTATCGGGCACTGGCCAACTAGAGATCTTCCTTGCATTCGTAGTAGCGCCTGACCAACCCTTAAAAACCATCGTGTTATGGCCTTTGGCGAGTGATTCTCACACGACATCTTCCGTATATCTTGTATTAATTCAAATGACCTCTTGGGAATATCAATTCGGCGTAATGTGTTTGATTTGCATCCGCCCTTTACGAGTGCACGGTCTCAAGACTCTACATGACGTTCGTGATGTTTTTTGCGCCTTAGAATATGTTTCTTTTAAATTTTAAAGTTTAAACATTAAATCAATCTGAAAGTATGCTTTAAAACTATTGCTTAAGAACCATTTAGTGCTTAATTATTATCACAGAAACTTTGTTTCGCTTATTTTGTGAATCCCATGAATAAGTTGCCATAGTTTTGCAAAAGTCTTTGGAAAAGAACTAAAGAAATCCTTCTAGATATTGTTCTCTCCATAACTGTCCTCATTTTGGTTGCCAACTTAATGACAGCGCTTATCATTTTGTGTTGGCTGTTCAAAAAGCTTTTTAAAAATATGATTAAAAATTAATTTTAAGTATTTACCTGTACACACACATACACACTCTCATTGAGAGTTACCATTTAACATTGTAAGACAATGGCGGCGGCAACAGTACAGCCACAATTGAACACCGTTGGCACCAGTTGGCTTTAGCACCCGGAATTGAATGTGAATGAATGTGCAGCAGCAGCAGCCATAGAAAATCAAAGAAGATAAAGTCTTAAGCATCGTTATGGTTTGTTCATCTAGTGCTGCTAATGTCTACTTTGGAAGAAGTTTTTCTCTTCTTTTGGGTCCTCTTTATCACCACACAGAGAGAGAGAGAGAGATCACAATTGTATTGCACCAGTTTGGTTTAGAAATTCTATCGTAATCACTGTGAAGCTTCACAAAATTCTACAGCGTCATTAAAATTTGTTCTCGTATAAGAGAAGTAGAAGTAGCTGCAACAGCAACACAATTCAATGGGAATGACGACGACGAAAATACATAATTTGTGTTGCAAAGATTTCTATTTCAGTTGTTTTATTGTGGCACAGCAAATGCAACCATTTTGTGCCATTTATGCTGGCAAATGAATATGAAATATGGACTCTTACACACGCTGATTCACGGTGAAGTCAGCAATTATTATTGTGGAAGGAAATTTAAACAATTAAAAATTTAAAGCATATTTTTAGGAGCTGTAACATTAAATAGATGGAAAATTGAAATGAATTTTGCCAGCATTTGGTAAGAACAATCACCAAATTGGATTTATTTCATCTACTGCGACCCGTGAATGATTTAGAGCTTCTGATCGGGTCAGATAAGTCCCAGCAATTCCATGGGATTGGGGACCACTTGCAATATATGAATTGTTTGTTGCCTTGGGTCTTTCATTCATTCATTCTCATTCATTTCTTTACTCTCTTACCAAGAGATCCAATGTGATGATTACAATGAACTTCCAGAAGAGCTATGGGCGCCAGCAATCACAGAAGCCGTGTGTAACTCAGACGATGGTTTTTAAGGGCTGGATAGCCACGAAATTGGTGATAAACTGTTTTCTCCTCTATCACATCAGCACAATTACAAATGCAGGTAAGATCCCCAGTCAGCCAACACCCGATAAGCTCACCAATCCTCATGAGTGTTTCCTAACTAAGTCTCGAAATCAATTTCGAGAGTAATAGTGCCGTCTACCTCTTTTAATGGAAGTCATCTAAGCTAGGGATCTCTTTCCAAACCTCTACGAATTCTTAATTTCCATTTTTTGTTTCTTCTTTAAGCACGACAGTATTCTCTTTTCCCATTTTTATATGCCCTATACATTACTACCCCATCCTTGTTTGGGGGAGAAAACATAAATTTTCTATTTTTATTGGAAATCCTTTTTATGGTCGTCGTCGTGAGTAGTAAAAATTCTATGGATTTTTATGAAATTGCTTTGGTGGCAACGAACAACAGTAATAACTGTAAACAGTAAAAAACACAACAAATGCGAAATCAAGGAGAAACACTAAAAAGTATACAATGAAGTGGCCTTAAAAAAAGAACCCTAAAAGTATGCAATAAAATTATGACATGAAAGCAAATGAAAAAGTAAGAAAAAAAGAAAGAAAAACGCACAATAAAAAAGAAAAAGAAAGAAATGAAATCACAAATTAATTAAATTGGCATTACAAAGTGCGAATAATTAACACTGTATTCCAAAAGAAAAAAAAAAAAATAAAAAAGAAGAAAAAGAAAATGAGGGTAATAAGCTAAGGGTTGCCTATTACTTAATTTTTCTTGTTTCTATTGTTGCAAAAAGAGAAATAAATTTTTAAGCATAATAAACTTGTTAAGGTTACGAGACAATAGCAAACAAAAAAAAAAAAAAAAAATTGAAGAAAGAAACGCATAATCTTTGTTTTGTAATAGTAAATATAAGATAATATTGCCAATTTTATTTAAATTACTTAGATTTTCTAATATAAATCACCTAAGAGTAGGCAATAAATTCTTTTTATTTGGCCATTTATTTACAGGATTTAGAGAGAAAATCATTAAATTTATAAGAAAATGGCCAATAAAACAGCAAAAAGTTCAAATAAATTTCAAACGAAATTTTTTTTTTTTTCGTAAAGGACGTGCTTAGATGTAATACGAAGGATGTCTGACGTTGGTTTAGCATAAACTTTTCATGGAACAGTCGTTTATGGCCATATCTTTAATTGGTTGTAAACCCTAGAATATTAGCGATTGGCCTCCTAGCCTCCAGTGAGGTTAGAATAAATTGTACAAAGGGCAGTTTTATATGAAGATTGTTGCAAAACCAGATTGATTTTGAACTCGATATGTTTTCCTCCAGGAAATGTTTCACTCCCGTGTTGATATTGATTGTGGTATCTCAATACCCCACACCACCTTAGCTTATCTAACCTAGAAGGCAGCTAAAACTGCTGCTTTGAGATGATTAACACACTGAGTAGGTTTGGGCGGACCTCTCTATTATTATTAGTGTTATTATCATCGAATTTAATCTAAGTTTTCTATTTTAAAATTACTTTTTAACAAAAATTTTGTTTTATATTTTTCTACAGCCTTAAATTATACATTAAAATAAAAACTTTAGCATGAGTTCAGCAGTTCATCCTTCATTTTCTTTTTAAATTTTTTTCCTTTTTTCCTTTCTTTCCTTTCTTTCTAATTTTCTTTTTTTGACACTTAATTTCATGTCATAAATTTAACATTATTTTCTCTGTCTCATCCCTAAAAGTAGACATTATACATACTTTTTAATTTCCTCCTTTAAATAGGCAACAGTTTAATTTTACTTTTTCGTTTTTTCTTTATTTTTTATTTTTTTTTAATACGAACTAAATTGAATTTTCTTGTAACATATACACACACAAGGTAAGCGGTTTCTCACTCACTTATTTTTATGTCGTGTAACGAACCTGGTGAATGCTGCTCATTTTCAGTCTCTGACTCCGTTTCTCTCTCTATCTCTCTCTCTCTCTCACTGTAACGTTGTACAAAATCATCCGTGTTAAACTAAAAGCCATTGTAAATGCTTAAGTCTGTATTCTACACCATTACAGCTGTTGGCTCATTTGTTGTCAACATTGGCTTACCAATTTATTGACACTTTTTTACATTAAAAAAAAAAAACGGCTGCATCTTCAGCTTCCTGGCGCTCTTCTCATTACTTCCCGCCAGGTCGTCTTATGCTGTAAGCCACAAAAGAAATTTATACTCCAGATAAAATCACAAATACAGTACAAAATAAAATGAAATGAAAAATAAAAATCAATCTCCGAACAACAGGCAGACAGACAGAGAGTCAAGAAAAACTGTCAGCCACAGTCACAGCTGTAAATCCTGTTTATTTTGAAGAAATAAATTTAAGACAGCCAAAGAAAAGAAGTGTTGAAAGACATCTTTGATTTACAAACTCAAATCGTTTGTATTTTCTTCTCGTTTTTCTCTCCTTCTTTCTTTTAAATACAATAATTTAAGACAACAAAAAATCTACAGCATATTTTTAGGAGTATGAGGCTATTGTAAGAAATTTGTGACAATTTGTCAAAGCTACTAACTCTAATAAATTACAGGAAGCAAGCTTACTCTTACAGTTTCCTGCAAGAAATAGTTTTTCTTCAGCCAATTTTACAACTTATTTGTTTATTTGTTCTTGAATATAACAAATAAAAATAAAAAGATTTAAGCCTTAAAGTATGCCACACTAAACTATAATTTTAAAGAATGCTTTGCACCAAGCCAAAGTAATAAGACTAAGGGCCATTATTACAACTTGCCGTTAACTAAAGGGAGGATTTTAACGGGCAGATAAATTGTTTTTCATTATTATGAGTACCCAATAAGATAGAAGTGATCGTTAAGCTAAAGGGAAGATCATCCTACCTTTAACATTTAAAGGTCACTTTATGTTTGAACTTGCCATAGCATATACTATTTTCGATATGGCAGCTTCAAATTTAAACAAAATGAGCATATACAACAAAAAAACGAAGTTCGCTGTTGCCACTGCGTTAAAAAAAAAAACTTGTTTAATTGAGCAGTTTTATCGACTTTGCTCCGGCACTGCCATATTTTAATTTTATTTTATCTGTAAGTTGTAATAACGAAAATCAGTTAAAGATAACTTTACAGTTCCCTTTAGCTAAAGGTACCTTTAACTAAACCCAAGTTTAACGGCAAGTTGTAATAATGGCCCTAAATTCATTAATTTTAAATACTATACACTAGTTATTCGATAACCAAAATTTCTAAAGTAATTCTATAAAAATTTTTTTCGATAACTATAATTTTCTATAGGAAAATTTTCGATAATTATAATTTTCTATAGAAATTTTACCGATAACTAAAATTTTCTATAAAGAATTTTTCAATAACTTCGATTTTCAACAGATACTTTTTCGATAACTACGATTTTCAATAGAAACTTTTTCGATAACAACAATTTTCTATAGAAAACTTTTCGATAACAACTATTTTCTATAGAAAACTTTTCGATAACTATAATTTTCTATTGATAATTTTTTCAATTATAATCATTTTCTATAAAAAAATTTTCGATAACTACGATTTTCAGCAGATACTTTTTTGATAACTATATTTTCAATAGAAACTTTTCCGATAACAACAATTTCCTATAGAAAACTTTTGATAACAACAATTTTCTAGAAAACTTTTCGATAACTATAATTTTCTATCGATAATTTTTTCAATTATAATCATTTTCTATAAAAGAAATTTTCGATAACTATATTTTCAATAGAAACTTTTCCGATAACAACAATTTTCTATAGAAAACTTTTCGATAACAACTATTTTCTATAGAAAACTTTTCGATAACTATAATTTTCTATCGATAATTTTTTCAATTATAATCATTTTCTATAAAAAAATTTTCGATAACTACAATTTTCAGCAGATACTTTTTTGATAACTATATTTTCAATAGAAACTTTTCCGATAACAACAATTTTCTATAGAAAACTTTTGGATAACAACAATTTTCTAGAAAACTTTTCGATAACTATAATTTTCTACATAAAATTTTTCGATTGTTGTTTTCTATAGAAAATTTTTCGATAACTATAATTTTCTATATAAAATAATTCGTTAACAACAATTTTCTATAGAAAATTTTTCGATAACAAAATGTTTTCGATAACCACTATTAAGCCCAACAAACTCTTAAAACACTTTAATAATGATGAGGAGTTAAGAATAAATCGAAGAAAATGGATTTTTAAAATTTTCTTTATAAACTTATGAGTGTGTTTGTGACCCCAATTCTATGCCACATTTTTGGCAAAAAGCAAAAGCGTTTCCAAAGCCTTTTAATTGAAATAAAAGGAAGAAAAAAAATACTGAAATTTAGACGTTAGTGTGTGTGCGTGTGTGTGTGTAAGTAAAAGGAAATGAATTAAATTTAAGAGCGCCGAAGAAATAACAGAAGAGTGAGAGAGAGAGAGGAAGAGAGAGACTAAAGAGTAAAACCCCGTTAGGCATTTGTTATGTTTATTACGGTTTAACATTCTTTTTATTTTTATTAAGAAATGAAAATGTGTGTGTGCAAGAGAACTGGCTGGCTGGCTGGCTGGCTGTCTAAATCTCTGTATTTGTTTTTTTTGTTTTTATTTTGTAACGTATTCTTTTAAAGCATACCCTCATTTATTCACCATTAAGCGGACTGTGTAGTGTAGCCTACACTCCATCTGCTATTATTTTTAATGTTTTATTCTGTTGCTGCTGTTGTTGTTGTTCGTTAACATCATGCATAAGTGATTTTTATTATTAGTACACACATCGTTAATCCTGCATTATATGATGACCCAAACAGTCGTAATCACATACAAAACAATAAAGATTTCTGTTGAAAACGATTTTTCGGGCATACTTTTAGGCGTTCTACGTAATATCGTTAAGCTTTAATTTTCAATCTGTTACTACGAGTTACTAAGGATGGTAGTTATAAAAGTTTTTATGTTTTGTTTTTCATTGTTTTTATTCGCAAAGAAAACAAAACAAAGAACAAAAAAGGATTAAAATTCAGATTCTGTTGCTGTTGCTGTGTTTCCTTTTAAATCTCTGGCAGCTAACAGTTGCCAGTTGCCGGTTGCCTTCATTATTTTTATTATACTATAGACTTTGTTGTTGTTGTTGTTGTTCTTGCCTTAGCCTATATATAATATTTCTTTACTTTGTTGCTGTTTGTTAAGCTTTTTTAGTTTTGTTCACTTTGTTTTCCTTTGGTTTGGTTTGGCTTGTGCTTTTAGTTTTATTCTCTCTGTTGATTTTTATTTTCTTTCTTTTATTTTCTGATGCCTTTTTCTCTGTTGTTGTTTCTTTTAATTTATTTGAAGTGGGTTTCAGTTTTTTCTGTTTTGCTTTTAAAAAATATTTTTTTTTTCATAAATTTTCATATCTTCTCTCGTATAATTGGGTTAAAAAAAAATGTTACAGACTATGCTGTCTTTGATTTTGTTGGCATTTATTTGTTGAGAGAAAAAGAAAATTTGTTCTCGTTTTTTCCTTTTTTGGCTAAAAATATTTTTTTTTTATAATAAAATTCAAACAAATTTTAAATTATTAAAATAAAGCTTTAAATTTATTATTTGAGAAAAAAAAAAATTCATAAATTTGGTAAATAATTGAACAAATCCCTAAAGTATACTTTACTTATTTCATAAGAAATTACCCCTTGGGATAGGCAACATAATTTAAAAATTAAATTTTTTTTGTTATAAATATTAATTTTTTTTTATTTATTTATTTATTTATTTTTATTTATTTATTTATGTTGTTCTTTTATACTTCAATAAGATGCAAAAAAATATTGTTTTAATGTGCCAATAACACAAAGTAATGCATAATGTATGCTGCAATTGATGAGGCAATAAAAAAACAGCAAAAACCGGAAGACACATTTTTCCGCTTTAAACGATCTTGTATTGAGCCTATCATCAATCTCAGACTCTTCCTTGTCATTACAAGTTCCAGCCCCCGGTATCCCATGACGGTATCATATGATAGCTACTATGATTTCAGTGCTAAAGTTACCTAAACCTATGCCACAATTTTTTTGAGTTTTGTTTCAAGCCATTACTAAACCAATGCTTTTAATATTTCCAATTAAACTAAAACATTTTAAAGAAAACTCTGCATTTTCTACAGATTAAGGTATATTTTCCTTAACAAGATTTTTTCTAAGCCTTTAAATGTAACTAAATTGCCCCTAAAAGTATAATTCAACATTTTGTTTTCAAAAATGTTTCTATGTCATATTAAATGGCAGAAATATTTTATTTGTTTGCTTTTTTCCATACAAAAATATTTTAACTGTAATAAAATTACCTTGTCAAAGTGGATGCTTTAGTCTGTCTATCTTACTTATGTTTTTTAGGCTTAACATTTAAAAAACACAGCCCCCTAATGTATGCTTAACATTATTATTTCTAATGGCATTTCTGTTTTCTATTATTTCTGTGCTTTTTTTTCTTTCATTCGTTCGTAGAGTTCATTTTAATGTTTCTCATCAAAAATTTATGAATTTTGCATTTGAGAACACAAACAAACATTGAATACTTTTGACGTGTGTTTAACTAACAAAAAAAAAAAAAATAAAATAAAATAACTCAACTCACTCAATCACTCACTGAGACTGTAACTGTGGCTGCCTAAATGTATGCCATAAATTTTTAATACATTGAACAGAAGGAATATTTTAGCAGAACTAAAGCAAGAAAATTTATTTTCTCTTTTTCTCTCTGTTACCTTTTGTTTTGTATTTTCGTTTTCTATTTTTTGTTTTTGCTTTTTTCTGGCAGTTCAATAATATTTTTCCAGTTTTCTTTACTTTGTTTTTTTTTTTGTTTATTTTATTATGTTTTTAAAACAATGCATAGTCAAAACAAAACCAAACAAAAACTGTGTGTCTTTTCTTCAAGCCTTTAATGAAATTTTAAGAATTGTTATTAAAATACAACAAAATAGAAAAACAAACAAGAATCGAAACAGAATACCCAGTGATTTAAACAAATAAAGGCCGTTAAAGACATGAAAACATTACAACACAACACAAATACAATACAGCCTCGCCACTAGGGTTGGCAATCCCGCTCTATATTTTCAATCCCGGGATTTCGGGATTTCATTTACCTAGTCCCGGGATCCGGGATTTATCCCGGGATTTTAAAAAATTTGTTCTTGAAAGATATTAACATATTATTTCAATAAAATTAATAACATGACACATCCAAAAATAGGTTTATAAGAAAGAATTTATTAAATTATAAGAAAATTAATTTTATTTTTAATTTTACACATTTTTAAATTAATTATAAAGAGTTAATTGTTTTTATAGATATATACTCTTTTCTTGTTCAAGTGCGATATGTTATTATTTTTTATTATTTTTAAAATACGTTCTGAGGAAGCACAGAGCATCCAAAGTTTCATCGCTCAAACGACTTTTTATTTTAGTTGCGAAAAATCCAACTGCAGAAAAAGCACGTTCAGACTCTACACTGGCTGGCTTAATAGTCATTAAAAAATCGTATGCTCTTTGCAAAAAGTCACCACGTGTTCCTCCATTTTCAAACAAGAGCATTTCTCTCTGAATTTTTACAGACAACGTCTCACATCGAATTGCTATCCTCGGTAAATGTCCTTTTTTTATAGCTTCATTGAGCTCGTCTGATATATTTAAAGGTTCTTCAAGAGAACAAGAAAGAGATTCAGATGGAAGCTCAGAAGAATCTGACACAATTTCGAAAGGTGCCTTATCTGAATCAGAAGGTGTAATTTCTGACTCAGAAGCTATTAGAAGTGATGTATGTAGTTGGACTTGAAGCATTTAGTCTTTCGAGTAACGCAACTATTAATTTGCGACATTTTATGGAAGAAGGAAGCGTTACGAACTCTGTTTCGGATACGGACTGAACATTTGTTCTACCATTGTGCAGATACTGAAGTACCCCACTGATATCTGTTCTCCTTTTTTGCATGCGAAGGATGAGGGCTGAATGTAGTTTTTGACTTATAACATTGTTAGCATCTTTAAGTTTTTTTAACATTAAAGTTATGGCAACATCCGCTGTGAACAGATTAGCATCCCGATGGCAAAGGGCGTCAACTGTTGCTTTAACTGGGACAAGAGCACTAATGATTGCGGATACCATATTAATCTCATCTTTGGATAAAGCAAAATATTCACCTTCAGGTGGACCTATGTCTATTAATGCCTTTTGTACACAATTTCTTAATAAATAAAGACGTTCCAGCATTAACAAAAGGCTGCTCCACCTAGTTTTACAGTCTTTTATTAGAGTTAGCCGTAACAGCCGTAACATAGTTTTGCAAGACATCGTTTTTTGTTGGCGAAGTTTTGTTTCTAATTTCAGAACGGTTAATACATTGAAACAACAGATTAAAATTCCTGGAAATTTGAATTAGAAAGAGTTCTAATATACAATTTTTTTCATTGCGGCTTAAAAAGTCAAATCCCGGGATTAAGTGCTCAATCCCGGGATTTCGGAATTGTTAAAAACTGCGGGATCCCGGGATTTCGGGACCCCGGGATCCCGGGATTCCCAACACTACTCGCCACACATCACATCGCATCACATCTCAGCCTCACATCTCAGTGTCGCATTTCGTTATCGTTTTACATTTGCAATGCAATTCAATGCCTGGCTATACAGAGACAGCAACAATAACAAGCAGTTGTTATAAAAATCTGTACAAAGTATGGTATTATTATAATTAAAACAATAACAACAACAACAATAACAAGACATAAATGGCACACACATCAACATGCAATCGCTTTCTTCCCACACACACACACACACGCCATCAGCAGAGATGTGCATACACAAGACACGACGACACTGGATACAGTCACCGACACAATTAAAAATTCAATTCACCAAACGAGATTTACAAAAAACATGCATAAAAAGCAACAGCAATAGCAACGGCAATAGCAACATCAACATCAGCAATCAAATAAAAAGTATGATGTTAAGATATTACGACAAACTACGAGGATTGGCCGATAAGTCTACAGAAAATGAATACAATTCCAAAGGAAATTGTATTGATTAGTCTGATATAGGTTGGATTCGATTAAGGATCAGTGCATGCTTATGGCAAGAGCCGGGAGCTAGTACATGGTATGGTATCCTCACCCTCATTTGAGGGAATGTCTTTCAATAGGTCGTGAAGTTTTGAAACTGCAATAATGCAAGGAATTGGCACGCGATTTAAGAAAATAAGACAATCAGTTCTCTTCTTATTCATGTTAGATTAACAGAGCTTTGAAACTTTCCACGTAATCTTCATAAATTTTACCAGATTCGTACGAAGTCGCCGTAGACTATTAGGCAGTGTGTTTGCTTATTAAACGCCAGCCCATGGTTCAAATCCAAGCTCAGACATCCACTCAGTATGCTGGTAAAAACTCTGAGAGTTAAAATAAAATTGCCATGAAAAGTTTCTCAAAAATCTATACTTTGGGGTCAATGTTAAATTGTATGCCTCGCCAATTATGAATAAAATTGTGTGTAATGTAGGGAAACCACACCATTAGAACTAACCTCAATAAAATGGCTGCCATAGGTCAAGGCCGAAAGAAGATTGTAGTCTTTTAACTTGTTGCCCATTTGCGCTAATCCCGATGATTTTAGAAGTGTTTTAATATCCTTGATTTAAAGCTGGACTTTAACACAAGTTGAGCTTCATTTGCGTTACTTTTTATGCTAGTTTCTGTTAACCGTTAAATTCTTTTGTATTCTCCAGAAGTTGCCACGTCCTTTCCAAGGTCATTCTGGATTGTGTTCACGCTTAACTTACATATTTTCTGGGTTTTCAATATCTACAATGGCAACTAGTATTGTGTACAACTAGATATGTTGAAGTCGCCGTGGTCTAGTAGGTAGTGTGTTGGCTTATTAGACTGAAGGCCCGAGTTCAAATCCCAGGTCAGACATCAAAACGAAAATATTTCTTCGGCGACTTCCTCTCAGCAGATTTCTGGCAAAAACTCTGAGAGTAAATAAAATTGCCATGAAAAGCTTCTCAATAAATTTGTCGTTCGGAGTCGACTTTAAAAACTGTAGGTCCCGCCACTCATGTATAAAATTAACACACACAACATGAGTAGTGTGAGAAGCTAGGACTGAAGGGTGCGGGCTTTTTGGGGACGATTGCTGTAGACTGTCTAATGGTGAAGGTATAGCACTGGCCATTTTATAGTCACCTAGCAGCAACTCGTTTCATTGCCGTTCGCATCTTGAGATGTCCACAAACACTACTCCCTCTCTTCCACCTTCCTATAACCCATTTTCCTAAAACCTACACAATGCACTGCATGAGTAGGGGCCATCCCCTGAGTGCTGGTTTTCCCAAAAAAACATATGCTGGACCCTCGCATATGTATATAAGTGTTTAAAAAGTCTACATGTTTGAGAGTATTTGTTTTTGTTTTCTCCAACACTTTGTATGTGTAAAATGAGAAGAAGAAGAAGAAGTATAATGATATACAAAAACAAATACAAAAACCAGAAAAAAAAAGTTGTTTTAAGAGAGACGAGTATGTGGCATAAGTGTTGCTGATGAGTTGCCAACAACAACAACAACAACAACGGCAACGGCAACAATGACAACAGCTTTAAGAATAAGAAATCCAGCAACAACATGTAACAACATTTGTATTTACACAACAACAACAATAATAATGACAACAGCAAGAACAAAAAAAAAGAAAAAATAACATCATCAAGCATAACAAATACCAACTACAAGATGATTAAGATAGAGAAAGTAAAATACGACAGAAAGAGAAAGAGAAAGAGAGAGAATAAAAAAATACAATAACAACTGAAATGACATACAAATTGTGTATACAAATAAGCAACACATACTCATGCCCATTCACATACGAGAGTTCATGTTGATAACATACCATTAGACAGCCTAAAAGTAGTATACTCACGTATTTTTATTGTATAGAGTACATATATGGGATATTCATATGTGTTTGTATGTGTTTGTGTAAAAGAAATTGTAATGGCGGGTATCTCTTGTTTTTAAATTGAGAGACAGAGAGAGAGAGAGAGAGTAAGAGAGTAAGAGAGAGACTGAATGGGAAAAAAATAAATTGAAAATTCAAAGTCTGTTATGAATACGAATTGTGTTGACAGTTAAACAGGCCAACAGCAGTAGTTGTTGTAGCAGCAGCACTAGTAGAGTGTGTTTGTGTGTGTGTGTTCGCTTGCTTGCTTGTTCATGCGTTTGTTTACATTTAGACTTTGAAATGTATGTGAAGAACAAAACAACCGTAAAATGAGAAAAAAAAAAAAAACAGAGGAACAAAAACAACACAGTCTTATACCAACATTGATTGCATTTTTGTTTGGTTTCTACTTAAATTTTTCTGTCTCTCTCTCTCTCTCTCTCTCTTGCTCACTTCACATTACAAATGCCTCTTCGTTTACTTTGTATACAACCAGCAAACTTATGTAGTTGGCAGTTCGTTTCATTTCATTTGATTTGATTTCGTTTCTCTGATTTTTTTTTTCGGTTTTTTGTTTTTGTTGATTGAGAGCCTCTACACACACATGTTTATCTCTTACATGCAATGCTATTTGTTGTTGTTATTATTGAAAGAGAAAATGTATAGAAGAGCGCGCCAAAAAACAAAAAATAAATACAACCGGAAGGAAATTATGTTGGCATGTTTTCAAATCAAAAAAGAAAAAAAAAAAGAAACTGAAACCGAATTTGAAAAACATCGTTAGAAAAATATGCATAAAAAATAACATCATGCACGTGCACGTTTCATATGAAAAAATAAAAGAAAAAAAAAAAAGAAAAAAAAAACTTGCAAATAAAGTCACAGAGATTCCATTTAAAATTTCATTAGATTTTTAAGCAAATAAATGCTAAAAGCATTGACAAAAAAAGCATTGAAAAAAAGGCTTCAAATCTATTTACAAAAACCTTAAGTGCACATATTTAATATTCAGTAAGAGTCACAGGAAATCTTTTTCTAATAAAATTTCAACAATTTGCTAGAAACGATAATCAAAAGCTCAAAAAAAAACAAAAATTACAAATTTATAAACACAAGCAGTTATGATTGGATTACAAATATCTCCTCCATGGTTGTCATATGGAATAAAATAAAAGGGCAAATGCTTTCAAAAGGCTCTGAGAGTGATGAGATTCAGCTGATCTAAGACGCAGGTAGTTTGAGTTTGTATAACTTCTAAAAGGGAACCAGTTTAAACCAATTTGA
The DNA here is from genome assembly GCA_927399465.1 of Sarcophaga caerulescens. Taxonomy (NCBI): domain Eukaryota; kingdom Metazoa; phylum Arthropoda; class Insecta; order Diptera; family Sarcophagidae; genus Sarcophaga; species Sarcophaga caerulescens. Next base: position 106,122,425 of record OV656866.1, read on the forward strand.
ACTGATTTCTCTTGGTTTTAATGACACAGTAAGGTTCTGGGAAGCTTCTCTCGATTTATCAGATAGAGAGATACTCTCTCTGATTAATATAATTTTAAACTTGTATCGCATAGTCTAGTAGGTAGTGTGTTGGCTTATTACACGTAAAGTCCAGGTTCAAATATCAAAATGAAAATATGAAAAAATATATTCTACGACGACTTGCTCTCAGCAGATTTCTGGCATAAACTCTGAGAGTAAAATAAAACTGCCATTAAAAGTTTCTTAAAAAACAAAAAATCTGTCGTTCGGAGTTGAATTTAAACTGTAGGTACCGCCACTTATGTATAAAATTAACACACACAACATAAGTGGTGTGAGAAGCTAGGTTGTAATCCTTACTAAAGGGTTATAATGACTAATTATCGCATTAAACTGTTCGTTATCATCATAGCTATGAAGCTTACTATCGTATGCAATGTGCTTAGATGCAACACAACCTATAGCTCGTTGTAGGACAGATTCCCATTGCCGCGATTACTATACAGGGGCTTTATTCTATGATTGCGTAGTACAGTACTTGTGCTGCTGTTTACAACACTTTTACAGCATATTTTATATTTTCGATACTCATCATATTTGGTGAGACAGACGGAAGCCTTTTTTCACCTCCTGGGGAGGTGTTAGATAGAAAATCAGTGGCATAGGTAGGTAGGTATAGGTGGCCGTTCCCTCAAGGAATTCGGATGAACGTACTTAGGCCACATATGGGGCCCATTGTGATACCACAGCTCATGTCAATTATCCCCTTTGTCTTGCAACCATTTAGGCCTTCCAATGAAGCAACTCAAACTGCCGATATCAATCAGGGGCTTTGTTTGTCTTGAACTTTTGCATGGAAGTTATGAATTCATTATTTTTTTTACACTTACACGACAAATATTTCATTAGCAAGGCTCTGCTTCTTGTGCTAAGTGCCAATATTAGCATTACGAGTACAAGCCATTACGTTTCTCTTAACATTCTTCACATTTCTTTCCCCTGTCTTCTATAAATATTTTTTAATTTCCCTTTCTCTTCTTCATAATATGCCTGCATGTAAATGCAGTTTTTATTATCGTATTGGTAGTTAAAAGAATATTTTATTAACAAAAATCTCTTGTTTTGTTTTAATTTCATTTTATTTTAATTCGTATCGCTTTAAAAGCTTTATTTTTGATGTTGTTGTTTTACTGTTCTTTGTCAACTTTTCAAGATAAAATAACCCGCATCTCTTGCTATACGAGCATATATGCGTTCAACAACCTTTCAACTTTTCTTTTTTCAAAGATATTTGTCAACTTTTTGCCAACACAGCACAGCACAACACATGAAATCTTTGCCGAGCAAAACAAAGCAAAAAAAAAAAAAAAAAAAAAACAAGCGAAACTTTTACGTGAAGAAAAAACGTACAGAATCTTAAGAAACGTAAGAAACTTGAGAAATTGCAGAAAAAACGACACAATTTTCATTTAAAATTACGTTTTGACATACCTAGTAAATGCAACAGTAAACATTAAGAACAACAACATCAGCAATAACAACAACAACAACATTTAAGAGAAAAATAAAAACGAAAACACAAAGAAAAAAAATATAAGAAAGAAAAAGCAATTGAATGTGTATGGATACACATACACAGTTGAAGGATTTTATTTTCACTCTCGCACGCACACACACAAGAAATCTTTCTTTATGAAGAGAAGACATATTTTTAAAAACATGTGTGGATACCAGAGATCAGCAATAAGTATTCAAAAAGATGTGTAGATTCGAATCATACTCATAATTTCTGATACTCATACGCATTCATACTTATTTTAATATCATGCAACCTTTCTACTCATATTCAAAGTTTGAAGTGTACTCACATCATATTCATACTTAACAACACGTATGATGTCGTTTGATTTCAACTCTCCATAACTCAACATATAAATGATGCACGAGTGACTCGAATCATTTCTAAGTATTATAAGAAGTATTTTTCTAAAGTTATGAATCTCAATGAGTAGTAGGCTTATTAATCAAACATATTTCGAATGGTATGAGTTTGATGTCAACGTTTTACGCATACTCATTGCAACCTGTACTTTGTGACGACAAAAGTCGGAGTCCTTGATTTTGCTCACACCATACCTACTTACATATGTCCACCGGTTCAACCAAATCATCATTGTATAATATTTACTAATAACTAATATTATATACTTATAATTATTTATAAGTATATTAAATCCTAACCTGCAGTTATTATTAAAATGCAATTATTGTCATTATTTTAGTATAAGTTCATAACAAGCCCCACTGTGCTTAAAATATTTTATATTAATTTTTGCTAAGCTCTTAGTATCTATTTTTAGAAACATTATTATTCTTGATAACGGTTGTCGTACGACTCATATTTGACCTACAAGACCTATTTGCTGAATTCAATTAGTGTTTGCTCTCGCATTGGTAAGTTGTATGGAAGGACACAACATGTTTGATGTTCGATCATGTTTGATCTGTTATTCGTTACTTTTGTGAATAAAAGCGAGCATGACTTCAGCGGTCACGGCAGTTGGTGACGAGTTGCTGGTAAGGCAGGTCGATCTTGTGACATCGACTGAGGTAATAAACATAAGGAGGTCACGGGTGGTGTGGTTCTCCCACACTTGTGACTTGTTTACCGCCAGTAAAACGTTGGCAACTGTGACTGGACCGACACCATAGGTCTCAGAACCACAATCATTCTGTGGGTAGGCCGTTTTGATTGTTCTTCTGACACTCCCCTTTGGTTGACTCAACTAACACGATAATTTGACGAACCGTTGACTTTACCGACACCAGAGGTCTCAGATTCACAATCATCCAGAGCGCAGGCCGTTTGACTGTCGTTCTGACTCAACCTCCCTTGATTAATAGCAAGGACCAGCAGAACCACAGCCATCCGGAGCGCATACCGCTTGACTTATGTTCTGACTCAACCCCCCTGTACTCTTCGGCACTGTTACTCGACAAACGATAGTTACTTGACGAACCATTGAGACTGGACAGATACCAGAGGTTTCAAGGCAGCAATCATCCAGAGCATATGCCGTTTGATTGTCGCACTGACATTCCCCTTTGGTTGACGTGACTGACATTATGATTCAACGAACCGTATTTGGCCGGCCTAGGGCTTATTAGATTAAGATTAGGTTTCTGTTCTAACCCGATATAGTCCTAACGTAGCGTAGTAAATAAGCTATTTTAAGTTATTTTACAAATTTTAAATAAATAGCCTAGAATCTACAAAAGAACGACTTTTATTTATGCAACCACTGGACGCCGCTGAACTACCCCAGCACCCGAACGGAAATGTGTCGTTACAACTTATAAATCAACGTTGTATAGTGAGTACGAATGAATCAGAGTATGTAGTTAAATTTCAATATGTATTGTTGACTCACACTTATATATAAAATTTCATGAATGCTTATGAGTAAAGAAAAAATTATTTATTGCTGATCTCTGGTGTGAATATCCTATCACATGTGGAAGAAAAGGTCTTGGTTTACATATGAAAAATGGCTTCACAGTGATACTCTTAGGCAATCAAGAGCCTACAAGACTGTAACATTGGTGCTGAACTCTTGAAGAATTTGACAATTTGCTCACACCAATTATAGCTGTGAGAGGAAAATAAAATTGCCTTGAAAAGTTTCACAAAAATCCACAATTTGGAGACGACATTAAACTGTAGGTTCCACCAGTCATGAATGAAATTAACACACACAGCATGGGTGATGTGAGAAGCTAGGTTGTAATGCCGACTAAAAGGGTGGTAAAAGGGCCAACTTAAGAAAACTAGAGAATCCTCTAAGAAAGAGAACCAACGCTTAATAGTTTCGAAGTTCATTGCCTGATAGTCACAATGAAATTCCAATGAATCCTTAAGCGATTCTCTAACAATACTTTATTTATTGTTATATAGAGGCGCCGTAGTACAGTGATTATACGGCTATTGTACTAACTTAAACCTTTCCGACGTATTCCTACAATGTCTTTCCCAAACCCTAGTACCCTGTCAGGCATTTCGATGTTTCCTTCTGGAATGCACAATAGGGTTCGAAGCCATCTGAACAAGTGTTCTTTTGTCCTGTGCAAAAGGACGGCAACTAACCTTGGATTACTCCTGGATAGTCTGACAATGACTCGAATCTCCTCCTAGTACCTAATACGTCGCTGTAGAACTGGTTATCATTGCCTGATTATACCAAAACGCACTTTTTCTGTATTTTGTTCAACTCAATCTCTGCAGGTCTGATATTACTGCCCCTCTAACGTTAAATAATGTTGGGTAGTCTAGGGTACACTTACGGTAATATATTGTGCATCATTATTATGTTTGTTAAGTTTTGCTGATAAAATTGACTGCTTAATGCTAAATTTGTTGAAAATTTGAATTTTTTGTTTTACTGTGACTTGAAATTGTTATCTTTAAAGCGGAAAAAACTGGAAAACTATCGAAAAACACAAAGGAACCCCCATTAATATTTAGTAGAGACAGTTTAAAACCATTTACATGCCAAGCAAAACAACTACAAACTTAGCAAAACAACCAAAAGAGAGAGAAAAATGCTAAAGAGAGAAAGAGAGAGGGAGAAAAGACTTTTTCTAAGCAATTTATTGACTTAAAAAATTAAATGAACATTTATTTGCCGGAATAAAAAATCAAAGAATGAGAAGAAAACTGATTCACACACCACAAATACAAAACTAAACAATACATGCACACACATACGTAAAAACTTTCTATAAAAATGTGAAGCATAGTTTAAGGAGATTTAAATTTCAAAACAACAATAACAATTGAACAACTAGAAAGAAAGTTTTTTCTTGTATAAGAGACGAAAAGAGAGAGAGAGAATGTGGGAAATAGCAAAAAAAAAAGTTTATTGAACTTTTCTACACACATTTATAGCATCTATGAGTGTATGTGTGCGGGTTTGTGTATGTGTATGTGTGTGAACAAAATCAAACGGAACAACGCACATAAAATTAATTGATTGGAAAGATAATAGAATGTGCGAGAGAGATAGAGAGAAAGAAAAAGAGAAAATGAAAATAGAAAAACCAGTTTCAAATAAAATCAAAGGGTTCATGCAATGCTTGGGAAACTGTTTTTATTTCTAAAAAACGTAGAAAATAATGGAAATTTTCAAATCTTTTTTAATGAATATTTTCTAAAATAGAAGCCAAAAAGCATGCTTTAAAATTTAACAAATGAAAAGTTATGTATAAATACCGTAAACTATGCTTTACAAATTTTAAAAAGTTAAAGGCCATTTAGAAAATTGATTTTATAAACGTTGTTATTGGAAAAATTCATCTCTTTTTCTATTTAATATCCCTAAAATATTGAAACAGAAACCTAAAAGTATGCTTTAATTTTTTTTTTAATGTTAAAGGTCAACTTCAAAAAGAGATTATTTATAAATTAAAGTTTTATATGGTTTTGTTAGAGACTAGGATGATCTATTTAATGTTGAAAAATAAAAAGTAAATGCGGAGTAAAAAGATTAAAGGTTAGCTTAGGAAGGGAAAATTGAAAATCAAAAATTAATTAAAGGCCAGCTGTTTAAAATATTTATATACAAGGGCGGTTTAATAATTAAGTAGCCTAATAGAGAACAGTCACCGTAGTCTAGTAGGTAATGTGCTGGCTTATTAGACGAGAGTTCGTGGTTAAAATCCGACTTCAGACTTCAGGAACAGAGGGAAGTAAGAATAAATATTCGTTTCAATTTTCTGACAAAAACTCAGAGAGTAAATAGTAATTGCCGTGGAAAGTTTCTCACAAATCTGTCGTTGTGAAACGACTTTAAACTGTAGGTCTCCGCCACTAATGTATAAAAATAACACTTACAACATAAGTGATGGGAGAAACTTGGTCGTAATCCTGTCTGAAGGGTTGTAATGAACAATTATGTTTGGGTGTATGAACCTGTATGTATGTATGTATGTATGCCTTCACTATCCACTAAATAGGCCTTCGACATAGAGAAAATGTTTCCTTTGTATTGAATGATTCGATTATCGATAATTAATCTCTTTTTTCAATTGTTTTCTTGCTGAACCACGAAGTCAATTCAAGTTTTCATTTACTTTCCTTTCAAATATAATTTTTTAAAATCCTTTTTCCTGTTGATTTTTAATTTTTTAAACTTGATTTCACTGCAGTTTCAATTTCTCTTTCACTCGTTATCCTCTGTACAATAATTCATGGGCACGAATGCTTTACAAAAGGGGCCACCAATTGGAATCCTTTTTTCCGGAGCAAATAAAAAACCCAATTTTTTCCTTTCTTTTTCAATACTTTTTTGTTTCTTTTGATTTCCTTTTTTTTTTAAATCAAAAGTTTTATTATGTCTCTCTGTTTAACTGCCAAAAATTTGTTGTGTTTTTTACTTACAACAACAATTACGGGCGAATAAAAAAGGGGACCCCCCCAAAAAAAAAGAAATAAAAAATTCAGTCATCAACCCTGATTCTGTTTAACTTGAGCAAAAATTCTTTGTTTTTTTTTTTGCTTTGCTTTATGTATGTCACACCGTAAGTGTGTGTGTGTGCGTGTGTGTGTAAGAGAGAGAGAGTATATTTTATAATTGTGTTGTTGTTGCTCTTGTCTTTGTCTGTCATTTTTTAAAAACTTGTTAATGAGCCCTTGTGTGTTGGATTGTGTTGGGTTATGTTGGATTGTGTTGGGTTGTGTTGGGCTGTGTTGTGTTGTGTTGGTTGCTCACAACACAACGTTGTCGTCTGTATGTCTCAACAGCTTAGTTTCTTATAAACAATGTTGGCTGGCTGACTGACACACTTGAAGGTCTGCCAAATACGTGGATGGCATTGAGTTGTGAGATATTGAGCAGAGGAGCTTGGTGGCTGCTTAACAAGTCGTATAAAAAAAATGGAAAATCGTTTCCCAACAAAATGATGAATTTTTTAAGATTTTTTTCTTCTTCCAATTTTCTTAACTTTTCTTTCATTTTTTTCTAGAAAATTTTCTTTTGTCTTCTCTTCTCTGTGTGTGTTTGGCTCGTATTTCGGAAAATTGCGAAAAAGTTATAATGAAGTATGAATATTAATTTCTTCTCTTTCTCTTTCTGTTGTTGTTTCCTTTAAGTATCGCTAACAACATGGCAGGCACATACTTTCCCAAGCTCATCTCTTTCCTTAATTGGAAAGAATTTTGTAAACTTTGTTACTTTTTTATTTATTTTATTAAAAAAGGTTTATTTTTTCCTGCATAGGACACAAAGCCATAGCCTTCAACTTGGCCATGTCAATTTAATTTCTCAAGCGACCTTCTCTTTCTCAGGGAGGGCGCTTGAGTACCAACAAACAGGTCTTTCAGCTTTAGGTATTCTAGTGAAGTGTGATCTTCATGGGATTTCCCAACAGTGTGTTAAATTTTGGGCCCACAATACTTATTTAATTCATCATTACCACCCTTTAGTCAGGACTACAACCTAGGTTTCCAATTCAAGCGGCTAGTGTGTGTTAATTTTATCCATGATGAGAAGGAACCTACAGTATAAGGTCGACTTCGGGGGACATATTTTTGAAACTGTAGAGAGGAAGTCATCTTGTGTTGTGTACAGAGCTGGTGGAACTTTTCGTTGATTAAATGCATACTGTTGCTCCAAAATTGATGCTGCCTTAATACCTTCCTGTAATTTAAACAAGTTATTGTTGATGTTATCCTCTTCATAGCCTTAAAGGATCGTCGTGCCTTCCGTAAGGATTATTTAACGTTGGCAGAAACCTGATTTAAATCTGGGTGTCTTGTCCAGGATTACAACATTCTCGGTTTGTAATTACTTCTCGGATTCGAAGGGATCATAGTGCCGCAAAATGTATTGTTACGGTTTTACCTTTTAAAAACGTATAAAATATGAGCTCGTAGATTGCAAATAAAATTAAAATAAATTTAATTAAAATTCTTTATTGTTCGCACAAATCTGTGTGCCACTGTTCACAACTTGATGTAAACAACAACAATTGCTTTTATTTGTTATTCCTCTATTAATACCCTTTGCAGTCGCCGTGGTCTAGTAGGTAGTGTGTTGGCTTATTACACTGAAGACCCGAGTTCGAATCCCAGTTCAGACATCAAAACGAAAATATTTCTTCGGCGACTTCCTCTCAGCAGATTTCTGGCAAAAACTCTGAGAGTAAATAAAATTGCCAAGAAAAGCTTCTCAATAAATTTGTCGTTCGGAGTCGACTTTAAAATTGTAGGTCCCGCCACTCATGTATAAAATTAACACACACAACATGAGTACTGTGAGAAGCTCAGGACTGAAGGGTGCGGGCTTCTTTTGGACGATTGCTGTAGACTGTCTAATGGTGAAGGTAAAGCACTGGCCATTTTATAGTCACCTAGCAGCAACTCGTTTCCTAGCCGTTCACATCTTGAGATGTCCACAAACACTACTCCCTCTCTTCCACCTTCCTATAACCCATTTTCCTAAAACCTGTACAATGCACTGCATGAGTAGGGGCCATTCCCTGAGTGCTGGTTTCACAAAAAAAAAAAAAAAAAAAAAATTACAATTACTAGACAGACGGAGATCTTCAAACCACACTTGCTCTATTAAAACGCAACGCGTGTTCACTTTTACTTTTTCACTTTTTACAAAATTTTTTTACACTTTTACTCATTCACTCGACTGCTTTGCCTTGTCTATGGCAGAATAAACAGCCTGATGAATGTTCCTGAAGGCGAATGTTCGTGACTTCGCCTTCTCGAGATCTCTATAAATGTAAACATTGTTGTTTACGTTCATTATTGTTGTTTGTGTATTTTATTTACATTTATTCTCGTAGTGCTGGTTGTGGAGTTTTGTTATCACTTTTTATCACTTTTTTATGCTGGTGTTTGGTGTTGTAACAAGCAGTACGATAATTTGTAAACAAGTTCATTGTTTTTGTTTTTGTAGCTTTTGTTTATAATTTTAATGTTAAAAGATGTAAAAGTATCTAGATTTCCATTTTCGTAACAATATTTATTGAACTTATTTGGTCATTACAATCCTTTAGGCTGGATTACATCCTAGCTTCTCACACCACCTATATTGTGTGTGTAGATTTTTATCCGTGAGTGTCGGGACTTGCAGTTTAACGTGAAGTCTGCCAGAAATTTTTTTAAGAAGTTTTGCATGGAAAGATCATATAAAAAATTTAAAAGGACTGAAAATGTTGCAGAATATGAACAGGCCTGTGCATTATTATCCTTGCCATCAACCAAATTCCGTCTGATTTATAAGCCAGGTGCATGGAAAATTAAACATTTCGTATGTGATACACCCAGAGAAGCCATGGCGGACATAGGAACGTTACGTTAACCAAATTTAGTGGCTTAAAGTTCATATTGCTTCATTATACCTTTATTTAATGGGATTTTCCTCTTTCAAATTCAAAAGTTTTGTCAACAATGAGCACCTCAACGGGATATAGAAGCTATTGCTGAAAGCCAAAGGAGATTAAACTGAGAAAATAAGAAAACTTACTCTGAAAATGTCTTAAATTTTCATTGTTTAGATGGCTAATTTGTAAGACCCTCTCATTGAAATCTTTTTCTATCGTGTACACCCGCCCCACTGGCGTATAAGTAATATTTTGTATATGAAATGAGTTGCATATAAAGTATACGCTTAGGTGGGTGTATGAGGCTGATTAATAAACACAAAAACAAAATCATAGGTTTCCTTATTGTATTTCTAGCATGACCAGTGACCCAAGTAAGCGTAGTATTGGAATGTCTAGCCAAATCATTAAGAGATGTTCGGCGTCTTCTAGTCAGGATGGATGTCATGGAAACACCATTCAAGGCTATTAAAGCTGCTTGGTTTCTAAAATCTTTACAGCATAGTCGTTACTACATCAACCATATAAGCATGGGAATTTAATAATTCTTCAAAAGACCTTACAACAGCTGGTGACTTCAATGCAGAGACCCTTGTTGATTTCAAATATTTTTTCTTTCTTCTTTTCTTGCTGTGATTAAAGCTTAGTTTTGTTTCTGTTTTCTTTAATGCCGGAATTATTTAGAAGAAAAAAAGAAAACAACAAAGACTCCCATTTTTAATTAAAACTGAAGCAGAAGAAATAAAAAAGGAAAAATTCTTAAAAAAAAAAAAAATGGAATACTACGTTGTAAAAATGAAAGTAAAACTGAAAATAAAAAATCTCTGTGTAACGAATTCTTTAATGAAAACTTATTAACAACAGCAACAACAACAACAACAACAGGCATGAGAACTGAAATCCGCCCCCACTAATTGAAATGTTGCTGCCTTTACGGAATTACGTGTAAATTTGTTGCTTTTTTATTTTTATTTCACGATTTCCATTACGTGGAGTTCTTCTTTTTTTTTATTTGCATTCATTTCCTTCACATTAATTTCGAGTTTTTTATTTCCATTTTTTTGCTCTGGCCTGGATTGTATTTTAATTTCTATTACAACAATTATTTACACAATAAAATTAAAAAGAAATAGGCCCCCCTTACAGATTTTTTATACGTTTTTTTTTTGGTTTTTTTTGGCCTCAATTTCCTGCCTCCAAATAGCATAGGTAGGCAGCGGAAAAGACAAAAAAAAAATGCCGACATTGTAATGAAATAAAAATAAAAAAAAAAAACAGAAATTGTTACACATTTTTGGTTGCCACTTGTTTTTTTTCTGTTCACTGTTTAACGCGTAAAAACAATAGCAACACAGTGGAGGAGAGTAACAATTCAAAGGATAGACATTCAGCTAGAGTATCGTTTTACATCCACTAAAGCATAGCATGCTACTGTTCAGCCTTATGAGACCTAAAACAGTTACTAGACAACCTGCTATATGAAGAGCTATAACAAGAAAATGTTTTAAATTAAAATATAAATAGGCAACAGAAATAAATTTCTTATAACGCCTGAAAGTATGCTAAATGTATGCTAAAACAAGCTTGGAAAAATTCGTCAGAATAGTGGTAAAGGTAGGCCATCTGCCTGAAAATCGTTATAATTTCCACACAACCCTCTATAAGGAACACTTAACACTTTTTGCAAGCCTAAGCTATGCCAGAGAGTACGTAAGTAACATAAGCCAATTGTCTTGTACTTTCACTTCAAGCCAAGAATCATTATCTGCTTTGAGTGAGGCAAATAGGGCATCCAGACACAATCTAGTGTCTTTGCTTTCACTGCCAAGTTATCAGAACTCATTTAAAAGCCATTCATTTACTTCATTTACCATGAAGAAGACGACTTTTTTTGGATAAAACTAGACTTTAACGTACGTTGCTGTGTACAGTGTATTGGAAAGGAAATGTGATTTGAATTCATGTCTCCATTTAGCACAGTTTGGCTGAAGATAATATCATGGAACAATCGTTTCTATAGACAAAAACTGGAAAAGTTGAGCAATTGGTGACCTGTTGATATGCACAAGAAAATCACAAACATAGTTTGTCACGATTAACGACAATCTTAGGCATTGCGTGTGGCCTTGCAGTGTCCAGCTCAGATAACAATGAAATCCACGACTACATAGGCATGTTGATTGAATTCTAGAGGATTAAGCTTTCGGCGCTTATTTTTCGAACAAACTTTCCTTCCTTTAGCCTTTGATTGACAAATACATTCGCATTTTTACCGGCATGACATTTAAAAGCTATGAGACTATGAACGTTAAATGCTTTGAAAATAGAAAAACAATCTTAAAATGAAATCTAGGTGAGGTAATCTGAAGTAAGTGTATGATATTCCTTAAATAAAAGAGCCATGGTTTGGCCAGGGAGAAGGAAATGGGAAACAATTCAACCGCATTTGGATTAAACACAGAGATAAGCATGTATTTGCTAACCAGGGGAAGAACAATCTGCCCTAAAACGGTGCTGCAAGCTTGAATTTAAAAACATTGTATAAGCGCCAAAGCTATGGAGACCTATCTAAGACCGAATTTTTATGGGGGAGCATCATGAACTGACAAATCTGCTTATTTTTCGAACAAACTTTCCTTCCTTTAGCCTTTCTTACACGGTGATTACGACAAAAAGCAAAACTCTTTTATATGGGACTCGAAGAGCACCAAATTTTTTTATTTTTTTTTTATTTTTTATGAAACCAGCACTCAGGGGATGGCCCCTACTCATGCAGTGTATTGTGCAGGTTTTTTAGGAAAGAGGGAAGATGCGAACGGCAAGGAAGCGAGTTGCTGCTAGGTGACTATAAAATGGCCAGTGCTATACCTTCACCATTAGACAGTCCTACAGGCAATTGTTCTCTAAGAAGCCCGCAGTTTCTCACACCACTTATGTTGTGTGTGTTAATTTTATACATAAGTGATGGGACCTACAGTTTAAAGTCGACTCCGAACGACAGATTTTTTGAGAAACTGAGAAGAAATCGCCGAAAAAATACTTTTTTTGTATTTTTTTTATTTTTTTATTTTTGATGTCTGGCCTGGGACTCGAACCCTGGCTTTTACGTCTAATAAGCCAGCACACTATCTACTAGATCACGGCGACCCCAAAAGTGATGGTGAAAAAACTATTACATAGATCCAGAAGGAATGTGCTATTGGAACTTACTTTGTTGAAAATGAATCGTTATGGTTCTGAAATATTGATATTAAAATAATTAAAAGAGCAAAACTTTATAAAACTATGTAATTAAATTTAATTGAAAAATATTAAATTTCTTTTTAAACCACAATAATTCATTTATCTCGGTAAATTAATTTTAATAACCTGCTATAGAGTGTTTCAAATACAAATTTTTAATTTAATTTTCTTGGTATTTTATTTCCTCCCAAATACCTATGCTACGTTTTTCTCTTAACAATACACCCCTTAAGGTATGCTACACAAAACGAAAAACAAAACTTTTCATAAGTAAACTAAACAACAAAGAAAGAAAAATAAAAAACCATGAAAAAGCATTAGAAATTTTGTTAAAAACACTTGTGTGTGTGTGTTTACAAAAACAACTTTATGTTACAATGCTCTTTTCAATGCTTCTCTCTATATATACTCCACCAAAAAACGTAGGCACACACACATACATAACCCATACCCACTACACTTACTTTAATCCTTAATAACAAAGTCACGCTCTATACCCCCTAAAAAAAGGTAGAAAAAAAAACAAAATTGTTTTTTTCTTTGTGTTGGTTTTCTTTTTTATTGTTTTTATTTAAGTACGTGTAATTTCCGTTATAAATGAACTCATACTCATACATACATACATGCACACACTTAAACAGTGAAAGAGAAGAATGTTCGCCTTCGCTTGCTGGCTGGCTCTGTGTCTTTGAATGTGTTATTGAAACTAAAATATTTTGTTGTTTCGCTTTTAGTTTTTTTTAATACACAGGTCAAGTTCTTGTTGTTGATGATGATTTGAATATCCAAATGCAAGAACAACAACAACAACAATAACAATAAACATGTTTTGAAATAAGCAAAAATAAAACTGTATAACACAGTAGACGAGTGAGTGTTCATGCATGTGTAGGAGGGTGTAGAGTTGAGATGTATGAGTGTATAACAAATGAAAACAATCAAATAAAATTTAATGTTTATTAAACTGTTACCTCTCTCGTGCTCTCTTTCTGTCTCCTTCACTCTCTTTGTCTGTTGTATGTAGTTGTATTACGCTGTGTTGTGTTATTTTATTTTATTGCGTTGTATTGTCTGTACAATGTCTATGTGTCTGTGCATTTATTTCATTTACTCGTTGTATTTCGATTTGTTTTCGTTTTGTTTTTTTGTTTTTAATTCAATAAAAAAAAAAACGAAAACAAAAGAAAACAAAGAAAAATCGTTTCGTTCGTTCGTTTGTTTCTTTTTCTTGAACATTTTAACTGATAAGCCAAGCCAAGCCAAGTCAAGCCAGCAAGCAAATCACAACAATAAAAATTAGTTTTCATTTGTTTTATTCTTTTTATTCTTATTTTTAAACAGAGTCATAAAGGCAGAGAGAGAGAGAGAGAGTGACTGTGAGAGTGGTATTTTTTGTTTATGAGGGTTGGGGCAGTGGATAATTGAAATTTGTTTCAAATAAAATACTCTAAGGAGGGGAAGAAAAGGACGTGAAATTTAAAGGCAATAAAATCAAGAATTTTATACTGATTGACAAATAGTTTCACATTTCTACCGGCATGGCATTTAAAATCTATTTAACTATGAACGTTAAATGCTTTGAAAATAGAAAAACAATCTTAAAATGAAATCTAAGTGAGGTAATCTGAAGTCAGTATACGATATTCCGTACCTAAAGAGCCTTGGTTTGGCCAGACATAATGAAATTGAAAACAATTCAGAAGTATTTAGATCAGGCATGGGGATAGGCATGTACACCTAATTCTGTTTTTACACGGTTTTGATATAACACGGTTTGAAAATAAAATATTTTTAATTTTTTTTTACACGATTTTATTCCATTTAGCACGATTTAAAATTTTTTGTGCTTAAATTTTTTTTGTCAAATTGCAAGATTGCTTCTGGAGATCAGAAAGCCGCCAAAGAATTTCCACTAAAACTTAAAAAAATAATAGCCGATGGTAGATACAGTCCAGATCAGGTTTTTAATGTCGACGAAACTGGTCTTTTTTGGAAAAAAAAAAAAAATGCCGAGAAGAACATATGTGGCCAAATCGCAAAAAAAAATGCTGGTGGTTTTAAAGTTGAAAAAGATCGAGTCACATTTTTATTTTGCACTAACGCTTCTGGAGATCGGATGTTAAAGCCACTGCTTATCAATCGTGCTCTTAAACCTCGAGCAATGAGAGGTGTCGATTTTGATACATTGCCAGTTAATTGGATGGCCAATAAAAAAAAGCATGGGTGACAACTACAGTTTTCACAGAATGGTTCATTAAATATTTTGTGCCAGAAACTAGAAAATATATGAAAAAAGGCATAGAATTTAAAGTTCTTCTGTTGGTAGACAATGCACCCGGGCATCCTCAGTTGGAACACGAAAATGTACACGTTTTGTTCCTGCCAACGAATACCACATCCCTTATCCAACCACTGGACCAAGGAATTATTGCAACATTTAAAACTTACTACATATCAAACGAATATTCCAGTACATTTTGGATAAGGATAAAACTCTTACTGTAAGATGCCTGGAAAAAGTTTTCTATTAAAGATTGAGGTACACATGCTGGTTTAGCATTATCTGATTTACGACCATCAACTTTAAACGGATGTTGGAGAGCAATTTGGCCAGAATGTGTAAAAAGTAAATATCATGTGGATCCAAATACAAACGAATATCCCAATATAATTGCTTTGGCACACGCAGTTGGTTGGGTAGGGTTCTCATGACTTGATATTCGATGACATTGATGAACTGATGATTGATAAAGTTCTTAGCAAAGACGAAATATTATCAAACTATCACGAAAGCAGTGATAGTGAGGAACCTGTAAAATTAACTGCAAATTTAATTCAAGAAGGACTTCAACTTGCAAATAAATTAGGACACCATTTCGTCATAAATGATCCCAATGTCGAAAGAGCTGCACAATTTCAACGTGAGCTGAATTCTTGTATGGCTCGTTACAAAGAATTATACAAAGAGATAGCTAGAATTGGCGAACAACGTCTCATAACAGAGTTCATTGTTAAAAATGTAGATGATGAACGAGCAGGAGAAAGTCCAGTTCAAAATTATTCCAGAGATGATAGTGATTGTATACTGCGTTCGAAGCAAGCGAACCCGAATAACTGATGATGACAGCAATTAAATTTATGTTCCTGTATTTATGATTATCACTTATTTTTTTTAATTTTTTTTACCTTAAAAATTGAATTACCTATTCTTTTCGTTAACAACATAGCTGTTTAACAAAATTGTTTTTAGTTCCTTAACTTGCCTGAACATTTAATTTATATTATTTTTAAGCTTAGAATGCATTTTTGTTATTTTTAATAACTATGCTTGTAAAAATAAGCATTATATATGTGATTTAATAAAATAAACATGAATACTTCTTCTTAAAAAATCCTTCATTTCACTAATTTTAATAGGTTTTAGAGATAAGGAACCAATAACATATTTTTGCATACGATCAGTGTCTTTTTTACACGGTTTTTTTTACACGGTTTTTTCTGGAACCAATCTACCGTGTAAAAACAGAATTAGGTGTATTTGTTAAGCAGAAGAAGAACAATCTGTCATACAACGGCGCTAAGATCTTTGATTTAAAACCATAAGCGCCAAAGCAATGGATCATGGCAGACAAATCTAAGACCAGATTCAAGCTACCGCATCATGAACTGACAAATCTTTACGCACGAATTTTTTAAAATACAAGGACTGGTCTGTGTTACTATAACCGTGGCAATGACAATCTGATCTACAGTGGCTCTGGAGATCTTTTTTCTATTTTTAATTTAGTAAGCGCCAGAGCTTGGGGTATATGGTTATGATAATGAAAGAAAAAATTGACAGGAGATTGATTAGAGGATATCGCGTCAAGCCGTCGTACTCTAGTAGGTAGTATGTTGGCTTATTAGTTGTGAGGCCGTGGCTGAAACCACAGCACAGGCATCTCCAACAAAACGAAGTAAGAAAACATATTCCATTCCTGTGATGTTCGCTGTTGGTGTTATCCTGTCTACTAGGTGGCAAAGGTCAGTTGTATTACTAGCGGGGTAAAGAATTCGTTTAGAAAAATTCGAAAACCAGTATGAATGATTTTTTTTGATTCTCCAAGACTAGATGCTGGAACAGTCGTGTATCACCGCATGAAAGCTTCCCTGCTTGCATGAGAGCATTGTCAATGTTTTGATGTCTTTTCGAAGCAATGCAAGTCAGTGACACTACACTAAACCAGGACTTAAGCTGTGTATGAGCACACTTTTAGACACGAGGAATCTATTTAAATGCGTGCATAGATGACTTTGCATATACCCCATCATTTTGCTTACATGCATAATTGATCATTACAATCCTTACGTCAGGGTTACGACCTAGCTTCTCACACCACTGCTGTTGTGTGTGTCAATTTTATACAAAAGTGGCGGAACATACAGCTTAAAGTCGATTTCGGATGACAGATTTTTTTTGGAGAAACTTTTTCATGGCAAATTTTTATTTCACTTTCAGAATTTTTGCCAGAGAAATCTACTGAGAGAAAGTCGTCAAAGAAATATTTTTTCATATTTTCGTTTTGTTGGAGAAGTCTAACCTGGGCTTTGAGCCGTGTCCTCACGTCTAATAAGCCAACACACTGCCTACTAGACTATCATTTTGCTTGCTGAGGTTAATAATAGAATTGAGTGGGCTAAAAGGTAAATGTTTTCAATATACTGCTGCCGTATATACATTAGAGCGACTCACCAAAAAAAGTCCTCGATGTACCCCCCTAAAAATGAACCTTGGACTTTTTTAAGATGACATTTAAAATATTTCGACTCCAGCTTTGACCTACTACAAAACGCGAATTAGCGTGAATTTCAAAAAAAGCTGAGACCCGTATTTACTTAAATCGACTAAAGATTAAAATATGTTAATTTGGCATTATTATTACAAACAACCCCGAACAAAAAATTCAAAAACCGTTTTTTTTTCACAGAATATCCTTAAAAAAGGACATGGATGATCGTCCTTGGAAAAATTGTATATACAGTTGGACGCGCCTTAAAAAACCTTTCTCATGATATACATATTGTATATGTTGGTAAGGAAACAGATCCTCAAATGAACAAAACATCCAAAAATAGACCCTTTTTCAAAATGGTCCAGCTCACGAGAGGTCAAAGCTGGAGTCGAAATATTTTAAATGTCATCTTAAAAAAGTCCAAGGTTCATTTTTTGGGGGATACATCGAGCACGAATTTCACTTCCATACAATTTGAGTCGCTCTAATATACATACGTCTAATTGACTAGTTTCGTAGTTGCATTATAATTCCTTAGAGTGTGTAACGGGGGAGCTATGCACCACTTATTTTTTCTGAATTTAAATTTAAAATTTCTCTCTTTTTTTTCTGATTGTTAATTAATTTTAATTATTATGATTATTGCGTTATAATGTTACAAATGATTTGCCAATAAATATTAAATTATTATTTAATTTTTTGCGCCCCCACTAAAATTTTTTTTTAATAAAACATTACTCCCTGCTAGCACAGCTCACCAAACATTTGTTTTCAACCCTGTTGTGTATGCTTTTAATTATGAACGCCTACAAGTATGCTTCAGTTTTTTCATAACCTGAAGTTTTTATTGTTATTTAAAATTATTATTTTTTTCTTTCTTCCTTTTTAATTGTCCATTTTATATTCAGTTTTAGAAAAAAACAAGAAAAAATGATGCTGAAATGTTTTCTGCCTTATGCGTTGGCAATTATTTGTTTAGGGTTAATGAAAATATACTGTTATAATGTATACTGTTATGATTTATGAGTGTAACGGTTCTATTTTTTTTCTGTGTGTGTATAGATACATAAATAATTGTTGATTTGTTTGTATTTTATAATATAAAATGAAGTTAATCAAGTTTTTGATTTAAAAGCCAAAAAAAAATAAATTTTTTTGTGAATTTTTTTTATATGATTAAAGTGTATATTTAAATGAGTATTTTAATTATATTTAATGCTATAGTTATTAATTTATTTCAATTATTTAAATGATTGTTATTTTATAATTACACTATGCGACAGTGAAAATACACCCGAGTAACTACATAGTCTACGTTGTTCACTTAGTTGAGTAGAACTCAAAAATACCTTTTTTATATTTCTCGAAACCTCCAAACTTGTTTTATTTGACAAAAACTGTTTTTTTTTACTTTACGTACAAATTTCTGGATTACTCAAACATTTCCGACCCGATTTCTAAAATTTAAATCTTGTTAGAAAGGAGAGAGATGAACCTTTAAAACGGTGTACACATATCTATTATTCGACTTAATATGCTATCAGATTTGATAAGGTAAACTTGAAAAATTCAAATTTTTTTCATATTTTTTCAAGTTTGTCCATTCATAGTAGCAAACTTTAATAAGAAAATATAGGATAAGTGATAATGTTCTTAAAGTCTGTTCTCTTGTGAAGAGATTGAGTCATCATTTGATAAAATCGGACAAAAATTATCATAGTTATTATTTAAAGAGTCTAACAGCCGAATGATATTTTTTATATATGTCATCTCATCAAATGAACATTAGGTTAAAAAATTTTCAGAATTTTTAATGGATCTTGATTGTTTATCGCATAATGTGTCAATTTCACGTTTGAGCGACAACTAGAAGTTGGCCAATGTTTGCGCAAAGGGAAATAATAATATTTGCAAAAAACACAAACATTAGCCGACTTCTGATAGTCATGCAAACGTGAAATTGACACATTTTGTGATAAACAATCAAGATCCATCAAAAATTCTGAAATTTTTTGAACTAAATGTTCATTTGATGAGATGACATATATAAAAAATATAACACGACACCCCTTTCAAACAAGATTTAAATTTTAGAAATCGGGTCTGAAATGTTTGAGTAATCCAGAAATTTGTGCGTAAGGTCAAAAAAAACAGTTTTTGTCAAATAAAAAAAGTTTGGAGGGTTCGAGAAATATAAAAAAAATATTTTTGAGATCTACTCAACAAAACTTACAACCTACACTATATCATTAGCCGTGTGTATTTAATTTTTTTATTTTGTCGCATAGTGTTATTAATGAACAAAAATGTAAAAAATTAAAAAAAATTCGAAAAAAATAATTTCTTAATAAGGCTTTAAAGATTGTAAATTTTTTGTACTTATAAGTTAATATAAATATTTATTTAATTTTTAATTTTTTAAACAACCTAGCATTGTAGTTTTGCTACAAACTCTCAGAAAAAGTTTATGGGAAGGAACCCCATAAAATCTGAATGCTTTAAAACATGTGGTTATCCACTATCTGGAGATAAGAAAAGAAGCACGCCTTAGAAACTTCTTAGCTTGCAGTTTAGTCAGTTATTATTATCAATACTCTCTGTTTCATAAGAGCTTCTTATGTTTTTTGTAGGGGCAACAACAATTTCGCTTCAACAGCCAACGCGTTGTCATCCTATTATAGCCCACATGATGTCCAACGTCATACCTTCCATAGGACTTACTGTCCACTACCTTATAAAGACCAAAATATTTTCCTTTCAGTCTAAGTTCGCTGCCTAACTTACGGCGGGTAATTGCTCTTATAGATCCCAACTAAGCTTCAGTCCTTACTTTAGCAACGGAGAGTGTACAACCCCGTAATCTAGTATGTAGTGTGTTGGCTTATCATCCAAGCTCCAGCTCAAACATCTTATTTCTAAGGTACTAGAAAACTTTCTCATCTAAAATGATTTAATTTGACTAAATTACAACTAAACCTTACAGTTGCTTAATGAACGTTTTTTAAATTTGAATAATCCAGACGATTTTTACACCATCGCCCGCCTAAATGTAGACACTTGCTCAAACTCTATGGTTTTTTTCTTTTTCATAGAAGAATACATATAACAAGGTTTCTAAACGTATGTGTAAACGATATTTATAAATATTATTTTGCATATGTGTAAATGTGTTCATGTCTAGGCACAGAGAGACATTAATATGAATTGATTTTTTTGTAGCATATATTAGGGGGGCATAGTAATGCTGCCTATGAGCCAATACATACAAAACGTTTTCATATTCCTTTGAATAGCTCTGCAAAATGTAAATGTATTTACATTTGTATTGTGTTGTGAGTGTATGTGTGTGTGTGTGTGTGTGTGATATGATTTTTGTGATGATAATCAAGTAATTTGTAAAAAAAATTGGAATAAAAAAATTCGCATTTTTTTCGTCTTTTTCTATAAATTGCCTGCGTAAGCAAATTTTCTTAAGCACATACGCATACACACTCAGATTTTCAATGACTTTATATGCTTGAGCATATCTGTATATGTATGCATATATGTATGTATGTATATGTATGGACTGCTAAATAGGCCTTTTTGGTGGCATAACGATATGTAATCTTGTTTGGTTTTTTTATTTCGAACGTTTTATCAATAAATTTGTTTGCTTTTTTTATGAAATCTATACTCCACAAGAAAATAACATCCTACACCCCTCCCCCAATATATTAAATAATGATTCATTCATATACACGAATACATACATACATATAGTATACATTGACAGACACAAAACATACATCTGTACACACTTGAAGACATGCATATGATACGTTCTATGCCAACACACTGAGCAAGATGAATGCAGACCGAAAGCTTTGCGAATTTGGAGGCAAAACGTGATGAAAATTCGGAAAATCATCGACAGTAGGCCACTTCTCCTAGCTCCACAGAAAACAATGATCACACGGAAGACTTTAGGACAGCCATTCTACATTAAGAGACTATGCATCTGTATACACTGTGGAAAGGAAACGAAGACTATTGAAATTAAAGCCATCGATGAGAGAAGACCACAAAGGGAGAAGGTATACGCATTGCAATACAGAACAGATCATGTCTTAAAGATGCCGGTAAACCCAATATTATGGAACACAGACAGCCACTATAAGCCACAAAGCAGATATTCGCCGTAATCTGATAGGCAGTGTGTTGGCTTATTAGACGAGAGCCCTAGGTTTAAACTCAAGCCCAGATATCTCGAACAAAACGAAACGTGGAATAATACTTCATACGGCGACTTCCTCTCAGCATTTTTTTTTGGATAAACCTCTGAAAGTAAATAAAATTGCCATGAAAAGTCTCTCTAATCGCACACAAAATAGTTGGTGTGCTAAGCTAGGTTGTAATCCTAACTAAAGGGTTTTAAGGACCAATTAGATTACGGCGACCTGGGTAACTATTCTAACAAGCATTTAAAAATTATTTTAGAAATTATCCTTAAATACTATTTTAAAATTTAACCATTTTTAACCATAATACACACCCAATTGCTCAATTTTTCTGGATGTGGTAGCTTTTTCACCATCACTTCGATACTCGATTCGAGTCCCATATAGAAGAGTTTTGCTTTTGTCGTAATCACCGAGTAGGAAAGGCTAAAGGAAGGAAAGTTTGTTCGAAAAATAAGCTCCCAAAAGCATAATTCTCTATAATTCAATCAACATGTCTATGGCGTCGTCTGTGGATTTAATAGTTGTCTGAGCTCGACACTGCTAGGTCACATGCTACGCCTAAGATTGTCGTTAAACCTGACGAACTAGGTTGGGCTTTTCTTGTGCATGTCAACATGTCACAAATTCCTCAACTTTTCCATGGTTATTATGCTATTTTTTGTCTATAGAAACGATTGTTCCATGATATTATCTTCAGCGAAACTGTCCTAATTGTGAAGATATTCAGCTATGTGATGAAAAACGATCGTTTTGAAAAAGAAAATCAATAATGAAAACGACTTAGATGTGATGAATACTGATTGGTTTCATATTCCAATTTTTGTGT
Source organism: Sarcophaga caerulescens (assembly GCA_927399465.1). Classification (NCBI taxonomy): domain Eukaryota; kingdom Metazoa; phylum Arthropoda; class Insecta; order Diptera; family Sarcophagidae; genus Sarcophaga; species Sarcophaga caerulescens. Next base: position 106,144,903 of record OV656866.1, read on the forward strand.
CAACCCATATTATTTCTCTGAAAAATGCAACAACGGTATCAAAAATAAATACAACTCTGCATTAGTTTACTACAAATTTACAAAAATATAAAAATTAGATTTTCAAATTACATATTTTTTTTAATGTGCTTAAACTAAAAACAAAAGTTATAATTGCGTTTGTTGTAGCAGCAGCTTTAGTGTTGATGGAAGAAGAACACAGGATGGAAAACATACAAAGAAAGCAATTGCGATTTATGTTACTGTAAAAATAATAGCACCAAAAAAATTCATTCAATGTAAAAATAATAGTAACTTACAAAAATAAAGCTTTAATTTATATATAACTAATTTAAGAGCATCTTTTAATTGCTCTAATTCGAATTGTTTTTGTTTAATTTCTATATCTATTTTTTTCGGTTGGTTCTTCCCTATTGCTCGCTAGTAAGACTTTCTATGGATTTATAGACACGTCTGTTATGACTTGCTATTAAAGTTATATTATTAGTTTTCTCTAAAATTTCTGAAAACTTTTTCAATGATTCTGGCCAACACTTTTCCTCTCTTCGTATCGCTTTTAATATATTTTAGGTGGTCCTTTATATTATCTAACGATTTTTTAACACTCGTTTTGTACCTTTTCGACGTACCAGGAGTACTATAACTTCAGGTGCATCCCTCATCTTTTTTCCACTGGTGTCCGTCTTGCTTAAACTTGTAGTATCATCATCATCGGAGGATGACGAAGTACTTTCTGCGCTCTCACCTTCCACTGATTTTACATTTGCAATGCCTTCACCAAATGCATACTATCCACATATTTAGCCTACTTTTTCCTCCTTTTTTGATATATAAATTTGGTTATACGGACCACTACCTGTTACCACAACTTCCTTCTTGTTAGTTGAAATTTTTTTACAGTAGCTTTCCAGCATGTCCATATCTTTAAAGCATAATGTTTAGATATATATTTAAATAAAATTATTTTAAATTACTTTTTTCCATCCAATGCATGATTTAAATTGGGGGACCTAAACTATTAAGCTCTTTAACTAGATCCTTCCACAAATTTTCCACATCGATTCTAACCCCTCGTGTGAATCCTCTAGCCAAATCCGTGTGATTTTGTATAAATTCTATTAATGCGTCTTCTTGTCGTGCATTTTTGTGCGTCCCCCTAAAATATAAAATTATTATAAAAATTTATATTTTTTTGAACGCTTATTAGGCAAAAAAAATCTACTTACATTTCTTAAGTTTCAAATGAAAATTTGAAAATGAAAAATTACGAAAAAAACTCTTGGTATGATCTTGTTTTAAAAGTTATTTCAAACAGATTTAATCGTTTTTCATCACATAGCAAAACTATTGTTTTTTTACTTGAAACAAAATGGAATTTGAAATCAATTAGACAAAACGATGTTTCCAGATGCATCACATCTTTTATCGGTTTCAAATCGTTTTTGTTTCTGAATCGTTTTTCATCACATACCTGATTAATTCAAATCACATTTCCTTTCCAATACACTGTATACAGCGACGTACGTTAAAATCTAGTCTTATCGTGCGTTGTAACTCCAAGAAAGCCGACTATTTCATAGCAAATAGCTTTAAATAAGAGAAAAGTTCTGGTAACTTTTAATAACTTTTCAAATTATTTCAGAAATTCACCTTAAATACTCATTTAAAATTGAATTGCATTTCAAAATCCATTTCTCAACCCTATACATCCATCAATTCATATTCATTTACGTTTCGTTTTTTTTTGTTTTTAATCTGCAAAATTCATTCATTTGCTTCACCCTGATGTATTGTTTTTTGTTTTGCCCCAGCAATAACCATAAATATTAAATAGAAAACAACAAAAAAAAAAAAAAACATTTAGAAAATATAACGATAACGATAAACATACTATTTTAATCGATTTCTTTTAGTTTTGTTTTTCAAGTATTTCGTTCTTTTTTCTAATATTCTCTCTCTCTGTCTCTCTTCTAATTTCATATGATGGATAATAATTTTTCAATATCATGCAATATTTTTGAAATTGAAACGTAAAAAGACAAAAGAAAAAAAATAACAGTAAGATATACCGTTACATCATGATAGCAGTACTTACAGGATAGATGGGTAAACCACCCGCTCTCTATCAATCAATGTCATACCGTAGGGATGTCTAGTAGAAGAGTATATATTTAAAGCATGTTTTTAGGTGTAAGGGAAAAAAAAACTGTGATTTGATTTGACTATCCCCAGAAGATCAACCGTGATAGATAACATTTAACATTTGTATTTTCGTTTTTCTGTTTTTTTTTTGTCGATTGATAAATAAATAATTTCAATTAAAAGCGAAAGAATTATTTCCGGAAAATGTTTAAAAATTATTAAAAAAAAAATACTTTCAAGGTGTTATTAAATGAATTAAAAACTCAGATAAATTTCAAAACGTTGGAATTTTTATGCAAAAATACAAAAAATAAGTAATAAAAATGTTCAGTTATTAAAATGATAAACAAAAGCTCCAGAAACAAAACAATGCAGTTGTTCACGTGATCAACGAATAAGTAAACATATAGCAACAAAAACAACGGGCTTGTTTACAAGATAGATGAATAAACAAAAATATAGCAACAAAGTCCGTGTATAAAAAATATAGCGGAAAGACAAATAAACAAAACAACAACAATTCTGCCTGGACGAAAGTAAACAAGATACACGAACAACAATGATGACGAGATGTTTACATTTTTGGATTGTTCCCGAAGGCCGTCATCATCCTTCAAGGGCATTCATCACACTGTTGATCCAGTGATATAAAAGGCAAGATAAAGCGAGCAACGAGGATTCAGTTAGAATTCAGTCAGTCGTGTATGAAGACACGTGATTCTCGGAGTTCGAGTTAAGTTAGTCGTGTGACGTCGTCGCGTTGAATTGAGTGAGAATTCAACCAGTGGTGTGTGAAGATACGAGATCGAGTTATAATTCAGTCAGACTTGTGTGCAGACAAGTTGCGTGAAGAAAACAGTTGTTAGTGTTGTGCTTACAAAAAAAGGTTGTGAGCAAAGAAGAATAACTAACAAGTGTTGTTGTTGCTTACAAAAAGGTTTTAAGCAGAGAAATATCACGAATAAGCACATATTGTGAAAGTTATCATTGTATACGTGGAATAAGTTCGAACAGTGGCACCAAAAGTTGTGCAAATAATAAAGAATTGACTTAAAATTAAACACATATTTATTTTTATTTTATTTGCAATCTACGAACTCATATTTTTAACGTTTTTAAAAGGTAAAAACGTAACAATATTTTATTATCACTTTTATGAAATTTACGCCAAAATTTTTGACATGATGTACGTTGCAGTATGGCTTTTTATGTACAAATCAAACACTTCATGACAGATTGGTTTTATTTTTATCTAAATGGCAATAATTTGGCATCTAGGATCCTTGCTTTGCGGCGATTAATAAGTTTCCAATTGTTTAGATGGGGCATTTTATTGTCACTCGCATCAGTAAAACACTCTCAATTGAGGGCTGGCTGAAACCTAATGGTGCAAAACATTGTTATATTTCGTTAGAAAAATTTATTTTTCAACGTCATGTGCGGTAAAAAAGTTTCCCGTAGCAATAGAACGTCGATTATATCAAATAACAAGGCTCTGTCATGGGTTCCTCTCTATTTTCCCGGATGCGGGTTTCTACAAATACGGACGTAAGTAGTTGCTACGCACGTAGCATGTACTTCAATGTAAAACTGCCAATTCCGTTTCGGTGGACCGCGTAATTTATATCGACCATAAAATTCAATTAGTTACTAATCTAGAGCGACAAAATTATTGGGATTATTAAAAGCTGAACAACTTTTAGCTCATTTTTCAAAAAGGCATAATATGTAGGTGTAAATTTATCATTATTTCCGAGTAGCACATTATCAAACCGAATGATTCTGTTATCGCATACGTTCATAGTTAACCGAAATATTATCCTTCTGTAATATCAATGAAATAAAACATAGGAGGAAACACTTTTTTATAATGTTTGTCTATCTCACGTGAGATAAATATGAAAAGAGCAGTAAGAAAGACTCTACAACATTTCAAGAAACAGCTGCTAGCAATCTGCGTGAAAATTGTGAGTATTTTCTCTTCCCAAACTACTAAAGTAGTACTAAATTTGGCGATAAACTTCTGATTGTAACATATTAATTTTGTTTTCAAATTTATTTTGACCTCTTTTCAAATGTATTTTTACTTTTTTCTTTTTTCCTCTATAGTTGGGCTTTTAGGTCACAACGATTGAATTAAAACAATTATTTTATTTTAATCTTTTTTTCTCATCCGACGTTTCGTTGGATAATCCCAACTTCTTCAGGGATGTCGTTTTATTTTTGTTTTTGTAACGTTTGTTGCTCCCAATACTTTCGTCAGTTCATAAGACGAGCTTCTGTTTTCTTCTTCTTTAGAGTCTCCAGCAGTAGGAATATTATATACATATACATATAATCGGTCATTATAACCTTACTTTGTAAATGGGACATAACTGACAAGAGGTTTGAACCTTGGTCTGACATCTAATAAGCTAACACGCTACATACTAGACTACGACTACTACCGTCAATATCAAGGATATATCATGAACAGAAAATTGAACCTTTTCACTTTCCTCCAACACTTATCTTTCAATTCCTTCTTAAATACCATAAATAATGTATTATTTACGATAAAACTTCATAAAATCTTTGAAAACCTAAAAAAATTACTTACACAACACCAAAGAATCGCTAGGAAAGTTGTATGTATCCAAAATGATACAAAGACAGAATTATGAAGTGAAGTTTTTGATTTTTTTCACCACTGTTTAAAATTTTCTTTTTTTTATTTGTTTTAAAATAATGACAATAACAATACTAACGAATTCAAAAAATATCAGGTGTCTAACTTTTTCTATAGTCTCAAAAATTGAAATGTATCATTTTTGATACAAAGCTCGATCTACGGTTAAAGAGATCTCAGTCCAGACAATATTAATTCATTGTGTGGGGAAAGGAAAAAATCCTTTAGTTTTTGCTTTAAATTGTAGCAGCTTAACACAAAAAATTATAGCATAATTTAAGGCGTATATTGCTTATTTTCTCTAAATAACCTCACTTTTTTCTTTGTGTTCAATGATAAAAATTTCATTAAAAAAATATCCCCTATAAAAGAACAAAGAAAAAAATTGAAAATCATGTTGTTATTATTATTAAACATGACATTTATTTATTTAACGCCGTTTTTACCCTCCGTTCTTTCATTTATTTACTTATATTGAATTGTTAATAAAATATTAAAAAAAAAAGAAAAAATAAACGTTTAATTTGTTTTACCATTTTTTTTTTTCCTTTTTTCCAGGATATGACATGTGATGGTGTTTTAACATTTTGGATATTTTTGTTTTTGTCATTGATTTTTCACAATAATTTTCATTTAACAAATGGTGGTCGCACCGATGAGCTACATATAGGCGGTATATTTCCCATAGCCGGTAAAGGAGGATGGCAGGGTGGTCAGGCGTGTATGCCAGCTGCAAGATTGGCATTGGATGATGTCAATAAAGAGCCAAATTTATTACCCGGCTTTCGTCTTATACTACAGAGTAACGACAGTGAGGTGAGTAAAATTTAATTTGATTCTTATATAATAATAAAATGAAGAAAATAAATAAAAATTTAATGCATATACATACGTATACAAGGGTCGTTTAATAAATTATGGGCAATAAATTGAAATTTTTATTTGAAATTTAAGGCTACTTGAATGTCTCTGGATAATATTTATACATAAATTTTAATGAAATGTTTTAAAACTGCTTTAAGTTTCTTTGAATAATTTTTTTTTTAATATTTTGAAAACTTATTCGATTAATCGTTCAAATGATTATTCGAATAATAATTTGTTTTATTGTATACATGGTTAATTCATAGACTTTTGAACGTTAGAGTTCGGATTAAAATTTTTATTCTTCGATATAAAAAATTATTCGATTAATCGGCAAACTGATTTTACGCATAATAGTCTATTTTTCTTTATTTATGCTTTGTTTATAGCCCTGTGAACGGTATACTAAAAATAAAAATGTTGATTTATTGATTTGTTAAATTATTCGATTATTCGTTGAATCGGTTTTTGCGAATAATCATATATTTTTCTGTATGTATGTTTAATTCAAAGAATTCTAAACGCTTTACAAAACTACAAATTTTACTTTGTCAATAACAAAAATAATGCGATTAATCGTTAAACAGGTTTTTCGAATAATCGTTGGTTTTTCTTTACGTATGCTTTACCTATGTGGTTATGTAAGCTTTATTAAAAATTAAAATATCGATTAGTTGATATTAAATATTATTCGATTATTCGTTGAACTGATTTTTTCAATATTTTTTTAATTCTTTGAGCACCATCTTCATTTTACATTTTTTTAAGGTTTTAAATCCTGGGGGCTAATTCTCGCATTCGTATACGAACGAATTTTTACTCGAACCTGCGAGTTTTTTTAGTTTTGGGATTCTCTTATTCGTTATCGAGTAAAGTGTATCGAAATTTCTAATGATGGCATTCGATAACGTGTGATCATTCGAATGCAATCTTGCGAGTTTTTACTCGTAAGCACTAAAGCTTTCGAATTAACGTTTTTCTGCTGTAAAGAACAATATAAAAAATTTAAGTAACAAATTTTGTAATAATTTATGAATAAAAAATTAATTCCAGTATTTGTAGGTCAAAACTTTTAAAAATTAATTACATCCAGAAGGAAATTCTTGGAAATTTCATGGTTAAGCATTCAGAATTGGCAAAGAGTATTATACCAAATACTTCTCAGGGAAAGGCAAGAGCTTATCAGCTATGGGAACAGCTCACAGATAAGCTCAATGCTTCCGGCAAAAATGTGGCGCAAGGTAGTTTAACAAACTCTTGTTTTAGTTTAAATAATAAATGTATAAATATATGTATGTCTTTAGGTATATGCTGACCAAAAGCAAAATGTTAAAAAGGTCTCATTCAATAAATCTTCCAAAAAGAAAACGGATGGCGGGCCGTATGAGGAAAAAGTTCTTTCCAAAATGAAAGAACAGATACTGTCTGCTGCTGGAACTGAAGTTTCTGTTGAGGGTCAAAAAAAAAACATCAGAAGGCAGCCCAAAAGAGAATTGCGACAAAGAAAATGTTACCACAACAACTTCACCAAAAAATAGTATCCCTGACGTATCTCCTTGCTGTTTATCGGATTATGAAAAAGACAAAATGGAACCTACCATGTCTTCTTTTATAGAATTTGAAGATGATACTGCAGAAGAAACTTCAGCCCCAGCTAATAATAAAGATAAAACGGCTTTCTATCTCCTCAGAATCAGAAGAAGACGAGTAAAACCAAAATATATTATCCATTATACGAAATATTACAATTTTAATAAAACTTTTCTTCATTGGATTAATTAAATTTCTTTTATTTTTGTAAGAAAACATGTTTTTTGTTTACAATTCTGCATTTTAGTCAGTGCTGTAAAACGAAATAATTAACTCGTTTCACAACACCTAAGCAACAAATCGATTCGTTTCGTATCGAGTAACATCATCAGAAAATTTCTCGCTATCGAAATTATTTTCTATTCGAAAACAATTTTGATCACGATTGCGAGAATTAGCCCCCTGACCTTTATTGTTCAACTTTATTTAATTTTCTTTTGCCTTAAATTTCTAGGATTTAAATAACATTTTTTTTTTGTTCTTTTCTGTCACTTTATAATTCCTTCTCTGTTAAGGTTTTACTGTGACTTCATTTTGATTAATTAAACCTGTCACTTGGATTTCAATAAAATATACTGCAAAAAAGAAATTATTTGAATGCCTAAATGTAGGCCACACTTTTGTAGATTTACTTTCATTTTGGCAGGTTTTTTTGCGTTTGTTTTTTTTTTTTTGGCAAACGTTTAATGGTGATGCTCTAGATAAAGAAACGCAATTGAAATAAATTATTTGTAAATACCCAAAGAGGCCAACAAAAGATAAAGACAAAGATAGATAGAGAGAGAGAGAGAGAGAGAGAGAGGGGTAATAAAATCTTATTTCTTTGTGAGATAATTAATTGGGTGTTATTTAACAAAAACAATAGACTCTCGCCTGTGCTAGTGTAGGCAGGCGCTCATTAACCAGTTCTTACTTACACTTACTCTCACTCCCACCACTTACTTACTTACTCTCATTCTGTTTTCTCTTTCAATTGCGTAAATACTTTAAAGGGTCAAACAGTTTGTCATTAGAGTTGTACTTGTTTTATAAGCTTGTATTGTTATTGTTGTGGTGGTTGCTGTTGTTGTTTGAGTTTCTTTATAAGTAAGTCGCCATCGTGCACTTCGTTTTATTGTCGTGTTATTTTATTTGTTGTATTGAGCCGAAAAACACTGTTAATCTGTTGTGAAAAGAGTTCACAGCAAAGCCCAAAGATAAATACACCGAATATAACAAAATAATACTTAAGTAGTAACGGGATTCATCATGTCTTTTTATTATAATAGAGAGAGGAGTAAGAAGGTAATAGAGCCATATAACAATATTAATCACTTATAATTTAGAGAAAATTGTTTTTGATATTTTGCTTTCAAACACATACACACACTCACACAAATAAACACACAGAAAAGGAAAAACAAAAGAAAATGATGAATTTGTTAAAATTGTTTGGAAATGACTTAAGATTGCGTAGGTAGGGTGGGGTTAAGAAAAGGTAAGAATTTGAGGTTAAATTTTTTGTTTATAATAAATTGACAACAAAAACAAAAAATAAGGTTTAACAACAATTTACACACGCCTTTTACTCTCTCTCTCTCTCTGTCTCCCTTTTATTTTCTTTTGTTTTCATATTTTATAAAGAAATTGTAAAGAAAAGATTTCCTTGTTGATTCTTCGTTCGTTCGCTTGTTCGTTCTTAAACAAAACATTTCATTTATTACTGTGGCTCCCACTGAATCATTGAGTGTATGACAGTTTCTATGTCTCTGTGTGTAAGTGTGTGTGTGTGTGTGTGTATTTTTATTTATAAATGAGTCTCGTTATCATTAAGCACTAACGGAAGTCATCTCTTAGGCCATATTGCTTAGAGATTAGAAGGTTATAGATTCTTAAATTCTGCTCTGTGTCGCTCTAAATGCTACTTTGTTTTTGGTTTTATTCTTCCTCTTCCTCTTCTTCTTCTTCTTATTTGTTTTTTCTTTTCTCTGTCTTATTAGTGTGTGTTAGTTTTTTGCACAGTAAATGAGCGTTTACTTGTTTAACACTTGACCTTGTATTTGTTACACTGGCAAGTTTTTTTTCTTTATTTTTTCTTCAAGATTTTATTTCAACAGTAATGCCAGGCTTAAAATAAACAATAAAAAGTACTTAAAGTAAGAAATTCTAGAAAGGAAAAAATATTTAAGCATTTTCTAACACAAAACACATATAAAAGGCGGCTTGTTTCAAACATTTTTATTTTATAATTATTCGAATAATCGACGAACCGATTTTAAGAATAATTGTTGATTTGAATTTAAATACCTTTTTATTGGTAAATTTGAAAGCAAAATTGTTCTAAGATATATGTTTATTTATCAATTTGACAATTATTCGATTAATCGGTTAACCGGTTTTTTGAGTAAGTGTTCATTTTATTCTAAACATTCATAATTAACAAGTTTGATAGTAATGTTTTTGTAATATGTGTGGTTATTTGTCAACATTAACAATTATTCGATTAATTGGTTAACCGGTTTTTTGACTAATTGTTCATTTTAGTTTACATATTCATAATTGACAAATTTTATAGTAAAATTCCTGTAATATACAATTATTCGATTAATCGGTTAACCGGTTTTTAGAGTAATCGCTCATTTTAGTTTACATATTCATAATTGACAAGTTTTATAGTAAAATTCCTGTAATATATGTGGTTATTTGTTAATAGTAACAATTATTCGATTAATCGGTTAACCGGTTTTTAGAGTAATCGTTCATTTTAGTTTAAACAATACATTATTAACAAATTTTATAGTAATATCCCTGTGATATGTGTGGTTATTTGTTAATAGTAACAATTATTCGATTATTCGGTTAACCGGTTTTTTGAGCAATCGTTCATTTTAGTTTAAACAATACATAATTAACAAATTTCATAGTAATATTCCTGTAATATGTGTGGTTATTTGTCAACATTAACAATTATTCGATTAATTGGTTAACCGGTTTACTGAGTAATTGTTCATTTTAGTTTACATATTCAAAATTGAAAAATTTCATAGTAATATCCCTGTAATATGCGTGGTTATTTGTTAATAGTAACAATTATTCGATTATTCGGTTGACCGATTTTTAGAGTAATCGCTCATTTTAGTTTACATATTCATAATTGACAAGTTTTATACTAAAATTCCTGTAATATGTGTGGTTATTTGTTAATAGTAACAATTATTCGATTATTTGGTTAACCGGTTTTTTGAGTAACCGTTCATTTTAGTTTAAACAATACATAATTAACAAATTTCATAGTAATATCCCTGTAATATGTGTGGTTATTTGTTAATAGTAACAATTATTCGATTAATCGGTTAACCGGTTTTTTAAGTAATCGTTCATTTTAGTTTAAACAATACATAATTAACAAATTTCATAGTAATATTCCTGTAATATGTGTGGTTATTTGTTAATAGTAACAATTATTCGATTAATCGGTTAACCGGTTTTTTGAGTAATCGTTCATTGTAGTTTAAACAATACATAAATAACAAATTTCATAGTAATATCCCTGTAATATATGTGGTTATTTGTTAATAGTAACAATTATTCGATTAATCGGTTAACCGGTTTTTTGAATAATAGTTTATTTTCATTTGTTTGTGATCAATTGAAAAATTTAAAAGGAATTTATCGTTAACATATATGGGCAATTTCGTGTCAAGTGACCCAATTTTTAAAATCGATGTCTTCCGATTTGGATGAAATTTGCACCAAGGTTAGTACTATTCGATAGTTGGCCAGACACAAATTTTCAGCTCTATCAGTCAAGAACTGTCGGAGTTAGAGGGGGTCAAAGTTGGACATTTTGGTCATACAGGGTTTTTTTAAAATGTGTGTAACTTTTCACCTATTGGTCCTAGCAAAAATTTTCCAAAGGATATTAGATAGCTATTTCTTCAATCTTTCCAAAAATAATTTTTTTAATTTAATAAAAATTTTTTTTTTATTTTTTTTTTTAAAATAAATTTTTTTTTTTAATTTTTTTTCAATTTGGGCCCTTTTTTTTTTTTTTTTTTTGCTTAAAAGAAAGCTTATAAAATTTCCTTTAAGACCTTCATAATTGCTGAATGGGATGCGAGTGGGATATCTATCAAAAAAATTATTTTTTAACTCAAGAATAAGATTTTTCAATATTTGGCACATGTACCATTTTCATTTTCCCCCATTTTTTTTCGAAATGGAGTTTTTTTTTTATTTTTCCTCAAAAGAAAACTTAGACCATTTCTTTTAAGGTCTTTGTGGGCACTTAGTAGCAAGAGCCATATCTATAAAAAAAATATTTTAACTCAAAATCCAAAGTTTTTAAATTTTACCATATGCACTATATTTTTTTTTTAATGGATGTTTTTTTTTGCTCAAAGAAAGCTTAGTTGTTTTCCTTTAAGAGCTTTGTGGTTACTTAAAGAGATGCGAGTGGAAAAACATCATCCTCATGGGTCACTTGACACGAAATTGCCCATATGTTTTTACCGATATTTAAAATTAATCTATTAATCGGTTACTTTAACTTTTGGAAATAAACGAGCCTTTGTAAAAAAGCCGGTTTATATAAATTACTCAGATTTTAAAATAAAAAAAACTGGCTTGAAAACATTTTAAATAGAAATAAGCCCGGCTTAGTGGAAAAGCTTAGGATTTTTATAAAAAACAAGTTTAAAAAACCCATGTTCTGAATGCTAAAATTCGTTTGAGCATTAAAACCAGCTTTTTTGTTTGTGATTAAAACCGGGTTTTACATTATTAACCGGTTTTTATTATAAATTCCATTCCATTTCTGTTCTAAATATGTTTTCTTATGGTTTTTTGGTTCTGTTTTCAAGTAATATTCGCCAAAATTTAAATTTCTTGATTTTCTTGTGCTATAAATTCGCTCTTGCATGTCTATTGAAGTGATTTGTTTGCGACACTTTTTAAACATTCCCATTGCATGCTGTAATTTGGCATCAAATGTTTATTCATGAGCTATTCATCTTCATTTTTCTTTTTTGGCCTTATAACCGATTTTATATACGGAGAAGAATGGAGAAGAGTGAGGAAGAAAAGAGAGGGCAGAGTAAAGAAAACTTGGCCGAAAAAAAATAAACATTGTTTTTGGCCAACATTGCCTTTCCAATCATAACGAAGGCATTTAAAGTATAATTTCCTATTTCACTATGTCTCTCACTCTCACTCTCATTCTCTCTTCCCTATTACTGTTACTTTCACTTTGAGTTTGGTTTTGCTCCAATTTTTTTTAACCTACTTTTAGGCTTTCCTTTCACTTTATGTGAGTGTGCCTGTGTGTTTGTGTGTTTGTGGGTTTTTGAATAGAAGTTGGATTGTTTGGAAAATTGTTATTTATTACTGTTAAGGTTGATCTTAAGCCTAATCTGGGGATTAATTTGACAGCAACATTATGTTTTTTATTTTTGCAAACCTTTTACTTTCTTACTCTGTCGCTCTCTCTCTCTTTCTCTTCCGCTCTCTTGTGTTCTCTGTGTTTCTATTAAAGTGCGTATGTGTTGGAATAATATGATGACTTGTGTGTTTTTTTTTCTTTCTTTTTCTTCTCTTTTTTCTTATGTTTTGTGTTACACAATGACTGGGTTATTTATTTGCCATTTATTTGCTGCTGCTGCTGCTCTGTTATTGTTGGCAAAACAAGTTTTTTCCAATAAGTCTCGTATGTCGTTTGTGTCGTTCACAAATTTCTTTGAAATTTGTTCGTCTATTTTTTTTGGTTCGTTTTCAATCGTTCGTTTTCTTTTTTTTTTGTTGGCAATTTTGTCATCGTCAATGGCATTTTCTGCTTGAGGTAATAAAAGGATTAAAGATCAATTTATTTTTACTACCACTAATACAGCCATAGTGTTGTTGTTATTGCTGTTATTGCTGTGTATTGTAGATGAGTATTACTATGGTATAATAAGTGCCGTTAAAAATGTATAAGAGAAGAGCAAACGTCTACAATTTATTACACAATTTCGGGTTTTTTGTCTGCTGTGGTCTGCTGTTGTCTATGAATAGAGAAACGCATTGAATTGTGAATTCCTTTGAGGTAAAGCGATTGTGTATGGGTATGTATGTGTATGTGTGTATGTGTGTGTGCTAGTGTGTATGTAATAAATTGCCGAGATTAAATTCAAAAAGAGTTTTCGATTCTGTTTTGATGGTTTTAATCGAAATGAATTGTTTTCAATCAATAGCAAATGCATTTGCCTTTAATAAATGAATATGAATGAAATCTTTTGGAATATTAAAGAGTGTTTTACTTGAAAATGCAGGAAATTTGCAAACTTTTTTTGAATTTTTATTGGGAATCATATGTAAAACTACTACCGTATAAAACTGGTGTCATTTAATCGTCTTCATTTCCGCATAGCAACTGAAACTATCGACTTACGTTCAGAGTAACGTCTTGCCAACTTAAATAGCCACCCTATACTTCGACTAACATCCTTATTCTACCAATTAGTCAACAAAAAACCATTTAGTTCTGCAATTCAATTAGCAACTTAACCGCAAAGCCAAAAAGACTCAGTAAGGTTTAGTATTTTACCATGAATTATACAAAGAAACGTAAAATGTTTGGAAATTTTTTAATTTTATAATCAAAATTTGTGTTTTTATCCAGGATTATAGGCTCATAAGTACTGTTGAAAGAGGAATTTTCCTCGCTAGCGATTTCCACAGGATTTTGAATAAAGAAAACGCAATTTCACACAAATTAAGTTTATGTTTTATTGGCTTTCTTATATTAAAATTCCTATAAACAATTCAGTATTAGTAATAATATTCTCAATTACAGTTAGATAATTTTCACTTACTTTTTGGTATAGAAACCACTAGAAATAAATTATTTAAAATATTATCCAGAAGATTTACCGTCTGAAGACCACCACGCCAGGCCAAGTAAGAATGAAATGATTTTATTAAAAAATATGGCGCATTAGAAATGGCGCGAGTGGCGTTATTCCGAAAATCTTCCTGATTATAAATTCTATTACAAAATATTTTACAGCTACTTAAATTTAAGCGTTTTTGCCAGTGGCGGCAACAAGTACGTTAATCAGATTTTCCGAATTTGTTGGCAAGAACAGACATAGGCAGTTCAAAAGCTACCCATGTAGCCAGAAAGACACACTGTTTGGTGTGTTTTAAGGGCCATCTTTATTATATTTTTTATTATTCGAACAGTTCTGTGTGACACTGTTCACAACTTGATGTATACAACAACAATAGCTTTGTTTGTTATTTCACTGTTTATAGCCTTTGCATAAATAATAACAATTACTAGACAATTGTTCGACTGATCTTTGTATCGGAGATCTTCAAACCACGATTACTCTCTTCAAACACACCGCGTCTTCACATAAGACTGACTGAACTTTTACTAACTCCGTCGCCTGCTTTGCCTTGCCTTTTATATGGCAAATAAACAGTCTGATGAATGTTCTTAAAGGAGAAAAGGATTTCGCCTTCTCGAAATCTCTGTAAATGTAAACATCGTTGTTTACATTCATTATTGCTGTTTCTGTATTTTGTTTACATTTATTCTTGTAGTGTTTGTTGTTGTATTTTTGTTTACTTGTTGATCATTTTTTTATGCTAGTGTTTGTTGTTATATTACGCAGTGCTATAATTTGTAAGCTTTTGTTTATAATTTCAATGTTAAACAAAGTAAATGCAAAACACCAGTATCTAGGTTTTTTTTTTCATTTTCGTAACAATATGTACACTCTTTTCGTTTAGCTTTAAAATGTTGTACATCAAGAGGGCAAATTAGAGATTATCAAGATTTGCTTTTCTCTTTTAAAATTTAAAAAAAAACATTTGCCTTTAATATCCTTTTAATTGACTCCCTCCCTGATAATCTCTAATCGTGTTTTATACTTTATTTGCTTTGGAAACATCTGAAAGTGTTTCTTAGTAGCCTTGTTTTACTTTTCAAAAAGTTTGACTTTCAAGCCTATAACCTTTGACACGGAGCCATAACACAAGCAAAACATTTCAATTGTGTAACTTAGAGTAACACACACACACTCTCTCTCTCTCTCTCTCTTCCACTCTCCCTTAAAATAAAACCCAATAAATTTCCTTTAACCAAAATCCTTTAAGACTCATTTTAGTAAATTTCGAGAAAGCAGAGAGAGCGAGTGATAGAGCGAATGAAAGAGGGAGTGAGAGAGTATTATTTGCAAAAAATTATTTCAACAAAATTAAATGCTCGCACATGTATTTAAGCAGCATCAAATTGGTGTTCGTTTGCTTATAAACACTCACACACTCACACATGCATACATATGCATAAACACACACACACGTCTTCACTGATACTTTTATCATCTCCGAGTCGATTTCTGTTTGTGGCTCCCTTTCACATTCATTTACTCTCATTTACACTCCCGTATGTGTGTAACGCACAAAGAGTATTTCTAAACTGGTTTGCTTTCGACAATTTGTTTAATCTTCCTCTGCTGTTGTATTAGTGCTGCTCTGCTACTACTGCTGCCTTTCCATCTGGTGTTACATTACTCGTCTCTGCAGAGGCATTTCTTCATTTCTATGCCAATGAAAGCATGTACACATGATTGTGAAAATGAGTGCTTTAGAGTATTAATATAGTCACTGAAGGGTAGTATGCGTGCGTGTGTGTGTGTGTTTTTTTTTTCAATAGTCTTTGCTTTCGCTTAAAATACCAAATCTGTTATAAAAGCTACATGCACATGTATGTGTGTATTTTAATATGGGTTTTGTACAGGGTCTTTAAAGATAGAGCTTCGCTTTAAAATTAATCGATAAAATGGGTTTGCAAAAAAATCTTTATATTCGTTGAAAAATTTCTAATTGAACATATACTTGAGCATGATATGTCAGTGACATATACATACTTATAGATTATTCGATTAATTGAATAACCGGTTTTGATTATTATTGCTTAATTTTTTTATAGTTTTTTTTTTAATTTGTGGATAATGCCTGTAAATATATTTTATTTTTCATGAGAGGCATTAAAACCTATTTATAGATTTAATCGCAGAACCGGTTATCGATTAATTGTCTTCTTCGCTTTTACATATGCCTAATTTTCCATAAATTGAGTTTATTTTATTTATTTTCGAATACTAAAAATGAAATTAAAAAATTACTCGATTAAATCCGCTAACCGGTTTTTCGAATATCTATCTTTTTCTATCTTATATATGCACATTTTTTCATAATAAAATTCATTTACTTGATTTTGGAATTTTAGACTTTACATAAAAAATTATTCGATTAATCGGTAACCGGTTTTTCGAATAACTATAATTTTTCTTCTTATTAATGCACGATTTTTCAAAAATTTAGCTTCTTTACTTGATTTTAAAGTTTTAGACTATACATACAAAATTATTCGATTATTCGGTAACCGCTTTTTCAAATAACTATCTTTTCATTCTTACATATGCATAGTTTTTCAAAAATTAAACTTGTTTAATTGATTTTAAAGTTTTAGACTTTACATACAAATAATTCGATTAATCGGTAACCGGTTTTTCGAATAACTATCATTTTTTTCTTACTAATGCACGATTTTTTAAAAATTAAGCTTCTTTACTTGATTTTAAAGTTTTAGACTATACATACAAAATTATTCGATTATTCGGTAACCGCTTTTTCAAATAACTATCTTTTTCTTTCTTACATATGCATTGTTTTTCAAAAATTAAGCTTGTTTACTTGATTTTAAAGTTTTAGACTTTACATACAAATAATTCGATTAATCGGTAACCGGTTTTTCGAATAAAATTTAATTTTAATTGTTTTCCTCATAAGCTTTTCGAATGATTTAAAATGTTTAATTGTTTATCTTCAGAGTCAAAAATTATTCAATTTATAGGAAACCGGTTATTCGAATAATCATTAATTTTTAATTGTTACAAGACCTCAACTGATTTGTTAAAAATTTTAAATCAGAAACTTGATGTTGCAAAACCCTGTACTCTAGCTCACATAAGTACGCGTACGTAACAACATACGCTTATAGGAACAGTATTACAGCGAAAGAGGGAGAGAGGGAGAGAGAGGTAGCATTTGTGTGTGTGTGTGTGTGCTTTTAGGCATGTGGTTTCCTTTTCGAAAATTTTAAACCGTTTTGTTAAGCCCCTTTTGGCAACCTGATATGTTTTGTAGGCCCCAGCTATGTATGTTCCACTACAAACGTTTGATTTTAATCTCATTAAAATACACCCCACACCCTCCTCTCCACCATCACCAAATGCCAAAAACAAGAGTGTTGCCTTTTTGTGTGTGTGTGTGTGTGATTAAAATCCATTACCCCTGTTTGGTTTTTGCATATTTTTTGCCCTGCTAATCCCTGGGTTTACAAAAAACGAAAAGCAGTCGAAAAAACGAGTCATAAACAGTCCTAGAAAAACAAAAACAAATCGAAAAGAAGAAAAACATTGTTTGTCTGTAGGCGTATGAGTGTTGTGTGTTTGCAAATGAATTGAATCAACATTCATCATACGCTCTAGGGGCAGCTTATTAAACGCAAATAATGAAGGTTCATCAGTAGGAAAATGGTTTTTTATTTTATTTTTGTTGTTTTTCTGTTTATGAACTCAAAAAAAAAAAAAAAATATTAAGAGAACAATAAAAAAGGGATAATGCGGTCTTTAAAACAAATTAAATGAATTTAAAACTAAAACTTTGAAAAATTTACAAGTTTCTATATGCTTAAGAGAGCAAACAGAATTTATTCTTCATTTACCACAAAGTATTTAAGTGAAGTAGCTATAGTTGAGGGTACTAAACGGCCTCGTTTGTGTATAAAAGCCTATCCTACAGTTGCTCTAGTACCCAATCGGCATATCTACGATGTTGTGAATGATCTGCAGGCTTTAATTATTGCGTTAATGCAACTTTATAAGTATAGTGGTGTTAATCCATCAACAAAGTATGTTGTAAGGAGGCGTAAGATAGGCCCATTTACTGAGAATGTCATATGATAAGGAAATTCACATTATTCGAATCACTGTCTCGAAGGTGTGTGCTCGGCCTTCATATATACATAGGTCCCTTAGTACGTCCGTAATGCTTTGAGTTTTTTTAAATTTCTTTAAAATCTTGCCAATTCTTTGTGCAGTATGTCACTGATCACCATTGTTGTAATTGCCGTTATAGTACTGCAGTCTATGGTACTCCCCTCAAAATGTATAGAGTATCCCTATAATGTCTCCTCTAAGGTTATTGCCCTGAAAAACTTCAAGATGTTGTTCGGTGCCAACAATAGCAATTTCCAGCCTAATACTTGATTTACATTTCTTGAATGCATTAATACCCCATTAGTTCTAAGAATGTGTTCTAATGATTGATTATCATTGTCACAAAATTTATATTTTGGGCTTGAGACAACCGCCATTTTAAATAACTGTTCTTTGAGTCTACAGTGCCTTGTCAAAAGAGCGGTTACCCAGCTTAGATTATTCCTGAATACTGGATTAGACTGCACGACACAGATCTTCTTCTAAATTAATTTCATAATATAGGGTGATTTTTTAAGAGCTATAGAAAAATTTAAAAAAAAAAAACACATAAAATTCAGAAAAATACATGAAATCTTTATTTGAATCGATAGTACGGTCCATATAATTTAATGTTTGAAGATTATTTCATGCAAATGTTGACCGCGACTGCGCCTCAAATGGTCCATCCGCTTAGTCCAATTTTGGCATACTCTTGCCAACATTTCGGCCGGTATCTCACGAATAAATGCTTCAATGTTGTCTTCCAATGTGTCAATTGAAGCGGGCTTATCTGTATAGACATGAGCTTCAACATAGCCCCACAAAAAATAGTCTAAAGGCGTTAAATCGCACGATCTAGGCGGCCAATTGACCGGTCCCGAACGTGAAATAAAATGTTCACCGAACTCGCCTCTCAATAAGTCCATTGTTACGCGTGCTGTATGGCATGTGGCACCGTCTTGTTGAAACCACATGTCATGCAAGTCAAGCTCTTGCATTTTGGGCAAAAAAAAGTTGGATATCATCCCGAATAGCCGCTTCAGTGGGTCGATTAAACTGACCATAAAATGGAAGAAGCGCGCGATGAACTTTCTTAACAGAGCACGCATTCTGATAATAAAATTCAATGATTTGCAAGCGTTGTTCGTTTGTAAGACGATTCATGGTTAAATTATAGACCAAACTGAAGATGTTTGACAGTGAAACAAAACACGAAACGTGCGTGAGCTGTTTGAACCAGTGTTGCCAAAAAGATAATGGCTAAAAAATCAACCGATAGAAGTTTCCATTGCCTTAAAACCACTTAGTAATCTTTGACTCTCTTTATTTTCCCTTTCTTTGAGTATACTTTTCCAAATATTCGCTATCAATACGCAGAAATGTTTTGGCATCATAAGCGGCCTCCTTACAAGCTTGTCTGTTTGCTTATAGGTAAGGATTTCCACGTGATCTGGGTGGCTCAGTTAAAGGTGACCTTATGCTCTTTATCTGGCCGATTTAGTTTGCCCAGATAGTCACATACTCACCTTCGACTTAAATTTATAAAAGCTGTGAGCTTGAATGGTAGTTTGACTGTTAGATGTCCTGTCTTTTGTACCTCTTTTCCAAGTTGAAGTACGGTGCGATACTGCTGTACAATATGAATTAGAGTCTACAGGGTGGCTGATATGTATTGCAACCAACTTCAGGTTGTTATCATTTGTAAACCGCTCGTCTGACAGCTGACAGATTTATTCCAGTGACAGTTCTTTTTATTATTTACAAGCTTACAAAAGCATTTTGATCTATTGCATTCAGAAAAAAAGTTATTCGTGATGGAATTCAAGCGTGATTGCTTTATATTTGGCTGGGAAACCACAGGTGGTTATCGTTAGAGCCCTCCAGCATTTAAATGTGAATAAATCTTTTGTTTCTCGCACCATTGCTCGTTACCGTGATACTGTCAGTGTTGCATCGCGTCCGAAAAGTGGACGGAAAAAAAACGGTAACAACACCAGAAATGATCCGAAAGGTGAAGGCCAGATTTGATCGAAATCCACGCCGCAGTGGTAGAAAAATTGCTCGTGTGCTGAACATATCGCGAGAACGGATGCAACACATTTTGAAAAATGAGCTTGGACTAAAGCCATTGAAGTTCCAAAAAGTGCAAGAGCTCACCGATGGACAAAAAAAAGTTAGACTGGAAAGAGCCAAGGAGTTACTTCGCTTGCACGAAAGTGGCCATTCCAAATTGAGCAGTTTGTGAACAAACAAAATGATCGGGTTTACTTGCCAAAGAGGTCAGCCGAAAATTTACACCTGCGATTGGCCACCAGAACTCAAGCGCCGCCGATGGTAATGGTGTGGGCCGCCGTAACGGCCGATGGTCGCTCCCCGCTCGTATTCATCGACCGTGGTGTCAAAATAAATGCCGAATATTATCGGGAAAATGTCTCAAAGACAGTATTGAAGTCCTGGGCAGACAAACATTTCGGCCGCAGACCATGGACATTCCAATAGGACTCAGCACCACCGCACTCAGCACGCTTCAACCAAGAATGGCTTAAAAAGGAGGTTCCTCGCTTCATTTCTACCGCACAATGGCCACCAAAATCTCCGGATCTCTATCCGTTGGACTTTTGCGCCTGGGGCATTTTGGAGAGTAAGGTTCTCACTAAAAAATACCAAAGTGTAGATCATCTCAAGAAGGCGCTTCGCCGGGAATGGGCCAAAATACCGCAGAGCCACTTTCGTGCAGCCTGTAATGGCTTTGTCGGTCGTTTGAAGGCCATAATTCGTACCAAAGGTGGCCAATTTGAACAAATCTAAACTGATTCTAAAATTTGATATTATTTCCAACATTTTTTGCTTTTGAACAATAAAATTAAAAAAAAATTTAAAAAATATAGCGCTTTACTTTGTTGGATTATACATATATCAGCCACAGGACAATACAGCCTGTTGTCCAGCTCATTAAACGATTATTTTACTGCGTTATTTTTTTTTTTTAAAGAGTTTGTGTGTTGTGTTAAAAGAGTTAACCACTATGGCATGCCTTATTGGTTTAAGCTTTAAAGGAAAATTATGTCAACGAACTTTATTTATTTATTTGTTTTTACACTCTATTTATAGAATAATTTTTTTTATTTAAAAAAAAAGGAAGAAAAAATAAATTTCTTAGCTAAACAGCAAACCGGCAACCCTTTACTCTGTTTTGCTGCTTTGTCGCACAATCTCACAGCTGTGGCCAACGTTTTTTTCTTCTTCGTTTGTATTTATTGTTTTAAAAATGGCATCAATAACAAGAGAAAAAAAATAACAATAACAACACTAAAGAAAACAAAACAAACAACGCCAACTCAGGCGACATCAAATGCACCAACGAAAACAATAATAACAACACAGCACAGCAACACAAACTAGTTTTCAAGTATTCATATCATCGTATAAAAAAGGAAAGAAAAAACGAACGAATGAGCACATCATGCAATCGTTTGGGGAAATTAACGAAATGTTTTTAAGTGTTAATTTTCTTCATCAACATTATTAGTAAGGAGAGACAGGGATAGAGAAAGAGTGTGTAAGTGTAAGTGTATGTGTGTATATAAGGGTAATGGCAGTTGTGCTGTGCATTCAAATTGTTTAAAAATAAGTCGCAAAATAGAAAAAAAAAAAAAAAAAACAACACAAGCAAAGGATTAAAAAGAAAATCATTTAAATGGCATAAACGAGTATAACAATAATAGAACAGCAAAGACCAAAACAAAGTAAAGGACAAGGGAGTATGAGAATGTTATACATTTGTTTGCTCTAATTTTAGGTTCAATTGTTATACTATATTGTTATGGGGTGGGTGTGTGTTATTATTGTTCTGAGATAGAGCAGATATTTTTAAAATTGTTATAAACACACGAGAGCCCTGGGAATCAAAGTCATATGAGAACGAAAGAGTGAGACAGAGAGACAGTTATGAGTGGATTATGAGGTTAATTAAAAGCAATAATACAGTGACAGTTGATCTGCATTAATTATGGGCAACAAAAAGTGTTGAATTTTTTTTCTTTTTTTTTTCTTTTTGTTAAATACAGTGGACGTTTGCTAGTACGAATTATATATTGTCAGGCCCTTTCGTAGTACCGAAAAATTCGTATTATTGAACAACGCATTTTTATGTTCCAATTCAAATAATTAACATAAAATATTTAGATTTTATTAATATATATATATATATACAGCTATGGACATTAAATTAGCACAAAACTTCATTATAAAAACAATCAGATTTTTTATAGTAAAAAGGTCTATTCATAAAAAAATTTAAACATAAAACTTAAGATGCATATTCTTCTTTAAAAAAAACACAAAAATTTTGGCGAAATTGCCAATCGTCAGCTCATTAAGACCTGCAACATATCAAACGCTAGATTTTAGCTGGACAGTAAAATAGCACAAATTAAAATTTCTGGTATAAAAATAATATATTTTAATAAATAGTAAAAATATTAATGTTTTCAGTTTATTTGATCAATATTTAGTAGAGTAGCCTCTATTTTCAAGCACCACGTGGCATCTAAGGGACAAAGTTCTTTGTAAAAGATTTTTGGGAATCGAGTATCAAGCGTCCCGTATTCCAATCCACAAATCCAAACTTTTGTTGAGCAATAGTACATTTCACATCGTTTCAGAGGTTTTCTATCGAGTTTAAGTCAGAACTTTGCGCCGGCCAGTCTAAAACGGGAATGTGCACTTTATAAAATCAATCCTTAGCCAGCTTAGATGTGTGTTTGGGGCCACTATCTTGCAAAAATATGAATAAAACTGGCATATATTAAAAGCTTATGGTTCCATTTTCTTCTCTAGAATGTCCAAATACTGATAACGGTCCATTTTTTCATTAATTTTCACAATGGGACCTGCACCGTGCCATGAAAATGCTCCCCACGTCATTGTGCTTTCTCGACCATGCGTTATGATCCTTTGAGTATAGCGTTGATTTAGTTCTGGCTGTTAAACAACCACTCTACCATCTGTTCCCATACGATTTAGCATTGTTTCATCACTCCAAAATATTTTTTCCAGAATGGGATATCTGTACCCTTGTGGGTGCGAGCAAACGTTAAACGCTTGACTATATTTTTCTTTTGGTAGAAGTGGCTTCTTTCGGCAAGAGCGTCCAAAGAGCTTTCCGTGATTAAGACGTCATCGTATGAGCCTGTGCGATAAATTTAACCTAAATTGAGAATTAATTTCGTTCAAAATATCGCGTGACGACATGAAAGGCTTCTTCTTTGACTTCCGGACAATAGCACGGTCCACGACTTCGGTTGTTTCCTTGACACGTGGCTTTCGTTTTTTGTTTTCTGCGACATTATTATGTTTGCTTTGAAGGAAATGATCACGTTATAAATCATTTTTCGCGAGCAATTCGAAATTTCGGCAATTTCAGCCAGGTTTTTCCCATCATTCCACAAGTCAACGATAACGAGCTTCTCCTCTGGTGAGCAATCTTTTCAACGACCCATTTTTTAAAAAAATTACTATAAATGCCATAAAATTAAAAGAATATACCGTAAGAATAAAAATACTTGAACAAAGATTGTACCTATGCACGTTGTGCTAATTTACTGTCCAGCTCGAATTTAGCTACTGATACAAATTAGCAGTCAAAACAAAAAATTTTTACGATAACGGTAATATTTTTTGTTAAACAACAGCTAGATGTCATCGTGCAACATTCCAGACCAAAACAATTGGCCTAATTAGGATACAAATGAGAAAATATTAACAATCAAACTATATATGAATTTTGTGCTAATTTAATGTCCATGGCTGTATATATGTATATTTTTTTTTAAAAAAAAATACATAACGAAACAAGATATACATATATTGAAAATTAGCATAAGATCGGTACATCAATCGATTTAAACAATTCCAGATTCCAAATAGGCATTTGCATTTTTTCATGACGACTTCACTGAGGAGGTATCTAAAGAAAAGATATTGAATTCCTTTTTTGCGAAATGGCAACAAAACTTTAAAACTGTGGGGGGGGGGGGGGGGTATTCACTATTATACCTTGAAGGTTTACTGCGTAGAATACCGGATGTAGTCAATAACAATCTTTTAATCAACAACGAAATACATATAACGGGTTACACATTTTCGGATTCTAAGATAAAATTTAATAAAACACGCATAAAGCTACGATCTCGATTAAACTTTGCCATTATGTACGAAATATAATTTCATTTAAGTGATAATCTCTATATTAGTTGTAGCGGTCGATCATGTTAATATAGTTTTCGAGTTATCGGGCCGTATTTTCGTGAAATTTTACTAATTTGTGTTTTTATTTGTTTCAACAGAGTTTTCTGAGTAGACATAGTCTTTGAAGCAGGCCCACAAAAAAGTCCAACAGAGACAAATACCATGAAGTCAAAACGTGAATTTACTCTTACTGGAAACTTCTTATGTAACAAAGCCCAAATAGGTTGCTTGGAGTGGCTTGTGGCAC
Organism: Sarcophaga caerulescens; assembly: GCA_927399465.1. Taxonomy (NCBI): domain Eukaryota; kingdom Metazoa; phylum Arthropoda; class Insecta; order Diptera; family Sarcophagidae; genus Sarcophaga; species Sarcophaga caerulescens. The sequence continues at coordinate 106,169,672 of OV656866.1, forward strand.
CGTCCTGTTGAAACCACATACCATTTAGTTCATTATCTTTAATTGCAGGTCAAAAAAGTAAGTTATTACACGACTATAGTGTGGACGATTAATATATTAAGTCTCTGTGGAGAATTGATATACATAAAAACATAATAAAAACTTCATTCATATGTAAATAAAACAAAAAATCTGATAACAAACCACCATTCGTACTATCGAATAGAAAAAATGTCCATCTATTCATACTATAGAGTAGTCAATGCAAAAAATTTGCCATTCGTATTATTGGAAATTCGTAATAAAGAGCGTTCGTACTACTGGACGTCCACTGTACTGTGTTAATATATTTAAATTTAAAATAAACTGACAAAACTGTTGTTTATTGTTGTTATTATTTTTAAAATTAAATTACTGACAATGTAATACCACAAATAATAAAGTTTTTTCTGCTTTAATTCCATTCTCTTTGTTAAATAAACAATTATTATAACGAATTACTGTTTTATGATTTTATTTTCATTTGAATTTAAATGAAAGTGACATTATTTTTTATGTTGCCAACATTATCAAATTCTAACACGTTTTCTGTTTTTATTAAAAATGCCATCAAATTTATTTCCACATTTCTTTTTTTTGCTTCCATTTCTACTTCCTCTTGTGCTTTCGTTTTGTTTTTTTTTTTGTACAGAGCTAGAGACAGAGAGAGAGAGAGAGAAAGAGAGAGAGACATAACAAATAACTAAATAAATAACTGTTTATTGTGCACCACAAAATTGAAAATGTATTTTTCATTTTTTATATTTTTTCTGTAGCCTTTTATGTGTGCCACATACTCTTACTCTCTCTCTCTCTCCGTCCTCCCTCGCCTCTAATAATAGAAATATTAAAAAAAAAAAAAAATATTTCACACACTTGCACGTAGCACTGGATGGCAACAATTTATCCTGTGGCTTTAAATTTTGTAACAACAAAATGACTTTTTCATACACAATCTTGCTTACGTTTCTCTCTTTCTCTCTGTGCGAGTCAGTTTGTCTGCCAATCTAACGGTTGTTGCTATTGCCATAGAAAAGTGACCATCAATAAGGACGAAAGAGAGAGCGAGTGGAGAGAGGGAGAACGAGCAATAACAGCTTCATGTTCCCATTTTGTTATTGTTGTACTGCGTGTGTTTATATTTGTCTGTTTTGCAAAAATTATTTCGATTTCTTTTCCTTTATATTTTCTGTAGAGTTTTTGTAAAAATTTTCATTTTGTTGGCAACTTTTCAAAATGACATTGCAACACTCAGTTCAATACTCATACACACACACACAAATATGGTTTAGGTCATGTATCCATATACATATACACCCACATTCGTGTGAGGTATTTTGTTTCAAATGATATTGAATGAATGAAATATTAAATTTTTCAAACAAAATATAACTGCACTCGTATGCCGGCACATACACTCGTACTTAACATCGTATGAGTAATATGAGGGTTCCCCCATATGAAGTAGGTTCATATCTCAAGATAGTATTCCTGAAACAATGAAAATATGTTGTAAAGAACGTTATTAAACGATATTTACAGTTATTCTGTAGTATTTTACATGAACCGTTTCATATTTGGAAGTAATTTGCATAAACCGATAAAAATTTTAAAATATTTTGTGCGTACCGGTATGTATTTAAAAGTTTTGTACATGAACCGGCAGATATTTCAAAGTGTTCTCTATGAACCGGTTCGTATTTTAAAATTTTCTCCATAAACCGGTTCACATTTCATATTATTGTATACGAACTGGTTCATAATTTATAGAATTCTATGTGAAACAGTTCATATTTCAATGTATTCTTTGTAAACCGGTTCATATTTCAAAATAATCTAAGTGAACCGGTTCGTATTTAAAAGTATTCTATATTGAGCGGTACATGTTTCAAAGTAAACTATATGAACCGGTTTATATTTCGTATTATTGTACATGAACCGGTTCATAATACAAAAAATTCTATGGAAAGCGGTTTATAATACAAAGAATTCTATGTAAACCGGTTCATATTTCAAACTGTTCTATATAAACAGATTTATATTTTAAAGCAAACTATTCTGTATGAACCGGTTTATAATTCAAACTATTTTGTATGAACCGGTTTACAATTCAAACTATTCTGTATGAACCGGTTCATATTTCAAAGAAATCTATATAAACCGGTTCATATTTCTAAGAAATCTATATAAACCGGTTCATATTTCAATCTATTCTATATGAACCGGTTCATATTTCAAAGAAATCTATATAAACCGGTTCATATTTCAATCTATTCTATATGAACCGGTTCATATTTCAATCTATTCTATATGAACCGGTTCATATTTAAATCTATTCTATATGAACCGGTTCATATTTAAATCTATTCTATATGAACCGGTTCATATTTCAATCTATTCTATATGAACCGGTTCATATTTCAATCTATTCTATATAAACCGGTTCATATTTCAATCTATTCTATATGAACCGGTTCATATTTCAATCTATTCTATATGAACCGGTTCATATTTCAATCTATTCTATATGAACCGGTTCATATTTCAATCATATATTTCATATTTCAATCTATTCTATATGAACCCGTTCATATTTCAATCTATTCTATATGAACCCGTTCATATTTCAATCTATTCTATATGAAACGGTTCATATTTCAATCTATTCTCTATGAACCGGTTCATATGACAAAGTATTCTATATGAACCGATTCTTATTTTAAACTATTCTATATGAACCGGTTCATATTTCAAAATATTTAATGTGAACCGGTTCACATTCCAGAATATTTTATGTAAACCGGTTTATATTTAAAAACATTTTATTGAAACGATACATTCAATAAAATTCTCACAGTGTTACGATTTTCGAAATATATATATTGTGTGAAACGGTTCATAATTTGTTTGAGGTGAGTACTCATTATTCTGCTTTATTTAGGTTTGGTGAAATGACCCACATACTTAAAATCGATTACAACATGAAAACAAATCTCGTTCAATGAAATAATTTGTTCACGCATATAAATTTTTTATAAAAATTTTCTCTTATTTTCCCCCATTCTGCTTGTAAATTTTTTGGCTACAAATTGTGTTTGTATGTGTGCATAATTGTTTAGAACACACATTTTGTTGTTTGTTGTTAAAGTATGTGTAGGCCTGCTGGTTTTTAGTTTATAACCGTTTGTGTTATTGTTTTTTGCGGGTGTCCGTTATAATGGAGCACTGAGAGAGGAACGAAACGAGAGGCAGAGAGCATAATAGTCATGTTGTGTGGTTACATTAAAACGTAAATAAAATTAAACTCACACACGGACACACACACGCATACACAGTGCGTTCGTTATTTACGCATTGAAGCATTTAACATTATTTGTCAATGCCGGTGTTCCTGTGTTTATGTGTGTGTGAGCAAAATTGAAGCAATGAAATCAGCAAAAAAAAAGCCATTCATTGTGGCGGCAAATTAAACCATGAAATGAAAAAAAAAACGTGACAAATATTCAACGTTCATTTTACCGCTTTTAATGTGTGAAAAATTAAAACTATTTTAATATTAAATAATATATGTATGTATGTACTATGCATACATGTGTGTGTGTGTCACTGTCTATGTATGTTATGTGTGAAGGAGAGAAGAGTATAGCATTGGAATCCTTTACATGAATTGCTTAAAAATGAATGTTTTGTTCGTTAAATGCCTGCTAAATTGTGGCCAGGCATACGTTTAAACATTTTAAGCGTAAATTTGTAATTTATTTATGGCCAGCAAATATGCGAGTCTCTGGCATTAACAGAAATTATTAAATTAAAGGCTTTTATGAAAACCTAAAAGCGGAATTTTAAATGAAATTTTATAAGAGACACATAGCGAGAGAGAGAGAGAAGGGGATTTTTATTTTAGATGAAGGCTGAGTTTAGGAAAACTGAATAATTTGTTAAATGGTTTGCTTAAGCTTCACTTTACAGGAAATTTTAGTTACGAACCGGCGGATATTGATTTCAACTTAGTGAGGCCAACGTCGAACAGATCAATAGGTGAACTGCTATAGTGCACAAGATGTGCAAGCGATTTAAGGAAAAAAGAAGTCGCCATAGTCTAGTAGGTAGTGCATGGGCTAGTTAGACGAGAGTCTCAGCTCAGACATCTTGAACAGAATGAAATAAAACATCTTTTTTTTTCGGAGGTTCTCTCTCAGCAGTCTTCCGACAAAAGCTCTGAGAATAAATAAAATTGCCATGAAAACTTTGGAAATTGTATGGAAGATATTAAAATTTTAATTTTTTTAATGTAACCATGATTGCTTGGACAATGCAAGAGATTTTGCTTAGAATTCCTTAATACCTGGACTATTTTATATAAAATCGCTGTCATAATGATACTGTCAGGTTTAAAAACGTTAAAAATATGAGCTTGTAGATTGCAAATAAAATTAAAATAAATTGGAGTTTAGTTTTAATTAAAATTCTTTATTATTCGCACAATTCTGTGTGCCACTGTTTACAACTTGATGTAAACAACAACAATTGCTTTGCTTTGTTATTCCTCTGTTTATACCCTTTACATAAACAATAACAATTACTAGTCAATTGTTCGTCAGATCTTTGTAACGGAGATCTTCAAACCACAATTACTCTCTTCAAACACACCGCGTCTTCACACAAGACTGACTGAACTTCACTAACTCACTGTCGCCTGCTTTGCATTGCCAACAGTCAACAGTCTGATGAATGTTCTTGAAGCTGAATGTTCGTGACTTCGTCTTCTGGAGATCTCTATAAATGTAAACATCGTTGTCCTTTGTGTATTTTGTTAACATTTATTCTTGTAGTGTTTGTTGTTGTATTTTAGTATACTTGTTTACCATTTTTTTTATGCTAGTGTTTGTTGTTATATTACGCTGTGCGATAATTTGTAAACAAGTTCATTGTTTTGTTTTTTTACCATAAGATTTCTAATGATTCTTCTCTAATTCCATTTCCAGTTCATGTATCATGACGTATAAAGCGGTTTCAAGCATAATTAATTGTGATAAATTTTCCAATAATTTTTAATTCCTGCATTTAAATTTAATATTTCAAAAAATCAATTACTACAACAACAACAACAACGAATAGGAAAACAATATAAATTTTAATTAAAAACAATTTAAAATTTAATATCTCTGATAGAACAATTGACGCTCCCATGGCTCTGCATAAATCAATAAATTTTTGGAATTAAATTTTTGAAATCATGACAATAAATTCACACGCAATTTAAATCTAAAAATTCATTGCGATTAAATTCAGAAATAAGATTTATAATTTATTTCATATATTTAATTAAATTACAACAACAACAATAAAACAACAATAATAATGATACACATACATATGTATATGTGGCATAATTTTTTGGGAAACTAAATTTACGCCAAAAATTACGATATGTTTCCATATAATAAACTTAAAACCCCCACACACACGCAAAAACATAAGCTCTACGCCTGACAATTGTTGGAAAATAACTGTAGCATATCTTTAGGCCATTTAATCAAGATTTATTTGATTAACATTCACTGTGTATTGTATTATTGATAAAAATTTGCAATAAAACCCCGCCAAACATGGAAAGAAAAATAAAAACAACAACAGTGAATACAAATAAATGAACAAATGGCGAGAGAAACAAACAATATTTGGCATATTACCAAATAAAATGCATTTATAGTGGCAGCTGCCATTACCTATGCCTTCTAGAAGTTGTTACACTCTTTGGAAGTTGGGGCAAATGAACCAATAATACAAATATGACCTGCTAGGAATATACACAGAATTCATCTTAAGGAACTCATAGCAGTTATAATGAGCCAATGGCCCCTGAGTACGCACATCTGAAAACCGGGAATACCTCTCAACGACTTCTCCTACACTTCAGATCTAAAGGTTTCTAATTTTATCAGATCAAGCATGAAGCTGTCAACCATTCGATTTGTCAAGTCGCAATGCTCTCTAAAGAATCTCGTGTTCGATTTGTCCCCTATTATTTTAATATTTGTGCCACATGTCAAAAGTTTGAGTCCAATTAGGCTTTTAACTTCACTTATCACTCAGTTTCTCATTGTTCATGTTGTTACGTTTTTACTTTTTAAAAACGGTTAAAATATGAGCTCGTAAATTGCAAATAAAATAAAAATTTATTTGTGATTAGTTTTAATTAAAATTTTTCAGTTATTCGCACAATTCTGTGTGTCACTGTTCACAACTTGATGTAAACAACAACAATTGCTTTTCTTTGTTATTCCTCTGATTACACCCTTTGCATAAACAATAACAATTACTAGACAATTATTCGACAGATCTTTGTAACAGAGATATTCAAACCACGATTACTCTATTAAAATTCACCGCGTGTTCTCTTTTACTTTTTCACGTTTTACACTTTTTTTTACACTTTTACTCATTCACTCTACTGCTTTGCCTTGTCTATGGCAGAATAAACAGCCTGATGAATGTTCCTGAAGGCGAATGTTCGTGACTTCGCCTTCTCGAAATCTCTATAAATGTAAACATTGTTGTTTACATTCATTATTGTTGTTTGTGTATTTTGTTTACATTTATTCTTGTAGTGTTCGTTATTGTATTTTTGTTGACTTGTTTACCATTTTTTTTATGCTAGTGTTTGTTGTTATATCAAGCATTACGATAATTTGTAAACAGGTTTGTTTACTGCATTGTTTTGTTTTTGTAGCTTTTGTTTAAAATTTTAATGTTAAACAATGTAAAAGCAAAACACCAGTATCTAGATTTTTTTCATTTTCGTAGAAATATGTTGGTTTGTTGTCGGATTTTTTTCTGCTAAGAAAAAAATTTTTAAAACCAAAGTACTCCAAGAGATCAAAAGAAAAATACTTCTGTTTGGGGAAAAAGGTCCCCAAAGCATATAAAATTTCTATTTAAAATTATTATTAAAGGTTTTTTGGAATCCTAAATATTGTAATCTCTTGCATAACAATCGCTTCCAATTACAACCGTATCGTATGGACCCTTTTTGAATTTTAGTTTTTCTTAAATTGTATAAAAAAAAATGTCTTTTTTGAAATACGATAACATTGAATCGTTCAACACTTCCCTGGTAAAATAGCTTTGGTTACCAAAAAAATATTTGAACAGCGATGTAAAGCAACAGCAATTGATTCTAATATTACAAATAAAATCGAAAAATATTGCAAAAAATTCAAAACAATTTAATGAAACTTATGCCTTAACAAACAAACCGTGTGTTTACATACCCTCAGTGACTACTACCTTTAACGCCTAAACATATGCTATGAAATATAAACACTCTCACACTCTATTCCATCTAACAATCTCGCTCTCTTCCTGTTTCTCTCTTTTTTCTCTTGTTTTTGCTGTTATAATCTCATGCACTCATAAATTTGCTGTTAAACAAATCCCCTCAGATTATTTACAATTTTTGGTTGGTTTTTACGCGTTTGTAGTTAATGGTTACAACAACAACAGCAACATCAGCAAACAACAACAACAACAGCAATAATAATAACAGTAATATTGTAGCTAAAAATCCATGAGAATTTTATTGTTTTTACACAATAACAGTTTTTTTTTGGGAAGAGGTAGAGAGAGATATATATATATGTGTGTGTGTGTAAATAAAGTGAATGTATTTGCATATGTAGTGTAATGAAATTTGTTTACAATACTTGAGGGGTTTTATTGAGCATTATGTAACTATGTTTGCCTGTTTACCTATTTTTTCTCTCTCTCTCTCTTCCTGTTTGTGTTTGTATGTGTATGCATGTGTATTAGTTTATGTTGTGCTCTGTTTGAATATCAATTGTTGTGGTCAATTATTTTGTTAAAATGAGTGAAATTTTTCAATATTTTTTTCCTCCTCCTTCTTTTTTTTGGTTATGAAATATGCCCCCGCTTTTTTTTTTTTTTCTTTTGAAAAGTTGTCAGGTTTTATGGTTGAAAAAACCTGAAAATATGCAACAAATTTTATTTATTAAAAGTCCTTTAGGGTTTGTAAAGTTTTGTAATTTTTGTTTTTATTTTTAATTTTAATAATGGAAATGGGCAACAAAACAAGAAATTTTACAAAAATTATGACTTTTTATAGAATTTTTTAACAGACAATATGAGTGCAAAGCATACTTTTAGAAATTTTTTAAAAAAAGGCTCTAAATTAGTTTATTGCAGGTGTTAAGAATAGGTTTTCGAAAGAATTTAAACTGTTGAAGATGTATAGACATACATAAGTGAAGTATTTGTGTTTAAGAAACCTTTTAACATTCTTGGGGAACAATTCTGGAGCCTTTTTTAAGGCAATATACACATATAAGTCGCCGTAGTCTAGTAGGTAGTGTATTGGTTTATCAGACGTAAGGCCTTGGTTCAAACCCCAGTTCAGGCATCTCCAACTAAACGAAATATGAAAAAATATTTCTTTTACGACTTTCCTCAGCAGATTTCTTGCAAAAACTCTGAGAGTAAATAAAATTGCCATTAAAAATTTCTCAAAAAATCTGTCGTTTGGAGTCGACTTTAAACTGTAGGTCCCGCCACTTATGTATAAAATTAACATACACAACATAAGTGGTGTGAGAAACTAGGTCAATAATCCTGACTGAAGGGTTGTAATGACCAATTATGTATATGTATGTCGTCGTAGTCGTACGTTGGCTTATCAGACGTAATACCTTGATTCAAATCCCAGGTCAGGCATCTCCAACTAAACGAAATATGAAAAAATATTTCTTTGGCGACTTCGTCTCAGCAGATTTCTCTGAAAGTAAACAAAACTGCCATGAAAAATTTCTCAAAAATCTGTCGTTCGGAATCGGCTTTAAACTGTAGGTCCCACCACTCATGTATAAAATTAACACACACAATAGTGTGTTGAGTGGTTTGAGAAGCTAGAGCATAATCTTTACTGAAGGGGGATAATGGCTAATTATGTATGTATCCACATATACGCGAATACTATCAACTTCTGTTTAGTTATTGAGGTTTAGAAGACGATTTTGCCGCCTACCTACTACCATAGCTAGTATACTCACTTACTAGACGAAGGGTTGTGAGTTCAAAACTCAGCTCTCACATATGAAAATATGACAGTAAAATAAATTTACCATTAAAGTAAGAGTATGAGTGTATATCGTTGATTTCATGGAATGAATTTGTATTGTAAATCGATTTTAACGTTACAGGTGATATGGAAAACACTTCAAATGATGGATAACGGCACTCTAAAAACGCACTTTTGTGACCACGATACATGACTTCCATCTCTTCTTGTTGTTTAAATTCTTTCACTCTGTGATCGAACTCTTCTGGTTCCAGTACCGCTCACTTTTCTCATCCTATTTGTACACGAAAAAATAGCTTCTCTCTTAAAAGAGTGTGAAGTTTTAAAATTTCCTTAAAACTTTATTAAAACAAACAATTTCTTAGTGATTAAAACTAAATGCCTGAACACTTTTGCATAGTTTTTTCTACTTTAACACCCTGGGTATTAGCATTCAAAGCCTTAACCAGACTTAAGAGAGAAAGAGAGAATAAGAGAAACAGAGAATAACAACAGAATGATTATTAAATTTAAGAATTTAGCATAAATAAATTGAAATTCTCTTCTTCAATGTATGAAAACACAACAATTACAAGCTGAAATCCAGCCTTAAAGCCATGAGAAGCAGCAGCCATTAAATAACAAATAAAGAGCACAGGAATAACAACAATAGCTAAAAAAAAATAAATAAACAAACATTCTCTAGCACTCTACTACTCTCTCTCTCTCCCTCTCTCTCTTACTCTTCATTTAACACAACCATAAATAATAATAACGGAAGTATGTTTAACATGCATACAATAATAGAGAAATGTAAACAATACAATGTAATAACGGGACTACAATACTTGCTTTCACTGGTTTTATAGAATATTTTGCTGGTTTTTCTTTATTTAAATCCGTTTTAAAAAGGGAAAATTGAAAAAAAAAAAATTAAAAAAAATTTAAATAAAATTGAATTTCAAAGAAGAAAATGAAAACAAAAATAATAATAATACTAACACGGTGCGACAGTGAAAATACACCCGAGCATCTACATAGTCTAAGTTATTCACTAGGTTGAGTAGAACTCAAAAATACTTTTTTGATTTTTCTCAAACCTTCCAAACTTGTTTTATTTGACAAAAACGGTTTTTTTTTGATCTTTTTACACAAAATTTGAACCTATTTTAAAAATCCAAAGTTATTTTTGGAAAGGGGAGAGATTAGCCTTTAAAACGGTATACATATATGTTTTATCCAAACTTATATGTTATGTGTTTTGATAAGGTAAACTTGGAAAATATAATTTTTTTCTTGTTTTTTCAAGTTTAGCTATCCTTAAATGCAAAATTTAATTAAAAAATATAAAATAAGTGATGACATTCTGAAAGTACATTATCTTCTGAAGAGATTGACACTTCGTTTGATCAAATCGGACAAAAATTAGCCAAGTTAAAATTTAAATAGTCTAACAGTCGTGTTATATTTTTTATATATGTGATCTTATCAAAAAAGCTTTCAGTTCAAAAATTTTCAAAAGTTTTGACGGATTTTGATTGTTTATCGCACAGTGTGTCAATTTCACGTTTGCACGACTTCCAGAAGTCGGATAATATTCGTGTTTTTTGCAAATATTATTATTTCTCTTTGCGCAATCGTTGGCCAACTTTTGGTGGTGGCTCAAACGTGAAATTGGCAGATTTTGTGATAAACAATCAAGATCCATCAAAAATTCTGAAAATTTTTGATATAAAGGTTCATTTGATGAGAAGACATATATAAAAAATATAACACGACTGTTATACTATTTATATAATAACTACGGTAATTTTTGTCCTATTTGATCAAACTAAGTGCCAATCTGTTCACAAGATAATACACTTTCACTTATTTCATATTGTTTAAGTAAAGTTTGCTACTATGAACGGAAAAACTTGAAAAATATGAAAAAAATTCGCATTTTCCAAGTTTAACTCATCAAAACTCATAGCATATTAAGTCATATAATAGATATATGTATACCGTTCCATCTCTCCCCTTTCCTACAAGATTTAAATTTTGGAAATCGGGTCAGAAATGTTTCAGTAATCCAGAAATTTGTGCGTAAAGTCTAAAAAAAACCGTTTTTTGTCAAATAAAAAAGTTTGGAGGTTTCGAGAAATATAAAAAAAATATTTTTGAGATCTATTCAACAAAACTCACAACCTACACTATGTCATTAGTCGGGTGCATTTAATTTTTTTTATTTTGTCGCATAGTGTAATTTAGTTGGACAATAACAAAAGCAAAGCAGCAAAAGAAAAAGAAAGGAGCAGAAAAAGAGAACAGTTAAAGTAATACAGTTTAAGTCTAAGGTTAAAGGGAAGCCTATAAATAGGCAACAATATTTTTAATAAAAACTCTTACCTGTAAGTATGCTTTGATATTTTACATTTTGTACACAATGTGAAAATGGTTTGGATATATAAAAAACTAAGAAAAGTAACCAAAATTTAATACGCAATTTCCCTCTTCTTTTTTTTGTATCACTAAACCTTCAGGTAGATTTCGTTTAAGCGATAATTATTCTCTAATTGTTTAATAGAAAGTCTAGACATCTGATTTTCGGGCTAATAGTCAGATAAGAAATCATAGTTGAATGACAGAATAGATGTTACAATGAATCGGTATTACAATGAAACCTTCTAAGATCCAAGTAACCTATGCTTTTTTTAAGAAGACATAGTTGTTAAACTCCGTGGACTGTATATACATAGTTAACTGTCATCTATCACAGTTTCGGGACACTATAAAAAAAGAGCCAAAAATTAGAAGGCTTCCAATGCACAACTACACCACAAAAACACCAAACACTTATCTTTTGTTGTTGCTTATTTGACGATCTGTTCCACTGTCTTTTTCTATAAACTTCCACTTATACCAAAGCATTGGCAATATATTTGATTAATTTTAATTTCAAGGTTTTACCGAGATCCAATCCAAATTTATATCATTCTTTTATTTTTCCCAAACAAAAATAAATTCACTCTTTTGGGTTTACAAATTTCTATTGTTTTATTCTCTCATAAACCACAACTTTTACAATTAGTCATTAAACCACAAAATTATTAAGTTTTATAAGTTTATTATAAGTTTTAATTATATTTCACAATTATTGCACAAATTTTTAAGGAAAGTAGAATAAATTAGCAGACAAATTAGTTGCATCCCTTTGGATGTTATAAGAACGAAAGATTAAGTAATAAACAAAACAAAAATTTAATGGCAAAAAACAACAATAATATTACAATATCAAAAAGCTTAATTATATACTGCAGCGCCCTCTATTGCCAATTTGCCATCGTTTAAACAATCCTGTTCTATCAGACATAAACAATAGTAAAATAGGGAAGACAAGAGTTCGACGCTAACATTGGCTCAGACATTTGGAACAAAACGAAATATGAATTTCTCTTAATGCCTCGTACACATTGGGCATTTTTTTGTTGACATTTTGTTTAGTCATATTTGAATTGAATGCAACATTTGTATTGCCGTTCACATTATGTTTTTCGATAACATACAATTTTATTGTGTCAATGTGACAGCAATGTGTGTCATCCCTTAAAGATGGCAATATGTCAAAACCGTCTACATTGAAGAAAAATATTGTAAGAAAGGCATTTCACTTCGTTTGTTCGAGCTATTGAAAATAAAAACTAAAAATGAATCATAAAGTTATTCAATTGGCAAGCGCAACAGCTTGTATGGCAGTTATAATAAAGAAATTAAAACAATCAAAAAAAAGAAAAAAAAGACAAAGAAAGTGGTGGATAAGACCTGGACTGAATATGCGGACAACCAAGGGATTTTATAGCACTCTTCATTCAAGTCTACGGGTGCAGGATGAAGGTTGGTTTAAAAATTTTGTGCGCATGAGGGTAGAAAATTTTGATTATCTTGTCGAAAAATTAACTCCATATATTAAAAGACACGACACAACATTCCGAAAGACAATATCTGTTGGTGAGAGGTTGGCAGTAACTCTTCGTTACTTGGCCACAGGTGACAGCTTCGCATCTTTGATGTGTCTTTTTTTGCTGGGTAAAGCGACCGTAGCTAAGATTATCAAAGAGACTTGCAAAGCTCTTTATGAATGCCTTAAAGACGGCTATATGAAAATGCCCACCAGTACAGAAGAGTGGCTAAATGTTGTAAAAGCTTTTGAGGAACGCTGCAATTTTCCAAATTGTTGTGGGGCATTGGATGGTAAGCATGTGCGGATTCAAGCTCCACCGAATTCCGGCTCTGAGTATTTTTGTTACAAGCAGCCCTATTTCCTCAGAAATTTCAGCCCATGCAGTTTCTTTTGCATTTCTGTCCCTATAAGTAGGCGAGAGAAAATTCCAAACAGCCTCACGCGACTCCACGAGTTCAATTAATTTATTGGTCATTTCATGCGTCCACGACGCTTGAATCTTCCTCACTCGCTTTTGGCAATTTTCCATATCACGTATTTTTTAAATTTTTTGTTCTTGTTTAAAATTTTATACAATAAAATGACAACAAGTTGTCATTAAGTTTTTGTAGCTGCAATGTTGCTATGTTATTGTGACTACAGTACACATAAGGCTAGCAATTAATTAACAATCCAATGCCACACATCGAAAAATATCGAAATTGACAGGAATTGCGAACAGTACACATTATTATATTTGCTTGCGATGTCACAAAATGGCACAATGTGTACTCGGCATAACAGTGTTTTGGCAAAAACCCTGAAAGTGAAATAAAATTGTCATGAAAGGCCTCTCAAAAATCTGTCATTCGGAGTAATGACCAATTAAGTAAGTTAAGTAAAAATAAGGCAATAAATAAGAATATTGAAGGAAAAAATTGTTGGTTTTTTAAAAAGAAAATATTTTTAATATGGATTAAATTACAAACAATTTGCACTCCTTATTTCACTTTGAATATTTAATTCTTCATTTCCTTTCTTATTAAAAACACATTTAATTTAATTAAATTTTAAATATTCTATCGTGTTGTGTTTGTTTCCAATTTTTTGGACAATTTCCTTGGTATTATTAACACATTTAACTTTCAGATATGCAAAGAGAATCTTTTAAATTTCAATTAAAAAAAAAAAAATAATCAAAAATTCCTCTGCATAGTATACTTGCATTGGCTACAGCTGTAGCACACTGAATACTTTCTTAACATTTAAATTAAAATACACATACGCACACACACTCTCTGACGCATGAATGTATGTGTGTGTGTGTTTGAAAAACAAATGGCTGTTAACAAGCAAAGAGAGAAAGGGAGAGTGTTATACAGGGTATTATAAGAACATAAGATTGCTGATGATTTAGTAATTAAGATTTTATTTTTAAAAAGACATTTATGTTCGTATCATTTTATTTCAGTTCGTTTCATTTCATTTCGATTCGTTTCGTTTTTATTTGCTTCCCCTATCTGTGTGTGTGCTTTAAAGGAATACTCGGACATTATTATGAAACTGTCTTGTCTTGTTGTTGTTGTTGAGTAATAACAGTTTCTTCTGTAATTATTTCATTTGCCTGAGTATTGTGTTGTTGTTTCTTCTTCTTTTTACGATAAACTTATGCTGGAGAGTAAAAAGTTTTGTTTTCTTCAAATAAAATAAAAACAAAACAAGGGAAAAATGCGAGTTTTTTTAGTTTCAAGTACATAGAGAGAGAGTAATTTATGTTTTATTTGCTAAATAACAAGATTTATTTATTTATCTATTTATTTATTTAAGTCAATGGACAAATTCCTTACTGACTAATAACAAAAATAGGTACGAATAAAATTAAATACAATTACAAACAGTTTCTTCAAAAATAACGTAATTATTACAATAAAAATATAAAAAGTTACGAATTGAGAAAAACAATAATATTCCGTTTTATAACACAAGAATTTAAAGAAAAGTCAACAAAGTCTGACAAATAATTAAATTGACGGCAAATTCTAGTAAACGGATCAGCAACAGCATAATTATTTCTGCAGAATGGAATATAAATAAGATTATAACAGCGGAAGTTACGACAAGGAACATTGAATTTAACCGATTTTAACAGAAATTCACAGCAAATATTACCATTTATCAGGTTAATCAGAAAGGATACATTTAGCATTGTTCGACGACTCTTAAGGGTAGGCAGTTTTATTAATGCCAATCTGCTAGTATATGAAGGCAAATCCAAATAATTCCATCTCAGGCCACGCAAGCAGAAGAGTAGAAATTGTTTCTGCACAGATTCAATGTGATCGCTGTAAACATTATAGTGAGGATCCCATACCATGGATCCATACTCCAAAATTGGTCTGACAAGCGATACAAATAGCTGTTTCGTAATATATGGATCAGAAAATTCTTTGGCCCAACGTTTTATGAAGCCAAGGGTGCTCCTTGCCTTATTTACAGTCAAAGCGATATGATCATTAAAGTTTAATTTTGTGTCTAATAGGATCCCAAGATCAATAAAAGAGTCAACATTCTCCAATTGATGACCTCCAAGCAAGTAATTAACCGTGATAAAATCATTTCTTGAGAACCGCATACATTTGCATTTTTTAATATTCAGCTCCATCATATTGTACTCGCACCACAAAAAGAAATTATTGAGATCATCTTGAAGATACACATGATCGATGAAATTATTGAAGGAGAGAAAAACTTTTACATCGTCAGCATACATCAAGATATTGGCAAAATTAATTATGTTGGGAAGATCGTTTATAAACAGCGAAAAAAGAAGTGGACCAAGATGGCTGCCCTGAGAAACACCAGATAGCACATAAATATACTTAGATAAGCTATTGTTCACACATACGGTCTGTTTCCTACCAGTCAAATACGACTCTAGCCATCTTAAACTCCTATGATTTACACCCATTAAATCCAATTTAGTTAACAGTAGTTTGTGATTCACTTTATCGAACGCTTTGCTAAAATTCGTAAAAATTACATCAGTTTGCTTCTGTTGAGAAAAGGCCGCATTTACCATGGATGTTAACTGAAGCACATTAGTCGTTGTTGAGCAGCCCTTTCGGAAACCATGTTGATGAGGTGATAATAACGAAGAAGTATGATGAACCAAAAAATCGGCAATTTAATCATCAGGTTTTCTTGCTTTTCCTCTCTCCCTCTCCCCCTCTCGCTCTATCACCTTTCTTTAAAGGCGTCTGTTGTTTATGTTTATGAAATAAGCGCAACATGTTTACCGTTTTTTTTTCGGTAGCTCTCTTGTCTATTACAGTAATAACAGTTATTTCTTTAATTAATTTCATTTGAATAAGAGTTGCTGTTGCCTTTTTTTTTTTAAATTATTTTAATAAATTTATGTAGAGAAATAAGAATACCGTTGAAACGGAACAGAAATAAGAAACAAAACCATGAGAAAAGGCAGGTGCTAAGTATTTATGAAGAAAATTGTGTTGAGATAAAGATGTTGAGAGTATTTTGTGCTTCATAATTTTCAAATTAATTAAATTTAATAAAAAAAAATAAATTTTTTTTCAAGTCCTTTACCTATTCAAGTTGAGTTGAGCACATTTTTTTAATAGCATAGCCTTCAGCTCAAAAGAAATCTGCGAGTTTTCTCGTATTTTGCAAGTATTTCCCTTAGTGTCCCACTCTCGACGATTTCGTATACTGGTCCGTTGAATGCCGCTGCAATTTTCAGAAAACTGGCCAAAAAACGACAGTTTGATTTTTTCACATTAGTGAGAATGAGATAACTGGTAGTTGGCACCCTAGAAGGGAGAGTAATCTACGAGTTATCTCGTAGTTGGCAGTCAACGTGTTAAATAAGTTAAAAATGTCTCCACTTTGCTCCCTTAATGCACTGACTCTTTGCAAGTTATTTTTTTTTTTTTCAAAATCATAAGAGGAAACTTGTTCTGTCCAAGGGACAGCTAAGACGGAAACTGTTACCCACACGTTTCGTGTCAAACTTGTTTTGCAATATACTCGTACTAACCATAGTCTCAACGGCTATGGCCCTCAATATTAAATGCAATGGTCCGCTATGACTACCAAATTTTTGTTCGTATTGGTGCGAAAATGAAAAATCTAGATACTGGTGTTTTGGTTTCACATCGCTTAACATTAAATACATTAAATTCATGAGATTTGTAAGAAAGAATCCGATTCCTGCAAACTATGCATTTGATGGATATGAGCTTGAGCTTGTAGATAACTTCCTGGTTCTAGGAGTTCTACTTGATCCCAAACTAAATTTTATTTCGCACATAGCTATGACAGTAAATAAAGCTAGAAGTGTACTTGGTTTTATAAAACGGTGGGCAAAAGAATTTAACGATCCTTATGTTACAAAGTCGCTCTACACATCTCTTGTAAGGCCTATACTCGAGTATGGATCCATAATATGGGATCCTCTATATAAAAAATATTCCGACGTCATCGAATCTGTACAAAAGCAATTTCTGTTGTTTTGTCTCCGAGGACTGAATTTTAATCCTACAAGTTTACCATCTTATTCTGACAGACTAGCATTAATCAAACTTCCGACACTTAAAAGCCGCAGAACTATGTTAAATATCTCGTTCATATTCAATGTAATTACTGGTGATATTGGCTCCAGTTTTTTAATTCATAACATCTCATTTAATGTTCCTCAACATCCGTCACGTCATTTTTCCCCATTATCAATTCAATTTTTTAGATCCAACTATGCTGGTGCTGATCCAATAAGGAGAATGTGTTATGAATTTAATAAATTGTATATGATAATTGATTTTTCATTATCAAATAATGTTATAAAAAATAATGTAATTAAATATTTAAATTCTTAGTTTTTTAGTATTTTAATATTGTAATGTTACTTAATTGCCTGGAAGGTACATTTCCATAGGCAAAATAAATAAATAAAAATAAAATAAATAAATTAAAATTATAAAGAAAAGCTACAAAAACAAAACAATGCACTAAACAAACCTGTTTACAAATTATCGTACTGCTTAATATAACAACAAACACCAGCATAAAAAAATGGTAAACAAGTAAACAAAAATTACAACAACAAATACTACAAGAATAAATGTAAACAACGATGTTAACATTTATAGAAATTCCGAGAAGGCGAAGTCATAAACATTTTTGCCTTCAAGAAGACGCGGTGTGTTTGAAGAGAATAATCGTGATGTGAAGATCTCCTTTACAAAGATCTGTCGAATAATTGTCTGGTAATTGTTATTGTTTATGCAAAGGGTGTAAACAGAGGAATAGTAAACAAAACAATTGTTGTTGTTTATATAAAGTTGTGAACAGTGGCACACGGAAACGTCATTAAACGTCATTCTTTAAACGTTTTTAAAAGGTAAAAACGCAACAGTATTTTGTGTCAAAGTCGTTTACTTTTACATTACGTATTTAGTTTACACTATACCACTTGCATTATCGTATAAACCAACTTTTAGCAATAATAATATTCGTCTACTCCTAATTTACATTATTTTATAACCTAAAAGTATACATCATAATTGAAAAAAATCGTTTTAATATTAATTTTAAATTAAAAAATTTTAAAATTCTAAAGGAAACTGCTTTGGAATCCTAAAATTGATTCTAATTTTATAACAAATTTTGGTTTCACATGTTTTTCATTTTTAATATTTTTTAGGTACCTTAAAATATGCTTCATTAAAGTAGGGCAGGAATTTTTAAAGCTTTTTAGAGAGAAATTTTTCGTATTGTTTTGATTTTTCCATTTAAATATTGATTAGCGTGTAGCAAATATTTTTATTTTTACTACAGATTGTTGATGCTAACAGTAGCTTTAGAATTTTAGGTAGAAATATTGTTTTTCTAATTAAAAATTTAAAAATATAATGAAAACAATTTTTAAAAGAATTTTCTATTTATTTTTCTGTGTTTCTTTCTATTATTTGATAATAAATAAAGGCAATATATTTGTTATCGTTATCGAAACCTCCCCCTTTTAGAGACGAATGTTTGATTCAAATTAACTGTAACTGTAAGAACTGCCACAAAATATTTTAATAAAGTTTGGCTAGAAACCGACAAAAAGAAAAACCTTACACAACCTGGAAATTTTATGTACACACACACACACTCTCCAATTGATTTTAACAAATAAATTTAAATGTATTGAGTCTCTGTAGCACTTAAACTACTTTTCTATTCCTTGCTATGCTATGTCATGCCATGCTATTTTCTATTGAATTCGTTTTCAATTCAATTCTAGGCATTCAATACATTACGATTGTCGTATTGTGTATGTGTATTGTTGGGTGCCTGCCTTCTTTCAATTTGTTTGGTTTTATTTTACGTTGTGTGCCTCAAACTATGCTTGACATTTTCAATTGACATTTCAGTTTGGCATATAAATTCCAAAACTTATTGAAAATTCAAACCAAAAATCGAATCACCCACCACCTTCGTTAAAACTACCCCCCCCCCGCCCTTTTACTTCATCATACTCTTAACTAAGCTGCTCGAACTTGTTAACATAACAGGATTTCTACTCTCTCTCTCACGCTCTCTCTCCCTCTCTCTCCCCATATTTGTAACTCTCTAATGTTTTAGTGATTCATTTATTGCCAAACATTGTGTATTACTTTGGAATCTTTACTGTGTTCATATTTATTTGTTATTGTCTGCGTATGGGTGTGTATGTGTTTGTATGTGTGAGTTCATGTGTTTATATGCTCTCCATTGTGTTATATGTAAAGCATATTCAGTTTAACAGCACAGCAAACACTGTGTATGGAGCAGAGAGTGGTGTGGTGGTAGTGGTAGTTGCTGTTTATTGGTGTTTATGAATTGCTAGTTCGTTTGTTTGATTGTTTATATTGGTTTTGCTTTGAGTTTAATTTATTTTTATTCTCTATATGCCTTCATATTTCCTCTCCCACTCTCTCTCTCTCTCTTTGTCTTTCTGCCTTTTGCTGTTGTTGTTATTGTTATTGCTCTGCATTTAGTCATCAAGTAATTTGAAGCAATTTCATAAATTTTAAATGAAAAATTTTTTTTGTTTTGTTTCCTTCTTTTTTTACACCAGAGGTTGGGGTGTGTTTTGTAATTTCATTTTAAAATTTCATTTTATTTTTAATATATTGTTGCCTAAACAAAAATACCAAGATAATAAAGTATATTTTCAGGGGGTTTAGCAGAACAAATGATAATTGAATATGAAGTTTACAATGAATTTTTAGAAAAGTTTTAAGGGAAATTGTAATTTTATGGTTTTCTTAGAATAAAATCAACAGAAAAATTCAAAAGTTGTTAGTATTGTCCTCTACAGTTGCTAAAATACTGCAGCCAGACGATATATTGCAGTGCTCTCGATCTATATAGGGTTTCTTTGCGTTGTCTCCCACCAATTGTGTTACCCTGACCAAATGTTAGCACTTTGCTCGGTGTCAATAGCGATAAATCTTAGCTTTTTACCTGATTAGCTCCTTGGTGGTGTTCTGCAGCAGAATATTCCATATGAAATGCTTCCAAGTTTCAAGTAGAAGTTCTAAAATACTGCAGCCAGACGATATATTGCAGTGCTCTCGATCTATATGTATAAGATTTCTTTGCAGTGTCTCCTGTAAGGATGGTGGCTTAAAAAAGAGAATAAATATAGCAGATTTTTTAGAGTTCAAGTTGAGAGCTCTGTATGCTTTATTCAATTCATTTTGATGTGGGAATAATTTCCTCTTTTATACAATATTTTAGCTGATTCGACAATTACGAATCAACACCCTTAATTCTATATAATTCTTAACTTATTACATATGTTCTAGTGACCTATATTCTATCGATTAATAATATATGGGTTTGTGTGTATGCAACACGATCCAAGCCTTCAGTCCGACACTAGTAATGCAAGCAAATCATAATTCCCTCGCTAGCCAGCGGAGAATACACAACAACAACATGCATTGACGGCTTGAGCACGCGTCAAAAGCATCGAGAGTCAATGCCCTAGAATTATGTTAGTGACACAATCACTTATGTTATTTGATATTCATTTGTTTATACATATTGTGTCGTTAATGATCATTAGCTATACAGAACATTGTGTTGGCATAAAAGGCAGTAGGGCCGTGCTACACTCCACCAATTCTGTTGCCCTGACTAAACTTCAGCACGTTGCTCGGGGTTAATAGCGATAAATCTTACCCTCGAAGCTGATTAGTGCCTTGGTGGTGTTCTTGAGCAGAATGTTCACTATGAAGTGCATTTACTTCACCTAGGTTTCAAGTAGAAGTTCTAGTTCTTCGTTCGTCTTCCCACAGAATGTGCATGTTAAGCTGGAAACGAGTTTAAATTCCATTCTAAAGGCCTATTTTTAAAAGCCGCCATTATCCTTAAATAATCTCATCCAAGATGTAGATCTCTTGCATACTTAATTGGGCATACAATGCTTTAGTCAGATTTACAAACTAGCTTCTCAACCTAGCTTCACATAAGTACTACCCATGTTAAAAGTGTTAATTTTATTCATGAGGGGCGGGACCTACAGTTTAACTTCGAATACAAATTTAAGAAACATTTCATTGCAATTTTATTATCCTCTCAGAGTTCTTGGTTGACGGCTGCTGAGAGAAAGTCGCTCAAAGAAATATTTCTTAAGTTTAATTTTATTTTCGATGTCTGATCTGTGTTTCGATACACAGTCTCGCATCTAATAAGCCAACAACACATCTACTAGACCATTTAGACCTCTTTTTACTATAAATATCCAGCATAACTTTAAAATGTCTGAAACTTGTCTTACTTGAGAAGAGTCTCCGCCTCCCTTCTGTGGGGTATACCATTCGAAACTGCTTTTTTTAATCCACAACCAAGATTTTGCCCTCATCCGAAAGGGGTAAACTGTCACAAAATTTCCTTTAAAGAACCTTGTGTTAGACCTGGTTTCTCTGTCTCCTATTATACTAAACAAAGTCACCATTTCTGTAGGCTTCTCTGCATTCTGCAACGGGATTAAAACCCGCAGAGCCTCTAGCACCGCCATAGCTTAAGAACTCATTGCATCATTAAAGCTGAATCAAGCCAATCGATGTATTTTATTTAACTTTACTCGAGTTGCCTAAATGATATACATACGTCGTGGTACAGTAGTCGCTCACAAATTAGAACCGCTTTGTTTTTGAGGCAATTCTAATTTCTGAATTATTTTAATTTCTAGACGTTTTTTTTTTGTACACACGTTTCATATTTTACAAATAAACTAGCCACAAAATATATAAATGCGACAGAAAAAAAAACATTAAATACGGAAAAACGTATGTATATAATTTGGTGAATCCCCTTTTTAGTTTTACAGAATAAAAAGAATTTGGGGATTTTTTGTGTTAAAATAGCAAAAAAAAAAACGCTCAGAAATTAGAATTTTAAATTCGAATTTTAAGGCGTATAATATATTGCAAACACTGATTCTAATTTCTGGAATTTCTAATTACTGGAGTTTCTAATTTGTGAGCTTCTACTGTATATGTACGTCCAGTAAATAACTCTTCGGTTACAGTCTCAAGATTTTCGTACAAGCCTTCTGCATGGCATTTTTGCATGCTTGGCCCTCCTTGAAATGCTCTCTGTATGAGCCCTTTAAGTCAATGTACTGTTCAATACTATTATTAGATATTATGCCTCAATTATCTGTCAGATCTGTTCAACTAGGAGTCGAATATTCTGCTATTTGGGCTTGAAATTATGTCTTCTCCATAACCTCACACACATGGATAATTTTATAATGGGTACATGATACAACAACACACCGTATTCATGGTGAAAGAACAACCGTTATTGCATATTTTTTTTAATTTTTAAAATTTTTCCTTTTTCTGCTTCACTTTTTAATTTCAATTAAAATTTTTGTCTACTAAACACGGTTCTTTCTAATTTCTAAACAATATAACATGAAAACACCGAGAGGGGGGATAGATGGGAGAATAAAGTAATAAATTACCGTTATAACCTGCAGGAATTAAATTGTAACCTGTAAACATTAGCAGAAGAAGTATGGCTGGCATTCAATTAATTTTATTAAAACACTTGCATGTTAACACAACAGCGACGACGGCGACGACAGCACATACACAGCAGCAAACCATACCATACACGCACTCATATATGAGCACTCGTGTATTGACGATTGTTTTAATAAGAAGAAAAAAGCAGGCACACATACTGACACGCACACATTCAAATACAAAGGCTGCTTAAAATCAATGTACTTTTCGGTTTAACAAGAGCATACGAGCACACATTAGAATTGGAATCGTTGTGTGATTGTTGTTTTTTTTTTGGGTTTTTTGTAAGGAAGAAAAAATTCAATTATTTCGGTGCGTATTTTTCTTAATACAACACAGCAATCTCAAGCAAACAGAGCAAGCACACACACACAGTATGGGGCAGTGTAGGCAAGAGAAAGAATAATTATTTTTATATTACGTAGCATATACGCACACATTTAAACAAACAAAGTTAATCTAATAAATTATCAGTTTTAAGGAGTTTTATAATAAATACAAAGCAAAGAATGCACACACACATGTTGTAACACACATTTGGTATGAAGGAAAAGAAAAAAAACTCAATGGAAGTAAGAGAGACAAAGAGAGTGTGAGTTGTGCATTGTAGTGAGTGAATAAGAAATTAAATAGTTACACCACTTAGCCTGTGAAATTGTTTTACGCAACACAATGGTGGTAAACATATGCACACACGCAGTATTTTTTTTTTTTTTTTGTGATTCTTTTTCTAATTATAACTGTTTACAGCTAATTTATTATTAATTTGAATTAATTTTTCTTCTTCTTACTCTTACTCTTCGTTTTTTTTTTGCTCTTGAAAGGCTAAACCTTAAGGAAAGAGAGAAAGTTAAGGGAGGGGGGGGAGAGTGTATGTATTTAAAACAACAGGTGCCTGTTGTACAAGGAAAAGAAGAAAGCGACGTGTGTTAAAGAGAAAAAATTAACATGAAAAATGATAATTAAAATGAATTACATTCGTTACAATTGAATAATTTTGACGTCTGATTAAATAATTCATAATTATTGCTAACAATTTCGATAATTATTTCGATAATTATTATCGAAATTGTTGTGAAGAATAGAGAATTTAATAAGGAATGGAATTTTAATAATAAAATACATAATTTGATGCATTAATAAGGCAATAATGATTGGAATTTGATTAAAAATTTCGTCAGCAATGAGCACATAAACGAGATATGAAAGCTATTGCGTAAAATAAAAGGAGATTAAAATGAGAAAATAAGAATAATTCTTTTGAAAATGTTTAAGTTTTCATTGTTTAGATGGCTAATTTGTAAGGCTCTCTCCTTGAAACGTTTTTATATCGTGTACATCCATAGCTGCCAGATTTGAAGATTTATCGTCATTTTGACGATTTTGAGCTCCAAAAATATCATTTTGACGATATGACGATTTATGCCCTTATTTTGACGATATTTAGCAATTAAAAATTTACGTAATTTTCTTTACTTTAGGTCATTAAAAGTCTCCTTAAGCTTTGTATTTGCTTTGCAATTGTTACTGTTGGAAATTTATGCTAGTAATAACAAGGTGTAAAGTATTATATTTTTAAGTTACTTTCGAATACCTGTGATGATTTTTCTGTGTTTAATGCTTTTTTAATCCCTTAAAAACCAAAAAATTTCAACTCCTAAATAACATCGTAGTAGAGCTTGAGCATAAATTATCATTTGCCGTTGCAGATTATTTTAAAAATTCGATTATAGCTTCTAATATTACCATCGGAAGAACAAAGGCAAGTGCCATTATTTTTTCATACAACCACCACTCAGGGGATGGCATTGTGTTTGGAACTAGGAACATATATTATAAGAAGGAGGAAAGAGGGAGCAGTGTTTATGGACACTAGGTTTGAATATTTTTACAACATTTTTATACCATTTTAATACCATAAGTAACAGGAAACATCTCTTCAGGAAGGGAATTCCACATACGAACTTTGTCTGTAATGCAGTGTGCGATACACTGGCCAATCGACCACATACGGATGTGCTGGTCGAGAAAGACGAGTGTTACGTAGGAATACATGATTTTCATAAACAAGTTCCCTTATTTCGCTCGAGCAATATCCGTTGTAGTAGCGATAGAACAGTGAAACACAAGCCACATTGCAACGATGCTCCAATGAATCAATGGAGTTGGACACACTATCTTGATTAAAGAGCTACTATGGCCTCTCCTGCAAACGGTCGAGAAGCCTCAAAATAGACGTTAAGGGCCAATACATACATGAGAGTTGTATTCCATTCTCGGTCGGTTATAAATGGTAAGTAGAACAGATAAAGTGAAGTATTTATTGCAGCGTCTTAAGCATCCAAGGCATTGAATAATGTGTCAGTTCTAGCGAACATCGCGCTGAATTTTCATGCCCATAACGTCAAGATCTTCTGACTTCCTAATATTTACACCACACATGGGTATAGATGATGCAATATTATTGCTGTTTAACATTGACTTCATATGTTTTTGTTTTTAAAAACCTTTCAATTTATTTATTTATTATTTCTGACGATTTTTTTACGATTTCAATGGACGTTTTTGACGATTTTGACGATTTTTTCTCAAATATTTGACAATTTGATGTTTTATTTATCTGGCAGCTATGTGTACATCCCCCACACAGACGTATGAGTAATATTTTGTATATGAAATGAGTTCAATATTAAATATACGCCTAGGTGGGGATACGAGTTCGGTTAATAAACACTTAAAAATTCTGTTTATTTTTCATTTCACTCACTTACTCATCATTTTAATTAAATTATCCGTTCCTTTGAAAGCTTCTTTTAAAGCATAATGCAATAAAGATGTTAAGTTTGTCTGTGTTAGTTTGTCTGTTAAACGGTTTTATTTGCCTTGCAAGGCAAACAAACCTTGAATTTCGTGCTATTTAATCTCAAGTGTTTCTGTTTCTGTTTGTTTAAAAAGTAAATTTCAATTGAGAATAATAACTCGATGTGTCAAATGTCTCCATCATAAGGGTCTCTATGTCTAAACAGCGACTGTATTGAGTATGAATTAATCAAGCTAAACATTCAGCTTATAGGGGTCCTGATTCGCTTATAGGGAGGGAGTCCTTTAACCACCAGAACACTGGAAATTAGGAATCAAATGCACGCCACAGCTAACACAACTTCAAGGAGTTAATTTTTTTCTATCATACATACATAATTGGTCATTACAACCCTTCAGTCAGGGTTATTGACCTAGTTTCTCACACCACTTATGTTGTGTGTGTTAATTTTATACATAAGTGGCGGGACCTACAGTTTAAAGTCGACTCCGAACGACAGATTTTTTGAGAAACTCCTCATGGCAATTTTATTTACTCTCAGAGTTCTTGCCAGAAATCTGCTGAGAGGAAATCGCCGAAGAAATACTTTTTGTATTTTGTTTTGATGTCTTGCCTGGGGCTCGAACCCTGGCTTTTAAGTCCAATAAGCCAACACACTACCTACTAGACTACGGCGACTTTTTTTCTATCAGGTGAATGTAAAGTTTATGGAATGAGTGTTTCTATCCACGTTTTCTATACAAGTTGTGAGTCCACTTAATGCCTCACTGCATTATACTTTCGTAAAGGCGTGTAAGAATACGAGGAACCCCGTTCTTACCATATTAAACCCAACTGTCTTATAGGAAAATGAAGAAAATTACTCGGTAAACAGGGAAGTCAAAAGAGCTTTAAACCCCCTTCAAAGACCCTTCATAATGGCATGCATCAGCGTCTACTCTCTTACAATTCGATAATATATGGACCTAAGGAAACTAGAACTTTTGGTTACCTTTTGTACAACTAAGCCCATCTGAATGAAATAGAGGAAGTCACAGGGTATTTATTAAGTCGTAGGCCAGCAGGTTAAGATGGAATACCAATTGAAATACCAAGAGATGACATTCAAATTACAACTAGACTTGTGCGGTCTGATGAGTTAGTTTGGAAGATTTCGATGAATCGATTTCGATTTTTTTCTCTTGAGCCTCTCCTGAACTCTAGTAATTGGTGCAAGTTATAGAAAAAAAAGTTGCCTTGGCCTAGTAGATAATGTGTTAGCTTATTAGACGAGAGCCTGTGCTTTAAACGCCCAGTCAGAAATTTCGAACAAAAGGAAATCTGAATACAAAAATTCTCTCGGCGACTTCCTCTTAGCAGACTTCTGGCATTAAGAATGAGGAAAAAAAGAAATTTAACTGAAAACTTTCGCAAAAATTAGTCGTTTGGAGATGACACCTCATGTACAAAATTAACACACATAACGTGACTGGTGTAAGAAATTAGAATGACAAGCTAGGTTGTCGACCGGACTAAAGGGTTGTAATGACCAGTTAAGTTAATTAAACTTTCATTCAAGCGTTTTATGTTTTATGTTTGAATAAACATACCAGAAAATTTTGCATACTTTAGGGCTGTCAATTTAATTTAAAACAAAAAGTATATGTCAGGGGATCTCAATTTATAACGAGAGTTTTAAATTGTTTATCGATTATCAAATTCACAAAAAACAATTTTTGAAACCGTGAGTAAAAGGATGGAAAAGAGAGAAGAGAAGGAAATAAAATTTTGAAATGTTATCATTTTATTTCTTTTTTTTTTGTAACAAACTCTTGGCTTTTTTCAGTTGAGTTTCTCAAATGTATCGAAAACAAACTTTAGATTGTTTCTTCAGTCTGTTATTTTTTAACTTTGTTAACAAAATACCCATAAAAAAAAAACAAAACGAAATGGAAGAAAACTTTTTTTGACTATTAAACTTAAACAGAGGGAAACTTAACTGAAGGATGAAAAAGAAAAAAGAAAAATGAAACGATTTTTCCCAATGGAAAGGAAAAGGAGAAAAAAAAATGAAGGTTTGAAATTGGAAACAAAATTATTTGCAACAGCAAAACTAAACTAAACGAACAGAACTGAACTGGTTACATTGAATAACAATGAATGAACATGAACAAGAACATGAACATGAACCAGCCACAGCAGCATCAACTTGTTATGGAAGTCCTAAGAAATTCCTGCCGGAGTTACAGTTCAATGCAACCCCATATGTTTTCCCAAATGGAGCAATATGAATTGCCAGTTGTTGGTATTGAATTTCTGTCTATTTTTCCTTGATTTTATTTTCTAAACTTCCTCTTAGCAAAATTTTATATAAAAAAAAAAAAACCAGAAAAACTGCAACAATTTCTAAACATTTCTGGCTACAAAATGTTCACAATTTTTTTTTGCCTTGGATTTGTTGTTGCTTATCTTGAGGAAATAAAAAATAAAATAAAAAATTGAAGGAAAGTTTTTCCTTATTTGACTGGATTTTCCTATTTTTTTTTCGTTTTCCTTTGCAACTTAAGTTAAACCCCATAACACATGTTATGCGTTCGTCTGGCTTGCTATGCAGTTATTGCTGTTGCAAGCTTAACTATAAGGATTGCATTGAGTGAGTGCGCCCCAAATATGGATTTTCGAAAGGAACAAAATTTGAATTTCAATTTAAAATACTGGCAGCATAATTGCTGACCTGTTTTTAACAGTTTTTCCCCAAATGCATTACATACATATGTGATCAAAGCAGAGAAAATTATTAAAATTCTACAAAATACAAGGCTTGCATAACCCTACCCCTTCAATATATGTACATACACAGAGCGCCATAAGTGAGTCAACACCCACTATAATTTTAAATTTTCTATTATAAAAAATATACTTGTAGCACAATAATAATTTTTGCGATTTTTTTGTTTTAACATTTTATAAGTAACTAGCTGACCCGGCAAACTTCGTCCCGTCCAAAATTGAATTTTTTATTGCCCAAAAGAGGTCACATTATATATTTATTGTAATACGCTGCATAAAACAGTTATATAAAAATAACTAACTTACTATAAGTGTGTGGGGATGTACTTATAATCGAAAGCGTTGTAGTTATAAACCATCGAATTAGCCGACTTATAGGTATCTCTTAAAGGGGGAGGGTTGCCACGCCCATTTTTGGTGAGTTTATCGATATAGACTCTACGTACCTACCCACCATTGCATTTGTCTACGATCACTATGTTCCTAAATATTAAATTTTGAAGGTTTGCCACGCCTACTTTTTGATATGTCGATTTTTTTTAAACCATCTAAACCTGATAAGCTTTCGAACAAAAAAAGAATGGTTAAAATCGGTTCAGTAGTTTAAGAGTTATAGGTATCACTTGAAGGAGGAGGGTTGCCACGCCCATTTTTGGTGAGTTTATCGATATAGACTCTACGAACCTACCCACCATTGCATTTGTCTACGATCACTATGTCCCTAAATATTAAATTTTAAAGGTTTGCCACGCCTACTTTTTGATATGTCGATTTTTTTTTCAACCATCTAAACCTGATAAGCTTTCGAACAAAAAAATAATGGTTAAAATCGGTTCAGTAGTTTAAGAGTTATAGGTATCACTTGAAGGAGGAGGGTTGTCACGCCTATTTTTGGTGGGATTGTCGATATCGAATCTACGAACTTACCCACCACCCACTTTAGTCGTCTACTATCAATATGTACTTAAATATTCAATTTTAACGATTTGCCACGCCCTCTTAACATTCAGGGATATGAAAAAATAGATGTTGTCCGATTCTCAGACCTACCCGATATGCATACAAAATTTCATGAAAATCGCTCGATCCATTTCGGAGGAGTTTAACCACTAACACCGTGACACGAGAATTTTATATATTAGATAAATAAACGTTTTTAATTTATGGAAATTTATTCGACTATTCTCATTTACTTTTCTTTTACTATCCTAAGAAAATGAATTATTTCAGCGGTGTTTACTCACTTTTGACGCTCACTGTATATGCTGGCAAGGCTAAAAAAGTGTTCTTATATTAAATTAGTGTTTTTTTCTGTTTTTTTTATTAAAGTTCACTTCGTTTTACTTTTAATTTTTGTTTTACTATGTGTTTAACAATGTGTAGGTATAATTATGGCTGTAACTGTATAACGATGTCAAGGGTTTTCCCTTTGACCGGCTTGTTAAATTTTGTATTGGAAACAGAGGGAAAGAAATTCTAATAAAAAAAAAACAAGAAATAACGGTGCTGCTCATCAATTTGAGCACACACACTTACTCTCTCTCTCTCTCTCTCTCTCTTTTCAATTCTAAAACACACTTATCGCTCACCAGAGAGAAACACAGGCAGAAAGAAATACTTCTTCTTCTTCCTCTGTTTTTTTTTCCAGTTTTTGCTCCTCACCGAGATCTTGAAATAAATAATTGTACTGTTAATTATTTTTATTGTTGTTGTGTGTTGTTGTTATTGTTCGTTGCATTATTTTGTCATGAAACTTTATTGCCTTTTCAATGACTAACCATTAACGCACACACACACACATACACAGGCATACGCTTACAATCAAAGAATTTGTTTTTCTTCTGATTTGAGAGTGTGTTAATGGCAGCAAATATTTTTTCTTTCTTCGCCCTCTCTTCCTATCCCCCCTACGCTCTTGTTTTTCATGCATTGAGTTGAAATGTTTCCCAAATGCATTGAATTTTTGATCGAATTCTGTTCATGGATTTCGGATTTCGTGTTGAATGAATAAAAATTTTAAACTTTTTTTCTCTTCTTCTTCTTTTTATGTTCCGTTATTGCTGTTGTTGTTGTTGTTATTGTTATTACCGTGGGAGTAATTCCATTGTTAACGAATATTTTCAATGGTCATTGCAACAGATTTGAAATAAAAAAAAACATAAAAAAACACAGCAACAATGACAAGTTAAGGGTCAAGAAATTTTCACAAGTTTTTTATAATTCTCTGGAAGTTTATTAAGGTAGCCAGGGTTTTGAATATATAAAAAAGCAAAACGAAAATAAATGCTTTTGCAGTACATATACGAGGATAATTCGAAGTAAAATGAAAACAAAAATCATGAAACACTGTATACTTTCAGGACAATATATTGTTACGTTTTTACTTTTTAAAAAACGTTTAAAATATGGGCTCGTAGATTGCAAATAAAATAAAAATAAATTTGTGTTTAGTTTTAATTAAAATCCTTTATTATTCGCACAACACTGTGTGCCACTGTTCACAACTTTACGTTAAACAACAACAATTGCTTTTCTTTGTTATTCCTCTCTTTACACCCTTTGCATGAACAATAACAATCACTAAGCAATTGTTCGAAAGATCTTTGCAACGGAGGTTTTCAAACCACGATTTTTCTCTTCAAACGCAACGTGTCTTCACGCAATACTGATTGAACTGCACTAACTCACTCGCCTGCTTTGCCTTGCCTTTTATATGGCAGGGTAAACAATCTGATAAATGTTCTCGAAGGCGAATGTTTGTGACTTCGCCTTCTTGAGATCTCTATAAATGTAAACATCGTTGTTTACATTCATTATTGTTGTTTGTGTATTTTGTTTACATTTATTCCTATAGTGTTTGTTGTTGTATTTTTGTTTATTTGTTTACCATTTTTTTATGCTGGTGTTTGTTGTTGTATTAAGCAGCATGATAATTTGTAAACAGTTTTGTTTACTGTATTGTTTTGTTTTTGTAGCTTTTGTATCTTGATTTTTCCATTTTCGTAAAAATATTTACTGAACTTATTTGGTCATTGCAATCGTTTAGTCAGGATTACAACCAAACT
Source organism: Sarcophaga caerulescens (assembly GCA_927399465.1). NCBI lineage: Eukaryota > Metazoa > Arthropoda > Insecta > Diptera > Sarcophagidae > Sarcophaga > Sarcophaga caerulescens. The sequence goes on from OV656866.1 coordinate 106,201,422, forward strand.
GTTCAACCTAGTTTCTCTCACCACCAGTGTTGTGTGTGTTGAGTTGTATTCATGAGTGGCGGTACCTGCAGTTTGAGTGAAAAATTTTTGAGAAGCATTAAATGGCAAGATCATATAAAAAATTTAAAAAGACTGTAAATATTGCAGAATATAAACAGGCCTGTGCATCATCCTTGCCATCAACCAAATTCCGTCTGGTTTATACGCCAGAGGCATAAAAAATTTAATATTTCGTATGCGATGCATCCAGAGAAACCATGGCGGACATATGAATCTTACGTTGACAAAAATTAATGGATTTAGGTTCGAATTGCTTTATCACAACCCTTCTTTAATGGGATTTTTCTCTTTCGCATTAATTTTGTTCTTAAAATTCAAAAGATTTTGACAACAATGAGCACCTAAACGGGATATAGAAGCTATTGCGTAAAGTAAAAGGACATTAAACTGAGAAAACAAGAAAATTTCCTCTGAAAATGCTTTAAGTTTTCATTGTTTAGATGGCTTATTTGTAAGACTTTGCCATTGAAACGTTTTTGTATCGTGTACACTCCCCCGACAGGCGTATGAGTAATATTTTGTATATGAAATGAATTCCATATCAAGTATACGCCTAGTTGGGGGTATGAAGCTGTTTAATAAACACTTAAAAATTCTGTTTATTTTTCATTTCACTCACTTACTCATCATTTTAATTAAATTATCCTTTTCTTTGAAAGCTTCTTTTAAAGCAGAATCCAATAAAGATGTTAAGTTTGTCTGTTAAACGGTTTTATTTGCCTTGCAAGGCAAACAAACCTTGAATTTCGTGCTATTTAATCTCAAGTGTTTCTGTTTCTTTTTCTGTTTCTCAAAAGCTCAAAAGGATTCTTTTCTTATTTATTTATTTGCTCAAAACTAAATAAATAAATAATCTTGCAAATATTCTCTCTTTCTCTCTCTCTTTGTTTATTGCCTTGGCATGTTTTAAGTGTTCATTTCAAAAATAATTGTGTTGAAAAATGAAATTTTGTTGTCATTTCGTTCGGCATATTTATTTTGCTTTTCAGTCTCTTTTTTTTTGCAATTTTAATTTAAAACCTAGAGAAACTGCAAGTGACAGTTTCACATTTTTTTATTGAATTTTTTTTCATATTTTTCAATATTTTCATTTTGATTTTTTCTTCTCAATTTTCCTTAAAAGCTTTTCAATTTAATTTGTTACGGCAAATTAGTCTGCTGTCTGGAAAACAATTTTAAAAGCTATTAAAGCATAAAAAAGGCCTAGAAATGATAAGTTGAGTTGAAATGTTTTAAATCTTATGAAATTATTATGAAAAGCAGTAATAAATAAACAAAAATATTGAAAGTCATCATTAAAGTGTTGCAAACCTTATGAAAATTCATAAAAAAAGCGAAATGCAGAAAAACTTGGAAAAAATAGAAAGTGTGTATCACTATTAAACTAGCCTCTTACACTAAGGCTATCAACTACCATCTTATACGCAGAGCACCTTGCTTTTATGCATCGACGGCCAACTTAAACTATCTTCTTATCCTCAGACAATCATTTTGTACTCTGCCTACAAGCAAGCTTATACTTTGATTACTAACTGAAAAAAAAAAAATAAAACAGTTGTCGACTTATTTTCAGAATACCAACTTGAATTACTCTCGTCTTATACTCCAATTGCCAACTAGAATAAGAGTTTAAAACTAAAGAGTACCGTGTAGAACTCGCATCATTAACTTAAGTTACCGTTTTAAGCTTCAATTATCAAATTAAACTATTGGCGACTTAAATAAAATTATCATCGTCTTATACTCAGAAAATGAATTTAAAGTAGAGTCTTATACGCACACTAAAGTTTAATACTCAGACCACAGTCTTATCTTAGACTGCAGTCTTCTACTCAGACCACAGTCTTATACTCAGGCCACAAGTCTTATAATCAGACCACAAGTTTTATACTCCGACCACAGTCTTATACTCAGACAACAAGTCTTATACTCAGACCACAAGTCTTACACTCAGACCACAAGTTTTATACTCCGACCACAGTCTTATACTCAAACCACAATCATATACTCAGACTGCAGTCTAATACTTATACTCAGACCACAGTATTATACTCAGACCACAGTCTTTTACTCGGACCACAGTCTTATACTCAGGCCACAAGTCTTATAATCAGGCCTCAGTCTTATACTCCGAACACAATCTTATACTCAGACAACAAGTCTTATACTCAGACCACAAGTCTTACACTCAGACTGCAGTCTTCTACTCAGACCACAGTCTTATACTCAGGCCAAAGTCTTATACTTAGACTGCAGTCTTATACTTATACTCAGACCACAGTATTATACGCAGACCATAGTATTATACTCAGACCACAGTCTTATACTCCGAACACAATCTTATACTCAGACAACAAGTCTTATACTCAGACCACAAGTCTTACACTCAGACAAGTCTTATACTCAAACCACAGTCTTATACTCAGACTGCAGTCTTCTACTCAGGCCACAGTCTTATACTCAGACCAAAGTCCTATACTTAGACTGCAGTCTTATACTTATACTCAGACCACAGTATTATACTCAGACCATAGTATTATACTCAGACCACAGTTTTATACTCAGATCACAAGTCTTATACTCCGACCACAGTCTTATACTCAAACCACAGTCTTATACTCAGACTGCAGCCTTCTAGTCAGACCACAGTCTTATACTCAGACCAAAGTTTTATACTTAGACTGCAGTCTTATACTTACACTCAGACCACAGGCTTATACTCGGACCACAGTATTATACTCAGATCACAGGCTTATACTCGGACCACAGTCTTATACTCAGATCACAAATCTTATAATCAGGCCACAGTCTTATACTCCGAACACAATCTTATACTCAGACAACAAGTCTTATACTCTGACCACAAATCTTATAATCAGACCACCGTCTTATACACAGACCACAAGTCTTATAATCAGGCCACAGTCTTATACTCCGAATACAATCTTATACTCAGACAACAAGTCTTATACTCCAACCACAGTCTTATACTCAAACCACAGTCTTATACTCAGACTGCAGTCTTATACTCAGACTGCAGTCTTATACTCAGACCACAAGTCTTATACTTCCACCACAGTCTTATACTTAAACCACAGTCTTATACTCAGACCGCAGTCTTCTACTCAGAGCACAGTCTTATAATTAGACCACAAGTGTTATACTCAGACTACGCACTTATACCACAGTTATTAAGATGAGGGCTCCTCTTTGACATCTTCAAAAGAAATATTCCTACTTCCAACAGACTTTTGGCGATACCCCTGAGTATCTCTAATTGCCAGGTAAAAGCTTCTAACATCTATCGTTTGCATTCGATGTTAAACTATAGTTTCCACTACTAATGGATTAAATTAACGAATGTTACATGATGGATTTGATTGAACTGCTGGCAACACTGCTCATTATCTAGCCGGTGAACTTTTATTTGAGTTGATTTCCCAGATAGAATCGTCTCCAGTGACCCAGTTGACAGCGTTCCCCTCTCAAGCCTTATATCTACACATGAATACTCTTTATAGCCCTTGGAGGTGTTTTGCCATTTGCACCATAATACTAAAGCATATGTTAGCAAGGGTGCAAGTATTCTCCTGTGAAGCCAATACATTATTCACGGTTTGAGGAACTCATACCTGCACACTCGCCTGCCAGCAGATGTTGTCTGGGTTATCTTGAATTTTGCACGGAGATCGTTAATACGTTCGGTTCTCATTTTCCCTATAAACAAGCACATGAGTATTTATAGATCGTCTTTTGACGTATTTAATAATGATACATGTGACTTTTAGTGCTCTCCCTTATCTACAGTCCAACAAATTTTGGGATTCTTGTACTTAAGCTTCACTTTTTGCTCCTGAAAATTGCTTGTAATACCCGCCTTTACTTTTAAATTTAAAAGAAAGAAAAATTCTTGAAATTGGTATTATGTCGTGCTGTCTGCAACAGCAACATATTGCTGCAATTAGTTTGAATTTTTGTTTGTTTATGTGGGCAACAGAAGAATAGTTTTTCAAATAAATTTCTGTCTTCAGTTTAAGACCACAATAGAAATCGTGAGAGAGGGAGAGAGAAACAGAAAAGAAAAACAACTGAAACAGGCAGGCAATATGACTGCTACACAATAAAAACAAAAGAAAAAAGAAAAACAATAAACGAACAACAAAAAAATTGTGTAAGTTAGCACACACACACACACATACCTACTGTAACTAAATACAGGAACACAAAGAGAGAAAGAGGGAGAGAGAAAGAGAATGAAAAAATATTGAAATATTATACGCCTAAGGAGACCTTGAACATAAAATTTGTTGAGGCTATTAAAAAACATATGCGCACACACACATACGCACACATGCATACATAAACGTAAACAACAGTTTTTGCAGCTTTACTAAGCAACATGTGTTGCGTGAGTGTGATACTAAAACCAGTTGCCCAATTAGCCAGTAACTGTGCTCTCTCACTCTCTCTCTCTCTCTCGCTCCCTTTCGTTTCAAGTAACACTCTGTGTGTTAATCTTTAGTTCTCTTTTTCACTTTTTTTTTTCGCTAAAGTCTTGCGTGCCTGTGTGTTTGTTTGTTTGCGTGTGTAAGCCGGCCAGCACAATAAAAATTATAGAGAATTAGTAGGTCCTTTAGGAAATAATGGGTTTTAAGACATAATAATGATTAGATTTATTAGCATAGTTTTAGGAGAATTTATATTCGTTTTTTTTAGTTTTTCTTCCTTTTGTTTCTTTTTCACATTTTTTAATGCGTAACATTGGAAATAAAAACACGGGATAAGGGTGATTAGGAAAATTCGATTTTTGTTTGTAGTTTTCATTCGATTACCTTCGATTTTTTTTCATCTAATGAAGCATGCTTTTAGGCTTAATATTAAAATTTATCATGAGCTTATATAACATGCAAGAAAATAAAAAACCGGTTTATAATTTTCTTAAACAACCCTCGTTATCTTCAAAAATTATGCAAAACTTTTAAGTATACTTTCAGGCATAAAGAAACATCATTTGCATGGTTTTTTCTAAATTATCAGGGTCGTTAACATAAATGTTTTGCAAATTCTCTCTCCCGCTCTCTCTCTCTCTCTCTCTCTTTCCGACTGTTTGTACAAGAAATGCTTTTAGGCCATATATTCTGTATTATCTTATGCTTTTGTTGGCTAGACAACAAGGAAAAAGAAAAGGAGACAAAAATGAAAGAAAATCAGTTCAAAATCCCTTGAACATAGACAACAACAACTACAACAACAACAATCTTTTCATAAGACATTTTAACACATTTACAGCGCCCTACTATCTAAAACGGTCTTTTATAGGAAGCAAAAGAGAGGAAAAAAATGTGAGTGAGAAATTGAAATGAAAATTCTATTTAAAAAGAAGAGAAGGTTTCTTTCTTCTTTGCATGTCTTAACATATTTCTGTTTACATGCTGAAAATCATGTTTCAAATTCATGTTCAATGTTCATGTCTATGTCCGTGTCTTTGTGTTCATGTCGCTCTAAAACAATAAAAAAAAAACAACACAAGATTTTCATGTTTGCAAATACCGTTACCCAGAGTTCCCTTTTGTTGCAGTTCGCGTGCGCCCTTGTCTCACCTTGACACTGTTTTTTTGTTTTGTTTTTTTTTAACGTTGGTGACCCAAGTAAAGTTGTTGTTGTTATTGCTGTCGCCGTTTTCTTGTTTTTTTTTTCTGTGTTGTTTTTTTAATGGGTTTTTAAACTTTTAGCACATGAGGTGGTTTTCCATGGAAATTCATTTGATTTTTAACATGTGTTCGCTTTTCATTCGGGTTTTTTTTTCGTTTTTTGCTTGTTTCAGTTGCTAAGAGCCAAGGTAACAACGACATTAACATTAACAAACACCACGACATTTACTGCTGCCATTACATATTAAAAAAAGGAAAAAAAAAAACGTTTCGCTTTAATATGCTCTTTGGGGTTTATATTGCAAAAATAAAAAAGCCACAGCCGCCAAAAAAATAACAAAAAAAAAAAAAAAATGTTTTTCAACCCAAATAAAAATCCATAAAATCCTTAATGCATTTTACAGTTAATCTTGGGCATATTTTAACCAAAGTTAACAGGATTTTGAATGGATTTAAATGGAAGAAAATATTCTCTGGGCTTCTGCTGTAAAGTTCTGTATGGGAATTCCATTTTGTGTGGGGTATTATATGCGAAGTTTTAGTCAACGTCTTGTAGCAGAACAGAATTTTCTTTGGACCTAGCAAGATTCCATGTAATGGACCTCATAGCAGTTAGAGCAGGACACTGGCCTCTGGGTGTTCATGCCAGGACACGTGGAATGCCTTACAACAACTTCTGCAGAAGTTACAATGAATGAAGAGGAAGAGACGACAGAAATCCTCTCTGCCATTGTCCAGCACTTGGAAATCTAGGATAAAGACTGTTCCTTTGCCTCAATTGTGAAGTGGAGGACCTATGCCTAATCCTTGCATACAAATTAAAGATAAAATTCAGGTTTATTGTGGTAAAAAATCACCAAAAATTATATTGAAACATACTGCTACGTTTTTACCTTTTAAAAACGTTAAAAATATGAGTTCGTAGATTGCAAATAAAATAAAAATAAATCTGTTTTTATTTTTTAAGTCAATTCTTTATTATCTGCACAACTTTTGTGCCACTGTTCGAATTTCTTCCACTTATACAACGATAACTTTCACAATATGTGCTTTTTTCGTTATATTTCTCTGCTTACAACCTTCTTGTAAGCAACAACACTTATTAGTTATTCCTCTTTGCTCACAACCTTTTTTTGTAAGCACAACACTAACACTAACTGTGTTCTCAAACGCAACTTGTCTGCACACAAGTCTGACCGAATTAAAGCTCGATAGATTTAATTCTCACACCTACGTGATGTCGTCTTACACGATTAAATTCATACTCCGAGAATCACATGTCTTCATACACGACTGACTGAATTCTAACTGAATCCTCGTTGCTCGCTTTATCTTGCCTTTTATATCACTGGATCAACAGTGTGATGAATGCCCTTTAAGGATGATGACGGCCTTCGGGAACAATCCAAAAATGTAAACAACTTGTTTTCATTTTTGTTGTTCGTGTATCTTGTTTACTTTCGTCCAGGCAGAGTTTTTGTTGTTTTGTTTGCATGTCTTTCCGCTATATTTTTTTTATACACGGACGTTGTTGCTATATTTTTGTTTATTCATCGATCTTGTAAACAAGCCGTTGTTTTTGTTGCTATATGTTTACTTATTCGTTGATCACGTGAACAACTGCATTGTTATGTTATTGGAGCTTTTGTTTATCATTTTATGTGTGTTCAAGTCCATTGTGTTGTTTTTTGAGCTTTTGCTTATTATTTTAATAACACCATTTCCATTTTTGTAACAATACTCTTTCGTGTAATATTGATTGGACTGTGATCAATCAAGTGAAACTATTACTTTATCTGGCATTATAAACCCTCAGTCAGGACTACGACCTAGTTTCTCACACCATTTATGTTGCGTGCGTTACTTTTATACATTAGTGGCGGGACCAGATTTTTTTTTTAGAAACTTTTCAGGGCAATTTTTTATTTACTCTCAGAATTCTGCTGAGAGAAAGTCGCCGAAGAAATATTTTTTCAAATTTCGTTTTTATGTCTGACCTGGGGTTTGAACCGTGGCCTTACGTCTAAAAAGCCAGCACACTACCTCCTAGACTACGGCGACTTCATCTGTTATGTTATCGTTTCCATAAGATCCATAGATCTGCTATCTTATCGCACATATCTCGCATTTTCGATTTGGATTTGCCTGTGCCAAGTATGGGCGGGGTATCCTGTGCTACGGCTTTCTTGCGTGATCCAGTTTGCTAACTGCTTAACACAACAATAAAGAATTTACGAGAATATTGGCAAACAAAGACAATGAAAGATACAAAATAAAAGAGCTACAATAACAAATCAACAGTAGGGTTCTAGAAGTTGTCAAACCGAAAATTTATGAACTATAAATAGAGTTTAAACATTACCAACAGCAATGCATTTACGTCTAATAAGCCAGCACACTACCTACTAGACACCGGCGACTTCATTGGCTGTTTCTCTGTCTAAAAATTCATTCAAAAAAATTTATTTTTTTTTAAAGGACTTTGCACTAAAATTAAAAGAAAACTACAGGGCGCCATCATATTTCAATCATTTGGCTCAAAAGGTTAACACTTTTCACTTTTTAAAGTAATTTTTTTTTTAAACTACAGCCGCCATCTGTATCAAATTATCAGGTCGGATAATTTTACATTCCCCCTCGTTACTAATTTAAAAACACTTTACCACACATTGTGTTACACCCGCTCTCTTCTTTCATGCTTCTTTACTTTCATATTTTATTGCCTTTAATTAAAAACGTTTGTCTCTGATAAACACAAATTACCTATGTTAACTGAGTGTATGCAACACTTTTCTAAATACCGTTACGTTCTTAATATTTTCTCTTTTATTCATTCCTTCATTTGTCTGTGTTCCATTTTTTCTTGAGCAGCACACACACAATCAAATAATAAAAACATGTTTTCATTCTCACTCTCTCTCTCTCTTTGTTTTTTAATACTTACTGTGCATAAGTAGTGCTACGACATAAATGCTGTCTGTGTGACAATATATTTTTGTTATTGTAACAGAAATAAAAACAACTTAAAGGAGAAAGAAAAGAGAGAAGAGAAGGATGTGGATGTGAAGAGAATGGCACACATACAAGCATAAAATGTAACATGAAGTAGCAGTAAACGATAGAATAACAGTTTTTGATTAAGAAATTAATCCAAAATGGCAACAATTTCCTTTACCAACCCCCACCCCCCTTAAAAGATTTGTTGTTCAAGGAGTTGTCGTGGTTTTTAATTGTTTTATTTTTTTTTATTTTTTTTTTGTTAATATTTCTGTGTTAAACAGAATGAATAGTAGTGTTGGTTTATGTAATTTCCGTGTCTGTAATAAAAAAGTTTAATTTCCACAAATTATGCCTGTAATCACAGCGTTTTGATGTATAATAATGGTGGGCGGCATTGCCTGTTTCGCAACAATTACATGTCAAGGGTGTGTTAATGGCCAAGTGAAGAGTCACTTTTTTCATTGAAAAATAACACGAAAAAAATGAAAATTAAAAACCTAAGCAATTAAAACAAATTAAAAAAAGACCAACACGCTTGAAAACAAAAAGATTATAATTTACTAGCTGTACCCGGAGCGCGTTGCTTGCTCCACCAACTAAAATAAATTTGAAGGAAAGACATTACACAAATATCCAATTAATTTTGAATCATTTTATTGTATTTGTTTGCCGTTTTGTCCAGATGATTCAGACGGACGGGCCTGAGTAGTACGCATTCGTTCATTTTCTAATCTCACTTCTCTCGAACGGGCCTCAGCGGCATGTACTCGAAGATTTTCCAGTCTCAATGCTCTTTTCTTCCGTGCTCGAGGTGTAGGTCGACCAATTACTTGTCATTCATTTTGAATAATTTTCAGTGGCGCCATCTATCGGAAATTAATCGCTTCAACTTAGAAATCCCATCGACTCATCCGCAACAACTTTGCTAAAGATCATATCATGATCAAATACATAGTTTACGATTTAATTCATTTTTAGTAATTTTCAGTGACGCCATCTGTCGGATATTGGTTATACCAACTTAGAAACCTTCGCCGGCTCATGCACAACAACATTGCTAAAGATCATAACATGATTAAATGCACAGTTTACGATTTAATTCATATTTTTTAATTTTCAGTGGCGCCACCTGTCGGATATTGGTCATACCAACTTAGAAACCTTCGGCGGCTCATGCGAAACAACTTTGCTAAAGATCATAACGTGATTAAATGCACAGTTTACGATTTAAATCATTTTTAGTAATTTTCAGTGGCGCCACCTGTCGGACATTGGTTATACCAACTTAGAAACCTTCGTCGGCTCATGCACAACAACATTGCTAAAGATCATAACATGATTAAATGCACAGTTTACGATTTAAATCATTTTTAGTAATTTTCAGTGGCGCCACCTGTCGGATATTGGTCATACCAACTTAGAGACCTTCGTCGGCTCATGCGCAATTACTTTGCTAAAGATCATAACATGATCAAATGCATAGTTTACGATTTAAATCATTTTTAGTAATTTTCAGTGGCGCCACCTGTCGGAAATTGGTCATACCTACTTAGAAACCTTCCCCGGCAGATAATCTGCACCGACAAAAGCTCGATCAATATCCCAAATTTCAAGAAAATCGGTCCAAGCGTTCAGGCGTGATTGGCTATGAACTCAATTTGCCCGTTTTTGGCCCCTTTCCCCTTTTTGGACCCCTTTTGGTTCAATTTTAGAAACGGAACACCTCCAATAGCTATTTGGGAAACTTAACCAAGCTAAATCGTAAAAAAGTACCTATACATACATACATAATTGGTCATTACAACCTTTCAGTCAGGATTACGACCTAGCTTCTCACACCACTTAGGTTGTGTGCGTTAATTTTATACATGAGTGGCGGGACCTACAGTTTAAAGTCGACTCCGAACGACAGTTTTTTGAGAAGCTTTTCATGGCAATTTTATTTACTCTCAGAGTTTTTGCCAGAAATCTGCTGAGAGGAAGTCGCCGAAGAAATATTTTTTCAAATTTCGTTTTGATGTCTGACCTGGGATTCGAACTCGGGCCTTCTGTCTAATAAGCCAACACACTACCTACTAGACTACGTCGAAAAAATTACCTATAAAACAGATAAAATACAGCATTTCTGCATAAAAGTACTAATTTTTGCCCATTTTTTCTCCCTTTGTCTCATTCTTTCTCCCCTTTTGGTCAAAATTTTGAAAAACCTGCACCGACAAAAGCTCGATCTATATACCAAATTTCAAGAAAAGCGGTCCAGGCGTTCAGGCGTGATTGGCTAACAAACAAACCAACAAACAAAAAATCAGACTTACAGAAAGATTTATAATATAAAGGGCTATCCATTTTGTGGTTTCAAAAGTATGGGACTGGAATTCGACATCTGTCAAACTAAGTTGTGAAGCCAATTTTTTTCTTTTCAGTTGAAAGTCTGACATTAACGAAAATGGATCGCTTAACTATCACACAACGCATAAAAATTATCAAAACCTACTACAAAAATGGTGATTCTGCCACAGCCACGTATCGAACAAAATTTTCTTCAGCGATGAAGCACATTTCACACTCCGTGGGTATGTTAATTAAGAAAATTGTCGTATTTGGGGTTCTGAGAATCCTCAAGTAATTGAAGAGAGGCCATTACATCCAGAAAAAGTCACTGTTTGGTGTGCTCTTTGGTCCGAAGGTGTGATTGGACCTTACTTCTTCGAAAACGACGATGGAACGACTGTCACCGTCAATTCGGAGCGTTATGGTCATATGATAACCGACTTTTTTTGCCTGCTATAGAAGAATACGACTTGGGGAATATGTGGTTTCAACAAGACGGTGCCACATGCCACACAACTCGAGCGAATATGGCTTTATTGCAAGAGACATTTCCTGGCCGCGTAATTTCTCGTCGTGGCGATATCAACTGGCCACCAAGATCATGCGATTTGACACCATTAGACTTGTTTTTTGTGGGTCTACGCGAAAGACCTTATTTATGCAGATAAACCTTCAACTCTTGAGGACTTAAAAACCAACATTCGTCAAGTTATGGCTGAGATACCGCCCAATATGTGTCAAAAAGTGATCGAAAATTACCTCAAAAGAATCAATGCTTGCAACTCTTCGCGTGGAGGTCATTTAAATGATGTAGTGTTTCACACATAACGTCAACGTTCGAACTTTACAATAAAAAAGAAATATCATGAAAGAAAATATTTTATATGTGTTTTATTTACGTTTACTTTTGAAACCACGAAATGTATAACCCGGTATATTAGGATTAATGAAAATAGAATTTAAAATGAAATAAAATCACTGGAAATTAGAAATTTTTTATTTGAGACGTATACGTAATATGTAATACACGGCATTATATATTAAGTATACGCCTAGATGTACCTATGATTTTTTTTAGCAAACTTTTGAACATGACAGTTTCATCAATAAAAAAATTATTTTAGTCATGTTAACATATGATGTCATTTCTATCTGGGACCTTCTATAGTTTTTCGTCTGTACTCATGTTTTCATCTTTGTACTGCTTCTGTGCTTTGTCTAATCACACTTTGCGATATAATTACAATTTACTCTTCGCTCTTAGCAAATTTTGTTGTCCAGAAGAGAGTTTTATAGAAGATCAATAGCGTACAGGCAATAACTCGTCATGGCAATAACTAGTTCATTTCAGGCTAGTACAGACAATTTATGAAGGACCCTAAAAAGGATGTGGCCTAGCATTGTTATAGTAGAACAACCGCAACAATTTTTTTTTCTTTTTAAAGTGCTGCTACTGATCCTCTAGTACAGCGTTGTGATTGAAAAGTAATCCGTTACAATTTCTATAAGATATTCCACCACTTCAAATGTGAATGATATTCTATTAACATTGGCACCGGGGCATTCACTCGGCTAAGGGTGCGTACAGAGTGCGCTCTGAAAGCCGAGCCGAGATTGTCAGTGCGATAAAGACTGTCAGTGCGATAAAACTGGTTACATACAAGTCAATACAAATAAGCTTGTTTATAACACAGTGAACGCCGACAAAAGCAGAGATCAAAGCCGATGAGTGCGAGAAAACAGTTTCAAAGCGTTTTGCGCGCTTGTTTGCATTGTTGATGTTTACTTTTTAGTGTGCAGGCGTGTTTTTTATGGTTTCAAATAAAAAAAAAAAATGGATATCGAACAAATTATAAGTGAAATTTTCTTAAATCGTTATATAAATGATGAAATTCACCAAATTCATTCCTTTTTAGTGTAATTAGATGTTTTCCAAATTCTTTTCTGTTAATAATTGCATTAATCACACTAGGAGAAGCAAAATACTCTTCATCAAAGGAATCCATTACAGTGTACAGCAATTTTATAAACACAAATGAACAACAAGACTAAATCTCATACAAGCAAAACACATGCAATAAACAGAATTTCAGCGCTGATTTCTCGCATTCACTGTGTTATACCCAAATGTTCTTCGCGCATGAAAATATGGGTCAATAAGCTCGGCTCGTCTCCGCTCGTCATCAGCGCCCACTCTGTTCGTACCCTAACTTCGGTTTGAGTAGCAGAAACTGACTGACATCCATGACATCCACAATAAATGCGTTTTGTATCAGAGTGTACTTCAGTACTTGATATTTCTTTTTGTCACACATAATAACGATTAGCATGGTGGGAGGTTGAAGGGTTTGTATTTTATGCCTACAGATGGGCTAACGCATATCATCTGATGTTAATAGATTTTAGATTTGGCGACAGACTGGACCACTGAGTCAAGGATAATCTTACGAAGACGAAATTTGGGGTTTAGTAGTCAGTCTAATGGTGTTTTCTTTTCTACCAAAAAATGTGCATTTTATTAACGCAAAATGCAATTTTGCGTTTGTTTCTTAAAAATGTTTTGCCCTCTAAAAGGGTGGTATGTTTTATTCTAAATAATTCGCACTTGCCAATGGTGGAGGGCATTGCATTTTATGCCCTGTATAAATCGAGAGTGCTGATAATGCACTGTAAAGCAGATGACTTTTGTTTATTTATAGGGCTACCAGATGAAATTTAAAAAAAGTCGCCTGGTATTGTTATCCAATGTGAAGTTAATTTTTTCATTGTTTTGTGGAGTAATCTTAAGGAAATATTACATTATTAAAGCTACATGGTCAGCAATATAAAAAATTGCATTCAATGTTAGAACAGTGTTAAAATATTTTTTTTTTTTTGTTATAAAAAAAGCGTGCAAAAAATGAAGTCGAAAAATTAGCGATCTGGCAACACCTTTGAACAAATTGGCATTTCCTCATTCATTTTCTTAATAAGTGGTAAACACAGGGCATACCCTTTTTTAATATTTGTGTTATGTTATTCTCAAATAAAAAATGACATTACAACAGGGTTGGTCAGCAATATTTTTAATGCACCTTGTAAGAGGGTGACATTTTCTTTGTAGAAAAGAAAACACCATAACTAAGTATAGGGAAACAGACGCTAATAAACAAAGGTCTGTTTTGTGTTCACGCTAAGCTTAAATTGTCCTGACAGGGATGACTTCGCTAGTAGTGACTAAATAACTGAAGCCGCAACAAGCACGACAAGTCAATAACCAATTTTCGAAGTATATTTATTACTGAGTTAAAAGCATTCTTAAAATCCAATATTATTATGGCAGAAGCTGTAGCAATACTTCTGACACGCAGACAATCATTAGGTCTGCCCCATGAATGCTTAGGTCTGCCCCAGATTAGACATCAAAACGAAAATATAAAACCAAAAATATATATCTTTGGCGACTTCCTTTCAGCAGATTTCTGGCAAAACCTCTGAGAGCAAATAAAATTTCCAGGAAAAGTTTCTCAAACATCTGGCATTCGGAATCGACTTTAAACTATAGGTCCCGCCGCTCATGTATAAAATTAACGCACACAACATAAGTGGTGTGAGAAACTAGGTCTATAATACTGACTGAAGGGTTGTAATGACCAATTATGTTATGTTATATGTGATGTATGAATGCTTAGGTCTACCGACAAAGACGTTTAATGTACTTTGCATTGCCTTTCTTCAATAGTTTGGCACGTTTTCCTCCATCTATTTTGTTTATAGCAGCTCAGGATAACTTCAATCCTTTTTTCTTTCCTCTTTATTTTGTTAATTGATCAAGTATGGGCTTGTTTATAATGATTAAAGCCTCTTAGTTTTTTAAAATTCAAGATAATCCGCTTATCTAAAGTGGATTTTTCATATTCGATACGATTATCAATAATTTATTGCCTGTAAACCGACCTTGTGAAATCAAATCATAAAGGCCAGCGATATAAAAATGAAATGAATTCCATGGCCCTTGCCTTTATATGACAACATATGTATCCCTGAAAATATTAAACCAGTTGCGCTCATTTCTTATTCACATTCAAGAGCAATGCCAATAACAATCCAAAGAAATGTTTACAAAAAATTATAAAAAAATTCTCGTACACTTCCTAATACAACTGCAAAGAGAGACACACTGAGAGAGAGCGAGAGAAAGAGAGAGAGAGAGGGAGAGAGATTAGTAAAGTGTTTATTAAATATAAGATTTCTTTTGTAGTTGTGTACACTTTCCTTTGCTAATTTTTTTTTTCATTAGCAAGGCTTTGTATATGTGTGGTGTACTGGGGTGTAGTGTGGTGTATTAAGATGTTGTGTGGTGTACTGGGCTGTGTTGAGTGGTCTGTTATACTTCGTATGTAAGAATGTGTGTTGTTTCTATATTTATTACTGTATAATTTGTAATTTTCGCTCTCTCTCTCTCTCTCTTCCCTCCCTGAGCTTGAGAGCCTTTATGTATGTATGTGTATGTGTGTGTGTGTGTAATTTCATGTTTAGAAATTATTTTCCTTATTGTCAGGTTGTTAAACCTTGACAGCGAGGTCATAAGAAAACAACAAACAACAAAAACCACACAAAAACCAAAGAAAACGAAAGTAAAATCTGTTTCAACTCAAAAGTAAAAAACGAAACAAAGTCAAAATGTATGGAAATTAAAAGAAATGAAATAAGAAACAGCCTTTGGCTCTGACTTCGGTTAAGGGTAACGTTAAAGCTGTCGTTTATAAATAGAAAATATTTTCATTCTTTCTAAATCCATTGCCGTTGTTATTTTACTTCTTATTATTGTTATTATTATACTAAAGCCCTAGTCATTGTTATTGTTGCCATTGAAGTTGTGATGGCAACATGCAAAGTTCAAGTTTTTAAAGACAATAAACTAGGGAAACAGTAACAACAACAATACCATACACCTGCCATGCTTTACACGATATGTCTTGGCCCCGAAACAGTTTCATTTAGAAAAACAAGTTCAAAGGAAGTTCCTTAAAAACTAAATCGAAAGGAAAGCAAAGGTTATGGCTTGTGAAACTTACTTTAAGGAGTTTAAACAAGTTTGTCAGGCGATAGTTTGTATTTAACAATGCAGGTTAATAGTCAGGTTAATGAAATTCTAAAAAGGAAAATTTGAAAAAAAAAATTCAGTTACCCAGGGCAACAGAAATATTTATATGAACGGAAAAAAAAAAACAAAAACTTCCGGGTTTAAGGAAAGGTATGCCATGTTAAGGTTTTGAAGGTTTTCTTTTAATTAAGGAAATATTTGAGTAGGATGGCAATGGTGGACGGTTATGGTGAATCCGCTATATAGGATGGAATAAAAATCGGCTCATTGAGTTGTATTTTGGATTTGAATTAGCATCTCCACTTGAAAATATGAAGAGCACCGAAACTCATTTTAAAACCATAAAAGCTTAGCAATTTTTTAAATTTTAAATAAATTTCCTATTTTTTTTTTTTAGCTTTAACGTTGCAAATAGGTCACATTGTGTTTTCACACAACACTTTAAAGCGTTAAAAACAGTTTCAATCGAACATTTTCAAACACTTTCATCCATTATCTCTTCTTGTTTCGCTCTCATACTAATCCAGTTATTTTTATTCCCATCTGAAGGCATATTTGCAAGAGTTTGTGTATCAAATTACATTAAAAAGCACAACAAAAATACCTGAAGTAACGTTACTTCCTCAATCTAACAATAAACCTCTCTCTCTCTCTCTCTCTCTTTCCCTTGCCAGCATTCTAACAAAACTAAACTCTAGTTACTCTCGCTTATTTGTTGTGCTCTATTGTTACCCACTTTCTCTTTCACTATCTCTATAAAGATTAATATTCTTTGTGTTTGTTGTTGTTGGTTGTGTTCATTTTTTTTTTTTTTTTTGTAATACTTTCAATAGCCTTGTGCTTGCGGTCGTTATCAGCAGCAGCAGTGGTGAGGAGAGAGCTCGTTCATGGCATTCATTCATCCTTCGTGTGCAATTTGCATATGAAAATAGCAAAGACTGTATACAATGTGTTTGCGTGTGTGTGTGAATGAATGCAAATTTAAATAAGAAACAATAACAATAAAAACAACAGCAATAACAATAAAACAAGAGAAACGATATGGTGCAGAGAAAAGGTGAACAGCTGCAATAGGACTATGTTTACAGTTAACGAAACTAAGAGCCTAAAACTAAATCAGTCTTGCTTGATAAAGATTTGGTCACCTTTATTTGATCATATTTATTTATAAACAAATGAGTTCTCTTCTCACTTCTCTTTCAATTAATACGTATTTTTTCTGCTCTACTAGGTTGTCATTAACAGTGTTGCCATTTGGATAATTTGTACTTCATTAGACTTAAGCACACTTAAGTAAACACTTAAGTGCAGACTTAAACTAGCTTAAGCAAACTTAAGCAGAAACTTAAGCTTCAGAAATCCTTACAACATTTGAAAAAGAAAATTTATTTACAAACAAATTTAACCACCTTGCAACACTGCTCATAATCTAGCCATAACTGTCACTGTCATTGCTAAGCATATGGCTAACCTGATTAGGCAACATCATCGTTACAATTTCACTGTCATATTCTGCTTCATATAATCCAATATTTCTTTCTTCTCTCATCTCCTTCATTCAAATCTTCCTCATCATCATCATTCTGAATTTGTCATGGAGTTGCAAGACAAACTGATGGTTTTTATGAGTTTTTCACCTGTTTTGTTGGCTTGGGCAACTGGCAATGAGACAAATAGGCAAAACCAAACTGATGGGCAATAAAAGTGATGGAAAAATTGCAAAAAAAAAAAATCCAAAAGAATGAGCGGAAACAACAAAAATAACTGCATTATTGTCTAGAGCACAATGTAAAATATTTTTTGTGAATTTGTAGCCAAAGATTTGCAGATTAAGATGGATAATGACGGTTGAGAGGTTTGAAATGCTGCTATAAAGTGGAAAGAGTATAGACCAAATAGGGAATAAGGCAGAGAGAGAGAGGGAAGGAGATGTATGAATGTAGTAAAACTTTAATAGAAATAAAGGGATAGGGTTATTGACTAAAAATATAACTTCAAGGCAATCAAAATATTCAAATTCGTAGATGTTATCGAGAAATTTTCTAGAGAAAATTATTATTATCGATAAATTTGTATAAAAAATAATTGTTATCGAAAAGCTTTCTATAGAAAATGATTGTTATCGAAAAGTTTTTCTATAGAAAATTATTGTTATCGGAAAATTTTATATAAAAAATGATTGTTATCGAAAAGTTTTTCTATAGAAAATTATTGTTACCGAAAAGTTTTCTATAGAAGATTATTGCTATGGAAAAGTTTTCTATAGAAAATTATTGTTATCTAAAAATTTTCTTTAAAAAATTATTGTTATCGAAATTTTTTTATAAAAAGTAATTGTTTCGACACCGATGGCTCCAAATTGGAAGGAGCCGTTGGTATTGGTATCTATTCGAAATCAATCGGAATATCCAAGCCTATGAGGCTACCAGATCACTGCAGCGTCTTTCAGGCGGAAGTGTCGGCAATTCAAGCTGCGGTGAAAATTATTGTGGACAAAAATGTTCGCAAGCGAAGGATCACTATACTTTCCGATAGCCAAGCGGCCATCAGGGCACTAGATTCTAATGTGATAAACTCCAAGACAGTGTACGACTGTCGCAGATGTCTCAATGAGATGGCGAACCGATGTGATGTTTGTATCACATGGGTACCGGGACATAGAGACATTCCCGGCAACTGCAGAGCGGATGATCTGGCCAGAAGGGGCACGACCATCGAGCTCTCTGACGAATTCTCTACATTGGGGATCCCTTTAAGTACCTGTGGGCTTATAATTGACAATGCAATCGTGGACCTTGTCAACAGTAGGTGGGCAGCTTCGGATGAAGGCAAAGCGGCGCAGAAAATCTGGCCAAGGCTGGATAGGAGGCGCACGGCGACTCTGCTTAAGCTCCAAAGAAGCAGGCTCAGTGCTGTTATCGGGGTTATTACGGGGCATTGTATTATAGGAACACATGCGAGGCGTATTGGTCTTTTGACACCTCGCGAATGATTTCTGCAGAAGCTGTGGAGATGAGGAAGAGGATGAAACTATTCTTCACCTACTGTGCACATGACCGGCACTTGGTCAGAGGAGAAAGAGACACCTGGGTGCCTACTACATGGAAGACATAGATGAACTGTCACGCATGGATATTGGCAGTCTGTGTCGCTTCATCGGAAGCTCCAAGTGGTTCCTGGAATAGGGGAGAAGATGAAACTGTGGTGTCACAATTGGCCCTGTATGCGGCCTAAGTGTGTCCGCTCATGACCCCATCTGGTGGACAGCCACTTCTACCTACCTACCTAATTGTTTCGACGAATTTTTAATAAAAAGTTATTGTTAACGATAATATTATTTTTATCGAGAAAAGTTCTGTAGAAAATTATTGTTATCGAGAAACTTTCTACAGAAAATTATTGTTATCGAGAAATTTTCTACAGAAAATTATTGTTATCGATAATTTTTTCACAGAAATTATTGTTATAGTAATTATTATCGACGACGAAAAAATTGTTATTAACGAAGAAATTTTTATACAAGAATGTTTTTATTGAAAAGTTGTCTATCGAAAATTAATGTCGATAACTTTTTACTAAAAAGATATTCATATCGAACAATTCTTGTAGAAAATAATTGTTATCAAAATTTTTAAATGATGTTATTGTTATCGAAAACTTTTTTTTATTGGGAATTATTGTTTTTCTTAGTATTACATTTTTATTTTACGCTTTTATAAACACTTATGATTTATTTCGAATGTCATTTCTTTAGAGAGAGTTAATTTAAAAATAATTTATTTTTTTAAGTTCATTTAAGTGTCCAAAATATTTCAATAAATTGTCTGTGGAACATTATTAAACCTTTTAATAATCCAGCAGTGAGACCTTATCAAAATGATTTCCTTCTTTATATAAATAATATCGGCCATAATAAGGACATAAATGTCCTTATCGCTTACCAAGCACTGCCATAAACAAAATACGACGGAAATTTAAATTTTTTTTTATTTTTTTTAAATCAAAAACCATAAAATTTTTGATATTTTTGGGCTTTATTAACATTTTGTCTGTGTTTTCCTTTTTTCTTCGGAAAAGTAAATATAAAAACCAGAAATATTATTTAGATTTATGCTGTTATCGTTTATCGTTTATCCACACAAAAAATGAAATCCCAAAAAAAAAAAAAATGGAGAATAGATAAAGAAAATTGTCTCATTGGCATTAATATGAGGAATTAAGGAAATAAATTGCAAGAAATTCTTTCTCTTTCTCTGTCCTGCCTTTCTTTGGGAGCGCTTAAGGCAAAATTATAATGGGAATTTAAGTGGCTTGTAAAGATGGCTAAGAAAATTGGCTCAAAGAGCAACAACAAAAAGGAGAAAAAATTTGTTTAAAAAAAAAATGCAAAGACCTGCTAAATATCATAGACTTAAGAGGACTTGTAACAAAAAGGGATATTTTTTCTAAAGCGATTAAGCACAAATAGGGTCAAATGGGGGTCAGACAGGGTCAAGTACGGTATGTGTTATAAGAGACATAATAACGGCAAACAATTGTAAAGTATTACTCTTTCATGAAATTTTAGTAAAATATAGAGTGTGTTGAAAAGTAAACGTTTATTTTTCGAATGGGAGGCTTTAATTGGTATTAAAAGGAAGAACAAATTATTCTTAACGAAGTACTGTTGTCATCCAGAAATTAATGCAAGTACCTGAGTTCTACTATCTAGGCAGTCTCAACGATAAATCATTTCCGTCCAAATCAATTACAGCAAGAATTTGAAAACATATCGATAGAAAATGTTTGTTATCAATAAATATTCTTTAGCAAATATTTGTTTAAGAAAAATTCTTAATAAAAAATAATTGTTATCGAAAAATTTTGTATGAAACATAATATTTATCGAAAATAAATAAAATAATAGTTATCGAAAAATTTTCTTTAGAAAATAGTTATCGAACAATTTTCAATAGAAAATAGTTGTTATCGAACAATTTTCTATAGAAAATAGTTGTTATCGAATAATTTTCTATAGAAAATAGTTGTTATCGAACAATTTTCTATAGAAAATAGTTGTTATCGAACAATTTTCTATAGAAAATAGTTGTTATCGAAACATTTTGTATAGAAAATAGTTGTTATCGAAACATTTTCTATAGAAAATAGTTGTTATTGAAACATTTTCTATAGAAAATAGTTGTTATTGAAACATTTTCTATAGAAAATAGTTGTTATCGAAACATTTTGTATAGAAAATAGTTGTTATCGAAACATTTTCTATAGCAAATAGTTGTTATCGAAACATTTTCTATAGCAAATAGTTGTTATCAAAACAATTTTTTTTTAGAAAATAGTTGTTATCGAAACATTTTCTATAGAAAATAGTTCTTATCGAAACATTTTCTATAGAAAATAGTTGTTATCGAAACATCAATGCAAAATAATTGTTATCGAAAAATTTTCAATAGAAAATATTTGTTATCGAAAAATTTTCAATAGAAAATATTTGTTATCAAAAAATTTTCAATAGAAAATATTTGTTATCGAAAAATTTACTATAGAAAAAAGTTGTTATCAAAAAATTTTCTATAGAAAATAGTTGTTATCGAAAAATATTCTATTGAGAATAGTTGTTATCGAAAAATATTCTATTGAGAATAGTTGCTATCGAAAAAAATTCTATTGAGAATAGTTGTTATCAAAAAATTTTCTATAGAAAATATTTGTTATCGAAAAATATTCTATTGAGAATAGTTGTTATCGAAAAATATTCTATTGAGAATATTTGTTATCGAACAATTTTGTATTGAAATTCATTATTTTGATGTAATGCATGAAATTAATTTCCCCATATATCGCCCATATATTTACTCCGTCAATGTATGTGAACAGTTTCTCTGCAGAAAACTTATCTGCCACTTTTAATGTGCATTTTCCACCTGGCTTTAGACCTACATCTCTATACGCCCCATATATTTCTTATTATTATTTTTTTAATTTCTGAAGGAACACAATAAACGTTTACTGCCATCATAAACATTTTGAAAACCTTTTGTTAAATTAAACCACCTGAGCATAATTTTTTATGAAAATAATAATCTGTGTGCGGCAATTTCGAATGGAAAAAATTCTATTATTTTAAAAGCATTTCTTTATTAACCAAAAAAAAAAAAAAGAAAATGAAAAAACGGAAAACTACTGTCATAATAAAATGTGACACAATTTTGCAGGTTTTTTTGTTAATAAAACCAACAACTGATATTGAGGGCGATGCATTTTAACCGTTCCCCAGTAAACTGGGGGTAAATATTGGCTGTGTTGCATCAGTAGCAACATCAGCAAGCAGCAGGTGGCACCAAAGCACAACAGCAACACAATCAAATATTAAAGTGCACAAATATTACAACAACAAATAGAGAAAATTTACGGAAAAAAGCACCAAAACAAATATTTTTGCTGGCATCAAAAAAACGAAAGAAAAATACGAAAAACAAAACTGAAATGAGAAACCTTTTTAACCTTTAGTGAATCTTTCTCTGTCTCTCTCTTTAACCATTTCTCTTCAGCTCACTGCGACTCTTTGAAAAAGCCTTAAAGCTGTCACTTTAGTAAAATAGTTACTCAGTCTAGAATATTTTTTGCTACAAAAACCGAAAACCTAAAGTATGCTGTACTATGATGCACTCTAAAAATGCAAATATTTACCAGGTTTAAATGGCATACAAACAGGCGCTTGCTGTAGCATACGGCTACAGTAAAGAAATACTCACTCAGTCACTGTTATTTTACCCCCAAAACCATTTATAATCACTGTAAGACATGAACTCAATTTTTAAGAAAGAAAAAAACAACAAAAAAATAATCGTCAACTACGGCAATGACAAACTAAAGTTTTCTATACTCTAAGGCGCCCAAAAGTATGCAAATATTTGTATGTTTTAACAAAAAATAACTGTTTTTTTCAAGGAAAATATTGCATTTTACTGTCAAACGTTTTTGGGGATTCCTTTTTAAATTCAAATCAATTTATCGTCGTGACCAGTTCAAAATGTCAAAGATTTCTGTCATTCGCCCACAACTGTTAAGAGGGCTATAAAGCACTTTTCCTTCAGTCAAGTTTAATATCACTTGTTTGAATTTCTTCTGGCTTTTGAAAAATGACTGCAGTAAAGTAGAAATATGGAGAAGAAAGATATCAAGGACTTTTACAGGAATATCCACGAATTTTACTCCAAATTCTGTTTGGATTGCCTTAAGCGATTCCGAGGACAAACGAACGTGAATGACCATGACTGGAGAAGTTTTACGAAAGACAATTGCTCTGTAAAGACAAACGTGTTTTGGTCATAAATTTTCTTATTTCACAAAAGCAAGTTCCATTAATATTGATAACTGTGCAATAGAGCATACATTGCTATGGTGTCATTTAGGAACAGTCGCGCTCCCTACTGAGAATTCTATTGAATAGAGAATTATTGTTATCGATAGAAAACTTATCGATAACAATGATCGATAATAATGATAAGTTTTCTATAGAAAATTATTGTTATCGGGTAGTTTACTTTTAAAGATAATTGTTATCGATAAGTTTTCATTAGAAAATTATTATTGTCTATAGGTTTTCTATAGAAAATTATTGTTATCGATAGGTTTTCCATAGAAAATGATTGCTGTTGATAAGTTCTCTATAGAAAATTATTGTTATCGATAAGTTTTCTAAAGAAAATTGTTGTTATCGAGAAGTTTTCTAAAGAAAATTATTGTTATCGATAGGTTTTCCATAGAATATGATTGCTGTTGATAAGTTCTCTATAGAAAATTATTGTTATCGGTAAGTTTTCTATAGAAAATTATTATTATCGATTAGTTTTCTTTTAAAGATTATTGTTATCGATAAGTTTCCTATAGAAAATTATTGTTATCGATAAGTTTTCAAAAGAAAATTGTTGTTATCGAGAAGTTTTCTAAAGAAAATTATTGTTATCGATAGGTTTTCCATAGAATATGATTGCTGTTGATAAGTTCTCTATAGAAAATTATTGTTATCGGTAAGTTTTCTATAGAAAATTATTATTATCGATTAGTTTTCTTTTAAAGATTATTGCTATCGATAAGTTTTCATTAGAAAATTATTGTTATCTATAGGTTTTCTATAGAAAATTATTGTTATCTATAGGTTTTCCATAGAAAATGATTGCTGTTGATAAGTTCTCTATAGAAAATTATTGTTATCGATACATTTTCTATAGAAAATTTTTGTTATCGATACATTTTCTATAGAAAATTTTTTTAAGTTTTCTATAGAAAATTATTGTTATCGATAAGGTTTCTATAGAAAATTATTGTTATCGATAAGGTTTCTATAGAAAATTATTGTTATCGATAAGGTTTCTATAGAAAATTATTGTTATCGACAAGTTTTCTATAGAAAATGATTGCTGTTGATAAGTTCTCAATAGAAAATTATTGTTATCGGTAAATTTTCTAATTTTCTACAGAAAATTATTATTATCGATTAGTTTTCTTTTAAAGACTATTGTTATCGATAAGTTTTCATTAGAAAATTATTATTATCTATAGGTTTTCTATAGAAAACTATTGTTATCGATAGGTTTTCCATAGAAAATTATTGCTGTTGATAAGTTCTCTATAGAAAATTATTGTTATCGATAAGTTTTCTAAAGAAAATTATTGTTATCGATAAGTTTTCTAAAGAAAATTATTGTTATCGATAAGTTTTCTAAAGAAAATTATTGTTATCGATAAGTTTTCTATAGACAATTACTGTTATCGTAAAGTTTTCTATAGAAAGTTACTGTTATAATTAAATTTCCTATAGAAAATTACTGTTATCGTTAAGTTTTCTATAGAAAATTATTGTTATCGAAAGATTATCTATAGAAAATTATTGTTATCGAAAGATTATCTATAGAAAATTATTGTTATCGATAAGTTTTCCATCGAAAATTATTCTTATCGTAAAATTTTCTATATAGAGACTTCTGCATTATCCCTCTACGTTATTTATTCAATTTTGCTTGCTAGTCACGAACTACCATTCACCTGGCATAGCTCCATGAGCGTTTGTTTTTACTCGTTCCACTGGTCATTACTGTTTTTTATCTGGTTTAAGAATTACAGTGTAGAGTATTTGCAGTAGTTGTTGTCTGTATTTTATTGAAATTAAAGGTTTCCATGACAATTCTTTGCCAAACCATAATTATTTTGCAAATTCGAAAGGAAATGACAAATAAAATGCTTTCAAAATTTATTCTCTAATAAATATTTATGGCAACGAATGAATATCTAAAAAAAAATAAAATAAAATAATAAAATATAAAATACAAAATCTAAATACAAATACAAATAAAATATAAAATGTAGAATGAATGAATGTAAATGAAAGTAATAAAATATTTATAAACACACATAATAGGAGAGTAGATTAGAAACTAAAATATGTTTTAAAATCAAAAATGAAAAGGAAAAAACAAAAATTTATTTGCATATGCAATGTGAAAAAGCAGCCAGCATATGTTGTTCTAGTTTTCAAATGCCATTATGCTCTCTCTCACACTCTGTGATGCCATTAAAGTGCACAATTGTGTAATAAAATTGCAGCATAAAATTTTAAAATAAACATTTAAAAAAAAAAATGGAAATAAATTTGCAATTGCCAATATACAACTAAACATACTAACATCAGGATAAAAGTAAGGAAATGCAATAAAAATGGAATTTTAAGGTGTGCTCCTTACAACACAGGTTTGAATCTCTCTCTCCCAACTCCACTATCTACTATCTTGTAAGTAAAAAAAAAAAAAAATATCTTCTCAGAAATATTTCAATGCAAACAAATCTTTCTCTTTCAGTTCTGTTATGTTTCCAAATTGACTTTTTCAATTTTCCATTTTCCATTTTTCCTATTCTATTTAAATAAAAACTAAAATTCTTTCAATTTTTCATGTTAAACAAATTACTTTAAATGTCTACAAATGTGTGCAACATTTTAGTTAGTCTGTCCGTCTGTCTGCAGTAATTTGTATATCGTTTGCTGGCCCATAAATTTACAAGAATTTTATCATAAATTTCTTATAAATTCTTCTTCTTCTACGTATTTTTTTGTTTATGAATTAAAAATAACCACACGTTCATAAAATTCGTTTTGGTGCATATAAAAATATTTTATTTCAATTAAAATTTAAAGCCACCAAAGCAGAGATACCAATAAACCTATTGACGTACGAATATGGTCCTTCTGTTTAATAAAGAACAACTATATTGAAATGAGCAATGGAAGAAAACTTTAAAATTCTTAAAAAATTATCGATAAGTTCTTCCGATCTTTGTTTACGTTCTTCTTTTATAAATTTAACGATAACAGGAATTTTCTATAGAAAACTTAACGATAACAGTAATTTCCTATAAAAGATTTATAGATAAAAGTAATCTTTTATAGAAAATTTATCGATAACAGTAATCTTCTATAGAAAACTTAACGATAACAGTAATCTTCTATAGAAAACTTAACGATAACAGTAATTTTCTATAGAAAATTGATCGATAACAGTAATTTTCTATATGAAATTTAATTATAACAGTAATTTTCTATAAAAAAACTTAACGATAACAGTAATTTTCAATAGAAAATTTAACGATAATAGTAATTTTCTATAGAAAACTTAACGATAACAGTAATTTTTTATGAAAGATTTATAGATAACAGTAATCCTTTATAGAAAATTTATCGATAACAGTACTTTTCTATAGAAAACTTAACGATAACAGTAATTTTCTATAGAAAACTAATTGATAACAGTAATTTTCTATAGAAAACTAATTGATAACAGTAATTTCCTATAGAAAATTAATCGATAACAGTAATTTTCTATAGAAAACTTAACGATAACAGTAATTTTCTATAGGAAATTTAATCATAACAGTAATTTCTATAGAAAACTTAACGATAACAGTAATTTTCTATAGGAAACTTAACGATAACAGTATTTTTCTATAGGAAACTGAACGATAACAGTAATTTTCTATAGAAAACTTAACGATAACAGTAATTTTCTACAGAAAACTAATCGGTATCAGTAATTTCCTATAGAAAATTAATCGATAACAGTAATTTAATATAGAAAATTAATCGATAACAGTAATTTCCTATAGAATATTAATTGATAACAGTAATTTTCTTTAGAAAACTTAACGATAACAATAATTTTCTATAAAATATTTATAGATAACAGTAGGCTTTTATAGAGAATTGATCGATCACAGTAATTTCCTATAGAATATTAATTGATAACAGTAATTTCCTTTAGAAAACTAATCGATATCAGTAATTTCCTATAGAAAATTAATCGATAACAGTAATTTAATATAGAAAACTTAACGATAACAGTAATTTTCTATAGGAAACTTAACGATAACAGTATTTTTCTATAGGAAACTTAACGATAACAGTAATTTTCAATAGAAAACTTAACGATAACAGTAATTTTCTATAGAAAACTAATCGATATCAGTAATTTTCTATAGAAAATTAATCGATAACAGTAATTTAATATAGAAAATTAATCGATAACAGTAATTTCCTATAGAATATTAATTGATATCAGTAATTTCCTATAGAAAATTAATCGATAACAGTAATTTAATATAGAAAATTGATCGATATCAGTAATTTTCTATAGAAAATTAATCGATAACAGTAGTTTTCTATAGAAAATTTAACGATAACAGTAATTTTCTATAGAAAATTTAACGATAACAGTAATTTTCTATAGAAAATGTAACGATAACAGTAAGTAGAAAATTAATCGATAACAGTAATTTAATATTGAAAATTAATCGATAACAGCAATTTTCTATAGAAAATTAATCGATAACAGTAATTTTCTATAGAAAATTTAACGATAACAGTAATGTCCTATAGAAAATTTAACGATAAGAGTAGTTTTCTATAGAAAATGGATCGATAACAGTAATTTCTTATATAAATTTTAGCGATAACAGTAATTTCCTATAGAAAATTTAACAGTAATTTCGAACAGATAAACTAACTTTTTTCAATTAAAAATTAATAAAACAAATTTTTGATTTTTAAATTGGCTTTTGATTCTTTCCATTTTCTCTTTAATTTTCTGTTTTTCTCTCTTTCCTTCAGCTAGTGGAACTTCATATTTAAATTTCTTTCATTTCTTATATATTTTTAACATGTTTGAGACCCTTTTTTATTTTTCTCTTTTTCTGCGTTTTAACAAATCTAAGAAAAAGAAAAAAAAACTGAAGGATAAAATAAGGGGTCCCAGTAGAAAAACAAATTTTCTTTTCAGTTGATTGAAACTGAAAAACGAATTTGAAATTTTAAGCACACTTGATTGCTTCTTTCAAATTTCGTTTTCTAACAAAACGAAAAAAGAGTGAGAGAGAGAGAGAAAGAAAAAAGTGGAACAGAACACAAGAGAAAGAAGGGAAAAACATGGCCAAAATCATTGTTAAGTCTGTTCGATAACAATTTAAGCCACCAACAAACCAGAAAAAGGAGAGAAAGAAAAAACACAAAACAAACGGACCCCAAACAAACTAATATTGAGCTGCAAACACACACACATACACAGAAGGAGAGGATGTACGCACTCACACTTACGTCAAAAAACACTTTCAGAAAATACGGAAAAAAAAGAGAAAAATAGAAAGAGAGAGTAAGCGAGTGAGAGAGAGGATGAGAGAAAGCAAGAGGGAACTGCTATCAGGTGCTAATGTTTTCTGTGCTAAAGGTGTCACATGAAAACAATGGAAAAAAATTATTTCCTCACCCAGTCAACTATAAAGTGATAGAGAGAGAGAGAGCAAGAGACAGAAAGAGAGAGAACATATAAATACTGCATTGTACCTGTGTACCTAGTGTAGACCAGAAAGTGAAAGTTTAAAAAATGTAAGTGTGTGTGTATGTGTTTAAAGGCAATTGTAGAGAGAGAAATAAAAACCAATTCTTGCCATTTGGTTTCACTTTATCTTTTTAAATTTTTTTTTGTCTTCATTTTTGTTTGAAGCCATAAAGAAATGGTTTATTGACGCAGAAGTCCTGTGCTCTGCGGATGGGTCTCTATTTGTAAAAATGTTTTCTTTACAAATTCTCTTTCAATTTTGATGAAGAAAAGTGAGCCGAACTAATAATTGACAATCAAACAAAGGCTTTATAACTAAACAGATGAAGTGTTGAAATGATAAATCACCTGAAAAGGTATGGAAAATCAAAATGAATTAGAAAAGCTGGCAGGGTATTGAAAATATTTTTTAAAAAATCAAATCAAATGCAAACAAATTATATTTAATTTTTTTATTCCATTTCGTTTTTAAGGGAAAATGAATGCGGTCCATGTTTATTTTATTGTTTCTTTGCTTTGTCTCAGTGCTATTAATCAAATGTTTCCAGTTAAGCAGGTAATTTGTTTACTGTGTCACATTCTAAGATGAAAGGGTTACCATATGTTGTTGCCTTAAAGGGAGACCATCTGAATTAGGTTGGACATGTATGAAATTAAATGACAATTAAAGTCGATCATTTTGAGTTTTGTTTTCGATCACTTTTTTCGTACATATCAGTCAGTATCTTGGTGATAAGTTGACAAACGTTGAATTTAAAGTGCTCCAATGTCAAGGAAATATCAGTAAACACACTATCTTTAATGTAGCCTTACAGAAAATATACAAAGTTGTCAAAGCGCTTGATATTGTTGACCTATTGAAGCTACCAAAATGTGAAATAGACCTGCTTATGCAGTAATGCTATAGTCAACCATGTTGTGGGGTTTTTAATACCTTCTTGAGGAAAATACTTACTGCCCAGTTCATAATTTTGAATTGCAAATCAAAAATTGTCAATTATCATAGGGTCATAAGGCTTTAAATTGAGGACAAAAGTTCCAATAGAGTTACAGTGGGACCTCGATTTTCCGTGATGGTCGGGACCGGAAGCATTCTGTATAATCGATTTTTCCGGTTAATTGAGTACCAATTTTGGCTAGTTTTTTTAATAGATATTTTTATTAATTAATAAATGGATATGTACATATTTATATAAAAACTAAATAATTCAAGGATTTTATATACATACTTACTTACTTACTTAATTGGTCATTACAACCCTTCAGTCAGGATTTCGACCTAGCTTCTCACATATTTATATACATACATGTTTCAAAAATATAAAAAAAAAATAATTTTGTCAGAAAACAGTGAACAGTAGATAAGGATTTCATGTACTAAAGAGGGAATTCCCCTTTTTCGCTTGTTTGTCCAAAATAATAGAAACAATTTTTTGCTTATAATCACGGATAATAGAGGTAATCACGGTTAAACGATGCAGAAAAATTTAAGTCGATCCAAAATTAAATTAAGTCGATGCAAAAAATTTTCTTTTTCCATCCCGGATAATTGATGTTGCCGGATAATCGAATCACGGATAATCAAGGTCCTACTGTATTTGTAAAAAAAAACTGTAGGTCCCGCCACTTATGTATAAAATTAACACACACAACATAAGTGGTGTGAGAAACTAGGTCAATAATCCTGACTGAAGGGTTGTAATGACCAATTATGTATGTATGTGAAAAAAATACCGCACAATGACACCTGCAGACCATATTGCGCAACAAACAGGCAGTTTTTTCCAATGTAATGGCTTTTATGAAATCATTTCTGAGTTCTCTGAGTCGCACATGCGGCACCTACAGAGCATAGTGCTTACTATTATTTTTTTTCACAAACATTTCTGTTTTCTCTGAACTCATCAATTTCCTTAATCAATGATCTTTGTATTCCAGTGTTTATTAAGGGCAGTATTTCATCATAATATCAGATCAAAAAACAATAAACAATTATATAAGTTTTCTAACAACAGAAGAAGTATATTGTCAAGTTCTAGAATTAATGCCCTTAAAGATATGCTTTAGTTTTTTAAAAATTTTGAATTTTTTCTAATCTCTACAACACATTTTAACTTATCTTTGATTATTTTCGAAATATATTTCCAAATATCGTATAAATCATCAGGATTAAATCATAAATTTTATGAAAATCTAGAAATTATTTAAATTTTCTTGCAAAAAAAAAAATTATTCGTGTTTTATAGTAGACACGCTTGTCTCCTGTTTATTACGCATAGATTTTAGCCACACAATAATACTTTTTTTATTATTTCACATAAAAAATGGCCTTCTTTTTGTTAACCTTGTTTTTTTATTATTTATTTTTGTTTTTGCGGATAACCTTCACCCATAAATATTAATTTACTATTGCTTCGTCCTCTTCTTTGTGTTCTTCTTCTTTTTTTTATGGCGTTGACCCATTTCAACGTCTTGCTGTGTTTTTAAAAACGACCACAAATACTGCTTTTCACGCATTGCAAAAATTTAAACTAACACACCCACAAAAATACATATATATAAACAAACTTATACATTTTAATAGAGTGTTACTGATACAACGACACAAATAAAAAGTACACATGCTTACCCATGATTTTTTTTAAAATAAATGGCAAACTAGCAAACTGGCATATCATTTCAATAAAAATACAATAAAAACAGGCTCGTATTTTATTACAACCCCACTTTGTTTTATTTTGTTTTATTCTCTAACACCATCCTTTGCTGTCTCTCTATCTCTCTCCATCAATTTTTTTATTTGTGTGTTAACGTTTTTTACATACTTTGCAAAGCTGCTTGCTCTTATTGTTGCTAAAGAAACAACCGTTAGATAAATTTTAATATTATGGGTAGCAACAACAACAACATCAGGAATTTAAAAATACAAATTTCTTAAGTTGCTCATACGGTATTTAAAACAACAACAACACAATTCTACAGAAAGAAAAAAATATTTTCGTTATTTAAGAAACAGGTTTTGTTCCCTTAAATCTCTTTTTTGTTGTTTTACATACTACTTACCATGCATGTAATGTATGAAATGGTGAATTTGTTAAATAAATTTTAATAGCATTGGAATGCCAACAACAATACACATCTATGAACACGAGTTTTAAACACACGAAATTCGCATGTCACACACAAAGTATTTGAAACAACAACAATAACACAGTAACCACCATTATTACACCGTAAGAATATTTTCATTAACAGAACAGAACAGAACAGGTTTTACATTTACTCTCTCACTCCTACTCCATACACTGTGTAGGATTTGTTTTGTTTTGCTGTGCTGTGCTTTGCTTTGTGTGGTGACGGTTGTTGTGCTCTATTTTTAAGAGAGACACTAAAAACGAGACACTAAATACGAGACATAGAAATAAAATGAATAACATGGGGCTAAATTATATGGAAAATGGAAAATTAACTCTTCACGAAGGTTATAAATTTTTACAGCAAACAAACAAGCAAACACTTACTCACATACATACGTACTTATGTACTTATACAAGGTCATGAAAGAGTAAAAATAAAAGCACCGCTTTGTGTGTGTGTGTGTGTAAACAAAGTGTTTATAATTAATCATGACAGAAATATTGTTTTCTGTTTGGCTGCCTGTATGTGTGTGGTTTTGCTGAAAATAAAATATTCCATAAGCATTGTACGTAACAGTAACAGCAGGAGAGAGTGAAAGAGAGTTAGAGGGAGCGAGAGGGTGTAAGTGTAAGACAATGTCAAAGTAATTTTAAATAGCAAAACAAAACAATAAAAACGTTTTCTTACATTTGACAGCCGTTTACACCCACTAATAAATGTTGATGTGGTAAAATAGTAAAAAAAAATGAAAAAAAATTAAAAAAACTTAAAAATAAATTAAAATTTAAATCAAGTATACAGCGTTTTTGTTTTGTTTGTGTTTTTATTATTAAAAAAAAAAAAAGAAACAATGTTAAGTGGAGACATGCAAAACTAACATTTAAATAAAATTAACATATTCTCTATAAGCCCCCCCCACAATGCAAAAAATTAAAGCATACTTTAAGGTTTTATACACTGAAAATTTTTATTCAAAAAACAAAAAATTAAATTTTAATAGAAAAAAAAAAAGCACAAAGCAAATAAAGAATATTAACGAAATATTTCCGGTATTTAAAAACTTAAAATTTCATTTTATTTACAAAAAAAAAAAAAAATCAAGCATATTTTATGGCGTTTACAGTATAGAATTTTTTTTATTTAGGCATGGAAGTTAAGAAGTTAGTATTGCAGGAGAGTACATTTCGTAGAACTGTCCTGCAATACTAACTTCTCATTTTCTACAGTGTCAGAGGCTGATGTAACCAGGCATATCTTGAAAATTCGATCCAATGCCATCGGTGCAGATGGTGTAGCCATTAAATTTGTTAAATTTATATTGCCATATATTTTGGGAGCGCTGACTCATGTCTTTAATCATTGCATTACAACCACCCAGTTTCCTACAGCCTGGAAAATTGAAAGAATTATACCGATAGCAAAGATTTCCAATGCAGTGAGTGCAGGCGATTATAGGCCAATAAGTTTTTTCGAAAATATTTGAGTCCCTAATTGCTGAACAGATTACGTCATATCTGAATAACAATAATCTCTTGTCCTCATTCCAATCTGGTTTTCGCATTGCTCATAGTTGTACTATTGCGGTCTTGAAAGTAATTGATGACATGAGGCCCGAATATGACAAAGGAAAATTCTCTCTTATGTGTCTACTGGATTTTTCAAAGGCCTTTGACAGAGTTGATCATTTAATCTTATGTCGAAAACTGGGGCACTATTTTGGATTTACAAATACCGCTTTATCTCTTATGGAGAACTAATTGTATGGGCGAGCCCAAATAGGCAGTCGGGGCTGAGGCGTATAACATCTGGTGTTCCACAGGGGTCCATGTTAGGCCCCCTGCTATTTAGTATGTTCGTCAATGATTTATTTTCAGTATGCAGGTATACTAAGGTAGATGCATACGCAGACGATATTCAGCTGTACATCTCAAACCGTATTGGTCTGATAGAGGATACAAGTTACAAACTTAATTATGACTTGAGGTCTATTTTAAAATGGGCTGAGGATAATAACCTTATGCTCAATCCTGGAAAATCTTACATTTTACCAATCAGTAGATGGGAATATGATTTGAGTTATTTTCCGACCATTTACTTGGGGAATACATCTCTTGTGTACGTTAGTAAGATTAAATACTTAGGATTTTGGATCAATTCCACCTTGTCATGCACTGACCATATTAATCATGTTGTGCGTAACGTATACCTCTTGCTTCGTAACTTACGAATGTCGTCTAACTTCACACCAGTTGAAGTTAAGAGGAAACTTATAATTCAGGTAATACTTCCACTGATTATTTTGCAGAGGTTTACAGTAAATTGGACTCTCTGTCACTACATAAGTTGCAAGTATCTTTTAATAATGCTACGCGGTATGTGTATGGTTTAACTAGGTTTAGCAGTGTATCGTCCTGGAGGAAAATGATCTTGGGCTGTGACTTAATCGACTACCTTCGGATGCGAAATATTATATTCTTACATAATCTTCTTTATCGTAAGAAACCACCCTATCTCTTTGAGAAGCTTGTATTTGGTAGATCCACTAGATATACAATTCTAATTATACCTAGATACACTTACATCAATACTAGCAGATTGTTTTTCGCCAACGCAATTAATTTGTGGAATTACTATACCAATGACTATTAAAAACATTTCGAGAAAGAGCAGTTTTAAGAAGTCACTTTTTGACTATATGTCCTCAAATATTAAAAAAAAAAAAAAAAAAAAAAAAAAAACTTTTAGTTTTTAAATTTTATTTTAGAAATTTTATGTGAAATATAATTATTGCCTTTTTGTGTATTAGTTATATGCTTTATAAAAAATTGCACTATAATTTAGGGAATACTAATGACCAATGTAATTTGTGTATATCCTACTGAGCTATAAAAGAATAACATTCTTAAAGCTCTTGTAAGCAAATAAATAAAATATAAACTTAAGAATAGGGCTTGTTTAGGCAAATTGTATGCGTTTACTGTAAGGTAATGATACAATACAATGCAAATTTACTTAAAGTAAGGAATAAATCCTCTAATGACAATGGTTTACACCTCGAAGAGAACATCATTCAATCATTTACTAAAATATGATCACCATAAAATATACTGGAATTTGGTATCTTTCAAAAATAATTGAATCTTACATTGTCCCTTAGACTAATGGATTAGAATTAGATAGAATATTTTATTGATTGGACTACTGGATTACTATAGCCCTACTCAGGCTAAAATATAAGCAACAAGGCTTACAGGGATGCGAAATCACAGTATCTGGAACGGAGTTTAACGCACTATGACAGTAAAGCGGTCTTTAAATACCTCGGACATGTGTATACCACATGTAAAATTGTTCAAGAATATGAGAGCCGCTATGTAACATAGCTGGACATTTTAAAAAAGTCCCTAGGAAGCTAATGGCCATTTCCATATACTGAGAACTCGCACAGCTTATGGAACGGAGTTTAGCGCACGTATACTCTGACAGTAAAATGGCCATTAGACGCCTAATGCACGTGTAAGCCACATGTAAGATTTTTTAAAAATATTGGGGGCCCTCTGTATAACATAGCTGGACATTTAAGGCTTATTGGACATGAAGACATTCATGGAAACAGTATAGCAGGCATGGAGCCGAAGTAGTCGGGAACAAAAAAATTAATTTCGCTTTTTGACGCTGTTAATCGGCCTCCAACATCAAGCGATTTGACTTTGTTACACTTTTTTTGTACTGTTACGTTCAAGACTGTGATTACGCAGATAATTCAGTAACATTGAAGCGTTTGAGAACCAATATTCGTTAAGTTATCGTCAAAATACGATCTGAAACCTAAGAAAAATGCTCTAAAACTACCACAAAAGCATTCATAGCTGCAACCCATAGAGAGGCAGTCATTTAAATGAGGCAAACAAATCTCCATCAGGAGTTGTAAAGTTTAAAAATTTTCAAATCGTAAGCGAAGAACTTTTTATTACAGACAGGACCTTCAGTCTGTTACACTGTATAACGAGCCAAAAACACAAATACCACACGTACAGCTGAACCTCGTTCGACACGATTTCTTAAAATATAGAATCGTTGTAGTAGCACCAGAAGATTATTTAAGGTTCCTTAAACAAAACGATCTTACTTAACAATTCGATTTTTAAATGACAGAACTCTGTCGTGTTATGGCAGACGTAAGCGTATGAGTATTTCATTTGCTTGCAAGTATGTATGTGTGTGTAAACAAAAGTACGTATATGTTGTGTTCCATACGCTGTTGTTATTTTTATTTGTTTAAGGAGTTCAAACAAGTTTTTCTCTTGTTTTCCTTTTCTCCTTACTCTCTTTCTCACTCTCCTTTGAGAATTTTTTCTAATTTAAACGACCATCATTAAAAACAGAGATGAGGCAGGATATCTTTCGTTAACATTCGGTTTCCATTGAATGTTGTTTTTATTGTCATTGTTGTTTTGCTTACTCTTGGCTGCTGTTGTTGTTCTTGTTGTATTATTTGCTTGACACTCAAATATTAAGGCAGACAAGGATAATAATAATCATAAAGAGAAAAATAAAATCAAAACAAATAAAATAAAGATGTAAGAGAGGGAGAGAAAGAGAGAGATTAAATGATTTGTAAGGAGAAAATAAAGGGGTTTTATTGCTGCTGCTGTTGTTTTCAAGAGACATTAATGATCCCCAGGAAAAATGTTGGAAATTAAAAAAGGGCAGCAGCAGCATTTATTCTGTGTCTTTTTTTTTTTTTTTTCTTATGAAAAGTTAGCATTAAAATGACATTTACAAGCTTAAAAATAAAAAAAGCAAAAGAAAATAAAAGAATATATTTTTTTTTTGCTTAAAGGGTTTTCAAGGAAAATTCTTCAGTGTTTAAAGCATTAAACACACAAAAGCGATTAATTTTCAAAGCCACACAGGCTCACAGGAAGAATTATGAGAGAAAAATCTCAATTAAAATGTCAGTTTAATTTGAAACGAGCATTAAAGTGGGATGGGGGGGAAGTAAATCATTAGAATTTTTATTTACATTTCCAAGTAAATCTTTTCATATCTGAAATGGAAAACCTTAAATACAGCAGCGGTCAATTAATAAGGCTTATTTAACTGTATTTGGTATCACGATATGTGTGTTTACAAGGAGTTTTTAAATACTTTTTCCTTAAATATGGGAAAGTATGTTCATCAAAGAGATTTCAAGTTCTGTAGTTAATGTAAACCAAAATATGGTCTGCAAGGGACAGATTTGTGGGACTTTTTCAATGGCAATTAATTACTCCATAAGCGTTTGCCAAAAGGCTGCTGAGAAGAGCTCGATAAAAGTAATATTTTTTCCAATAATCGATCTCGGAGCTCCTATCAATATCGGAGCATATGCCAAAATGCCACCCGCTTGACTATAGACACCAGTGCGGTCACTATATGAATGAGAGATTTTAGCCAAGTTCTAGAAAACTCAACGGCGAAAATGGGTGGACAATGTCCCGCACAAAATGCAGAAGAGGATATTAAACTACGACAGCATATAAGCTAGACGAAGGAGGTAGTCAAGTCAATAGCTTAGATATTGGAATTGTATTGTTACGAAAATGAAGAATCTAGATACTAGTGTTTTGCTTTTACCTCACTTAACATTAAAATGGTAAACAAGTAAACCAAAAAATACAACAACAAACACCAGCATAAAAAATGGGAAACAAGTAAACAAAAATACAACAACAAACACTACAAGAATAAATGTAAACAAAATACACAAACAACAATAATGAAAAAACGATGTTTACATTTATAGAGATTTTGAGAAGGCAAAGCCACGAACATTAGCCTTCAAGAACATTAATCACACTGTTTACGTTGCCATATAAAAGGCAAGGCAAAGCAGGCGACAGTAAGTTAGTGAAGTTCAGTCAGTATTGCGTGAAGACACGTTGCGTTTGAAGAGAGTAATCGTGGTTTGAATATCTCTGTTACAAATATCTGTTGAATAATTGCTTAGTCATTGTTATTGTTTATGCAAAGGATGTAAACAGAGAGAAAACAAAGAAAAGCAATTGTTGTTGTTTACATCAAGTTGTAAACAGTGGCACACAGAATTGTAAGAATAATAAAGAATTCTAATTAAAACTAAACACCAAATTATTTTTATTTTATTTGCAATCTACGAGCTCATATTTTAAACGTTTTTAAAAGGTAAAAATGTAACAGTATGAACAGCACTATATGAACGGTTATAAGCCTAAGTCCTGTTGGCTTTTCTCTAAACGAGAGAAATGAGAAAAGATTTCCTATAAAAAAGGTGGAAGTATTATGAAAATAAAATAATTTTAAAGCAATTGTTTTTCTATTTATAAAGCGGATGTCAGGGGGGTTTAATACAATTGAAAACATATTTAAAAAGTTTATTTTTTAAATTTTTTTCTTTCAATTTTCTATTTCTATTTTGCAGTGTGAACCTGGTTTAGGTGCCAGCGTTATGTACAATCTACTCTACAATAAACCGCAAAAACTCATGCTATTGGCTGGCTGCAGTACCGTTTGTACAACCGTTGCTGAAGCCGCTAAAATGTGGAATCTTATAGTGGTAAGTGGATAACCAAACCAAACAAAAAAAAAAAGTACTTTTTTTTTGGTACTAAAAGTACCACAAATATCATAAAAAAATATGTGTGTGTGCATATGAGGGTTAGCTGAAGCAAATTATTTTTACAGTGTCTGCCAAAATGTCTGTGAGTTGTCACCATAAAGGTGGTTGGATGTTTGTTTTAAAGTGCATTTTGAAGCTTTTTTCAGTTCTTTTTTACATATTCAGTGTCCACAAGAAATTTGCTTAAGTTTCTCAATGAGATATGTGTGTGTTGTGTACCACTTGAAAAGGATATCTTTTCTCCACAGAAGTCATAAAAAAAAAACAGGAATTCTTTAACACGTTGACTGCCGACTACGAGGTAACTCGTAGATTGCGTTCCCTTCTAGGGTACCAAACTACGAGTTATATCGTACTCACTAATGTGAAAAAATTAAAAAATCTTTAAAAAATCTCTTTAAAAAATCTATTTTACACTCCTGGTTATTGAACACTCAGAAGCACAGTGGTTTGGAAGACTACAATAACTGAAAAGAAAATAATTTTCTTCTTTAATTTCAGGATATGAATTTGAAATTAAATTCTGGTTGTTTTTTTTTTTTCTTTACGGATTTCCTTTTTTATTTTTTATCTTTTCAAACCACTGTGACTGCCATATAAATTTAAAAATAAAAATTCTACTTCTTTTTACAGCTTTGTTATGGCGCCTCATCACCTGCATTATCGGATCGCAGTCGTTTTCCCACATTATTTCGTACACATCCCTCAGCCACGGTACATAATCCCACTAGAATTAAGTTAATGAAGAAATTCGGCTGGTCACGTGTTGCCATTTTACAGCAGGCCGAAGAAGTTTTTATATCGGTAAGTACCACACGTTCCCTTAAAATCTTCATTTTTTTTTTTCAATATTTTTCAAACAAAATTATGGCGTCTTTTGGTTGATGGTAGTCTGCTCGTTGATTATAGTGTATTTATTACCTGTGCTATAACTATAGTCTACTTGTTGACTACAGTCAACTGATATGACCAATGGCTACACTCCATCCATACCATATGGTATCAAAAAAGGTACCAAATTTAAAGCACAAAATTCTTGTTTTTATGAATTTATGACAGAAAAATTGTATCAAAAAAGTACCAATTTGTTATTTAAATTACAAATTTTCATTTCTATTAATTTACGAACAAAAAAAAAAATTTAGTTTTAGTACGCGACCAAAAGTACTTTTTACAAAAAGTACCAAAACAGTTCCAATTAAAAAGTACCAATTTATAATCTTTTTCACAATTTTTTATATTCATTAATTTTTAAATAGGAATTTTTTGTTTGGTTTTATTTCTTGACCAAAGTACTTTTTACAAAAAGTACCAAAAAAGTTGCAATTAAAAAGTACCAATTTATAATCTTTTTCATAATTTTTTATTTTCATTAATTTTTAAATAGAAATTTTTTATTTAGTTTTATTTCTTGACCAAAGTACTTTTTACAAAAAGTACCATAAAAAAGTACCAAAAAAAAAGTACCAAAAAAATGTACCAAATTTAAACCACTTTGTAACTTTTATTTTTTTTTTAAATTTGTGAACAAAATTTGAATTATTTTGGCTGTTAGTAAGCTTAACATTAGTGGTAAAAGAACTTCACCTTCTGAGTAACCTCTGATTGTGCTGAGCCTTATCATTTCGTCTTCTACGTTTGTATCCATCCGGATAAGGGACCGGATAGGGGACCATCCGGATACCACGGAGTCTAGAGCTTTACGCAACCAGGGATTATGAAATGACTTTCAATGCTGAAGAAAATTTTTTTCATTGCCCTCGAATCTAATCGGCATGTCAAAGGGAGTGTTTAACTGTTACGTGAGCAGGACTTTTTATAAATGGAAGGACAAATCCAAGTGCAAGATACATCAGAATAAGCATACATAGAATGTCGTAAAATGGATGAATTTGGATTATTCACGAACGTTGTTCCGAAGTCCATATTCGTCCATGAATGCCATGAAATTTTCGAATCATTCGAATCATGGAACTGTTATATGGTATTCAGGTTATAGGAATAACGTTGGAAATTTATTTTTTGCACCTGCTGCAGTGCTCACAATCATCCAACATGTTACAGGGCATAGATCATAGCGGTTTACTTCAGTTAATCTGGGTATTGTTCGGACATTTGGCAGCGAGGTTTAGTTTTATTGGCAGCAAAAAAACATTAACAATATTTCTGGATACGAAAAGGACTGATTGTCGTCTTGCCTTAAATCCAATGGCCATACATCGAACTATTAAGCAGGCAAACACTGGAAAATATTGAAATAATATTACAGCAACTGTGAATCTAAGGACTCGTCTCTTCACATAAACAGCTAGAGGTCCATGAGTTTTTATTTTCGTTAGCTGAACTCCCCAATATCAAGATTTGTTTTAGAGTCGGAATGGTTTCCTATATAAAAAGTTCGTTAGTCGCGTTAAAAGTTTATTTGTGGCCTAACAGTGGGTTTAATGTCTGTCCCAAGTAGCTCTTTAGCTAGGGTCTGCCACCACCAAAATTTTAGGAGCTCTTCCCGTGGGACACTTGCTGTATCTCCGTTATTTGGCAAGATACGAAAATTTATGACGTGTATACACGTCATGTCCCCCCATAAACCCTTGTTATGACGTCTATAGACGTCAGTGTCCGTCAAAGGGTTAACATAAGAAAACTTTTGTTTTAAAATTCGAAGAAAGTCTTGAAAATTCTGTTTCTAAAATAAAATATTTTTCTGTTCTTTATTGATTTAAAATTCCATTTCAATTTCAAATCATCATTACAATGAAATTTTTTCCATTTGAAATCCTTTTCTTTAAATAAAAATCAAATACTTGCAAGGAATGAAAACGGATTCCATAGCGTATCACAGAAAGGTATTAAAAGGAAAGGGGGAGAGGACACAAAATCTCAATCTCAAGTTCAATCTCTATAAGAAATTGTATTTATGGGCGTACGCATGTGGTGGTATACGCCTTTTCTAGAGCTTTCCATGATCAACAGTGTGAAGGAAAAAAGGTACAAAAATGAAATTCAATATCGTCAAGGCCATGGTAAAAGGAATGTTTAATAAGCAAACATGGGAAAGAACACGTCTTAAGTCTTTTGTATGCGTACAATAAATAAAAGAAAAACTAAGTTTTTGTTTAAAAAGACACTTATTTTGGGGTTTATTTTATATTAAAATGAAGAAAATGTTGCTTAAAAAAATTTATTTTTATTAGGAAATGAACGAAACATTCACTTCTCCTTCAAATTTCTTATTAACAAGTAAAATAACCTATGTAAACCTCCTCCGTACACCATACATATGTATGTACATACGTGTGTTTCATGCATTCTTTATTTGTGTGTAAGTAAGTACGTTCTACTATTGTATTCAGTTGTTTGCATAGGTAAATAATAAACATGGCTCCTCTTTCTGTGTGTGTTTGTGTGTATATGTATGTGTGCAATAAAAATAAAAAACAATAAAAATCAAGCATAGCTTTAAAGGCCCAAAACAGTAATAAGAAAAGCGTAACAATCTAGAAACAAAAGAAAAAACAAAAACAAACACAACAAATTAAACACCGAAAAAGAAGCTGTTGCTTTAATAGTAAACGTATATGTATGTGTGTTCGCATTCGTTTTTAGCGTACAATGAATATATTTCTTGTATGTGCGTATGCGTTCGTGTGTAACTCGTACACATTATTATTCACTGACAAACTTACGACGCAATTGAAATTGAACCCACCACTAAAACCAGTTTCTTTATTTACACTATCCTCTTCCATTGTTTCACGGGACTCCCATGCCTGTCTCTCTCTCTCTCTCTCTTTTGGTCTTTCTGTATTGCCTTTGTCCAACTTTAATATAAGCAAACGTGTTTAAAATTGAGATAAACTGAGTAGCACCACCACCTGTACGTTTCTCCTTTCGTGTTGTTCTCTTGCTTATAAACAAAAAATTCTTAATAGTTTTTGTTGTTGTTGTTTTCTTGTCGGCCATTATTTACACGAAGGGTTTATTTCGGCTATTTGTTTTTGTTGTTTTTCGTTTTCCTTATGGGAATAAAAGAGTGTAAGAAACATCGTTTGTGTATCGCATGCCATATAAGAAAAATACACACACATATGCATGAATACAGTCAGGAATACTTTGTTTATGTTTGAATATTCAGTCAATGGAGTAAGAGTATGAGTTATTGGGTCAGGATAAAAATATAATCCTTAAAAGAAAGCGTAAAACCCTAAGGATTATGTTTAAGAGAAATTTTTTAAACGCAAACGACAGAAATTCGTTGCCGTGCATTGACGATACACAAAACCTACCAAAAACTTCATCGCTTTTCGTAAAAGTATGAGGATAATCTGTACACAAGGACTAGCATCACATCCAGTGTTGCCAATTTAGCACTTTTGG
Organism: Sarcophaga caerulescens; assembly: GCA_927399465.1. Lineage (NCBI taxonomy): Eukaryota > Metazoa > Arthropoda > Insecta > Diptera > Sarcophagidae > Sarcophaga > Sarcophaga caerulescens. The sequence continues at coordinate 106,244,583 of OV656866.1, forward strand.
TGCTAGATTTAGCACTTTTTAAACTCGTTTAGCACCAAAAAAAAGTAATCTAGCACCTAGCACTTTTTTTTTTTAGCATTTTTAATTTTTTTTCTAGCATTTTTTTTAACATTTTTTACAATTTTTTTTATGTATAGAGACGAAGTAATTCATCTATATTTACTTTTTTTGAAACCAATTCTACATGAAATACAAACTGTTAACAAAGTCTTTCAAAGCAATGAAAATGACCCAACTCGTTTTTTAAAAGAAATAACTCTATTAATTAAATTTCTTAAAAAAAAAGATTTTGGATGACGAAAATATAGATGTATTATACGACAATTTCGAAAATAAAGTTTTGTACATTTGTAGTCTTGGCCATGAATTTGAAATTCAGCTGGAAAAATTGAAAAACACAAATAAAATTTGTAAAAATAAAGTACAAGAAATAAGAAATAATTGCATTAACTTCATTGTTGGATTAATAAACCAATTAAAGCAAAGGTAAGATAAATATAAATATAAAAAATACATAACCTAATCCCTTCTTTATTTAGGATTACCAGATAATATAAAAGTTTTACAAAAACATAGTTTTTTTTCGTTACAAAACGTTTTAAGTTCCCAAAAAGGTGATATTTTACCAATTTTAAAATTATTTTGTATAAGCGAGGAAGAAATTGGAAAAATAATTGATCAATATTCCAACATTCAATATATAAAATGGATTAATATAAACAACACAGTATCATTCTGGTCAGAGGTAAAAGCATATAGAGATGCCGGAGGAAACAAGAGATTCGAGGAGATTGCCAATTTTGTATTAAAACTTCTCAGTCTTCCATGGTCTAATGCAGACGTAGAACGTGTGTTCAGTCAAATGAACATCGTAAAAACAAATATAAGAAATCGATTACATCTACAGACAGTAAATTCTGTTTTAGCAATTAGGTATAACTTTAATGTTAAATTTTTATATCTGAATTATATTATATAATAACATTTTAGATACGGATTAAAACGAAGCGGAAAGTGCTGTTACCAATATGAAGTCCCAACGAGTTATCTGAAATTAATTGGATCCGGTGAAAATTATGATAATAATGATGAAAATGACGATGATGATGACTGGACTTTTTAAATTCATCAAATTATTTTAGTCATCTTAAAACTTATGTGAAAAACTCTGAATTTAAAAGTTCATGTTTAAACAGTAATTTGAAGACTTTTTGTTTTTTAAGAATTTACTTTCGATTTAATGTTTTTAAAAATGAATTGAACATGTTATTTTTGATTTTTTTTTTAAATTTAATTTCAATTTCTTTATTCATATTTAAGTATAAAAATGAATTCTTAAGAAATACAGATCTCAATTAACTATAAATCAATTTTTTTCTATTAATTTTTGTTAGCACTTTTTTTTTTGGCACTTTTTTATTATTTTTAGCACTTTTTAGCACTTTTTTTTTTTAGAAAAATCTATCATTTTTTCTCATTAATGTTTTGGCAACACTGATCACATCGCTCACAAGAACTGGGCCTTTTGCTGGCCACAATTTGCACTGTGCGCTGCACCTGTACAAAATTTTATTGACCCTGGTACTGTGTTCACTGAATGGACTCTTTTTCCTTGTCATCATCTTCAGCGTTGAGGCCCCTTTCTGAATGAATCGTTTCCGTGAACAACCAAAGTTATCGTATTAGGGACGATACCAATCCCTATGAGAGACAAGAGCGTTTAA